>OX403599.1:12549098-13823648 GCA_948107665.1 Lomographa bimaculata
CCAATTAATAGAACCTTCGTGTTACTCGATATAGTGTCAAAGGTATCTAAATAGATTTTATATCTTTTCATACAACTTGAGTGTTTAATATGTAACCCAAATAGCACGTATGTATAAGATCATAGAAAGATTGCACGTGTTAAGTAACGTCACTGTATTATATTTTAAATTAAATTAGATATTTAGGAGTTACGGGGCCCTTATTTATGTAGGTTTACGTTTTTACATTATATAACTTTTAATATTCAAAACAACGATAATAAACGAAGTTATCTCCAATGTATGACTTAGCATTTTTAAACTTTCGCGAACTGCAATCACGTTTTTATGAGGAAACGGGTCCTTTCGCGCTTTTATTTTTTGAGTGTCGAAACGTCGAGGTTAGTCAAATATTGTTATTTTGAAAATAAACGCGCGAAATGACCCAATTTTTCATAAATGAGACTTATCAGTCAAGAGTCCGTTTATACTTACCGGCATCATTTTTAAAAATGCATAAACATAATTATTTATGTGAAATTATGCCTTGTGAAATAATTCAAATTAAAAAATATATTGCAAATGGTTTTGTACCTAAACGGAAACTCAAAATTTTATAATCTGTGATTATCAGTTTAAATCACAATACGCCAAAAATATGTTGTGTTTAACTATAAGTTCTTATTTATAAAAAAGTGTTTACGTAAATAACTTTTTGTCGATCTCAATATTAACTTCCTGTGTATGGTTCAGTTACCTTAGACTTAATTTTGATTGATTTTTGTACCTGATTTTTGAAGTTGTTTGAAACTTAAATTACGTTTTAACATATTTATTGTTATAGTGATTCATTTAGACTGTAGTTTTAATATGTAGACATGTATGAGAATGAGCGAATTTGTATGTGAAACAATTATAATAGGATTTACGTAATATTAACAACCACCGCGGAAGCAGCTTTTGCAAGCATGCAACTAATTTTTTTAATTAGATTTAAATGTATGGTAATATATGTAAGGGCTGTTACACATTTGTGGCTAGAAACTGTTAGGGTCCAGTATTTCGTCTCCAACGAATTAAATATCTACGATAATAAGTAGACGACAATCCGGCCACAAATGTAAAACAACCTTAATAATGATTATGTAGTAGGCGCATAATGGAAAGTAGAGATAACGATAATCGAAATTCTTATAATAATAATTTGGAAGTTTCAAAAACGTGTCAAAATTTTGGAAAACGTATTTAGGTCCAGATCGGGATGTAGGTGGAATTATAGCTTATTGTAGTTATGATCAAGTGTAATTTGAAGGTGTAGTTTGAAATTGATGATGAAATAAATTCCATAAATCAAATTCATGTTTTTTTTCTTAAGATCCTATCTTGTCATTTATTATTTTCTTATCCATATAAGTCCTCAGTAAAACGAAAGTAATTAGTTGATTTAATTGTAATATCATTATTGTTTTATAACATTAATATATGAAAATATAGATGTAATCACGCCACAGCACAATAACAACACATAAATCAGAAAGAAGCTCTATCCGTTTATCTGTGTTACATAATCACGACTAAACCCAGTCATAGTCAAGTCATGTCCTAGTGAAGTGGCAAAGACTTTACTAGAACTCCTAATGGAGTTTTGGAGCGAAGGCAAGTATATCAAATTTATTTTAACTTTGTATCATTTGCCTACACTTATGCACGTTTACTAAGTATTAAAGGTTAATAATCCACCATTATTACACATTAACACTAGAAGAACCACAGGTTTTGGAAAATACAAAATCAACAACGCCATTTTTACACTTCCGCGGCAAAACCCCGTTAGGTACATAAATAGTACGAGCTACAGGCTATAGGTACGAGCTATAGATACCTACGCTGAGCACGAATACGGTTCTTCCGGCGCTTTAAGGGCGTATTCTTATAGATCTCGACAAAATACGACGAAAAGTATATATTGTTTTATAGAGCTTAGTCTTAAAGATATCGAAGATTGAAAAATGGAAAAAGAAAATTAAAAATATATATTTTTTTTACTGAATTTGATAGGTTTTTGAAAAATAAAAAGACAAACAAGAATAGAGATCCCTAAAATCGCGGCGCCAGAAGAACCGTAGAATCCCCCTGCACTGTTCTGCACCCCCGTTGGAAGCGAATAGTCAAGGATTTCATTTAGACCCATTTGGAAGTTTCTCGGGGTACGCGGTGTTGCCATAAACCGACGATCTGCTACAAACCGCCCCCGCGTAATTTTTTTATATACGTCATTAAAACGTATGTACGTCATTAATTAAATCTGAAGTCTTTACCATAATGCAACTTTCTTCTTTCTTAATTTATCGTAATAAAACGCCATCTATTACGCTTGTTACAAAGCATAATCTTAAAAGTACGACTAGTAGCGCCATCTAGTTATACTTAGTAGAATGATTTAATGCATAAGTTTTCCAGAATTTCGTTGGTAGTTTTAGTTCAACTCTACCTACATAGGTGGCATACTTGTAAATAATTATCAAATGTTATTAATAATTATAATGCTTTGAGTTTTTGCCGCGAAAGTGAAAAAATGGCGTTGTTGATTTTGTATTTTGGATTTTGTGTATCGAAACTTGCGAGTCTTCGAGTATAAATATTAATATGTGGATAATAATGGTGGATTTTTAATTAACCATTAAAACTTAGTGAACGTGCATGAGTAGGTATTAATAGGCGAATCATACTAACAGAGGTGAAAACGCGATTTTCACTTTCATTCCTAAGCTCCAATAGAATTTCTAGTAAAATTTCTATCACTTTATTAGAGCATGAATTGACTAGGACTGGACCTTGTTTCTATTACTTCACTTTGACTGTTGTTTTTGACTAGGACTCCTATCACGAAATATGTACAACATATTTTTTTTTATTACTGACTAAGCAGTCGTTTGACCACAATCACACCTGATGGAAAGTGACGATGTAGTCTAAGGTGGAGCACGCTTGCTTAGTAAATAACTATTCACTTTACTTTTGAACAAACCCAAATTGTACCTTTCGGGAAACACAGACGACGGCAAAGCGTTCCATTCCTTTGCTGTTCTATAAATGCACGAAGACGCGAAACGTTTCGTGCGAATGAACGGTATCTCAACCATAAATGGGTGACGCGACCCGCGCCGATCTTCTGAATGTAAGGTGGAAAAAAGGTGAAGCAGGTGATTTTATAGCTTGACACTAGCTAAATGCATAAGAATGCGGAGTCAAAATTTAAAAAATAGATATTAGTTCTTTCCTATCCCATTCAATGCCGACTACGTACCTACCTACCTATGTACATAACTAGCTGCACACCGCGGTTTTACCCGCGTAAGTCCCGGGCCCGCGGAAATTCCGAGATAAAATTTTCTTTCATAAGAACCTTCTCCTGACAATCATTAACACAACAAAAAAGAATAAGCGTAAGTGTTCCATCCGTTCACGCGTGTTACGATGACCAAGGGAAATAGAGTTATTTTTACCGACTTCAAAAACGGAGGAGGTACTATATTTGATTGTATGTATTTTTTATGTATGTTCACCGTTTTTTCTCCCATTTGTGGACCCATTCTCAAAATTCTTTTTTGTTTGGTAGATCAGATGTGGCCCCATATAAATTTTATCGATATCGATTAAGCCAAAACTGAAATATAAGCGGTGAAGTCTGTTTTTTAAGCTTTGCGTACTTTTAAATTATTATATGTATAGATAGATATACATTACGTAGTCACTCTACACCGACTACTCTCTCATACATGATATTAACTATATGTCTGTGGTAAAAAAACATACATACTATACATCCGATAGTTTGTGTGCGAGTAAATGTGTAAGTATGTTTGTTCCCTCTTCACGGATTTAGATGAAATTTGGAATGTACATAGCATATACCTAGGATATAATAGGCTACTTTTTAACTTGATAAAAGCGAGCGTAGCCGCGGGGCATGGTTAGTAATATATTTAAGTTCACATTACTGGAAATAACGATATTATTGTGATTTATACGCTTACAAAATGGAGCTTTTTAAAAGGCACTTAAAAAAATGTTAATACACGTATTTCCAAAAGCGAGCAACAATTAATAATTCTCAATCCGGATCCTCTAGCGTCAGACAGCCGGAATTATTCAGCATTTCCCTGAATTTCAGAGTTACCCATACGGGCTTATACCCATGTCATAATTGAGAGTTTTACATGTTAAATGTATGCCAGATTTGCTGAGTAGAAAATAAAGGTCGGGCTTTGTGTCTGCAGATTTCCAACGGAATAGAGCGATATCGTTTACATTTTGGTATAGGTGCGCAAGAATTACATGAGTTAATTACCCCATCCCCGTTTTACCATCTAACAAGACAAATTGGCAATCTTCATCCATTTATGGTTGACATCCTGTTTGCGCGAAGCGTTTCGCTTCTATGTTTGATACCGAGATAGTCCGTACTGCGAAAGAGTTGAACCCGAACGGTATAATCTGGGAGTCTTCAAGTGAAGAGTGGATATAGATAGATAGAAAATTCTTTATTGCACAAACAGTATTGTAAGTACATATACGAACTTAAAGCTACAAAGCATTTTCTTCCAGTTATCCTGGGTGTATCGAGGATATTTCGATATGGTAGGGAATATAGGTATCTTCTAGGCTAGCATGCTACATCTTCGGCGGTATTATCACTTTCCATCAGGTGAGATAGTGGTCTAAAGCTTGCCTATCGAGCATAAAAGAAAAAAAGCGAAGTAGAAAAGACCAAAGGGTTTTTTCATCTTTGATAGGCTGGATTTTGACTATTATCACAACTGTTGGGAACAATAGTTAGAGCTTTCAGCGAATCAATAAATGGATCCGCTTAGTACCAGCCCTTAGGTATATCTCTATCACTATATATATCACAGGTATATCTTTATCACAGGAATATCTCTATCACATCTTACTAGCCGCGCCCCGCGGCTTCGCCCGCTATTATCAAGTTGAAAAGTAGCTTACATGTTATTCCTAGGTATAAGCCTTTAAATTGTGAGGAGGCATACTTACACACAAACTTTCGGATTAATAATATTAGTAGGATTTATATATCGTTTGAGTCTATTGACCGACGAGTTGAAAGACGTATTGGCGATGTTAATAAGCTAGTCGAGTCCAAATTGCGTAACGGTCACCGACGTGGTCGCAATCAAGTCACTTGATTCAAGTGACCATACTTTACTGGCAATTCTAGTGGAGGGGGACAGAGTTTTACCAGTAATACTATTGTTGTGTCATACATTTTAAAGACACAAAACATCAATTGTTTACCCTATTATATGACTTTTAACAAGCTTTTATTTAACTTGCAATGTATGTAACTATGTTTGTTCGGTTGGAATCTTGCAACTCGATTTTGAAGCAGGTTTGAAACAGGAATCTTGCAATCTTCAACTAATTGAGCTGAAATTTTGTATTAATGTTTAGTTTGAATGCATCGAGATAGGAAACAAACCTACGACGGTTTGGATTACAATGCATGGTTAGCTTTGTGGTGGCATTCTAAATCCAACTTGACGGAACACCGAAAATGTGACAAGTTATTTTTAAATCATTCCTACAGTATGGGTTGTATCAAATTATAATGAAAGGGCTTGCTGAGAATAACTCGAAAAAAAAGTGTCGTCACTCTAAATCCAATATGGCTTTAAAAAGCTGTTTTTAAGTTTTTAACAGTTTTTAATACTACTTGTTAAAAAGGTTTTTTGATACATTGATACAAACGTATTGATACATTGTATTAATAAATATTATATATATACTAGTGATTCGCCCCGGTTTCGCCTGTGTGCAACCCCTGCAGCGCCATCTGCCGGGCTGATTTGTGAATCGAAACCATCCAGGGCGCTACCCAAACGCATACAAAAAAAATCATTCAAATCGGTCCAGCCGTTAAGGAGGAGTTCAGTGACATACACACGTACAGTAGAATTATATATATAAATAAGATATAGGTACATTTTTAATTTAGGTATGCATGTATCATATGATCTATTGTATGTTTAAGTATTGAATTCTAAAAGGTTTCGCATAATATTATACATGTTTTATATTAAGTTTATTTATTATATTTTTATAATTATATATTTTTAAATTAATTTTACATTTCTGAACCTTTTCTTTATTGCATAGATTCATTTATTGCACGCCGATATATCTCCTGAAATAGCAGGATGACAGGCAGAAAATGCTGTAGCATTAAGTCCTCCTACGTACATAGTATTTGTGCATGAAGTTTTTAAATAAATAAATGATATTGTTATTATTATTAAAGACGTAGACAAGATGTAGACAAAACTTATTGAGTGGCATTATATTTATGAATAAACCAAATAATATGTTTATATTATATTTCCCTTTCTATGTGTGCAAATGTCCCTATATTAAACGGTCTGTGCAAATTTGCTCGCACATACAAACATTATCTCATCTCGTTGGGATGTTTGCAAAGCTTTTGTTTCCACAGTTTTGGTTGTCTTTATTAATAAATATCAATGGGATTAAACGTAGCCTTGATTGTTGTTTCTATTTTTAAGATATCTATGTATTTATTATAGTTTGTTTTGCTTTATTGTACGTTAATTTTAGTTCATTGATGTTTTTTTTTATTTTGAGGTATTTTACGAACTAATTCCTCCATGCCCGTTATACCAAACGTCGAACGTCATCCATTTATGGTTGACATACCTCCAGTTTTTTGCTTCTACATTTATCATTCGTACTGCGAAAGTACCTACTTATTACCCGCGTCTTTGTTCCCCGAACGGTATAATCTGGCAGTCTTCAAGTCAAGAGTGAATAGGAAGATATCGTCTATGCAAGCATGCTATATCATCGGCCGCATCATCGGTTTCCTTCAAGTGAGATAGTATTTAAATGCTTGCCTATCGAGCATTTAAAAATAGTTATGTCCCAGGTCATCAATTAAATGCAGTAAGCACTCGTGTCTTAATAACTCGTTCGTTCCCGAAGTGTGTCAGGATAAATGTAAAATAGTTATGTCCCAGGTCATCAATTAAATGCAGTAAGCACTCGTGTCTTAATAACTCGTTCGTTCCCGAAGTGTGTCAGGATAAATGTAAAATCTACAGTTTTAGTGACACATTGTAAGATAAAGACAAATCTATTGACGATAACCGAAAGGTAAAACAAAAAAAAACTTTCTAGCGACTACATAATATAGTTATACCTAGGTTAATATAATTATGTATCTATTAGTGTTAAGGAACGATTAAAAAAATATGAATAAAAAAATGCGCCGTCGAATTTCTTGCCTGGTTCATCTCGAGATGGCTGTAATTTTACGAATCTGGCAGTAGAATCATTAACTCTCATGAGTGCCTCTTTGGAGCCCGTGTGAATAAACGATTTTGATTTTGAAATAATCATGAAAATTAGCCCATGTGAGGTAAAGGTAAAGTCTCTAGAACGCTAGAAAGGAACAAACATACATACCTAGATAAGGTGACTCACATGCATACGTCACTTAAAATGAACTTGCTATATGCTCGAAACAAAGATCGGGTGCTCCGGTTAAACCTAAATTTATCAATTAAAATCTAAAATATATCACTTTCCTGAAATTCGCCAATTCCTGATAGACCCAAGCAAAATTTGCACTTGAGCCCTTATTTGTTATGATCAGTAGATTTGACCATCCAGTCTTAGTTAATAAGACGTAATCCCGGCATTAACTTGCCCTAAGATTAAGAAACTTGGATCGGTAAGTCTACTATAACTTTCCTCCGTGTAGCAAAACCAAAAGTTTCGTGGTCAGGCAGGAGCCACCTAGATTCCAGAACTATCGGGTACGGACAAGTTTACCAACGTTTTGATTAATAAGAGGTATTTAAACACGGTAACTTCATAGGTATAATTACACATACAAAATAGTATATTTGCAGAAAATACTTTACAAATTTAGGTAATTATACATAGATATCTTAGTAACTAATGGATTGAATGGCTAAAGAAAGTGATAGTGATTTGACTATTGGGTCAAATCACATTGGAACAATCACGCCAATTGTGGCGTGATTGTCCCAATTGGCAAGTCCTTGATGCTTTCTAGGTAGCAAGTAGAAGTTCAAGTTTCTTTACCAAGGGAAAATTGTTTTTCAAGTTCTGGGTAACAATAAAAAAAAACACGTAACAACTTCCTAAGCTGACTCACCTTCACATCCTGGGGCGTCACAACACATGTCTTACGGAATCAGGGCTGGAGTTTCCTTCGCCGCAGGCGGATACGCCAGCCATGTATGGCATCATTCTGCCCATGTAAAACAGGTAGTAGTTTATCTTCATGAAACATGCAGGATTATTACAACCTTAAATTATTATTTTTATTACCTAAAATCCACTCGTCTTAACGACCTGTATCCTAAGCAGGATTTTCTTGATCAGACTTGCGTAGAAGCATCGCCTTGTCCATAAAAAAGAAATAAACAACTGGCGCCAGATATTTGTTTCTTGACTGCCATTCTACCAGCAGTCGCCTGAAGAGCCGAAACATCTAACTCATGGTATTAAAACTCTGACTCGCCATCCTAGCGAGGCGTAAGTTATGGCTGGAGAAATATGCCCCACCACCCGAGTATGTTAATCCCACTGAGCTATTACCTGCGGGTTGTGACTTGCCATGGGTCACATGGCAGTCTCTAAACAAATTGAGGACCCAAGTAGGCCGGAAAAGAAGTAATATTTGCAGGTGAGGTATTTTCATTGCGTCTGTGGTAACCCAAAAGTTATTGTCTTTTCAGTTAGTCATACGTGTGCTTGCTTGCTTGATTTTTAATGTGGGCATTAGAGTCCTTCTATCAGGTTTTAAAGGGTATAAAACTGAAGCTTGACTACTGCTTCTGATATTTATATAGCCTACCCTTAAGGGTAAGGGATAGTGTATATTATTATTGTAAGTTTGGCAAAATCGAATAAGTGTGAAAGGTCACTGAGTTAACAAGATTTAAGGTACCCTCTGAAAATAGAGAGCTAAATTAGAACACATAGAAAATAATAATATAGGTACTAGGTAGGTAGGTGATTTGAAGTGTATATCACCCGACTTTACTAAAAAAGTTCGTTAAATAGTCTGAAAATAGACGTTCTCGAAACGTTATATCAAACGAAAGGACCATACTCATAACTTTTGTGAGTGTTTGGCAAAGTTAGCGGCACAAAAAGAATATTTTTCCAAAACATTTCTTACAAAATTCCATTATGTCAAACGGAAGGAAAGAAAAGGCATTCAAAGACTGACGTGAAATCAAAATGAAACAATATGGTTTCCAGGAGGCGATCGCACCAACTGACACCACCAGTTTCTTTGCAATTTCCATGTCATAAAGTCTCCTTCTGTTAATGGTTAATTGACTTTTGCGGTTTCCGGTTGACAGGCAATTAAAGTTGATAATGAATTCCTGGGGTTCTAGACAATAAATTGGTTCTCATTTTTATAATTATCGGAGTTGAAAGAAACTACCAAAGCGTATATTTTTAATTAGATAAAATCTCACGCACGTTATAAACCATGAAATTAAAATTAAAACAGGAATTAGCGAATTAGGGAATTGTGCGCGGTGGGACGCGACGGCGAGCGCTCCACACTTCTTGAAGATGGCTTCCGAATGAAGCCGTAACAATTGTCGATCTAGACATCGACAACGCGTAAGTCACGCTAATTCCCGTTTTAATTTTAATTTAATAGCGCATATTTTTTTTTGAGGACACAGTTGTAGTTTAAAATCTTTAACAATTTCTTTGATAGCTTCAAAAATTAATCTTTACCTATACACGATTGTATTCGGTTGTAATTTAGTCAGTTTTACTCTTATTCGATTCTATAGTTACTTATTTATTCATTTATATGCAGTTAAATAGGAGATTGGTGGCTGAAATAAAGGTTTGACCAAGTATGGCTATTATGTTTACTGTATGTGCCTATATTTTATATGCCCCAATTTAATAACACTTTTTGTGTCTTACACTTTTAATACGTAACACGTTAGAAATGTTAGTGTGATAGTGTTTAAAATTACTTTCAAATATTTTGTATTACAGAGAAATCATTGCTAGTAGGTAGTAGGCACCAAAGTAATTTCTTTTTTAAACAATTGAGATACGAAACGAGCCAGTTGCTCACCTGATGGTAAGCGTCACGTTTGCCCATTAAAGTTCAGTGTCAGCCAGAGATTTTTGAACATGTACTATAGGTCAAAAACGCGGCAAAGCACTGCGCTTGTACCCCGAGATATTAGATATTAAATCTTTTTAAGCCCTGTAATATTACTGAAAACTCAAAAAGATGCTACGTCATTTTAGTAGCTGAAAATGTCTTAATAGTTTAGTAGGTATTCTTTTGTTTATTTGATGTTATTCTAAAGATATTTTTCCAAACGTGGTCCATTGTAGTTTAGTGGCAATTTACGCTTGCTTTCATTTTGATTTGCACTCTATGATTGCGATGGTCGGTACTAAATTTTACTTCCAAGCTATTCTAAATATAGTTAGTTTTTTAGTATAAATAAAAATTACCGTGTCTCAAGCATACTATTATGACATCTTATTTTCTTTCCATACATACATTTTATGTCCTTTATATATGTATTTTTTCAAGACTATATTAAAAAAATCAAAATAAACATAAACGTTTTCACACTCACAGCCCCTCACAAAATTCAGTGACTTGTGTCGTGGGTGCCGGTTCATTCACATTACACACACAATCACAACCGGAATCAGAAACACACATTTGCCTTGGGGAGAAAACTTGTGTTCCTGCCGGGAATCGAACCCGATACCCCTGCTTAGAAGGCGAACGCTCACCTAACTAAGCCAACGGGCAGTTCTATATATATTGTTTCGTTAACTGGAATAATTGAAAGTGGTCGCAAAATACAAATTGATATTATCACTTGTTAGAATGTGCCCGAAAAAGATTTCAATATTTAAGGGATACCGTCCCTTATTAAAACCTAAGTCAGGTCATGACCCCAGAATAGGATTTTAGCAATTTATTTCGTCGCTCTACTGAGGCGTTCTCTCATTTACCCTTTCTGTCTCGATGCATAATAAAATAATTTCGCTTGAGGGTTTTATCCAAAAAAGCTAGCTTTTAAAGAATTTTATCGCAAACTAGAAACCATGTATAGAATAACTAGCCATATGTCTACGCCTGCGTTAATCTAATGCTATAAGAATCTTTGTTCTGACAAACTGATTTACAGACTGACTGACTGACTTAGAGACAACGCAGAAAATGTGTTTCTGAAAACTAAAGTTCTCAAAATTTGGGACAAATTTTTGTCTAAAATGTTTCTATAATCAGCGTATTGTTTTTTCGTCGACGCGACGATTCGAGCTATTGATTCTTATTTTTTTTTGTAACATAAGGGCGCTTAATAACATACAACACTAGCAGTAAGATTAAGGAACAAGTTCGACTTATGTAAGTGTACTTTATTAGTTTTTTGGAAGGTTACTGCTACAAAATACTATAGCCGATCTGTTACTATTAATCTTGTTGAAAGGTCCTTTATTGGAGCACGTGGAAGGAACATAATAGATGATACGTGATTGATGTTTAATCTGAATAATGTGTTTGACCGGCGCTCTGTAAGCTGCCTTCTTTTAGTATATTGGTGGGAGGAGTACATACTTGTATGAATGTTATAGAAATACTACTAACTGAACGTGACAAAATTATTTATTTGCTTTATCCTACTAATATTATAAATCCGAAAGTATGTGTAACTGTGTAAGTATGTTTGGTCCCTCTTCGCTGAAGAGATTCGGATGAAATTTGGAATGTATATAGTTTATACCTAGGATTAGCACACAGGCCACTTTTTAACTTGATAAGCTGCGGGGTACGGCTAGTGTCTATATTTTTCAATAATACAAAAAAGTCAAGACTTCTTGCTATACAATTTCTTAAGGTCATGAAACGTTAAGAAATAAAATCCAAATAACAAAGTTAGGAACTTTTAGTAGTTTAAAAATTATGGAACCAGTACCCTGATTCAGAACCAAACAATAACTCAGTTATCGTACAGTGGGGGCTCCCCCATAAGCGCATCAAGAGAAACGCCAAAGCGGGTCCTACAAGAAAGGACTTCGTCAGGAGTTCCTGCGATGAGCTCCTGCGTACAAGGCGATATAAGAGGGGATCACCCGCTGTCGTTGCCGGCATTGCGACCGGCCACCTGCCGTCGCTGAGAAGCAGGCACCCCCCGCCCTTCAGCTGGGTGACGAAATAGTGGAGGAGCTGAGACAGTCCTTGACCGTTACGTTCGGGCAAATGCTCAATGCCCGACTCGCGGGGGTTGAGGACCGGCTTCTGCCCCGACGGTCCGTACACTACTATAAACGGACGCTAAAACTGCCAGTAAGGCAGCGGCAGCCACCGCGCCAACCAAGCCGACTCATAAGATGGCTCGCAATCCCACACACAAGGTGGGCAAGCGGTCCGGTCAGGCAACACCAACTGTCGCTGCCCCTTTGGAGGTATCGGCTGCGGGTCCCACTATCTCTGGGGCGGCCTCCTCCACAGTGCCTCAAGCGGAGACCTGGGCGACGGTGGCGAGGAAGGGAAAAGGAAGGGAAAGTCCTCCCTTCTTCATACCGCTCCAGCGGTTGCCCCTGCGGCGCGTGCTTCATCCGTGAAGGCAAAGCCGGCCCCGGCAGCTTCTACTACCATGAAGGCTAAGGCGGTGCTGAGACCTACAAAGTCCGCGGCTGTGGTTATGTCCCTTTCGCCTGAGGCCGCGGAGAAGGAGGTCACTTACAGCGTCGTGATGGACGTGGCACAGGGGAAGATCGATCTCCAGGAGCTAGGGATTGAGCAGCTCCGCTTCCGCCAGACGGCCATGGGAGCCAGAATGTTGGAGATTCCCTGCTCCCAAAACCACGAGAAGGCGGACAGGCTCGCGGAAAAACTCCGTGAAGTCTTGTCCGAGGTGGCTTACATCGCCAGGTCCGTTAAAACCGCTGACCTGAGGATACGGGCTTGGATGATGCGGCTACCAAAGAGAAAGTGGCGGCGGCAGCAGCCAAGGCGAGAGGCAGTGACGTCCTGCTGGTGAAGGCAGGAGAGATTCGTCCCGGCGTAAGCGGCATCAGCAGCCAAAGTGTAAAGAACGACACCGGGCCCACATGGCATTCCAGGGCGGGTCTTACAGATCACCCTGGGGGAGATGGGTGACTGGCTTCGGGAACTGTTCGACGCATGCCTCACGTCAGGACGGTTCCCGAAGTTGTGGAAAGACGGCCGACTGTGCCTGTTAGGGAAGAAGGGTCGACTCGCCTTCAGGATACAGCCATACACAGTATAGTGTTGCTGGATGACACGAGTAAGCTGCTGGAGAGGGTAGTGGCTTACCGTGTCATCCAGCACCATCCAGAGGGTACTGGGCCTCGGGGTCAGTGCTTCTGTATCTGCCGGAGGCTGTTGGCCGACTACCTCCAAGATCGCGAGATACTTGTGGTAGGACGGGACGGTATGAGGCGCCGTCGCGTCACCTGCGGAGTCCCACAGGGGTCGGTGCTGGGTCCGCTCTTGTGGAACTTAGGCTACGACTAGGTGCTTTGTGGCACGCTTCCCGCAAACATGCGGGTCGCATGCTACACGGACGATACCCTAGTCGTAGCCAGGGGGAGGGACCTCAGGGAGGTAGTGTGGTTGTCCACGGCGGGCACAAGTCTTGTGGTTGGCCGTATACGCTCCCTGGGTATGGAGGTCGCTCTTTCCAAGACCGAGGCCCTATTGTTCCATGGGCCTCGGGGGACCCCCTCCGGGAACGCGGATGGAGCTGGAAGGGGTCTGGATACCGGTTGGGACCCAGATGAAATATTTGGGTCTCCTCCACTTCTCTCAGCTGGCCCCGAGAGTCGTGGGGGCTGCGGCTGCCTTAGGGAGACTGCTGCCAAACGTAGGCGGCCCGGGTGCCGTCTGCCGTCGGCTTTACTCTGGAGTGATCCGGAGTATGGCCCTGTACGGGGCACCGGTCTGGGTGGACGCCCTCAACCGTGGGAACAAGACCCTGCTGCGTCGTCCGCAGCGGGTCATCGCGACGAGGGCGATACGCGGTTACCGGACGGTTTCTTGGAAGGCGGGATGCGTGCTTGCGGGTGACCTCCCCTGGGAGTTCCAAGCGGAGATTCTCGCCGAAGTATACCACTTCGTGGTGGCGAGGGGATCCCGTGGTGTCACCCGCATGCGACAAATGGTGCGGGCTGCCCTGTTGCGGCGGTGGACGGAGGACCTGGCTCCACCGGCACCTGGACAGTGGACGGGTGGAGGCCATCCGCCCGGTCATTCGTAGGTGGGTCAGGCGGCGGTATGGGTCGCTGACTTTCCGATGGGTGCAGGTGCTTTCTGGACACGGATGTTTCGGAAACTACCTGCACCAAATCACGAGACGGGAGCCAACTCCGTCCTGCCATGAATGTGGAGCGCCGGAGGACACGGCGCTCCACACGCTGGAGGTGTGTGCCGCATGGGGCTCACAGCGGCACACGTTCTCAGCGCTGATAGGCGGAGATCTCTCCCTGCCGAGCGTGGTAGACGCCATGCGAGAGGTCGTGGTAGGCGGTGGTCTCGTTCTGCGAAGCGGTGATGAAGCAGAAGGAGGCCGCGGAGCGGGCCAGAGAGGTCGATCCCCGATCTGACCCGCTCCGGCGCAGACGGACGGGGGGGAGGAGGAGGCAGTTCGTCCGCCTCCTCTCTCCTCCTCTGTAGTGGGGTCACTGGTGGAGAGTTAGGGCACATCTCCATCGGCGTGCACGGCCCCACACGTCAGGTTGGTGGCCTTGGTGTGCAAGGTCACCCCTCCATGGGCGCAGTGGCTCGGAGGAGTTTGCATCCGGGCCTACCGCCGGGGCATGATAGTGACTGCTAGCGCGACCCTATCTTGCCCCACCTCGGCGAGGGACTGCTCACGGGGGGTTTTTAGTAGGTTCGAGCCCCACATACCCCTTTCCTTCATCCTTAGGAAGGAAAGGAAATGTCAGGCATTTTCCACGATATAAAAAAAAAGTAACCTTACAATTCGGTTAGTTATCCTACGATATCATTTATTTTTAAAGAGAAAATTATCCAATCGCATCGATTCGGTAAGTCGCTAAAAAGTTCTGAATAAGGGGGCTGCTTACAAAATTTAACAAGGAAGGTTGTGCAATGTGACCTGTAGAGGAAAACAGCCGGACATCTGCCAGACAGACTTAAGCATTTTCGACCTTGCTGAAATGAAGACACTCAGCTTGCGCTTCGCGATCGCCCGGTCAAAAGTACAGAAGACAAGTAAAACAAAAAAGACTTTTATAATTATTTTATTATCATTATTATTTATTTGTCGCTAATCAGTTTCACTTGACAAATCTCCAAATAGTTCAAACGAACTATAGTCTTTGGAATCGCTTTCAGGACTAGAAGTATCTGACCTTTTAGCTCTTGGTAAATTATCACCGTTGGGCCCAACAAAGGACTTATAGACAGAGCTATGCACAAACGGAGCCCAAGGATCACTCATTGTCAAATGGAGAAACGCCAGGCACAGGATCTGAAACATTTTGTACGAGTATAATAATAATAATATATATATATAACAATGTCGGGCTAGTAACACCATTTCTAACTCGAGAACGGCTGAACCGATTTTTATGAGCTTCGATTTGTTGGATTTGTCTCCACCCTAAATAAAACATAAACGCATTCACACTAATGCAAAAAGAGTTACTAAAAACACTTCGAGCTCTAGACGTGAACAAAGCTAGTGCTCCTGACGGTATACCAGCAGTTGTGCTTAAAAATTGTGCTCCTGAGTTGTTTCCGATATTGACACGCCTGTTTCGAATTTTTTTTGACGCCGGTCAAGTCACGTCGTGCTGAAAGCTTGTCAACGTACAACCTGTACCAAAAACAGATAGTCGTGCTGAACCTACCAACTATAGACCCGTATCTATAACCTCCCTGCTTTGCAAAACGATGGAGAGGGTGATTAAAAACAGGCTCTTGGCATACCTAGAACAAAATGATCTACTTAGTGACCGACAATACGGGTTTCGCCGAAATCGGTCCACTGGTGATCTTTTAGCGTATGCCACACACATTTTCAGCGAGGCCATTGAAAAGCAAGGTGAGGCTTTAGCTGTGTCATTGGACATCTCAAAAGCTTTCGATTGGGTCTGGCACGACGGCCTTCTTAACAAGCTCCCATCATTTGGATTGCCTGTGGGTTTGTGCACATGGATATCTGATTTCTTGAGGGAACGGTCGATTCGAGTAGTTGTAGATGGATGCTCGTCCGACCAAATGGCCATCAATGCCGGTGTACCTCAAGTATCTGTACTCTCTGCAACACTTTTTCTACTTCATATAAATGATCTGTTGAAACCCGGTACCTTTGGGTATGCAGATGATACGACAGTAGTTGCAAGGTACGTACCCAACGCTCGCGCAAGTATTAGCTGCGGGCATTGGATTCGATAGAGCGACGCGCAAAGAAGCTAATTGACAATGACGCTTTAGTTGAAGCCAGATTGCAAAGTCTTGAACATCGGCGAAAAGTTGCAAGCCTGTCGGTATTCTATAAAATACATTACGGTGAATGTGTTCAGGGGGCTTACCACCAACTTTTAGAAAACAATCTTGTTGCAGGAAAGTTTTATTGTAGTCTTGAAATAATATTACTTTGATTCGTACCATGACCCTTTTTTATCATAGAGTTTATAACAGTTCAATCTTACTTATTCCGTGTTTGTGACGTCACCCTGATAAGTTCATTCAGCTTGTACCACGAGGTGATTTTTGACAGAAAGCAATATTGTTTTTGTGTCAAATTTAGCAATGTTAAAAAAGTTACTCAAGAGGAACTTTTTTAACATGTTTTTGCAATAAAAAGGCTGAAATTATCATAAAAGTGTATGAATAGTGGATAAAAACTGTAAAAAACCTAGTTACTACTAAAAATTTATGCGGTAGATCTTAAATGAAATGATTACGAGTTTCTTGAAATTATGTGAAAAGTAGTGTACGTACGGAACAATAATTTGTATGTAAAGTTATGGACGATCAGTGATCTATTAATACTTATGTGTGTGTGTTATATATAGAATGACATAAAATAAAGACTACGTTGGTGACAATTAATTTTAATAGTTCATTATTCTGCTGAAGTTATCTTTTTTACATTGTAATTATAAATCGCTTCTGGTTTCTGTTTTACATAGTAGTTATAAATTGTTACTTACTTACTGCTACCCACTGGTAGTGGGCTTGAGCACTTGAGTTACCTATAAGCTCGATGTCTTGTAGGTAACTTAGTTCTTTGCTGTATATATTTTTAGTTTAGTTATAGGAAATATAGGCAATTGGCCCGGAAATAGTTCCCCATCACCAAAAAAAAATGCACTTTGAAGAGGTACCTTATAACCATATTCAATCGCTTTTTGATTAAAAAATATAGTAGCCACTGTTGCTAGGAATTTCTTGCTATTTCATATATTTAAATAACATTTATAAAATCATATGTTGTCGAACAAGCCTTTAGGTAAACCTAAAATTAGTTATAAGAGCTGTTTAACGAAAAGCTCGCCAAACATAAGTAGTTTTTTTTATTGCGCCGCGCCAGATGAGATACGCCGCTTCGTGCGGCGCGTAATTATTTTTGCTTAAAATTATAATTTAATACCTATGCGCATTACAGATTTTTGACGTATGTAAGAATATTGCTATTGTATAACTATGAAGTATATTTTATAGTAACTTCGATTATCATACTCATTATAATATAATTACCTACTTAAATCTGAATATTTGTGCGAGAGTTCGGCTCATGTAGTATGTATTGGTGTTTGGATAGCCGTGCGTGCATCGAGATAGGAAACAAACCTAAGATTACTTTAGCTACAAACTCCTTGCGTGCGTGGGACTCACTTATAATATATAATACTACTCTATGGGTGTCCGCCATTTTCCATGCCTCGGATTAAGTCTATTATTTTCTATGGTCAACAATATGCGATGTCTTGTTCTATGACTTCACAGGAATAGATTATCATTCACTCTTTTAGCGTGATTAAAACGATAATGTGTTTATATGGTCATGGTATGACAAAAAGGTAATGATATTTTAAGCCTGCATCAAAACGTTCCTGTAACAAAACTGTTTTTAGGTCTCTGCTATTATTCTGCAAGATGTTTATTATAAAACTTCATTATTCTTAAACACGGAAAATTAAATTAACTTGCGGAGGATATCATTAATATGATATAATGAATAGAAGCAAAGGGAATAATGTGTCCTATGAAAATTAAAACTATCGTGAGCATTACACATTATTTATGTTGTATACGGCTTGAAAGACGTAGAAAATTTTTTTTTTTTTTTTTGTGACAGTCTTTTGTTCGACCACTATCTCACCTGATGGTAAGTGACGATGTGATCGTAGCTGGTAAACACACTAGACCTGGAATACGCAGGCTCTCAAGGATAACTGCCGGAACACCGTATTTGGCGGCAGACTTTCAACTTGATGGTGGTAAGCTACTTTGGTAGCAAGCCAGGCGAGCAACTCACAAAGTGCTCTACCACCTCTCAAATGTCACCTGTTTAGCACCACCCGGGAACCACGTGTAGGGAGTCAGATTTAAGGGGTTTCCCTTCTACGGACGTCAGCCCCCGTCGACTCACTTTGTAGTCGACTAGTTTCGGACAAGTCCGATCGTGTATGGAGTACTGCGGCCACCTTTGAGATGGATCAGCCAAGTACCAGCTTGAAGCTCTTGAGTCCATCGACCGAAGAGCAAAAAGAATCATTGGCGATGATATTGAGTCTAAATTGCAGAGTCTCGGTCACCGACGTAAGGTCGCAAGCCTATCGGTATTCTATCGGTTACCTACATTTTGGCTAGTGTGCGCAGGAGTTATACGAGTTAATACCCCCATGCCCGTTTTACCATCTAACAACAAGACAAACTGGCAAACGTCATCCATTTATAGATGAAATACCTCCGGTTCGCTCGAAGCGTTTTGCTTCACATTTGTCATCCGTACTGCGTAGGAGTGGAATTCATGGCCCGCGTCTTTGTTCCCTGAACGATATAATCTGGGATTCTTCAAGTCAAGAGTGAATAGGTATCTTCTAGGCAAGCATGCTACATCTTCTGCCGCATCATCACTTTCCATCAGGTGAGATGGTGGTTAAATGCTTGCCTATCGAGTATTAAAAAAATGAGTCAGACGCGCGATACGCAGAGGCGAGCGGCTCGGGCCTCGGCGCGTGACTGATGAAGGACAACAAATTTGTCCGAAACTAGTCGACTACAAAGTAAGTCGACATTTTCTACGTGTTTCAGGCCGTATACAACATAAATAATAATGTGTCCATTATAAGACAGTGAAAGAATATTAGCCTGTTTTATTTTAATAAGCTTTTAACTATCAGCTTAGGAATTACATTTAGGCTATACGCCGCTGAAACGGTATCCTATGTTTAGATGGCTCTTAAGTTTTTTGGGTTTCTCCAAAAGATTTGTGAAACGTTTTTCTTTTCAGCGCAAATCGGGTCCTATGTTTATATTCAGTCATTTAATTTGGGCCAGTGAAAGTGGTTTGGGTTGTTAGAGTTAGTTACGTTAATAAATAAATAATAAAAAATAATCTACATCGGTCTGTAGTGGCGTACTGTAGTAATTATAGTGCATGAAGCGGGATGGCTTTATAAACTTTATATGATTGTAACTATCCCGCTCTATTATAAATAGTAGTAGATATGAGAAACGTTTACGGACTATCAACGGTTAATAATTCACCATTGTTGCACATTAAAACTCGAAGAATCACAAATTTTAGAAAATCGTGACTGCCTGCGGCGGACAAGGTAGCCACTACACCACAAGACCCTACCAAAGGGCAGCGCTAGACTACATTATATATATATATATATATCTAATATATAAAATTCTCGTGTCACAGTTTTCGTTGCCATACTCCTCCGAAACGGCTTGACCGATTTTGATGAAATTTTTTGTGCTTATCCGGTATCTATGAGAATCGGCCAACATCTATTTTTCATCATCATCATCATCATCACTTTTCATCATTATCAACGCGGGTGAAACCGCGGGGCGCAGCTAGTATATATATATATATCTAATATATAAAATTCTCGTGTCACAGTTTTCGTTGCTATACTCCTCCGAAACGGCTTGACCGATTTTGATGAAATTTTTTGTGCTTATCCGGTATCTATGAGAATCGGCCAACATCTATTTTTCATCATCATCATCATCATCATCACTTTTCATCATTATCAACGCGGGTGAAACCGCGGGGCGCAGCTAGTATATATATATATATATCTAATATATAAAATTCTCGTGTCACAGTTTTCGTTGCTATACTCCTCCGAAACGGCTTGACCGATTTTGATGAAATTTTTTGTGCTTATCCGGTATCTATGAGAATCGGCCAACATCTATTTTTCATCATCATCATCACTTTTCATCATTATCAACGCGGGTGAAACCGCGGGGCGCAGCTAGTATATATATATATATATATATATATATATATATATACTAGCTGTACCCGCGGCGTTGCACGCGTGTTCTGACTTATTGAACTCCTTTGAAACTGTTTACACCTTCGGATAACCTTGCTGGTTTTTCACTATTTCAACCGAGCAAGTTACCTACACTGAATCTGGAAAGTATATGTCCGTTATGTTGCCTTTGTAAATGAAGGTGTGTGTCTCCCGCGGTACAGGCTTGTCCTAGTGCGGGGTTCGTGGGCAATTCTATATTGTAATTTTTAAACTTTCGCGATTCGAACACATAGTTTAGGTAATATCTCGGGACTTAATCGCGCTAAAAAACTATTTTTATTTACTATTCTATATTATTGTATTTATCTTGTTTGTTAAATAAATAAATTTTGTATTTGTATTTGTGTCACGGCGATGACACCTTCAATTACAAAGCTTCTCTATATACTATATTATGAGTGACACCGTCGGGACAGTACACAAACATATTTTCTGCTTCACTCACCCTCGACAGTGCCACATACAGTTGTCCGTGGCTGAAACAGTTGGAGGTGAGGTCCACGCCCGCAGTGCGCAAAGTCTGGCCTTGCGCTTTATTTATTGTCATTGCAAAGCATAAACTCACGGGGAACTGGACCCGCTTGAAACGGAAAGGATAGTTGTTCGGTATAAGCGGTATCCTGGGAAAGAAAACTTGTTCCCCAGTACCACCTCCAGTCAATATTTCTGCCTCTATGACGTTTTGTTGCAACCTAACTACCTTCAGTCGCGTTCCATTGCATAATTTGGGCGGACTTAAATTACGCAACAGGATAATTGGCACTCCAACTTTCAAACTTATTGAGTGCGATGGCAGCCCAGGGGCCGACAACGAATTTAAAAATTCTATTGGGTAAGTAGTAGCATCATCTTGCTCTACTACCCTATTGATAGAATTGTAGTTGGTGGCTTCACCAGCGACGCGACTGAGTATCTTATTATTCAAAGCTGCTGCCTGGTCATTTCGAGTCGTGAGTATGGCACGCTCGCAAAGCCAAGAGTTTTCACGATTTATCACTTGTTCAATATCACCATAGACAGCCGGGATTAGTTCTTCAGAAGAAGGAACCATCTGACATAAGTTAGACGGTAGTCTAACTTTTCCTTCTTCTTTTGGAAACGTGTCATTTCCAATACTAAGCAACAAATCGGAAAACTCTTGAGCATTATTGTTGCCGCTAGTTGGTGCTAAGATGAAGCCGATATATTTGTGGCCAGAGACTTGACGATTTCAAACATGCATTAACTTCATCAGCTCTTGTGCCACGTGGGACTACAGGCAGTGTTTGTCTGAAATCTCCACAAAACAACATTGTGATATCTCTGATGGGCCGGTCGTCTCGCCTTATGTCCTGTACCGTCCTGTTTACAGCCTCCACTGCTTTGCGGTGCGCCATTGTACACTCATCCCATACAATTAGAGAACACCCACGTAGAACCTGTGCTTTATCACTATTGCGTGAGATGTCACACACCGGTGTTTCAGAAGTCTCCATTTGTATAGGAATTTTGAACATGTCGTGGACTGTTTTTCCTCCTGGCAATAATGTAGCAGCTATTCCTGTAGCAGCTATAGATGACGCCACAGCTAAGACAATTTTGCCTTGGCTGCGTATCTGAGCCAAGATTATTTTGGTTAGAAATGTTTTACCTGTTCCCGCGGGTGCATCCAAGAAAAACATATCTCCTGTATTGTTCACGGCGCTGTTGCATACTTGATGAAAAACTGCCTGTTGCTCAACAGTTAGTCGGTGCAGTCCATGTCTTATAGTGGCCGCGATTTCTGCAGGGTCATGATTGGTCTCAGAAAAGTACTCTCGATTAGATGGCTGTACTTGGTCTGGAATAGGTGCAGGTTCTGGCAAACCATAGGTTGTGAAGCTATTCCCACCGATTGAGAAAACCATATCTTGAACTTTCTTAAGGCATTCATTGTGAGACGTACCGGGATTTGCACCATTCCAAATGAAATCTTCTGCCAACGCATTTTGGTATTTCTACCAAAGCTGTAAGGCATCAGAAAGCCCACAGAACACCAACATCATGGAAAACAGATGGCGCAATTGTCGTGGACTGTCGCTGATGCAAGCCTCAGCTAGTGTAGCATCCCAGTGCTGATCATCATCCAGCAAATGTAGTTCCCGGCATGCGGTGACATAGGTAGGTTGTTCTACGCCCGACGTCATTCAGTGGGCTAGGAACAGTAAACGACTGTTCGTAGCCCATTGAATGACGTCGGGCCACGAACAGTATGCAGAAGCAACCGCAAGTAATACAACTCCGTATTGTTTGGGTGCGCTGTGTATACTCTACCCAGTTATTAGTATATATTTATATATATATTTATGTTATATATTTTTTAGAATTTTTATTATATATTATATTTTTTATGATATTTATGTTATATATTTTTATTAGTATGTATAATCTCAAGTATTTTATATTTATGTACATTACAATTCGATTTAAATTTCATTAACATATATTTTCTTTAACCCTGATTGATGCACGCCTCATGTCATTTCATTTTCCACCGCTGGATGACTGGTAGAGAATGCTTTTAGCAT
Source organism: Lomographa bimaculata (assembly GCA_948107665.1). Taxonomy (NCBI): domain Eukaryota; kingdom Metazoa; phylum Arthropoda; class Insecta; order Lepidoptera; family Geometridae; genus Lomographa; species Lomographa bimaculata. Next base: position 12,572,270 of record OX403599.1, read on the forward strand.
TAAGTCCTCCTTTTGTACACTTTTTACTGTGCAATAAAGTTAATACTTTATTAACACAAGTTTAGGGAACACAATTTATTTATTTATTTATTTATTTAATAATAAATAAATAAATAAATAAATTGTGTTCCCTAAACACACCGGGAAAACCTTCCACTGCTGCACCTCTTCTACGTCGATTGAACTCGCCTTGTTGTTTATTATACGTGTAATAGGCAGGCACTTCTTCGTATAATAGTGTTTTTGCAAAATCATCGGTTTGGCATAGTCGAAAAAAGGCCACCAAAGTTGTTTGTCTTGGATTAAGTAGCCTCTCTTCGACGCTATCTTCATTGAAATAAATTCTGTGTTGTCTCTCCAAATGAATGTCAAGATGTGAAACAGGTGGGTAGCGCTCATGTATTGGAAAGCTGAGAATCCGCCAAACGGCTTTCGAAGAGCTAATGTATCGACCCGATTGGTAGCGACTAACTTCATCTCGGCTGTTGGTGCTGTCTGCAGCAATTGTCGCTTGGTCGCTTCCTTTATTGACATATTTGCATATGTATTTTATCGAGTTCACACTGTTACACATCTCAACGTTTATATGTGCTTCAAATGTTTTTGTCAGGACTGGAGAATACGGCACAATCCATCGGTTATCCACCTAGATTTCTTGGCCACGTACAGCCATGGTCGCAGAGGAACCTCCCTGCGAAGGCAAACGGCGACGGTAGGATGGGTAACCATCCTCCCCAGTCACTGTCTGCTGGGCAGGTGTTTTCGGGAACCTCTTAGTACAACGCCCATCTTGCATGCAGGGGGAGTTTCACCATTCAACGCTGTACATAAAGCATAGAGTTGCACCAAATATGGCTGTAGGTGTTTATTTATGCAATTTAAAAAGTACAAAACCCATGACGTACGTACCGAAGTTAGAATAAATATTCAAAATATCTGCAATGTACATGATCGCATTGATTGCATCAAATGCAAAGTAAAGTTGGTAACTTCATACATTTACATGAAATTACAAAGTTATATACTGTAGTTGGGGGAAAAAGTTGTTTAACTCAAACTAATAAAAACTTCAGAATAAAAAGTATTCTAAGTAATACCTCGGAGAACACACTATAATCACACCGAATTTCATTACAATCCACCCAGTAGTTTTGGCGTGATAGTGCTTCAAGATAAAGGAGGACAGACAGACAGACAAAAATTTTTTTAAGTACATATTTTGCTTCCGTTTCGATAGTAGACTGTCCTCCATTAAACATTTTCAAAATATCTTCATTGTACAGAATTTGACCTCGAACAGTTTTATTATAAGTATAAATAGGTATACATTGCCTTTTCCGCCGCAGACGTTCATGATTATCCATATATGTATATTGAATAATGGTGAATTATTGACTGTTGATAGTTCGTAAACGTACCTACATGAGTGGCGAACGCCACCCAACTAAGCCAACGAGCAGTTGAAATTAATAACGTATTTTTATAAAATGTAGTATTTGTTCGATAAGTTTTTCACTAATAATTTTAAATGAATATACCTTTGAATCAATTAATTGAAACTTTTATTTTATGAAATTCTGCCGTTATATTGAACCTATTTTAGCAATGTTACGTCAAACCCTCGAATTGAAACCATAAAGTATACAATACAGACGTACGAACAAAAAGAAGCTAACAGGAATACGCCTTATTGAATGAACGTTCTAGTATGACGTCATCAAAATTGCTAAGCGATTTTATGATAAAATAAGCTTGTTTTATGGATGTCATAGTACGAAAATGCACTGCATTATTAAAGTAAGACTGCTATAAGAGGTCGTGGTAAGCCCCCAGGAACTACACAACCTTGTTCCCGCTTCACCTTTTTTCCACCTTACATCTAGAAGAACGGCGTCGCGTCACCCATTTATGGTTGAGATACCGTTCATTCGGACGAAATGTTTTGCGTCTTCGTTCATTTATTCGACGTTCCCGAAAGGTACAATTTGGGTGTGTTCAAAAGTAAAGTGAATAGGTATTTACTAAGCAAGCGTGCTCCACCTTAGACTACATCGTCACTTTCCATCAGGTGTGATTGTGGTCAAACGTTTGCTTAGTCTGTAATAAAAAAAAACACTCACAGCCCCATACTTAGTTCAATGACTTACGTCGTGGTTGCCGGAAACATTCACATCACACACACAATCACAACCTGAACCAGAACACAAATATTCCTTGGGAAAAAACTAGTGTTCCCGCCGGGAATCGAACCCAATACTCCTGCTTAGAAGGCAGAATAACTAATAAAACATCGGAAAAAATTACGAACATTTATGTGAAAAAGATCATTTTCTCATACATTTTACTCTACCTATGGGGTTTTTGATAATATTTCTAGAACGGATGCTTTTTTAATTTACGTGGGCGAAACTTTGGCGAACAACTTAGTAAATAATTAATTATACATGTGTGTTACTGTAATATTATTTTCTATAGCCTACCTTTATTATTAGGCGCACGAAAGTGTTAGACGGTTGTTTTTAGTCTCAGTAAATAAAAATGTCAAAATAGTGTACAAAGCTCTTATTTAAGTGTTCTTTTTGCGAAAATCAATTGAATACAGTGTACTTAGCACATTAGTGATAAAAATCAACTTTAAAATTGCTCTGTTTTAATAATATTGATCAAAACATTTTCAAAAATAAGGGTGTTTGCAAGCGAAAACGTGCACTGTGCCGACTCTGTGCAGTTGGAAACGCATCGGGGCCTGTGTCGTTACTGTGTCGATCGGCTAAACGCAAATTCCACGACTACTGCTACGTATTCTGTGACGCTCGACAGAGTAACTGTAGATGAGCTAGCAGTTACTACGGCCGGATAATTAGCACACATTTTTAAGTTTATGGAAAGTTTTACTGTTGCTATTTATTATTAAAATAACCAATAATCATCATTATGCCTTCAACATGCGCCGGATGCCATAATCAGATTAAGATAAAAGAGTTTTTGGAGTGTTCTATTTGTGACTTGAAGTTTGATCTAGAATGCTGCAATATAAGTTTAAAGCGTTTTAATACTTTCTCTTCGGAAAAGAAAAAAAATTGGAAATGTCCAATCTGTTCAAGCAAACAGCCAAAAACTGATAACACAAACACACCAGTCAGATCTTCTGCTCTGGCATCGAGTGACTCGGTAAATATTACCCAGCGGAACGTCAATAAGGCGAAGCCTCGCCGAAAGTCGTCTAACGATACTCCTGACGAAATTCTTGACTCTAGCGATAAGGATATTCGCACTATTATTAGAGAAGAAATGTCACTGGCGATGAGAAATATGACGAAGGAGCTGCAAAATGTTGGAAATAAGGTTTCATCTTTCGAGCAGTCACTGACGTTTTTCAATGATTGCTATGAAGAATTAAAGAAAAGCTTGGAAGAGAAATCCACAGTTATCGATGGGCTTCAGAAAAGCAATGAGGACTTAAAGTCTAAGATAATAGAGATGGAAAGAGACTTTACAGTCCGATTGAATCAAATTGAGCAGCACCAGCGCGAGTGCAACGTGGAAATAAATGGGGTACCAGAGAGCCGTTCTGAAAATGTTCTCAAAACAATAGAGCAACTTACTAAGAAGATTGAGTGCCCTATTTCTGACACAGACATCGTTCATGTAACAAGGGTTGCAAAATTAAACAAGGAGAGTGAGAGACCTCGCACGATAGTTTTAAAACTGAGAACCCGACTTTTGCGCGACAGCCTGCTTGCTGCGGTTCAGAGATTCAATAAGAATAATCCTCGCAACAAAATGAATTCGCACCACCTTGGCCTAGGAGGAGCCTGTGTACCTATTTTTGTATCTGAGCACTTAAGCCCTGCTAATAAGTCTCTGCATGCTGCTGTCAGAATGAAGGCGAAAGAGCTAGGATACAAGTTTGTTTGGGTTCGTGATGGTAGGATTTACACGAGGAAGGACGAAATCAACCCAGCGCTTCTAATACGTACCGCAGACAGTGTGTTTTTTGGGATGACCCGTTGAATAATTAGTACTAACTTAAATTTAAATATTGCAATGTTATTAGTGTAAAATATCTATAAAAATGGCTACTGGCTACTATCAAAATGTACGTGGCATGAGAACAAAAACAAATGATATTTTTAATAACGTTTTACAAAGTTCATACGATGTTTTGTCCTTTACTGAGACTTGGTTAAATTCAAGCATCAACAGTGGTGAATTTATTGATTCTCGTTATGTCGTGCATCGACGCGATCGTATATGTTCCGATTCTACTTCTAATGTAAAAAAAGATGGTGGAGGAGTGTTGATAGCAGTCTCGCGTAAATTTAAGTCAACTCGTTTACAAGCCTGGGAATCCAGTTGTGAAGATATTTGGGTAGTTATAGAAATACGTGCAGGCAAAAGTATAAAGAAAGTTGCCATTTGTACTGTCTACATTCCTCCTCCTGTTAAATTGGATAAACTGACAGTATTCTTGGGTAATGCCATCAATTTTGTAAACCAAGTTGATGAGGTTATAATACTTGGAGATTTCAATTTACCGTTCATAAAATGGACTCAATGTAATAGTATAACAACAGCTTCTGACTACAACAACACATTAGGTAATGCACTAGTTGACTTCATTTCTATGTCTAACATGTTCCAGTTTAATCATATACGCAATGAAGATGACAGAACTTTAGATCTTGTTATCAGTACAATAATGGACGTGTCTTTAACTGCGCCTCTTGATCACTTAAGTAAACTTGACCCAAAGCATCCCCCCTTATTAATCACATTACCTAAAAATGAATTAAAGTTTCTCCGTCCGAAATTGTCCACTGAATTTAATTTTCACAAAGCAAACTTTAACGGTATCACGTCACATCTATTAAATACGGACTGGCATGAAGTTTTTAAAGACTGTGCTTCGGTAAACGAAATGGTTTCATCCTTTTACTCAATTATAGTAAGAGTTATAGATGAATTTGTTCCTAAATATAAATTTAATAGGAAGTTATTCCCTCCATGGTTTAATAATTCTTTAGTGAAATTACTAGCAGAAAAAGACAAATTAAGAATGAAATATCGTAGGTATAAAAATCCCCGCGACTTGATTGAATTCAATATTTTGAGAGACCGTGGTCACAAATTGCTGGGCACACTGTATGCGGATTACCTCAGAAGAACGGAGGAAGGTATCGCAAAAAATCCAAAAGATTTCTGGCGCTATGTAAAAGATAAGCGTAGAGCGCGCTCTTCGCTTCCAGCAGAAATGCACATGGGAGATAAAATCGCTAACACTGGCAAAGATATAGCTAACCTTTTTGCCAACAATTTTTCCGAGGCATTTACATCGGGTGGGGCCATTGCGACGCCCCGAAGTGACGCGATTACAACTAGCAATGCTCATCAGCATAATTGTATTGGCAAAATAAGCTTTGCAGAACGAGAAGTCTTAAAAATAATTAAGAAATTAGATGTTCTCAAGGGACCTGGCCCCGACGGTATTCCTCCACTTTTAGTCAAGCGCTGTGGCTCTGGGCTGGCGCTACCTCTCACACTCATAATAAATCAATCTTTGTCTTGGGGGGAATTTCCTGATGCATGGAAGAAGGCAAAAATCATTCCTCTTCATAAAAAAGGAAACGTGGATGACGTAAAAAACTACAGGCCAATTTCTATTTTATCGTGTTTTTCCAAATTATTTGAAGCACTCATTTGTCCCATTCTCTCCCGTCATTCGTGTCACCTCTTATCTGAGCAACAACATGGTTTTAAGAAAGGTCGTTCTGTCGAAACAAGCTTAGTTGGATTTGTCTCCGAACTATCTAGAGAAGTAGATAAGGGTAAACAAATCGATGCGGTATATACCGATTTTAGCAGCGCGTTTGACAAAGTTAGTCATGTTTTGTTAATTAAGAAGCTACAACTCATCGGTTTTCATGGGTCTTGTCTAAACTGGTTTCAATCTTATCTCGATAAAAGAGAACAAATAGTTTTTGTTAATGGGCACGAATCGGAAATATATTATGCCGAGTCAGGTGTTCCGCAAGGGTCACATCTGGGTCCTATTCTTTTTTCGATATTCATCAACGATATCACTACGCATATAAAGCACTGTAGTTTTAAATTATTCGCGGATGACCTTAAAATTTATAAATCAGTAAACTGTAATGCAGATATTAATCTTTTGCAGAGTGACATAAATCACATAAGAGAATGGTGTAACTTAAACCAAATGCATCTTAATGTCCAAAAATGTTATTATATTAAATATACACGCAAGAGAAATGCCATAAATTCTGTCTATACGTTGAATGATATACCTCTACAGGAGGTCAGTGAGGTACGTGACTTGGGTCTTTTAATGGATAGCCAATTAACTTTTAAGGCTCATATTGATTCAGTGGTCAAGAAGGCGGCTCAGCAGCTTGGCTTCATAAGGCGAAATACCAAATGTTTCAAATCAAACCGAACTAAAATTATACTTTTTAACTCTATGGTACGTAGCTGTCTGGAGTTTTCGAGCGTGGCGTGGAGCCCCTTTTATTCATCGCACTCTCAACGCATTGAAAGCATTCAACGAGCCTTTACAAGATCGTTGGCTTTTTCTTGTCCAGGAATATCTCATAGAAGTCCCTACAAGAATCGTTTAACTTTCTTTAAAATGCATACATTGCGTGAAAGAAGAAAAATTCGAGACTTTTCATTTCTTTATAAATCGATTCACAGCCATATAGATTGTCCATCAATTCTTAGCGATATCTCCCTCAACGTTCCTTATCACTATCCGCGCCAGAAGATCACAAAAATCCTTCAGGTACCATTCGCCAAAACAAACTTGGCATATAACTCTCCTCTTCTAAGAATATGTCGTACATACAATGAATTTAACTCATCCTTGAGTGATTTAGACATTTTTCACGACTCATTGAATGTGTTTAAGACCAAATTGATCAAGTCTTTAAATGAAAACAAGACTAGTGATTAGAGTTCCGATGTCTATTGTTTGCAGAATTTTATTGTTTAATTGTCTCTTTCTTTTTATTGCTATCTTTAATTTTATGTCGCGTATATTTGCTATTGACTTATAATAAATATTATGTTTTATATTATGTGTATTTATATAACTATATTATTATATATTTGTAATCTATCTATTTATTTAATTAATATAATTGTTAAATGGATACAATACGCAATGTACTTATAATGTTATTAAATTATAATAGCAACATTCGTGCTTACTGTATTCACGATAGGGTAGTTAAATCTAACAACAAAAAATGTAGCACTTGATCTTGTTATATACAATTCATTCAATATGTTTTTAAGTGATAAGCTGAAAGCTTAAAAGTATTATTCAAACTTCATTACTCATACTGTTTATTTAGTTGTATGTTGTACAATTAAATTAATAATTAAAATATGTATGGACCTACTTATTCTCACTTTATATACTCGATCATTTTAGAAAAAATGTTAAATAATTATCTTGCCTTCAGCAAATGGTTCAGAAAATTTTCAAAGTTTGTCAACTACCCTATTAAGTTTTTTGTACCTACCTATTTTATTTATTTTCCGTCTAACCACTTACAAATCGATGAATGTTGTAAACACCTGTAAAAGGTATATGTATCAGAACATATACTATGACATATTATGTCATAGCCTTATAAAATGTTATATTAATTGTAATGTGTAATATGTATACTGTTGGTGTTTCTTAAATAAATAAATAAATAAATATAGCCATAAGATCTATAACAGCGCGCGCTGCAACATAGCTGTTACGACAATCGCTGCGTCCAAAACACGAAAAACAAAAAGTCTATTACGATTAGTTATAATTAATAAATAAAAAAAACTTATTGTTCAAACATCTATGAAAAGAACGTGTATAATAATAACGTAACATATTATATAACATTATACTAAAAACTAAATTAAAATAAAACAAAAAAACTATAATTAGATATAAATATGTACAAAACTTAATCTAATAGACCGCTACCAGTAGGCAAAGTACCCAAAATGCTGGCAGCATTGCCACGTTGAATGGCAATACTCAATCTCTGTCCAAAATATTTGCCAGTATTTTGGTCACGAGTTGCTTCGACCAAACGCTTTGTTAATTCATTGTAGAATATATGTGCTCCCGGTCCCCACGGTCCCAACGTCTCAACCCCAAAAGGCACAAATATATAACCACTATCAAGATTACTATATTTGCGCCTTTTGAGAGTCTCTGCTGATTCAGCCGCAACACCAGTCTTATTTTTAGTTCTAGAAAGATGAGACAGTGCTAGGGTGTCTACGCAAGTTGCATTCCAAACCAAAGGCCGTCCCATCTTCTAAGGAATCAGGGTCATTCCGTCAGGCCTTTTACCGTCATCGCGTGCTAGACCATTTGGTTCCAAAATAGCCGCACAGTTGGCGGTGGTAAGAGCCCGACGTATGATATCATTAAGACTCGCGTGGCGGGGAATACGTCCCGCACTCCTAGAGCAAGACAGACCGTGATGACTGAGCCGGTCAACAGCAGTACCGCACTGACAGCGGTGTGGAGCACAACACGATGCGCCTAATCGAAGTGATGCTGCGATACGGAAAGCCGATGAATCCAGTAGCGTTCCCGTATTTGGCGATGGGAGAGCCTGTAGCCACAGACCTGATTCCCACTCCGAACTTGCAAGAAGACGGGCACGATCTGCGGAACTTAAGCACGTTTGAAATAAATGATTCCGTACTTTGTCGCAGAGCGGCCCGTCCCAAAGCTTCTGAGAAGACAGATTTTCTGGGAAATCAGTGCCTGAACAGGCTACCAACCACGCTTTCTTGGCCTCGTCTATAAATGATATTTTTGTATTAAATGGTAGAGCTACTTGTAATATTTTATTAGTCAATTTTTGAGTACTGTGTACTGATGACAAGAAAGCGGGAAGGGCGACTCCCGAAATTGATCGAATGCCAAGGCCTCCCAAACGTACTGGCAGTGAAGCTTGCAACCACGCCCTCTCGTCTAAATTCATATTCAAAATAGATGCCAATGTGTTTTTGACAATGTTGTCTAAATTTTGAATAATATGTTCATGTTTCCATAGCTGACAACACTGTAAAGTATATGTAAATTTTGGGACAAAAAGACAGTATTTGAGTATCGTGAAGGCCATATGAGTATAAATTTTTAGTAGATGATCTGAACTCTGTTTAAACTTTTGAATTTTTTCATCAAAAAATGAAGGGAATGATTCGTTAAGAATAGGGGAGCCCAATAACCGAAGGGATTGTTTGTTAATAATTTGAATATTTGGAGCTAACGAGTTAAATTTTTGAATTACTTGGTCTCTTTCTGTATATTTTTTGGAAACATAAAGTTCACATTTTCAAAAATTTAGTTCTAAGCCAATTTTTTGGAATTCGTCTATGAGAAGACGAAGATCTTCAAAAACAATATTTACATCGCCACCTAAAGTCCCATCGTCCAAATACCAAACATTAAGTTTGGAGCGAAGTTGTTGGATAATGGGATGTACAGAGAGACCAAAGACTGCTGGACCCAATGAGTCTCCTTGCTGACAGCCTAATGCTGTTTTAATTTGGTTGCCATGATATGTTAATTTTGTGTAAGAACCATAACACTGCCAAAGAAAATTGTACAAATTTGGAATTTTATCCTTTACTTGCGTCAAAAGGGCTCTTCTATCCACCGAATTGAAAGCATTTTTCACATCCACCTTCAATAAAACCTCTCCACAATCCTCGTTCAAAAAAGTTCTAACTGAATTGACGGCGGCTTCACAACCCCCTCGCGAGCCAAACCCTAACTGCAAAGGCTGAAATAGGTCAGCTAGATGTGTAGCTGTTTTTCTGCAGCAAATTTTTGCCGCAAGGCGTCGGTAAGTCATACCAACCGCTATTGGTCTGATTCCGCCATCCTTTTTTTTTAAAGCGCAGAGATTAGCACCGTAAAGTATATCAATAATGTCACTGTTTACTCGCCCAGACATCATCAGATTAACCAAAGCCGTCAGGTCCCTCAATAAGACTTCGCCAGTTTCGCCGTTTCCGCCACACAGCAAATCTTTCAAATGTTGTGGCGTAAGCGCGTCTAAAGCACCAGCGGAACATCTATGTAAAAATAATACCAATATTTCATCTATTTCCGAACTTGTTCCTTTTTAGGAATAAGCAGAGTACATTGTAATTTTTTTATCATCGAACCAACTCAACGCATTCATGTTTTGGGCTCAACTCATTACTTGTTACAAAAATAAGGCATACAAATTGAATCCAAACGTTTTCACCGTATTTAACTGAGAATGGCAAAATTCCAAAAAATAATTCTTAGTACACTTCTACGTACTAAGACAAAATGTCTCACCAAATTTCAAGTCTCTACGATCAGCGGTTTAGGCAGTGCTTTGTCTCAAAGAACTGTAAGTCAGGCAGTCAGTAAATCTGTATATCACGAAAAAGATTCTTATAGTATTAGATTATGATGATCCCACTATAATAAAATACATGCTTATCAGTATACCATTTTTTTGTATGAAAAAAGTTGCTTACTTTTATATAAACAGGCTTTTAAGGTATTTGTCATGACTTTAGTCATGACGGAAAATTACTTAACGACCATTGTCTTACAACTCACAACTGAGCACAATGGCTTAACGTACCCTCTGAAGCTATGCACGGTCACGCGTCTTTGTTCCCGAACGAAAGTCCATAATTCAAGAGTGATTAGATATCTTCTAAGCAAGCATGTCACATCTTCGGCCGCATCTTTACTTTCCATCAAGTGAAATAGTGGACAAATGCTTGCCTATCGAACTTAAAAAACCTAAGATAAATTTAAAAATCACCTTAAAAATTACGTACTTACCAGTGCAAGTCTCATTTTAAGCTTGATGGTCTAAAACCGTACGTTTGGAACACTCGCATATATATACAACAATCGTTTAAAACTGGCATCCGCTGATACTTTGTGATGTGATGTAGCATATAATATCTAAAAAATATTGTCCCTCTTCAGTAGTCGTATTCATACTCAGGGCTGTGAGTTACAATGAACACAAGTTTAAAGTCTTGTATCGTATAGTGCCGAAAACATTTACAAAAAAAACTCAAACTGATCATGATTATCGTTTTGTGTGGAGAAATTGGCCACTTGGTCATTAACAATGCATTTTCAGCTAAATGTAAGTGCTGTTCTTAATCTAAGTACTCTTATTACAAGGGTGAATTATTTATCCACTGTAGAAAACCCAGTTTTGCATACAGATGTTTACAGTTTGTTGTACATTTTGGTTATTCTTCGCGCATTGCTTTTACTTACCCATTACAGTTTAGTGGCATGAAGAATTTGATTTTCAATTGTTCAAAATCCTCCACGGCGTTGTCTGTAAATTAATGTATGGACACTACTGGTTTGTAATTTAAATGACTTGCCTTCCCCAGGCGGACTCTCTAAAAGAGTCATTATAATACTACACTAAAAACATAAAATAAAACAGTAAAAATATTGTTTGTGTCAGGTCTGAATATCATAGATAGTATGACTCCACAGTGGATGCCAATACTTTGTGATGCTTATTACATGCTTAAATAAACAGCTAATCTCTTAGATGAAGTGGAAAAAGTTGAATTTTAGGCTTTGTATAACACAATTAGACATCGTTATTGTCAAATTAGTAAGGCTCTCTTAAAAACCATGGCTCATTTAAGTGTTTGTTAAGCAAAACGAATTTTAACATGGTTAAATTCTACACATCACATGTTTCAAAACATTTGACGCACTATGGTACGTCATTTATAATTCAAAAGAAGAACAACAAAATTTCAAATAACGAATTCTCTTGACTGTAATTGAAATCTTTCAGCCTAAGCGTAGTTTGTACAAATGCTAGTCAGAATCCAACCAGTGTATTAACGACCGCAACCAGCCTACAAATGCATTTGCGGTTTTATCCAGGGATTGTAAACTTACCAACAAGTAGGTCGTGGCTTCCGAAGCGATAGGTACAGATATAGTAGGTGCTTAGAGGGATTATATACCTATTTTGAAGCCGTATCAGTTTGCCTTTGTATTAAGTTGGTAATACCCTTTAATTACAGCAGCGATGAAGAAAACCTTATAGTCACTACTGTCGTTGCCAGATATTTTTTTTAAACCACTTTTATATTTTTACCGAAGTGTGACACAAAACAAGAAATACTTTTAAAAGTTAAAAAAAATCAAGCTTTTACCAGTTGTAAATAAAAAAAGGAATATCTTATATATAAAATTCTCGTGTCACAGTTTTCGTTGCCATACTCCTCCGAAACGGCTTGACCGATTTTGATGAAATTTTTTGTGCTTATCCGGTATCTATGAGAATCGGCCAACATCTATTTTTCATCATCATCATCATCATCACTTTTCATCATTATCAACGCGGGTGAAACCGCGGGGCGCAGCTAGTAAAACTATATAACCAGAGGACTTGTCAAGACGAATGAAACGAGCCCAAACTCTAAGATTTTATCTTGTTTAGTTCAGAAGTTCCTATGGCCATCTTCCGTCTCCATGGTACCATATCATTGTGCGCTCACCGAAGATACATAATTAAACCAAATTTGAGTCTAATCGGACATCGGGAAGTGGGTCTAATTTCGCATGCAAGATTTGATTACAGACCGACAGATAACGCGACAGGTGAAACTAAATGAAAGCTAGTAAAAACCTTTCGTTACCGAGCTTGAAACTTGCCAACGAAAACATAGCATGGAAAATGCAAAGTCAGTAAGATATAAAGCTTGCCTAACGAACTTGTCATGTTGTTAGTGCCTAGTCCAGGTCCACAATAGCTGGCAATCTCTCGGCCGTCCGACGTAATGAAGACATGTTGTGCGACGTGGCTTGTCCGGAAATTAAACTCTTTACATGAACACAGCTTTTTCAGTTAAATAAGGTTTTGGCTAGATAAAAACTGACGTTAACGTTATACCTTTATGTTATTCGTGGTAGAGTTATTAAAATAAATTTGCTAAAAATATTTTTTTATGTGTTAAAGAAGTTTTAAGAAAGAAAAAAAGGATGAATTTAGAGAATTTTCAACAATAAAATATATACCAAATTTCGATACTCGCAGTTCATGTTTCAACAGTTCTCCAGGTTTTTAGCTTTATGATTGATCAAACTACAGCGGAATTACCACTGTTTTTATGCTAGATATACAACAAGCATTTGACCACTATCTCACCTGGTGGAAAGTGAAGATACCTATGAACTAAACTTTGAACTCAATTATAACCATTTTAATCACTTTTGAAAATGTGATTGTAACTGTTTAATTTTATCTAGATTTTTACACATACACTTAGACTGTTTAGTTTTATTAATACGATTAACTCTTTTTCTCGGTATTAATTATAAAATCTGATAAATAAAAATATTCTTCTGAATCTCCAGGATATAAGTAAGATTTCCTTCGTTTTAGAATAGTCATAAGACTATTAATTATTACGTAGCCTGCCTATCATGAAAAAATTACTTACTTGATTTTAAATTGTTCCCTGTTAAACAAAAGTGATGTATAATGTACATTTTTATATCTCAGAAATAATATTTCAACCAAACAACATTTTATCTGTCATAGGAGTAGTTGTTACGTATTGTTCTTTAAAATTGGACAGTCAGATAGATGTCTCTTTGATTTGTAAATTAATCAAATGCCTCATTTACTCTTAAATGTGTAGATAACGTAGCATTTTAATTTTCGTTTTATACAACAATCAAAAGATCTTATAAAACACATGAATAAAGCATACCTATAATATTTTAAATCAGTGTTTTTCCCGTAACCGATTAAAAAACTACAAAAGGAATAATAGTTGAAAATACCCTTACCAAATGTAGGTCACCATTAAAAAGATTCCCATTGGAGAGCGCAAAGCTGAACCGAAATTCAGGGGTCAAAATTAACTTCAATCCGAAAGTTTTAATGAATTTCATTATCTGTTTGACTGTACTCTCATTAATAACAAAGGGCTTAGAGTTCAAATAACCCTAGGGATTAAAGAAATCCTTTTATAAAAATCTGAAAAACACAAATCCTACAGTTTTTAGGGATCTGTACCTTTGGATACATATCTCTAAAAACTACGGTTTTAATCCTGCCTACGGCTACCGCATTCTTTCCATAACTTAAGCTTTTCAGTATATGGTTGGTTGTCTGAACATATTTTTTACTCAATAATGTGTTATTGATAACATTATTATTTTTAATTAAAGCCTTAGCTTTCGGTGAAGGTAATCATATAATAATCGTGATAAATTAAACTGTTGGTAAGCGATGCTGTCATTGTGGCGGAATGAAGTAAACACACTCATCGAACCTATCAAAATGACTGGCTCTCAAGGATAGTTACTGGAATAACATTCGGTGATAGAATTATCTACTTTTGATTTTAATCCATAAATAAATGACTGAATTTGTAGGTAATGTTCAATATCGATATTTAAACAATACTGACGAGCATTGTTTCTGCTAGAAAAATGTACAACTTGATAGTGAGTTCGGGGAATGTTATTATAATGTGTATTTTAATGTTATACTAAGTTAAAATCAAAAGTTTTAATCACCTGAGATTATCATTAAGCAAAATGAAAGCTTCAGTTTAGGACAAACTACTAGTACAAGTTTGATTCGGCTGAATTCAATATATTTTTAATAATATTTTTTAATTTTTAAGTTATCCTTGCAAAACGATTATTGATGGCTCCAAGTATAGACGCAGCCTATACTAGAGTCTAGTAAGGACTTCAAAAAATCATCGAAATCAAATAAAAATAGTAAATTACAAAAAAGCGGATCTCTTATGGCGTGACTCTTCAGTATCCCAAGTGCACATACAAAATGTCGCAGATGCCTTATAAAAAAAATTACACTGAAAATTTACGACTAACACCGTATGTTCAGTTTCAAGAACCTAGAATATTAAATAAACCATTCTCCTACGTCGGAGATAAAAGGAAACAGAGTTAGCTCTGAGCCATTGGGAAAATGAATATTTCAGCTGTGTTGGTAACCAAGGAGCAAATAAAGCCATTCTCCCACGGGCTTGGCTCCTCTTGAATGCTTTGCTTTACTCGTGGAAACTGTAAATTCCCTAAATCCCCAATGGCCATTCCCGATGGTGGGAATATTGAACTGAAACCCAAGCTTATGATATTTCACAATTACAGTGGGGATTTGGGGAATATTTGTCCCCAAAAAAAAATTGTTATACTAAAAAATAATGTAGGTACCCAATATGTATTAAGAGAGATAATATCCTTAAAATATATTTCTATTGGTTTTTTGTATTGACATGCTCCATCGTCGATGGCATTTCCACTTAAAAACAAGTGAAATGTTTGCCTATCCCTAACATAAAAAAAACATTCTTATTAAAAAAGTCATTACCAATTTCGCCAAATTAAGCCTGATCCATTTGTGGAATTATAATAAAAAAAACAACAAATAAAAATTAAAAAAAATCACTGCAAAATAGCTAAAATATTATAGTGAGATCTCAGATTGGAGGGAACAAAAAGGTCCTGGTATAGAATTTAAATAATAGGTTTATTTTCAATATTTTTAAATTATTAAGCTAAGTTTTACGAAAAATATGCAAAAATCTAGCTAAAAAACGAATAATAGCTACTTAAACTAGTGACGTCAGCGTCGATCAACCCGGAAGATCTTTTGGTTCGCTTCCCACACTTCTCGATTCAGCAGATTTCCGGCCTCTTTGTGGAAAATCTGATATTCATTTTAATACTCATACAAAAATGTTAAGTGGATAATCTTGCTGCGGCGACAAGATTAAAGACCGCGATCATGTATTTTATGGGCACTCCAAGTTATTATTTCAGAGTCGCTGGGAACTTTTCAAGGTTTTCAGCTGGTATTATACTTTAATAATTATATGTCAGCCCAAAAGTCAAGTAATAATTTCAAGGCTACGTTTGCTTTGTCCGTTTCTTTATTTAAAAATAGAATCTAGTATTTAACATTTTCTTGTTCTGAACGAAACTTTTTATGAACGTAGAACAACGACGTAAGTAGTAATAGGAATTACTAGGGGAGTTAGTGTCTACACAGTAAGACTGTGACTGGGGGTTACAACCGTTCTAATTCTACCCCTATTGTGGAAGCAATGAGCTATTGAAGAATTACTTGCTGCGTATTCATCTCCATTCCAGAGTTGTCTGGAAGAGATTACTTTCAGCGATTAGACCACTGTTACACTTATATGAAAAAATTACTGTTACTCTAGTTTGTGTTCTTTATTATTTCAGATGTTCAATAAAGATAATAATAAATCTT
This sequence comes from Lomographa bimaculata, assembly GCA_948107665.1. NCBI lineage: Eukaryota > Metazoa > Arthropoda > Insecta > Lepidoptera > Geometridae > Lomographa > Lomographa bimaculata. The sequence goes on from OX403599.1 coordinate 12,588,607, forward strand.
TCTATCTTCCAAGTCATATGAAGTTACGAAAATATTTTGGAGCGGCGCAAGCGGCGTACTTTTTTAGTAGCCAAACATTTGACCACTATGAGAAAGTAAGATAGAAAGTGATGATGTGGTCGAAGCTGGGGCACTGGATATCCTGTACCTACTATTAATTAGTGGTTATACACTGAGAACAATGCCTCATTACTGTTACTAACTATAATGTGTTTTGTGACGACGATAATTATTTAGCAGAAACCAAATAATCATTTTTAATAATTTAAATTTGTAGTATTGTAATAACTAGTTACATTATATTATATATTAAGTAGTTATATTATAATAAATAAACGCAAGCAAAGCTTAAAAAACCGACTTCTCCGCTTACATTTTGGTTTTGGCTTCACTGATTTCCATAAAATTTGTAAGGGACCACCTCTGTTAAGTATATTCTACCAAACAAAAAAAATCTTCAAAATCGATTTAAAATTGGCGGAGATATCGCGTAACATATATACAAAAAAAGCATACAGTCGAATTGAGAACCTCCTTTTTTGAAGTCGGTTGAAAAGAACGTAGTTATTTATTTTATCCATGTACATAGCTTAATCTTAGATTTCCCTTCACTAGGTTTGATTTTTTTATATTTAATAGACTGACCACTATCATGTAGCTAATGAATAATGATGATAAACGATGATGTAGTCGAGAATGGTAAATGACACACAATAACTTAGACAACTGCAAGCATCATTGTTCCCTGAACGATATAATAATATGTTAGTCTTTTAAGTCAAAATTAAATAGACATCTTCTAGGCAAGCATGCTACATCTTCGCCTGCATCATCACTTTCCATCAGGTGAGATAGTCATGCTATGCTTGACTATTTAGCATAACCCCGCCTAGGAGAGACACCAGGACTGAAAGAATCCTGTTGTCTCCCCGAGGGAAGCCATCACGATGGGGAGACACGAGACCGGAATCAAAACAACATTTTCCTTCATAATATACAATGCCTTCATAATAATAAATAAATATATTTTGATTTGATTAGATAAACGACTTACTCGGGTAAAACAGTACATTTATAATCTTTATTCTTATTCTAATCTGGATAATTTATTACGACAATCATGTACGGAAAGACGAGGGAGGGTTAAAATGATTATGCATATTAATTGAGAACAGCGGTCTTAAACGTTTACTCGGCTTAAGAATGAATTAATTAAAACAGGGAGGTCTGAACCGTAATCAGCCTGGTATGAGATATCAGCAAAAAATACACGAATATAATTAAGTCTAATTCATAATTAGTTGAAATGATAAGATTTGTTTCGCTGGTAAAGCCCGTTGTAAACATTAAGAGAGAGCGTCATAAATGAATGTTGGTACATCCACTAGTCCTCTGTTGCCGTTGTGGGATTCTGGACTTATGGTGGATCCATGCTGCCTGTGCTGGGTGCTGGGACCAGCTACTCCCAGGGAGTGTATCGAGCCGTCGCGCTGTGGTGTGATTCGGTTTTTTGTGGAGACTGGCCTGGGCTGGGCGTTGGCCATCTTGCTCCGGGCTATCCCCTTGTATGTGTGGTTGTTGTTGTTGTCTTATTCCGTACTAGGCCGGAGCTGACCTGGAGGCTGGTACAGCCCTCCCGAGGAACTCACGGCCTTTCCTTGACGTAATGGTGTGTCTCGTTGTCGTCGTCCTTAGGGATGATGTCGCGAGGGAGAGTCATAAACTTCTTACTGCATTTCTTATATTTATATACCCTTACCTAATGGAAAAGAGCTAAAGATTTATGAGATTACAATAATAAGAAATGTTGAATAGTATGTTGTAAAGTAAATTATTTGGATACCCAGCGTTTGTCACTACGCTTAAAAAGAAAATCTGTAATTAACCATAAATAATATTGTTATTAATAATGTTTTTAAACATTTAAAAACTAATAATATTTAGTGCCACAGATCGAATCTAAAGCATGGTCTGAGTACATACATTTCGGGAAATACGGAAAATTGCATGGTATATACAAAATAGTAATTTTTTTTCTACCTGAGGCTTTTATAAACTTTGGAATTAACCAACCACTGTGTCCCAAATCGGTTTCATTTGAAAGACAATAATAATGCAAGGTTTTAGAACACTTAAACGATGCATTAAAATTAAATGGTGTATAGATCGATTCTGAAGTACGGTCTGAGTGCATATGCTTCGGCAAAATACTGACTTCGATTGCACGGTGTATATGTTATATGTTTTTCCTAATACTTTACACTGGTTGTAGTCACAGTGAGACTGATGACTTATTCGTTAAAATTATTTAACTCAACAACTACATTGTTTTTGTTTGTCTTTACCGAACAATGTCTCAATAATCACATTCCTATTTGAGTTTACAAAGTTTCAGCTTAACTTTGTATCTTCAATATGCCTACTCAATATTTACTGAAACTTTCAGCCTTCTAATTTGATTAACCATTTCATTTCACTAAATCGGTTTATTTGGATTAAATAAGATTTAGGCTCAGACAAAGCTTTGTTAACTTTTAGAATTTGCAAACAATCATAAACAAATTTGCAACTTTATTAAGACGTGTTCAGTAGAGTACAATTTAGTTAGAAGGTACAGTCAGCTGAAAACGCAAGATTACTAAAACAATCATTACGATGATGTACTCTTTGGCTACTATATTATGACGCTACTATATTATGACAAGCTAAAAACATTAGTACTTTTAAGAGAAAATTAAATACTTTTAGATATTAATATTATTTAACAAGCGAACGGTGCAAAACGAAGCGAAGTGCAAGCGAAATTTCTGCTTGTTAGCATAGGAAAAATGCTTTCGTATGTCCGTATGTTTTCCTGAAATTTGTAAGTAGATTCGATAGTTATATACTTTTTTTTATGATTTTTTTTATTGATTTAAATAAGGGGTTAAACGTCAAAAAGCATAGTTCAACCATTTCGAACATAACGCGAGGTATTCAGCTCACATGGTGACTAGTATTATGTTAATATTCTATTTTATTTCTAAAATATATATTTTATATTATATGTATATATATATTCCAAGATTGATGTAGGGTGTGAGATCAACCAAGTCACTGTATGCTAATAAATTTCTGTTCACAGTACAATCATATCCAAATAATGAATATCAAAAAAAATTATATCATAAAAAGTGTGGCTGACAAAACCTAGTGAGCTTGAAATCAGACCCAAAACTAGTGAGTAGTAACTATCACGCGCGTGGTACATCCAGCTTACTAACAGTGCCATTGGGCTACCAAGATACAGGCCTAGCCTAGTTTGGGCCCGCTAGTAAATCTACATAAATGATTGTAATGTTTATACCGAATTTATATCAAATTGTAATGTACTATATAATGTGTTACTAATGTTCTGTAGAAAAAGTAACAATAATTGCTTCACGTTAAATAATTTGCGGACTTCAGATTTTAAGATCTAATGATTCTTGATATATCTCTGCCCGAGATAGCAGAATAATCAAAAATATCGGAAAAAAATACGAAAAGAATACATTTTTTCTTACATTTTGTAACTAAATGTTTGATGATATTTTAAAATTAACGGGCGCGAAGCCGCGGGGATCAATTAGTATATATAAAATAAAAGCTCATTGTTTTTGCAATCGACAGTACCTCCAGTTTTGCTTGTTTATGACAGATACAGCGCTTTACGCTTTCAATTTGCTATTTCAAATGCAGAGCTGAAACTAGTGCACTTTATTAATTGACTAAAGTAGGTAATTAGTTCTGTGGTTTCTCTCTAAACGTTCTCCACAGTGACCGCCACAGAGTAAAAATATATCAGCAAAATCGGTTATTTTTACATTAGTGGGAGATTTTTTTAATTCATGATAGGCGAACTTTTGACCACCATCTCACCTGATGGTAAGCGACGATGTGGTTGACGATAGAGCATGCTTGCCTAGAAGATACCTATTCACTCGTGACTTGAAGGCTCCCAGGAAATACTAGTATCAATATTATTATGTTAATATTTTTTGCTGTTATCAGAATATAATGTGTAACAGAAAGGTGTAGTAATACTCAAGCCACGCATCTAGCTACATGTATGGAGTCTGACAGAAACTTCTGAATTCCCAGCAGCAGCATGAAAATTGACTTATAATTAACTAGCCGTGTCCTGCGGCTTCGCCCGCTATTATCAAGTTAAAAAGTAGCCTATGTGTTAATCTCAGGTATAAGCTATGTACATTCTTAATTTTATCCAAATCCTCAGCCGTTAAAGCGTGAAGAGGGAACAAACATAAGTATGTTTGTTCTATCCACACACTTACGCACTTGCACACTTACAACTTTCGGATTTATAATATTAGTAGGGTTAAATTTTTCTCAAAATTATATTATTGCAACCCCATTTCATCAGCTACCGTTCTACACCACATAGTCTTTGGACCTAGACAGTAGCCAGGGGTGGCAACACAAATTGTGTTTCTGGTTCTTGTTGTGATTGTGTGTGTGATAGGAATATGTTTGGCATCCACGACACAAGTCATCAAACTTAGTTGTAGACTTAGTGTAAGTGTGAAAGCATTAATGTTTATGTGTATTTATTAGATTAGATGCTGTGAGTGCACTACATGCCTACATAAATATGAACATACATACAGTCGGGACACGATAATTATATTATTACGTATATTGACACTAAAATAAGATAACAGTATCTCATAATACTTAATTATATTAAAAGCATTTGTTACAAATGATAACACAACTTTATTCATTTTGTACTTCAATTAATTTTAACATCATTCACTTAGCTTATCTGTAAAGTCATAACTCGTCCACTTTATATTTTAATTAAGGTAATTTGAAATGTTAATTTTGGTTTGTTTTACTAAATATTTAAGAATATGAACTTTTTAGTTGATTAAGAAGTCGTAAGCCTATAACAAAAAGATAGACGAGCAAAATTATATAAATACCTTAATTTACTTGGACATGGATATCATTGGCAAAGCGGGGTCTCTTTATTTACCTGGGTTGTTAAGCGCTGTGTCCTTCTGTCCGTGCGTCTGTCAAAGACATTTAGGCGTCTAAAGTGAATAACTTCAGATTCTCAGGGAATATATCTAACAATAAAGCTAATAATTATAGTAGTGTATATAGATATGTTTTAAAATATTATTACATGTAAGTAGGGGGCAAAATAATTGTTTTTATGCTTTATAAGCAGAATACAAAACCGGTTTTTTTATCTATGTGAAAAACAACAGTTAGCAATAAGCGAAATGTGGGCGTGATAACTTAATTCGGGGCGATCAATTTTTTTGCCACATAGGCAAGCATTTGACCGCTATCTCACCTGATGAAAAGTGACTATGCGGCCTAAGATGGAACATGCTTGCCTAGAAGGACCTATTCACTCTAGACTTGAAAAGACCCAGATAGTACCGGTCAGGGAACAAAGACGGAAGCAATTTGAACTTCCAGTTAATTTGTGTCAGATATAAAGCTTTACAACGTCAAAATTAAAAATGAGAACCTAGGGTTTTTGGAACAGTGATATCGTTTGGAAAATATATAAATGAATCCTATTTTAAAATATTTCCAAATTTACTAATCTGAAGTTCTTTTGCAAGTGTTTCTTTAGTTATAAAAGTACTACGCAGAAGCTCACCAATATAGACTTCATCGTCATGTTAATGTCGAGGCAATCCAGCGCCTTGACGTAAAAGACTTAGTGAGAAGACTTAAAAGAACTAAACCAAATATAAAATGTAATATATAGTGAGAGTGCTGCAAAAGAACGCATGAACAAAGTATCTTACCCTTAAATAGAGACAATAAGAAAAGTGTTAATGGACACATTCTTAGTTTAGCAATGTAGCAGTTTAAGTTAAAGTTAATTTACTGATTAGCCATAGTTTGGCTAGATAGTAATTATATTAGGGCACTACGCAAAAGGTACTCTAGAAGTAAAAAAAAAAGTTATAAAGTTTTGATACGTTGTTTATATTAATGCTATTTTATATGCAAAACAGCTTTACATAGAAATTTACAAATATGACACTTTGTAGTCTACGCGGTACAGGCACCGAAATTCACTGACCTAGTTAAAATAATGGTTCAATTTAATTCTAAGCTAACGACATCACGTTTTCACACATGAGAAGACTTACTTATAATAAAACTAGCACTACATATGGACCATGTTAAGCGAGAGTACCCAGCCGTTTTCTAAATACATTCATACACGCTTTCACACTCACAGTCCCACACTAAGTTCAATGACATGTGTCGTGGGTGCCGGAAACATTTACATACAATCACACTTAGAACTAGAAGCACAAATCTCCCTTGGGAAGGAATATTGTGCTCCTGCCGGGAATGGAACCCAGGACCCATGGCGCAGAGGACCCACGCGCATTATCAATTAACAGAAACTAGGATCTTGATTTAAAAAAAGTCTAGATTAGATATATTATTATTTTATTGAATTTACAGTAAGGTACAAATTTATGCGTAATTTTCTTAATTTTGCTTTTCGTAAGAACCTTCTACAAAGTGTTAGTAAACTTAAAAAGACAAGATGAATGAAATCGGTTAAGTCGCTTTCAAGTTATTGATCTCTCGTTACAGATAAGTAATCAACGATTTCACACTTACAGCCCCACACAAAGTTCGATGACTTGTGTCATGGGTGCCGGATAAATTCGCTTCACAAACAAAATAACAAACAGAACCAGAATTATAAATTTTCCTTGGGGAGAGAACTTGTGTTCCCGCCGGAAATCGAACCCGATGCCCTTGCTTAGAACTAAACCAACGGGCAGTTCATATAGTTATAGCGTGACCAAAGTAAATAGGAATTTATTTGTAATAGTTGTGCCCCGCGGCTTTGCCCGCGTTAATTAAGTAAAAGTGTTATTTCAGAACCTAAACTATTCACATACTAAATTTCATCAAAATCGGTTTATTCGTTACGGTGATACGTGGTAATAACACACACAAACTTTCGGATTTATATTATTATTAGAAAATATATAGATATAATATATATATAGTTGTAAATAATAAATCCTACTATCAATAAGAACGCTAAAGTAAATGTGTAAAGTAATACGGTCTACCACATTTATAAGACAAGAAGGCCGTATCTAAAGGATATCCGCCAGCTATAAATTAACAAACACAAAGGGACTTGGTTTCCACAGAGCTACGAATGTATGCTTTCTAGAGCAAATGCTCTAGTAAGCATAGTGCAGTTTGCAGTACTAATTTACTTATTATAACTGCATGTGCTCACTGCACAATCAGTAAAAACCATATGCGTGTAGTAAGCCAGTTAACAATGTTGAAGTTACTTAATCTTATTACTGCTAAGTTATTTTATTACCTACGTATTTTATTGACTAACACAAATTACTTAAATATTTCGAGGACATTACAAATAGCGGAAAATTAGTACTAAATATGTAATAAAGTCATAAGCAATCCTCCCAGGGAGCAGATTTATCGCCTGGGAGGTGGGTACAAACCACGGAAGTCTAAATATTAGTGCCTTATTATTTAGATTTCTGTGCAAAATGTGCGGTCTGTGTACGCAATGACGGCGCGGCGAACAAGCGATGGTGCGTTTAATTCCTTGTCTAATACATAATATATAGTATTCTAGCGATCCGCTCCGGCTTCGCCCGGGTGTGATAAATGAAGAACCGCTCGACCGATTTTGTGCAAACTTCACATAAACCATCTACTAAATAGTCCGAACAAAGCCTAAGCATTTGGTTTGGATAGGTGAGCCCGTTCTTGAGTTATAAAATTACAACGAAAAGAGGCATTGATTTATATATATATATATATATATATATACATATATATATATATATATATTTATATAATCAACCTTTAACGGTAAATGCTGATCCAGTGAGAAGTTAGAACAATTGTTGATCCGCCTATTTTACTTGTTTACTCAGCTCCGCGTCGCGCTAACTGATATACTTTGATCCGTCCTTAATGCGCGTGTGACGTCGGTGGATCTGCACTAACAGGTTTTCAACATGCTCGTCAGCGATTCGACCAACATTTGTTGATCCATCAACGGTCGAAAAAATCATACTGAATATGATTTCTTAGATCCAGTGTATATTTAACTTATATGCGACATTTACTTAGACTAAGTGGATCCGGAGCCAAATTTGACTAATAGGTACTCGAACAAAAAGCGGCAACGTCGCATTCTGCGTGTGATAGAGAACCTAGTAGACTACTTCGTTAGAGTAATAAGATAAGAAAGATGCGTTAGTTACGAGCGAATTTGTGTTATTTTGTTCATTTGTCATGGACAAATCAGAAGATGATGGTGAGTATTTTATTAACCATATCCATATTTGATTATTTAACTATTCAGAAATTTGATATTATGTGGGTGTTATTGTATGGTATTGTATTAATGAGTTAATCCGGCCGGATGTGATCGGCTCACATGAAGGGGGCGTATTAGAGACCGCTTCAGTGGAAACGCGCTACCTCATTCATAATCGATACATATGGTAATAAATAGATATTCACTTTAATAAGGACTTACTTAAATACCTAGTACCTAGCTAAAAGTTTTTAACCTCGGACGAAAAAAGAGTTGTGATTGTGTTTAAGTATGTGTACGTAGTACCTACTTACTATGCGTTTCAAATAACAAAAGGACCAGCAAAAACGCCATCATTTCACCGGTGTTGCCTGCCAGAAGCTGAATCAGAATAATAAAAATAGATAACCAACAATTTGATTGGCCTTTTGGCTCTGTGGTCAGTCTCACTCTATGGTTTTTTTTTTTTTATATTTGAGACTAAGCTAGCGTTTGACCACAATCTCACCTGATGGAAAGCGACGATGCGGTCGAAGATGGAGCACGCTTGCTCAGTAAAAACCTATTCACTCTCTTCTTGAACAACCCCATATTATACTTTTCGGGAAACACAGTAGACGGCAGGGCGTTCCACTCCTTGGCAGTTCTCATAATGAAAGTGGAAGCGAAACGCTTCGTGCGAATGGTCGGTATTTTTACCATTAGCGGATGCCGCATTGCCGTCTGTCTAGATGTTCGGTAGTAGAACGGTGATGCGGGAATAAGATTGTGCAATTCCTTTGAACACTCTCCGTAGTGCAATTTGTAGAAAATTGAGAGGCTTGCTACTTTTCGCCGATGATCGAGACTCTGTAGTCGAGACTCAACTAATTCATAGCTATTGATGAGTCTCTTAGCTCGTCGTTCAATAGATTCCAAAGCCTCCAGCTGGTACCTAGCCGATCCATCCCAAAGGTGGCCACAGTACTCCATACAAGACCGAACTTGAGCTTGGTATAAGTTAAGCAGTTGACCTGGCACACCAGGTCAACTGCTTAACTTATACCAAGCTCATATTTCACAAAATACCGCAAGCATATTTCACAAAATACCGCCTAACTTTCGATAGAATGCCTAGCTTCTTTGCAGCAGTCTTGGCTTTGGATTCTATGCACGACCCGAAGTTAAGAGTAGAAGTGAGCGTAACGCCCAAAAGCTCGAGCTTAGTGCTGATTGGAATCGATACATCCGCGAATGTTGGAGACAGTTGAAACGGGCTCTTTTTTGAGGAAAATAGACACGCCTGTGTTTTTGCTGCATTAAACTTGACCAAGTTAGCATTACCCCACTCGGAAACAGCTTTCAAGGTCAAGCTTAGTCTGTCCACCATGGCTTCTCTCTGGTGTTGGATGGTGACACTACTGGCACGGGCATCACATTGGTAACTTGTGATTATGGTACTGTCGTCTGCATATCCGAAAATGCCGGGCTTAAGCAGATCGTCAATATGAAGCAGGAATAATGTGGCCGACAGAACGGACCCCTGAGGTACATGGCATGGTAGCTCTGAATGCGAATCCTGAGGTCGTGGGTTCGATTTCTAATATAACACTTGCACTAAGTTTCGTAGCTGTAATCGATACATGTTAATGTGATTTAGACCGGGAGACCGGATTAGGATTAAGACCGCATCGAATAAAACGCTTTAAACGCTTTCACAATCACAGCCCCACACTAAGTTCGATGACTTGTGTCGTGGGTGCCGGCAACATTCACATCACACACACAAATACAACCAGAATCAGAAACACAAATTTTCCTTGGGGAGAAAACTTGTGTTCCCGCCGGGAATCGAACCCGATAGTTGGGTGGCGTTTGCCTTCTAAGCCCCTGCATAGAAGGCAAACGCCACCCAACTAAGCCAACGAGCAGTTCACAACAGCCCCGCTTGTCCTCACGCGTTCCCCCTACTGCACTGCACTCCAGTGCATCCACCACTACCTCCGCTGCCTCCACCTCCACCATCACCAACCATCCTCCAACCTCCACCATCTCCACCACTGTCTCCGTTGGTGAAGACAGTGGTGGAGGTGGAGAGCAGAGTCTGTGCATGATGGAGGTGGAGGCGGAAGCAGCGGAGGTGGTGGTGGTATCGTACCAAGCTCCTCGACTACATTTATGTGTAGTTATTTCTAGTTCATATTTATTTTCATATGGGCTGGCATTCAATTTGACCACCATAAATTCGGTACAAGTCGTGGCGTTGTCGAATTGTTAAGTTATCCGTTCAATCTGTAGCTTGAAGATACGAAACGGCAACGTCGCGGCTGCTTTCAGCCAATCTTATCGTTTGCTGTGCTCTGATTGGCTTATTTAAATCGGATCAACGTTTTCCGTAACTATCGCAAGGTGGATTTGTATATCGGATCAACTTCGGCGAACGCTAGTAAGCAGTCTCGTGAGTGTAGATGTTGATCCGGTCGGAGCCACATTAGTAACCAAAGATGCATATTGGATCAACAAAAGGCGCCGGATCAACATGATTTTTTGGATCAACAAAGTGCTCGCGTGAAGTCGCGTCAGATCAACATTTACCGTAAAGGGATATCTATATATATATATATATTTGTACCGATATCATAATCAGGATTAACACTAACATATATATATATACATATATATATATATAGATATCCCTTTACGGTAAATGTTGATCTGACGCGACTTCACGCGAGCACTTTGTTGATCCAAAAATTCATGTTGATCCGGCGCCTTTTGTTGATCCAATATGCATCTTTGGTTACTAATGTGGCTCCGACCGGATCAACATCTACACTCACGGGACTGCTTACTAGCGTTCGCCGAAGTTGATCCGATATACAAATCCACCTTGCGATAGTTACGGAAAACGTTGATCCGATTTAAATAAGCCAATCAGAGCACAGCAAACGATAAGATTGGCTGAAAGCAGCCGCGACGTTGCCGTTTCGTATCTTTGTCCGTCACAAGCTACAGATTGAACGGATAACTTAACAATTCGACAACGCCACGATTTGTACCGAATTTATGGTGGTCAAATTGAATGCCAGCCCATATGAAAATAAATATGAACTAGAAATAACTACACATAAATGTAGTCGAGGAGCTTGGTACGATACCACCACCACCTCCGCTGCTTCCGCCTCCACCTCCATCATGCACAGACTCTGCTCTCCACCTCCACCACTGTCTTCACCAACGGAGACAGTGGTGGAGATGGTGGAGGTTGGAGGATGGTTGGTGATGGTGGAGGTGGAGGCAGCGGAGGTAGTGGTGGATGCACTGGAGTGCAGTGCAGTGGGGGGAACGCGTGAGGACAAGCGGGGCTGTTGTGAACTGCTCGTTGGCTTAGTTGGGTGGCGTTTGCCTTCTATGCAGGGGCTTAGAAGGCAAACGCCACCCAACTATCGGGTTCGATTCCCGGCGGGAACACAAGTTTTCTCCCCAAGGAAAATTTGTGTTTCTGGTTCTGGTTGTATTTGTGTGTGTGATGTGAATGTTGCCGGCACCCACGACACAAGTCATCGAACTTAGTGTGGGGCTGTGATTGTGAAAGCGTTTAAAGCGTTTTATTCGATGCGGTCTTAATCCTAATCTGGTCTCCCGGTCTAAATCACATTATCACGTATCGATTACAGCTACGAAACTTTGTGCAAGTGTTATATTATTTTGATTGAGCTGAAATCTTAAATATTATTTTGATTGAGCTGGAATCAAAACTTCTGAAATTTTGTAAATAGGTATGTAGGTATGTTTGGCCTTTTTTAGGTACTTACTAAAATAAAATAAAATAAATAAATATCCTGGACATTTAACACTTATGTAGTCCCTGATCTCAAACTAGGCAAAGCCTACTGTACTAGGAATGGAGGCCTGAGAAATACATAGATAATTAGGTAGTTGTTTAAGACCAAGACACAAAGCAAATATTTGTGTTCGTCACACAAATGTTTGCCATGGTTAGAAATCGAACCCACGACCTCAGGATCCGCATTCAGAGCTACCATAGAGTGAGACTGACCACAGAGCCAAAAGGCCAATCAAATTGTTGGTTATCTATTTTTATTATTCTGATTCAGCTTCTGGCAGGCAGCACTGGTGAAATGATGGCGTTTTTGCTGGTCCTTTTGTTATTTGAAACGCATAGTAAGTAGGTACTACGTACACATACCTAAACACAATCACAACTCTTTTTTCGTCCGAGGTTAAAAACTTTTAGCTAGGTACTAAGTATTTAAGTAAGTCCTTATTAAAGTGAATATCTATTTATTACCATATGTATCGATTATGAATGAGGTAGCGCGTTACCACTGAAGCGGTCTCTAATATGCCCCCTTCATGTTAGCCGATCACATCCGGCCGGATTAATTCATTAATACAATACCATACAATAACACCCACATAATATCAAGTTTCTGAATAGTTAAATAATCAAATATGGATATGGTTAATAAAATACTCACCATCATCTTCTGATTTGTCCATGACAAATGAACAAAATAACACAAATTCGCTCGTAACTAACGCATCATTCTTACCTTATTACTCTAACGAAGTAATCTACTAGGTTCTCTATCACACGCAGAATGCGACGTTGCCGCTTTTTTTTCGAGTACCTATTAGTCAAATTTGGCTCCGAATCCACTTAGTCTAAGTAAATGTCGCATATAAGTTAAATATACACTGGATCTAAGAAATCATATTCAGTATGATTTTTTCGACCGTTGATGGATCAACAAATGTTGATCGAATCGCTGACGAGCATGTTGAAAACCTGTTAGTGCAGATCCACCGACGTCACACGCGCATTAAGGACGGATCAAAGTATATCAGTTTGCGCGACGCGGAGCTGAGTAAACAAGTAAAATAGGCGGATCAACAATTGTTCTAACTTCTCACTGGATCAGCATTTACCGTTAAAGGTTGATTATATATATATATATATATATAGATATCCCTTTACGGTAAATGTTGATCTGACGCGACTTCACGCGAGCACTTTGTTGATCCAAAAATTCATGTTGATCCGGCGCCTTTTGTTGATCCAATATGCATCTTATCAATATGTCTCCGTTGGTGAAGACAGTGGTGGAGGTGGAGAGCAAAGTCTGTGCATGATGGAGGTGGAGGCGGAAGCAGAGGAGGTGGTGGTGGTATCGTACCAAGCTCCTCGACTACATTTATGTGTAGTTATTTCTAGTTCATATTTATTTTCATATGGGCTGGCATTCAATTTGACTACCATAAATTCGGTACAAGTCGTGGCGTTGTCGAATTGTTAAGTTATCCGTTCAATCTGTAGCTTGTGACGGACAAAGATACGAAACGGCAACGTCGCGGCTGCTTTCAGCCAATCTTATCGTTTGCTGTGCTCTGATTGGCTTATTTAAATCGGATCAACGTTTTCCGTAACTATCGCAAGGTGGATTTGTATATCGGATCAACTTCGGCGAACGCTAGTAAGCAGTCCCATGAGTGTAGATGTTGATCCGGTCGGAGCCACATTAGTAACCAAAGATGCATATTGGATCAACAAAAGGCGCCGGATCAACATGAATTTTTGGATCAACAAAGTGCTGGCGTGAAGTCGCGTCAGATCAACATTTACCGTAAAGGGATATCTATATATATATATATATATATATATATATATATATATATATATATATATATATTTGTACCGATATCATAATCAGGATTAACACTAACATATATATATATACATATCTTCTATCAATATATATATATATATATATATATATATTGATAGAAGATATGTATATCAATATATATATATATATATATATATATATATATTGATAGAAGATATGTATATATATATATGTTAGTGTTAATCCTGATTATGATATCGGTAACCTAATCGGGATTAATACTAATATAATAAATTAAATTTACGGTTACGGGTTTCCGAAAAGTAACGCACAATTCTATTTAAAAAAATACTTTTTTGTGTTTATTTTAGGACTTTGTCGCTGAGTTTTTAATACCTAGAAGTCATTTGACTTTAAGAATTTTATTCATATTTTTTTTGTTTCAGTGAATTTTCACTGATTGACTGACTAATCGCAAAACCTCAAAAACCAACTGCAGTCTCAAAGACCTGAAATTTGTTAGGCAGCAGACGTCAGCCAAGAATGATTTCCGTTTCAAGTCAGCTAATTCTTAATTAATTTAGATATAAGTTTCACAAAGCATTTTTAAAACCTTATTTAAAAAAATTCAAGTCAACCAATAAGTAAATTGACTTTGCATCCACCCCAATCGTATTTTCAGCATGTTCTTCATACATCGTTGGCGTTGCAGTCTAGCGCGCAATACAGGTTGATCACGCGAGGGTTCATTCACCCCTGACCCGACCAAACAAAACCAATCTAAGTCATTATACAGCGTGCTCTATTTAGGAGTGTATTTAGATGCCTCCAGTTGAATGCAGTACCTATTTTAGGTTGCATGTCTTTGTGCATTCTGCTGCGCTGAATTTCCTGAATAGTTTTTGCGGAAATGATGTGGTATTTCCATTTTGATTCGGTTATGAATTTTTCATAATATTTGGAGCAACTTTAAATTGCTCGCGCATTACTTCACTGTTTAGTTCGTGTCCTATCTTAATCACACTTATATTACAAAGGCAAAAGTTTGTTAGTGTGTTTATTTGTTACTTCTGCACGCTAAAACAGCTGGACCAATTTTGATGAAATTTTGGTGTGGAGGTAGCTGACACCTTAGATTGACATATAGGCTACTATTTATCCCAGAAAAAACCGCGGGTCCGGGACTTACGCTGGTAATGCGCTGGAAACCGCATGGCGCAGCTATTAGGTATATGTAATTCTTCTGTCCGTGTGTATGTGACTGAACTCATTCTAAACGGATGGGCCAATTTTAATGAAATTTTGTGTGTGTTCAGGTGAATTCCAGAATAGTCTAGATTAAAACAGAATAAATATTAAATCACGGAAAAAAAATTGCAATATAACATCTTCTCATGGACGTATGCATATACGTCACTCGGATTCGGTAAAGTACTAGGCAAACATAAACATGAAAGAGGTAAAATGTTTTATTCTATACATGGCATTGCAACGCATGCCGGGTGTAGGTAACTAGCAGGTATATAGTTTTAGTCAAAACTAGCCCATAGTTGATGAGATGAACATAAGTTACCTGCTAACTGTGGGCCGTGATTAGTGAAGACGTTACTAATATAATTAAAATAATTGCTTGCTAACTATATACCTATCTTCTAAATTTTAGCTAGTTTTAGCGTGATTGATTATTTAAGATTAAAACCTCCATTTAAATGTGTGTGGGATGGCACCGAGTTGGGAAGTCAGATGAGGTAAGATAATATGATTTGTATATTTTAAAGCTTGATACGCTTTTCATAACTATTTCATTTGCTGGAAAGCGATGATATAGTCGAAGATGTCATGTTAAAGATATTCACTCGAGATTGGAGCATCCAATTAAAGCATCCGGGATATGAATATGTAGCTAATGTGTTCACTTCCCGGATATTGTATGTACGTATCGAGCGACCTTTCCTCTAGTATTGATTACGAACTGATAAAGGTCGTTGGTTTGTATGCTTATGTTATGTGCAAGACAAAGCATTCAATTGCTATTCCACCTAATATTATCTCTGGAACTGCCCATTTGCTTAGTCGGGCACGCGTTCGCCTTCTAGGCAGCGAGTATCGGGATCGATTCCCGATGAACACACAAGTTTTCACCCTAAGAGAAATTTATGTTTCAGGTTCTGGGTGTGATTGCGTGTGCGCTGTGAATGTTTCCGCTACCTGTGATTCAACTTGATGTTGGGCTGTAAGTGTGAAAGCTTTTATGTTTATTTCTATACGTACTAGCCAGCTGCAATAACTTTTTACATACATTAGACTACCGTAAAGGAGTGGAACTCCTTACCTGAGTCTGTGTTTCCCGATAAGTACAATCTGGTAGTCTCCAAACCTCGTGTGAACAGGTATTTTTAGCACCCCTGCTCAGAAGGCGAACGCGGACCCAACTAAGCCTACGGGCAATTCTTAGTGCAAATATATAAATATTTAAGCTTTGCCTTAGGCGTCTTGACTTTCTTCACATTTCTAACAACCTACTACCAGCCGAAAATCCTAGGTAACTATAGTTGGATTTACTGCGGGATACAATGAACGAAACGAACCTTCTCCCTGGGGTCTTAAACGTGACCCAAAAATATTGGAGAGGTTTTTATTGTCCCTACGTATATTCTGGATTAGTTACATTGTTGATTTCCACGGACCATTATTTCGCCCAGCATTTGTCCCATAGCAATATATTTTCAAGACTTTAATGTTGGTTTTTATATCAATACCATTATTTTCTCAATAAGTTCCTTTATATTTTTACTAGCAGCTGTGCTTGCAATTTTGCACGTGTTTATCAAAAGAACATATTTTAGTAACGGATTTGTGCTTTCATTTGATTAGGTGTGTAAACCCTGGATGGAATATGCCATGGAATACTTTTATTTGAAATTGAAATTCGTGGAAATATTGTGGAATAATACATCAGTAGGTATAAATCCTTTTTTGAAAAATCACACTTGTATTATAAATTCGAAAGTTTGTGTGTAAGTGTGTACGTTTTTTTTTATCTGTGATAGGCAAACATTTGACCACTATCTTACCTGATGTTAAGTGACGATGCGGTTCACGACGGAGTACGCTTACCTAGAAAATAGGTATTTTCTAGGCAAGCGTAGGTACTCCGTCGTGAATAGGTATTCACTCTCGACTTGAAGACTCCAAGATGTTTGTTTTCTCTTCACGCTGTGAAGGCTGAACGATTTTGATAAAATTTTGAAAGCCGCGGGAATCGGCTGATAGTCTGTCCATAATACTTAATGATTTTAACCATCAAGCTTGAGATTTAGGTGAGCTGTTTACTCGTTACTCTCTTTTCAGGAATAAATAGAGCAACACAAATTAAAACTTATCTAATTAGAATACAGTTAACATAATTACACTTTATTTTTAAAATACTTAAATAACCTTTATCAAGTAAAAGGCATTTAACATGAGACTTAAAAATATGAAATAGGTAAGAGGTTACACATTTTAGGACCCACGTCTAGTACGATGTTATTCAGTTTTTTTGTTTATAACATAAACGCTTTCATAATCACAGTCCCACACTAAGTTCTATGACTTTCACCGTGGGTGCCGGAAGCATTCACATCACACACACAATCACAACCAGAACCAGAAACACAAATTTTCCTTGGGGAGAAAACTTGTGTTTCCGCCGGGAATCGAACACCTTATCACAGCTAAGAAGGCGAACGCTCACTTAACTAAACCAACGGGCACTTCGGGCGGGCGGTTTGGGCAGTTCGGTTATAGGACAATTATTCTAAGTTTATAAAGATGCCATTTGCTTTTAAAATGAGCAATTAAGGTAATTTTTCCTTCCTACATTTATTACTTTAGTTCTGCCTTGCTTGCCTAATGTATAAAATAATAAATAAACAAAATCAAACAAAGTCAGGTTATTGCGTACAAATAGAATAGAATTATCATTTTTCCGACAAACTTAACTTAACTACTAATGATAAAACGATTGCGAAGAACGTTATTGTTATTCAGTAGTTTGCCGAAAAAGGTCTGCAAAGCTCAGCATAATGCTGAGGACAGCCTCAGCGCTGATTTTCAGCTCCGACCTATGTATATATTACCGAAATATGTATATATTTATGCTTATCCTATCCTACTTCCTATTCTACTAATATTATAAATGTGAAAGTTTGTGTGTCTGTGTTGTGTGTGAATGTTTGTTGCCGTGCATCTCCGTAACGAATAAACCATATTTTATAAAAATTGGAATGTAGATAGTTTTGATTACGGAATAACACATATGCTACTTTTTAACTTAATAATCGCGGGCGAAACCGCGAGGCACGGCTAGTCCATTATACACTGACGCAGTACGACTAACATAGTATATCAATTTCAGTAAAGTAAGCAAATACAGATCAGTGACACGCTCATAGTTGTAGGTTCTTTTGAAAATTAATAAATTATTAACAAAAATTAAACGCAAGCAAAGCTAAAAAACCTGACTTCACCGCTTTATCTTCGGAACCTTGATCAGATTTAATTTATTAGATAAACATGCATTTTTGACGATAACTCAAAAACTAGAGATCAAATTTAAACGGAACTACATGGAAAGCACCAGTTTAAAAAAAAAATGTATCATCAAAATCGGCTCACAACGAAAGAAGTTATGAGGTAACTTTTGAAGTCGGATAAAAACGAGAACATCATCCATGTAGTCCACAGAATGCGCATTATTGAGGATAACTGAAAAACTACTAGTCAGATCTTGATCAAATATAAACGAGACCACATGGAAAGCACCAGCTTTGAAATAAAAAAATCAAAATCGGCTCACAACCAAAGAAGTTATTGACGTATTTATTACTCATAAAAAATACGTTCGAATTGAGAACCTCGTCCTTTTTTTGAAGCCGGTTAAAAACTATGCCCCAGTACTACATTCGCGTTAATTCTATTTCCTGGTTTTGACTACCCTTTTCGATTTGTATTTTTTTAGTCGTAGATTTGAAGAAAGACACTGCCTCATATATGGTGAAAGGTAATTAAGTGACCATTTTCTTCTCTAGTTTAACCGCAACAGAATTTCCACTAGTGCTGGGGCCACACTATCGGGAAACGTCAATGCCTATCAACGCGATAATTATTGCGTTTATTGTAACGTGAAAATCTGAGTGGCTACACTTGAATGGTCAACGTGAATGCCCATTCTTGGCGATAAAATTGGCGTTAATGTTCGTTGAATTTCAAGCAAGATGGACGTTGATGGTGCTACTCTGTATTTGATGTGTAATTTTTATTATTATTTATTCTTCGCCAAGCATCAATTTGCGATCCGCGATTCTTATAACTTTTGAGTCTCGGATTCCACAAACATGGCTCCGTTTGCAGAAGCTCGAGAAACGCAATTACATTTTCGTTACTCCACTCCATAGACCGTACTGATCGAAGAGAAACGCACGTGCGATCCAGTCGCTCTCTCGGTGCACAATGACTATAAGTAGTGTGGCCGCTTCGACGCATTAATTCGCGTGTTAATTAATCTCTTTAATGTACCGCCACTTGAGCTATCGCCTAACGTCAAACGGCAATGTGAATGCCGTCAAAATATCGCGTAAAGTCGTGGTCTACACTAACGTTGAACGTCCATCAACGTGACAATTAACGGCATTTCCCGTTAGTGTGGCCCCAGCATCACGATATTAATATGTATTTCCCAGAATCCAATATAATACGGCCTGTGCCTCGATATATTTACTGTTACTTAGTTTAATATTCAGTTGTGTAATGGGTTCCGAGAAACTGTCGTACAAAGGACAAGCTATACCTCGATAAATGAATAAATTATGAGAATACATGTCGATACGGAAGGGGTTAAAGCAATGGACTAGTAATATTAATGCCGGCAATTATGCAGGATTGTCTGCATAAGGAAACTGCCCTTTGGTTTAGTGGGGTAAGCGTTCGCCTTCTAAGGGTATCAGGTTCGATTCCCGGCGGGAACAACAGTTCTTTCCCCAAGGGAAATTTGTATTTCTGGTTCTGGTTGGGATTGTGTGTGTGGTGTGAATGTTTTCGGCACCCACGACAGAAATCATCGAACTTAGTGTGAGGCTGTTAAAAAAAAGGACAATAAGACCAAACTTCGAACACTTGTACAATAAGAATATGTGTTATTTTTTTAAATGGTATTTGAAGCTCTTTCATTTGATACTCATGCTGATAGAATTTGTCTATTTTTATTGTCACTACATGAATATGCACATACATCGTTAACGTTACTATCGATTTTTTAGTTTGGAGGCACAAACGAACATACATACTTACATACACGCGATGTTAATATCATAACACTCCTTTATACTTCGAAGTTGTCGACTTGACCCAATTATACTTAGTTGTAGCCTTGAAGTATGTTATACGTAAGCTTAACCTGCTGCTACCGGTTGCACCGAGTTGTTGCCAGCTAAAACTAGTAGCCGCGCTTTGGGTTTTAGCCATAACATATACACAGATTATTCTCTTAACTAGCCGCGTTGCCCGCGTTAGCAATTAAAAAAAATGTGTAAATCCCAGGTATACATTGTGTATGTACATTCCAAATTTCATCCAAATCCATTCAGCCGTTCAGTGTAAAAAGAAAAAAAACATACTAACACTTTCACACACACACAAATTTTCGTATGTTTGATAATAATATTAACGTGATTATTCTTAATGTTGTTACTAATAATTAGGTAATATGAGTTCTGGAGTGGAGACCACGAATCGGTAAGCGTAGCAGAGGACGTCCTGTGACTAGGTGGAGCGACGATATACGTAGGGCTGCTGGTAACGACTGGAGAAGAAGAGCCGAAGATCGGGCTCAGTGGCGCACCTTGGGAGAGGCCTATGTCCAACAGTGGACTGAGATAGGCTGAGTATGATGATTAGTACCAAACGTTTCATCTCTAACTCGCTATCGTATCTACCCTCAAAGTTAATCTACGGATACATCGCAAAGTTAAATCTCTCAAACGTCGTCTAACTAAGGCCCATGTTCATCAAGACAAATTAACGCTCAATTCTCCGGTTAAGGGTAATGTAGCCCCTAAATTACCAACAATTGAAGTACTCGAAGGCGCAGTTGGATTTCAGCTTCGAAGCAATGGGTATCGGATTTCGATTCACATGGAACAATTTACTCCCAAAGGGAAATTTGTGTTTCTGGTTCTTGGTGTGATTGTGTGTGATGTGAATGTTTCCGGAACCCACGAGACAAGTCATCGAACTTAGTGTGTGGCTGTGAGTGTACATAATGAACGTAGAAGCAAAACGCTGCGTGCGCATTTGAGGAATATCCAAAATAGTTCTTTCTTAGATAATGCGACTCTAAAATACGGCGTTTGCGCAACGTCACGCTTCGATTTAAAGGTTGTGCATAATTTTTTTGAGGTTTTTTTTAATTAATATTATATGAAAAAAACGCTTTAGGTGAAAATCTTAAAATTTAAAGTTTTTTGTTTCTAAATAACATTTTCAAGCAACAAGTGACAAATATTTCAAACGTACCAAATGGATACAAAAATGGATGATCCTACTGGTAATAAGAACTCTATATTACACTGAAATTAACACTTTACTAAGACACGGTACGAACGACTCTTGGCTTAGTCTCTGGCAATTATCCAAGGCACGGCCATGCTTTGAGACTCTCAAATTGAGAGGGTAGCAGATCTTTGCACAGCAAGTGTAGATAGGTATGCATGGGCTACCACATCTGCAGCATCCTCCGCAGCATCCACCACACATCTTTACAAATTAATTTGGCGAGTACAAATAATCTAAAAAACTTAAACGGGGTCAAAAGACCTGAAAGCGAGGAACGCGAGAAAGGATTTGAGAAAGAAAAGATGAATGGATTTTGGGGGCTGAGTCACCCACGTCCGTAGGAGGATACCCCTTAAGTCTGACTCCCTACCCGTGGTCCCCGGGTGGTGCTAATCAGGTGACATTTGACATTTTGAGGTGGTAGAGCATTTTGTGAGTTGCTCGCCTGGCTTGCTACCAAAGTAGCTTACCACCATCAAGTTGAAAGTCTGCCGCCAAGCCAAATACGGTGTTCCGGCAGTTATCATTGAGAGCTTGCGTATTCCAGGTCTAGTGTGTTGACCAGCTTCGATCACATCGTCACTTACCATCAGGTGAGATAGTGGTCAAACACTAGCCTGTCACAAATAAATAAATAAATAAAATGGAGCTTTCGAGGTTTTAAACTTTTTTAAAGATATATAATGCGTTTATCCCAAACGATTGATAAGTATTATATATAACCTTACCTATGAGCATTGGGACTAAGTATTTAACCAAAACGTGTCGCTAGCCGTATACAATCTTATACAATATCTTATCTTATCTTATCGTATACAATCTTCTTAAATCTGCATCATAACCGTTTCATGTGATGATTTGATTTGACAGATATTTAACGTTTAATCGCCATTTTCCGGTTAAACTACCTTTATGTCGTTAATCGGTGTTTGGTGGACACGGACTTAAGGTTTGGACCTTTATGGGCTTCACTAAGAAGATTATGGTAGAATATTGAACCCCTAACGATGTGATGAGGTTGCGTAACATGCAATTACCATCTTCACGAGTCGTCAGTTCGGTGGTTTTGTAGGCTTGTATAGATTGAATCATTTAAAAGTTTGATGTAAATAATACCAAGACACTTTGCACACTTGTTTATTTAACATAAACATAAAAGCTTCCACACTCACAGCCCCACACTAAGTTCGAAAACTTGTGTTGTGGGTGCCGGAAACATTCACACACACAATCATAACCAATACCACAAATCATATTCTCAGCCTTTGTTCGCCTTCTAAGCATCAGGTTCGATTCCTGGCGGGAACACAAGTTTTTTTCCCCAAGGAAAATTTGTGTTTCTGGTTCTGCTTGTGATTTTGTGTATGATGTGAATGTTTCCGGCACTCACGACACAAGTCACGAACTTAGTGTGGGGCTGTGAGTGTGAAAGCGTTTTAATTTAACTATTAATACTGTACTAACATAAGATGACCGAGAGAAATGACTTTTTTATTAACTACGTTTTCTACAAGATTCGCTTAAATGTTATCAGAAAAAACAGACTTGGCTTTTCACGTCACAAAATTTTTGACAAAGTTTTTACAATAAAGGGATTTTTTTATTATAACACATCTACACTATCATAAATAATAAATAAATACACTAGCATAATAAATAAATGATATATAAACATCAGCTGACCGAAACAAAGAACTCTTTTACTAACAAGATTTACTTAATGTTATTAGAACAAAGTAACTTGACTTTCCACGTCTCCTACTCTTTGTCAATGTAGGGTCGGTCAGAAAGTTTAATCAAACTAGATGAAAGTTAGTAATTGAAAGAGTTTTGGGACTGCAAGCCTTTTGGCGACAAAAGCATTGTGTTTTTAAAGAATTGTATTGTGAAATACGTATTGCTTCACATACAAAAAAACAAAACACAATACAATTGAGAACCTCCTTTTTGAATTGAGAACCTCAGAAGTCGGTAGAAAAGGCACTAACTTCAAATATTTCGTCTTTTTTTTTAGAAATTACACCGTGCGAAGTCGGAGTGGGTTGCTAATAAAGTAATAACGTGGCTGAGTAATTTGTGATAGAAAAGTAATAATTGTGTGATCTATGCGAATAGTTTAATCAAACTAGATGAAAGTTAGTAATTGAAAGAGTTTTGGGACTGCAAGCCTTTTGGCGACAAAAGCATTGTGTTTTTAAAGAATTGTATTGTGAAATACGTAAAATGAAATGTTCGTTATGTTCTTTTATTTATATATGGACTGTTTCGTGTAGCCTGATAGATTGTTGAATTAATTAGATTTTCAATTCGATTTACAAAATAATATTTATTTATCAGTTTTTTTGGTTTATTTCGAATGCATGACATGAATACAATAGCGTAGCTATGCATACTTATAACTATATTATCTACCTCGATCTACAAACTATAAAGTTCTACGCCGTAGCAATCGTAAGCTACTACGAGGTGCCTACAAAATCTACGCTTCAATCTCCGTAGACTCCGTAGACGTGACACGCTAACTTGTCGCTTTAAATTAAGTGAAGGCTGACCATAAAAAGTGTCATAAATATCACTTAGAGTGACATTTTTACTAAAAGCTTTACAAAAGGTTACATTTTGCTTACACCATAATGTTTTCAGGCTGTTGGGATAACAAAAAACAGCAAAATGTCATGATGCGTATATTTAATGTAAAATAAATAAACGCTTTTACACTCACAGCTTCACAGTGAGTTCGGTGACTTGTGACGTGAGTGCCAGAATTTTTTACTTCACCCATACAATCACACCTACAACCAGAAATATACATTTCTCTTGTGGAGAAAACTTATGATCCCATCGGGTATCAAACCTTATACCTGCTGTTCAGGATGCGAAAGCGCATTTAACTAAATGGAGGCATCGATCAGTTCATAGGTTGATGATTAAAACGAAATTGTCACATCTTCGGCCACATCATCACTATCCATCAGGTGAGATAGTGGTCGAATGATGGCCTATTCAAAAAAAAAAAATATATTGTTATTTGATGTAGTACCTACCTCCTATCTAACAAACCCAGTTTTTATAGGAGGATAATGCCCAGCACTTCCCTTCCTTCCCAGGGCTGAAGGAAAGTGGTGCGTGGGGCTCGGACCCATTAAAAACCCTCACGCGAGCAGTCTCTCGCCAAGCTGGGTCAAAAAAGGGTCGCGCTTACAGTTACTATGTTACATAGTATGAAACAAAATTAGTTTCCGCGTCTGTCTGTTTATTCGCTAACCCCTCTAGCGGATTTTAATGCGGTTTTTACCATCAGTTAATAATATTTCACCAAAGGTTTATCCTACTACTACTTTGTTTGTTTGTTTAGGTTTTGGAATAACACATAGGCTACCTTTTAACTTAATTAACGCAGGCTTAGACGCGGGGCGCGGCTTGTATATAATAAAATCGAATTATGTTTAAATGTAAGTAAAAAGAACAAT
Source organism: Lomographa bimaculata (assembly GCA_948107665.1). NCBI lineage: Eukaryota > Metazoa > Arthropoda > Insecta > Lepidoptera > Geometridae > Lomographa > Lomographa bimaculata. Next base: position 12,613,653 of record OX403599.1, read on the forward strand.
ATTTTACAACAAAGTTGCCGAAAAATAAATTTACATGGCTTACGTAGACTAAACCTTAAGAAATATATAAAAATATTGTACTACAGAATTGTAGTTCTTATAAAATCCTAAAAAAAACCTTGAGATGGCATATCTATATCTATTAAGTTTGATTCACAGTAACCATTTCTTTCATTAAAAATTCTATTAAAAAAATCCGTTACTTGCGACGCTATTAACTGTTGTTTATAGTTAAGTTCCTGAATTTAGCAAACATTCATCAAATATGTTTATTTATCAAGTAGAAAAAGTTTTTTATTTAGATTAAATCTCAGCGTTCAAATATACTCCGCTCAAAGTACGGACAAAATATTTACATGCCTCAAGCTAATAACAGTTTATTCCATAAAAGATCTTATTTTACTGTTGTTCAAATATATAGTCATTTGCCACTATAATTTACAACTTTAACTTGAGGGTTCAAGAATTAAACAAAAAGCTCAAATCTTGTTTAGTACGCAAGTGAGTATTTTACATATTCATTATTACTTATTAAATAATCTTGTGCTGATTGTCCCGTGCATTTTATAATTTAAAAACAACCAGTAGGAAATGTCTAGTACTTATCATATATTATAATTATTATCTAGAATCAAAAACCGTATGAAATTTTGATAATTTTGTGATTGTCATACTTTATTGTGGCGTAACTTGTTACTGTACATGCCTTATTATACAACCGAAATGGGTAAACTGTTTTTCTTTTATACTTTTATTTTTCCATCTAATGTACACCAGTTAACGCAATAAAACAATATTCTATTCTATGTATAAATTCTATTCTTTATAGTAATTCTATAATCATAATTAAACGCAAGCAAAGCTTAAAAAAACCGACTTTAACTATTTTGGTTTTGGCTTGACCGATTTCGATAAAATTTATATGGAACTATGTCTGAAGTATAATCTACCAAACAAAAAAAAATCATCAAAGTCAATTCATAAGTGGAGGAGATATTGCGTCACATACAAAAAAACAAAACACAATACAATTGAGAACCTCCTTTTTGAATTGAGAACCTCAGAAGTCGGTAGAAAAGGCAGTAACTTCAAATATTTCGTTTTTTTTTTACAAATTACACCCGTGCGAAGTCGGAGTGGGTTGCTAATAAAGTAATAACTGTGGCTGAGTAATTTGTGATAGAAAATTAATAATTGTGTGATCTATGCGAATAGCGATGAAAGTCAATTACTTGTATTTAATCACACATGCTTTAAAAGTGCAATATATTTCATCCGGATAACAGGACTGTTACTGACACTTTTTACTTTTACGATAATGAAAGAGCAGAGCTGTTATGGTTTTTAACCGACTTAAAAAAAGGAGCAGGGTTGATTTTGATGATTTTTTTGTTTGGTAGATGATACTTTAGAGGTGATCCCATATCAATTTTATTGATATTGATTTATCGTTTTTTGAGAAAATAAACAAAATACCTATAAGCGGTAAAGATTTGCTTGCGTTAAAATGATTTTATTTCGTCTCTCCTCTTCACTTTACAACGGGATCAGCTGTTTGAAGAAAATATATGAGTAATAGAATTTGAATCCAAAAATAATTCTGTCCGAATTTCTGTTTGTCCGTCTCACAGAGCATAGAAAACTGTAATACCCGAAACCTGCATGTTGCGCTTTATTATTGACCAAATGCACAAACGTGGAGTAGAAAGCTCCACATTTGTGCTTGTAGAGTAGAGAAGGCAGAAGAGAGGAAAGGAGAGAAGAAAAGAACATCAATATTTCGAAAAAAGCGAAGAATACTTGTTTTCATGTATGAGCACGCAAACAAATTTTCTTCCTTGCATGTGCGATAACAAATAGTATGTATGTTTGTCGTGGTGGTCTTAACACAAACAAAGGAAATTGAAAATGTTTAACACTATGAGATTAGTACGTATGTTTGTCGTGGTGATCTTAACACAAACAAAGGAAATTGAAAATGTTTAACTATGAGATTTTAAGAAATGTTCAGATATTATGCATTCATACTTACATGTAAAAATAAGGTAAAAAAAACACAAAATCATTACATGTACCTATATATAATAAAATACAAAATAGAAAGCCATTAATACAAGTGTATAAATTTAATATCATTAGGCAATAATAATTATATGACATTTTGCTAAAGCTGTATTTAGTAACAAAAAAAAGGGGAGTCGTAAATGAAACGACCCAAATAAAAAAAGCTGTATAACGAATAATATGTTTAACTGAAAAAATTTTGGCGGACAAAAACAGGATCAAATAAAAAACAACTATCACACCTTTGAATTTTAAGCTTCCTCGCTATGCTCAATGATGCACCTAAATATTTATCAGGTAAATTATAGTATCCAACTTTTCGTTAACAATCTAATATAAAAATAAACTTGAGTGAGATACAAGAGGAAACATTAGGAAACATATCAATCTCGTAAAATTCGCTGTAAATATGATAAAAATTATATTCCAACAACAGTATAATTTATAGTACTCTAGGCGATAAAATGTGAACAAAGGTTACTTTAATTCTTGAATAGACGAAAATTTTCATAATTTATGTATCTACTTAATCACCATCGAGTTTCATCATTATTCTGTTAGCTGTGCCCCGCAGTTTCGTCCTCTTTACTGACGATTTAAATCTTAATAATATCTATAAGATAAAAATAATAAGTACTAATTACAATTATTAGGTATCTCTTTCACGTTTATAGTTGCCTAGTACTTTACCATAACAAAAAATATAAATATGTATATAATACGTCAATAAGAACATGGTTTTTCATGTTTGCCTAGTACTTTTCATTAAACAGCTTAGTTGCATGATATCAATTAAAAAAAAACCCTAAAACCCGTATTCGATACAATTATGAACATGTCAGAGTTTCAACGTTACAGCTGTCGTTACGATGCCGGATCAAATCACACACACACACACAATCAAACCTCTGGGTTTGATTGTGTGACCAGAAAAAAAAAATCCTTGGTAGAAAACTTGTGTTTCAATCGGGAATTGAACCTGATACCCGCTGCTTAGAAGGCAAACGCGCTCAACTAAGTCAGTACAATATAATACACCAATACACATTTTTATATTATTTATAGATTCATATTTTCAGGAGGTGAAAGACCGTTGTGATGATGTAAATATGAATAACGATATTTCTCTCATAAAATAACCACGCTTCAGTTTGCTCTCACAAACAAAACTAAGCGTTTTGTAGTCGTAAAGCAAAACATGCTGAATACGAGTATCTCTGAATAGTTAACAGACTAACGATTCAGAGATCGTATGTATTCAGATTTTATGAGTTTCTAAATGATGTAAATATGCGCACCGTGGCTGCAGAGCGAGATTCAGAGGGTAGGTAGATATCGTATGGTTCAACTTAAAGGTCATGAACTTGGGATTCTACCCAAGTCAGTCAATTTGATGCTCACCACAAACTCGCTAGCAAATAACACAAGAACAAATGTCTTCTTTTTAATAGAGACAGCAAGAAAAGTTTTATTGCACGCATTCCTAGTATACAATACAATACAATACAATACAATAATTCTTTATTGCACACCAAATAAAAGTAAAATTGTAGAACTTAAAATAATACAGTTATAAGAGGTAGCACAATGGGCGGTCTTATCGCTTTAAGCGATTTCTGCCAGACAACCTTTGGATGGACAGAAAATGTGCAGGATGATTTGGGTTGGTGTGGCGTTCTATACTAATATAATATATCTAAATAAATAAAAAAATAAATAAAATAAAAATATACATAATACACATATACACAATATATATATATATGATACATATAATATATACCTATACAAACAGCTAACAAAATAATATTACCTAGCTATAGATTGACCAATAATGTTTAAATACCAACGTTTTAAATATGGCAATAGATTTAGCTTGCCTGATGGGCACAGGCAGCGCATTCCACAGACGGACAGCCTGAATTGTGAAAGACCTGTCATAGGTATGTGATGTGTGAGCAGGCATTTTTAGTTGTAGGGTATTGGATGACCGTAAGGAAAAGGAATTGGAAAGATAGAGAAACTTAAAGCGTTCTTTCAAGTATAAAGGAGTAGCAGGAGAGAATAGGATATTATAAAGAAAGAAAAGGATGTGAGTATTCCGCCGAAGACGAATGGGTAACCATGCGAGCTTCTTGCGGCTTTCTGACACATGGTCGTATTTCCGCAAACCAAAGATGAACCGGATGCAGAAATTTTGTAGGCGTTCAAGCTTGTCGAGTTGCTCTTCGGTTAAATCAAGATAACATGCATCGGCGTAATCTAAAATTGGGAAGAGAAGAGATTTTACGAGCTCAGTTTTAGTAGAAATGGGGAGAAAATTGCGCAGTCTTCTAAGGGAGGCAGCTGATGCATACATTTTACGGCTAACTTCAGTCAATTGAGGTCCCCAAGAGAGTTTCCTATCCATAATTAAACCTAGATTTTTCACCGTGTGACTAATTTCAATTTGGACACCATCGAATATTACTTGAGGGAGATGAAACCAATCGACCTTCGATATCATGCGAGAACTACCGATTATAATAATCTGAGTTTTAAGAGGATTGACTGTAAGGCCGAATGATCCACTCCACTCTCGTATGCTTTTCAAATCCCTATTAGTTTGTTCAATGACTGAATGTAGTTGATCTAGTGGGGCTTGTGAATAAATTCGTAAATCGTCTGCATAGAGGTGATAAGAAGAAGATAGTTTTTGCGAGATTGAATTTATAAAAATTGAGAAAAGAAGAGGGGATAGAACGCCGCCCTGTGGAACACCAGCAGTTACACTACACCAAGAAGAATACGATTCTTCAATGCGTATACGCTGCCGGCGCTCATACAGGTAACTACGAAACCAATCAATCACCGTTGGAGATATGTTATGAGAGCGTAGGACTGCTAACAAGATATCAAAATCAACATTATTGAAAGCATTGCTGAAGTCCAGTAGTGATAGCACAGTAAGATGACCATTGCTCATGCCAAACCTGATATCATCAGTGATTTTAGTTAATGCGGTTACAGTACTGTGACCAGGTCTACTCTACTAAGCAGTTTAGGTCAAAATTAAATTACTTATTAGTCTTAAGGCTATTTAGGCCTGTAGAAATAGGTGTGTTATTAAAAAAAAAACACAAACTCGCAGCTCCTTGAGACTGAGTTTGCAGGTTTGGTTTCGCAGAAAAATACGAAGGTACGAGCAAAACTTTTTACACACAACTTTTTTTATTTTTTTTTATTTATTTATTCATATGCATTACATGTACATTAGGTCATAAGACTAAACTTAGAAACTAAATACATTCACCCTGTAATGTAGTAGTGGGTATAAGCAAGTATGCTATCTATCTATCTATCTAACATAATATTGGAGTTGAGATCATTTAGAGTTAGTATCTTTAATTTTACATAGTATAGTTATATATTTTAGGTTTTATTTAGCTATGAGATTGTAACGTTTTATCTTCAAAATATTCATTAATGTTGTAGTAGCACTTTTCACAGAAATATATTTTCCTTGGGGATAAGTTGTTCCCGTCAGGAATCGATCCCTATACCGCTGCTAAGACTTTTTGCTAACTACATCCAAAAGTGTTCTGGAAGAAATAATAAACCGCTTTAAACGATAAGCCCATTGTCCTAGCTTAAGTTTATATTTATTGTTTCTAAAATTGGAATTGTATAATGATAATGGTTTCTGCAAATAATGTAAATAAAAGAGTTTATCTATCTATGTAAGTGTGGTGCAATTCATTGTATTTTTCCATTATCCCATAATCCCACCAGGCCGTTTCTCCCTAGCCCGTAGATATTTCTTTCCATTGTTATTACTATCAATAAAGCAGTAACACCTACGTTCACTGTTATCGCTTTGCCGGGTTTTTCGGTTTTTCGATACTTAGACTGGCTTTATCCCATAAATAATTCATAGCCTTGTTGGAGTTTCTACGGTAAACTTTTCATGAGTACAAAAGTTTGCTGGAAAGTTCTAGCTTCTTCTAGTGTCTTATTCATTCAATTAATGTCTGAATAGCTAAGGAAATTAGATGAGGTAAGGTGAAATTAGACGGCATGTAATGTGATGAAATCAGCTGGAATGAGGCAATGTAAGAAAAATGAGATGACATGAAATTGATTGAAATGGCAAGAAATGCCATGAAATTACATGAAATGGAATAAAATGAAACGAAATGTTTAAAAATTACTTGACTTACACTTATTACGCCCTGCACACGCGCCTCGGGCGCTTTGTATATTTTTTTACACTAGAGCCTATACAAAACTTCGGCAGCGCGGGGGAAGCGTAGCGTGCGCGCGCCGCCGCCGCTCTGCCACGCGCCTCGGCCGCTTTGTATATCAAGTCCCTAAGATTACAAATACCGTATAGGGGTTTTGCCGCGAAAGTGAAAAAATTGAGTTGTTGATTTTTTATAATTTTCTAAAAACCTATGATTCTTCGAGTATTAATATGTAATAATGGTGGATTATTAACAGTTAATACTTAGTAAACGTGCATAAGTGTAGGCAAATTATATCAAGTTGAAAAACGTGATTTTCGCTTTCACTCGAAAACTCCAATAGAAGTTCTAGTAAAGTTTCTACGACTTTACTAGTGCATGATCTTGACTCTTTTACTTTGACTGTGACTTGTGACTAGGAATTTTAATATGAAATACTATTAAAATATATTATAACTTGACACTGACTAAATGCACAAGGTTGCGAAGCCAAAATTAAAAGAAAAAAAATATCGAATCGCAGTCCCATACGGAATTTTGTAATTCAAAATATGTGCGCAAATTATTCAGATGTATAAATAAAGGAGCGTTGCAGTCCTTAAATGGCTGTCTCCTATCTCACCTGTATAAAAATCTTACTTGCGTCACATCAATTATTTGAAATATCGCATGATTAGAGATCAGTCACTGGATAACATGTTTCGGGCGTCGCTTATCGACTCAGGTTGGCATCGTGTCGAATGCAAAGTGATTTATGGTAGCTCCTGTCCCGACACATTGCATGTTTCCGGAATAACCTACGTCGAATACTGTGTAATGTTTTCATACCAGAATTGGATTCTAAAATCATTTTTTCTGTTTTTTGAACAAGCTGACAAAAATAAATCAGCTTTTATCGATTTAGGACAGTGATTTTTTTAGGATAGTAGTATTATTATTCTGTACCTTTTTACAATGTATTCAAGAATGTTGCAATCTTCTATCCATCTTAATATATAAAATTCTTAGGTGCGTGTACTGAGTTCAGTCACATACACACGTACATAAAGGTAATTAAATAATTATGAAATGAGCAAAATATAATTACATACATCTGTATCCTACTAATACTATAAATCCGAAAGTTTGTGTGTAAGTATGTACGTATGTTTGTTCCTTCTTCACGCTTTAACGGCTGAACGGATTTGGATGAAATTTGGAATGTACATAGTGTATAAATGTTTGTATCAATAACGGGTTATTTACCATGTATTTCGTTTGTTTTGAGTTTCCGATATTTCAGCACTGTTGCAAGCGCCATGATCACGGAGCAACAGTGCTGAAATATCGGAAACTCAAAACAAACGAAATACATGGTAAATATCCCGTTATTGATACAAACATTTATAGTGAAAGTGACCATGGTAGCTTGAAAACTTACATCGTACATAGTGTATACCTAGGATTAACACATAGGCTACTTTTTAACTTGATAATAGCGGGCGAAGCGATAGGCATACAGGCATAGATATACAATAATGCTTAATATAGAGGCATTAGTTGGTTAGAGATGACCTTGTTGCAAGATGTCCTTGCTAATGTGGCCACGGAGAAAAACCTTACAAGTTATACATAAGTCTCTATAACGTACGTACATAGCTTTATAATAATGATAACCAGCACTTACAACGCATTATTGTTGGAAGAAAATGCTCCGAGTGGGTTTCAGACATGAACAATATTTTTTCCAGGCGTCACGTGTCTATTTTCAAAATGTTGCTTACGACAATGACGGTTTTATACGGATACGGGATACTTTTAATCCGCGCAAGAAAATTCGTTCTACTACTGGAAATTGAACCCGGCACCGGTAGCGAAAAAGGCAAACATGTAACTGACTACGCCAGCAACAATTTCACTTATATTACATAAGCAAAAGTTTAATTCTCTTTTAAAAAATAATTTACTCAATCTTATTTTGTATTTGCAATCTGTAGATATTAAATGTGATTTGTGTGATTTATTTTATTTTATTTATCTAGGTATGTATATGCATATAAAAAAAAATTAAATTATTTACTTTGTTTGTAGGTATAGGTGATATATTTGCATATTATTTACAAAAATCTGTATGCAACTCCTTGTTTGAGTTGTCTGGAAGAGATCGCTCTGAGCTATAAGTCCGCCCTTTGTACGTATAGTTTAGATTTTATTTTTTACGCCTATTATATATCACCAATTTACAATAATATACTATATTATTGTAAATTGGTAATTACAGTAATATAGTATATTATTTTATACTATATTGTTGTAAATTGGCAATTTACAATAATATACTATATTATTGTAAATTGGTGTTCAATAAAGCCTTTACTATCTAATTTTTGACTGAATTAGCGCGGGCTCAGCTAATACCATTTTTCAGGAAACTTTTCATAGCCACGTGTTTATCGACTCTCTGCAACAAAGGTATTCTACCCTGTGGTGTCCCCGTAACTGTAATATATATCCTTTTTTACTGCTTCACGTCTCTCGCAAAAACAAAACGGCTCTTTGTTATATCATAGTACATTATTAACGCTGAGATAACATGGATGATATAAAAGAGAATCGCAGCGGGATGAGATAAAACAATGCGACACGAGACGAGATATAACCGGGAATATGAAGTACTTAAGTTAACATTTGAAGCGAATTGTAAATAAGTATAATAACTTGAATAAAATTTCTTATCCTATACAGATTTCGTTTTTGTTTTTAAGGGCAGTCCAAATGGTTTAGTTGCGTGCGTGTTAGCCTTATAAGTAGGGGTATCGGGTTCGAGCCCCGTCTGCAACACAAGTTTTCTTCCCAAGGAAAAAATGTTTAACTGGTTCTGGTTGTAATTGTGTGTGTAATGTGAATGTTTCCGGCACCCACGACACAAGTCATTGAACTTAGTGTGGGGCTGTGAGTGAGAAAGTGTTTATGTACATTTGCTTGCAGATTTGTCTTTGTAAAGTATTGTTTGACCACTGTCTTGTTCGGAAGTGATTATTTGTTTAGACGTTTATACATAAACGCTTTCACACAGCCCCACACTAAATTCTATGTCTTGTGTCGTGGGTGCCGGAAACATTCACATCACACACAATCACAACCAGAACCAGAAATCTATTTTTTTACATTTTAATTATCTCTGATAAGCGAGTGTTTGACTACTTCACTTTTACAGCAGTTTTAATAACCAGCCGAATAAAACGAACCCTTTGAGGAAAATTTACAATACCTCGATAATCTTTTCGATAAATTTAACAATGGAAAGGCAAAAAAAAAATGCTCACTTGTAATTATATACATTGCCTAACGGTCTACGGTCGGAACTCGATAATGGGTTTCAGCCAAGTTCAATCTCAAGGGATGATAAAAAGATAAACTTAAAGAAACAAAACCTGATTAGAAATAACTCCTTTCATGATATTAAATTTTTATGAGCTCACAAACTGAAGGAAAACATTTAAGGAATCTTAAAGAACGTTGGCTTATTAATATCACTTTATTGATATAATACTTCTTTGATTTATGATTCACTCAAATCAATATGTAGCTACGATTTATATTTTTGCATTTCATGCGCTTTATCTTAAATTCGTATCTCTGAATTCGACATTTAAAATTACATTCATAATGTTGCATTCTAACAACAAATTAAACAATAATATTTTGTTTATCACAATTAGATTTCAATAAAGTGCTGCATCTTTGTTGAAATAAATTTAATTTGCCTTGTTATTTTTGATAAGACATTAATAAGTAGGATATTCTAGTTTCGTCGTAATTATATAATAATATCACTATCTACCCGCTTTTAGGAAATACTTAAAGGCAATTTGCCTATATATTTCCTAAAACTATATACATACATCTATAGAGCAACAACTCAAAGGATAAGGATGTTCTTAAGTGCAAATATAGTTTTTTTTTGCTTAATTTTTTGTCTACAGCGTTCTGATAAAGGATGACTGCATTTTAAGGATTGAAGGACCACTTGGAAATACACCACTTACAACTTGGTAAAAGATTTTCCTAGTTTAAATTATATTTCAGTACAAGACCAGTCAGACAAGAACAAGAAAACGCCCCAACATCATAGATGTCATACCTTTACCAAAAATTCAAACTATGACCGCCAGATTAGATAACACGCTTATCACGACGCATCTACCACTGCTACAAAAATACACACATTTTCCAGTAATATTTCCAGTTTTCCGCTAAGTCTCTAATTGAAACTCGTTCCAATCAAGCGATACGTTACATTAAGAGTTGACCTCACAAATTGACCTCTTTGATGTTTGTACAGGATAGCTAGCAAGACAAAGCAAGAGAAAATGCCTCACAAACACAGATTTCATATCTTAACGAAAAATTCAACCTCGTCACAGGATTTGAAACTATGACCACTAGATCGGATAACACGCTTATCTAACAATGCTACAAAAATACAAACACTCTCGAGTACTTCCAGTTTTCCGCTACGTCTCTAATTGAAACTCGTTCCAATCAAGCGATACGTTACGCTAAGAGTTGACCTCACAGGTTGACCTCATTGATGTATTGTACCGCGAGATTAACGCCAACCCAATTTTGGGCTTAACTTGGCTCAGTCCGGGCCGTTCACCGTCTGGCTATAATTAACAAAATCGATGGCACTCAGTTGGCACTGCGATCGGAAATACGAGATGCACCGATATATCACAGCGATTGGTGTCTCGGTAATTTGAACATAAGAATCAATACCATTGGAAGTATTTTCGATGAGTAATAAATATGTTGCTTTCACACTTTAACACTCACAGCCCGCACTAAGTTCGATGACTTGAGTCTTGGGTGCCGGAAACACACAAAATCACAACCAGAACCAGAAACTCAAATTTTCCTTGGGGAGTAAACTTTTGTTCTCGCTGGGAATCGAACCTGATATGATGCTTAGAAGGCGAACAACTCCCCCAACTAATCCAACATGAAGAAGAATAAAGAATATAGATTAATTTGAAGCCCGTTCACTTTGTTGGAAGCGCGTCCGCAGACAGCGGGTATCGGGTTCGATTCCCGGTGAGAATACAAGTTTCCTCCCCAAAGTAAAAGAAAATGGTTTGCATATTTTTCAGTTTATGTTTGTTTGTTTCATAACTTTAATATTTACTCAAATTGTATAATGCTCGGCTTGATTGCCAATGCCAATCAAATATGTAAATTTGTAATATAACGCGAAATTATTTTAACGTTGTATTAATTATACTCGAATTGCATACGTAAATGTTGGCCCTATCTATTTGAAAATTATTAAAATTTCTGAATGTTGTAATAAACGTAGCTTTAATTAATATGAAATATATCAACTATATATACATGGCTCACAATTTTTCTTTATTGAAACACAAAATACTTAAAATAATAGGCGAATCATATTTTGTGACCGTAACTTGATAATGTGAAAATGTTGATTATAATTATGTTTATAAATTTTAAAAAATGGAAATTGAAGGTATGCGCGGAAAAGTACACGAACGGAGCGATAGGCTACCTTCCATCTTACTTGCCCGAAACTCGTAAAATCCGACGAAAGCGCCGCAGTTTCCCAGCTTAGTATTTATTAAATAAAAGCAAGTAAAACGTATATTTTTTTTTATGCTAGACAGGCAAGCATTTGACCACTATATTCACTCTAGACTTGAAGACACCCAGATTGTACCGTTCGGAAAACAAAGACGCAGGCTATGAGTTCCACTCCCTCGCTGTACGGAGTATAAATGTAAAAGCAAAACGCTTTGAGCAAACCGGAGGTATGTCAGCCATATAAGGATGATGTTTGATAGTTTTTCTTGTTGTTAGGTGGTAAAAAGGGCAAAGGGGAATTTAATCTTTAACCAAATTAAAATTAAATTATGTAATGCAAGTTTTTCTGGTTCTGGTTGTGATTGTGAGTGTGATGTGGATGTTTCCGGCACCCACGACACAAGTCATCGAACTGAGTGTGGGGCTGTGAGTGTAAAAGCGTTTATATTTTAAGTGAGAATGGTTGCTAACTTATAGTAAACCTAACTATAAATCGTTATCTATAACGATTAAAAGTTAGGTAAAATAATAAAACATCTACATATAAGTATCTAGTATTATTATTTAATCTTAAAAAATGGCTCCTTATTTGACTAGTTAGGCGTAAATTGGTCTCAAAAATATTTCGTGACTTCGAGATCATTCCAAATACGTAAGACGTGGAGAGACAGATAAATAAATTGGTATACATCTAAACCTATATTTGAATTTGAATTCGAGATTCAATATTCATCCAATAAATCCAATATCTTGGCTAAGCTTGTTATATACTATCAAATTTAGATATTGACACGCATAAACCTTCATGAATTTCAGTTCAATCCAAGTGAGATCAATTTATCAGATTTGACGATACTATTTTTATTGGTTTATTTCAGCATTCATTATTTATTTATTTCATTTTACCTACATTTTTATTTCTAATGTGGCTTTTATGTTATTGACGATCCAGTTGGTGAAATGGTCAGGTTTCCGCAGGTACTGGGTTTGATTCGCGGAAGGAGCAGAATTTTTCTTTTCCAAGAGACATTTGCGATTGTGGTTCTGGATGTGTGTTGTAAATTATTCCGGCACCCAGGACACAAATAATTAATCTTAGTAGAACGTAGGTCTTTGAGTGTTTTGTTTATTTGCATGTTATTTAAGTTGGAATCAATTGCAGTATATAATACAAAAAATATTTTTACTTAAGTTAAAGTGAATACAACATATTTTAATTTCTAACTTCTACACTATGCGAGCCTGTGTAATTATGTAAGCTATATAGTCTCTTTCGTTTACAGTATGTTTACAATAATAATATGTGTGTTTCTGAATATTATGAATATTATACAGTACAATATCTTTATTGAACACCAATAAGTATGTAAAACAATATCAATAAAAAACAAAAAACAATAATAATGTTGTACAATGGGTGGCCTTGTCACATTAAGCAAATTCTTACTGGCAACCTTTGGATGGACAGGATAGTAAAAATGTATTGCTGTGGGTGGTGTTCTCAAGGAATACAACAAAGGAGCGCTTGCAATACAACAAAATTATAATAATAATATGTAAATTAAATACTAATAATTACAAATAATTATAATAGGTATGTAAACATTGGATAACAACAGATAAATAATAAATCATATATATCTGTTTATACAATAGGCATAACTAATAAAATAATAATAAATATATTAAATATAATATATTTTCCAAAATAAATATATTTTTTAAACCATAACATCACGGTGATGGATTTTATAAACATACCTTATGAAGACGTTTTTTTTAAATAAATCATGACCAAGGCGAGCAAGGCAATGCATAGATTGTATTTTTTATGTAGTGACTTAGTTATTGTGTAGTGAGTATTAAATTACATTATATTATGCACACATTTAAAATTAAAATTGTCAATCGAGCATTTTGGGACTTGATATAACAAAACGCCCCGGGCGCGCGGTTTGGAACGCTTTGTGTATTATATAAATACATTAAATCTTCACAGCGCAAAGATAAAATGTATGGCGCCCAAGGGATCTTGATATACAAAGCGGCCAGGGCGCTCGGCAGAGCGGCGGACGCGCGCCCGCGACTCTTCTCCGCCCGCTCCCTGAGCTGCCGACGTTTAGTATTGGCTTTAGTGTAACAAAATATACAAAGTGCCCTGTACGCGCGCCTCGGGCGCTTTGTGTATCAAGTCCCTTTGTATCGCGACTGCCGTGCGGCTCCATCCGCACTCAGTCGCCCCTTATATGTTAATAGCTTAACTTGGTTTTGGAAGTACAATCGAATATCTAAAATCACGTATTTTATTAACCACTAAAATATCGTCTACCTTACAATTTTATTATGTTTCACAAATCTGATTTATTTCTCGTAGCAGGTATAAACATAAAAGCAAAAACAACTACATTCAAGTGTTAACAGCAACGAGGCGATGCAAATAAGGCACCTTTCTTCGTTGTCCCGAACATAAATAACTCAACAGTGAGATTGTCAACGATGCTTGTCCCAGTTGTTATGCGCCCACTTCATACTCTAAAGGGCTGAGCTCAATATAAAAATAAGCAAGAAAATTTGGTATAATAAAAGCTTGAAGCTTAGCCAGAAAGATATTACAGAGAATAAAAAATATTCAAGCAAAGATTTATTTAGTACGTTCAATTGATTTTGTAACATTTTGACCTACCTGGATAACGGCTGCACCAAGTATTATCTCCTTAAATAAAATGTGTGTGTTGGTTCTGGTTGTGATTGTGTGTGTAATGTGAATGCTTCAGGACCCACGATACAAGTCATTGAATTTAGTATGGGTCTTTGAGTGTGAAAGCGTTTATGTTTATGTTATGGGTGTTTGATGTGAATCGACATGAATATTTATGCGTACGTAATTTTTTTGCATAATGTTTTTACGTGAATTTTAGTTGTTCTGACTGCTATTCGCGATGGAGACAAATGCAACAAATCAAGGATCATAAGAACAGTCCAGTCGTTCTTGAGTCATAATAAATTATGTATCTTAACCGACTTTGTTTTATATATAGGTATATAGATATCGTATTAGTAATATTATAGTACCCGGATGCCCGAGTTTTGCTCGTTAAAACGACGTTTTCTAAAAATGAAACCTAGCTAGATCGCTTTATTGCCCCCTGAAATCACCTTCATACTAAATTTCATGAAAATTGTTGGAACCGCTTCCGAGATTCAGATTACATATATATAAAAGAGTTACTTGAGTTACCTATAAGCTCGATGTTTTCTAGGTAACTTAGTTCTTTGCCGTATACAGTTTTAGTTTTAGGAAATATATATATATATATATACAAGAATTGCTCGTTTAAAGGTATTAGATTAGATTCATGATAATTCACTCACACCTTGCGAAGTACGTTTTAAGATTTTAATAACTTAAAACGTACTCGCAAGGTGATTCCAAAGAGCTTTTTTATATCTAGAGTTCAAAAAGCTACGTGTTCAAGGTGATATTACAAATCACGGAGTGATAAGCCAAAAATACGGCAAACGACTTTTAAACCTGTGTGTCTTTGAATACTAATGCACTGTGAAAGTCGACTAAAAGAAGCTAGGTTTAAGTTACGAAGTATCTTCCAACAAAATTAGTTTGATTTGTTGTTACTACAGAATTATTAATTATGCCATTGACGGCACCCTTTTGAATAATGTTATTTAAGAGACTTACGAAATATCAAATAACCATCTGATATATCTCTTCTAATTTATAAAAATATCGTGTCACAGTGTTTGTGGTCGAACTCCTCAGGAACGGCTCGACCGATTTTAATGAATTGATTTTTGTATATTTGGTAGGTATGAGAACTCCAACTCCTTAATTGTGATTTTAGTATTTTATATTATTATAAATCCGAAAGTTTGTGTGTAAGTGTGTATGTTTGTTTTTTCTTTACGTTGTAACGGCTGAACAGACTTAAATGAAATTTGGAATGAACATGTCTAAGATTAACGCATAGGCTTCTTTTAAACTTGATATAGGCGGGCAAAGCCGCGGTGCACGGCTAGTTTAATATAGTAGGTAGTATTGATTGAGAAATGTTTAAAACTTATGCACGCGTATTTATGTGTAAAGTACCAGTGTGTTATGTACCTACTACATTAATTTCCCTATTTACACTAATATTATAAAGGGGAAAGATTTGTATTTTTGTATGTAACGAATAAACTTAAAAACTATTGGACCGATTTTAAAAATTCTAGCGTTAGAAGCGTTAGAGCTACATTATCACTAAGTAATATAGGCTATCCTACTAATATTATAAATCCGAAAGTTTGTGTGTAAGTGTGTAAGTATGTTTGTTCCCTCTTCACGCTTTAACGGCTAAACGAATTTGGATGAAATTTGGAATGTGCATAGCTTATACTTAGGATTAACACATAGGCTACTTTTTAACCTGATAAAAGCGGGCAAAGCCGCGGGGCACGGCTAGTATTTTATAAAAGAAAAAAATTGAGATCCTTAGAAATCCCTACTTAAACCAACCCAAGGTGTAAAAAAAATTGCCATAACATGTCTTTCATCGCATGCGCTGCGGAAAGTATTGATGATAGAACAAAAAAATTATTTACAATATTATAGAACATATCAATATCTGCAAAAAACTACGCAAGACCATACGTCCAACTATTTTGTAGCTATGTCACTATAACTACTTTTAACATAAGTATTTTTCACCCTCCACCCCCATTCTTTTTCCGATTTTAGTATAAACTAGCTGTCCCGGTGACCTTCGTTCCGCCTAACAGTCAATGAATGTGCATGTTTAGGAAGCCAAACCCGGCATGCGTTACAATGCCACGTGACTATATGATTACCTCCTTCATGTTTATGTTTGCCTAGTACTTTACTAAATCCGAGTAACGTATGAGAAAATGATTAGTATTCAACAATTAAAAAAAAAAAGTGATGTTCCTAAAAAGTATCCTATGTCCGTCTCCTGGTTCTAAACTACCTCTCCACCAATTTTCAGCCAAATCGGTTCAGCCGTTCTTAAGTTATAAATAGTGTAACTAACACGACTTTCTTATATATATATAGATAACCAATATTCAGAAAGTATTTAGATTGGTTTTAAAGTACTAGGCGACCATAAATGTAAAAGAGGTAAAACACCTTCTAATCGTGGTATTGCAACGCATACCTGACCCCTTATTACCTATCTCTGTTGCAAACGATTTCAATACTAAATTGACAAAACTCCTAAGAAATAAGGTTCATTTTTGCATAATTCATATAGAAATCGCGTGCAACAAAGATACGTAATAGGGGACTACTGGTACAGCTAGTATGATACCTAATACTTTGGTTGCATGAAATGCCCATACAAAATATTAAGATGTTAAAGTCCTCATTACAAACAAAATCGTCGCAACTTCCGTTACAATGTCATCAAAAGACATTGCCTTGCCAAATGTTAATTTGTTCATTAAACCGCGGTATCTCAACGAGTAAACAACAAACATTTGGACTCCCTTCCCGAATTCGTACCGCATTGTACCGCAAATGGCGATATTTCCGGACCTGTTTGCTTGCGAGGGTCAGGCAAACAAGGTGATTCATTATGTATACACATGCTCATTAGAGCTGACGCCTAAACATCGATTTTACGGCGACGAGTACTCGATAACGACTGCATTTGTGGACGTAATCAAGGAGTTAAAGGGGTGATCATGTACCTAGTTCTAAAGTAATTGTTTTTTTAATGCTGGATAGGCAAGCATTTGAAAGTGACGATGCGGCCGAAGTTGGATCTTGCTTGCCTAAAAGGTACAATACAATAGTGATATATTTAGAAAGGAAAAAAGATGTTAAAATAAGGAAAGGTTCTAAACGGTTACCAAAATGTATAAATGGTCACCAAATTACATTGGATAAATGGTCACCAAATTACGTTTCCTAAAATATTATGAAATAAATCAATTTTAAATTAAAAAAAATACCTTAACCTACTGTTATCCGATTCGATTCTGTCACAGGAAATTTTATTTTAGGAAACGTAATTTGGTGACCATTTATCCATTTTGATAACCGTTTAGAATTTTTGGTGGCCGTCTAAATTATACCCTCAAATTATATTATCTGTTACTAGTAAAGCACAGACCTTAGGTTAACTCCCAAAAATAATAGGTCATATCTCAATGCTGGAAGCAATCTTTGACCCCTCACCTTTCGAATGCTAACCGACTCAATATAAAACACCAAATATGTATATACCATACATACATATACCACATATATATACCATACTAGAAGATATTTATTTCACCTGTAAACGTAAATATTTTTTGTCAACCACGAATTTAAAAGAAAAACATTTCAACTAAGTCTTTTCTTGTGCCCAAGGCCTGAGTATGACTGCATTCAAATGCATTCAAATTCGCAATATTGATTATGTGTTTCGATTGTGACGGCGCGGCGTCATTATTAAGGAACAACGAGGAGATAAAAATTGAATACAGTTTTCTTTGTTAACTAACTTGGTATAATAGCATCAAAATGATGTTATAAAAAATACCAGATTGTTAAGATATACCGAACCAGAAACTGGCATCATGATGAATAGAATGAAGAGACGAAATGAGAAAAGCAAGACTTACGCCTGATGTTAAACGAAGCTACTATCTGCAGTACCAATGAAATGTTTACTTACAAAGTTCCACGTCAAAGTTCAATGCGCTCCTCCCCTGAAGTCCTATTACTCCTATTGATGTGTTATCTCATTTATTTAGTAATAATGATTTTACAATACCTGTATTAAATACAAATATCTGACGCATAGGCAACGATACAGTTAGGTATATACATATATCTATTATATATATATATTGCCTTTATTTGTATATTATATTATACATTGTATTTATATGCTGAGTCTTAGTTCCCCAAACAGTACAATTTAGGCGTCTTCAAGTCTAGAGTGAATAGGTATCTTCTAAACAAGGATTTTCTATATTCGGTCGCATCTTCACTTTCCATCAGGTAAGATAGTGATCAAATGATTGCTTACAAAAATATATACGTCTGTTTTTTTACTACTATGTTATGACCACTCTACCTAGTGGAGTCAACTCACGGAGAAAAACAATCTGACGACAATATTACCCCTAAATCTATTATTAAAAGTTCTACTTATGCGTTAGATATTTATTTATCAGAGCATGACTGTGATATTAGGTATACACAATAATTTAATTTTGCCTATTCATATATCAAATACTAAGTAAATATTTTCCCAAGCAGGTTGCAGTTACACGCATATAAAGAAGTCCGATGTAAAACTGGTAGCAAGACTTAGTAGTTACACGGAAAATAATCTATCACATCGCGTGTTCTGTAGGTATGCTGTCGTAGAGCACTTTCAACTAAACGATAAGTGTCGTCTAAGAAGTAAAACAATCCTCAATACATCGTCCAGTCTACTAATGGAACATAAGGAGTCCTTAGCAATATGTTCTTGTCGTAAACCGTAAATTCTCATATAACTTTTATGGGTTCGTTTAACTGTGGTAATGGTTAGTGACCAATAAACTGGATTGCTTAGATAGGTATACTAATCTGGTTATACGGGGAATAACTTTTATCATGATGTACAGGGATGTAAGGTACTTCATCGTCATTCTTTAGTAACGAGCACAGTGCTTTGCTACGCAGGATTTTGAAATATTTGAATTGGCAAGCGTGGCAATGGGCAAGCGTGACGTCTCGTCTTGATTTCTAGTCTTTCATCTCAATTAAATATAAATAAAATAAATGCCCTTAACTATTTGCTAATTTCCCGCGCTTTCACTTCGGTGAGTTTTGCTCCTAAATGTAATGCAAAGACATCTGTAGCACTTTATTTACTTGAACAAAAACAAATAAACCTATCGTTTCCAACACCTGACGAATGTTTTCTCACCGGCAAATTCTAAGTGAATAAAGTTTCGTACGTTCTCGATAGCTTTACGGTAGCCAGCCTTCGAGCTAATGTCAAAACGAGGTCCGTGCTCGCGATTTTCATATCTCGAGTAACGTTTTCGTGACGATACAATGGCGATAGGATAGTTGTTAAAAGCATTCGTGCTGCCAAATTTAGTTCAATTTACGCACTGTAAAGGCGCTGATCAAATGCCAGACAAACAAGTTATATGTGCTTGAGCCACTGTTCCAAAAACACTATCTAACTCTGAGAGTTCAAAAAAATCAGGTCCTTCAGGTATTGATACAAATTTAGATTTACAAAGGAAAACTATGTATTGTATGTTAGAAAACATTAACTGAAAGAGTAGCAATCTCGTTAAATTTTTGCTTTGAAAAATAAACGTGGTTCGTTTTGTTGTTGATTGGTTTTTCGTTCGTTTTTCAATCAAAGCTGAAGAATCGGATTTTGCTAGCTACATTTCTACTCTATACATTGAAAAAGCTATACAGTGTTGTTTGTTAAAATTCAGTTTGTTTTTGTACAAAACTATACATAAAAACTAAAACGAGTTCGTGGAACGTTCGTTGATTAAAGGGTGCTTCCAGCTCGCCGCGTTAACAGCTTTTTTATTTATTTTACTAAATCGTGTGTTCTATCATATATTGTGATGACAAACTCAAAGCTGTATTTATACGTGTAATATTCATGGAAAAAATATATTATTTTCATGTATGCTTTTAACTTCCTTGTACTGTATCGGTAATATTGAAATGAAAGTCAACTTTTCGTAGCGGGATTCGATTGTGATATAAACATAAACATAAACGCTTTCATACTCACAGCGCCATACTAAGTTCAATGACTTGTGTCGTGGGTGCCGGAAACATTCTCATCGCCACACGAACCAGACACCCACAACCAGAAACACAAATTTGCATTGGTGAGAAAACTTGTGTTCCGTCTGGAAATGCTTGAAAGGCGGACGCATATCCAAGGGGCAGTTCATATTTTGTATCTCTTATATACCGAATCATTATTTACACGTAAAAGATTGCTTCTGCGAAATTTATAAGTTCTTTTTTAAATCTTATGTACAAATCAACAAGAAAAAACATTCGACAACAATTAAAATTTAATTCGGAAGAAACGTTGACTGCTTGACTGTCTTCTATTATTTTTTCTAATGGCAGCAACAATTTGTAAGTAACATCGATACAGTAAGTACAGTTGAGAAAAACCAATACATGGATTTAGGATTCACGCTCAAAATTGTACACGCAACATAGGCGACAAAACGAAATATAAGCGACAATCCCACTTTGCTACAAAACTTCGTAAGGGGAAAATAGTCAACAACTTTATATAATAAGAATAATAGACAACAACTTCGTAAGGGCAAAAAAATGCAACCTTCGTCGTCCGTCTGACTACTTATACTGACTATTTATGAGCATACACTCATAAATTGTTGCAAGCAAAATTAAACTGTGTACATAATAAAGTTATGAAATGAAAAGATATTGGACGAACATTTAAATGTTTTAATTTGTTTATAATTATGTACATGCATCCACGTTTGTATAGGTTTTAATTGGTACACTGATTCCCTGAAGTTTAAGTTAGACCCTAAGTTCATTTGTTTGTAGGTCGATGGTGAGGAGTTATAAACTAATCCTAATAGTTACTATACATAACTCCAAAAATAATGTTATTGTTGGAGACATGGCTTGGAATTAAACCAAAAAAATTGCGTCGCGGCAACTTCGGCAGAGCAGCGCAAACGGCGAAAATATGGAAACCTTGGCAGTGGTTACATATTTGCGCCGTTTGGTGTTGAGACACTGGGTCCGTCGGGACCGGGAGCTCATTCTATTTTCAAAATTCTATTAGAGCGCCTGGTTGAAGTGACGCGTGATGAAAATGCTGGCTCTTATTTGGCTCAACGTATTAGCATTGCAATTCAAAGAGGCAATGCCGCCAGCATGATGGGAACGCTACCCACTGGTAGCGGGCTTGAGCACTTGAGTTACCTATAAGCTCGATGTCTTTTAGGAAATGTAGGCAATTGGCCCGTAGATTTACCAAAAAAATAATCAGATGTGTTAAGAGTTCCTATTAAAAGTATCAAAACTTTATTTTATTAATAGTAAAAAACTGAAGCTTCACTTTGTTTTGGTCCATGAATTGAACGGAAAAAGTATTTGAAAGCAGCATATTGTTCAGTATAGAAAGAGTTTTGAATATGTTATCAGAGTACAACTCGTAAACAATTGTGAGCCCTTCGAACATTCGTGATCGGAACTCCGACTCAACGATTGCTGGCGACCATCAATTTTTAATTGGAGACATTTTCCTTTCCGAGGGTTTTAGGTCACGTATCATGGCTGCCCGTAAAATATGTATTGGAGAACTTTACGTGGCACTCGTATTTCTCGTATTGGATATGAAATATCGTTTTATTAGGTAGCTACAAGAATGTCACTTTTGAACTTCCTCTGGCTTAGTTGGGCTGCTTTCTAAGCAGTGGGTATCGGGATCGATTCCCGTTTTCTCCCTAAGGGAAATTGTGTTTCTGGTTGTGTGGATTGTATGCGTGATGTGAATTTTTACGGCATACACGATCTTGTGACGTCTTTTTAGTGTGGGCTGTGCGTGTTGAAGCATTTACGTTTATATTTATTTTAATTTTACGAAGTACCATGTATTTATTTATTTATTTATTCAGAAGACCAACAGCATTAAGATAATTTAGATACAAAACATGAAATATATATAGTACAGCCAATTACAGTATTTAATTATTTAATACGATTTTATTTTCTTTTTTTTTATGCTAAGGGCAAGCATTTGACCACTATCTCACTTGATGGAAAGTAATGATGCGGATGATTGCGTGTAAAGATAAAGATGCGTCTAAAGATGTGACATGCTTGCCTAGAAGATACCTACAATGGATACAAACAATACGTACTTAAACAAAAAATACATAACATCAGTATTGACATTTTAACCATATATTCAGAGTAATAAAATTGTAACTAAACTTAATAGTTAAAGCTTTGTTAGAATTCGGGTCAGTTGTTTTGATAAACAAATATTTATATGAACACACTTGATATTTTATGGGCACGCTATGATTATTGCACAAACCTGTATTTCAAGCAAACATCAGGTCGTAACCTAGTTGCGGAATTGAATAAATAAGCCGGTGCATTTTACCTCGGAAACCTTTTAAATTATGATAAGATTTTTAAAATATTTTCATGGAAAAGTTGAAATTCTATGTACGTGCTAATCATTCCAAGCCTAGTGTGTTTACCACATACCACTATGTCTATATTACACGCATTAAGATTCACCAAAAGGAATAAATCTTTTATTGCAAATGATATATTTTACAATTAAATTCCTAAAATTGTAACTGAACTAATTCTAGGAATTCCCGTGTAATGTAGTAATATAAGAATGCTTAAAAAAATATGAATGATAAAAATGCTATAGTTGTCTGGATTGCTTTTTGCGTTAAGACCGCCTATTGTGAAATCTCTTTAAGATTTATTTATTTAGTTAGTTTCTAAGTTTTTTTTGTATTGGTTTTTCAATAAAGAGTATTTGTATTGTATTATATTGTAAAATGAGCCGCTGAGTTACTTGCCAGGTTCTTCTCGAGATCGCTGTAATATTGCGAATCTGGCAGTAGAGTCATTAACTTTCATGAGTGCCTCTTTGGGGTCCATGTGAGATAAAAATGAACACATTTTATTGCCTGTATTTTCAAATTGGAGTTAGTTGTAGTTATTAGAAATTATAGGCTAATAGAAAATATATCTGGTACTGTAGGAATAAAGATCACTCAATTTGGTGAATGTAATCATATGTTTCCTTGTATATAAGATAGTTAGCTAGGATATATTGACAAGACATGGTCAAAATACCAATTGTGATGAAGCGTTTCCCTAAGTATTCTCTAGAAAAAAGTCCATAAATACTTCTCTCTTCTGTTTTATAAAAATGTAGTTTACATCAGCTGCACTACCCCAGAGACGAATGCCATATTATATTAGCGTGAGTGAAAATAGCTACTATGCACTATTCAATAGTGATCAAACGCTAGGTCACCGATAGCAAGTATATATATTGAAATTAAATTAGAAAAATCATCAATACGCTTATCAAAGTAGAATTTTATAACACAAACCAGCTCAATCATAGATCGTTTCAAAGAAATAGGACTTATTAAAACGTTAATAAGTGTTGAATAAATAAACTGAATGTTTTCTAATTTCATCGTCATGTAAAATATTTTCTATGACAATTGTGCATCATAACGCCAGATGGTAGCTGCAAAGAAGCAGAAATGACGACGACATGTAATTAAGACGATTTTAAACAAAATTTCAAAAGCTACAACTACTAGTGCGAAATAGTTTCTAAGGGACTTGTAGAAAAAGCGGGCGCTTTGAATATTTTGTTACACTAGAGCCTATACAAAACGTTGGCAGTGCGGGGGTATGGGTCGCGGGAGCGCCGCACGCCCGCCGCTCCGCCGCGCACCCCGGCCCTTTTGTATATCAAGGTCCCTCAGGCCATAGTAGAAATATATTTCTACTATGCTCAGGCGCCATACATTTTATCTTCACAGCGCCCGGGGCGCGCGCTTCGGGCGCTTTGTATATCAAGTCCCTTATAGATAGAAACAAAAATAAAATTAGGTTATACCTACTTTGTTACTACATGCGTTTTACATTTTTGAAATGGTATTTTAGAGATATTTTATTCGATACCCATGCCTATGATATTTGTCTCTTTTTTGTTGTCACTACGTTTATTAAATTTCAAACAGTTTTTGTTAACACTGTGAGAGAACATATCGTACATATGTAGATATGTATATATACACTTAAACCTAAAATAGGGAAATAAAACAAAAAGCACTCAAAAATTCGTAAACCGCTTGCTGAAAGATATGTACCTAGAATTCTGGCTACGTTTCCACGTTGAATAGCTATTACTTATTTTTTGTACTAGAAAATAGCCAGCATTCTGGTCCCTTGTCGCCTCGACCAAACGTTTGGATAAATCTTTTAAAATTGTAGTTATATATATGTACATACTTACATACATATTATTAAGGTGCTATTATTATTATCCTTTCTCATAAATTATCCTTTATTTTAATCGTAAAGCGTTTTTGCTTCGCGGTACCTACTACAGATGAAAATAGGCGTGGAGTATTACATGGAAATCTACCATTTAATATTCTACCAACAATATCTACCTACACTTTATCGTTGTTATAAACAACTAAATATTCAACAAGTAGAACATTAACTATAGATCGATAGCGTAGGTTTGACGCCCTTGACAAACTGAACACTGTTTGTTAAGCACATTTTACTGTAAAATTAGACAGCACCCAAGGTTAAATCAACCTCACTAGAAAGTTACATGTAATAAGTAAGTAATAATATTATAAAAAAATAATATAATTTATTGATTGTTACATAAAAAGGCATACAATAAGGTACACAATTGAATGTGTCGTTTAAATAGATAATAGTTTCTTGGAGGGAAAAAAATATATATAACAATAAAATCTCTTTACTAGGATTACCTGTAAAATGTTCTATTACACATTGCCCTATCAAATACAATGCTTTATAACTATAATATTATAATACAACCAAATTAAATCCTAATAACAGCCTTCCCTTACACGATGACAGTGATTTTTTTTTCCGCATTCACACTCTCTGCCCCATACTAAGTTCAAAGACTTGTATCGTGGGTGCCGGAAAATTCACATCACACACACACATTACACCCAGAACCAGAAGCACAAATATCCCTTGGGAATGAATTTGTGCTCCTGCCAGGAATCG
The DNA here is from genome assembly GCA_948107665.1 of Lomographa bimaculata. Taxonomy (NCBI): domain Eukaryota; kingdom Metazoa; phylum Arthropoda; class Insecta; order Lepidoptera; family Geometridae; genus Lomographa; species Lomographa bimaculata. The sequence goes on from OX403599.1 coordinate 12,639,333, forward strand.
AACCCAGGACCTACGGCGCAGAGGGCGGACACCTGCGCCAACTGGGTCGTTAGAATTATGTTTTTTTTACGAGTATAATTATATAAAGTGTACGTTTGTATGTCAATGCAGAATTATGTTTTTTTTACGAGTATAATTATATAAAGTGTACGTTTGTATGTCTGTGAACCCTCACAAAAAAGTCAATGAGGATAAATATAATAAGTTATTCAAATTCAGTTAATATTTTTTTTGTTATTCTGTCGTACTATTTGCTGGCTGATTATTGATACTGCAGCGTCACCGGGTGGCAGAGCGAACTTTTTCTTATTTTTAATAATGAAATTTCATTGACTCTCCACGGGATATAATAAGATCTGAGAAGAGAGAGTAAAAAAAGTAATTTCTCGATTAAAATTTCTTTCAAACCAGCTCCTTATATTGAGGAAGAGACTTAACTCACGCTACTTTTAGTAGATAGAAAAATATGCAAATCCTCTTGGAATCCACCGTCATTGTTTTGCAAAACCTTCCACATTTTCCTTTGTGTATTGTGCAAGGGATTATTTAAATAATAAATAAAAGGAAATTCGTTTAAGGCTCAATCATATTATAATCATATTCGATTGGGATATGCTTAACTCATCTCTTAATAAAACAAAGAACTTTCTTGCTCAAGTTCCTGGTGAAACATCAGATTTACTTCTTGATTATAAAGGACAATCAAATAGTAAATCTGACGTTTCACCAGGTTTCACCTCTAGATTACAATGAAAAATTAAAACTTATTTCGTTATAACCTAAATGATAGAGAGCATTGATAAAAGAAAGTTTAGAACAAATTATTCTCACAACCATAATGATTTTTTTATACTTTTGGCTTCTGCAGAAACTATTGAGCTTTTTTACCTATCTTAATAGTTTAGTTTTTGTTTTAACACTTAGTAAACGATAAATATAGGTGTTTCAAAGAGCTAGGTCCAATGTGTACAAATAAGTGCAGTGGTCACAACCTGCAAAATTTGGATATTACAGCGTGGCGTATGTGGATATAAGATACGAGTAGTTGTCCTGTCCCAATCCTTTCCTATTGGCAAACAAAGGAAAAAACTAGAGGATCCAGCGTAGACGGTAGCTTAGCGCGCTCCAGATCTACGTAGCCACGATTTAATATACTATGTTAGATTTTTCCTGACAGCTTCGAGGATGACAGTCGTAATTCAACGTGCGTCTTCCTCTATCGCATCACATAGTACGCGCAATGCTTCTCTCTCGAACATCTTTAACTTGCTCCGATTTTCAGATTTCAAAGATTCGAAGAGCGCTACCATTATTCATATATTTTATAGGCAACCCTATATTACTGAATTCGCCAGGAAATTAACTTAATTTTTATATAATTTCAAAGCGGAAAGCAGATGAGCGTAATTACTACTATCCAGTTACCTGTTTTCACACGGCAACCAGGTAGTAGGGGCCAGAAAAAGGAAGGTAACCTCGCTTTTGCATGTAGTATACATTGTAAACGTTTCATAGAAGGTTCATTTTTATGGTAAGCAAGTCAGTGAAATTAGAAAAGAAAATCAAAATTTTATTTAATTTATATCCTTGACCATATTTTTTAGGCAACCCTATAGGTATGTGTTCAGCAACACATTTTATTCGCTAAGTTATATGATTAAATCGGTAAACAGATGGGTGAAGGTCGGTTGGGATCTTAGACTATTTATTATGTGCACTGATAGAGATCAAATTGTAGGTAGGTACCTCATTAAAATACTTCTCTCTTTATTACAGTTAGTAAGAATGAGGGGAGTATAATCAAGATATAATAATATTATTGTTTATTATGCTAAAAGTTTTTTCATTGCATTTAGTAGCAGTTTTAACTGGTTAAAATTTTACTTTTTAAAAATGAATCAACCCCAATTAATATATAAAAAATGTGTTAAGTTCTAGTACTCTATTACACGAAACTGTTTATCTTCGATAAAGCGAGCAATTTTGCTTCCATAGATTAAATATCAGGCCATTACGTTTAATTAACGTCCACTGAACCGTTGCTAATTGAGGCATGATATCTAGTGGTTACGAGAGTCAACGAGGTTAGCTAGCCCTGTTGACTAGGAGCTATTGATGGATGAAGGTTAGCTCGCTGACATTATAATATGTTTATTTATTTTATATAATTATTTTATGTATTATATAGTAATATATTACTTGTTTATGTATATTCATACTGTATTCATGCCATAGTATAAGTAATGATATTTATTAAGTTAATTAGGGTATTCCATACAGCCATTAGTGATAAGGCCGCTTGTTGTGATACTTTACGTATAAGATTGTTTGTTACCTTTGTTTTATCTCATCTTATAAAGTGGATCAATAAAGTATTATCTATCTATCTATCTATCTACCCTCTGGCGCAGTTAGTTTCGCGTCTACCTACTAAGCAGCGGATATCATGTTCGATTCCTGATGAGATTACACATAACTTGTGTTTCTGGATGTGATTGTGTGTATGATATGATTTTTCGGGCACCTTCGATACAAGTCTTCAAAATCAGAGTAAGACTTCGAATGTGAAAGCATATCTGGCGGCTAAAGACAGTTACACCCCGCTCAAGCTTGCACGTGGAACTGTGCCGGTCAACAAACGAGGCTCGGGTAATCCACAGTTAGTCTTCTCAAGAAGGCGTGTGGGGCAGTAAGCATGAATGCATTGGTTTGTTAAAAAAAAAATACACACAAAGATAAGGGCTTATACTATTATGATAGGAAAATTTGCGAGTAGTTCTCATAATAATATCATTGGTGAGTATCACGCTTGAGGGAGGCACGGCGTATTAAATGCAGTGCCTCCTTATAACTTACTAAGTACTAGGTGATATTACAATGCGTTTCACACCTCTAACAGTCAGTATTATATTTGTTTTCTATGGTTGTTTCATCCACTTTATACTCTATAGGTATGTATATAATTATTTTCTAAGTTTCGGTCCTTAAGACAAAGGTTGTTTGTACTGAATCAATACGTGTGTTTACATACAATTCACGCGGCTTACGGCTTCGTCTCAATGCTTTGTCTTACGTTTATATTTGGGTTCTCTATTTTGACTGGCTAACACAAAGGACGAAACGCTTTGTTTTGTGATAAAGGAAAGTTCCTAGCTTATTGAATACAAACAGTTTCTTTGTAAGTACTTCATATTGAGTATTATCCGAGATAGCCTAAACATTTGGGTAACAGCTTTGAAACTCGAGATCATGAACAGTGCATATATTAAGCTATGGTATATTTTTATTAAAACAATTTGATTTAAATAATAGATAATATTACAAATGTCTTTTTTCAACCGACTTCAAAAAAGGAGGTTCCTAATTCGACTGTATGTTTTTTTTGTATACATGTATGTTACGCGATATCTCCGCCAATTATGAATCGATTTTGATGACTTTTTTTGTTTGGTAGTGTACTTTAGAGTTGGTCCCATAATTTTTTTATCGATATTGGTCAAGCCAAAACCGAAATATAAGCGATGAAGTCGGTTTTTTAAGCTTTGCTTGCGTTTCAGTTATTAACTAAATAGCTTTAACTATGTAGTATGCTAGAATGGGTTTTTCTCATATTTTGTAACAAAATGACTAGAATCTGTTATTATTCTGATATTTTTACTGTTACATATGATAAGAAAAAAAAAATGACAGGCATCGGGGCCACGTACTGACCCCATAGTAATTCTCTGACATTTTGCTTAAAATAAATTATATAAACAACGATAAAACTATTAACCATTATAATATTATTAAAATACGGTTATCAGTATCACTCACATCATCAAATCGGTTCACGAGGTACAAAGTAAAAAGGTATATATGAAAAAAATACAGTCGAATTGAGTAGGTACATCCTCCTTTTTTGTGAAGTCGATAAAAATAACACGTATGACAGGGTAGTGAAGTAGAGCAGTTTTTCACAAGAAAAACCCTGTGTTCAATGTGGAAAACGTGACCACGTTTAGTCCTATCTTCAACACGGGACGCATACCTAACTAAAATCAAAATATCTTTCCACTGTTATACTGTAAAACTCAGGGAATACTTATCCTAAAAAGGAAAACTCTTTTTTAATCTGTAGGTTGTTAAGCGAACGCTTCAAAATTTTGCCAGATTTCCATTAACAGCTCCTAGTTAGTAGAAGTTAGCTGGCAGTACCTAGCAGTTAGTTTTGCTGCTTTAGGAAAACCTCCTTTAGAGCTGTTTTTTAGTTGCTAAAATAAGTGCGTACAGCGGCATTTATTTTTAATGTACAGCGAGCCCGCTCTGCGATAAAAAAAACATGCGAGCCTGTAAAATGTTAATTATAATAGGTGCTATCAAAAAAAAATTAAAGAAACAATGAGTAGAACAAAGTTTCCAAGTATTCATAATTTAAAAAGGGTTACTTAAGGTTAACAATATATGGAGTTTATTACCTACTAGCCGTGACCCGCGGTTTCACCCGCTATTATCAAGTTAAAAAGTAGCCATTGTGTTAATCCGCCTAGGATTATAATCTATGTACATTCCAAATTTCATCCAAATCCGTTCAGACGTTAAAGCGTGAAGAGGGAACAAACATACTTACACACACACTTACATACAGACTTTCGGATTTTTTTTTTTTTTTTTTTTTATGCCTGATAGGCAAGCATTTGACCACAATCTCACCTGATGGAAAGTGATGATGCGGCCGAAGATGTAGCATGCTTGCCTAGAAGGTACCTATTCACTCTTGACTTGAAGACTCCCAGATTGTACCGTTCGGGGAACAAAGACGATGGCAATGAGTTCCACTCCTTCGCTGTACGGATGATATACGTAGAAGCGAAACGCTTCGAGCGAACTGGAGGTATTTCAACTATATATGGATGACGTTTGACAGTTTGTCTTGTTGTTAGATGGTAAAATGGACTAGTTGGAATTAACTCGTATAATTCCTGCGCACACTCTCCAAAATGTATACGATAGAATACCGATAGGCTCGCGACCTTACGTCTGTGACCGAGACTCAGCAATTTGGACTCGACCAGCTTATCATCGCCAATGAGTCTTTTTGCTCGTCGGTCGATGGACTCAAGAGCTTCAAGCTGGTACTTTGCGGATCCATCCCACAAGTGGCCGCAGTACTCCATACACGATCGGACTTGAGCTTGATACAAATTAAGAAGCTGCCCCGGTGTGAAGTACTGTCTAACCTTTGCGAGGATACCGAGTTTCTTAGCAGCCAGCTGAGCTCTGGCTTCGATGTAAGTACCAAAGTTTAGGCTCGACGACAAGGAAACGCCAAGAAGCTCGAGTTTATTTGCTATCGGTATTGGTACATTCTGGAAAGTCGGAGACAGGTGAAAAGGTCTCCGTTTAGCGGAGAAAAGACACGCCTGTGTTTTAGACGCATTAAAACGAACCAAGTTGGCATCGCCCCACTCGGCCACGGCCAACAAGCTCGAATTTAATCGGTCTATCATCCCCTCTCTGAGAGACTGGACTTGTACCTCGCCAGCTCGTGCATTGGATACGTATCTTTCAACAACAGTGCTATCATCTGCATACCCAAAGATACCGGGCTTGAGCAAATCGTTGATGTGAAGCAAAAAGAGCGTTGCCGAAAGAACAGACCCTTGAGGTACCCCGGCATTAATTACCATTAGATCGGACGAGCAGCCGTCAACAACCACTCGAATCGATCGTTCCCTCAAGAAGTCAGATATCCAAATACATAAATCGGGAGGTAAACCATAGGCTGGAAGCTTGCCAATAAGGCTATCGTGCCAAACCCTGTCAAAAGCCTTGGAAATGTCAAGCGAGACTGCGAGTGCCTCGCCATGTTTCTCCAAAGCCTCGCTCCATATGTGAGTGGCATATGCAAGAAGGTCTCCTGTTGACCGGTTCTGGCGAAACCCATATTGCCGGTCACTCAAAAGATCATTTGCTTCAAGATAGCCAAGGAGCTTTTTGTTCAGTACACGTTCCATTGTCTTACAGATAATGGACGTGACTGAGATGGGCCTATAATTGGCCGGGTCGGCACGACTTCCCTTTTTGGGCACAGGTTGCACGTTGGCAGACTTCCAATCTTTCGGTACTTGACCAGTCTCCATAGAGAGGCGGAACAGGCGTGTCAGAATTGGAGTCAACTCAGGCGCACATGTCCTCAAAACTACGGCTGGTATGCCATAAGGGCCACTGGCCTTGTTCACGTCCAGATTGCGCAGCGCTTTACGTACATCTATCTGTCGAATGCGGATTTCCTTCATGGACGACTCGCAGACAGATAAACTCGGAGGCACAGCGCTACCAGCATCTAGACGAGAAGATTCCGCAAAGAGTGAAGCAAACAAGTTAGCTTTCTCCTTTGCGGTGTGAGCCAGTGACCCATCAGGCTTCAGCAGTGGAGGCAGTGAGGGACGGCAGAAGTTCGCTTCAACCGATTTAGCCAGGGACCAAAATGCTTTGCTCCCTGCGGGATAAGAAGCAAGTTTGGCCCCTATTCGGCTAATGTGGTCGAAACGAGCCTTCTTTAGAACCTTCTTGCAGGACTTGGCAGCTTTGTTGAAGGCTTTCTTCTTTTCACGAATGTCCTTAGCTTTACAGATTCGAGCATCAGCCCAAGCGGTGTAGGCCTCATGTTTTAGCGCTACTGCGCTATTGCAGTCGGCCCCAAACCAAGGACGAGCTTTGCTGGACAGAGGTACGTCTGAGAATGGAATAAAGTATTCCATACCTTGACGCAAAACCTCCACCACAGCATCCGCGCATGCAGAGGGATCGCTAGAAGAAAAGCATACTTGCCGCCAAGGATAAGATGCATAAAATGAACGCATCTCATCCCAATCTGCTGACTTGTATCGCCATATCCGCCGAGTGCCTTCTGGGCTGGGGTCGGGCGGGGAATGGACTGATACAGACTTTACCATACAGTGGTCGGAGCTACCAAGTGGTGATGTAACCGACACTGAGTAACGGTCTGGGTCTGTGGTCAGCAGAAGGTCCAAGCAATTGGCTGTGTGGCCATCAACATCCGGTATCCTTGTTGCCTCTTGGACCAGCTGGGTGAGGTTGTGCGTCAAGGCTAACTTGCGCATCTCTCTCCCAGCATGGTCAGTAATCTGGTATGGGAATATCCACTCCTGGTGGTGGGCATTAAAATCCCCCAGAAATACTAATTCGGCAGAAGGATACCTCTGATGCGCCACGTCGGCCGCCTCACTGAGGTGTGTAATGAGCCTGGTTGTCTCCGCATCTCCAGTGTGCGAACGGTAGACACAAACATAGAGAATTTTCTCTATGCCTGTATCCACCAAAATCCATATAGACGAGAAGCTGGGGTCTTCAAGGTTACGGAGACGCCGATAGCAGATGTCATCGCGCGCGTACACGCAGACACCCGAGCGTGACTTGAATTTATGCTCAAGGGTGTATGTAGCCTGGGTATGCTAGGTACGACGCGTCAGCTGGACATCTGATCTGCGTCTCCGTGAGGAACAGTAGTTGCGGTTTATCGGTCTCTAGGTGGTAGTGGACCGGAACGACATTGGAGTGCAAGCCTCGAATATTAGAGAGGTGCACTTGCAGGGAGAGGACGTGCTTCCGCTGTCTAACCGTTTTATTTTTCAGTTTGTTCCTCATATTTAGTGGCTTGGTAGGAGGTTAGAGATGGGTCGCGGCGCTACTCGTCGACTCATAGCACACAACAATTCACTACAACAATGGGGCACCAAACCGGAGACCGCGGGGACGCCCGAGCCCCCCCAAGAATGTCCATCGGGTCCTCTCGTCCGGTCGCCAACCGGCACGATGGCGCACTCCTGGGATTTTTCGCTAGATGGCGGGGCAGCCTTTCATGAGTGGCTAGCTCACTACTTGGGCCCCCTACTATCTGCGGTCGGCCAGCGGAGAACCGTGCCTCGGATCCCGCTGCTCTCCGAGTTTGGTAACCCGATGCAGCGTAATTGTGTATGCCAATTCCAGTCTGAGCGAGCTTCGCAACTAAACCCAGTCCTTCCTCGGAACGGCTAGCCCGGACATCATGATGGAACGCGAATCGCTTGGCATCATGACTTTGTCCGGGGGGTGGTACGTAAGCCGGCGGCCGAAGCCTCCCACCACTTATCTAGTTGCTCCTTTGGCGCCACCCAGGGGTCACGTGTAGGACATCGAGGGCTAAATCCTACGGACGTGAGCAACATGAACCCCCAAAATTTATTTTAAATTTATTATATTAGTAGGATGGGTTATGCCACTGCGCTCCACGAAATAGTGGACAAAGCTCCACTGTAATAAAAAAATATGACTTTTAATTAAAATAATATGAGCCGGTACATTTATTCCACTGCGCTCCACAACAAAATTATTAAGTTTCAATGTTATAATCGGCTTAAAACACGAAAATTTCGACTTACTTTGTAGTCAACTAGTTTCGGACAAATTAGTTGTCCTTCATCAGGATGAGTCAGTTTTAACATTAAAATTATTAAGTACAGACGGCAAGTAATAGGATTTACAGCAGGTGCAACCAATATTCCGCCACTTAATTAAGGCAAATTTTGTGCGTTAATTACAAATTAAAATACATCCAGCTATTTCTAATTAGTTAAACAGTTGGGCCACTGGCAAATCTCCATTGAATGCAAGTCCGAGGTTGGCATATTCGTGATTTCCCCGCGGGCTAGCCTCGTTGGCAGCCAATCTAATTATGCAGGATAATGGCTCACTGGCGAGCCACGCAGTTTTCGAGAACGTTCCATTTGTGGCTCTCTTATATTTAAACACATAGCTGGAATTCGCCAGTTTTCAGCAGTTAATATAAATTGTGCGTCAATATTGAATTAGGTTATCTAACGGGTTCGGACAGCCTGCTACTTATAGAAAGGTGTTACTATGCTTGCTTGTCGTAAAGACTAGTGGGCAGTCTTTTAATATTTTTCTCGTGGAGCGCTGTGGAACCAATGTACTGGCTTATATTATTTTAATTAAAAGTTAGAAAAAGTGCTCGTGGAGCATTGTCCACTATTTCGTGGAGCGCAGTGGCATAACCCTTTTTTATGCCGCTTGAAGGCATCTGACATGGCCTAGCTACTGTTGTCTTACGACTAACAATGGGAACCGACAGCTTAGCGTACTCTCTGAAGCACGGTGACACTCGATTGAAAAACCCACTAAACGTTCACCCATTCATGCACTGGTCTGACTGAACATGTCAATCAGTTATGATTGATCACAAATTTTACTTCGCGGCTTAACTTCGTTAAAACATTTTCGTTAAATAAGCTTGTTAGTTAGATACGTGCAATTTTAAATCCGCAACTGAAGACTACGTTTGTAACCAAAATAAGTTAATGCTACGGCGTAGACATTTTTTTTCGTTTTCACACTCACAGCCCCACACTAAGTTCGATGACTTGTGTCGTGGGTGCCGGAAACATTCACATCACATACACAATCACAACCAGAACCAGAAACACATATTTTCCTTGAGGAGAAAATTGTGTTCCCGCCGGGAATTGAAGCCGATATCCCTGCTTAGAAGGCGAACGCCACTCAACTAAGCCAACGAGCAGAAGCAGAGCTTTGTAGATAACAAGTTGAATTTTTGTATCCTTTTGGAGCTAGCTTTACTTTACTCTGCGGCCTATGTTTCCTTATAATAGATCTATATTGATGCCATCATTTTATCAAAATTGCGATAATCTTTTTTCGAAAATAACTCCAAGGCGCTAATTGCCTTGTAGTAAAGTATTTTCATTTCATTTGTGGTTTCGACAGATCGAGAACAAAATAGTCACATAATTTACCTGAATAGTTTTATGTAGTAGTAAATTCGACAATAGTTTGTTGAGTCACATACTAGATAAAGTTTTGAACTCTTTGTTTGAAACGATGTTGTGTCCACAAACTAAACGCTGTAAAGTATTTAAATGTCATTAATAAAAAATAAACCTGATAAAACGTACAAAAAGTTGTTTCATTCTATAAAAATATATCGCGTTAACCGACGACGTTTATAGATACACCACTTCTGTAAGAGAAGTGGTGTATCGGATGTTGTCTGAAAAGGCAAAGACAAACTCGGCATAAGAAAACACACGGACAAGCGTGGAGGAGATTTTTTTTCTCTACGTCATGTAAATTAATGCATACTATGTATTTTAAGCTCGCCTGACCTCGCTGCATACTTAATACAACCCGGTAACTTAATGTAGAAAATTTCTCGCTAAGCATAATTTGGTGTTTTGTTAGTGATCCTAAAAAGCCAGTTCCATTTTAACCTTTTTTTATATATAGTTTAGGTAATATCTCCGGACTTAATCTCGCTAAAATACTATTTTTATTTACCTCGACGTTTCGGCCAAGTTGCATTGGCCATGGTCTCGAGAAGACTGGAGAATGCGGGTGTCAGCGTGGAAAAGGGCGAGTATTGTCTCCAACTATCACGACACACAACACTCACGATACCAGCATATTTATCGCGGGATAAATCGCGACGCGAACACTTACTTAAAACTGGATTCCACGCGGCAGCCAGCCTTAAACCATCTTCCCGGTTGAAATCACGATGTTTTTAATTTCAACCGCTTCACGTACAATCCTTGAGTAGAAATGACGTTCAGTGGAAAGGATTTTAGGGTCATGGTTTTTTATATAATTGGAAGCGAGACGAAAAAGTCACTCGTTTGATGGTAAGCGTCACACTTGCCCATTATACTTCAGTGCCATTCGCAGAGATTTGAATTTAAATAATTCAAAGTCTTGCGTGACAAAGCGCTGTATTCATCACCTTGAGATTTTACATAGTAAATATCTTTTGGGCCTGTAATTTCACTAGAAACTTTGCCCTTCAATCGGAAATACAGTAATACTTGCACACAATTTCTTGAGGTTGAAGGTCCGCCCCAGGCGGACTCTGCAAAAGGGTCCTACCAGTATCAACCGATTCTAAGTCAATTGAGCTTATTCACCTCTAGATCCCGTTACCACTTGCAATCAGGTGAAACAGTGGTCAACAAAGGCTAGGTAAATAACTCAAGAACACTACTTATAAAAAATAAAACTCTTTGATGGTTTAAAATCAAAAGTTTTACAAACAAGCACTAATGATGTATAAAGTTTCGAAAATTCAATCAAAAGTACAAAGTTTCGGCATAATTTAGGCATTATTTTATACTGAGATTTGGCGTTTTGAATCAGAGTTGATAAAAATCTAAGATCTCATAAAAAATGCAAAACTTCGAGTTTATAGAGACACTAAAGAATTCAGAGGTCCTCCAATAAGTTTTCGTAAATTCTGTACACATTTTCCGAAACTTGTGTCTGAATTAGTAAAGAGCTTATTACGACGCCATTGTTTCATTTTTTCTCGTCGAAGAGATGTTTTCTTTCATTCTTTGGTGCCTTATATAAACTTACATACAAATATACATACATAAACGCTTTTATCAAACATACATACATACACACTTACAGCCCCGTTTTAATTTCTATTAATTGGGTCGTGGGTGTTGGGAACATTTACATCACTCACACAACCAGAACTAAAACACAAATATCTCTTGGGAAGGAAAACGGTGTTCCTGCCAGGAATCGAACCCAGGAGTCGCGGGAAGAGGGCTGAAACTTGCTCCCGCGCTAACTGCATCATCAATTTATACTAAACCAGTTTTCACAAAATCATTCTTTGTGACACTTATAGGTACCTAGTCATTTGAATCATTTTCCTTTAATTAAAAAAAAATATATTACAGCATAAGCTTGCCTCGTGGCTTTGCCCGCATTTATCAAGTAAAAAATAGCCTATGTGTTATCCTAGATATAAGATAGGTAAGTAAATTTCAAATTTCATCCTAATCCGTTAAGCCGTTGCAGCGTGAAGAGAAAACAAAATACTTACACTTAAACTTTCAGATTTACAATATTAGTGTAATATACGCCTGAAATTATTGCTTTGAACCGTGAAAGTACCATCTGTTCCACATACTTCTAGTAACTCATAATACCTGAATAACTCTACGAACAGTTTCATAACTTATAAATTAAGCTCTAACGTCGTCGAGCAATAAATTATGAACAATTGGCGACAATTCCCAGCGGAAACTTCGCTTCTATACACTGTTTGACTTTCAAGTTGAATAAATTACTGTTCAATGAAGACAAAGGGATAGTTAAGGATTCTGTGAGTTCTTTATTAGATTGAGTGTTACGTTTCGAGCTGGTTTATCCAACTCTTAAAGAACTAATGATTAACAGTTGCTGGTTTTATTTAAGACCACACAGATCGACATTTGTAAAAAAATATGATAAAATTTTGAAATTAGAATTCGTTAATGTTTCAATGTTATATTTGACTTGAAACACGAAAATGTCGATTAATTTTTAGTCAACATTTTACACACGGACAACTAATTTGTCCGAAACTAGTCGACTACAAAGTAAGTCGAAATTTTCGTGTTTTAAGCCGAATATAACATTGAAACATAATGTGTAATACTCACAATAGTTTTAACATTAAAATAGAATTCGTTTATTGTGTAGATAACTGTTCCCGAGACTTCGCTTCGTTTATCAAAGTAAAAAAAGTAGCGTATGTGTTAATACCAGGTGTAAGCTATGTAAATTCCAATATTGAACTGCCCGTTGGCTAAATTGGGTGAGCGTTCGCCGTCTAAGCATAGCGGTATCGGGTTCAATTCCCGGCGGGAACACAAGTTTTCTCCCCATGGATAATTAGTGTTTCTTGTTCTGGTTGTGATTGTGTGTGTGATGTAAATGTTTCCGGCACCCACGACACAAGTCATCGAACTTAGTGGGGTTGTGAGTGTGAAAGCGTTTATGTTCATGTTATGTTTTATATACAAGGTTACTTTGATTAGCGCTCCATACTCCACAGGGGGGCAATGCAACCAAAAAAATATAAAATAAACTTTTTTTAATTTTTTTTTTTGTAATTTTTGTACGAGTAAAGTACCGGGCTACGATTAAAACCAATTATGCAACACGTAATCTCAAAAATAAAAAAACAATACAACTAAAACAGTTAGCGTGTCCTTCGTTTCTACGCCGCGGGTACCGGGTTCGATTCCGACCAAGCACAATTTTGTTAAGTAATGGAATAAGTCTGTCTGTATGTTTCTACAGTATCTGTTAGCTCAGTCAGCAAGTCTTTGGTTTCTACGCCGTGGGTAGCGAATAGAATAGAATTCGATTCCCGCCACGAGCACAGTTTTCCTCCTCAAAGGAATTTCGTGTTTCTTGTTCTAAGTGTAACTCGGCTGTCAATGTGACTCGGCAGTTCGTAGGTGAGAATGACGGCAATTTATAAACATATCAAAAAAAAAAAAAATTTTTTTTTTTTTTTTGTTTTGCCTTGTCGATATCCGTCCCCCATGTGAAGTTTGGAGCGCTAATTCAGAGTAACCTTGGATATGTACTATGTATCTATGTTATATTTATACTAGATGTGACTCGCGGCTTCGCCCGCGTGAGTTAAAAGTTGTTGTTGAAGTTTTTCAGGGTTTATAATTTTGGATTGATAGATGGTTAGAATTCGCAGTCTCGTCTATAATCTAAATCTAGTAGACCGTATATTTGTACCGAGTTTTGAGTAAATCGGAGCAAGAAATAAGATTTTCCATACAAACTTTTGTACTACCTTGCACACACCCTAGAGATAGTTTTGTAAAAATAAAATATAAGTGTTTCATCATTTACTTTAATGTTTATTTGTACCGAGTTTTGAGTGAATCGAAGCGAGTAAACATTTCCATACAAACTTTTTCACCCTATTAAGCACACTTCTTCTTCTTAGCGTGTCGATGGCAAACTGTTAAATGGCTGAGGCCCAGAACTCAGCTACCCGAACTGCATTTGGTGCAGCGTCCATGAGCTCTTGTTGCGAGCAGGTAACAGGGCACGCAGGGCATGAGATAAGATGTGCCATAGTTTGATCTGCTGCGCACAGACAGGCTATATTGTTGACTTCTGAGAATCCCCACCTGACTATGTTATCCTTGCTCCGACCGACCTGAGTACGGAGTCTATTTAAAGACTTCCAGGTCATCCAGGGTTCTTGATGGCCAGGTGGAAGATTCTCTAAAGCACACTTAAGGGTTGTTTTTTGAAAATTGGATTAGCCCATGTGTTATTCCGCAACTTGAATTATATATATTCTAAATTTCATCAACATTGGTTTATTCGTTACGCTTCGTTACAAACATTCACACACACACACACACACAAACTTTCGGATTTATAATATTATATAAGTAAGATAAGACATATATGCCAGTGCTATTAATTCATTCCATCATGCTAAAGTAACCACTCTCCATTGGGATCAGTCATTCATATTTTTAAAACATGTACGAAACAAAATAATATTTCGAATCGCTAAGTGCTTATCAAGTAATACCTTAAAAAAAAAACGTTAAAAAGTTAACAATATCTATGAACTAAGCTTAACATGGCAAAGAGCTTACTCTAGAGAGTTTCGTTTGATACTTTTTAATTATTCACTGTTTGGTGTGATTTTAATGTTTCAGTTTCAAAGTTATTAATGTTGGTTGGGTCACTAGAGAGTAACCTGGGCTAGATTGCCGTGATAAAATAGAAGCCAGTTGTTATCATTTATTATGTTTACAGGTAGGATATTCAAATTAATTTGATAATATAAGTTTTTTAACAACAAAACCAACGATTACACTAGACCCAGGCTCCCAAACACACTAGACCCAGGAAGTTGCTCCACACACCATCCACACGCACTAATTACCGCAGAAATTCATTTTTAATTAGGTCGGCACTAGCTTTTAATAAGCTAGTTAAGACCAGCCACTCCACTACCATAGACCTCTATAGTAGTCGACCATCTTCGATTAATCATGCATTTATTAATAGTAATTAGTTAATCCTTAATGTAAACCTATCGTATTGAAAACGCTACGCACGCGTTATACTTACCTAATCATCTCGTAATTTACTTATTTCAACTGTTTAAATGTACTTTTTTGCTACCTGTGGAGGGTTGTTAATGGCTTTTCTTAAGTTTAAGTTATGTTTATTTTGTAATGATAGCTGTAAGCCACCCCAATACAATAAAATAAATAAAATAATTACGAACGCATTCCAACTCCCAACCTCACTTCGAAAATCTAGCTGCTCTATCAATCATTGACCTGCATATTTTGTTTTGTTTGGGGGGCTTACAGGTATTGATACAAAATATGTCTAAATATATGTAACGAGCAGCCATTTACAAACCTCCGCAGATAAAAAGCAAATATTATTGATAAACAAGCTTACTAAGAAAATTTATTATTATATTACTACAAAAATGACTTCACTGCGTTAATGTAACTGAAATTTTAACTGCGTTTGATAACAAAATCAAATCATATCGAAAACATAAATGATTCTAAGCAAATCAGACTTTTTTTTAACTCTATGTATCTTATATACTGAATTTGTAATGATTTTATTTTATATGCGCGCGTGAACAAATCTTGTGTCAACAGCAAACCTTTCCCGCTTCACTCCACTACCACAGGAATCGATATGCAGCGCTGTCTCTGTATACTTACATCTATTTATCGCTGACTGTATTTGCTTGTCTCAGACTATATTCATTCTTTACTCTCCTGAATGCGCGCTCTTATAATTCCCGTGACGCCAGCAAACCTTTCCCGCTTCACTCCACTACCACAGGAATCTTTATGCAGCGCTGTCTCTGTATATTTACATCTATTTGTCACTGACTGTATTTGCTTGTCTCAGACTATATTCATTCTTTACTCTCCTAAATGCGCGCTCTAATAATTCCCGTGACGCTAGCAAACCTTTCCCGCTTCACTCCACTACCACAGGAATCTATATGCCGCGCTGTCTCTGTATACTTTTATCTATTTGTCGCTGACTGTATTTGCTTGTCTCAGACTATATTCATTCTTTGCTTTCCTGAATGCGCGGTCTAATAATTCACGTGACGCCAGCAAATCTTTCCCACTTCACTCCACTACCATTGGAACCTACATGCAGCGCTGTTTCTCTATACTTACATCTATTTGTCGCTAACTGTATTTGATTGTCTCAGACTATATTCATTCTTTGCTTTACTGAATGCGCGGTCTAATAATTTACGTGACGCCAGCGAACCTTTCCCACTTTACTCCTCTACCACAGGAACCCATAGGCAGCGCTACCTCTGTATATACTTATATCTATTTGTCGCTGGCTGCATTTGCTTGTCTCAGACTATATTCATTCTTTACTCTCCTGAATGCGCGCTCTTATAATTCCCGTGACGCCAGCAAACCTTTCCCGCTTCACTCCACTACCACAGGAATCTTTATGCAGCGCTGTCTCTGTATATTTACATCTATTTGTCACTGACTGTATTTGCTTGTCTCAGACTATATTCATTCTTTACTCTCCTAAATGCGCGCTCTAATAATTCCCGTGACGCTAGCAAACCTTTCCCGCTTCACTCCACTACCACAGGAATCTATATGCCGCGCTGTCTCTGTATACTATCATCTATTTGTCGCTGACTGTATTTGCTTGTCTCAGACTATATTCATTCTTTGCTTTCCTGAATGCGCGGTCTAATAATTCACGTGACGCCAGCAAATCTTTCCCACTTCACTCCACTACCATAGGAACCTACATGCAGCGCTGTTTCTGTATACTTACATCTATTTGTCGCTAACTGTATTTAATTGTCTCAGACTATATTCAATCTTTGCACTCCTGAATGCGCTGTCTAATAATTCACGTGACGCCTGCAAACCTTTCCCGCGTCACTCCACTATCACAGGAACCTATAGGCAGCGCTACCTCTGTATATACTTACATCTATTTGTCGCTGACTGTATTTGCTGGTCTCAGACTATATTCATTCTTTACTCTCCTGAATGCGCGCTCCAATAATTCCCGTGACGCCTGCAAACCTTTCCCGCTTCACTCCACTATCACAGGAACCTATAGGCAGCGCTACCTCTGTATATACTTACATCTATTTGTCGCTGACTGTATTTGCTGGTCTCAGACTATATTCATTCTTTACTCTCCTGAATGTGCGGTCTAATAATTCCCGTGACGCCTGCAAACCTTTCCCGCTTCACTCCACTATCACAGGAATCTATATGCAGCGCTATCTCTGTATACTTACGTCTATTTGTCGCTGACTGTATTTACTTGTCTCAGACTATATTCATTCTTTGCTTTACTGAATGCGCGGTATAATAATTCACGTGACGCCAGCAAATCTTTCCCACTTCACTCCACTACCTTAGGAACCTAGATGCAGCGCTGTTTCTGTATACTTACATCTATTTGTCGCTAACTGTATTTGATTGTCTCAGTCTATATTCAATCTTTGCACTCCTGAATGCGCTGTCTAATAATTCACGTGACGCCTGCAAACCTTTCCCGCGTCACTCCACTATCACAGGAACCTATAGGCAGCGCTACCTCTGTATATACTTACATCTATTTGTCGCTGACTGTATTTGCTTGTCTCAGACTATATTCATTCTTTGCTCTCCTGAATGCGCGTTCTAATAATTCACGTGACACCAACAAACCTTTCCCGCTGCGTTTCACTACCAAACACCACTTTCGAACCGCTCTACTACCACAAGAACCTATATGCAGCGCTACCTTTACATATAATAAAATCTGTTTGTCGCTGACTGTGTAAGCTTGTATCAGATTATATGTTTTGTGTATTTTCCAACGTTACAATGTTTTGTTTATCTTCTATGAAAGCTAGCAGTCAGTTAAATGAGTCTGTTATTTTAAAACCCTGCAACTGATGAATATTAATTTAACCCCAAACAATTAAGCTTACAAAATAATTTACGTTGTTTGCTAGCTATTTGATTTGTGATTTTCTGTTGTTAAGTGTATTTATTTACGACGTTTAATATTTTAGGTGACGTGTAGAAATTTTCTGTGTTGATTTTTTTAGAAGTTTCCATGTTTTGCAATCTTGCTCTGTTACTTTTAAAATTAGCTTAAGAAACTTGAAACATACATACTTCCGTCCCCATCATTAGATCAGCTTGCTGTTACCATAATATTGAGTCACAGCTCTTGACAGGTATGCAAAATGTAATTTTAGTTGAATAACAGATACTGGAACATATTCACTCTAATATAATTTAAAAATATGCGCGATCAATGCAGATGACGCACATCGACTTGTGTCAATGCTTCTAAAGGACAAACCGTGGCAACGTTGCGGCAAAGATGACACATTTTTTTTTCTTCATTCAGCACCTAAAAATAGATACCTAGACAGATAGAATTTTTTTTATTTTTACTAATAACCGTTTATTCTTGGTGAATCGTGATAACTTCGACATGGTAGAGTGCACATGATCAGTAATAATCATTTACAAAAAAGGCGCTGATTCGAAATAAATATGTCTATACATGATGTCTGATCATATATCTGATATCAGAGACACATAAACTCAAAAGGCTAGTCAAATTTGATCTATTTAAATTGAAATACCTATTTTTATTTTTATTGGTATAGTTCTCATTAAAATGTAATCGAGATAATGAGACATGGCTCTGATTTATAAGCTTATATTTTTTTATTAGAAGACAAGTAAATAGCTTGTTATATGTTTTACTTCTGACTAGAAAAATATTGTATATCGTTATAATACCGTATACGTCGTATTTAGCCGAGCGAAGCGAAGCTCTAAGTTGACTTGTGTGGTTCAGCACTTTGTCCCTCCGTCCGTCTGTCAGAGGGGTCTAGCGTCTAAGCCATAGAAGCAAATAACTTCAAATTCTCAGATAATATATAAAGCTATGGCCCAAACCCAGAAGTGGTAATTAAAATGAAAATTGGAAATCTGAATCTGAATATGTTGAAAAATAACAATTTGATAGACCACCTAAAAGATACTGTTTTTAGACCTAGTTTGTCCCGGGGTCTATCTCAAAAACGAATTGACATTTAACGCTGAAACTTACACATAATATCCGTTATATTCTGCACTTGAACGAAAATACAGAAATTAAACAATTATTTTGGAGAAAACAGTTATAAGCAAATTGCTGCTAGCTACGAGCCAATTGCCTATATTTCCTAAAACTATATACATCTATACAGCAAATACTTAAGTTACCTACACGGCATTGAGCTTATAAATAAGTGGTCAAGCCCACTATCAACCAAATAAGAAACTTTCATGTACTTTGAACAACAAATACTTAAAAAAATAACATTAACAGTTATAAGCAACTAGTATTATCCGCATTATCCGCGGTATTATTCACTGTGTCGGGATAAAAACTAGTCGTGTTAACCCAGGGTGTCAGCTACCTCAATACCAAATTTCATCATAATTGGTCCAGCCATTTAAGCGTGAAGAAGTAATAAACATACAAAAACACTCTCAAACTTTCACCTTTATAATATTAGTGTGATTAACGGAAAATGCACTAATCACCTTTACTTAAACTGCCTTTGTTACAGCCACAATGGCAGCAGTTCCAAAAGGTCATCAAGAAATCAAAGTTAAAAGCTGTATACATACATCGATTAAAATGGATACGAATAGATGAGACTCGGTCATTGACATTCAAAGGTACTACAAAAACATTTTTAACCGACTTTAAAAAAAAGGAGGAGGAGGTTCTCATCGACTGTATTTTTTTTGTGTGTTACCATAACTTCTGTCATGAGCCGATTTCGATGATTATTTTTTATTTGAAGGCTGGTGCTTTCCATGTGATCCCATTAAAATTTTATCAAGATATGATCACTAGTTTTTGAGTTATCGTCAATAATGTAACGTCAAATACATAAACGCTTTCACACACACTGCCCACACTAAGTTCGATGACTTCTGTCGTGGGTGCCGGAAACATTCACATCACACACACAATCACAACCTAATCCAGAAATACAAATTTTCCATGTGGAGAAAACTTGTGTTCCCGCCGAGAATCAAACCCGATACCCCTGTTTAGAAGGCGAACGCCACCCAAATCAGCCAGAAGTTCAAACTAAATATAGATTGCATGTATAACAACGCCACGAAGTGTTAAATTATCCGTGCTAACACATCACACGCACATAACACATTCACGTCCTTTTAATAACACGCTGAACCTCTTTATAACTGTCGAAAAGAACTTACCTGCTACCTCGCTGAAGTACTTAAAGTTGTGCGAATGTACTTAACCGTAATTAAGAAGTTGTGGCTTAGAGTTTCAAGTAACTTGTACAAGACACCGCTTGTATTTTGAGGGGACAAACATAAAATGTATCCTGCTGGTAGCTGTCGCAGCTTTATTCGCATATGTACCTTAAGATGAGGAATCAATATTTGAACAGTAGCCTTTATGTTGGTCTTGGTATGACGTCTAGGCGCTTTCTCTCTTGACTCCAGATCAAGGTGCACAAGAACATTAGCGCTCCTGTATTCGTCGGCCAATATCGTCACGCGCAATATTATGATATAAGAATAAATGGCAACTTCGGCAGAGCAGCCCCAACGGCGAAAATGTGGAAACC
The DNA here is from genome assembly GCA_948107665.1 of Lomographa bimaculata. Lineage (NCBI taxonomy): Eukaryota > Metazoa > Arthropoda > Insecta > Lepidoptera > Geometridae > Lomographa > Lomographa bimaculata. The sequence continues at coordinate 12,659,884 of OX403599.1, forward strand.
TCGGCAGTGGTTACATATTTAAGCCGTTTGGTGTTGAGACACTGGGCCCCTGGGGACCGGGAGCTCATTCTGTTTTCCGAAATCTATTAGAGCACCTGGTTGAGGCGACGCGTGATCAAAATGCTGACACTTATTTGGCTCAAAGTATTAGCATTGAAATTCAGAGAGGCAATGCCGCCAGCATGATGGGAACGCTACACACTGATAGTGGGCTTGAACACTTGAGTTACCGATATGATCAATATTCGGAACGGAAGGTTAGCATTCGTAACACAGGGCAACTTAGCACGAATGCTAACGCTGCATCTTATTGTCTTGATAGTTTTTATTATAATAATTAGTTCTATTGATTTTTAGCAATAAGGTTCTAATTGTAAGTTACAATCATAAATATTGTAATTGTTTTTTTTTATCAAATAAACAAATTTGAATTTGAAATAATACTCCACCTATAAGCTTGATGTGTAACTTATGCCTTTGCTGTATATAATAAAATTTTAGTTTTAGGAAATATAGGCAATTGGTGGAAATAAGGTCCGTAGATATTAGTATCAACTAAAGAATAAATATTCCCTAGACAGATAGCGGTCCAATAGTAATTTATGCAAAAATAAAACTGGCAATTTGTCCAGTCCACCCAGACAAGAAAGCAGGCGGGTCAAGTTAGTATCTAATATGTATTAAGTTAATGTTTATGTATTTATAATTCCAGAGCGGAAAAGGTAATAAAGTTATGCTTAGATATTTTTCCTTGTCGATGAGCTATGTCCTTCACCAAGTTGACTTAAAGAGTTCAAGGTAATTGCCGTAATCGATATTAACTTGCACTTTCAAGTCCGCCTATAAGTCGGCGCTAATCGAATGTTATTAAGCAAAAAATAAACCTTACACTGGGAAAGACAAGGAAAATGTTTTATCTCACACGGTAGTACTGTATTTTTTTATAAAAATACTAGTCGTGCCCCGCGGCTTCGCTCGCGTTTATCAAGTTAAAATGTAGCCTATGTGTTATTCCTAGATCCTAGTACGTCACAAATGTCATCTAAATCCACTCAGCCGTTACAGTGTGAAGAGAAAACAAACATACCATGCTTGCCCAAGAATCAGAGTTAGACGTGTTTTATTGTAAGCCTAAAGTATTTTATAACTAGTTGAGCCCCGCGGCTTCACCCGCTGATGATGATGATGATGATTTAAGTAGCCTATATTTTAATCCAGAGTATAAGCCACCTACATTCCAATTTTCATTGAAATCGGTTTAGTGGTTACGGAGATTCGTGGTAACAAACATTCACACACAAACTTTCAGATTTATAATATTAATAGGATGAATGTGTAAATTTTTTAGAAAGTAATAGTTACTACTTTGTATTCGAGCTCAAATTTTTGCTAGCCTGCTGCACGCTTTGGTCACGATTGCAAGTGCAGTAGGCAATTTTTATTTTATAAATAAATAGTGTGATATAATTTAAACGCAAGCATTCTTAAAAATCCGCTTATATTTCGGTTTTGGCTTGATCGATTTAGATAAAATTTATATGGGACCACCTCTGAAGTATAATCTACCAAACAAATAAAAATATCAAACTTGATTCATAATTGGCGGAATTAACGCATAACATACATTTAAAAAAAACATACAGTCGAATTGAGAACCTCCTGTTTTTAAGTCGGTTGAAAAATTGATTATTTTAGGCGACTGTCACTATGTAGTGGATAGGGGAAGGATAGATCGTCTTATATGAGAGAGTGTGTAAGAGATCGCAGCGTAATACAAATAAACATGCGTAAGTATGTAGATAAACGGCTTCAATAGTTAGTTTTTGAAGTTTCGTGGTTCAGCTGTAACTTATTATCTATATATATAAAAATCTATACCACTTTTCGTTGTTATTTTATAACTCAAAAACGGGCTCACCTATCCAAACCAAATGTTTAGGCTTTGTTCGGACTATTTAGTAGATGGTTTATGTGAAGTTTGCACAAAATCGGTCGAGCGGTTCTTCGTTTATCACACCCGGGCAAAGCCGGGGCGGATCGCTAGTACTCTATATATTTCAAGTCCTGGATACATGTGTTCCCGACGCGACTTCATAAACGTTCGAATTATGAAGTTCTTACAAGTTGACTGGCACAAGTTTCGCAGCCTGCATAATAATAGGCGACAAACAATGGAGTTGCTTTCATTGTGTTTTTGATGAATTGAGAAGAAAAAAATAGAAAACGGCGGGAATACAGTGGGAACACAGCTTGATAATTTAAAAAGTAATCAGGGGGTCTATTCCGGGCATAGATTATCTTTACATCGACGTCGAATACGAACGATTTTCTTTTCTTATGAACATCGAATCAACTGAAATTTCAACCAATCGACTGTCGTATCGACGTTGCATCAATTCGAACAATCGTATTTTGACGACGACCAGAATAAACCTACTGGAACTAAAAATTTATCTCTTAAGAAAACATAATATTAATTTTTTTTTTCGTTACACGTTTTTGGATTTGAAAGTAAAATGCAAATAATTTTATTTATTACTGTTATTCTAGTAATTGAAGAGTTCATATTGTTATGACTTTATCATTAGTTCGTCTTCTTGTTATCTTACTTCTTATAACTAGAGCATTTTGTTTTTTAAACTGTCAAACGTTGCTTTATGGTTGTCATACCTCCAGTTCACTCGAAGCTTTCTACATTTCATGATCCATCAGTTCTGCAGACTAATATAAATTTCAGTAATTAACTCCCTTAATCAAGGCCTCCCTAAATCTAGGCCCTTAATCAAACCCACCACGCCAATAAGGCAAGTGGAAGAAACCACGATGATGATGAATTTACTCCCTATAGAGAGAGGCACTTATTGCCTGCGTCTTTGATACATATTTATTTTAAAATAATGTCGACATAAATTGAAGGGCTTTCAAGTAGGTATCGTCTGAGGGAAGCATGCTTAATCTTTGATTACTTCATCACTTTCCATTAAGTGTCATAGTGGTCAAATGCTGGCTTACACAGCTTAAAAAATCTTTTTGAATATGCTCATGTAAGTATGCTAAATAATCATAAGTCAGTGCTGATAAACAGACCACAAATTATTAATTAGTACCATAAAAACAGACAAAAAACGTCAAAGGTCATACACTTATGATTTACATACTTCCAGGTCTCTCCAAGCGATTCGCTTCTACGTTTATCATCCTTACAGCTAAGGAGTGGAACTCATCGCCTGCGTCTTTGTTCCCTGAACGTCACGATCTGGTGTCTTCAAGTCTAAAGCAAGAGATATCTTCTAGGCAAGCATATTACATCGTCGGCCGCATCTTCACTTTCCATCAGGTGAGAGTAGAGAGTGTCAGACCCAGAATGAAAAAAGCCTAAAAATATATGGCGAGGATTTCACAAGATATATTTGTTAAATATATTACAAAAATAACTTTAGATTTAAGTATTATCTACGTAATTATGTCTTGTCAGATCAAAAAGGGTGAAACAGGTAATCGCGCCGAGTGTTGGCATGTGCTGAAACGGCTCCTCGTTGCTTGAAAAATGCAACTTTGCAGTAAATATCAGTGACATTTTATTTAAGACTTAAATAAAATGATGGATATCTTTAAATTATTTTATTAAACAAATAAACGTTTACAGCACATTCAGTTTTTTTTTATGCCAAGTCAGTTCCTTTGCAAGAATACTTTCGAATTATGATAATTGACAAGTAGTCTAAAAATTCAAAGCCTTGAATCTCAATTATTCTATTCTTTTGCCTTTCAGGGCTATAAGTTACTAAATTATAAAAAGAAGGTTTGGGGCTATCAGTAATTGGGCGGATCAGTAACCATTGTTGTTCCTACGGTATTTTTTTTGCTAGTTAAGACGATTATATCTTTTTTTAGCCGGTGTAAAAAGGCGCATTTTGATATTTACTTGCATTTTTGTAGAAGAGATAAACGATATCTCGAGTGAACCATAAATGATAAAATTAAATTTTTCATAAGAACTATACAATTAAAAAAAAAATGTGTTCCCAACGAGAATCGAACCTGATACACGCTGCTCAGGAAGCAGACGGTCCACTTAATTTTCAGGGACAGCACATAACATCATACTTATATTATAAATTCGAAGGTTTTTGTGCAAGTGTACAAGTATGTTTCTTCCCTCTTCACGCTGTAACGGCTGAACGGAATTGGATGAAATATGGAATGTACATAGCTTATACCTTGGATAAACACATAATTTTTAACGCGAGCAAATGCGTGAGGCAGGGCTAGTATATTAAAGTTGACATAATCATTGATAGATACCATTAGGATTTCATAAAATCTAAACTAAGTGAATCACAACTCTCATATATATTTTTCTCTACCAGTAAAATCTATTTCCATTGGCAAACGGGATTCGAAAAAAAACACTAGCTCTCGTCGGACGGTGATTGAAAGAGGCATTTTTTCGCTCAACGTGTCAGGGGAATCGGAAAAGCGTGAGCTTTTGGTGTTTAGATGTTTGTGGAACGTTCAGCGTAAACTTTGAAACAGTTACATGCCCGTAAGGAAAATAGCTTAACATGTACTATTTCACGCTCTAACCTATCTTCTTACGTAAATGTGGTTATAACCTCCTTGATAAAAACTTTTTTAAAAACAAGCTTTTAGAAAACCGCCATATTGGATTTAGAGTGACGTCTTCGACTTTTTTTGTATGTTACGTGATTTCTCCACCAGTAGTGAATCGATTTTGATGTTTTTTTTTGGTAGAGTATACTTCGGAGGTGGTTCCATATAAATTTTATCGAAATTGGTCCAGCCGAAACCGAAATATAAGCGATTAAGTCGGTTTTTTAAGCTTTGCTTGCGTTTCAATTATCGTAAGACTAACAATTGACGTCAATTGATTGTATTGTATTACCTAGATATACCTAGATTATGTTCTAGACATTTTTTTTTAATTCCTGATAGGCAAGAATTTGACTACAATCTCACCTGATGGAAAGTGATGATGCGGCCGAAGATGAAGCATGTTATTTATTATTCACATTTATCAGTTCAGTAACATAACTAAGTATTTATCGTTAATATATTCCTTTTTATGATTTGTCCAGTGGAAGGAATTGATAGGCCATATTACAGGTAATTCCTAGTTTGGGTATCGATGTCAAACATGTCTAGACTTAGGAAATGGTTGTTTAAACTACGTATTTTTGTAAGTAATTTTTGCTAACTCGAAATAAAAAATACTTGGACAAAGATTGAGCATTGCCATTCAACGTGGCAATGCTGCCAGCATTTTGTGTTCTTTGCCAACTGGTCTATTAGATTAAGTTTTGTACACATTTATATCTAGTTATAGTTATTTTTGGTTAGTTTAAATGTAGTTTTTAGTTTAATGTAACATGATTATAATGCAATAAATGACTCGAAATATTTAATTCATTCATCCACTGTTTCAAATACAAAAAAAAACACGCAAACAAGCGAAAGATAAGGAAGAGTTAGTATATGTTAGGACTACAAACAACGCATTTTCTGTTGCTATTGAACGCTGCCTATACATATATGGTTGTGAATAGATAATTGAATTACCTACCCACTTAAAATAGAACTATTATACAAACAAGGATTATGGATGTAATACCATTAGAGGCGCCCTAATGTGACGGGTGTTTCTATGTGCTAAAACAAATGGTGCATAAACATCGACCTTAATACAGGAACTAAACTTCTCGCATAATAGGTAAGTACTTCTCTGTACTTAGAAAACCAGACAGTGCAATCATGCAATGCATGTTTATTTTGATACCGACACTGTTCATTTCCCACAGACAACTTAAAACGCAATTACAAAATTATATCCGTCCCTATCACTCATACGTTGTATATTGGAGTCATGGTGAGCTTTTTCAATCATGCTTCAGCGGTTTCAGAAGTGTTGGAAAATCCTTCAGTCCGCGTCGAGGCGGCAAGGCGAGTGGTTGTGTCACTCCGCCGCCGATAACTTGCCGCGATTTAACGAATTTCTTTCAGTAGTATTACGACGTTTACTTTGCTAATTGCTGGCGATAGTGATCCTATTACGACGCCTGTGAGGCGGACGAACTTTCTTATGTTACTATTAATTATGAATTATGTATGCTTCAAGTGAATGCGCTCCTGTTGGATTGTACGAAGTTTATTTTCGTCTATATAGTTCCGTGTACGTGTAATCTACCCTCAATTTTAAGCCAAAATTTAGAACTTTCTTACCTTACCCTTTGGTCCAAACCTGTGACTTATTAGTAACCCTTGATATCAACATTCATATCTCGAAAACTTTAGTGTACATTTGTAAGTTGAGTGTCTAAGGTGTGAGGACCAAGTTTTTGGACAATATTCTAAGACAATTAGTGTAAAAATTTTAAGTGCTAAGTGTAAATATTATATTGAACTTATCTTACAAAATCTAGATAGTTACAAACCTAGAAACTAGAAGTTAATCGCTGACAACGAACGCTCATTGAAATCGATTTTCACACAAGGTAAGTACAAACTAATAGGTCATGTTTAATAGGTGTATTATATATGCAAAGTACTCATACATATATGTAAGTTCTTATATTTAATATTTTTATGTTGTAGTTATATACAGTTATGAAGTACCTAGCATATGCTTTTAAGGTTACCATGTATTGTAAGGATTTGGTTCAGTTGTCCAAAAGTGTGGAAGAAATGTGTAACCTTTAACTTGAATACATATATTTAACACAGTGGTTATTTTTGATACCAGCGTTTGAAGCGCTCCAATTTTTCAGCAACTTTATTTTCTCCGCGTTATATACTTGTTCCGTTGTTTTTGGAAACATTTCCGAATAACACGAAGGCTCCATAAATTCCAAGGACTTTCGCCGTCGTTTACTATGATTTGGAACGAAGAAGACTGGAACACCAGATAAATAAGGAGCTTTACGATTGACGTTCTGAAAAATGTGGCGGATTTTAAGAACATTGAAGATTGTTTCCCTGACATTTTTATCTTTTACTGTACAGCTGTACCCGGCATGCGTTGTAATGCCACCTCTTTAGCGTTTATATATGCCTAGTACTTTACTAGAGTGTTAGAGCAACACGCCAAAGTTTCAACATAATCATTAATCCGTTCTCGATATTTAAAAAAGCGGTTCTATATAAAATGTAGGAGAAAATGAATTGATTTTATAAGGTTTATTGTTTCGCGTATTTTTTTGATGTTTTAGTATATATTTACTCTACAAATCGGAGCGGAGACAAATCCGAAAAAAATATTATCATAAAAGTCAGTCCTGCCGTTCTTTAGTTATAAATTTTGTAACTAACCCGATTTTAACATATATTGACATCCTAGATATAGGCATTCATTTGATCAATGTCCATTCCAAATCTCATCTGATGTGGTCAACGATAGTAAACTAGCCTTGAAAATGTAAACGTTTAATTATAAATGTAAGGTAAAGTATAGTAAATTTGCGTTTGAAATACTTAAATTGAACATTCTCCAGTTTTATACATACAAACAAATATGAAATATTACTGTTTACATGTTGCGTTGAGCAAAAAACAATATATTTTTTCATCACTCTTCTTGATATGAGTAACATTATAGTTGTAGCTAGGCTTAATGGACAGTTTTATAATATCAAAACCTTTTAAATATAAGATGTCAAGTGTCAACAGGCGTTGCCACATAATTACGAAGCTCGGTGCAGCGATGCCGTTCTTTACAAGATAGTCTGTGGTTTAAAAAACTAATCATTTAATCATCTTTATTATTGCGAAAAATATAGCATTCAGAAGAAACTTGTAGAACTAATTGATCTAAGGGTTAGAACCAGAATTAGAGTCAGAACTTTAGTTTTTTTTACCAATTACCATGTATGTAGCATAGGTACATAAACTGCGCACCTTTTGGTTATCTACAGTCCACACTATTGTTTTCCATTATTCATTAAAGAGTTTTAACATCTAATATCTCTAGAGTGACAAGCCCGTTGCTTTTCCGCGCAGGATTTTTACGTACATATACTGCCCCCCTAATTGAGTCAACCGTAAGTCCGTGTAGTATAGTTTCGAGATATTCGCGCCTAAAGTTTTTAAACTTGAATTAGTGATTAGCGTCGCAGTTTTACAATATGTTGATGTATAATTATTTTGGTGTATAGTATTAATGGTTTCCTTTTTTACAGTGTTTAATATATTGTGATAACTTTAATACTTTTATTTTAATTGAGGAAATAATCTGTATGCTTAGTGTAATAAAACCTTATGATGTCCTTATCCTAAGCATAACCACCATATGTAAGATAGTTACCGTTCTTATATCTAGTAATTTTCTTACGGTGTGCAATAAATTAAAATTTATCAAGATTACCTAGTCATTAGAACGGTAAGTTACTATAAACTGAAATTTACGCTTCATGACAAGGTGGTAATTTACGATTGAAAATGGAAAGATCTATATAATAGATATAAGTAAAACAACAATTTAAATGAAATTAACTTAGATGTTATGAAAGAAATTAATTGTTTTTAACAATTATTCAACAAAAAATATATTTTGCATAATATGCTTTTTCAAAATAAGTACTTATAAAGAACAATGGCGAAATTTTAGTTGGCCTATGTTTGATCGTATTTAAATGTGAAATTAACGAAATTCACTCAAATAAATTACAAAGATTTACTAAAACAACAGAAAAGGCAGACGAAGCCAGGTAAAAAAATACACATTAAGAGAAACAAAACGATTACTTTCAACCATTTTTCATTTTTCTGTTTTTGTCTATGCTGTGGTTATATAATAAGATGTTACCATGTTCATTGCCTTACCCTAGTGCATCTCTATTATATTCCTAAGCCGTAATGCTAATGCTTATGATGTATCCATAAAACAAAAAATACTATGGTAACTTATGTATGAACCATCAGCTGTCTAGAATCCGTCTGTCATTCACAGGTTTTCTAAAAATAGCTGCGGTTGCTATTGCAGTCATCGACATTTAAGGGGAAAAAGCAAATGTCATGGCAATACCAAACTGTCGTATGAATGACGTTTTCACTTTTGACGTTTGTTTTTTTTTCTTTTTTCTTTTAATATTAGCTTCGCAATCTTGTGCATTTAGCCAGTGTCAAGTATTTCAAGTTTAAACGTAGTGGTGGCTCTTTGGAATGGGCTTTTATCCCGAATTCACGACTGTCAGAACTGTTGGCGTATTCAAAAAGAGATCGGCAAAGTGTGCCGAGCCATAACCTACAAATATGTTTTGTTTAATAACTTAATAACTAGGCCTTCTAAAACGACAATTCTTTTAAAATTAAGCTCAGAAGGCAACCGGCCTTACGTAAGATATTTTTTCATCTATATACGATGCTATTTTACTTCAACTAAAATGATGTATGGGAGTTCGCCATTGTTCTTTAGTTGTATGGCACTTTAAAAGTAGTAGTAAATCTTACCTACTAAACTATAACAACCTTTAGTCAGTCAACATACTTTACAAGGTGTTATATTTATAATTATTCGACAGCTACTCATGAAATATTATGTGGAGTTTCAGGAAAAGATGCATTTTGGCAATTTTCGTTTAAAGAAAACCCATTGAATCTTCAAAATTATCAACACCGAGATTAGTTGTATACTTGAGCGTAAAAGATTCCCGTTCTACTTTCATGGCCATAATATTTTTTAAGTAAGTTTGCTGTTCATTCTTATGGAGTTTGTGTTTTGAGGAATAATCTCAATAGTTATTAAAATATGGTACATCCATTACTTTAACAAAGTTTTTTTAAAGAGAAAAATTGCTATTCCGTTTATTTTATAGAAATTGCAGAATATTTTCATAACCAGCTAGAAGTTATTATTGTGTTAGTATATGATATTTAGATATACTTTTGTAATGGACCTTAGGCTCTGCACTTTACTTAATTATTATTATGCACTGAATTCGTTACGGCTTTGGAAATATCAAATCATCTTTCAAAACAACAACCCGGAAAATTTTAAGACGTTATTGTATCTCTTTTCGGATATCTATTCTTCTAAACCATTCAAGCGATAACTCAAAATTCTCAGAGAATATGTATATAATTATATATGTGATATAATTTAAACGCAAGCAAAGTTAATTTGATAAAAACTTACGCACATTATGAACTATTAAATTATTTAATACATAATGATAATTACATTTATTTATACCAATAAATAAATGCCAAATAGTATTTTTATTTTTATCATTAGTTAAGACTCGCATTCATCTCAAAGATGGCTTCCGAACACAGATTACTCCTTCCAAATGAGGCCGAAAAAATTGTCGATCTAGACATCGACAACGCGCAAACGAAGTTTAAAAATCAAATTCACCGCTTTATCTTCGGAACCCTTATTCAGATTAAAATGAATTAAATACGCATTATTGAGGATAACTCAAAAATTATTAGTCAGTTCCTAATCGAATTTAAATGGGACCACATAGAAAGCACCAGCTTTCAAATAAAAAAAGAATCCTCAAAATCGGTTCACTGAGAAACCAGTTACATATGAGGTAAAACGAAAGTCGAAACAAACAGTCAAATTGAGAACCTCCTCATATTTTAAAACTCGGTAAAAAATACCTCCACTTGCACATACCTCACCTCCCGCGTCTACAATGATACTAGGTAAAACAGGCGTGAGTCTGCTCTTACGGTTGGTTACTTAGGAATATTGTTTCTTCAACTTTTCGTTTACAAAACATATCCGCCGTATAACATCTTACGGTGTTTATATATAGAATTAAATTTTGGTGCATGATTAAGCGCGTACATAGACAATAAGCGTAAGAACCGTAAGGGATCATACGGTATTTATGCCTAGGAACGAACACAAAAATAACCAGTTACGGTGGTTATGGCTAATATTATCTTTGTTTGTGTAGGTTTTACGAAAAAACCGTCAAAGAGAACATTGTAGATCTCGTCACGCTAATTCCGAATCAAGTATTAAGTCATTTTGGTCAAAAAACCGAGTTACGGTTGTCTTAGTTAGGAGGGCAGTATATACCTTCACTAGCGGCCCGGTACGTGCTTCGCTACGTATAAAGTGAAATATGTGATAAATGAAGAACCGTTCGACTAATTTTGTGCAAACTTCACATAAACCATCTACTAAATAGTCCGAACAAAGCCTAAACATTTGGTTTGGATAGGTGAGCCCGTTCTTGAGCTATAAAATTACAACGAAAAGTGACATTGATTTTTATATATATAGATAGATAGACTATAGATGTACTGTATATTAGTTTAAAAATCTCTGGGTGACATTGAAATGTACTGGTCAAGCAAATTGCTCGTCTCGTCTGTCAATTATGTGTATTCTCCATTAATTTACAGCAAAAATCTCTTTCCACTCCATTAACGAAGGTACATGAATGAATTCTAAACGAGACATTTAATATTCACAAAAGATAATCAAATTCACGTCACTCCCATAGCCCTATTATGAAAATAAACCTTAATAATATACATGTTACGTGTCATATACAGAAGCATTAGGAGGTTGGAGTATAAATAAATATCTTATTAAGTGAACTCGTGTGTGAATGAAAGCTTGAATCATAACATCAAAGTTAAGTATGGAACAGATGTTTACCATCAAAACAAACACTAAGATAGCTTGTAAATTTGGTTTGAATATAACTTTTTGTACTAGCTGCTCCCCGCAGTTCATCTGCGTAAACATTTACTGCATAATTAAATTTTATGATGATCATAATGAAAAGTACCCTTTGTTTTTAAGCTTTTTTCAGGCCAGATTGGCAAACATGTATCCACTATCTCATTTTGAAAGATGTAACATGCTTATTTAGAAGATGCATATGCACTCTTGACGACTTCTAGATTATACTGTTCAAGGAACAATGATGCGAGAAGTGAGTTCCACTCTTTCGCAGTACTATCATAACATTAAACTTAAACGCTTTCACACTCACAACCCCAAAGTAAGTTCAACGACTTGTGTCGTGGGTGCCGGAAATATTCACATCCCACACACAATTACAACCAAAGCCAGAATAATTAAATGCAAGCAAAGTTTAAAAAAAAACGACTTCACCGCTTTATCTTCGGACCTTTTATCAGATTAGATGTACTAAACACGCATTATTAACGATATTTCAAGGACTACTGCCCCCCGATTACCTATCTTTGTTGCAAACGGTTTCAATACTAAATTGACAAAACTCCTAAGAAATAAGGTTCATTTTTGCTTAATTTTAATTGAAACCGCGTGCAACAAAGATACGTAATAGGGGGTCTGATCAGATCTTGAAGAAGAAAGCAATATCTTTCAAACAAAAAGAAAATCTTAATCGGTTCACGTGGAACGAATTTATGAGGTAACAAACATAAAAAAAATACTGTCGAATTGAGTACCTACCTCCTCCTTTTTTGTGCAGTCGCTAGAAAAAAAAAGATCTTTTTCATTGTCTACCTTGGTATGTATTAAATTTCAGCTTAATTGGTTCCGTAGTTTTAAGTAAAAGTATTTATATATTTATGTTCGTGAGGCCGTGGGAGGAATTAAATTATAAATGCTAGTATTTTACGTCCAGTTTTCTGAAGCTAAATGTTAACTCGAACAAATCCAGAATTAGATATGCTAGAGCAATTGTGTTACCTTGACGCCCAGAATAGAATAGAATAGGATTATTTATTCGCCTTATGACAAAAATTGTTACACTGGGCAATTAATATTGTTACAATTATTATTATCAACTAAAATTTATATGTACAACTTAAATAATGGTGCCGATTCTGTTGTCCAGAATTAGACTAAACTAGCCTAAAATTAGTTTTAGTCCTGTCATTTGAACTTTTAAATTAAGTTCAACGTAAAATTAGAATAGCGTTTAGGTATTCTTTGACTAAAATTAGTTTATTTTTAGTTTAGTTTAGTTCGGTGCTCAACAGAATTAGCACCAATAACCAGATAAACTAAATTACATTAATAATAATTTTGACACTAATCTAAAAATGTGTCAAAAAATTTGTTAATTATATTCCATAGTTAAAAAAGAAATAATTGAAGAAGCATGCCAATATCCGGTTAATAAGCCATTTTGCTCAATAAATGTACATAATTTTAGTTTAGTTTAGAAAATAATGGTGCTAATTCTGTTGAGCACCGAACTAACCTAAACTAAACTAAAAATAAACTAATTTTAGTCAAAGAATACCTAAACGCTATTCTGATTTTACGTTGAATTTAATTTAAAAGTTGAAATGACAGGACTAAAATTGATTTTGACAGCAACCAAACTGAGTTGTATTCACAAGAGCCGCAATCACATATTCCTCCATTATAGACTTTGTAGGTCAGTATTTGCTTCATTAATTGCACTAGTTATTCTTTCAAGTATAAGATCACATTAAAAATAATCCAGAGCTTTTTCATACAGACTAATTTGAGTGTAAAATTTAAAATATTTTTAGTCTTAATTTGACGTAAAACATGTACATCAGAATAAGAATTTGAAGAAATTTTCATTTTTACTAAATAGAGTAACTAAACTAACTTAGTCCTGTCAAACTTAATTTTAGTCTAATCTTGCATTTTCTGAATAGGTTTTGGACTAAAGCAGGACTAAAACTAATTTTAGGCTAGTTTAGTCTAATTCTGGACAACAGAATGTCCAGAATTAGGCACCATTGACATGTGCAGGTCAATTGACCTGCACATATAATTTACCTAAGATATATAATGTAGATAGATAGCTAGTATACTGGACCTAGATTAGTTACAGCGCAAGCCAGCCGTTTCGGGCATTATTGCTATACGTGCTTGACCCATGTTTGACCTAGGTCATTATAACTAATCACGTTACTAGACAACCTCCTCAGAAGTATTTCCAGCTTCAAAGTGAATGTCAATACTAATAAGGCTTCCATCCTACGCAACTCAATACTCAAAAAACCAATTAAACTAACTGAAACAACAACTCGGTACACCGATTTGAATTGAAGTAAGAGATTTGATATACAAAGCGCCCCGTACGCCCGGCGCGCGTCCTGTACGCGCGTCTCGGCTGCTGCTGCTGCCACTCTATAAATACGCGCGCCATGTCCGCTTAGTTATATTTTCAACCGACTTCATAAAAGGAGGTTCTCAATTCGACTGTATGTTTTTTTTGCGGAGATATCGGGTTTTATACATAATGTTACGCAATATCTCCGCCAAAAAAAAACATACTGTCGAATTGAGAACCTCTTTTTATGAAGTCCTACTCCGCCAATTATAGGTAAATCGATTTTGATGATTTTTATTTGTTTGGTAGATTATACTTTAAAGGTGGTCCCATATAAATTTCATCGAAATCGATCCAGCCATAACCAAAATATAAGCGTTGAAGCCGGTTTTTTTAAGCTTTGCTTACGTTTAATCATGTTACAGCGCCTGGGCCGCGCGTCTGAGGCGCTTTGTATATCAAGTTTATAAGAGAATCATTGAATTTTCGTATCTCACGCAATTTAATCAACTTGCTTAAGCATAATATTTCAGTGTTACCAGGATTTTACATACATTCGTTTACTCTTACATATTCCCATGCAAAAACTTTGAGTTGTCTCTCTTGGCATTCTAATTCTATCCTCCAAATATTAACAGAACCAGCTCGTTTTTATTTCTTTCCACGCAGTAAATAATGGAGTGCTTAAATATACAATTCGGGCTTACCTGGTTTGCTTACCAAAAATGTATCGATATTCTGATATCTGACTATGATATTAAATTTAATAATAATTATATCTGTTTATTCATTTTAGGTCATACTTAAATATAGGTACAATGTGTGAAATTAACATAAGCACTTATAGGTTTATATAAACATTTTTGAGGACTTCAAACTAGACGAGACTAGGATGTATCTTGGAAGCTCGATTTTGAATTCACTTTTGAATAATTATTTAGTAATATTTATGAAATTCTTAGTTGTAGAGTAAGAGTAAGAGTAAGGTATCGTTAAGTCAATAAATTTGACTTTGACAGTCATCAATATTTGACGGATATTACGAAGAAATTTTTTAATGTAACTTTTTTCTATAACACAAAATTAAATGTTGCAAAGTGTTTGAATGTAATAATGAAAAAAAGAATGTAAAATATATGCGATAAAATGAAATAGTTCAAAGTAAAGATTGTCTATATTTCCTCAACTAAAACTAAATCTAGGAACTTTTGTAAGATAGCATAGCAAGCCTCCACCGAAAAAATTTCGCAATAAGATGGTAATTAGTAGATTTGAATATAAGTAGATTTGAATCATCATCATCATCAGCCTATGGAAGTCCACTATATACACATAGGCCTCTCCAATTGCACGCCACTGAGCACGATCCTCTGCTTCTCTCATCCAGCTCCTGCCAGCCACCTTGCGAAGATCGTTGCTCCACCGAGCCTGAGGGCGTCCTGTGCTACGTTTGCCAATTCGCGGTCTCCACTCGAGAACACGTTTACCCTAACGGTTATCGGTTCTCCGGCTAATATGGCCAGCCCATTGCCACTTCAGCTTACTAATTCGCTGTGCTATGTCGACTACTTTGGTTCTCTGTCGGATAACCTCGTTCCGGATTCGATCCTTCAGAGAAACTCCGAGCATAGCCCTTTCCATAGCTCGCTGAGCGACATTAAATTTGTGGACCAGCCCAACCGTGAGTGTCCACGTTTCGGCACCGTATGTCATGACAGGCAGGACGCACTGATTGAAGACTTTCGTCTTTAGGCTCTGTGGAATAGACGACGAGAAATATCGACGTAATTTCCCAAATGCCGCCCAGCCTAGCTGAATTCTTCTATTGGCCTCTTTCTCGGAGCTGTTTCTACCTAACTGCAATGTATGCCCGAGATAAACGTATTCTGGAACAGCTTCGAGAGAACTGCCATGTACAGCAATCGGTTCCGGTTTGACATGTTGGTTAAACATAATCTTGGTTTTATCCAAGTTCATCCGGAGACCGATGCGCTCAGAAGAGTCAGCCAGGCCGTTCAGCATATCTTGCAAATCCTGCAACGTTTCAGCCAAGACGACGATGTCATCTGCAAATCTCAAGTGTGAAATGTGTTTGCCGTTTATGTTTTTGCCACGTCCTTTCCAGTCCAGAACCTTGAACATATCCTCCACTGCATTCGTGAACAATTTGGGGGATATTACGTCCCCTTGTCTCACTCCTCGGCGCAGGGGGATGTGACCAGACTGCTGGTTCTGGATTTGGACAGACATGGTCGCGGCGCTGTAGAGACATTTCAACACTTGGATATATCGCCAGTCCACTTGGCATCGTTGCAAGGATTCTAGAACAGACCAGATTTCGATAGAGTCAAAAGCTTTCTCATAGTCCACAAAAGCTAAGCACAGTGGCCGATTATACTCTTGAGTCTTCTGTATAATCTGCCTCATTGTGTGTATGTGGTCTATGGTACTGTATCCTCTTCGAAATCCGGCCTGCTCCGGTGGCTGAAATTCGTCTAGTCTTCGCGCAAGGCGATTCGTGATGACCCTTGAAAACAGCTTATAGAGGTGATTTGAATACAGCTAAAATTATTCTTAATTCCAAGCAGTTTTGTCGTTTTCAAGTTTAAACTGATCGCAGATGCCGAACAGTTAGGTAATAGGGTTCTCTATTTAAATATTTAGATTTTTTATCAGCACAAAGAAAATTTTTTTAGGAGCATTCTTTGTTATACTATTACTCCCGTAGTGATCCAGTCAGTATAAAGTATTTTACGGACTTTTACAGCGCTCAAATTGGTGAATCTGTGATGTTCACCACGCACTTGGCAATCTTACTTTGGGCGATGAAGATAAATCGCGCATGAGATGTGGAAGCAGCTTTTTTTGCTTTATGGCAGGACCTAAGAGATTTATTATACTAACGCGTGAGTTACATTGACGGTAATATAGTGGAGAAATGTTTCGTGAGGAATTTTCTCAGTTAAGGTACAGTGTATCAATGACGGTTTTTACCCAAAGCCTGCTTAACTATAATTGAACGCAAGCAGAGCTTAAAAAAACCCGACTTCGCCGCCTTTTCTTCGGAACTTTGATCAGATTAGATGTACTAAACACGCATTATTGACGATTTTTCAAGAACTAGTGGTTAGATCTTGATCAAATTAAAATGGGACTAATAAAAAGCAACAATCTTTCAAACAAAAAAAAATCAAAATAGTCACGTGGAAAAAAGGTATATTAGGTAACAAAAATAAAAAAAAACACTTAACTTGAATACCGCCTCCGTTTTTGTGAAGTCGGAGGATAAGCGACTTTATCTCAGGTTCAGAAAACAATTGAACCAGAGAAAAAGGCGATAGTTTGAGGATGTATTCGGTGGTTACACCTAAGGTGATCTTTTTATTTTTCATCATTCATACAAGTAAATAATAAAAAAACATGGCGTGTTTGCTGTCCTCGATCGCATCACCAAACAATATACGACCAGACGCATTCACACTCACAGCTCTACACTTAGTTCAAAGATTTATATTGTAAGTGCCAGTAATATTGACATCACACACTCAGAATTAATAATCTATATTTTGATACAAATATCTATAAAAAATTGTGTCTCTGCTAAGAATCGAACCTCAAACCCGCAGCATAAATAGCGACTAGTTCACTGCACCAACTGCGTCGTCATCACTTACCATCTGTTCATATAGCGATCCAAAACCAGCTTATTAGAAATAAAAGTTTATTGTGATTAAAATACCTACTTTAGAATTTGTGGAGAAAAGGAACAAGTACAGAGAAAAACAAAAAGCTAAAACAGAGCTAGAAAATAATTACAAAACTGTTTCTACGCAGTTTTTAGGCTGAGGTACGTATAATACAATATCGATTAGCTAAACAGGGTCGTTCCCTTTTTCGTTAAAAATACATTCTAGGAAAAACGCGTAATTATTGTAACAGCCGGTAATAGCGGCTATTCGTACAATTTAGTTTGTTAATTAACAATTAGAGCAGTCGGGGCAAATAAGGGTCGTTGAAGGTACTTTCTTCTCTGTGACTCCTATGTGTACACGGAGAAAATTAGGACAACTAGACTACTAAAGTTCTCAGAAACATATTTTCTGGTAAAAATTATAGTTACTACGTTCTATAATATAATAATAATTTTATGATTGTTACTAAATAAATATAGTTGTCACATATAGCACTAAAATGTTAGTAACAGCAACGAGAATTTTTTCTCAGTGTACTTACTGCCTTTTGCGAGTTTACCTAGGTTAAGGATTATGTAACAATGACAGTATTAATTATTTTAACTGACTTAAAATAGAGAAGAGTTTCTTATTTTGAGTGCATTTTTTAATGTTTGTTGTTTTCAGATCTCCGATTTATAAACTGATATGGAAAATTCTTATTTTGAAAGATTTTTGACATAATTTCACATTGTCTCCATATAAATGTTATCAAAATCAGTTCGATGGTTTGGGTTTTAATTTTGCCGTGATATCTTCTATTTTGTGGATACACATATTATTATCTATAGCGTACATTGTAATATATGTAGGTGGTAGGATAAATTTGGTAGAAAGACCTATCTTTCTACCAAATTATACCTATGTAATATTATTTTGTGAGATCTTAAGAAGGACCCATATCCACATTATCAATGGAAGGAAGGAAGCCGTGGGAAGTCTAGGGTTATCGAGAAGCGACTAAAGACTCTTCAGTAAAAAAAGTAATAAGGGTATGTACGGAATGAAAACGGACAACAAGCACTCTTTGTGAAAAACGCTGAAGAGAACCATTGCCTCAATTTTAAAGATATTATTGTCATGATCACTTTTCTTTCACAATAAGTCTTTGTTCTCCCGAGGCAAAAAGACGAATGTTATAAATTTTAAAGCTATGTTTGTGTGTTTGTGTCAGTCTGTGGCATCGTAGCTATTCTAAAACTATAAAAAGGTAGAAGAGACTTTAGCATAATTGCTTCAAAATTTTGTAGAAATAAGTTTTCACTAACACCACTTTTTCCTCCGACTGTACTTTGTGTCAGTTGTCGAATTAACTACCATAAAAATTAAAGATGGACTCGATCACGTGGTCGAATGTTTCGTGGTCGAGATGACTTCCAAATCTCTTAAACAGGTATATTTGGATTCGTTTTATTATTTGGTTAATAGTATTTGGTGTAGCCATTTTCAAGATAGAGCGTCTGGGGTATTTTCAATTTTTTGATATTGCCACTTGTATCTATAATAATAGCGTAGGTATAGTACAGAATCTCTCCATATAGTATCCATTTAAAGAAAACTAAACGTAAAAAGTATTATTTCATTTATAACTAGCCTTAAAACGTCATAACTACCGCTATTATTTGTAGCAGCAACCGTGAAATATCACCTGAAGGAAAGTGTCGACGAGGTCACCTCTTGACATTATACACTTCCTACGCAGGTGTTTGAAGATTTACCGATAACCCTGACCTCATAAAACGAAATGCAAATAAATCGATCAAGAATGATATCGCCTTCGTCATAAAATGAAAGGATATTTCTGAAGGGGATGTTTTATTAAGACAAATATTATATCGTATTGAATGGTGGTTTTTCGAATTATAGCTTAGGTTTTAAATGCGGGTTGCGATCTTGCACTATGCTGAATTGGTTTAGATATTAAATATCTTCTATAGATTTAGCAACTTTTCCTGCAGACATGGCAGCATATAATTGAACTTACTTACTTGTCATATAGACTAGTGGGCAGTCCTTGTATCAGGATTTTTCAGGCCGCCTGAAGGCTTCCGACATAGCTTTAAGCCGTATTCGAGTCCATCTAATAACGGGTATAATATCATTCCTTGTATATATATCGATTCCTGGTAGGAACACAAGTTTTCCCCCAAGAGTAATTTGTGTTTCTGGTTTTGGGTGTGATTGTGTGTGATGTGAATGTTTACGGCACCCGCGATAAAAGTCAAGCTTGAGCTTCTCATTCAGGTAATCTGTATCAAGCATTTAACTATTTTTTAATTTTTTTTATTTAAGATAGGCAAACGTTTGACCGAAAATTTTCTAATGCTCGCATAGCTTGCTTTCCCTGTACCGAAATGAATGATAATTTACTCTCAAGTAGAACAATCTATCGACTAGCTCTAAGTAGTATTCCAGTAGCTATCCTTGAGTGTCAGCTATTCTCAGAAATAGCGTGCTTACATTCCACGACCACATAATCAATTATCAATAAGTCTATCGCTAGCTCATCAGAGATAAAAATACGTTTCTTGTCAACTTAGTGTACTGTTATTCAGTCAATCCTTTTAACTCGATTGCATAGCCCCCGTAGCCAAGATGCAAGTTAAGTGTTCTCCATCTTCGCGATCATCTCACAGAGATAAGCAATTTGCAACCTTAACAAAAAGTCTTAAGGTCTACTGGCTAGACGGTTAGTTCAACCGATCGGTAAGTAACTAAATTGTTTGAAGTAAGTTAAATTTTAAACTTTAAATCAAGTGTTCTAAGAACTAGCTAATAGTTGAGATTAATGATGTTTGTTTATACAGCATTAACCAAGCTAGTCAGAACTATGGCAGTAAATTTCGGAAGGAAATATTATCGCTTTAGGCGAGGTTTGTACTCGCAGTCATAGGGTGTCATGCCCTACTGCCATTAACCGCTGAGCTACTCAAGCCCTGCTTGAAGCGACGAAATTATCCATTCCGTATTATTAACGTCTTACGGGGACGTGTGAAGTCATCTGAAACCGTTTTTCACCGAAACAGTTTTTGAAACTAATACGGCCAACAAATCTAACATTGCAGTTAGTTGCACGTTGTGTTGATAACGTCCACCCAAATAAATTGAAGGTTCTCAATTTGATTGTATTTTTTTATAATGTGTGTTATTTATAGTTATGTGTGTTAGCTCAGAATAAGCTTGTGCTTCCCATGTGGTTCCATTTAAATTTGATTATCTGACCAGTAGTGTTTGAGTTATCCTTAATAATGTGTATTTAATTCATTTAATCTGATCAATGGTCTCAAAGATAAAGCGGTGATGTCGGTTTTCTGCCGAACGTCACAAAAAAGGAGGAGGTACTCAAGTCGACTGTATTTTTTTTTATATGTGTTACCTCATAACTTCGTTCCACGAGAACCGATTTTGTTTTTTTTTGTTTGAATGATGTTGCTTTCCAATTGGTCCCATTTAAACTTGATCAAGATCTGATCAGTAGTTTTTGAAATATCTTACACAATGCATGTTTAGTACATCTAATCTGATCAAAGTTCCGGAAGTAAAGCGGTGAAGTCTCGGATTTTTTTAAGCTTTGATTGCTTGCTTTAATTATATAAGCTTTGTTTGCGTTTAAATGATTGTTTATATAGCATTATTCATGCTAGGCAGAACTATAGTAGTAAATTTGTAGAAGAATAAAATATCATTGGCTAGGAATTGGTTGGAAGCGCAGTCACAGTACCGATTCTGCATAACCACTTAAATTATTTTTAGCGTATAAACACTCTTATTACGACGTTTTCTTCACGCTTGAGTTTGTTTATCCAACATCACGTATTCGACAGAACGATTGAATGCATAAATATTATGCGATGTTGAATTGATGGCATTCTAATCTAAATTTAGATTACAGACGCCGAATTTCTTTGCCTACATTTATAAATACATCTATATTGGTGTGTTATATAACAAGAATGCCTTCATTAGGGTTATGTTCCCTTATGGGTACAATTTGTTAATATAATAAATGCCCAATTTACAGTGTAGTGCCATCCAAAGTTTTGAATTTCAATTGAAATACAGAGCGGCAAAGCACCACGCTCGTCATCTTGAGATATAAGATGTTAATAAATCTCTTTATGCACCGTAATTTCAGTCGAAACTGGCACTTCATTCTGAAACACAGTATGTTTGCACACTAATGCTTGCTGGTTTGTCTGGTAATGGTGTGGTTCTGCCCCAGGTGGACACTGTAAAAGAGTCTTACCACTACTCCAGTAATAGTCGATGCCATATAACACTTTAACTAATTAATACAGAAGTTTCTGGATGCATTTATATAAATGGCGATTCTTACTCGCACAGTACTGACTGCTTCAACGTAATTTCACCTTTTTTATGCTGGATAGGTAAGCATTTGGCCGCTATCGCACCCGATAGAAAGTGATGTAGCGGCCGAAGATGCAGCACGCTAATAAAATAAGTTAACTTGATAAACGCGGGCAAAGCTGCGGTGCAATCATAGCAGATATTCTCATCTATCTTTGCATTACTAAGCCACTGATTATAATGAAACTCTGGTGGGTTGTTCTGTGTAATCTCGGAAAATTGGAAAAGTTGCAGATGGTTTTACCAAGTCGGGCTTGGTAAAGTATTTGGAAAACATAAACATGAAAGAGTTTATTTAGTTATTATATCAACTTAATTATGGTAACAAAGTACTAGGCATTAAAAAAAGAGGTATAATACTTCTTTCTTCCGGCATTTCCGGGTACAGTACAATAATATGAAATCAGTAAAAACTGTTAAGAATCTGTTTTTCTTTATACAACCTTTAAAATTCTATTGTTTATTGTGCGAACTAGAATATAACAAAAATATTTTATACCAGCTGCACCCCGCGTAAGTCCCGGACCCGCAGGAATTCCGGGAATAAATGTATCCTATGTGTTCTTATATATTTTCCTCTGTATTCCTTCTCTATACCAAATTTCATCAAAATTGGTCCAGCCGTTGAAACGTGAAGAAGTAATAAACATGCAATCACACTTAGAAACTTTCGCCTTTATAATAAATATTACTAGCCGTGCCCCGCGGCTTCGCCCGCGTTAATGAAATTAAAAAGTAGCTTGTGTTATTCCGAAACCAAAACTATTTACATTTAAAATTTCATCGAAATCGGTTTACTCGTTACGGAGATACGTGGTAACAAACATTCACACACAAACACGCACATACTTTCGCATTTATAAAATTAGTAGGATAAGATAGTGTGATGTGATTAAAAACGGGCAGCGCAAATCGAACTCTTGGTTTGTGAGTTCAACTAGCATTTGTTTTATTTTTAAACCTCACTATATACTGATATTTTTTCGAACGTCCTAATGCGTCCCTGGCAAAGTGCCAGTAAAAGAAAGACTAAAATGACCTATGAAATCGCGATTAAGCTGAAATTGGCCCGTGATTGTCAATTTACTGACATATCATATTAAAACTAAGAAACAATAATCTTACTGTATATAATTTGGCTAATAAAATAATAAAAGTAATTATCACTTGATACATTTGCTTTTTAATGATATTCATATTGTTTTATTATTCATAGGTACTCAAGTCAACTGTATTTTTTTTATTTTTATTTATGTGTGCTAACTCATAACTTCACTCCACGTGAGGCGATTTCGAAATTTTTTTTTTGGTATGAAAGACGTTGCTTTTTAATTGGTGCTATTTAAATTTGATCAATATCTGATCAGTAGTTCTTGAAATATCGTCAATATTGCCTATTTTGTGAGGAATGATTCGTACTTTGACGATGTTCTCGTTTACCCGACTTCAAAAGTTACTTCATAACTTCTTTCGTTGTGAGCCGATTTTGATGATTTTTTTTTTATTTGAAAGCTGGTGCTTTTTATGTGGTCCCATTGAAATTTGATCAAGATCGAATTTCTAGTTTTTGAGTTATAGTCAATAATGCGTGTTTAATACATTAAATCTGATCAAGGTTCCGATGATAAAGCGGTGAAGTCGGTTTTTTAAATCATTGCTTGCGTTTAATTATTATGTGATAAGATTAATATATATTACTAACGTGTACCTACCCATATGTAAAACAATTTGATTATTACGTACCTACCTTACGAATTTTGCCGAGGTCGTAATTTGTCGCTCGGCCGCGCGCCCCAGCCGTTTGTATATCAAGGTCCCTTAGACGCCATACATTTTATTTTCACAGCACCCGAGGCGCGCGATTCAGGCGCTATGTATATGAAGTCCCTTATAAAAACTTTGACTTTGAATTTCACAATGAACTTGAGTGAGCACAAACACGTTTAAATACTTACATGCAAACTTTCGGATTTATTATAACAGAATAATGGCTTCGCCTAAATAAAAGATGAGTAAACAAAGGACATGGCCGATCGAACATTGGTAGTTATCTACATAATGAGTTCGCTGAAAAACATCGATAATGAATGGAAAGCTAGTCGATTCACAAATATTCATAGCCACCGTATTTGCGGTATGATTTTTCATACATTAAGCTTAAAATATTGATGTTGGGTTTTTTCTCAAGGTTATCGAGGTCATTGATTAGCTGGTCGTACTTAGCGTTATCCCATTTCCAATATGGGAAGCAATTTTTTTTAATTTGCCGACGTTTTTGTGTAAACTCTACTATGGCATGATTAAACGCAAGCAGAGCTTAAAAAAGCTGACTTCAACGCTTATATTTTGGTTTTGGCTGGATCGATTTCGATAAAATTTATATGGACTACCTTTGAAGTATAATCTAGCAAACAAAAAAAAATCATCAAAGTCGATTTATAATTGGAGTATGACTTCAAAAAAGGAGGTTCTTAATTCGATTGCATGTTTTTTTTTGTATGTATGCTACGCGATATCTCCGCACATTATGAATCGATTTTGGTGTTTTTCTTTATTTGGTAGAGTATACTTCAGAGGTGGTTTCATATAAATTTTATCGAAAGCGGTCAAGTCAAAACCGAAATATAAGCGATGAAATCGGTTTTTTAAGCTTTGCCTGCGTTTCAATTATCAACATTTGCGTTCGTAACGTAAAACTTTCGAGTTACATATCACAATACAAAAATTAGATGTTAAGATGTAAGTTATGTTTGGATGTGTGTTATTCAATTAAGCCAAAAATGCTTTACCGGTTTTACTGAAATTTCGAGTATATAAGTAGGTATATATTACATATAGAATATTTTTCATCATCATCATTACTTTTTATCTTCATCTACGCGATTAAAACCGCGGACGCAGATGATTATAAATAATGCTAAGATAAATTGACTGCTCTGTTGATATGAAGGTTTAGTCTTTGGACACAATGCCAAGGGTAATGTATTCAAGCAAAATTTTCGGATTAACTCATTGAATGTCGACTACGTACCTACAATACGTAGTCGAAGTTTTAGCAGGATGCCGACTACGAATAGATATGTAGCATTTCTATAGGTATTTCTACCAAAACTACAATAACTGGCCTCTTCAAATAAGCATTTTAAGCAACACTGCCCTCCTAAAGAAAACAATTAATAAAAAGTGACTTTATTGACTATAAGTAAGGAAAAATCACATAGAGAGATTCATAATCAAAACCTATCATTTTGAACCATAATTTTCTTTTTTAAATCAAGGTTTTATTAATAAAAGTAACATCAAATCAACCGTTAACTAGAAAAAAACGTTACTGTCATCACTTTTTCAAACAACTGATCGCAACTGATCATAAAACAAGGTGCAACAAACATAAATTATCTATTATTGTTCATAATTGATCTTTAGATCCGTTGGAACTATTATATGTTTTACGTTCTCAACGGATCATAGAAATATTATTACAATTGATTGTTTCGCCATGTTTTTTGTGTAATTTAATGTATTTATTTTTAATGCAGATAACAATGTAAGTATTTATAACTGCAAAAATAAAAAGTTGCAGGGTGCATCTGAAAGAAAAAAAAAGAAGTAGCTTCGACAAACTTGCGTCAAAACGCGCCTATGCTAGTGGTGTTTTCGGTATTCTAACGCATTGAAAATGATGACCAGTTGGCTATGGATACAAATCTTTTGATTCAGGAATTATATTTTCAAGAGATCTTTGTTCAAGAGAGTCATGGGTTTACTCAAAAATACGAAAAATAATATACCTAAACATTACTTTTAAAATGATTACAACCATAAAAAAAATGGTGTATTTTTATAACCCTTCTGATAAATCGTGGTAATAACTTATTTATAATTAATATATTCAGAACTTTTTTGCATCACACTTGAGAACTGTCATTTTCAATTTACCTTGACAAGGTACAATCCCTTTCTCATCGAGCGCGTATAATAACAGCTACAAAAGTGGACATAGTCTTAGAAAAAGAAGGTCCGTGTACCAGAAATAATTGAGGTAGCTATCACAAAAAACCTCGAGGCAGAATCTTCTTATAACTCACCATTAATCATAAGGAACAAAGTAGAATTTTGATAAACCGGTAGTCGGGAAATATTTTTTAAGTATATTTATACTGGATTTTTAATGAGATTTTTGTACAAAATATGTTGGAGTGAGAAATGTTAGAAATTTAAAATGACCTAATTTTTTGTGAATCGACATCTTGTCATTCTAGTCGTGTTTATGTACTTTCCTCGTCCACATCATCAATTACTATCAGGTGATATAGCGGTTAAACGATAACTTATCATAATAAGAAAACGTTTCGAAAATATGTATAGCTACAAGAATCCTACTAATATTATAAATCCGAAAGTTTGTGTGTAAGTGTGTGTGTAAGTATGTTTGTTCCCTCTTCACGCTTTAACGTTTGTACGGATTTGGATGAAATTTGGAATGTACATAGATTATACCCAGGATTAACACATGGGTTACTTTATAAATTGATAATAGCGGGCGAAGCCGCGGGGCACGGCTAGTACTTCATAAAATGGTTTACTTTCGATACAATTTATATCCAACTTACATTATTTTTAGACATTACGCAATCTGATAGATGAGAAAATTCTTATTCGCAATATAGGGAATATTTGGGATGGCATAATTGAAAGCTCCTAAGAATAATTGGGCGTATAGTTGATAAAAAGTTAAAGCTTCTCGGAAAATGTATCTTGATAGTTATAACAGTTCATATAAGGTTGATTTTTTTTCAAAGAATTGACCATTTCTCGTACCCTAATTCCCTGGGGGCCGCGTCCCCAGGTGGCGTATTATATTGGGGAACACCCAGCGGGGGGTATAAATTTCCAGAGTATGCGAAAAATAATATACCTGAAATCACAAGGCAAACAATTTCTTTTTGTGTGATTTAGAGACTAAATGAGCAGATCGGAAAAGCTGTGTGAAAAATGACACGCTTGCGTATTGCAGTACAGTGCCATACAGAGTTTTGAGTTTAGATATGAAGCTTGTAAAAATTTGCCTGTTGTGATATACTTAACTAATATCTTTAATCGAGCAATTCTTGTATATATGTATACATATAATCTGTCAAAAATATATTTACAAAAAGAACGTATCTCAGATGTGTAGGTATATGTTTATATAATAAAATACCTAAGGGTATTGACATTTTAGAAGGTAATAGTTTTATTGTTTTTATACTATTAACTAATTCATTAAATTTAGGGACGATAATATTTTTGATATTTGCAGGTTGATAAACATGGTCATCCAGGTCAATAAGGACATAGAAATGGCTAAACAAGAAGCTAAAACAAGACGTAATATTAAACGAACTCAGGGATAAAAGTGAATTGCAGTGCTAAGCATTATTTCTAGAAAATGAATGCAAACAGGCATTCGCCCCACGTGATGGTAAGTGGTGAACCCTGATTATGAATGCCTGCAACGCTAGCGCGTTGCCTACCCGTAATTGTAAGAGTTTTAACCTTTTTTCAATCCAAATTGTATTGGTATCCTAATTGTATGCGAATCGTAAGACTTTTTATTTTAGGTCTCAGCTGGCACTAATATTCATTGTTTTTTTTGGGGGCTGAGTCACCCACGTCCGTAGGAGGATACCCCGTAAGTCTGACTCCCTACACGTGGTACCCGGGTGGTGCTAATCAGGTGACATTTGAGCGGTGGTAGAGCATATTGTGAGTTGCTCGCCTGGCTTGCTACCAAAGTAGCTTACCACCATCAAGTTGAAAGTCTGCCGCCAAGCCAAAAACGGTGTTCCGGCAGTTATCCTTGAGAGCCTGCGTATTCCAGGTCTAGTGTGTTTACCAGCTTCGATCACATCGTCACTTACCATCAGGTGAGATAGTGGTCAAACACTAGCCTGTCAAAAATAAAAAAAAAAAAAAAAAATAACATTCTTACCAGCATAACAAAATAATTCTCGAATAGTTCTCAATATGCAGCCGAGTGAAAATCACGTATAGAGATTTTCTGCTCTAACGGCTAGGTTAGAATTTCACACACATTTACACATTACTACACAAAGGCCTTATTTGCTATCAGGCATTCAATCAATATGTAGGCTAACATAGACACTCGCTTTGATGATAACATGAGCCGATAACTGCCTATTAGTGATGCAGGTAGACGATAATACAGGCATTACATTTTTTTTCAATTAACGCGATAGTAACTTGATACTTATTTTTTAGGCTGATGATTCGATATAAATAAATATGAAATTCAAAGTTTGTAAAAGTTTTACCCTCAAGGTTTTAAAATAACAATAGGGAATAGGGGATGAAAGTTTGTATGGATATACATTGACGACCCAGTTGACGCAGTGGACAGGTGTCAGCCCTCTGCGCCGTGGGTCCTGGGTTCGATTCCCGGCAGGAGCACAAATTCCTTCCCAAGGGATATTTGTGCTTCTGGTTCTGGGCGTAATGTGCGTGTGATGTGAATGTTTCCGGCACCCACGATACAAGTCTTTGAACTTATTGTGGGGCTGTGAGTGTGAATGCGTTTGTTGTTTGTATATTATGTAAGGTTTATGTGAATGTTTTATAAGTTGTGTCTTATTTGTAAAACAATTAGCCTAAATAATTTAAAATGCTACCCAAAGATTCCACGCGGACGAAGTCGCGGGCACAGCTAGTTTTATAAATATATTTTCTAGATATTAAAACAAATAGTGTTCCTTTGATATATTTACTACTTAAGTCCTGTGCGTGTATTTGATTTGAAGGGTCACCCTTCATTTATTGCTAGGTAGGTACAAAACTTATAAATATTCAGGACGCGTTGTGTTCGACCCTCAGCTACGGTTGCTAGATTGTGAACGCACAATCAACAGAGTTATTTGTGTCTTCATATGATATTGATTTATCTGACTCAGATTGTTCAGATATACTACTTGTTTTATTTTTTTCGTTAAAAAAGTATATATTGACAATTTGAAATGGTGATTGATGCCACTGAATATCCCAGCATTATATTCATTGAGAATCTGGTAACTTAAAAATATGGGGAGTTGTGAATCTGGTGACTTGAGAATTTGGTGACTTTAGAATATGCTGAGTTTTGAATCTGGTGACTAAAGAATTTGGTGACTTGAGAATCTGATGATTTGTGAATCTGGTATCTTGTAAATCTGATGACTTGAGGCTCACCTCTAGAGTTGTGAATCTGGTGACTTAACAAACTAGTGGCTTGAGAAATTGGTGAATTAAGAATATAGTGGCTTGTGAATCTGATGATTTAGAGATCTTATTCTCTCACGTGGCAAAAAATCTTGAAAAAATCCAAATTAGAATCAAAACCCCACCAAGTATTTAACACCTACAGTGCTACCATTAATGTGGTTATCCTTTTACATTATTATGTTATTTCATTTAAATGATTGAATTGAAAGGCAAATCTGGAAAGCCTGAACCCTCCTTTAATTATCGTTGAATCGCCCACGGATTTGCATAATAACCTACTTTGTTAAAGTGATTGTTAAGGACGTTTCGTTTTATTTTCCTTGCTTGTTTTGTTTATTTGTTGGAACTGAAGTGTAACAAAAGGAAATTAATTTATTCAATGGCACGTATTCATTTTCGTTTTTCTAATAGTATTTTGTCGTTTTCAAATGTATTTGTTGTCAAGACACAAAAAATGGTTTACTTGTGTATAAATATATAAAATACAAGAAAATGTTTCTACCTTTGTCCTTTATAGATTTCGAAATTATCCAACGGATGTGCCCCAAACCGGTTTAAACAAAAAAAAAATGTTTGAAGATTATACAAAACGCTGACGCTGTTTTTTCACTTTCATGGCAAAACCAATCTTTAGCATCCGGTCTATTTACTACTACAAAGATTATTTCCTTAGAAAGGAAGTACATTTGATTCTTTCCTGCAGCTACGGAAGCACTCAAAGGAACATCGTTTCCTGGCAAATAGATTTTTTAAAACGCTTGATATCCTGTGGAGTAAGTGTACAGTAATACAATACAATTCAATACAAATTCTTTATTGTATAACCAGTTCACAAATTGTACAACTAAGCAATTTTTAGAAATTATATTTTTTTAATGGCAATACACGGCGGTCTAATCGCGTATAGCAATTTCTTCCAAACAACCTTAATATGGATTAAAAAGTAACAAAAATGTTTTTTTGTGTCATCTTTGTTGGCATTAAGATGTTTATTTATATGAAAGAAAACTATTCGTTAATAAGAGATATATATGATAGTGTACCACTACTTGTATTTTAACAACAAAAAATAAACAAATTTCGTGATTACTATATTAGCTGCTAGACTATTACTATGGCAAAATGTGGGCAGAATTAACTAAATATATAACTTGGAGCTTTTCTTATACATTACTATTTAAAATATTAATTGTTATCCTAATTTTTATAAATAAGTTTGTCTAACATACACGAACATAAAAAATACCGACGTAATACTGCATACAAAACGGGTGAAGCACTCTAAGGCCTATATATTTCGTCATACGCAAGCTTCACGCACATAAATACACCGAGTGTCCGATAATCAGCTCATTATTTTAATTTCACAAAACAAAAACTAAAAAAAATAATACTGACATTTACCACGGTTTTTTTTCGGTTAATTTAACCTCGGAAATGTAATAAAAAAAATACACCAAATGTCACGACGAGCCGCTCTGACTGTCTTTGTCAAACTTAATAAATGATAAACGTAGAAGCGTTTCGCTTCTGGCATCAGGTGAGATTGTGGTCAAACGCTTGACTAACGTAAATACAAAAAAAAAACTATGCATGTTTGACAGACCTACATACGTATCTTAATATATTGTTTTAATGTGCCTAGTTTTATATCGCCCGAGGTACAACCAGTAAAACAACACAGTTGGACCGCGGCCAAACCAACTACTGAACAATAAAAACAAAAACGCGAATCTCAAATCACAAAATTACACTCGATTGAACTCACCCTTCAAAATAATAATCATTTTGTTTATATCCAAGAAAACATATATATGGTTATTTATTTTTCTACTTCAATTTGTTACACGTAACCAAATAATCTTTGACATTTTTGCAGACACCATGAATTTATAAGAAATAATATCAGTCTCTTGAACCATCCACTGTGTAGGTACAATTGCTATTATACACTAGGGGTCACTTGGTACATCACTCAAGAGGTGCTCGAGTATTTCAACGTCTAGAATATAACAAGAGGTCACGGACTCCCGGACTCTTGACCGCTTTGTTGACTCCCTCGCACCTCGGCTGTGTCAGGGTCCACATTTATATTCATGAACTGAAGCCCTAATAAAATGTGGGCTGGCAGTTTTAATGTAATATATTGTACCTTGCGATTTATAAAAGCTTCTATGACTTATATAGTCCTCCTATATACAAATTACGAAGTCAGGTAGATAAAAATGACTTACAAATTAATTTATTGCTTTTCAACGCCCTTATTTTACACCTTATGCAGACCAATATTTAGGCTACACGCAAACAGCGAGCGCGTTCTATGTTAACCATGGTTTGGCTGCATGACGGTTTTTACCATAGATTGACAGCTAGGAAGCAGTCAATAAATCTGGTAGCTTGGAGAATAATCACAATGAAAAATTTGTCAACACTTATAGAACGGTTTCTTTCTTTCATCTTTAGATCTTTCAAGAAAAACGTAATAACACTTTGAATGAGTGGCTCTCAAGAATAGCTACCGGAACATCACTTTTTGTAATTAAGAAAAAAAATCTACATGGGTGTGGTGAGCTACGACTGTATTTCGATTCAGACTAGTTCGAGTAGCAAGCACGGGTAAATGCCCTCACCATCATGGATTACCTTTAGCAGAACAATACAATTCATAAGAAAATCTAGTCCAGTATTGTTTATTCTATTGAATCAGAGTTCTTTATTTGTCCCCTTCTACGTAGACACACAATTGAGTTACCCCCGATATACTGAACCTGCGAGAGGTTATTATGAGGCAGTACTGGATTAGGGTAAACAGTAATCTTTTCTGATTGTATTTATTCTTAGGTACCTTTGCTACTTATTAAATTTCTGATAAGCTAGTATTTTTAACCTTTTGCACCTGACATTAAAGGATGATATATGTGGTCGAGAATGTTAAGCATTTTAAGAGAACTTCCCATCAGGTGAGATAGTGACCAAATTCTTATCAATCGAGCAAATTATTCTTTGTTGTGTTTAATTTGTTACATCAAAGAACAATTTAAATCAATAAAATGAATAAAAAAACCCTACTTATATTATTCATTCATTTTGGGGACTGAGTCACCCACGTCCGTAGGAGGATACCCCTTAAGTCTGACTCCCTACACGTAGTCCCCGGGTGGTGCTAATCAGGTGACATTTGAGAGGTGGTAGAGCATTTTTTGAGTTGCTCGCCTGGCTTGCTACCAAAGTAGCTTACCACCATCAAGTTGAAAGTCTGCCGCCAAGCCAAATACGGTGTTCCGGCAGTTATCCTTGAGAGCTTGCGTATTCCAGGTCTAGAGTGTTTACCAGCTTCGATCACATCGTCACTTACCATCAGGTGAGATAGTGGTCAAACACTAGCCTGTCACAAATAAAAAAAAAAAAAAAAAAAAAAAAAACTGAACCAATTTTGATGAAATTTGGTACAGAGCTACTTTTTATACCGGGTAAAACCGCGGGTCGCAGCTAGTAAATACTAAATTATGATTTTAGTCAGACTTTTTAAACTATATTGATTAATAGTATACCTATCCCATATAAATCTACCTAATATCTTCTGAACAGATTTAGTATCATGCTAACTATTCTTCCTTGTACGTAACTAGCAAACTTTTATAGTATTAAAAAAATTCCTTGTACGTAACCGTGGTTTCGTAAAAAGAAGAAAAGTTCTTCCATCGAAACTAGTTACGTACAAGGAATAATAATTCCTCCACCGAAACCAGTTACTAAACTACGGTTTCGTAGAAGGGAAAATGTTATGTAAACTATTTATAGAAACAATCAGAAGCTAAAAATGTCAAGCTTCAAATCAATATGAATCCAATTCCATCGTAAATCGTAACGAATTCTTTGAACTGACTTACTCGCAATTTCATTGAGCGGATCATAAAGTTGTGGGTCACAAAACTCACAAACCATATTGCATGGCTGCTTAACTGCCTAACATAAATAAAACCAGCTAAATATAGTGTTTACAGCTTTGAAAATAAGGTTAGTATTACAATGCGTAAAATATGTCACTATACACGGTACAAGTTATCAATAGTTTGATCAATACTGTTTGCATGAACCAGCCATGCGTGATATTTTCAATTTGAACCAAGCCACCGTATAACAAGTGGATTAACACTTTAAAAAGTTACAGCTAGGGGTATATTGCCTGTATTATTATTCTCCCTGAATTGAACTACTAGTTCTTACCTAACTTACTTTGTCAGGAGATAAAACTAACAATTAATGTATTGTGTAAGTAGAACTTACACATTGTTCTCAACAATTCTGCTCAACAGCACAGTAGTTTTTTTTGTCATAGAAAGTGACCTGACCGAAGTAACAGATGTACTTGTACAGCAACAACATTATTAGAAGAATGAGAATCTTTCTTTCCTAAAGTAATAAATTTAGGAAGAAAAATGTGAAGCTTGTATCGGGGGTTGAAGCCGCGGCCTTATTGCTCTAACCACTGAGCCACTCATACCCAACCTGAAGTGATGAAATTTTATTTCCTTTATTACAAACGTCTTATGGGGACGTGTAACGCCATCAACAGAAATAGTTTGAGACTACTACGGCTAACGAGTCTAAAATTACAGTTAGCTACAATTAATGAATCGTTATTTCTTAAATTTTTTATGTTAGTTTTTTATATCTCTGGTCTCCGCCCCCTGCGCCGTGAGTCCTGGGTTCGATTCCCGGCAGGAGCACAAATCCCTTCCCAAGGGATATTTGTGTTTCTGGCTCTGGATGTATTTGTGTGTGTGATGTAAATGTTTCCGGCGCCCACGATACAAGTCATTGAACTTAGTGTGAGGCTGTGAGTGTGAATGCATTTGTTTGTTTGTTTTGTTATACTAGTTTTTTTTTCTTAATTCACTGCTTTAGTTCAGACTAGCAATTACCATTGCTATAGAAACATAGTCTCTGTTTCATATGTAAAAAGGGCCAGACTTCCATTAAGTGGAATAAAACAATAAGATTTGATGTAGGTAATTACACTGTGACTCTGATATTTAACAAAGACTATAAAGCAAAAGAACGAAAAGTAAATTTAAATAGAAAAAGTAAAATCACGATAAAACTTTTTCAATTAAACTTTGTTAATACGATCATGTAATAAGGTAAGAACATTATCATCGAAAACAATTTCTAAACAAAATAATTATCATTGTTACAAAATTTCAGGTCGTTATGTTTATTGTTTGATCAATGAGTTTGTTAAGTAATACAATTTTAAGCCCTTTTTAATATAATTAATTGTAGAGATGATAAAAAATTCCGAACATAGTACAGACACCCAACCCAAGAGTTTGAAACATGATCTAGACATTATTAGTAATAAAGATATTTATACTTAAGATAAGATTAATTATTTTAATTTATTTAAGCCTGAAGGTAATTTTAAGTGATTTTTAGTAATTAAATAATGTTGTTGATGAATGAACTGAGATCTAGCGCCTACATTTTGCCTAATAGAGATAAACATTTAAGGTTAATGTAATTGCTCACCAAAAAGCTTACATAAACACTTAAAGTGATATAATAATATATCTAATTATTAATTCAAAATTAGTGCTATCCTCTTTCATATACTTCTTTTCATAAGATTAAATAAGCAATTAGGCTTTTAAACGTATTTTAAACACTAAGTCTGTCTAGTTTTTAGGATATCATTTACACTGAAACTGTACTAATATAAATATGTAATAAAGAATTCATGAAAAAAAATAATTAAAGGTTAATTATTTATAACTGTTTTCTTCATTAAGATTGTTTGATTTTTGTATTTGCTGTTTAATAAGAGGATATAACAGATATATGAAAGTTTGAGCTTTAAATATAAAGCCGTTTTTAAGGTAGACCCGGAACAAATGAAGTCTATAAACAGTAACTTTGTTATTTTCCAACATAGTTTTTTAAACGGTTTCGTTTTCT
The DNA here is from genome assembly GCA_948107665.1 of Lomographa bimaculata. Taxonomy (NCBI): domain Eukaryota; kingdom Metazoa; phylum Arthropoda; class Insecta; order Lepidoptera; family Geometridae; genus Lomographa; species Lomographa bimaculata. The sequence continues at coordinate 12,695,207 of OX403599.1, forward strand.
TCTTGCCTAGTTTTTTTTAACAACATCCCAGTAAAGGCACAAAAAAATAATTTTGCTTACCACTTATTTCTATGGGTGCTCCCATTATATTTTTTCATGTTTATCGTTTTAATTACCATATCTGGCTTTGGGTCATAGCTTTACATATAATATGAGTATTTGAAGTCATTTGCTTGTATGGTTTAGACACGCAATGCCTCTGACAGACGGGCGGACGAACAAAGTGCTAAATCAATAAGTCAATTTAGAGATCTCGCTTCGTTCGATCAGCTATACAAATTCTATAGAACAAAGACGTTGAATAGTAAAATTAAACGGACTTGAAAACTATAAACTGTTGAACTCAAACGAAATAGCCCCTTTTAGAAACCTTTTGTGTCTGTCTATCACGTATTAATATATGAAGTCACCTTGCGAAGACAATTCTGAAAGGTCAACAAAGGTTATTATTATAGTGAAATGGTACCCACTTGACTTTAACATTCCCTTTTATCTAGATTAAAAAGCACTTAGACGAAATAAATTAAACAGATCTTTAAATAAATACCTATGCTGGTTGAAATATGTATTTAAGTCAGTTTTTATATCATCGTAATTATACTTCTATTGTACATAAAAAATGTATCTTTCCCTAAAATACTTGTATAAAACGTATTTAGACATTTTTCCATTATGTAGACCATATCATACTAATATTATAAATCTAAAATTTTGTTTGTACCTATGTGTAAATTATATATGTTTATTGGGATCTTTACGTTGTAACAGCTGAAAGGAATTATTACATTAAATTTGTTATGTACATAGCTTATACCTAGAATTAACACATTTATTTTTTAACTCCATCAACGAGAGAGAAACCGCAGGGCAAGGCTAGTTTATCCATAAAACGTTGTATGGGAAGGGTTATCTAAAGGTCCTATAATCCAAATCCTTGCAACCGTTACCATGGTACATCAAATACACACATGCTTACACATTTTTTATGTTTTTATTTTAGTTTTTTAAAACGACTAGCTACTCGCCCTGGTCTTACCCCGTTAGTCTGGTTAGTCCCGAACTCGCGGGTATTCCGGGATTAAAATTACCCTATATGTTAACCCAGGGTGACAGTTACTACCAAATTTCATCAAAATTGGTCCAATAGTTGGAGTGTGAAAAAGTAACAAACACACTTACAGACTTTCGCCTTTATAATATTATATGAGTGATTATTCTCATATAAGGTCACATTGAATGAAATAAATTTAGAACGGTGAATGCTGCCAGAGTATATTTTTAAATACTTTTCCACATGCTGTTGCTGTACGTCTTGAGAATGCGCATAAATAAGAATAGATTATAATAAATCATGTTTAGGCAGGTACACTTTATTTTCTTGACAACATTGATGTATAAGCAAAATACAGAAATGAGAAACAGTACTTAACTAGTAGGTACTGACATAACATTAATGTTTTATTTATAAACAGTCCACACTAATTCCAATGACTTGTGTCGGGGTGATGTAAACGTTCACATCACACTCTATGACTTGAGTCGTGGATCGCAAACATTAATAACTACACACACATTCACATTATACCCAGAATTAGAAACAAACTTCCCGTGGGGAGAAAACTAGTGTTTCCACCGGGAGTCTAACCCGTTGCTTTGAAAGAGAACGGGGAACCATCTACGCCAGCGGGCAGTTTAAAAGTTCAAAGACGACCCGCCCTGCGTCGCCTGCTTAGGAACATACACATTAACACTTTCACATTGACAGCCCCACACTAAGCTGAATGACTTGTGTCGTAGGGCCGTAAACATCTAAGTTACACACATTATCATCATATTCAGAACCAGGAACACAAATATCCCGTGGGGAGAAAACTTGTGTTCCCACCGGGATTCAAGCCCGTTGCTTTAATGGAAAACGCGTACCTATAGCCTAGCAAGCGGGCAGTTCAATGTTAAAAAAAAAACCCACCCGGCGTCGCGTCACCTGGTTAAAAACAACACAACACATGAACGCTTTCACATTCAAAGCCTCACACTAAGTTCAATGACTTATGTCATGGTACCGTAAACATTCACATAACACACACAACATTCACACCAAACCCCAGACCAGAAACACAAATTTCCCATGGGGATAAACCTCATCGAAAGGTAGCTAATCTCTTAGTAGTTTATCGGTTATATTTCGGAGAGTGTGCCAAGAAATTGCACGATCTACTTCCCCCATCCCCATTCTATCATCGGACAAGCAGACCAACTGCTAAGCGACACCGGTAAATGGTAGATATTCCACAAATGCGGACGAAGCGTTTTGTTTCCACATACATTGTGCGAACCGGAAAGGAATGCCTGACTCTGCCTGAATCGGTATTGCCCGATAAGTACAATATGGAAGTTAATAGGTATCTTTTAGGTAAGCGTGCTCCATCGTCGACATCTTAAGTGAGATAGTGGCCAACTCTTGCCTATACTGAATAATAAAAATCCTACCTTAGTGTTGACAGAACGAGCACTCATTGTATTTTCCTGTCAGATATACGCGCGTTCTCATTTGCGTTGTATGCGCTGGTGCCTGGCATCCCATACATTACATAGAACGCTAATTGACCGCGAAACGCGCTAGTGTGCGCGAGGCCTAATTGTAGATATATGAACTCCATATTACACGAAGACATATTACAGACAGACAGTTTTAATCAAATATTACGGTTTACAATTCGGGTTACAATATTATCATTTAAGTTTTGTCAAATTGTATACTTATATTTTGGTTATTGTATAGGCATAGCTTCACATAGTAAGTACTAGCTGTGCCCGCGACTTCGTCCGCATACAAACTTTCATCTTCTATTCTTTATTGTTATTTTACAACCTTGAGGGTAAAACTTTTACAAACTTTGAATGTCATATTTATTTATATCGAATCAATAGCCTAAAAAATAGGTATAATACAATAATATTAAGTTTCAAGCTTCTAGCTCTAAAAATGACGATACACCCATATAACTTTTCATCTCCCTCTTCCAACCCCTTACAACCCTTTTTTCGCATTAAAAAGTTGCCTATGTCCTTTCTCAGGCTATAGACTATCTGTGATCCAAAATTAATTTAAATTGGTTCCGTAGTTTTGACGTGAGAGCGCGACAGACAGACATAGTTACTTTCGCATTTATAATATAAGTAAGTATTAGCAATTTATATATAACATGTTTGATCTCTAAACAAGTAAATATTAAATTCGTTTTTGTTGTAAAATAAAAATTATAATAGGGTTATAAGAGAAATTAATTCGATATAATGATTGTAGCTATGAAAATATAATATTATACACGCGTTAAGTGCAAGGTTCAGTAAACGTTAATTGTCGATGTTTCTTTTTTATCTTTGACTGTCTAAAGTTTAACCACGATCTCAACTGATGATGGTCGACGATAGAAGACACGCAAGCCTATATCATGAATAAATTATTGATAAAACAATGAATAAATTATGAAAAAATGATTCGTTTCAGCTTGTGGTTCTAAGTTGATAAATTGTAATTACAGTAGTTTCACTAGATTATGCATTACGTACATCCAAGCAAAGTAGATTAATTTATTTCAATAACGAGTATATGAATAAGTGTCTCAAGGGTTTTTAATAGATATTGTCTTATTATATTTCAATATAGAAGCACTATAAATCTTAATTATTGCTTTTGTAGGCCATAGCTATAGGCCACAGCTACTAGACAAACAGTCAAACGTCATCCATTCATGGTTGACATACCTCCAGCTCGCTCGAGGCGTTTCGCTTCTACGTTTATCATCCGTACTGCCAGGGAGTGGAACACATTGCCCGCGTCTTTGTTTCCTGAGCGGTATAATCTGGCAGTCTTCAAGTCAAGAGTGAATAGGTATCTTCTAGGCAGGCATGCTACATCTTCGGCCCCATCATCGCTTTCCATCAGGTGAGATAGTGGTCAAATGCTAGCCTATCAAATATAAAAAAAAACTCATCATAATATTTATCAGAATGATGTATGTCCTTGGACGTAGCTCATTCTGATAAATATTGTATAATGAATTGCCATTCAGTCTATATTCGCTGGTTCCGGTTACCTTTAATTCAATTTAGAAAAAAAAAACTACAAATAAACTAAACGGACACAGTCACACTCACAGTCCACGCTAAGTTTCCAAATCTGGTATTGTGGGTGTTCAGCATTCATTTCACTCACAATCATAACCAGAAGCACATATATTTTTTGAAAAAGATATGTGCTCTTGTCGGAAATAATCAGGATCAGGAATCAGGAACCCAAAGCGCAGAAAACAAAGGCTCATTGTTCCCATAGGGTCGTCAAAAGAACACAAGAACTTCACAAATATGTTCCATATTATATCAGAATATGACGGTAAATTTATTTTAGACCATATTAAAGTTATTTACTAAAGGATCATTGTTATAATAATGTTATCCATTTAAACAGAAAATGAACCTTATACAAATACTTCACTCGAAAAGATCATTAATCTTTAGAGGGTGTTTATTTTATTAAATAGAGATCATAAATTTGGGTCGAGATAAAAAATATATTGCTTATCATCTTATTTAAAAAATCACAGCCATCACTGAGTTTTTTTTTTATTCTAGATAGGCAAGCATTTGACAACTATAACACCTGATGGAAAGTGAAGATGCGGCCCAAGATCTAACTTGATAGGCTAGAAGATACTTGGTCATTGTAAACTTGAAGACACCCAGATTATATACAGATAAGACTTAAGTTATCTACAAGGCACCGGGCTTATAGGTAACTCAAGTACTTAAGCCCACTACCATGTTTCAAGGGTTAACTGTAAATTTACTATATAAAACCTACACTACACACTAGTATAAATACTGTGTCGTCTATGATATCCTGAAAAAATCTACTTTTGAACCGACTTCAAAAAAGGAGGTTCTCAATTCGACTGCATGTTTTTTTATATATATTTTACGCAATATCTCCACCAATTATAAATCGATTATAATTTGATGGTTTTTGTTTGGTTAGTAGAGTATACTTCAGAGGTAGTCTCATATTTGATCGAAATCGGTCAACCAAAACCGAAATATAAGCGATGCAGGTTTTTTTAAGCTTTGCTTGCGTTTTAATAATCAATATTTTTGGTGCTATTAACATCGACAGCTATAATAATAAAAACAAAATACGGTACATATAAACGAAAAACACCATCATTACTGAAAACAATGAGTTAATAGCCACGAGTCAGCAGATATCCGAAACATAAAAGTCGACCATATATAAAAAAGGTCGAATGTGAATCGAACTCACTCACTGAGGGTTCCATACAATGACGCGGCCCGCCTCGCACTTGACCGTTATTATTTATTGTTGAACTTAACTCTATTTTATTTACTTTAGAACTACAGTTTAAAGTTGTGTAACTGTTTGGGCAATGTTAATTACAGGGCTTAAGCAGATTCTAATATCTCAGGTTGACGAGCACAGAGCATAGCCTAGTACTGCGAATAAGTAGAACTCATTAAAGATAAATAGATAAAGATGTATTTTATAGTCAAACACGAGTAAGAAAGATGTTGTACAATGTAATATTAAGAATCTATCTCTGAGATATAATTATTTTCTTTTTAATTAATAAGGTCTCGGTTGCATATTTTGGGAAGGAACCCTATAAAAACAATTCATACTATATCTATAGTCATCTATATATATATATATTTATATGTTTATAGTAACTATAGTCATTTGTCTCCAATTAAACTTGGCGGGCATGGTAAAGTAAAATGATGCCTTTGATATTATTATCATCCATTACTTCCATGTAAGTAATATCATGTTGTATATAGGGTTGTCACGCAAACGAAATCATGTTAGAAAGTAGGTAAATTGTGTAGTGTATAAGTCATAGCTGCATTTGATTAAGAAGCCTTTAATTCAGTGTTTCTTTCAAAAGGCCAAGATATAGTAATTTACTTTGCTAAATAAGGCTAGGCGTGTTTTAGCCGTTTGATTTGATGCTGGTATTTGAACAACACCCAGAGCATCCAGCTAATTATCAAACATATTGGAGCAATTGTTAATTGACAAACCTGTTGGCGCCGTTAGTAAGTCCATATCGTGGATCTTAGGTTCTATTCCCGGTAGGATTAAACAGGGAAAATTTCTGCGTCTGGTTATATCAAATTGTGTGTGTAATGCGATTGTGTTTTTGAAATCTATAGTATTAGAAGTTATTCAATCTTGGTTTGAAGACTTCCAAATAATACCGTTTATTTTATATAATTTTATAATTATTCTGTGCGTTGTAAGTAACTGAGCTCCTTCTATACTGCTGGATCGATGTTCGATGTTCAGGTAGATTAAAAATGATTTAGATTCACAATATAAGAAATTACACCCGTGCGAAGCCGGAGCGGGTCGCTATCATCGAGAAGTCGTAAAATACCGCATAGCTGAGAAATCATTTCTATGAAATATTTATTTTAGAAATGTAATAATGTTTTAATTTAGTTGTAAATTTGCTAGGAAGTTAACCAGACCATATTTTGCTAATGAGACAATTATGACTAAAACAAAAACAGAACGCGTTTTCAAATTGCTTTGAGAATACGTGAGGTTTTCATGAATTCCCGCAAATTCTGTCTTTTACTGCTTCTTTTCAAATTAAAGGTTGAGAGTTGCAAAGCATCCTTCAAAAAATAAAGGCCAGAATTTCTAAATTGCTTTCGTGATACTTCAGATACACCTACGTATAAGAGTACAGAGTTCCTTTTCTACTTCAAACACAAATTAATAGATATAATCTTCACACAATAATATGTATTTTGTGGATTTTATGTCTATAAATTTGTTTGTTCAAGTGTCAAAAATCAAGAAAAATTTATGTAAAAACTGCGTATCAGTTTATATTGATATAAACCGGAATCGAATCCGTATAATCCTTAAGAACAACGTTTTTATGCTGGGAACAAAAACCTATTACAAAATTGTTTAAACATAAACTCTATCACACTCACATCCCCACAAAAAGTTGTAAGACTTGTATCGTGGGTACCGTAAACATTCACGCCACACACACACAATCACACCCAGAACCAGAAACACAAATTTCCCTTGAGGAGAAAATGTGTTTTTCGACTGGGAATCGAAGCCGATACCAGCTGCTTAGAAGGCGAACGCGCATCCAACTGAGCCAACGGAAAATTAAATTAGAATTGTGAAATCAAGACCCGTTGTAGACAACGATATTGGTTACTAAAGTTGGTTTTAATTGCAAATAACTCTCAAATTCTGATGAAATCCAGCCGTTCTTAAAACCAATATTAATAATATTAAGAGCTCTTACAAATAAATTGATTTCATATCCAAGGATGCTAAAATTGTAATTCTTTGATCTCGAGGTGTGAAGTAATTTTCGAGCTGAATATTTATTTAATGTCTCGGCATTTTGATTATGACGAAGTCTTCTGAAACTTTCAAGTAGAGCTCACACTGAGCTGAAGATGAAATAATTAGAGCTGGTTTCTCGAAAACATTTTTCACAAATCTTTTAAAAATAGTAATGAGTTTTTCAGAAGTTTTGATGCGAATTGCGAAAATTGTTATAAGTTGTTACTTCTAAATAATATTATGCTAAAAAACTTAAATATTATATATTTTTGAGCAGCGGATGTGACTTCAGTTAGGGCTAAAAAACAGCATTTGCTGAATCCCTAACCTTTTCATAAGCACTTACAATTATGTAACAATATCTCACAATCTTTTATTTACATACTTTTGTGATTTTTTTATAAACGCCTTATTTATTTATATTCTAGCCGATTAGCCGAGTTACACCAACCATTTGGCATTTACCTACTAACCACGAGCAACACTTTTATTTTATATACGTATTATAAACGTACGTACCACACGGTCTTTTCGCTGTTACTGGGGAAACCCAACAAGGGTGTGTCGGAGTTGAAACGACTAAAAACCTGCGGTGTTCCCGATTCACGCCATATTGCCGGAACTATGTGGACGGTTTTACAGTTTTCCGCAGGGTAGCCGCAGGCAAAGCTTGTTTATGTACTGACGGTATATTTATGAAGGGTCTACGTGGAAGCATAATTTGGAAAACATACCTTTTTTCCAACGCTGTAGTGTTGAGTTCAGGTATGCATTAAAGTACAAATTAAAATATACCCAACTTATTTTTTTTTATATAATTAAGAGATGAAACGTGCAAGCCGCTCGCCTGATGGTAAGCGTCACGCTTGCCTATTACAATTTAGTGTCACCTAGAGTTTTGAACTTATATAGGTCAAAATCCAGCGCGGCAAAGCACTGCGCTTGTCACTCTGAGATATTAGACGTTAAATCTCTTTAAGCCCTATAATTTAACTCGAAACATTGCTTTTCAAACTTGCGAGTTCAAAACTCTAAGTGCGGCACCACGGCACCGTATGTCATGACAGGCAGGACGCACTGATTGAAGACTTTCGTCTTTAGGCTCTGTGGTATATGTAAAATTTTAAAGGCACTATTTTCAATTTATCTTAAAAACATACCCGATGCTAGCGCTGCCTCTGACGTCACGAACGTTTAGTATAGGCACATTTTCAATTTATACAAAAAATCATAGCAATCAAGACGATGCGTCTTGAATTTCCTTGAATTTCTTTTGCGCTCGCCTTTCAGAGGACTGGAAATAAAAGCGTAAGAGATGAGAAAGTAAATTAACTCCAAAGCGACCGATTTATCTCTAAGTGTTGCTGTACTTTGTAGGCATTTTATAAAGTCTAGAACGTACCAACGATATTATAATTATGTAGATAGAGTTCTATAGTAAATATTCGATAAACTAAATAAATAAATACTTCAGTAAAAGTCAGTTAATATTGTCATCCATTATTTTGACATGTTTTAGGTGTGTGTGGTGTGGTGACATGTTTTACAAATGAGTGGTGTGATGAAAATAATGTTCCGGTTTTTATAATAATGACGTTATCAAAGGAAGGTAGAAAATGCTACGGGTTTCTGCTTGACCATCGTACCAAATAAAGACAGTACTTTTGAAAGCAGTGACTTATCTCTTATATAAGTTAAAACTAACAAAGGTATTATGATTAGGTATATAATATTGTTGATATTATATAGCAACACAATTTTATAGAGATATACAAATTTAGACTTGCGTAACATTAGCAGACTACTGAGAGTGGTGATCACACTACTCGCAAAAATAATGCAATAATAGAAAACAGTTCAATATTATTTACCGGTTTCTAATTACGTTTTTTTAAATTTAATTGACATATGGCATTGAGCTATTGAGCTTAGCATGGACATCCAACATAAATATAAACCAGCGCTTACAAAATGGTCTGCTTAAAACCAAACTCAATGCATCTTAGCTAATTTGAAATAGTAAACTACTTAGCACACTAAAAGTAAATTCAATATAGGTACTTGAGGAGATTGAACAAACTGCCAAGATATGTGAAAATGTGCGTGTGAAAGCCTTTATGTTTATACAAATTTAAGCTCGAAAGGCACCTTAACACTTGAACTACACTAACTTCAAACTACAAGACAAAGCTAAAAAGATAACCCATTTTGCCCCATAATGAGGGAACTGCACCAAATGAGAAAACGTTAGAAAGGACTCGCTCAGTAATAAAAAAAATACATTACCAGCAGTTCTACTTACAGACATTGTAGATAAACATGGGGAAAATGTTAGCCTACTGGCATGAACTTATTTACTGTCAGTGAAGGTATGTGGCGTAGACCCGTGCTCTAATGAACATCTGGAGTGGAAAGCAGCGGAAAGAGATTCATTACTCTTGTAACTGAATACAGAACCCTTGCAGCGGCCTTTCCATGATTATTTGCTTTTGTGCGTTATTTCACAATGAGTTGTAATGAATGGGTCCGTTTAGTGCCGTCGTTTGTTAAGCAGGAAGCCGAGGTTGTTGCAAGTCTCTAGGGTATTGTTTAGCTAGCACTATAAGTGTAATTAATGTGTTTTGCTGGAACTAGTTGAGGATGTGCAGCTTGTTTGTTAACTACGCTTTTAGTTATTACATTTAGTACGCCTAACCACAATGTATATCGGAATATGAAGTAAATATTTTTAATCTATTATGTATTTTACCTGGATGACCAAGCGTTGCATGTATTTTTTTATTTTAAACGACGTTTTTTAAAAATGAAAACTAGCTAAAACGATTTAACGCCCACGAAACCCCCTGCATACTACATTTCATGATAATCATTGGAGCCGTTTCAGAGATTCAGATAATATAAATACATATATATATATATATATATATATATATATAATTATATATACAAGCTGACCCGACAGACGTTGTCCTGTCATTAAATTCAAAGTAGAGTACTATACTAATAATAATGATTTCTATTGTTGTATATTTTGATATTGTATATATATTAGTAATTTTTTATTATCTCTAAAACATAATTATTGTTTATTAGTTCATTAAAAGGTAAAAAGGTATTCAAATTATTATTTAAAGGCATTAGATAAAAAATAATCCCTATTTACCTTGGTCACGCCATAGCACTTGAGAACGACTTAACGATTTCATTCATCTACTTTTTTAAAAGTTTTCCGAGGTTTTTATGAAAATAAAAGTTAGGAAAATTACGCAGAAAATATAAAAAACCCAGAAAACTTAACAACGATGTACTACGCGAGTTTGACAGTACGCACGTTTGTTTTTTTTCCGGTTAATAGCCACGAGGTAGGTTAGTATATTATTTTTAAGTATTTATTGTTACAGTATAATTACAATGCTAAACTTAAATTAGGCTACGGATCCAGTAACTATAATATGCATTTATAAATTTTAATTTCATGCTAGTTATTAATTTGTTTAAGAGCATTTCCAATTTCATTGCTTCACCCAAGCTCATGATAATAATGATGCTGACACAAAATGACAATCCTGTCATCAGTTGTGTGCTTTATCATATTACCCTTATACGTTAAACCACTGAATTAATTAAAAACAGAAACGCAGACACAATTTATTATCTGATAATTAAAACTTTAGTTTTTTGTATTCAGTATAAGCAAACGTTTGACCAATATTTCACCTGATGGTAAGCGATGATGTGGCCGACGATGGAACACGCTTGCCTTGAAGATACCTATTCACTCACGACTTGAAGACTCTCATACTTATCAGGAAATACCGACTCAGTCAAGGAGGTCCATTCTTTTGCGATTCGCTCAAGAAATGAAGAAGCAAAACGCTTTGTAGAATACCTACTATATAAAGTTATGTGTAAAAGGTTTGATGCATTACCTAGTTACTTTTGTTGACCGTTTTGTTTTAGCCTTGAAATCAAAGTCAATCGAAGTTCATAGTAGGTTGTAAGTTAAAAAGCTTTTTCATGTTAGTTTCTATATTTCTAAATGTATGCTCACAGAATACGTTAAAATAATTAGTAACAAGTTGCCAGGATCTGTAAAGTTTTCCATTATGTGGAGCCCTAGAGAAAAAAAAACGTATATATTTTTTTTCTCTATGGCGTGATTATTGTTCATTAAAAAGATACAGTGGAAGTTATAAATAATATAACAAGAAATAATTAAATACATACATTCCAATTAAGTACATAAAAGTTAAATCAGTAATAAAACGGGTATTAGTTAAGAAAGCTTATAATTAAACGAATGACTACATTAATGACTAGGATGCATGGAGGCGAACTGCACAAGCGCTTTCTGGACACTACGTAGTACAGATAGATATATCTAGGTTAATATATTAATGTTTAAGAGTGTTTTAAAAAAAATTAAGGAATGCGCCACTGAGTTTCTTGCAAGGTTCTTCTCAAGATGGCTGTAATTTTGCGAATCGGGCAGTAGAGTCATTAACTTTCATTATTGCCTCTTTGAGGACCATGTGAATAAATGGTTTTGATTTTTGAATTTGATGCTGCCGTGTTGACAGAACATTGTGTTATATATTGGTTTACACCACTTTTTCCTTCGCCTGTACTTTGTATGAGTGATCCAGTTAAGTATTATAAATAACATAAAAATTAAAAGTGGTGACTCGACCACGCGGTCAAGTTTTTCACGATCAAGTTTTTCGAGTTAACAACTAACTCATATGCAACGTATGTAGTGTAGTCACCTCTAGTTTCAGTCGTCATAATTTGACAATATAAGTTTGTTATTTCGTCAACCGATCACACTTGTCTTACGGATCGTACGTTACTTGCCTAGAGAATTGCAAGGCATGACCAACATAAATAGATAAACTTAATCTGTTAAGGATTTATGCGACTTCACTCACAAAAACTTAATCTAGATCGTGACATAGACTAAGTAAAAAATAAGTACACTAAACTGCGTCTTACTTAGCATTTGTTAAACTATGATGTTATTATTACTTAATCTTTCCTATTTACTAATTGTGACCATACAATTATTAATACATTTCTTATTCTCTAAGGCAGAGTAAAACAATGAGCTGTATAGTTACAATTTACTATGACCCTATGTAGTAACTAAGGTGAACGTAATATTTTATAATCGCTGGTCATAAAACATCCCGAAATATTTAGATTGCCAGATATAAATAAATTAGTTCAAGGTGAGTTTCCAAATTAACGTGCGATTCCATAACCGAGGGTGATTATTATTAGCTTACGTTTTTCACATGACATGGTTTTTTTATACTTTCCGTTGGCATTGAGTGTGTGATGTGAATGTTTCCGGCACCCATGTCACAAGTCATCAAACTTAGTGTAAGTATCAAATAATAAAAAAAATATTTGAGAATCAAAAACATATTGTGAGAGTTATTTCATATAGGCATATTTACTCGTCGAATGATTTTTTCAGCTTGATTTTTTTTTGGGGTCGCATTTTCATGAATTTTGAATAAAATCACAAAAATCATAGATTGCCGCGCGTGACCTTGCGAAACCGCCACGATGTTATTTACGCAATATACAGCTTTATGTGCAAAAGTTTAAGAGGGATAATTGGCTGTGTATTTTGATATGTATACATAAAAAACAATTGTTATGCGCTAATCACGCAAAAACACGAAAACGGCTCGATCGATTTGGCTGATTCTTTTTAATTTTTTGGTGTGTTTATTAATGTTAGGGCAAGGTTTGTATATAATTTTTTTTTATTCACCGGAAATTGAAACTGCGCAAAGCCGGGGCGGATCGCTAGTTGTTAATATTTTCAAATGTATCCACATTCGTTCTTCAGAACTTGTATCTGGAATAGCTTTTAAACAAACCAACACACACGAGATTAATGATGTTTCCTGTCTCAACGGAAAGCCAGACAGATTGACTTTAGCATTTGGGAATGTCAGAGGGAAATGGGTTGGAACATGGTTGGAACGGATACGTGCGATCCGAAAATCAAAGAAAAAGTTGGGAGCTAAAGTAATGTGGAATTGAATGTAAAAGCATAATTAGGGTTTGCACACTATACATAAATATTAAAACAGTGACACTTTCATATTTATGTATAAATCCTAAATTAAATGATTAAATTTACTTATTTAGCTTTAACGTATTAGCATTGCAAATCAGAGAGGCAATGCAACGCTATTTACTGGTAGTGGGCGACTTGAGCCTTGATGCCTTGTAAGTGACTTAGCTCTTTGCTGTATAGATGTATATAGTTTTAGAAAATATAGGCAATTGCCCCATAGATAGACGGTCAGACGGTTGAAAGAAATTTCAACCCAGATATATACCAAGTATTAACAATATTAAAAAGAACATCAACATTTTGAGTCCATCGACCGACGAGCAAAAAGACTAATTGGCGATGATAAGCTAATTGAGTCCAAATTGCAGAATCTCGGTCACCGACGTAAGATCGTAAGCCTATCGATATTGTATCGGTTACATTTTGGCGAATGTGCGTAGGAATTACACGAATTAATTCCCCATGCCCGTTTTACCATCTAACAACAAGACAGACTGGCAAACGTCATCCATTCGTGGTTGACATACCTCCGGTTCGCTCGAAGCGTTTTGCTTCTAAATTTGTCATCCGTACTGCGAAGGAGTGGAATTCATTGCCCACGTCTTTGTTCCCCGAACGGTATAATCTGGGAGTCTTCAAGTCAAGAGTGAATAGTTATCTTCTAGGGAAGCATGCTACATCTTCGACCGCATCATAATTTTCCATCAGGTGAGATAGTGGTCAAATGCTTGCCTATCTAGTATACAAAAAAACATTATTTATCTGATCGAAGAATTATATATATAAATATATCTAGTTTCATACATACCTATAAAATATTCCAAACCATAAATTATGCTCTAAGTATTTATCATAATTTTATTTTTATGATACCATATAATTCCTTCATACATTTTTAAGTAAACGTATTACATTATGTATCTAAGTGTGTATTTACCTTGATATTTTGTTTTTGTAACATGAAGGTAATCTTTAACAGAAAAGGGAAGCTTTAGTGGTCTCTGCGGAGCTACTTACCCTAGCATTTGATAATAATTATGATCTTGGGGTTCTTGTTACTGTACACGTAAGACGTGTTCGTGAAGGAACGTTTGGGGAAAGTTGTTTTACTTTAGGCACACTTATTTAATAGCTGATTATAAGAACATAATGTTGTATTTATTGCTTGGTAGGTCTAGAAAAAGACTATCAAAGGCGTTGCGGAATAAGGGCTTGCTTAAACTTAATTGTATTCATGCTACCTATTTATATTGCAGCTCTAGCTAGCTCGCTGTTTTGTTCCGATACATATTTTTCTAATTTACGCGCGCGAAGCCGCGGAGAACAACTGTGTATCTATAAAAATGCTTATCGTCATTGATTACAATCATTACATACTAAAGCTTTTTTCCGATAACACATCATTTTTCCCGCTTCCTCAAAATTAACGTAATTTTGGCTAACCTTTACGTTTTTCTGTTTGCCTAAATAAACAGTAAATAATCACTTATTCTAAAAACATGAAGATAAATTATTCACTAGGGAGAGAGGTGTACATGAAAAATAAATTATTTGTCGCACGACAAAAGCTCTTTTCGTTTTTCACAAATTATTTTCAAAATTATTTGCGGTTCAGAGAAGACGAATAGGTATTTTTCATGTCTTTGCACAGCTTTTATGTTTCTAGCTGTAATTAGGTGGTCTGACTATAACTACGCTGTTGACTTAGCGGTAGCTTTGTGATTTGTGCATAAAAATTCATTATACTGAAACAAGCGACCCGCCCCGGCTTCGCTTGTGCACTTTCCGGTGGAATAAAAAACTTATTTATCGGATCAAAATTGTGAATCTAAACCATTCTTGAATCCACCTGAACAAACCCAAAAAAAAACGATAAATTCGGTCCAGCCGTTTAGAAGTTCCGTGACATAAACACGTACCTACAGAATAATTATATATATAATTATAAGACGTGTAAACAATGTTTATCAATAAATGTGTATTTGACTATTTAGTATTTGAGTATTTGAATAAAGATTATTTTCTTGAAAGTGGTTTTGACATGACATAATATACTTTGTGGGTAGTCATTTTATATTATGCCAATAATGTTTATTGTCAATACTATACACTCGTGTATTTTTGTAGAAAAGTGTATCTATAGTGGTTGAACAGATTTGGATAATATTTTCAAGGTGAATAGTTTTCAGTCAGGGTGTATATTTATTTATAGGAGTCAAATGCTGGTCCATATAAGAGTATGCATATTACAAACAAAATTATATTGTACGTTGGTAAAGACAGCATTTAAGGTAAACCTTTTAATAAATGTGTTAGTATATTTCTGTGTGACGGTTTTTATTCTCTGAATAAAGGAATACATTTTTGAAAAGTAGGAGTATAGTACCCATAATATTACTCATCGTTCGCTTGATGGTAAGGGTAACATTTGCCCATTACACATCATTGACACTCAGAGTTACTTATATAGTTCGAACTTCCGCGTTCTAAGCACTGCACTCGTCACCCTGAGACATAATATGTTAAATCTCTTTAAGCCCTCTTGCTATTGCTCTTCTATCGGAAATATAATAATGTTTCCACACTACTGCTTGGCGGTTGAATGTCTGGCATCGGTGTGGTAATGTCCCAGATGGACTATCCAAAGAGACAATCCTACCACTACGAAACATACGTTAAAGAAATAAGTTTAGATTTTCGTACCATTGCTGCATACCATAACATACTTCGTTAAACATATTAGCAACAGAGCAATGTGTTTGTACCGTAGAAAAATATATTCTCGCCACATAGCACTTTCATTTCAGCTAGAACGTTAATAACAATCTGAACTATTTCAGTCCAAATGTACTACAAATTTCATGGCTCAAGCTCCGGTTTTATAGTGCTGACATTTTCCATGACCTTTTAGACAATGACGTTGAACAAAAACATGAACGGGTGGGTGTTACTTCTTTGGGTGTTACACGGAAGAGTTGGTATTTGTTCCATTTTTGATTCGATAAGCGTAGTGTAAATGTCAGTGTACATGTTTATTTCATATACGAATCTATTAATGCTATTTTAATTAACACATTGAATGCCAATTAAAAAAATATCGTATTATAACTTTTATCTGATGTAGGTTTTTATTGGAACGAAAGTTCGCGCATTGCGAAAGGGGGCTAGACGGAAAAAATTAAGACCAAAAGTTGTAACGACACTTTTTGCTGTAGTTGTAAGCCATACCACGTTTTCGCCCGATCACCGAAGTTAAGCAACGTCGGGCGCGGTCAGTACTTGGATGGGTGACCGCCTGAGAACACCGCGTGATGTTGGTTTTTGCATGTTTCTTTTAATTTTGGAACGAAAGTTCCTTATCGCGCGTTGCGAAAGGGGGCTAGACGGAAATTGAACTTCGTTTCATCCGGGTGTCCCTGGACACCGCTCAAGTTTTTTTATTTTACCTGATAGTAAATGATAGATTTAATAGATGCCAACAACAAACACTTTCACACACTGCCCCACATGGATTGTGTCGTGGGTGCCGGAAAATTCAATACACACACACAATCACAACCAGAACCAAACACAAAAATTATTCGGGGAGAAAACTTGTGCTGCCGCCGGGAATCGAACCGATACCCCTGTGTTTTTGCGAAAAACAAAAAAAACAATTATTTTTTCACAAGCTTTTATTTATTTTCAACTGTCCCGTTGTCTATTTAATTTTGTCGGTCTATAATTAAATCTTGCAAGCTAAATTAGATCCATTTTCCGATATCCGGTTCGATAAAATTTGGTGTACTTATGTATCTTCGGTAATAATACAATGATATGGTATCATGGAGCTGGCCGATGGAGACGGAAGATGGCTTTAGGATCTTCTGAACTTAACAAGATAGTAGGAACCTTACAAGATAAACCCATATAGTTTGGGATTGTTTGATTCGTCTAGACAAGTTCTCTGGTTATAATTTTTTTATTGATATACAACTAGTAGAATCTTGATAAAAAAAACATGTAATAGTATTACTGTTATATAATATAGTATAACATTAACTCGATGTAATAACAAACTTCACCGTTCTTTTATTAATCACTTTGCGAAATAAAACTCTTATAAGTAAAATTATGCCTTTCATTTCGCTTTTGTTTGCGTCGTAGATATAAAATAGATTGAATGGAACAGTATAAACCTAAAGACGGCTATAAAATGAAAACATCAATTTTACAGTAACGACTTATCCATAAAGAAAGCGTTGGTTCTAAAAGAGCTAGGTTTTATTTTGTGTTATCGTGTGGCTGTTCTAAAATGATGGTTAAAATATGAATGAATTTTAAATTTCATTGTAAAACGTCGCTTTATGTTGAACTGCCCGTTGGCTTTGTTAGGTGAGCGTTCGCCTTCTAAGCAAGTGTATCGGTTCGATTCCCGGCAGAAACACATGTTTTCCCTCCAAGGAAAATTTATGTTTCTGGTTTTGGTTGTGATTGGGTGTGTGATGTGAATGTTTCCGGCACACACGACTCAAGTCATTGAACTTATATTTATAGTCCTTATATTTAAAAGATTACACGTTAGAGCGACGACTGGGCCGTGCCTTCTCGTGTCCCTTAGAGCGCACATAGGGCTTAGTGTGTGAACGCGGAGCGCCGGGCGCGGGCCCGAAGTGTCTGACGGCCTCGCGGGCGTTGCGGCGGCCCTGGATCAGGACGGTCTTGAACTGTGTGTGTAAAAGCGTTTATGTTTACGTTATGTATGTTATGTATTTATTTATTAATAACTAATATTGCCTCGCGGCTTCGCTTGCGTTATTTAAGTTGAACAGAAACCTATGTGTTAATCCCGGTTATATGCTGTGTATTCCAAATTTCATCCAAATCAGTTAAAGCGTGAAGAGAAAACAAACACACACAAACATTTGCAATTAAAATTTTTGTGATATAGATTGTAAGGTAGCCAAATTATCGGTATTGCTTAAATGTTTGAGAGTAGAGCGCAGGAGTTACGTACATGAGTTCATTCGTCCATGCCTATTTACAACTTAAGAACAAGACAATTTGCTAAACGTCATCCATTTATATTTGACATAAGTCCAGTTTGCTTGAAGCGTTTCGCTTATATTTTTATGAATAAATGCTTGCCTATCTAGCAAATATTGTGTTTTACCAATAACAGAGCATATTTAAGATACTCGTAGGTTTATGAAGTTGGCCCCACTGCTTCTCATAAATATAATTGATGTCTATTAGTTATATATCTCTCATGCGATATCATCTGAATAAAATTACATAATTTGTATACGCGATGGGCAAGCCTTACTTACCTATATTATGAACCTGAAAGTTGTCAGACAGTCTAAGAGTGTGCAAGTGTGTGTTTGGGTATTTCAAATAGTCTAGAGTCTAGACTTTCGAATTGGACATAACCGCAGGAAGTAACTGGATACCTACAATATCCACAGAATTGCAGAACAAGACATCTTGTCGTTTTTTTGGTTATTAACTTTGTTTTTTCTTTCATATAACATACACATTAGATCCAACTTATGGGCCAATCCTACTTCCTACAAATATTATAAATGCGAAAGTTTGTGTGTGTGAATGTTTGTTACCACGTACTTCCGTTACGAATAATCAGATTTTGATGAAATTTAGAATGTAGATAGTTTAGGTTCCGGAATAACACATAGGCTATTTTTTTACCTAATTAAGGCGGGCGAATTACGCGATAATTTATACTTAATTACTTTTTCGTAAATGTAGTACATTAAAATTGTAACAGTAATCTGCATATTCTTAATCTTGTAAGTAATATACATTTTTATTTCGCAGGTATGACCAAACTGGATAAATCAATGGTGAGAACAAAATTAAAGGACAAGTGGCCGGAAACGATGATGGCTAAATTATCTAAAAAAAAATCTTCAAGCATTTCAAAGGTTTCGAATCATTATACAGGCTAAAGATTTCGGTGAAAGTATCATCGAGATAATATTTTTGGCTGAACCACGTTTAGCTCTCTACTTACGTAGTTCCCATTTCATCATATACAATTTACAGGATACTGATTGAAAAACAAATGAAAAATACGACATTAATCAAAAATTTTATTCGGAACATCGTATTTAAAACATTGAAGAAAAAAAAAACAACGGGTTGCACTCCGGGAGTGCCGGCAGAAGTGAAAACTTGAACCATAGTAGAAATATATACATTAATGTTGTAAACAGCAGGAGCAGGCATACATTTTTGCCGCGTGGTAGAAGGGAGGGGATATTACTACCTCTCCTTCATCTTACGAATTTTCGATCAGGTCACGTGTCCTGACGAGAGTTTAAAATTATTTACCCATCCCAAAAAATGCACAACGCCGCTAAAGAAGTTTTCACTTCAAAAAGTTTTCATTGTCTGAGTAGTTTAGTTTTTTATGCTGTATTTTTTTTTATGGGTAAGTATCAGTCTCAACTGATAGAAAGCAATGATGCGGACGAAGATTTGACATCCTTGCTTAGAAAATACCCATTTACTTTTGAGTTACGCTATTTTAAAAGATACCTACTATATTTTTGTTTTATAATATATAGTTATTAATTGATTTAGAAAGAATGCACTGTAACGAATCCATATCCAAACACGTGTCTATTCAAAACTAGTCAATGACCATCCGTCATCATGGGACGCCTGTCTCGGACGCAACCTGTCAAGAATGAATGATGGTCGTCCCAAAACGCCTGATATTTTCCCGTATTCTTAACTACCCAATCTTCCAATTTCCTCCCTCGAGTAAAATTTCATTTCGTTGGCTTATTTTTGGTTATATTTAAATGACGTAATCAGTTTTACGAAGCGGTTGACAGTAGAAAGGTAGGTTATAAGGCGTCTGGGTAGAAATTGCGCTTAAAGTGATAAGGCTTCTTGTGTTGAAACTTTACATATAAATTTGTTTGTAGAAGATGTAGGGTCATTCAATTTTTTTTTTTTTTTTTATTTTTTTTTTATTTATTTATTCCTTATATTAAATTCAACTCTTACTAAAAACTTATGAACCAAGTTACTGACAACGGTAAGTTTTTAAGTTTTCTTAAAGCTTTTATTTAATTTGCAATGTATGTATGTAACTTTGTTTGTTCAGTTGGAATCATGCAACTTAATTTTGAAGCAGATATCTTTTACCGATTGAGCTGCATTTTTTGAACTACACATAATTATCAATATCTGTAGTTCGAGCCATCGTAAATACGGTGTAGTTATTCATTACTTATACTGTTGCGATTGGTTTTAATTTGTCTTTGTTTCCTGAGCGGTATAATCTGGTAGTCAAATCAAGAGTGAATAGGTATCCTTTAGGCAGGCATGCTACATCTTCGGCCGCATCATCGCTTTCCTTTAGGTGAGATAGTGGCCTTAAATGCTTGCCTATCAAAGATAAAATAACAACAATACTTCACAATTATTAAGGACCTTTAATATTCTCTTTCGGGTTTAAAATATAAATAAAATTCCGTTTTCTTGATGGTCTAAAACGCTTGAAAGTTTTTGAAACAAATTATAACAACTTGCCTACAATACAGTAACTCAATTATGATACTTGTTTGTTGTTGAGTATCCTTGAATATCACAATCAAGTTGTTTCCTCGAAACTTTAAATGTATCTATTTCTGGATCAAGTAGACATATATTGCACATAGACATGTAACTGACAGTTGACGTAGTTGTTAATTGCCTGTCTTTTAAGCTACGAGTGCTGGGTTATATTCCCGGTAAAAACTCAAATTTTGCCCTGAGGGAAATTTGTGTTTCTGGTTCTGGTTGTAATAGTGTGTACCTACTATGTGATGTGAATGCCGAAAAACCTGCGTAACAAGTCTTTGTAGGTACTTGATGCGGGACTATGAGCTTGAAAGCGTTTGATTTCATTCTAGGGCGTAATTATTTAATTTTCCAAAGGAATGTTGAGTTTCTGTTCCTGAATGTTTCCGGAACCCGCGACACAAATTATTGAAGATAGTGTGAGGCTGTGAGTGTGAAAGCGTTCATTTTTATTTTTTAATTATTAATAGTTCAGTTTTGGGAGATTTTCAGCCTCTAAGAAATAGTTATGTTTATTAAAAAAGGAATATTTAAGCAGTTATACTGCTTTAATTGACAAGGGAGGTGCGTCAGGACAGCAGCATATGATTTGAATTATAAAGAGTCTATAATATATCTAATTTAGAACCTACAGGGTTTAACGATCAAATAATTATTACAAGCTTCCCATTGTATTCGGTCTACGGCTGTTACGTGAATAATTTATGTAGGTATGTACTTAATCTATTGTGCGCCACGTGTGAGGTATGTGGGCCAGTAAATTAGGTTAGGTATATGAAATTATATAAATAACTGCTGGAATTTAGTTTTAATAAGGTTCTTTTGTAAAGAAATATTGTGCTTTTATGAAATGTTTTTTGTTTTTCTATTATTACCTTAGTGCTATATCTTTCTATATAACGTATACCTAGTATACCTTTACTACTTGGTGTTGTACTACTATGTGTATCGTACCAGGAACCGTGTGCCAGATAATGAAAATACGCGTTCGATAATTTGTGTCGTGAATGCCGAAACATTCAAATCACACACAAAATCACTCCCAGAACCAGAAACACAAATATTCCTTGGCGAGAAAATTTTTGTTTCCACGTGGCATCGAACAGCTTAAATCGATATTCGCTGCTTAAAAGGCGGACGCACACTAAAATCAGCTACCAAACTGTTCAATTAATAAAATAAACAATTTAAATATCAACCCCCCTCTATTAACCATGTGTTCTAAAGCTTAGCAATCCGTATGCCAACCGAATTCGCCATTTGTGCTTCTACATTTGTTATAATAATATTCTCCATGTTTGGTATGATTAAATCAATAGTTTCAAACTGTTAACTAGATTATGGAATCATGCAAATGTGAACTAGCAGACATACTAGACGATGCTCCGGCTTTTAAAATCAGACGCATCTAAGATCTTTTATCTTCCCATTCATGAATACTCAATTTATTGTATAAACATTTTGCAGAACAGCTGCATTCTTTGGTTTCGCAAAATAAATAAAATTTCCCTCGAAAGTGGTTCTGGGTATTGCGAAATAACAACATTTTCGTATCGAGTAAACTGACATTTTTACCGGGGGCTGCAATATTGTTTCTAGACTGGATGCTAGCACAGTACCTGAATAAGGCCCAGCCAATCTAAAACACAAAAACAGGATAGCAGCTTCATAATAGTATTAAATAATACTATACGAATGTTTGTACTGACATACTGATTCACTGACTGACTGAGAGACAACGCACAGCCTAAACCGCATGTAATAAAGACTTCAAATTTGGAGGGTACATTTGTCATAGCTCTTAGATAACATAAGTGTAGCTATCGACTGCAGCAACAAACAGCTGCTTGCATCGTGGAAGAAGAGTGCCTTAAGACGGTGGTATTGCGCTTTAAGCAAGATAATATTATAGCTCAATTAAGAGGTTATATGCAGTTTATTAAAAAGGCAGCGCGTACCTTTATTGTCTATTTGAAACTAGAAAAATCTAAAAATTTGCAGTCTTTTCGTTCCATTAATACCAATACCCGGAAATTTGTGTATCTTATTATTTTTATAAAAATGTAAACGAGCAGCCTGTTTATGAAGAGATTTTTTATTTTTACTATTTTAAAATCGTATACACTAGTTGTTCGCCCTGAACTTACATCTTGCTACTCATGTGTATGGGTGCCCCCTTTATATTCTCATTTATATCATTTTCATTGCCATTCCTGGCTTTGGGTCATAGCGATATATTATCTGAGAATTTGAAGCTATTCTTTTGTATGGTTTAGACGCTAGATGCCTCTGACAGACGGACGGAGGGATGGAGGGACTAAGTGCTGAACCACCCAAGTCAGCTTAGAGAGCTTGCTTCGCTCGATCAATTAAACTACTGGTAAGCTAGTAGAGCTTCTAAAGGATAATTAACTTAACTTTCTATAATGATCAAACTCAGTTAACGCAGGCGTAGAAAGACAAAAAAAAACATCACATACACCGAATTCAGTATATCTTCTTATTTAGAAGATGGGTAATAAATAAAAAGCGTGTGTAAGTATCATAAAAACGATAAAGTTTATTTCAAGACTGCTTGCTCTGTTCCATTTCAGCCTTGAGGTAGAAAGAGATATGTCTCGCAAAATTGACAAAATTATTCATGTTTTAGGAGTATTCAGACTCCAACACGCCCCTGTGGGTGTAAGTGTGTTTTATGTCTTATGACACTTGTTACATGGAATCCTCCGCTAGTCTTGATTTACCGCATTTTTCTTCACCTGAATATTTTCTACGCCAAAGTGAGAAATGAGGGTAGAAATGGAGTGTAAAAGAAAGTTATCTTTCCGGAATGTTTATGATTTTCGGGTTCCAGATCGCAAAATATAGTTTCTAAAATGGAATAGAATTTTACCAATATTGTACCGTAATGAATTATTTGCGTTTGTTTAGTATCTGTTATTATCCGTTTATATTTAGTGATATACTCTTTGCAAAACACCATTGGAACAGAAAGCTGCATAACACCATTGCAGTCAATGGTGTTTTGCGGCTCTCTTGGTAGTTTCATTGTATGTCTCAGCGTGTATACCATCTAGACCACCGGTCACTCACCAACAGATGACAGGGTGATCAAATTCAAATTAATCTATTTGTTGGTATCCAACAAATAGATACCAACAAATAGTTTTTCATGTTCATAGCTGAATATAAGCTATGAACATGAAAAACTCCAAAAATACTAATACAAACTTGCAGATTTATTTTTATTTAACTGTCAGTTGGCTTAGTTGGGTGTGCTTTTGCCTTCCAAGCAACAGGTATTGAGATCGAGTCCTGGTGGAAACACAAGTTTTCTTCCCTAGGTAAACTTGTTTCCCCCGACACAAGTCAACAAACTTAGTGTGAGAGCGTTTATGTTTAAGCTTATTATATAAATGATATGATTAATACATTCTAGCGCCGCAGAAAGATAATATGATCAACACACTCTAGACAGCACTGTTTCAGACTATTCGAAACATTAAACAATTTCCTAAACATATAAAAAAAAAATTACCTAAATTTTTACTTTGAAATCGGTCCGCCTGTTTTGCATCTACTTTCAGGATCAGCCCCTAATAAATCTCGTTAGTATTTAATGATAATAATAGTAACCATAACAACAAGAAAAATATTCGTAAAAAGACGATTCTTTGAAAACCAAAATTATTCCAGTAAACTTTTACAGAACTGTTCGTTGGCTCAGTTGGGTACGCGTAGAAGGTGATCTTCTAAGCAGTGAGAGTCGGGTTCCATTCTCGCTGGGTGCTCCTGCTTTTATTCCAAAGGAAATTTGTCTTACTGGTTATGGGTGTGATGTGAATGTCTCGGGCACCCAGGACGTAAGTTATCGAACTTAGTGTTGGGCTGCAAGTGAGAAAGCGTTTATTATTATTTGTGAACAAAATAACTATTAACGGGTAATAATACACTATTTTGGAAAATATTTTAAAATAAATAACGCAATTTTTTTACTATTGAGGCCAAAACTACATTCAATAATTTTTGATGATGTCTGTCCATTTATATACAGCTCCAATTATGTTCAAATCTATCAACAAAGGAGCCAAATTGTTCGATTTCAATTGAACAGACCGGACTATAGGCGCAGCTGTTTCCGCTCTCACATTTTCTATTGGATTTCATCTGTATAGTTACTTTTTGGTTTAAATGACTAAAATAACAAGGTTGTTTGATATTGGAAACAATTGAGTGACGGGAGCGATTTGAAACTTTGTGACAATCAATAAGTATTTCCTATTGTTTTGGTTAGTTCCTACTTTATTATATATTCGCTGCTAAGGCAATGTTACATTTTGATTGTGTTTACTTCAATAATTAATTACTAATTATTCATTTTCTTTTTGCGTTTGCTTTTCGGCTTATTTTAATTTTCAAATTGAAATGATATCATGCTAAAACGACGAAACATTGTCGATAAGTATAAGTGATAAAATGTAACATATATTTTAACATTTATTTCTTTATTGCGCAAAATGTACCTACATAAGTGGACCTAATGCTAGGGGCATTTTCTACCAGTCAACCACACGTGGTAGATAAGAAGAGGGGTGCAGGCGTGCATCGAAATGTTATAGACAGGGAAACAAAATAAAGTAGGTAATTTTTAGTATAGTCAGAAAAATGTGAACAGGCAATAAGTAAAAGCAGTAATAAGTAGACAAATTATTGCAATTATAAAATCTTTTATTTGAGGAAGAGAAACTATATACGTTTATATTGTAGAATATATAATAGAAATCTCTAGTTAAATTTGAACATTTAGTACAGTCAGATAAAATTAAACATGCGTTAAGTAAAATCCGCGGTAATAAAGTCAAAGAAATATAACCACCGCATTGAATGTCATCAAAATATTAATCAAAATCACAAACTACAATTATGGTAATATATTCATGGCTTTTTTATCGAACACTATTAATGATTTGATTTTGCCAGCTGATATGCGAGCTACGAACGCGTATTTGGCTTCAAACATTTGCGTTGGGCAATTAAGCATACGCGATGTTTATGCGATCCCAATTATGATTGATGTTTCCGATGTTTTGGTACTGGCATTTACCAGCATATGGGCAAGGCATATTATGATAAACGGAGCATTGGTTATTAATGAAGGAAAATGTATGTATATTATTTATCTATTATAACGGCTATCATATAAAGATATAAGTAAATTCTGACAGAATATGGGGACATGCATGAATTTTATATAGATTTAGAATTCTTCTTTGTTTTTTTTATAACCATAAATACACTTCATACATTAGTATACTATACAAACAAACGCAAACAAACGCATTCACACTCACAGCCCCACATTAAGTTCAAAGACTTGTATTGTGGGGGCCGGAAACATTCACATCTCACACACATTACACCCAGAACCAGAAGCACAAATATCCTTTGGGAAGGAGTTGTGCTCCTGCCGGGAATCGAACCCAGGACCCATGGCGCCGAGGGCGGAGACCTGTCCACTGCGCCAATTGGGTCGTCAGTATTTAGTCATACATATTGAATTGTGTGTGTTATTGTTGAAAAAATCTTTACAAGTAAAGAACTCAAGAATCACTTTTTTCGTTCTGGGTCTATTTTAAAAACAGTCACACATTTGAAACTTACTTATAAAATTCGATATATCCTGTTGTTGTACAACAATTACAAATGTTAAACAATTATTATTAAAAAAAGGATTGAGCTATTAAACTCAGAAATTCTAAGTGAATTACGAGTATAAAGTTATAAACGAATAAATGTATATATAAGCATGATATAAAATTTATTAATTGTAAATCAAAGTCTCTTTATTATGCGGGTTCTTTTAACCGCTTTGCCGCTATATTATGCGGGTTCTTCTAACCTTATGTACATTAGTTACGAACCGGTTGACGCAGTAAGCTGGTCTCTGCCTTCTGCACCATGGTTCTTGCGTTAGAGAGCTAACAGGCGCACAGTTTTCCTTCCCAAAGGACATTTGTGTTTCTGGTTATGCGTGTGAGTTCTTGAACTTGTTGTGAGACTGTGAATGTGGCTGCATACCAGCAGCTACGTTTCTTTCCAAATCTGGGCTGTCAAGACCATATATAGCCAAAAAACTTATAGTAGTAGAACAAATATTCTCGTGAAAGTTCGCGTCAAACTTTTGTTCCTGACCGTACTCTTCAAAGTTCCCCTCCCGAAGGAATAATCAATGTGAAAAGTTTGAGAATAGAATTTATACACTAATTATAACATGTTGAGGTGTCAGCAAAATTTTAGACATCGTAAAAATATTAGGGCTATGGAGTGTTTAAATTAAACACAATATTAAATTTCCCTCGAATTTTAAAGAATCAGTTGGCGCGGTGGACCAGTCTCTGCCGTCTGCGCCGTAGGTCCTAGGTACGATTCCCGACAGGAACACAATTTTCCTTCCCAAGGGAGAATTGTGCTTCTGGTTCTGGGTGGGATTGTGTGTTTGATTTGTAAATGTTTCCAGCACCCACGATACAAGTCTTTGAACTTGGTGTGGGGCTGTGAGTGTAAATACGTTTATGAAATAAAGAAATGTAGTAAAAAGCCAAGTAGAAATTTGTCACGCAAAAACCGGACCGGATGTTTGGCCTTGCCATTGGCCAGATGTCCGGTCCGTTAACCATTACAAAGAGATTTTCCATTAAAAAATGGTTGCAAACAGGATGTTTACATCGGAGACTCATTTTTCGAGTTCCTTCATAAAAAATATTTACCGAATTTTAATAGCAGAGAACTGATTGACATAAATGTTGCAGTATGTTATCGGTAAACAATACATTTATTTTGGTTTCGAACTGGTTGGTCCCACACGTGTGTTCAATAGGATTTTTGAGTTCCAAATACAAAAATGACAAGAATACATGAAGGCAAGCTGCACAAGGCCTTTGTGGCGAAGACATAATATAGATATACCTAAATTAATATAATTTCTGTAGTTCAATTCATTTATAGTGTTTTAAAAATATCATGATAAAATACGCCGCCGCGTTTGTTGCCAGGATTTTGAATTTTCACCATAATACAAAAACACTTTATTGACACTGAAAGAATAATAATGACCATAAATAACTTATAAGATAGGCACAACGGGCGGTCTTATCACTAAACGGTATCTTCTCCTTTTAGATGGTTATAGTAATAAAAAACGAAATCGCAAGTGCGGTGGTGTGCGACATTAGGTCTTTTTTAAACTTAACCTATAGACATATTACATAAACATACTCGTGTCTATATCCAATGCATAACATAGGTAGAGCCGTACAATTATAAAATATTGATGTCTCCGCTACTGCAGTAGAGTATTGATTGACGTGATAGAAACTAATTTTAGAAGACATAAAAGTGTAGATATATTAAAACTACAAAACCAGGGCTTTAACTGTATGTTAGGTTTCTACTAAACATCATTAAATTATTATTTTCTTCGTCTTTGTATATAATTTGTAGGTTATTAATCAGCTGCTTTATTATTGTCTTTTCATTAATCCTCACATTTAAAAATATAATTCTGCTTAATAATATAACAAAAAGTAATATAAGACATCCAATAAATAATAATATTATCAAAATTTACTATGTACAAGTCGAAACCTAGAATTTACTACAGTGAAATTATAGCTTTAGTTTGTGCAATTTTACTTTTTATTTATTCTCAACCTTATTATGTACTAGATTAGAACTCCGACTTCATCCGCGTAGTTAAGTTAGACCTATAGCAATACATCGGCGATAGCAACATTTAACTCAATGCAGTAGTTTTTGCGTGATGCACATACAAACATCCAGACAGACAGTGCGTTAAAATGGAGCCTTTACTTTAACCTGTAGCAATATATATCGGTGAAAACAGCATTAAATTATATGCAGTAGTTTTTGCGTGAAGCGCGTGCAAATATCCAGACAGGCAGACAGACAAGGTATGACAATGTAGTTTTGGCTTCTGCTACAATCTCTGATAAAGACCCTCCCTTATTAGTTTTTCTTCAATATCATCAATGTACGGAGATCGACCTGTTATAATTTTATTCTAGGTAACGATAATGCTTAGACTAATCTCTTATGCGATTATTTTTATTAATGTTATGGTATATACGGTATGTTCTAATCTTTTTGCAATTCCGAGTTTTAACTTGAAACCTAGGTGGTTTTACAGATCTTTGTGGTTTTCTCTTTTATCTTTCTTGCTGTTACCTCTCGATGTTTCTACGTGTTAAAGTGATCGTAGATATTCACATATCTAAATAGTCAAGTTACTGTTATCCTTCCGGGTCTCTACTTGAGATCGGATCCACGCCATAGGATTACATATTTTATGCCCTGCTGTTGGATTTATTTTCATTTCGGTGTCAGGATTTCGGCTGCTTGGAGGCTTCTACTCAAAACGGGCATTGAAAGTATAACATCCCTAGCTAAAAACTGTATTACCTAGCTAAAATCTATTTAATCGTTCTAATCTAAGATCGTACCATCAAAATATAATAGAAACAAACAAAAGAAATCACACTCACAGCCTCACACTAAGTTCAAATACTTGTTTCGTGGGTACCGGAAACATTTACATATCAAGCACATACTCACACCCTGAACCAGAAGCACAAACATAACGCTTTCACAATCGCAACCCTACACTAAGTTCGATGACTAGTGCATGGCAGAATCATTCACATTACGTTTACACCAGGAAAAACAAATTTTGGAGAAAACTTGAGTTATCACCAGGAATCGATCCCAATAACCGCTGTTTAGAAGGCAGAAGTGCACCCAACTATACTAGCGGACAGTTAATATATTAATTATTATATTTCAATAGGCCAACAGAAAATATATTTATTTGTATTAAATAACTCTAGTAAAACGATTTAGGATGTAACTTTTTTTTTATTTTTTTTATTTGTGACAGGCTAGTGTTTGTCCACTATCTCACCTGATGGTAAGTGACGATGTGATCTTATGTGTAATTAGTAAGGCAAATTTTATAATTAGAATTTTATGCGCGCTAACTTTGTATTTTTGTTAGGAAGGAAACGACAAGAGTTTTTCTTCGCTATGGAGAACAGCTGTGTTATTCTATAGACCTTGATGCTTATTAAGTAGGTAATTTTTTGTACGTTTTTGTAAGAAACTTTGTGAAAAGACTGTGTACTATTTGTATAGAAAAATGTTTAAGCTGGTCGTTATACTTACCATACTACTAACCATTGTTTTTTGAAGGACTTTATTCTAAAATTTGTTACTAATTTGGAGATATTGCTTGAAATTATGAACTTAAGACACAAAGGTCGAAATTCTATCTTAAAAATAAAATTATACATCTACTAGCCATGCCCTGCGGTTTTGCCCGTTATTATCAAGTTAAAAAGTAGCCCATATGTTATTTCTAGGTATAAGCTATGATCAAAATTTCATCCAAGTCCATTCAGCCGTTAAAGTGTGAAGAGGGAACAAGCATACTTACAAACTTTCGCATTTTTAATATTATATACGGTTAACGCCAAAATTACCAACAAGGCATCGAGGTTACAGGTATCACTGTATTTAACGTTAAATAAACTCATGTACTTTTAAGGATAATATTTCAAATAGCCTATGGTCTAATATTCTGTTTCCCAAACGAACACCGTTTATAAAATCAAATGTATTCTTGCTTACATTTTCTATTGAAAACGGAAAAAAACGCTATACAGTTCTTTGTGGAAAAGAAAATGGCCGTTTTTCATTGTCAGTTAGGCTTTGGATATTCAAATCCTTTATTCAGAATGATAAAGAAGCATAAATTTAGTTCCAATTTTGCATAATGTTGATATTTTCTTTTCTAGCTTTGAATTTAGTTTGCTAAATATTCAGGCCCTGACCCAGGTCGGTTCTGAAGATAAGTAAGGTTTTGTGAATAATTATGTATATTAAGACAAACTTTTATATAACAAGAAGTCAATTTGTAATGTGAATCTCCTGGAAATAAACACGCACCGAGTGACCCACTGAGTTTGATGTCGTGAGTACCGGAAACATTCACATCACACAAAATATCACACTCAAAACCGGGAGCACAAATTTCCACTAGGAGAAACCTTGTGTTCCCGTCGGAATCGAACCCGATACCCGCTGCTTAGAAAGCGAACGCGCACCAAACTATTCCAACGGCAAGTAAGATATTTGTAACGGTTGTTATTTCTTCAACCGAATACACTTAAACTTTGAGTGTGTCCAACTGTCTATATAGTAAAACTTAAGAAAATACTTTTATATTTTTACACACAAGTTATATATATTTTTTCCGTTTTGGACCATCTGCGGGCCAATTGCCTATATTTCCTTAAACTAAACTAAAACTATATACAGCAAAGAACTAAGTTTTTATACCTACAAAACATCGAACTTAAAGGCAACTCAAGTGCTCAAGCCCACAAGTTATTGTATCGGTACTTGGCAGATATATTATAGTACTCATTAAAACAACGGAAAATTAATTAAAATCAACTTGTAAGATTTCATGCTCACGTACTGGTATAAGAGGTTAAAAGGTAATAAAATTAATAATAATAATATGTATAATAAATTGTCTATCAAAATCAGACGAGGAAACATGAAATAATACTTTAGTAGTTTAATTTTTATTTATATATTATTCTGAATAGCTGTTTTGGATTTTGTAAGCAATAGGTAGAGCTAAAGCTTTATTGCAGGTAAAAAAAAATTTTACTGGTACACCTGAACTACAAGCGTTTATGTAGATAGATAGATAAACTCTTTATTGAACACCATATTTGTGACATTACAGAATAGGAAATAATGACTTACATAATAAGTGTAACAATAGGCGGTCTTATCGCTAAAATCGATCTCTTCCAAACAACCTTTGGATGGAGAGGAATTGCGCAATAAAGTTGGACGTCGGTGTTTTAACATAACGAAAATTCAGAGAGGTGCAAAATTTGAAAAAATAACATAAAATAAATATTTATTAAAATATACCTACTTAATTATTATATATACCTATGCACAATTATGACCCAATATAAATACATATTATTACACACAATAATATATTACGTAAACTACATGTTATAAGTACATAAATATAAATACCAATGTCGTGAAAAAATATTTTATTTTTTCACGACATTGGTATTTATATTTATGTATGTAATATAATCGTTTAGAAAAATGGCATACGTTAGGAATCCGAAATAAATATGATTAAAAGAAATACCATTGGTTTTGCAATGTGGTATTCGTATGAAGTGGATCAAAGATAAGACGTTTCCTTTGGTGATTTCCTTGTTTACCAAGATTTATTTGGCTTCAATTTCATAATGCCTACTGAAGGAATAGGCTCGATAGGGTTGACAAAGATGTCCAACGCCATTACTGCGAGCGGCTTATACTATCGAATGCAAAGGGACAGAGCGATAACCCTATTTTCAACCCAACGGAATAGAAAATTGGAAAGGACACTGGAATTCTTACCAGTGCTACGTTTAAATAATTCCCTGGATTTTTAACTGTAATGTTGAGTTAACAAAGCTTTCACTTGAATGTGACGTAAGAAGTCCAAATTAGGTGGAATTATTAATAAGTGTAACTGATTTCTAATGTCTTCTATTTGCTCTATTTAAATGTATTTACTATTCATAAAGAAGGTCGTTGGATTTACGGAAATTAAATTAGACGTATTTTTTTTTTTAGCTTTTAGTCTTTTTTGTATATTTTACGTTTATACAGCTGTAATTTGCAAATCTGGCAGTAGAGTCACTAATTTTCACGAGTGCCTCTTTGGGGTCCATGTGCATAGACGATTTTAAATTTTGTTTTTTTTTTATTATTTGAATACTCTTTTCCCACTAAGTGAGTCAGTACGATGTACATTTTCCGTAAGGATGAGTGATTTGATAATTCTTTTACATATAAATCCATTTTGTGTTTAAAATTTGACACGAGTTTTTTTTTGACCAGACATCTGCCTGGAGTTGTCTCAATTTAAGCCAAGGGTGCCTTGTTGAGTAATCTTCAGGGTAACTACGTGCAGGAGAGTTTAGATTGGGTGGTCGGTATACCAACTAAGATATTTTAACAAATTCTGTCTTATATAATATACTGTTAGAATCAGAAGTAGAAATCATAAAAAAAATAAACACACTTGAACAAGAACCACTTTTATTAGTTTTAACAATTTTATTATTCACAAATCACAAACTTAATACCCGATACTTAAACAAAATTATGATTTACACGCGCGAAACAATAATTAAACAAAGTAACGATTACACACTTGCTATAACACTAGAACGATAATTAGAACAAAAGTGGCTCACGTGACCTTAAATCTACCGACAAGGATTCTTGTAGACGTCCGTCCCCTGCGAGTGCCGAGAAGCAAAAAGCCCTGTTCGTCGAGACGCACGGCTTTTATAGGCAAACGGTGGGTAGTTTTTTGATGCGGAGGGTATGTTTCTAACACGGCCTCTCCTGAAAATATGTCGTCCTCGACACATGCTCTTTGAGTGATGCCGCTGAGACCCGACACGGTTGACACCAAAGACGGTCCGGCTTTTATGTCATCGTCTGGCACAGGCACAAATGGGTCGACCGCGTATTATTCTATTAGTGTTTTCGTCTGAAAATAACAACTTATTAAGAAAACAGTTCCATAGGATTGTACAAATACATTCAATCTCATACATTGATCATTCTATCCACATTCAATCAATTCAAACGTCAAACTATCAAAAATATCACACATCAACCAAACATTCATCTTTCTAGAAGTAATGCAGAGACGTCTCTTTAAAAAAATACACCAAACCCAGCGTAGTACAGCGTAATCCTCGTAGGTACAGGTTATTCCTCGCCAGAGATATTTTCTCGTCTAGCTGACTGCTGTCGGTTATCCTGTAACATGACTAGACGCAGATCGTATTCATACGTGTGAGCTGTCCGATAAACGGATCACAATCTGATCACACTGACAAGCTCATGTAGTCACTTGGAACCCACCAAACGCTATGGCACAAGCGCCAAGGTGAAGCGACAAACGGCAAGCGGCAAACGCCATTGTGACTAGTATTATAAGTACCAGTACATACACCAAAACCAATAAGAGACAAAAGCTAACGTGTAGCGACCAACGCCAAGCGACAAATACCTGTGTGAATAAAACCACGAATATTATCACATAAATCAGAATCAACAAGCGACAAACGCTAATGTGTAGCGACAAACGCCTGTGGAATAGAACCATCACATACATCAGAACAACAAGCGACAAACGCTAATGTGTAGCGACAAACGCCAAGCGACAAACGCCTGTGTGAATAGAACCATCACATACATCAGAACAACAAGCGACAAACGCTAATGTGTAGCGACAAACGCCAAGCGACAAACGCCTGTGCGAATAGAACCATCACATACATCAGAACAACAAGCGACAAACGCTAATGTGTAGCGACAAACGCCAAGCGACAAACGCCTGTGTGAATAGAACCATCACATACATCAGAACAACAAGCGAAACGCTAATGTGTAGCGACAAACGCCAAGCGACAAACGCCTGTGTGAATAGAACCATCACATACATCAGAGCAACAAGCGACAAACGCTAATATGTAGCGACAAACGCCAAGCGACAAACGCCTGTGTGAATAGAACCATGGGAACTATCACATACACTGAACCAGCGACAAACGCTGTGCGACAACTTACTCTCAAAAACGCAGCACAAGACTCTGGGTACCATGCACCGCTCACGCCGCCACCGCACCATGTGTTCAGCTACAGCCGGTGTTGTTGTGCCGTAGCCGCCGCTCAGCAAACGTAGTGCGTAGCGTCCGTTTGGCAGTACCTCTACTACTATATAAGGACCGCGCATGCCGGAATCGAGAGTTCCTGTAGCTTGAAAGAACTTTAAAACGAACACACAGTCGTTAAGGTTGAATGACGAGGTGGATATCGCCGTCGGTTAACATCTTGTCTGCCCTGATTAATCCTCAATAGCTGACGAGCTCTTCCCCTGGTGACAAAGCCTCCCTGTTGGGTGACGGTCCTTCAATAGCCACATCATCTATTAACGTGCGAATAACAAACAGGTGTTGTAGCTTCTGTGCCGATCAGGAGATTTGAAGGAGAAACTTTTTTTTTTTGTTATATTTAATACCTTCAAGAGTTTCTGAATGAGATTTTGGGTTTCTGTATCAGCTAATTGCCAAAAAAACTAAAACAGGATTGCAATTGATAAATGCGTCATGTACGAATATATGTAATGCATAAGATACCTTGTTCTCAAGTAACTAACGTAGTTGCTTTACTTTCTCTGGTGACGTTGTATTGGCTAGGTCTTTAATTAGTCATGAGCTCGGTCTAACCTGACTTATAACTATGCACAGGTATTCTAGGGCGTTTGCAAATGTTAATGAGAAACCGACCGAAGTGAGAGTTTTTTTTTCCTTTGTATAATAATTTAATACTCACGGTATTGCTCAGAAGAAGCATGTTGTCAACATAAACTAAACATACCATTTTAAAGATTGCGCAAGGTATCGTTAATTATGAGCAGTACTGGAAAATTGTTCTATATACTACAGGTGTGGAATGACGGACACGGTAAGACGCTAAATGTCGAACCTAGTCATGGTGTTACCCGGCATCAGAAAATCTAAAAACTTATCTAAGAGGGATATAAAGCCTGTCAATTTTGCATCCTGAAGGGGCGTGTTTACTTGATTGTTTGACTCAACTGAAATGACGCGTGTGCAAAAGTTGTAAGATAGTAGGTATGCTTACAGACGACACTACCTACTTGGAGATCTATTCCAGGCGTCCATTATCTTTGCATCGACTTCGAAACCGAATGATTTTCTTTTCTTATGAACCATCGAATCGATTCCAAAATTCAGTATGACAACCAGAATAAACTTACTGATCTACCTCAATAGATATGTCACTTAGTTCTACCGTGACACTAATGTAAGACTCGATACGTAGTAGATTACTTATTCTTTCAACACAAAATATCTTCGTTTGGTGTTGACTTGAAATAGGTATGTTTGGGAACATCTTAAGAAATGAGGGTACACGAAGGGTACCGCTATTAATAAAAACGTCGACTGGTTATCCGACTGCTACCGCTTAAAGTATGTCGTTATTTCATTAGAGATTAGATCAGGGAGTACAAAAATTAACATAACATTTACATAAACATAAAACAAACGCTCTCTTCACATCAACAGATCCACAATATGTTCGATGACTTGTGTTGTGGATGCTGGTAAGATTTACGTCACGCACACAATATTCACAATCATAACCAGAAACAAAAAGAAAGGGGAGAGAACTTGTGTTCCCGCCGGGAATCAACCCCGATACCCCCATTCAGAAGGCGAACGTCCTTCAGTGCTACTCGAATCATGTCGATCTCGGACACGCGAGGCACTCCGCGCATCGCACCGTTTACAACTCAAACACCAAAGTTATTTTACGAAAAATATTGAAGGCGGCAGTGATAAACCAAGCAAGCAATCGTTACACTATTTACAACACAACATGAAAAATAATGGTTCTCTTGTTCCAGTGTTTTAGCAAGTTATCTTGTTATTACTTAATGTGGGCAAGATTAGTTCTTTATCCCACTTCTGATGTTAGAATCAGAAGTAGAAATCATAAAAAAAATAAACACACTTGAACAAGAACCACTTTTATTAGTTTTAACAATTTTATTATTCACAAATCACAAACTTAATACCCGATACTTAAACAAAATTATGATTTACACGCGCGAAACAATAATTAAACAAAGTAACGATTACACACTTGCTATAACACTAGAACGATAATTAGAACAAAAGTGGCTCACGTGACCTTAAATCTACCGACAAGGATTCTTGTAGACGTCCGTCCCCTGCGAGTGCCGAGAAGCAAAAAGCCCTGTTCGTCGAGACGCACGGCTTTTATAGGCAAACGGTGGGTAGTTTTTTGATGCGGAGGGTATGTTTCTAACAATACTTAATATCCGGATAACCGAGCTTTGCTCGGTTTTTTGGTTTTGGTTGAATGTGTTTGAATTTGTAGCCTCAGAAAGCTCCATCTAGTGTCGAGTAGAAACAGTTTTTTACATCGGTCATAATAAATAAAAAATAAATGAATAAATTATAATAAATGGCGCTGATAGTTTCTAAAACCCGGTTTTTTCAAATGCAGTTTGGGAACCGAGCATTTTTCGGACCTGGAACGTTGATAAATCGTTTCCTTGGGCCGAAAAATCCCCTAATCTGTAACTTTTGAAAATAGTTGGAGCCGTTTCCGAGATCCTGATTACACATATATATACAAGAATTGCTCGTTTAAAGATATTAGATTTAACTATAAAAATACATCAATTAAGTAGGTAGTCTTATACGAGTCATTGTTATTGTTAAAACCTGTAACAACAAGCATTTAATTATCCAAAAACAAAATGCCAATACAATAAAGTAAGTACGTCCGTAGGAGGATACCCATAAGTCTGACTCCCTACACGTGGTCCCCGGGTGGTGCTAATCAGGTGACATTTGAGAGGTGGTAGAGCATTTTGTGAGTTGCTCGCCTGGCTTGCTACCAAAGTAGCTTACCACCATCAAGTTGAAAGTCTGCCGCCAAGCCAAATACGGTGTTCCGGCAGTTATCCTTGAGAGCCTGCGTATTCCAGGTCTAGTGTGTTTACCAGCTTCGATAACATCGTCACTTAACATCAGGTGAGATAGTGGTCAAACACTAGCCTGTCATAAATAAAAAAAAAAAAAAAAAGTAGTACGGTAAAGCGGTTTTACACTTCAAGCGTCCCTTTTGTCGCTTTCAGACATCTTGATTTATATCACAAATGAAATAAGATTTTTCTTCTGTGCCAAACTTTTAGTTCTTTGTAAAAAACGATTCTTCATAATCGAAAAACGATACGAGTTAGGTATTAGGTAATAAATTTGTTCAATTCAATACTTGTGTGCACTTTAACAAAACAAACAAAAACAAACGCATTCACACTTACAGCCCAACACTAAGTTCAAAGACTTGTATCGTGGGTGCCGGAAACATTCACATCACACACACATTATACCCAGAACCAGAAGCACAAATATCCCTTGGGAAGGAATTTGTGCTCCTGCCGGGAATCGAACCCAGGACCTACGGTGCAGAGGGCGGACACCTGTCCACTGCGCCAACTGGGTCGTCAACTTTATTCAAAATCTTCGATTATTTTTTTACTCAAAGTGAACCTACCCTGTTGTCCCAGTTATACTCTATTGTTGCAGTGGCCAGATTTATTTCGCTTTTTACGCCGCAGGTTCTGTGTTTAATTACCGGCAGGAGCACAATTTTCTTTCTAGTGACATTTTTGGTTCTCTATTTCTGGTTTTGAGTTTTATTGTATGTGTGTGTGGGGTTGTGTTTGTGTGTATATAAAGTTTTTTTTTTCAGCACCCATAGTAAAGTTATTTTAGTTTAGTGGTATAATGATTCCACTAAATAAAACAGGCAAAATGCATGATAAAAAAAATATTGTACAGGTTGAAAAATACATTTTCGATGGAAGGTATGCACTTACTATGAACACTTACGTTAAGCAATTGCAGAGTGAAGAGGAAATTAACAAACCTACTTATAACACTCCAACGTTTGATTTTATTTTACAATACAGAATATCTGTTCAATCATGGACGTTGAGTTCGGATAACTGCTAGCATATAACGATGATAGATGGGGGACCCCACGGATGATTAAGACTGATCTGCATATCCATGCATTGCAGAGATTTATACCATAAAACTGGCTTCACCCGCGTTATATTGTTTTTTCTTAATATATGTGTTATTGGTATAATCATATTTTGTGGCATTGGACGCGGGAGATAGGTCAGATGTACTAACATTTTTTAAGATCTTGCTAATACTAATATTACAGTTTTTGCGAATATATATTTATCTTATCTTATTGTCTTTTCTTTGTGGTTTTGAAACTCAAGTGTTCATGACCATGATGATGAAAATCTATCTCCAATTTTATAGATAATCTCCAACTTGTATTACAGCTGCAATCCCTGAGATGCTGACACATTCTAGAATATTATGTTTACCATCATCGACCACATCACTTACAAACAGAGATTGTAGTTAACCATAACACAACTGTGATAAAAAAGGCATAGGCTATTTTAATTCCAAATTACATCCACATTAAAAGGGTTTGTAAGAAATTTGGATTTTGGATTGGCCGTTTAAACAACAATTATAACAAGAGCAAATGCTATTTTATTCCAAATTTCATCCAAAACCATTCAGCCGTTGAGGAGTCAAAAGAGAACCAATAAACTCAAACTTTTACAGTACATAGTAGGTATATATAAAATGAGTACCTGATAGATACACCCTATTTCCCTCGTTGAAATGAAAACGTATCCTTGCCGATTGGTTAAACATGTTAATGTATCCCAATCAGAAAGACTCATCTCTTTCCTTTGCCTTTGTAAGAATAGGATATCAATCGCTTTTGTCCCATTGGCATACATTGTGGCAACAATGACTGTATTGACTATAATTGAAAGGATATTGTTGCCACAAATGTAAGCCCTATGTCGGGAGCAGCAGCGTAAAAATTACTTTGTCCAAGCTGACCTATTGACAATATCCAGGTTAAAAACGCTTGATTTACACAATTACAACGTTGACAGAATAAAAGATGCAGTAGCTCAGTAAAAAAAAAATCGATATCTCAGATAAAAACACTTTTCTGGTACGATTAGATTCTCATTAGCTCATTATAATAATATTTTATTATTTCACCTTGAGATATCAGTTGCTTTGATCAGAATAAAAATAGCGTTAATTTGTGGGCGTAGGTACAAAAATAGCCTACATTCTGAACGTTTGGTATGTGTGTTGTAGAACACACATATCAAACGTTCATATCAATCACGTCGGTATAGGGAGATCTCATTTTATAGGCGTCGAAACAATGACTTGATCGTCTCTTCTCATAAAAGCAAAAAAAAAAAAAAAAATTTTCTCGGTTTCATATTTTTTATTTTGTTTATAGCATTAGCCATGCTAGGCAGAACTATATTGATAAATTTAGAAAGGAAAACTTATCGCTTGAGGCGGGGCTCACAATGTGTAGCTAACTGCAATGTTAGACTTGTTAGACTTGTTGGCCGTAGTAGTTTCTAAAAACTGTTTCGGTAGATGACGTCACACGTCGCCGTAAGACGTTAATAATAAGGAAAGGATAATTTCGTTGCTTCAGGCAGGACTTGAGTAGCTCAGCGCCTAGGGCAATAGGGCATGGCCGCGAGATCAAACCCTGACTCAAGCGATCATTTTTCCTTTCTAAATTTATCAATACAGTTCTTTTTTTTTTGCTTAATATGTGGAATAACCCATTACTATTTAGGTATTTTACCTTTTTATAGTTATACTAGCTGTTCCCGGCATGCGTTGCAAAGCCACGTAAAGAAAAAGTGTTTTTACGTTTACTACTACTCTTTTACGTTTATGGTTGGTTAGTACTTTACCAAGTTCCGATCGTTGTGATACATAACAAACGCCGAATAAAATGTTAAAACGACGCGACATGACTTCACTTCAATGAACGACGTGACGGTAATTTTTTTTGGATATTGTTCACACAAAAATGCTAAAATCATGATTACAAATGGAGGGTTGAAATATACATAATATTCTTATACCTTCTAAATATACAAAAAAAAACATTAAAATTAGTCGAATCGTTTTGGAGAAGTGCGACCACAAATACAGTGACCCGAGATATCTATATTAGTAGATTATATTGCTTGCCGTGGCAATGTTTTCACTATTAGGTACATCACCCCGGTGCTCATACGTAAACTTCAAGTATGCGCAACGAAAATAAACATTCAAAAATTATGAAATTACTATTTTACATGTTAATGTTGCCGTATCGATACACAATATCCGGCTATTTGAGAAATTGCAGCCTTACTCCGCCATACAAACTTCAAATAGGCACTACAATTTCTCGACAATATTTCCTTAAAACTTTGCCGTATCGGAAATTTTCCGAAAGGAAAGTTTGGCATCCCATCGCATGTCAAATTGATGTTTCAACAAATTATAAGTTTTAGTGTCCGATGGCTTAAAGTAACGACATTTTTTTATGCTATGAAGAAGGAATTAAGTTGTTTGCCTAATAGTAAACATCACGCAATAACAAAGTCTCGTTTGGCACTGCAATTTTGTAGCAGTAGGACTCATTTGCTGAGTCCACAAGAAAACACAAGCGGAGTTACGCTAATGTTGTTCTGTTCTAATAATAATTGTTCCCTTTTTTATGTTTTTAGCGGAAAGGGTAGCGGTATAAGGGCGTTTGACCACTTTCACCTACGTGAGATGATGATATACCTAAGTGATGATGTTGTCAAAGATTTTAATGTTTGATATGATATTACCTTTCCCCTTTTTTTATTTATTTACAAGAAAGATCAACAGCCCAAGTCAATTACTGGTCCTCACGGCTAAAAAATTTGAATCACGAGCTGATTGCACCTGGATAAAAAAGGGTAAATCCAACATAACGATGATTTCAAACAAAGTAACCCGCGAAACGTTTAGCGTCACCATATATCTTAGCTAATGAAACATAATTAAAAAGCCGCAGATGCCTATATTACAGGTTCTTAAATGTAGTTTAGGTCATTAGATATAAGAGTAATAAAAGTCCAATAAAGAATTTCAATTCAAATTTGAAATTTCATAACAGTTAATATGTAATTCTACTATATGATTAATAAAAACTGTTTTAACTCACGTCATGTCTGGTGGCTTACCAAATTGAAACGAAGAGCTAAAGCCGATTTCCAATAATTTTATTCTTATTTAAAAATCTGTAGAATATTTCAATAATACGTCACCTTCTGAGTAGTAGTGCTATGTGGCACATTATAAAACTTCTATAATTGATTCAAGTAGTATATTTGAAATTTTGAAAATACCCCCGACGATATATTTGAAAAACGGCTCTACCACTTTAATTGTGTTTTCATAAACATTTTTATGAAAATTGCATTTTGTATATTTTTAAACATAAAACTTGTTAACTGTAATTTCATGCCTGAAGTCGGACCAAAATCTAGCATGATGAGTAATGTATGGAATTAATTTCCCTCGTAGACCATAAAAACTAATTCGAAACATACTTCATCAAACTGCAAAATTAGTAAAGTTTCACCTTTGTTATGAAACGAGGTGCTTAACTTCTGCACTTTATTAATATGAGCTCTATAATAATGGTGATGTATATCATAAAACACAATGCAATATTTAGAAATATATTGCTCAGTAATTAATTAAATGTATATTTTGCAGTCAACCCTCTTAACCAAGTCAACATTCAAAAGTACTTTTATCTGAAAAAACAGACAGAATTAATTAAACTGTGTAGGTTGGTTAAAAGTAGTTCAAATAATTCCTTCATACCCTTTTACCACCTATAACGACACGACAAACATCCATTTATAGTCGACATACTTCCAATTTTCGCAAACTCTCAAACGTTTTACTTCTATTTTCATCATCCGTGCGATAGAATAGAACTCAGTGCCCGCGTCTTTGTTCCTCGAACGGTGTAATCTGGGAGTCTTCAAGTCTACGATTAATAGGTATTTTCAAGGCAAGCATGTTAGATCTTCGGCTGCATTTTCGACTTTACATCTGGTGAGGTACTGATGCTTACCTATTAAGAAATAATAGAGATTTAGAAAACATAAATACGACATTACTAGTAATTTGGTACCAAATTAAAAAAAAATAACTGTACAAACTTTTTCATTTCCTAACTTCCCTTAGTGTTGATTAATAAAAAACGCTCAAGCGTGTCTCAATACTTGTATTGAGGAACATGAATCTTAAATTCATCATATTATTAACATTAATTATTACTATCTATTTTTTCTATATATTATGTGTACGTTGTTTTTATAGTAGTGAAGTATCATCAGTATCTATTTCCAATTCAGGTGTACAACATTTATTTAGTTTTAACATTAGGTTTAAGATTACACTATGTTTTTGTGCATT
The DNA here is from genome assembly GCA_948107665.1 of Lomographa bimaculata. NCBI lineage: Eukaryota > Metazoa > Arthropoda > Insecta > Lepidoptera > Geometridae > Lomographa > Lomographa bimaculata. The sequence goes on from OX403599.1 coordinate 12,738,405, forward strand.
TTCTTTTAAGTAGTTATAGAGTACTTGTTATCATTGAAATGTTACAAATCGCTATACTGTTTAGGTTTTAATACACTTTTGATGTAATCAGTTATTGAGGATTTAAATTTGGACATCCAGTACAAATTAAATATATTTATGAACCATTATAAACTTTTCTCTTTGAAAAATATAAAATATAGATTTAATAGGCACCTTGAATTTGAACTGTATAACGACAGTTTGCAATTTTTTTTCTTATCATTAAATATACTTAAGTATAAGGAAAATATCGCATTAAAATCCCACAATCATAATCACACAATACTTAGAAAATGTCCGAGTCAATTATCAGATAACTAGCGATCCGTCCCGGCTTCAACGGGTGCAATTTCCGGTGGAAAAAATTTGATAAATGAAGAACCGCTTGACCGATTTTGGACAAAATTCACAAAAACGTTCTACTAAATAGTCCAAACAAAGCCTAAACATTTGGTTTCGATAAGTGGGCCCGTTCTTGAGTTATAAAATAACAATGAAAAGTGGCATTGATTTTTATATATATAGAAGAAGATATCAGTTTTCATATGAATACAGTTTCGCATTACTAAAAACTAAAGAAAGTATACCTTTGAAATAAAACGAGCTCGGACATGGAAAAATAAATATTGGCTCGGATATCCGATATCCGTCAATTCTGTCTATTGCATCTCTAGTTAACGCGATAGGTACAGACCGTATCGTATATCAGAGATTGGAGTTAATATTTTACAGAAAAGTTGCTGGAAAGTGCTGGAAATCGATAGACTGGTTGCATTTTAAAAGTCGATCTTTGAAAATACTTAGATATTCTTATAAGCAGGGAGGCGTGTTTTTTTACAGCGGAAATTAAACACGTGTGAACTAAAAAGTTGAACACAAGGCCATTCAAAACAAATTAATACTTTGTATTAGGTACAAGTTACTTGTAGTTTTATTCGCACGAAATTTTTGTTCTACTTGGAGGACTTAATCGTCTTAAGTATCACATAACTAAGAAAATTATTTGGTTTATGACAAATTATATGATTATATTTGTTTTTTAAGTCTTACCAGAAATACCATTCCTGCCAAAAATCGAATCCCTCTGCTTAGAAGGCAAACGCGCATCCAACTTAGCCAATAGCCAGTTCTATTGAAAACAAAAACAATGGATTCACACTCACAATCATATTCTATAATAAGTTCGTTAACTATCAAAATTACCGACCGACCGCCGATGACAGTGCCTACCTGTACTCTTCAAGATAATAATAACAAGATCATTTATTCTGGATGGCTGGACTAGTGGTGGATGGCGGTGAACATAGCAAAAACAGCCACGTTGCTTGTCTCAAATATGCGTCGGGGATATCCTGAAGAGCTCACACTGCCCTAGGAGCCAAGCAATAGGATGGACAACTGCAACAAAGTATTTGGGAGTCACTATAGACAAAAGATCCACAATGAATGCACAGGCCAATCATGCAACTGACTAGAGCAGCAAGGGCAATGTTGGGACCTGTGCTTAGATCCAACCTGCGCCTTACAGCCAAGCTGGGTATCTATAAAACATATATAAGGTCAAAAATAACATACGCGTCTCTAACATGGTATGGTATATGGTCACCAACAATAAGGAACCAACTTCAAGAGCAGCAAAACATAGCGCTTCGGATTTGTACTAGAGCAGGGCGCTACGTAAACAACAGAACAATATAGAAAGGCTTAAAAGTAGAGACCGTGGAGGAATTTCTGTTCATCTTGCTAGAAGGATCTACGATGCAGCGGAAAACGGTACACATGCCCATCTCCATAGAATCGCTCCCCTTCATGCTCGACCACCGGACAGCAAGAAGAAGAGATGGCGCATTCTCCGCGAGAGTTGTTGACTTGGGACCAGTCCTTGGCCAGCACGGACATGGAGTGAATAGATGCGTCTCTGATGGAACTTACCAACCAATAAAGCACGGAATGTAATCATAATTTCCGTAGAGCGGCAATCATTCGTGAAGCCTACGCAGAGATAGCCCTCCGAAGAGCGGTTCCTCAAATTAAAACAGGGGTAATGAAGATCGCCTCGATAACCCAAGGACTAAAGAAACACATGTGAACAAGTACCAACAATATTCACAACTGCAACCAGTACCAGAAACATACATTAAAGAGAATATTGAACCCGGCGCCAAAAACAAGCGCAAAACGTATTATTTTTACACCCCTTCATAAAGTCACGTTTTCTCAAGAAACAAATGATTTTTTTCACCACCTTCTATTAAAAAGTGTCTAAGTAAATGAAATAATAAATATATTTAAAACAAATCACTCCCTCTGACAAACTTCTGATACAATACAAGTTACTTCATTAAAAAGCAGGCCTTATCTAAACATAGGTAAATTACGAGATCTACATGCAAAACGTAGATGAAAAGGCAATTTAAAACACAGAAACTCTCCATTTACCAACCTGTAAATTATTCAGCGACTCGAAATCGTTGTCTTGATAGCCAATTTCCGAAGATCTTTGATATACACGTATTTAATCAGGATCAAAGATGTTTTAAAAAGGTCAATTACGACGTCTTAAAAAAATAAGAGGTAATTTTTTTTATCAATCATGCTGGAATGTATAAAAAAAAAAAGACGTGTGGCACTCGGGGACTGCCGCGGTAAAGCTATTGCATAGTATTTTTTATTTTTCAGTTTCATTTTTCTTCACAAAAAGTTTTCGGTCACCTCGAAATGCGAACTCCGTACCGATGCATACGATTCAGTATCCAGTACCAATCGGCTACCGAGTCTTCTAACTATAACTTCGAAATAAGCATATAGATCTTGACGTTTACTTTAAAAACGTAAACGTCAAAACCTATACGCTTATTTCGAAGTTATAGTTAGAAGACTCAGTAGCCGATTGGTATTGGATACTGAATTGAATGCATCTGTGCGGAGTTCGCAACTCAACGTGACCGAAAACTTTTTGTGAAGTCGCTAGAGTGGGGGGCGTTAGGTTTTTTCGTTACGGAATTTCTGGATTAGGTCTCCACGCTCAGGGCCCGCGATAGAAGCTATGCAATAGCTTAAAAAATACCTTGATCAACTAGGTAGACAGCGTAGTTTGTCGTTTGGTAATAGACGAAATGTTACGACAGTTTAAAAACATTAAGATCAAGAAGCATTCCCAGCTCTAGTAAGAAAGTGTGTAGTTATAGAAAAATCGAATTTGGTTTGTAATCTAACTTATTATACATATCACACACATATAAAAGAATAACCAAAGAATTTTTACCAATAGATCTTTACACTATATTTTTTTAAATAGCAAAGCGTGTATTTATATAATATATTAAGTAGATTATATGATAATTAGATTTATGTCGTGGAATGCAGTTTTCTATACTTTGTTACATATGTCTCTCGTTTTACTCAATATAGGCAATTGGCCCATATTTGTAAGAGATTTTTTTCTCTAATTTCTAGATATATTTTTTTGTTTTAATTATATTTTTTATATTCTACCCTTGAAGTCCGTCCTAACTACGTGCCTGACCATTATCAGATCGTCGAAAAGGGAATCGAAAGTCAATTTAAATTATCTGCTCATTCGTGAGGCTTCAGTTCTCACGAAGTTACTGGAAGGTATTGTCAGATTATTCAGAGTTTCTCAAAAGTTCTTAGAATGATGTAAAAGTGTCCAACTGTTATACAAAGTAGGATTTGTTCTTGTAAAAGTAGGATGATAGGATTAAACAATATAATATTCCAATAACCACAATACATCTTGTCACAAACATTTTTGGATAATCAACCGATGAAATTACTTCAGTTAAGTTTCAAACTTACACTCTCAAGTTACCATTTAATCACCTTTTAAATAGATGTTTCCTTATAATCCAGTATGTACTACCTGTAATACTGGATTCCACTTTTAAGGTCGTTGTGTTACACAAAGTTACTTTGTATAGGTAAGTTATGTTGAATTTTACAAAATAGCTTTGATCACTCAACAAACACCGCAGGTTGATTCATAGTCTACACAAATATTAGCCATAACGATTGGACACTGGAGCGAGGCTTGAAAAAGGTAAGTATTCAAGTTATCATTTGATTTGACTTTGTAATTAAACCTAATTTTAACCTTTACCTTCGTTCTATTAGGTTTCTTCCAGTAGCTTGTAATTTGTACTAGCAAAAAAATCTCCGTCAATTTTCTAAAAATGTTCAAACGTAAGTTTATAAACAAAATACTGTATCACTAACCAGGCGTAAAACACAACGCGTCGCCGCTTAGAAGGTCGTAACTTTAATTAAATTACTCTGTCGGGACGTCAGCTAAGTAAATTAAAAAGCTTAGCACGTCAATATGCCGACCTCGTAGCGAGGATACATTGTAATTTGTAACATTGTTGGTAATGCTAGGTCAGTGACATTAGTGATACAAACTTTTAATAGGAAAATTGTAATTTTTATAACACATAATCGCTTTAACACTTTGCTGAAGAACTATACGCTTCTGAGCCATGTTTATAAGCTGTTTTCGAGGGTCATCACGAACCGTCTCAGTCGTAGGATTGAAGCCTTTGATTCGATAGAAACGTTGGCGTTGCTTGAGTCTCTCCAGCGATGCATATCGATTATTATCGGTATATCGAAGTGCTGAAGTGTTTGTAAAATAACGCCACCATGTGTCGGTCCGAGTACAGAACCGAGTTTGAAGGCAATTCCACTACAAAGAGGCGTGAGACAAGAAGACGTCATTTCTCTGAAACTGTTCACTGCTGCATTGGAAAATGCCTTCAAACTTCTGAAGTGGAAAGGACTCGGCTTCCATATCAACGGCGAGTCCTTACTCACCTTCGATTTGCCGACGATATCGTGGTCATGGCAGAATCGATGGAAGACCTCAGCACAATGCTCGGAAGCCTCAATCGAGTTTCCCAACGCCTGTCACATTAATCACATTTATATTAAATCCGAAAAATTGTGTGTAAGTACGTAAGTATCTTTGTTTTCTCTTCACGCTGTAACGCTTGAACGGATTTGGATGAAATTTGGAATGTACATAGCTTATGGCTAGGATATGCATAAAAGCTACTTTGAAATGTAAAAACGCGTGGGAAACTGCGTGGCTAGTGATATATAAAATATGATATCGTTGCTACTTGTTTACTTGTTACGTGGATATAAGACATGCCAAAACGATTGCTATCTTCAAAAATTTGGTCAAGTTGCACTACCTGTCAATAAACTTTTGAAACCATTATTCAAATAGTGTATATATATAATATTTTAACTTGTAAAGTTATCTATGTATTGTCAATACGTATTAAAAGTATATGTGTATTATTTAATTTATTTATTAAGTTTACATAATGTATATATATATGTATTTACAGATATATATTATATATATAAAGTTCTACTACTTATGTATTATTTTTATTTGTATGTAAGTAATGTTAAAATTGTTAATAATGCAAGTGTAGCGTAATTCATTAGAGAACACCACCGACCGCAAAAAATGTCTATTATAACTATCCTGTCCATCCAAAGGTTGCCTGTAAGAGATTGCTTTACGTGATAAGGCCGCGCATTGTACAACAATTATTATTTTTAGTTTTTATGTTATTAACATGTTACTTAACTATCTTATTCGTGTTCAATAAAGAAGTATTGTATTGTATTGTATTTTTTTTTTTCTATATTAAAGAGTTACGGAGACCAATTTTGGAATAACTAAACTACCAGAAAGTTTTCTGAATTAAAATTACTTATATGAAGTCCTTTTAACAAAATAAGCTTATTGTTGAATATAAAGATGTTTATATGCAATAATAAGTTTATTATAAAGATGGTTACAAACCACATCTTTAATCAAAGATCAAGACAAGCGTAGCGTTTATTCTTGACTAGACGTTTTTAATTGACGCTACATTATTTATCATATGTAAGGACCAGTTTATACAAAGAGTTAACGATACATCTGGTTAAGACAATACAGAACCATAATATATACTGGCAACATAAAATGCTGGCCTATACTTCACGTAGCAGATCAGCATTACCAACCAGCCTAGCAATGCAGCCATTATCATAACATAGTCAACTGGCAACGGTCAGGTAGATCAAGGTAACTTTAAATAATTATAATGACATTAATATAATCAATAAATTATTTTGTATGGGCTAAAAATAACTAATATCGTGCTAACATAATTATGTAATATTCTATGTATTTATAACTGGCAATAATTGATCATGTTATATATCATATTTTATATTTTATTATTTGATTATTAATCGTCAACGCACTTTGTGTAGCTTTTTTTAAAAACCTGTAGGTAAACATTTTTAAGTGGACTTCTATATTTTCTACCGACTGCACAAAAAGGAGGAGGTTCTCAATTCGACTCTTTTTTTTTCATATGTGTTACCTCATATTTTTATTCTACGTAAACCGATTTTGAAGATTTTTTTTTGTTTTATTATTAATTATTTTTTTTTTGCTAGATTTTTTTAAATTATTATCAGTAATGCGAGTTTTATACGTAAAAATTTGATCAAGGTTCCGAAGATAAAGCTGTGACGTCGGTTTTTTTTAAGCTTTGCTTGCGTTTAATTACATATATAGATTATTATTAATCGATTTTGTTTTTACCTAGCTGTAATTTTCCGTAGATATTATGTAAAAAAAAATTCAACAGTTGCGCTTTAATGGGTAAAATAAACATATCAACTTGGCTCATACAAGTGTTGATTATAGTTTTAATTTCTTTTTTTACGTTAATGTACAATTCTTTTAACATACCATCAATATGTTTCAATGAAAAGGCTTAAAGTAGCCAAAAAAAATATCCACACTTTAAAAGCGCACAAAATCCTATGACAAATGTGTGTGTGTGTAAACTAGCACTAATAGGGATCTTTTTGTATTCCTACATTAAGATCCTGTGTAATTCTACTGGCTGCGAAAAGTAGGAAAAAGTCGGGTCGAGTTACGGATAATTGAAAAGTTTTCTTGTCTTTTTTTGTTTGTTTTCGAGGTAGGAAATCCCGAAGGAAAGGCATGATAAAATATACAAGCTTAGCGTCAAGGGGTTAGGGAAATATTTTAAGAGTCATTGGATGTAAGTAAATACACTTCGAAAATGTATTCTACAAAATGTTGATGTTATATTTTTGACCGTTATCTCACGACAATTGATCATGTTGTGATCCGACTATTAGTCATGTTACATATAGCATATGTGGGTGTGAAAGTTGAGTGAAGTGAAGAAAAGTGAGTGTTCGATGACTTGTGTCGTGGGTGTCGGTCAATCACATCCAGAACCAGAAACACAAATTTTGCATGGGGAGAAAACTTGTGTTCCCGTCGGGAACCGAATCCGATACCCCTGCTTAAGAGGCGTACACGGACTCTACAAAGCTTACGAGCAATTCACGAGGTGATTCCTTATTTAAAATAATTTATGACTGTTTTGATTCTTATATGACGGTGATTATTTAATTGTATCCATCTTTCCAAACCAAACTATAAAAGTGAAACGTTATCTGTTTTTTTTTTCTTTATTATTGAATATGATAAAATTTTGCAATTAGATTGGGGCTTAAGACCAGTTATAGATATTTGACATTCCGAAATTTGGCAATTTGCTTCTAGAAATTGGGAAGAAGTTCTTATAATAAATACTTAATGAGAATCTTAAAAAGTAGAAGTACCTAAGCCTAAGAGAGTCGAGCCATACGTCATTTTTAAAATATTATTGGATTCTATTTAGAAGACTTGAACAGCACCTTGTGAACTCAAATAAAGTTGCTTCATAGACAACACACAAAAGCAAACACAAAGTGAAAAACTTACAATATGATTAAAAATAATTGGCGCTCCATCTTATTATATATCTCACTTATTATATATAATTTAAATGATTTTCGTGTCTTAACAGACAAAAAACGTGAGAGTGGTTTGCTTTAGTAATTGGATAGCTTGTTTGCGCATTTTATTACCTCAAGGGACAAAATTAGTTGGCTCTAGGTAAAGAGAGCCGCTACGGGATTCCGCTCTGTGAATTTCAAATCTGTCCGAATTAGTAATTCGGTTTTTATTGCATCTACTCTTATCTCCTCGCGGTTTTTATTGTGATTGCATGGGGCCTTTAAAGTTGAGGTACTGTACAAACGTGCCACTTTTCAGGTAGTCTCCTGACGCAACGTCAGTACACTTCCGCGCCCAAACTAATAAACCAACTGCAACACAGGTATTGTTGAGTTCGCTCGTTTATTTGGTTGTCATAGACTAGTTTATTTTGTAAGCATTGGATAGATATATACACCACGACAATTTATTTAAAACGAAAATATATTCAACATTTGCTTAGGTGATATTCAACCTAAATAAACGAGCTCGCAAATGTTAAATAAAAAATTGCTGTATTCGAGTTTTTAATTTTCTTTTACTGATGTCTTATTTAAGATCAAAGTTTAAGATTTTATTTATTTCCTTTAGGCAAAATCTGGCGTTTGACAGTTATCTCACATGATGATGTGGTCGAAGGTGGTGAACAAGTTAAGACTAGGAGGACTGGCTCTCGTGTATATCTACTGGAACATAATTTGTAGCGCCTTTGGCTGCACATTTATTAATTTTCGTGGTATTTAATGGCATGGGGGCTGAAGCACCCACGTCCGTAGGAGGATACCCCTTAAGTCTGACTCCCTACACGTGGTCCCCGGGTGGTGCTAATCAGGTGATATTTGAGAGGTGGTAGAGCATTTTGTGAGTTGCTCGCCTGGCTTGCTACCAAAGTAGCTTACCACCATCAAGTTGAAAGTCTGCCGCCAAGCCAAATCAAATCAAATCAAATCAAATCAAATCAATTTATTGTCATTACTACAGGTGCAATTATATGATGTTAACAACTTATAGGTAGATCGCTGCAGCATGCCTGTTAGGCGTACAATATTTTTAACATGCAGTATTATTTACTTCATATTACATATTCATTACAATATTAACAATTTCTATTCTATTCGTAAAAATAATTAATAATATTAGTACATAACAATGTCAAAATGTTTATTAATTTCAAAATAATTATTAAATTAAAAATGTCAACAAAATAAAAACTTTAAATAGGTACATAATTCAATCTTCTAATATTTTGTCCATTAAAAATTCGTCAATAGTATAATAGCATTTTTCAGTTAATAATTTATTTAAATTTCTTTTAAAAGTAGGTACATCTCCAGTTTTAAAACTCTCCGGTAACTTGTTAAATAGTTTCGGAGCCATAATGTATATACTTTTATTAAAGAACGTAGTTTTTGACATATGGTGCGGGTTAACCTTGATTTTATTACGAGTTTTTCGTGGACGTGTATTTTCTATCATGATAAAATGTTCCGGATGTTCTTTAACAAATAAACATGCTTCATAAATATATAGCGAGCTTAGAGTTAGTATTTTTAGTTTTTGAAATAGTAATTTACAACTTTGTCTTTGACTAGCACCAAACATTGCACGAATACACTTTTTTTGAGTTCTGAATAAATATAAAACATTGACTGAGTTTCCCCATTGCAAAATGCCGTAACGCAAGTTCGATGTTACAAAACCGTGATATGCTGTTAGTGCTGTTTGCCGGGATGAAACTTGTGTAAGCTTCTTTAAGGCGAAAACGAATCTACTCAATTTCTTACAAAGATGTTTGATATGTGCTTTCCAGTTAACGTGCTTATCTAATTGTACACCTAAAAATCTGATTTCGTTAACGCACTCAATAATTTGGCCTCTACAATTAGCATTGACCGTACGTTGATGTTGTTGTGGCAAAGCAAATGGCATGAGTTTAGTTTTATCTAAATTTATAACGAGGTTATTTTTATCAAGCCAACAAACAATTTTTTCGACAGTCATTTCTGTTTCTAGCTCAATAGCATTTGGACCCTTCAGTAAAATAGTTACGTCGTCAGCGAAAAGAATTATTTTATGATTTGTGCAGTTCGGTAAATCATTAATATATAGTAGAAACAGCAGTGGCCCTAAAATGCTGCCTTGAGGAACTCCATATTCGATTAGTTTTAAATTTGAAATTGCAGTTGCCTCATTTCTGCTTTTGTCTATATATGAGACCGAAGTGTACTGGTATCGATTGCTCAAATAGCTCTTTATCAGACTGTGTGCTTGTCCTCTAATACCATAAACGTATAATTTTTGAAGCAAACTTTTATGGCAAACAAAATCGAAAGCCTTAGACATGTCCATGAACAAGGATACCAGTTGGATGTTATTGTTAAGACATTCTGATACGGTTTTCATGAGTTCATATATAGCTAATTTTGTTGATTTATTTTTCCGAAATCCATATTGATGATTATAAAAAACATTATTTTTTTCTAAAAAGGAATATAGACCGTTGTGGATAACTCTTTCAAAAATTTTTGACATAACGGGAATCAATGCTATGGGGCGATAGTTTTCACAGATATCCTTGTCTCCTTTTTTATATAATGGCTTAATTTTAGTTATTTTTAGTTTATCTGGAAAAATTCCACTAGCTAAAGACATGTTTATTAGAAATGAAAGCGGTTTCGAAAGTAGATCTGAACAGTATTTGATTACTACAGTTGAAATATCATCGTATCCCACACTTTCAGTATTTTTCAAATTTTTAATTATTTTATCTATGTATTCTGGTGTAGTAGGAGCAAGAAAAACGGAATTTAATATCATTTTGTTATTGTTTAGAGTTATATCGTAGTTAGATTTTGAATTTGTTGATTTGCATTGTTTATTTTTAACCATGTCCACATAGGTATTATTGAATGTATTAGCGATCTCTTTTGGATCTGTTATTATTTTATCACCTTGTTTAATTATATCGATTGTCATTTTATTACTATTTATTTTATTGTTATTTATAATGTTCCACGTAGCTTTCGTTTTGTTTATTGCTTTATTTATTATGTTCTTATTATTAATGCGCTGTGAACATCTTATCACTCTTTTAAGTATTTTTGAATATTGATAATATTGTTTTTTTCTGTTTGGATTATTTTTACGTAGATTATCCCAGTGTAATTTTCTTTTCCTAATTGTCGATTTTCGTATTCCATTAGTTAGCCAATTTAGTCGTTTCTTAGATTTTACTGTAACAAGTTTAATTGGGAAGCACAAATCATAGTACAATTTAAATGTTTCATTAAATACATCAAAAGCCGAATTTACGTCCACCTCTTTATATATCTCTTGAAAAGTTATATTTTTCAAGCAATTACGAAATATTTCCAGATGCGTAGAATTAAGTTCACGTTTCATAACATGCCAAGACGCTGTCTTAAGCGATTGTTTGATAGGATATTGCAGTAATTGGGCGAAATGGTCTGACAAACCAAAGTTAACAATTTTACTTACACTCCCCCTGCCATTGTGCGCAATATTATCGATGCATGTCCCACTCTGTGGTCTAGTTACTGTTTTGAACTGTAATTGCATATTGTGGCTTAAAAGTAGGTTAACAAAGTAAAATACGGTGTTCCGGCAGTTATCCTTGAGAGCCTGCGTATTCCAGGTCTAGTGTGTTTACCAGCTTCGATCACATCGTCACTTACCATCAGGTGAGATAGTGGTCAAACACTAGCCTGTCACAAATAAAAAAAAAAAAAAAAAAAAATTTAATGCTGGGGTACCTCAAGGATCGGTTCTTTCGCCGACACTTTTTTTGTTTTATATTAATGATCTGCTCAAGCCCGGTATCTTTGGGTATGCAGACGATAGTACTGTTATTGAAAGATACGTATCCAATGCACGAACTGGTAAGGTACAAGTCCAGTCACTAAGAGAGGAAATGATAGGTCGATTGAATGCGAGCTTGTTGACCGTGGCCGATTTGGGGTCGCCCCAATCAGCTACGGACGCATTAAAACAAGCAAGACATACATTTTTAAGCAAGCATGTCCTACCGTCGACCGCATCGTCGCTTTCTATCAGGTGATATAGCGGTCAAATGCTAGCCTATTTGTCATAAAAAAAATAAACACTAAGATGACATAGGCTTAGTTTGTTTTAATGCATCCAAAACACAGGCGTGCTTTTTATTCGCTTAACGGAGACATTTTCACCTGTATCCGACGTTCTAAAATGTGCCAATACCGATAGCCGATAAACTCGAGCTTCTTTGCATTTCTTTGTAGTGGAACCTTAATTTTGGTACCTACATCGAAGTCAGAGCTCAGCTGGCCGCTGAAACCTTGGTATCCTCGCAAGGGATAGGCAGTACTTCACACCGGGGCAACTTCTTAATTTATATTATGCTCAAGTCCGTTCGTGTATGGAGTACTGAGGCTACCTGTGGAATGGATTCACTAAATACCAACTTGAAGCTCTTGAGTCCATCGAAGGGCGAGCTAAAATATTTATTGGCGGTGATAAGCTGATCGCGTCCGAATTACAGAGTATCTGTCACCGAAGTAAGGTTGCAAGCCTTTCGGTATTCTACCGTTAAAATTTTGGCGATGGTGCGCAGGAATGACACGAATTAATTCCCCCATGAACATTTTACCATCTAACAAGACAAACTGTCAAACGTCATCCATTTATGTTTGATAAACCTCCAGTTCGCTTGAAGCGTTTCGCTTCAGCGTTTGTAATCCGTACAACGAAGTAGTGAAACTCATTGCCCTCGTCTTTGTTCCCCGAACGGTATAACCTGGGAGTCTTCAAGTCAAGCATGCTACATCTTCGGCTACTTCATCGCTCTCCATCAATTCAGGTGAGTTTGTGGTCAAATGCTTGCCTACCGAGAAAAAAATATTTGGTACAAAGTAATAATAAGAAAATTAGGTACCTCGAGCATCAGAAAGTGCTAAATTGAGGATATTATTACCATGTTACCTAACAGATATTAGGGTACGTCGTAGGAACTGAATACATAACTGCACATAAACTGCGGCTGTGTTTTCACCACTTCAAACCTAACAACTTACTATGAGTTATACCAAAAGTTAACATCTATAATGTGATCTCTCCACAAAAAGTGACACGTCTGAAAAAGTCTTTACAGGGAGGAAAATAGTAGCTAACGGTATAATCAGGGTTAACGGTACCCTTTAGAGTCTAAATTAGGTATTTGCCTTTAAAATAAGGTGGTAAAAACGTCTTCATCTTGAGGATTTCGGATTTATTTGATGGCAAGTAAACGGTTAAAAGGCTTTTATCGTGTGCCCGGAAATTTAAATGCTCGTTCTTTTCTAAGCCATGTTTAGTTACAATTTAAAAAACCTGATGAGTAATGTCTTTTGTATTTTACGTTATATGAAAAAACTGTAGGTAATGCCTACCTACTATAAATACTAACGCCTGTGATATTCCACATAATTGACATAATACCAGGAACAAAGGTACCGATACAATTATATCAAGAACTTAATCAAAACAATATCCTATCGGGTTTTGGCGCGAAAGCGAAAAACTGTCGTTGTCGATTTTGTATTATATTCCAAATCCAAGTTTAATCTATAAACATGGTAGATTATTAACCGTTTAAGTCAATAGTTAGTTCTTGAACGTACATAGGTAAGTGTAGGCTAATCATAAAGTTGGAAAATTTTCGTTTTTTATTCCAAGACTTCAATAGAAGCCCTAGTAAAATTTTATTAATTTCCTGGGACATGACTTGACTGCGACTGAACCATGACTCTCTTACGTGACCTTGACTGTGATTAGTACTGGTTTTATGAAATCCTATTAATGTTATAAATGTGAAAGATTGTAGGTACATAATTTACTGGATACATAATTATTTATTCATTGGCATTTAGCACAAGATTTGCAGAGCAAAATAAAATAAATATCCCATCAATTTTTTTACAACTTCAGAACCTCCCTTTGCTTGGTTACAAACGTTACCTGTTAATGCAACTTCCACTCGGGAGAACAGAACTTTAATTAGTTGGTAAGGTTTGTTTCACCTGTACAAGTTATTTGTACTTATTAGTAGTTGAAACTACATTACTACTTAAAAGTAAATATTTGGAGTGATCATATACCTACCTTGCGACTTGCGACTGACATTTTATAGAATGACTTTTAGGTATCTGATTCATGAATAATATGGCAACAATACTTATGAAGACTATCAAAAATACTGACTTGATGATAAAAAGGTCCTAGGAGACACTAATAATAATTAGACAAAAAATCCTGAAAAAATATTAAAGACTAGTCCCTGAAAATAAGATATCGACAGAAATCAGTATTTTTAGACAATAGCAATAGGTCAATGAGCTAGTAACTCAGAGGATAAAGAATCGTTATTCAAGAGAAAAAACCACGATTAAAAAAAAACAATTTTTACAACCAGAACACTATTAAAAATTGTATCTGACTATAATTGTAGGTACTACGTACGACTTATTTAAGTTGTGGTTATTTTGCTTATTTAATAATTTTACGTTAAACACAAGATTTTGAAAGAAAAATCTACTTCAAAGCTCTTCAATGGCAATAAACTCATGCTAGCAAAATATTTCCACACTATAATCCGCGAGGATCATCATTCTTCTCGACGCAGATAGTTACGACAAAGTTATAAAAGAATTTCCGTCACACGAGGTTTTATGACGACATAGTGGAACTAAATTATGAGCTGTAAAATGCCCATCTGTTCTTATTTCCCGGGGGAAAATATATTGTGTATTTGACGCTGAAATAATATCTATATTTAGATAGAGTAGCATTTTTGTGACTCAGACAATAATTACAAGATTGATTACAAGGGCAGCACATAATTGAATAGGTTCCTGGGGCAGCGGAGTAGTACGGGAGCAAGCCCCTCTCACGCCGCCCAATTACAACAGAAAAAATATTGTGTACTTGACGCTGAAATAATGTCTATTTTTAAATAGAGTGGTATATTTTTGACTCAAATAAATAGATAGAATAGATTTATTATATGGGCGGCACAAAACTGAATAAGTTTCTGCGGTAGCGGAGTGGTACGGGAGCAAGCCGCTCCAGTGCCGCTCCACTAACGAAAACTCTCTCACGCGCCGCTCCACTACAACAGAAAAAATATATTGTGTACTTGACGCTGAAATAATATCTATATATAGATAGAGTGGCACGTTTGTGACTCAGATAATATATATAATAGACTGATTACAAGGGCAGCACATAAATCAAGAGGTTACTGCGGCAGCGGAGTGGTACGGTAGCAAGCTCCTCCCGCGCCACTCCACTACCGAACTACCGTAGTTATGCGTTTCCCCTGTAATTACTTATATTAAGATCAAAAATCTTACTATTATATGAAGAGTGTTGAAAATACTGGCATCGGCGTTTATGTATTCTGTGCTCATTTCTAGCCATCACATAATAATTATTATGTACTTTGGTAATGTATGTTTAGAATGAATATTTTAATGTTGTTAATTGTATTTTCTCAAGAAGACAGAGAATTGGTAAAGTAATCTCTTCGGGTAATGGAATTTCTAATGCTACTACTGCACCATAGTACGGCTACTACTGCACCATAGTAGAGCCGATCAATTAGTTATCTCTTACTATATAATAATGGGTGACATAATAATTAAACTTTACCCAATCACATAATAAAATAGCTAAAAGAACTTATCATTCATTCTTATGATCACTCGATATTGTAATTCTTTCGTCAAATTTTGAGATAACATTGAATAAGATCTTATCACAACACAAGACGGCTGACAATAGAGTATACCAGATCAAAGTAACACGTTTATCTACTAAGTAAAGTTATTATAGGTATTACTATACTAGGTATTATATAACAGGTTTATATGTAGACAAACCACGCACCGAATCAAAAGCTATTCAAAGTATTATTTTACCAGAAGATGAAACATTTTTGAACTTTATCTACTCATTTACAAACCAAGTCACCCAACCCAAACAGACGTCATTTGTGCGTGGTACTCCTGTCGATTAATAATCAAGGTTTCAGATCCTCGAAAACAGCATTTTCAAAGAATTTTGATGTAAAGTAAGCGTAAGCAGGCGTCTGGTAAAAAAAAATATTCACAATCACATTATTGGTTCATGATTCCTCGCTAGTACTCTCCTCCAAGAAACTGCTTTTTGGTATAGTTGGATAAGCGTTTGCCTTCTAAGCAGGGGTAACGGGTACGATTTCCGGCGGGAACACAAGTTTTCTTAATAAGAAAAATTTGTTTCTGGTTCTGGTCGTAAATGTTGTGTGATGTCAATGTTTCCGGCACCCAAGAATAAGTCATCGAACTTAGTGTGGTGCTTGGAGTATGAAAGCGATTATGTTTAAAAAAAAGGAGTAAATATTTTGCTGACCTCATGTGTTTATCATACCTGACCGCATCATCACTAATCTACCACCAGTTGAGACAATGGTTAAATGCAAGCCTATCAGACTGTATAATAGTGGATAAAGAGAAGGTTGGTGAAGTTGAATGACCATTTAAAGCTTAGATGAAATTGAAATTCTTTGTCATTTGTGAACGAATAAAAAATAATAATATTATAATTGCTAATAAGCCCTCTCCCTCCGTCTCTCATTTATCGAACTCGTAGAGCTTTGAACATTTGATTATCAGGTAAAATAATGAAACCATTTCTTTAACCATTTGAAAACCGTCTAAGTCCACTTAATTCAAGTTAAGGCTAGTGTCACCTTCGAAATAGCGATTTGTGACCAAAGTCTGTTTTACTGTTAACACCGTTTAAGAAAAGGTTACATCGCGAACATTTTTTTTTAACAACCATATGCAATACTAGCCGTGCCCCGCGACTTCGCCTGCTATTATCAAGTTAAAAAGTAAATATGTGAATCCTAGGTATAAGCTATGTAAATTCCAAAATATCATCCAAATCCGTTCAGTCGTTAAAGCGTGAAAAGGGAACAAACGTACACACAATCTTTCGCATTTATAATATGTTTAGGCCAAAAACTTGTTAAGTAATAATAAAAAGATTATACTTCAGAGGTATTCCCATAATTATAAATTTAATCTAAATCGATCCAGCCAAAACCAAAATATAGGCGTTGAAGTCGGTTGTTTTTAATTTTGCTTGCGTTTAACTATTTGCATTTAGACACCAAATCTGACTGAAAATAAATGGCTTTGCGTACACGCTGTCCTTAACAATAGTTTCTATAGACACAGTAAAATCGAAAAAGTTTTACGAGTCTGCAATCCCTTCTCAAGTAATCAGCTGTATTTGTATTCAAAACGAAAGGATCTTTGTAACGAGGATATCGCAGCGGGAAAGGAAGTCTGGAAAGGTCTGGAAAGGTCGAATAGTTTAATACTCTCCCGGGCTATAAAAAGAAGGTTTCCAAGTATAATTTTATGCGGTCGCAAACTGATGCGATTGAGTTTTATGATCGCATGAAAATTTTCTGCACATTTTTGTGTAAGTGCATACTTTCAGATCGTTGTACTGTGATTTGATTTTGTATGTTTAGTGCGATTCTACGTCTCTACTTGTACTGGTGAATATTTAAGTACCACAGGGGACCACAAGCTACAACTAGTCTCTAAGTGAAGTCAACTAACTTGATAATAATATAATATTGGTAGGTACAGGTGCTATTAAATTAATATTTTTATAGTTCCAAGCGTCATTAACTTACTAAGATTGATAGATAGATAAACCCTATATTGAACACCTTAGCAAATATATGACTAATATAATCTAGAAAATAAGTGTAACAACAGGCGGTCTTATCGCTAAGAGCAATCTCTTCCAGACAACCTTTGGATAGAGAGGAGTAAAGCAATGAAATTATAAAATTATAATTATAATAATTTAGATAATACAGATGTCCGTCGTATGTTTGGACACGCCTGATATGTAATTATTAAAATGTTACTATACGAAAGGGCCTCTTAGCGTTGGCTACGGCTCCACTAATGCCTTACAAAGGTCCGGGCACAGACCCGTGGGTTAAAATAAACTTAGATAATACAATAAACATAACATAACCAATAATATACCTAGATAATCTTATATATAAAATTCTCGTGTCACAGTTTTCGTTGCCATACTCCTCCGAAACGGCTTGACCGATTTTGATGAAATTTTTTGTGCTTATCCGGTATCTATGAGAATCGGCCAACATTTATTTTTCATCATCATCATCATCATCACTTTTCATCATTATCAACGCGGGTGAAACCGCGGGGCGCAGCTAGTTATACATATATATTACTACTATGAAACTTGTATTTGTCATATAAGTGAATTGTATTAATTTTGAGAAATAAAGATCTTTAACTTTAACTTAATATTTTGTCTGCAAATTGCAGCCAAATGTTTTGCTTATCGCAGGAAAAAAACATTATAATAAACGTTTTATCCAACAATATTATGAGCAGATTTATTTGTCAAACGCGAGGTAATTGACATTGAGTTTATTTGTGTGGTATAGACGTAGTGTAGGCGTTTCCGTCATTGAATCATACAGTTATAAAATATATATAACTATGTAGTTTTGCCATATACATTATTTCATGTGGAATCATAAAAAAATTTAATCAAAATATTATGACCGATAAAAAAAAAAAGAAAAAATTGGTTTGGACCACTCTTAACAATTAGGGGTATGAAAAATAGATGTTGACCGATTCTCAGACCTACCCGATATGCACACAAAATTTCATAAAAATTGGTCTAACCGTTTCGGAGGAGTTTGGTAACAAACACCGCGACACGAGAATTTTATATATTAGATTAAGCGAAAAACCAAGTTGGTCTTTTCGTAAACATGTTTTTGAAATGATGATTAAAGTAAGGTTGAGGTTAAATAGGGTTCAGAATTGATAATTATTTTTTCTGGTATTATATAGGTTTCTATATAAATATGTACTAGTTTACGAGCATTCCAAATCTAAAATCCAATACGTGATAAGCCTATGCTTGACATTCCAGGGTAACAAGACTATCTACATACAAAGTTCTACTCAAATCAATTCAATAGTTACAGAGACTTCTTTACATTCAAAGCACTTAATGTTAGAATTACATTACATTTTGATAGGCATCTTATTCTTCTAATTGTAGCGCTACCGCAAATCTATGCGTGTGGATATTTTTAGCCAATGACTCAGTGTAACGTAACTTTTGAAAGTGCATCGTACTTGTAAAAATAGATCTTCTTCCTTCTGTCAATACTACAGTGTAACTGTGCAATCGATGGGTATCATATTGTGACATTATGTTGAACATGTTATCTAAATAGGTACTAAAATAGGATATGTGATTTCACAAAGGCTAAATAAGAATGTTGTACGCATCTATCGGTATCTTACCGTTTACATTTTGGAGAGTGCGCAAGAATTGCATGAGTTAATTCCCCACGCTCGTTTTTCCCATCTAAGAAGTCAAACAAGTCAACATCTACAAGACAAACTGTCAA
Organism: Lomographa bimaculata; assembly: GCA_948107665.1. Taxonomy (NCBI): domain Eukaryota; kingdom Metazoa; phylum Arthropoda; class Insecta; order Lepidoptera; family Geometridae; genus Lomographa; species Lomographa bimaculata. The sequence continues at coordinate 12,757,829 of OX403599.1, forward strand.
ATGTCATCCATTTATGGTTGTAGCCCCAGTTTGCTCGAAGCGTTTCGCTTCTACATTTATCATCCATAATACGAAGGAATGGAAAACATTACCAGCGTCTTTGTTCCCCGAACGGTATAATCTGGGAGTCTTCAACAGTGAAAATCTTCGGCCGCATCTTCACATCAGGTGAAAAAGTGGTCAAAAGCATGCCTATCGAGCATTATAAAAAAAGTAAAGTTGGTATAGTAAATAAGGAGTAAGAGAGAACAAAATGTCCGCATGAGGTTTCATGCGAAACAAAAAGCTGGAGACATGACTAAACATAAACGCATAAACGCTTTAAACATAAACGCTTTCACACTCACAGCCCCACACTAAGTTCAATGACTTGTGTCGTGGGTGCCGGAAACATTCACATCACACACACAATCACAACCAGAACCAGAAACACAAATTTTCCTTGGGGAGAAAACTGACTGTCAGTGTAAAAGCGTTTATTTTTATGTTACGCAGAACTGGTTACGGATGAAAAGACGAGTTTCCAGTGTAATCACTGGACTCATGAGACGTAACAACATGAGGTCAGGGAGAGGATTGAAATGTGATCCTCTCCCTTACTCGATTGACTTGCTAAACAATGTTATCCAAAGTTTCAGGTGACACCTGCAAAAGTTATTAAGTTCAAAATTACTATAATAATACTAAGATTATTGTCTCATAGTCCCAGTAAAATTATTAGATAAGAAAGTTATATATATATTTTTTTGATGTGTGGTCATTTTAAATAAGAGTAAGGAAAATTTGTGTTCTGGTTCTGGTTACGCTTGTTTGTGTGATGTGAATGTTTCCGGCACCCTTGCCACAAGTCAACTTAGTGTGGGGCTGTATTAATTATATGAAAACATTTATATTTATGTTGACGACCCAGTTGGCGCACTGGACAGGTGTCCGCCCTCTGCGCCGTGGGTCCTGGATTCGATTCCTGGCAGGAGCACAAATTCTTTCTCATGGGATATTTGTACTTCTGGTTCTGGGTGTAATGCGAGTGTGATGTGAATGTTTCCAGCACCCACGATACAAGTCTTTGAACTTAGTGTAGGGCTGTGAGTGTGAATGCGTTTGTTTTGTTTTTGTTTATTTATGTTCACGTTGTACTGACTTAACGAGTGTTGAGCAGAATAGAACGTTATAATGATTTAAAAAATAAGGATCAGTTTTAGACAAAACCTAGCAGGTAGATATCGATAATAGATACTAACGTATATTGCTCTAATACGCCCTAAATTGTGTCTCATCTAATACAATCAAAGATACGAAAACAACAATCTCACTGACTCAGACGTTTACCTCTTCACCGCTGTTAAATATTTAGCAAAGAAACTCTGAATTTCAGCGCCATTCTGCCATCTCAAACCATTAACGAATTACCATTACCTGAACAAATAAATCTCGGTTCATTGAACTTTCCATCAAAGCAATTAGTTTGAGCGATTTTGTTCAAATATGCCCATAATTAGTTCGATTCATAAAGCAACTAGCAGTTTTTAATAAGCTTAAAACACAAGACAATTTTTATAAACATCTATTATAATAATAATTCTTCGCTACATGTGCATGTGGCTGAATTCCTCGTAAACGGCATAATTTTTATACCGTTTTAGTATCTCAATATAATAGGCAATTTATTTCCTGAATAGGGTTCCTGGTACAAGAGGTTTAACTTACAAAAAATAGCATAAACATAAACGCTTTCATACTCACAGCCTCACACTGAGTTTTATGGCTTGTGTCGTGGATGCCGGAAACATTCACATCACACACAATCACAACCAGAACCAGAAACACAAATTTCCAACGGAAGAAAACTTGTGTGCCCACCGGGAACCGAACCCGATATGCTTAGAAGACGAACGCCACCCAACTAAGCTAACGGGCAGTTCAAACTTCACTTACGATAAATTATTGCAAAAAATTTAAATTTCAGCAAAAAAAATTAGCAAGGGCCTCAGAAGTAGTAGCTTTCATTCAAAAGCAACTTATCTAAGACAATTCATCAAAAAAACAGATTGACAAAATTTAAACACCAAAAAGAAGGAAATAGGTGTAGTTTTCACAGTTATCTAAAAATGACAATTATCGCGAAAACTGTGAGACTTTTACTAGGCACATATTTATATTTTCTGGACCATCATGATGTCCCCTATTTGTAGGTATAGGGTTAACTATTCATCACGTAACATTCTGTATATACATACATATTCTAATAACAACAACAACAACAAACGCGTTCACACTCACAGCCCCACACTAAGTTCAAAGACTTGTACCGTGGGTGCCGGAAACATTCACATCACACACACACATTACACCCACACAACCACACAATAAACACATTAACTAAAGCTAGTTAAACAATTTAATGCTCAAAAGCCTTCCTTATACCTGTATTTCAAATATATTCTCTCATAAATGATTCGTCAAAGTCACAAAACAGTATCTGTGTAACAATATTATAGGCAAATAAATTAACCCGTGAAAGCCTATGTTCCAGGAAAATGCCTAAATTAATTTGTCAAGACGTTTATATGTGTCTGGATGGAGATGATGTCAGACGTATTCTATTAATTTAGCACGTGATAAGGAATACGTGGCATTATTATATCATAAGAACGGTGTGATGTAATTTTATTTTGATTGTGAGTATTTTCCGCGCGCGATGAGAACGGGATGGAACCTTGTCAAAGTAAATCAAAAATACAGTTCTCAAGGAACTTTAGCAAAATGTTCTTGTAGTCTTCGGATATCCCAGCATCAGTAGCAATTTCTCGTTCGGTAATTTAATTTTGTATTTTTAGTAAACCCATTTTTTGTTTTTAGTTTTGAGCAAACCCATATCTTCGTTAAAAAAGATCTCTTGACAATATAATTCCTGAATTACTAGATCCGTTATCCATAGCTACCTGTGTAGAACACAGACATCGTTCTTGATCGAAACATCTATTGACTGCCGGAACTATTTAACGTGATAGACTATTCAAAATTTTAACCCTTTTTCTTGGCTGGCCGGTGCGGCGGGCTGCGCGCGTTTCAGTTCCAAAAGGTCGCATTCCCATTCTCATCGCGCAGAATTATACAAAATAGAGTAGATTGTTTTTTTAAGTTTTCGTACGTCAAAATGTAATAATATAAACGAGTTTTAAAAAATGAATAACCGACTTCAATCGCAGATATTTCTGAAACTCTTTATTAGATCTTAGACCAACTAGAACTTAAACCCTCTCGAACAATACAATTATTTTCCAAATCGGTCTATAAATGACGGAGTTCTGAGGTAACATACCTACATAAAAAAGATTCTGAAGAATTGATAACCTCCTCCTTTTTTAAAGTCGGTTAAAAAAGAACCCTAATGAGGCTGCTTTGTTATCCGACTGTGTGTTTATCTGTCTGTCACGACAAGTTTTTTTTTCGTGGAGGTATCAATTTAAAATCAATATATCAAATGTTTAGGACTACAGTTCCCTACAGCTATAAAAATCTTTTAAGTCATGTTCTAAGACTTGACAATCAAAATGTACGGTAAGCAAGCGTGCTCTATCGTCGACCGCGTCGTCGCTTAGCATCAAGTGAGATAGTGGTCAAATGTTGGCCTATCATAGATAAAAAAGTATCCATATTATGTACTTCCATTACAAGTACTAAGTAACTTTCTGAGAGGTGGTAGAGCATTTTGTGAGTTGCTCGCCTGGCTTGCTACCAAAGTAGCTTACCACCATAAAGTTGAAAGTCTGCCGCCAAGCCAAATACGGTGTTCCGGCAGTAATCCTTGAGAGCCTGCGTATTCCATGTCTAGTGTGTTTACCAGCTTCGATCACATCGTCACTTACCATCAGGTGAGATAGTGGTCAATCACTAGCCTGTCAAAAAAAAAAAAAAAGTAGAATCATTAAATTTGCTAAGAACCAAGGTCTAACAGCATCAATAACGGAAATATTCCGAAATTTGAAAATGTATAGTTAAAAGGGGAAAAAATTATGAAAAAATGGGCAGAAATCCTCGAGACTAGATCCTATTATGAACGAGCTATTTACATACAAGTTTGTAAGGAACCCTTGGTCTCGGTCGGAGTCTCACGTATGTCAAGCTCGCAATTGTTTCATATTATTTTACATCTGATAGATTAGACTATCTTTTGACCACTATTTTATTTCTATTTATTTTATTAGTCTTAATTTTGTTTTTATTATGACTAAGGAAATCTTACGGATTTGCAGCAGATTATATTCTATAACAATACTGAATATTTTGCTATAAATGATGGTGTGGTCAAGGATGGTAAATACTCTAACTCTAGCCGGGAAATGGTTCTAAATGTGGTTCAGTATCTGGTTCTTAGCGACAGATTTACTAGTCACTTCATGACGGTGCTAACGACAGTACTACGGTACAGGGGAAGCTTACCAGCTAAGAATTAGCCAATACTCCATTTATAAGGATTTCATCATTATGTAATTTAGCGATTCTGGCAGTAGAGTCATTAACTTTAATGAGTGCCTCTTTGGCGCCCATGTGAATAAACAATTTTGATTTGATATTAAAGTGAATTATTTCGGGCTTGAGCCACAGACTCGTGGCAAGTCTAAAATCCAGAGCCTTCAGTTACCATTGAGCTATGATTGCTTGTAAACACGAAAAATAATTACGTAGCATGTTTTTATGTTAAGCTTTTATTCTGGAAAAAAGCTCGTGATTTATTTTATATTGAAGGTAAATTTTCTCATGGCAAATTATCTTTTATATACACACACTAGATACTTATGTCTCTGAAATCGTGTTCTTTGAGAGTTGAACATCTAATTATTCATGTTTATGTAATAAGGAAAAATGTTTCTTTATAGATCAAGGTCTTTAATATCACTTTTACAGATCCTCAACTACGCCTCGCAGCTTCGCCTGCGTTGCTGACAATGATGATGATAAATCAGGATAGAAAATAGCCGCGTGTTTTAAGAAAATTCTGAGTGTAATTTTCACGTTACTTTTTTATGCTAAATAGGCAAGCTTTTGACCACTATCTCACATGATGGAAAGTAAACATGCAGCCATATGATTATTCAAATTTCGTTTAGCTGTTCCGTCGTCAAGACAAAGAAACATACTCTTTGTACATATAATGGTATATATATCAAATGTAACCAGCATTTTCTGTACTTTGCTGGGTGTTTAATGTAGTATACATGTTTTAAGTAATCAACCTATAATATTTACGAGCCTATTCCTAAAACTAAATTAAAACTATATAGATCTGTACTGCTCTATATTGAACGCCACTTAACTAAGCCATAGTTAAGTGGCGTTCGCCTTCTAAGCAGGGGTATCGGGTTTGATTCCCGACTAAAATACAAGTTTTCTCCTCAAGGAAAATTTGTGTTTCTTGTTCTGGTTGTGATTTGAATGTTTCCGGCACCCACGACACAAGTAATTGAACTTAGTGTGGGACTGCTAGTGTTAAAGCGTTTGTGTTTTTATGTTTATACTAGCTGCGCCCCGCGGTTTCACCCGCGTTGATAATGATGAAAAGTGATGATGATGATGATGATGAAAAATAGATGTTGGCCGATTCTCATAGATACCGGATAAGCACAAAAAATTTCATCAAAATCGGTCAAGCCGTTTCGGAGGAGTATGGCAACGAAAACTGTGACACGAGAATTTTATATATTAGATATACAACAAAAACCTTAGTAAACTACAAGGCACCGAGTTTATAGGTAACTCAAATGCTCAAGCTCACTACCATTTCCAATCGTACTTGCGTCATTGCCTCTCTGAATTGTATAATTGAATTTCAGATACGATGAGCCCAATGAGTACCAGCATATTGATCACGAGTTGATTCAACCAAGCGATCTGATACATTTTTGAAAAAAGGGTTATCTGTCCCCATGGGTCCAGTGTCTTAATACGACTCAACTTTTTGTTTAATTGAGAATTGTAAAATTTTTGGAAACAAATTTTAAGATATAAACGGATAGGTACATTTTCTTTTAACTCCTTACAGTCTACGCAAACTGCCTATATTTTCTACAACTTAACTATAGATATAAACTACATTTCTCTATTCTATATGGCAAAAGAGCTAAATACAAGCCACCAAGCTAATAAGCGACTCAAGTAATCTAGCCCAGTACCAGTGGATGGATTATCCATTATGATGGCGGCATTTTCTCTCTATATAGCAATTACAATAACTTCAGCCTAATCAAATATATTTATTTTTGTTTCAGGTAATCCTCAAGGGTCCAAGCATGCTTCAAAGGTGTTACGAATTTACGTTATTAATATAATTATCCCGTTATAAAGCACCTGAGCGAGCGCGCCGTACGCGCGTTTCGGGCGCTTTGAATATTTTGTTCCACTAGTGACTAGAACAAAACATCGGCAGCGCGGGGGGAAGATCGCCGCACGTCCCGGCCGTTTAGTACATCGAGGTTCCTTAGACGTGATACATTTTATCTTCAGAGCGCCCGGGCTGCGCGCCTCGGTCACCTTATGTATATTAAGTTCCTTAATCGACTGAGTGAGCAGCGCGAGCGAGGCGTCTCCGTTTAAGCTGGGGCAAAAATGCTTTCGTATGTCCGGTAGATGACCTGCTGTTCTCCTCTACAAGTCTAATTTCTCAACCAATGCTCGTAAAATTTAGTGAGCAGGTTCGAAAAAAATATAGATTTTTTTTGTTGTTTATGGGATTTTTTTCAAAATGATGAAGATATAGGGGTTAAAGGTACAAGACATGAAATGACATGCATTTATTGGCCATTTTAACTGAAACTATTACACAAGGCAAGTCAATGTTACAGAATCATTAGCAATTGTATTGTAAAAAATTATAATATTGATATCCTACTTCCTATCCTACTAATATTATAAACGCGAAAGTTTGTAAGAATGTATGGATGTATGTTTGAATGGATTTTTATGATACTTTACAATAATATATCTTATACATCAGAATAACACATAGGCTATAATTTATAAAGATAAAGTCTGATTTTTCCAAAATATAATGATAAGCGTCAAGTAAGTCGGAATAAAATCTGCCATCTGCGAGCTATTCTGGCGTGCGCCGCAAAAACCGTTGGAGTTACATGTATATAACGATCAATGGAAATTTTTATATTAAATAGTCCACAAAAAAGCCCGCATCAGCTTATATCTATCTTTTATGTGTGAGCCATTATCGCCAAAATAGTAAACCATAAATATAATAAACAAATATTTCTAACGCACATTTCGAAGCAAATTGATCCTTTTATCAAAATAAATACTCTTATCGCATCTAGTATTTAAAGTAGATAAACTTTGTCTTTTACACTACATCATTTGGACAAATATTTGGATAGTTATGACTATAAGACGCGAAAAGCAGAATAACAACATTACAAAATTGACGAAAAAATAAAATACTTACTATCATCATGATCACAATTTTCCATCACCACGCGGGTGAAACCGCGGGGCGCAGCTAGAAATTAATATAAAATAGTGTTAATTAGATTCAGACATGATTTATGGTTAACAATGTTATTTAAATAATATTAATATATTTTATAAATTTTAATAAGGAACTTTTTCCGCAACCGCCCTACACTGAATGTATTTTCTTAGTTTCTAAGATCATACAACTCCCATGAGGGATTAACTTGATTTAGTGTTGCGTGCGTGGCAAAAGGCCCATCACGATAGATTTGATTTATAATTAAAACATTATAGACTATATTTTATATAGACCGTATATTAAATCAATATTACTGGGCACTCATGGTGATAAAATAATAAGACTAAGGATATGAAACTGTTATTAGGTACTGTAATAAGGTAATATTGTGTTTAATATGGATTATGTACGTCAATGCTTTATGGAATAGTGTAGGTATATGATATTGATTAACATTTAATAGAAAACACTTAGCTTGTGTACCATTACTTCTGTAATTATTATAGGTAACATTATAGGGAATATATGCATGAAATGTAAATATAGGTCAAGTACTTTTGATTTATCTTTAAAGGTATAAAATTACACTTATAATTTATTTAATTCTTAAATTAGGAATTGTAATTAATAAGAAATGTGAAAATGCATCGGAAATTAAAAACGTATGTACGCTATTGTCTAAATAGACTTTTAAGCTATTGCATAGCTTCTATCGCGGGCCTTGAGCGTGGAGACCGAATCCAGAAATTACGTAACGAAAATAACCTAACACCCCCCCACTCCGACCGGCACAGCGGTGATACTTTTTAGTTTTGCCATCTATAGATGAATAGCAGAACTTTTAATGACTTTTTTGAAATATCACGCTTGTCTCTTTAGTTCAGCAACTCGCCTCTAGGTGGCAGAAAATACTGCATAAATAAATAATTATAATTGCATAAGTTGATAAAAAATGCTATGCAATAGCTTTACCGCGGCAATCCCCGAGTGCCACACGTCTTTTTTTTTTTATTCAAGGTAGGCAAACATTTGACCACTATCTCACCTGAAGGTAAGCGACGATGTGGTCGACGATGGAGCAAGCTTGCCTAGAAGATACCTATTCACTCGCGACTTGAAAACTCCCATATTGTATACATCAGGAAACACCGACTCAGGTAAGGAGTTCCATTCCTTTGCGGTTCGCACAATGAATGTGGAGGCAAAACGCTTAGTGCGCATTTGTGGAATGACCACCATATAGCGGTGTCGCTTAGCTGTTTGTCTGCTAGTCCAACGATAGAACGGGGATGGGGGAACTAGATCGTGCAGTTCCTTAGCACACTCTCCAAAATGTATCCGATAAAAAACCGAGACTAAAAAAATATTAAAAAGAACTATTTAATTTGTAATAAACTAGTCATTCGCGCCGAACTGAGATCTCGCGCCTACATTAAGTCTCATACAGAAAAACTTTTGAGGTTACTAACTTATAATTTTTTTCTATCTAATTGTTTGATTTATGTATATGTTGTTCAAGTACAGAATATAACAGATATTATACGTAAGCTTCAGCGTTCAGTGTGAAGCCGATATTGAGTTAGACCCAGGGACAAAATAGGTCTAAAAACAGTGACTTTGGTGGCTTATCAAATCGTTATTTTCAAACAGATTTTTTTAAACCGGTTTCTTACTCTAGTTTTTAAGTCCTTTTCAACAATATCCCACAAGGGTAGATAAAAAAATAAAAAATATTTTGCTCCTCACTTACTACTACGTATGGGAAGCCCCTAAATGTAATTTTGTCCAGCTTTATAATAATAATAATATCGTTTATTGGTTCATAAAAAGGCATTCAATAAGGTACACTATAATTGGTGTTAATTGTCGCTTATACAGATTTTATTGCTTAATGGCAGTAGAACATTACACAACAATAGTATACCTCGGGTGAAACTCTGTCCCCCACACTAGGATTTACATTTACCTGTACAGTGAGGTCACAGTGATCCTCCCTCGGACATAGTACCGGGATGTCACACATTCAATAAAATTATTTCCTTGAAAGCTATTTTTCTCGACAAGTACCCTATCTAAATACATAATATGTTTGTAACATGTAAAAATAAATTTATTTTTTATTTTGACATGTTATATTCTAATTAAATTTGGGCATACATATTTTACATATTCTATGAGAATTAAAGTCATTAGCTTATATGGTTTAGACGCTAGATGCCTCTGACAGACGGACGGACATAAGGAAAAAGTGCTGAACGATCCAGGTCAATATAAAGATCTCGATTCCTCGATCAAAAAAAAATTAGATGTTTTATGTTTATGTTGTTTTATAAGGAGTAATTTTCATACCAACTAAGTCAAATCTGTGAAGATAAGTGCACGTTAAATGTTTGATCAGTCGTACTACCGACTACAATGCAAATGTAAAACTAGCCACCGTCCGCCGTCGTTCTAGTCATTACCTCAGTTATAGCCGACTAGGAGACGTTTGATATGCAAATCGTAGCACTTAGTAAACCAACTATAGTGCAAGCTTTCTGGGGTTTATAGTACTGCACATAGAAGCACTTTAGAACACTTATTTAGTACCTAATAAACATAAACGCTTTCACACTTACAGCCCCACACTAAGTTCAATTACTTGTGTCGCGGGTGCCGGGAACATTCACATCACACACACAAGAAACACAAATTTGCTTTGAAAAGAATATTTCCTCTTCTATTGTAGAGTGACTGGGTGTACCATGGCACCGGTATGCGTTGCAATGCCATGTTTAGGAAAAGTGTTTACCTCTTTCACGCTTATGGTCTCCTAGTACTTAAATACAATACTTAAAACTATTTGGATATTATTTACGACCTATTCTCATACCTACCAAATATAAAAAACGAAAATATAAAAATCAATAGAGCCGTTTTGGCGGAGTTCGACCACAAACACCGTATTTTGATTAAGTAGACACACAAGATTTTAATATATTAGATTAGAATTAATAGTAGTGATATTTTTCATATTAGCCCTCCTTATAAAGTATCACATCTTTTCCAGTTAAGTCACAACCTACTCGTCACAGTAGTCAAGTCTTGAGCATAGTGGGTTTATTGTTCGAGTCTCGGTAGAAGCACAATTTGCCTTCCCAAAGAACATGTGTGATTCTGAGGCTACAATGACACAAAAATCCAATTAGGAAAGCGAGAAGGAAAAGCTTATTCAGTAGCAGCGAAAATCTGCGCCAAAGTGTAATCTCATAATAATAATTGGTCCAACGTTTCCAATTTTGTTCACAAGGAAGTTGTACCGACAGCTTTAGATAACGATTTCGCTCAAAGAACATAATAACCAATAGGAAAAAAGCTTATCGAGTATCTAAATTCCTAAAGAAATTGGTAGTTATGTTTAATGCGGGATATTTACCATTTACCTTCATTGGGTTTTAATTAAGAGCTCAATATATACTATAGCTGGCTCTGAATCAAAATCAAGATATACATGTTAAAAATCCAAAAATCCCGATTGAGTTAAATAAGATAGACCATAGTATAGAATCTGGATAAACGAGCTTAGCTCGGTTTTGGTTATCTCGGTAAAAGACGATTTCTAAAAATGAAACTTAGCTAGATCGATTTATCGCCTCCGAACCCCCCTTACTAAATTTCATGAAAATCGTTGGAGTCGTTTCTGAGATTCAGATTATATATGTATATACATATATGCAAGAATTTCTCGTTTAAACGTATAATAAATAGAGGTATAAATAAGATATAAGATAAGTTTTAAAGCTACCATCGCCACTCTCACTATAAATGTTTTTTTTTATTCAATATAGACAAGCTGTTTTTGTCAATGACAGGATATTTACCATGTTTTTCGTTTGTTTTGAGTTTCCGATCTTATATTTGTCTCGCTGTTGCAAACACCATGGTTCCAACACAGAGTAACTAACAGTTAGACAGGCAATTACAATCAAATTGTACATGGTAAATATTCCGTATCAAATAAACCAATGAATGTGACCATGTTAGCAAAAAAATCTTATCGAAATTGATTTCTAGCTCGACAAACCAGACTTAACTTAAATTCAAATCTTAATTGCTTTCTCTAAATGTGTAGGTAGTATAAGGGACTTGATATACAAAGCGCCCGAAGCGCACGGCCCGGGCTCTGTGATGATAAAATGTATGGTGCCTAAGGGACAATGACATACAAAGCGGCCAGAGCGCGCACCCTCGACGCTTTCCTCCGCGTAGCCGACGTTTTGTATAAGCTCTAGTGTAACAAAATATACAAAGAGCCCGAGGCGAGTGTAAAGGGTACGCGCCCTGTACGCGCGCCTCGGGCGTTTTGTATATCAAGTCCCTTAGTAGAGGTTGAATTAGTGAAAGTACAATAGAGATCCTTTGAGCAGAACAATTTAGAGTAGAGAAAGACGATATGCTTTATTAAAAATATATAAATTCTTCGTTTTAGTCGTGGCGTTCTTGATATAGCGGTCGTGGTCGTAATGCACTATTATTGTCTGGGGCCGATAACGCTCGTCTCATCTCTAATCAATTAACATTTAATAAAACAATACCTACTTAATGTATGTATGATTGTAATACTGTGATATGAGTAGATAAATATTATCTTTGGATATCGTAGTAAATATAAATAACTCTATTTGAATGGAAGACAACACAAAGATAACGAAAATAATTTAAACGCAAGCAAAGCTTAAAAAAATAAATTAATTAAATACGCATTATTGAAGATAACTTAAAAATATGAGGTAAAATATCAGCTTTCAAATAAAAAATGAAAAATCAAAATCGGTTCACTTTGAAAAAAGTTCTAAAGTAACGCATAAAAAAAACAAAGTCGAATCGAGAACACCTTCCTTTTTTTGAAGTCGGTTATAAATGAAAATCGTGTGTGTGATTTGATTGTTTCCGGCAATTAAGACACAAGTCATCGAACTAAGTGTGTGGCTATAAGTGTGATGCGTTTATGTTTTATGTTTATATTTCCAAAGTGGCGGGCGTGGTGAAAATAAATTATTGAACACATTTATCATGATGAGCACACAAAAGCCAAACTCTTCAAATATCTACCAAGCAGAAAAACAGTCTCATTTCAAATTCATTGCTATGTATTTACATATCCTGAAAGAACTCTTTCGTAAACATTTCACTGCTAGCTTATACAAAAAGAAGACTTATAACTTACATACATCAAAGATTTATTTTATTTTCTTCGTACCTTTTCTGAAAAAAATATTGAAATTTTTACTCTCACATGTTATCAAAGCTAATATCACTCATAAAATACACATCCTTCTATTGAAAGCAATTACTATAGGAATTCCTCGAAAACGGTAGCTCGGTGCTTAATATTTCAAACTTAATTTGAACGTTCCGAGGAAACGATTCGTTCCGGTATGAAAAAGAAATCTGAGCATGCTCTGTTACCTACTGCTCGGATAGCAACGTGGTTTAAGTTCTGGACTTTTTTGCCGCCGGTTTTCTTGCCAGGTTTGATACTTGATAAAGGTATAATTTTGCACAACAAACACATTTTCGTTACTTTTTATAAACTTTAACAACTTTATCAGATTTTTTCGTTACGTATGCTGTGCGATCTTGCTTCAAATCTCATGTTTCTAAGTCTACGGGAATTACTTTGCAGGCTTTGATATATTTGCGAGTGTCAATATTAACATTTTGCCGTATAAACTGCCGCATAAATTAGAAACCAGATTTTTAACATCTGCTTTGACAGACTGACTAGAAGAGTCTTGATAGATTTACAAACGAACAACTGAATGAACCTTCCTTTTTAGTTTCGAGGTATGGAACTTTAATAATTAAACGCAAGCAAAGCTTATAAAAATCGACTTCACTGCTTTATCTTCGGAATCTTGATCAAATGTAATGTATTAAACACGCATTATTGACATTACTTCAAAAACTACTAATCAGATCTTGACCAAATTTAAATGGGACCAATGGGAAAAATCTTCAAAATCGGTTCACGTGGAAAGAAAAAAGTAAATTATTTTTCTTTTGTTCCTTCTTGACCTCCTCGTTTTATGTGAAGTCCGTAGAAAATAATTATTAATTTTGTTTCTACAAAATATTTTATTACGTTAACAGCCTCTGTAATATAAGAGGCTAGAGATGAAACAACACACTATCAACATTCTATCTCGACATTTACGACGTCTACCATTATTCCGCTCTTTCTCGCAAAGTGGGTGCATTTTATGAACACTTGCATACACATCTTTAGGATAGGTTACATTCAGGCGTATGAATTTACAGGAATAGTTTTAGTTATTTTAGATTTATTGCGCTTTTATTGTCTTGAATTATAGGTTGTATGGTCCATGAAAGCGTATGAAAATGTTTGGTAATAAATAAGGATTCCTTGATTGTTATTATGCTTCGGAGAGACAGTCAGTAGTGAGGGAGTCTCAACTGGACTTTGCGATGGTAGCGTATATCTTATTTATTTATCTTGTATGATATGTATACTTGTTGATATGTGATAGTTAATGCTATAGGTACGATTGGCAACAGAATAGTACTAATATTGGCATAAGATCTCTCAAGGATATTGGCCTATTCTAAGGGTTTAGTGACAATTCCTTTAATTTGAAGGAAAGCACGCTAGGCTGAAGTTTGTTTTTGCTTTAAGTTGACCGAACGAGATCAAGTTACTATTGTACCACGATAGCTTTTCCGGTAGGGCATTATAAACCAAAACTTTTATATTTTTCACACGTGATCCAAATAAAATTAATCAATTTAAATTTTGTAGACCACCTGTTATCTTTAACCGCGGTGGATGACGTAACGCGTCGCCGTAAAGCGCATCGTAAAGCCTAGATGAGTAAGTGAATGCGCGTGATTATGAGGGTTTACACCTTTTTCGTTAATAAAATACTAAAGATATATGAGTTAATTGTACTATGTTAAGGCCTCATAAGCCTGCTTACTGCGCTTGTCTATTTGTACAGAACACTTTTCGTGCGGGTAGCGGGAGTCTGGATAGTCTAAAACGTTGAGTCAGATAAAAAGCACTTAAAATAGTTTTAGGTTTATTTTAGGTTTACTTAACTATTCAGAAATTTTACTATTAAAGTTTTCGTGAGAATTAGACATTATAATATTATTAAAACACGGCTATCACTCACGTCATTTGATCGATATTGTCGACCTAGGTTTCGAGCATGTACGATGCTCTTCTTCAGGATGAGTTTACGCCGCGAGATCGCGACGAAGACTGCGAGCGTGGGCTTGTTCCTTATTCAGCAATTAAAATGGTTTGTATTTCATTTTCACCAGCTTCATAACAAAACAAAATTTTCAAATTTAAATCTTGTAAATAACTACAAAGAGTATTAAACCTAGTTCAGTTGTACTTGGTGCGATGCGCTGCACTTTAATTCATAACATCAGCTGAAATAGCTTGAATACGTTTCCTCATACTTTAGGACTACATTCATTTTGTATGTTTATGAGCGCGCTTTTGGATCTCGTATTTGGGTCAGAGCAGTCAGTTAGGTATCTATGTTGACTCTACGCTTCACCACAAAAGAACATCTCTTTCGTTGATTAGAAACTCACATGTCAGTACGTTTAACCTAGATAGAACAGAGGAAAGTTGAATCATGTGTTTCGATGCTCGTTTGTAGTTTAAGGCGAGTTCAACCTTTTGCTGTTGAAAATAATATTTTCGACGATAAAGTGCAGTTTCATGTGGTTTGCTATGATTATACAAATTTAATTCCAACAATCTATTCGAGTCACCAATTTGTTGACGCTTAATTTATTTGATGTACATTTGATATAATATTATTATGGTTCCAACACAATATCCTAAGCTTTGCTGTTTTTTTATGAAAAATATTGTGATTGTTATTTATTGTGACACTAAATATCACGTGGATTTAGTTGGAAGTACTTGCCCGTGGCCAGCCCTCTTAGCCAAAAACCAAAACGCTCCATATCGATTCTTTCCAAATGTAACCGACTTTCAAAATTGTGTACAAATGTTTCGAAACTTTGCAGTCTCGGTGAGCGTTAAATAACAAGTCAAGATATTTAAAACCTTAACAAACAAGTTTTAAGGTTTGTTACATTTAGAAAGCGTGTCTTTTGATATAATCGAGACGAAGCATTTAGATTTTTGGTTAAGGGGCAGGCATCGTAAGGAGCATCCGGCATGCTGACGTCCTACTCACAGAAGATTGTTCTCGTGGTAGACGCTCGAAACTGGTCAGAACATTTTCAACTAAACTCATACGTTCTGTATTTTTTTATAAACTGTTATAGGCAAACATACTATATCACCTGATATTAAGTGACTATGCGGTCGATTATGGAGCACGCTTGCCTAGAAAATACCTATTCACTCTCGACTTGAAGACTCCAAGATTGTACTAATCTGGGATCACAGACTCTGGCAAGGTGTTCCACTCCTTTGCGGTGCGCATAATAAAAGTGGAAGCAAAACGCTTCGTGCGCATTTGAGGAAGAATTAAGTAATTACCCGTTAGTAAACAATATATTTTTTTGAGAAAAAATGTTTCTACCTAGCCTTAATTATTCTGACATTGACCTTTCCAGTACTGAGTATTATTGAATTATTTATTATAAACTACGACTTAAATAAAGAATAATAAATGCGCGTTATGTGCAAGGCATCATGCGATGCGTGGGTAACTTTCTTTATGTCAAGCATGCACGTAAGTTTTCTGTGCCATTTATTTTTTGCTAAAACTATAAAGAACAGCAATCATGGCTACTGTTATTTTTGATGAGTTTTTCAATAATGAAAACCAATTATTACTAATATTTATTACTAGCCGTGACCCGCGGCTTCGCCCGCTATTAAAAAAAGTAGCCTATGTGTTAATCCTAGCTATAATCTATGTACAAACTAAATTTCATCCTAATCCGTTCAGCCGTTAAATCGTGAAGAGGGAACAAACATACTTACACACTTAAACACAAACTTTCGGATTTATAATATTAGTAGGATTAGTAGGATAGTAGGATTAGTAGGATAACCAACATCTCAAATAATTTTATCACCTTATATGAAAGCTAGCCTAGCTAGCCTGAAAGATATAAAAAAACTTAAAGTAAAGCGTATATCGACCCATGTAAATTTATCTCTAAAACGTGAAAAATGCCGCTTTATTTTTTGCTGTTAAAGTGAAAACTCGTTCTTAATACCTTATAGAAAGTATCTACATATTAGATCAGAATCAGAATATGCTTTATTGTCAGACTGTGTTAACAAGATGTTGAATATATTAAATACAGTTTTAATAGCTTGGCCATTTTGAGCGTACAATATTTTATTATTTATAATTTTATTTTTAAATATATATCATTTTATGTTTCAATGTTATATCCGGCTTAAAACACGAAAATTTCGACTTACTTTATAGTCGACTTGTTTCGGACAAATTAACTAGTCGACGAAAATTTCGACTTATTAAAATCCTGCGTAGCAAAGCACTGCGCTCGTCACCCTGAGATATAAGCAGTTACAATCTCTTTTTACCTTGTAATTTCCCTTCAATCCTGTAATGTTTGCACACTACTGTTTATGGTTGAATGTCTGGCAACGGTGTGGTACTACTGCGCTTGCAAGCTCTAAAAAGAGTCCTACTACTAAACATTATATTAAATAAACAGTATATATTCCGGTAATGATTGAACGATTTTCTTTACTTATGATACGATACTATTTTTTTTACGAATGTCGTATAATTATTGACGTTGCATCAATTCGAACAATCGTAGCTTAACGACTATAATAGACCTACGGGGTCTATTCCGGGCATCGATTATCTTAGCATCGATGTCAAAATCGAACGATTTTCTTTACTTATTAACCATTGACAAAACTTTTAACCGATTTACTGTCGTATCGACGTCACATCAATTCCAACAATCGGAGGTTAACGAACAGAATATACCTACAGGGTACGATCGCAATCCAAATCTTCATTAATTTATTTTTATATACTAGCTGACCTAAACCCGCCTTCCGTCGTCGCGTAGAAAAAAAAAAATGGATAGCTAGACTTGTTAAAATTACAGTTCCTACGTTCTTTTTACAAAATAAGCTAGTTATATAAACAAAAAATATTGTGAATGTTTCTAAATATTATAGGTAGTTGTTACATATAGCACTAGAATGATGGTAGTAACAGCAACAATAATTTCTCAGTACTGGCTTCACCAGGAATTTTGGTACCTCCATTTTAATATTTACGTACATACCTAATTGTATAAATTTCGATTCAACTACCAACGTTTATTGTGTTAGTAGATTACATCTACTCCGATTCTATTAACGCAATATCTAAAGCAAATCTTGATATTTATAAAACTTTCTGTTCAAATTCATATTGTGATTGATGCTATCCTTTAAATGTTCCAATACATTGGCGAAATTGCTTTTTATCACATACCACAGACAGACATAATGTTATGATAGTCCACGTTGTCGATTTAATAGATGGATCGCGTGACGACCTCGGCACAATTTTCAAAGCTCAAGTATCAAGCTCGAGACAGACACAAACGTTAAGCACGACTGCGTTTAAGATAAAGCAGAAATACTTTCACACTCACAGCCCCATATTAAGTTCGATTACTTGTGTTGTGGGTGCCGAAAATATTCACATCACAGACCAGAACCTGAAACACAAATTTCCCTTGGGGAGAACCTTGTGTTCCCACTCGGAATCGAACCCGCTGCTTAAAAGGCGCGACCTACTAAAACAATCGGTAGTTCAGTATAATGAATGAAAGCAACTTTTTTTTCATGTACAATGTACAAAATAATATAAAAATGCCACCTGTGATCCTGTTTTTTCGTGTTAATCATTTATAATTAACACGACGTGTATTTTTTTCTATAACAAAGTTTTTTTCTTGTGTATTTAGTGATTTTTAACTGATCCAAGCTTGAAAATGCACATATAGGAGTACTAAGCCGTTAGCCTGGGTTTTTACTGGTTAAACATTAGTCGATAAGCCTCGTTAGATGTCTTTAGATACCATAAAAGATTCTAAAAACCAAGACTACCCACTCATCCACAAACGAGCACGTAAGCAGAATTAAACATTAAAGCTTGGTGCAGAGCCTCGAAAAAGGCATATAGACAAAATCATTTTCAAATCCATGTCGAAATTTCCATGGAGTTGAAAAGACTTTGGGTAGCACAAACCTGTAATGGGTAAGCGTGACGCTTACCATTATGCGAGCGACTTGCACGTCTCGTCTATACATAACATATTACATAAAAAATGGACAATATGAAGTTGTTGCCAAAACCATATTTTGAGTAGGTATAAATACAGAATATAACATAGGATAGGTATAAATACAGAATCTATTTTCTTTCTCTCACTCCGTAGTCACACGATTTGTTCATGTGTCTCGAACGTTACTTTCATGTTACTTTAGTGTTATATTGATTTACGAACCCTCGATGATACCTTCCAAGTCAATGTGGCACATAAGGGTACCCAATCTTGCTTGCATTTTTTCGGTGCTGTGGTGGTACCGCTCTAAGCAAGCTTGCAAGAAAATTCTATAGCTAGAATCTTTCGACCTTACCGTACCGAGTATTTTTATGAGCATACACTTTGAAACTTACTGTTAAAGAAACTCAAGGAAGGAATATGATGTTCATCTTCGGCCGCGTCATCACTTTCCATCAGATGAGATTGTGGTCAAATGGTTGTCTAACGGGCATAAAAATAGTTTGAAGTTTAGTAGCAAAAAAATATACTTCCATCTAACTTTGCATGTTATTTTAGACGCTGTGTACATTCTGTGTTATACTAAAAAAATATAATATTTAGTAAAAATAAAGGAAAAGGTTTAGACTAATCTTAGAAACGAAAAATTATCGCCTCAAGCGATAATATAGTTCTGCCTAGCATGGCTAATGCTATATAAACAAAATCAATAGGTATCTTCTAGGCAAGCATGCATCTTCGGCCACATCATCGCTTTTCATCAGGTGAGATTGTGGTCAAATGCTTGCCTATCGAGCATAAAAAAGACAACATGTGAGTGAAATCTAAATAAATGGAATTTAGAAGAATGATTGGTGAAAGTTTACTCGACACAATTATTTTTCAATTTAGGCCATTTTCAAACACTAATATAGTTAATTTTCTGACTCTATAAATTATTTAAAAAATATGTGTAAGTACTACCTACATTCTATGGATATAAATAAGAATGCGCATAATGACATAATGAGACATGGCTCTGGACTATATGTTAATCTGTTTTTATTTGCAAAGTAAGGAAATAGCTCGTTTGAATATTAACATCCTCTCTTAAATTAGTGTTTATTAATAACTTTAACATTTGAAATTCTTCAATTAATCTTACATATTGTTAATGCAAAAACATCATGTTTATATTTCACACGGGGTATGTCTGTATTCGTTTAACGAATTCAGTTATAGTATATATGCAAGGATTTTATTCTTAGCTAAAGTTTACAAACCTTTGTTTTGTTTTTTATCTCGATGGTTATATGTCATACAACAAAAAGCTAGAAAATGGTTTGCTTGTAGATATCTCCAACCAAAGATAAAAAACTAAATGACTGCTAATTTCATTCTCCCCTGAAAAAATACCATCTCTTTTAAATATCAATTTAGCAGTTATGAGCAGTTTTGCAACTTTACTGACGCATGCAAAGTTGCATCGGCCAATCACAATTATAGACCGGCCATTCACAAGCACGCATCGACCAATCACAAACATAAATATACCTGGTATTCACCCCTGATGGTATTTTTTAAAATTAATCTCATATTATTTGAACAGGTTATAATCTTGGTTTCCAACCCAGAAGAATTGCAGTTCCCTTTTTCATTTAATCTTTATAGCCAAGTTTCAGCAAGTAAAGATATCATGACATCCTAATTTTGCCGACCATTCCCGTGGTAATTTCAACTTGAATAAAGTGCAAGTTTATTATTCATGTATTCCCAATTACCAAGCAGACATGTCAATTCTAAAAAGATATGAGTCGAGACAAGTCTCTCCCCAGGCATTAATATCACGTTCGAGGCTCTAATACGTGACTGCGCTCGGCTTCAAGTGTGCTCATAGAGTTCTATAATGCATGCTTGTGCACTGTTAAAGCTGCCTGGATGAACTCACAAATAACTGAAACAATGAAGCTTGGCTTAAGAGCCAGATATACAGGGTAATTTGTAAAACATCAGAAACCTCTTGGGACCTAGTGACAAACGTCTTTAGTGGTACGGCTATTGCAAATTCTGTTTTATGATTTAGAAAATAAATCGTTAAATATATTATTTAACTTCTCTTAAGAGACTTAGACTTAATGTCTAAGGTTTAAAGGTTTAAAGCGTGTGTGTTTTTTTTTTCATTTTGCACGAGAGGTCGACTGAAGCGCCAGCACTCATCCTAAAGAAAGCTTTTACATGAAGCCGAAACCAATGTCGATCTAGACATCAACAACGCGAAGTTTTTCTCAAATTAATGTTGCAATTATATATTGATGCAAGAATTTCTGTATTGTTATAACACAGAAAGACTTGCCTCTTACATCATATACTAATAGTCTCTAACTACCATAATATAATATTATGATCATGTAGTATATGTATTGAACCAACGTATAATCTCTACTTGTAATCTAAGTGTTAGGAACTTGATATAAAAATACGGGGCGGGCGCGCACCCGCCGCTCGGCCGCGTGCCCGCCGCGCTGTATATTTTGTTACACTAGAGCCTATACAAAACGTCGGCAGCGCGCGGGGGTAGCGCGGGGGGTAGGGTCGCGGGCGCGAGCCTACTACGTGCATGCCGCTCGTTTCCCGGCCGCTTTGTATATCAAGGTCCCTTAACTTTGTATACCAAGTGCCTAAATGTGTAAAAAAGATCATATACGATAGTTAAACGCGTAACACGTTAAAGTTGAAGTCGTTCACCGCTTTTAAGAATTCCAGAGAAAATTAACAATGTAAGTTGTAAGTGGAAACTCCGAGTAAGAAGTTACCTTAGTGGTCTTGGCGTTGTGTCGCATTACTGTGTGCTTAATGTTTTACTCATGTGTAATGTTCTCATATCAAACTAGCTGTTTCTGAAGTTTAAATAATAATATGACTATGTTCTATGTTATGATAAACGTTATCAAAATTCTATACTTACCAAAAGAGACCAGTAAATAACTACTTACATAGATATAAACTAGATTATTGCTATACAAAGGTTACTGGAGGCTCACGCACTGGGGCATGCCTGTCTCGCGGGAGAACGTAGTCTATAACCGGATAATAATATGTTTATTTTGTATAAAAATAATAAGAAATTAAAATACTACAAGATTGGCTTGAAAGATTTAGAAATTGTGTGTAATAGATTATTATGATATGTGTACAAGCGGCTTAGACTGCTTAGAGTGAGTGTGTGTGTATGAGTAGATAAAAGAAAGGTTTGAATAAATGAAAGACTGCGAGTTGCGAGTATTATAGTTTTTTTGTGTTTGTATTATAGTAATGTGACATTCTGTTTTTAATTTTGGTATTTATCCAACAACCATTCTCGTATAGCTTAGTTGAGTGCGCGTGCGCCATCTTAGAGTTGTACACATTTTCATAATAGGAGGGGTCGCAGGATGCAATTGGAGTATTTTGTTACCTCTCTAAAGCGTTCGACTGCGTGGACCATAAAACGCTTATTAGCAAATTAAACCATTACGGTATACGTGGGACTGCTCTTAATTTGTTAGATTCATATTTTTTGGGTAGGCAACAAAAAGTAGGCGTCAATGGTGTGACATCTGAGGGATCTCCAGTTAAAATTGGCGTGCCTCAAGGTTCAACATTGGGACCCTTCCTATTTTGAGTATATATTAATGATTTACCTGATATGACAATTACGTTAGCATTAGATATTGTTTTTTTTTTCTAAATATACGTCACTTATTTTTAAAACTTATAGGAAAGACGTGGAATTATAGAAAGTAAATTATGAATTAGATCTAGTCTTGAAATGTTCTTTTGGTAGATGAAAATTTTACACTTGAAAACAACAAATTAGATCTTCTTAGGTCTGACTATAGACTCAAAACTGCAGTGGGGTCCTCATATTGGTGTACTTGCAAGTCGCTTAAATTTCGCAGATTTTGCGATCCGTAAAATTAGACAACTGACTGATGTAACGACAGCAAAACTGCTTTAATTTCCATAACTTCATAGTTTGATGAGTTACGGAATCTTACCATGGGGATCTGCAGCCAATGTTGAAACTATGCGGTTCTTGCAATCTATGATATGGGTCCGAGCAAATCTTTCAGGGAATTCTTTAATGAAACAGGCATACTTAACATGCCTTCGCTTTACATCTTTGAAAATATTATGCATGTTTGCAAAAAAATATATAAATATAGAAGCGACGCACACAATCTTAATACTAGATATTAGCATAAAATTACAGTGCGCGCATTTAGATTAAGCAAAACAAATAAATCTTTTATGGCAAACGGGATTCGATTTTAAAACAAAATTCCTAAAATTGTAACTGAATTACCACTGGGAAAGTGAAAGCGTACCAGGGTCTATGAAGAACTGTTACTAATTTATTTTAACGTTTTTTTTACTTTATACAACACGTTTTTAGCGTTTACGTTTACGTTTTTTACGAACGGAAATGGGGTAACTTATCCAATACAAAGAATAAAGAAGCAACTAAAGTCTAATTGAGGACCTAGTTCTTAAAGTCGGTAAATTACTTTCATCAAATATATTGATATACACAACCTACATTCATCTGATATAACTGTAAGCTATTGCTGTTCAAAGAATTTGTAATGATAAATTCGCGTGACGGAATCGTTTTGTTTGTCACCGGATATACTTTACAAACTTTTTTACACCTTGCTTGTTCCAAATGGTTTATCAAATTGCAAAGGAAATATAAAAATAAACATATCTTTTAAAGGCTAGTGTTGACTACGATGTTTTATTTGGGTATATAGATTGAAAATAATATGTTCTAATTGATTTACAAAATGATAACGTTAATAAACAGGAACATTTGTAGCACGATATACCTAGTTTATTGAATCGTCGACTAACCGCAATGCTTGGCGGAGTTGCATTAACCGTGGTCACCAGAGACTGAAGTGGCCCGTAGGAGGAAGAGATCGCTAATCAAACCGATGACACCCGATCATTGTTATGATTAGCCAGCAGCATTTGCATGGGTGATCGTGCCGTGGAATCAACATCTGAGTGTTACTGCAGTAAAGTGTACCTACATGTCATAGATAGGTTTCGCAGTGGTCAAACTATGTATCTATTGCTTCCGGGTGGCCGGAAAATCATGCCTCAACAAGAAAGTACATATAATATATTTTTCTATTCGTTTTACTAATCAATTATACATATTTAACTCATGAAATGTTTTTACTTCCCCAAATGTTTTTCACATCGAAAAGTTTCTGTTTCTCGTTAAACTTCAAAGTGAACGAAGAAAAAACAGTTAAATAACTGTAATTTGTGAAACTTTCAGACGTGTCTAACGCTCGATAACTTTTTCAACAACGCGTAAAGTTTTGTAAGTATTCTTGAAGCTGTGAGAATTGTATGTGTTGATTTTCTACTGAATTAATGACGCAGATAAGCTAAGAACACTTTTTTTTAATTGATCACGATCTCACCTGATGGAAAGTGATGATGCGGCCGAAGATGTAGCATGCTTGCCTAGAAGGTACTTAAACCCTCTTGACTTGAAGACTCCCAGATTATACCGTTCGGGGAACAAAGACGAGGGCAACGAGTTCCACTCCCTCTCAGTACGGATGATAAACGCAGAAGCGAAACGCCTCGAGTCAACTGGAGGTATGTCAACCATACATGGATGACGTTTGACAGTTGTTGTTAGATGGTACAATGGACAAGGTGGAATTAACTCGTATAATTCCTGCGAACACTCTCCAAAATTAACTTTTTAACTTGTCAAATGTTGTCACAGTTATTGTTTTTCACGAGTGCGCTTTGATACGGCGACAAGTAGCTTAGTAAAATTAGGAAACTAAAGAAGTCATTAATAAGTTAATTACCCTCAAGGACACTTTACTTGAATATCATTCAGGCCAAGTGATCGATTCCTGGCTTGTTTAGTTTCAAAGTTGTAGCATGTTTGAGAGTAGTTTGTCGCTTTCTCGACGCACGATCGTGAAATGCGTTAGCTAAACAAAGAGCTACAAGTTTTAATTAACATTTACCTATTTTCACATGATGATAGCTAGCATATCATAATATGGTTTTGTTTGCGAAAAAAACTTGCTAACTCATTCTTAAGAGAAACAATAAACATGTCCACAAAATATATAGAAACAAGTTTCTTCACAATTTAACCGCAAGTAAAGCTTAACCGACTTCACCGCTCTATTTTCAAACCCTTGATCAGATTAAACGAAAATACGCTCATTAAGGATGACACGGAAACTACTCATGTCAGGTCTTGACCAAATTTAAATGGGACCATATGGGAAGCGCCAGCTTTCAAACAAAAATCACCAAAATCGGTTCACCTAGAAAGATGATATTAGGTTACACATATAAAAAATTACAATCGAATTGAGAGACTCTCCATTTTATCAATGTTGCTAGAAATATAAAAAAATATACCAGAACAGGTAATCTAATAGCATCCGAAACATCAAACATCACTTCACAAATATCACCAGAATGTTCTATATGTAACGTAAATATCTAACATACACAGCGACTAGTATGAGCGACAAGTATGATAGATCGACCAAGTTGAAATCCATTAGTGGTCGTTTCGAAACGCCACTGCAATGCTTATACTCGTATTTCAAATTGATCGGTGAAAATGAAATTTTCTATTCCACAACAGGATTTCATTGGAGTGTGAGAGAGTGGAAATTTTACAGTAATCTTTTAAACCAACAGCACAATGTTCTAACCCTGTCATTATCGACGCAAATTTTTAATATTGGCGTCAGACCATCATCTCTGCAATTTTTTTATTCACAGTAGGCAATTACTTGACTATTTGTTGCAATAGGAGCGTATCGGAAAACGAGTAAAATATATGGCTGGATAAGTACTCTAGTTTATTGGCATCACAATAATATGATAGACAATAAGTATATAAGCAGTATCTTTAGCTAGGCTCTACGCTACATACAGTTCATTAGTAAATGATGATGTGATAAGAGGTTCTAGGATTGCCAGGATTAGATATAGAAACTATTCATATTCATATTTACCGTATAATATAGGATCCACTTCATCAACCCTCAAATAAAAAACCAGTTTAACGAATCGTCTCGAGTCAAAATTATATTTACGAACCTATTCTTGTCCTTTAAAAGAAGATAGTTATCACATAAGATAGGAATCATATCAGAACGTCTTTTTTGTAACTGCAATGCTATCAAATAACAACCCTCCACAATCAAGTTATTAATTAAGTTTGAACGATTCTTTATTAAATTTAACTGTTTTGTATTTATAAGTGTTTCAACTGACTCATGCGTTGCGCTTCGTTTTTATGGTTCTAATTAAGCTTCACACGTACTTTCTCCAAGCACTATCTAATATTTTTAGCAATTAAAGCAGTGCCAAAAATATCAACCTTACTCTTATGAAGTAGACCAGATCCAGTTTGTTCCATAAATCATGTTAATCATACACACCACCAAGTATCACTACACCTTTCTGTTACAAATTGTATTATAACACATTATACAGACAAAGTTGTGAAAACTATGTAACCTATTATTTTTACTTCAAATCTGTTTACTTATACTATGCCAAGAAAAATAACATATAAAGTGGTTTCTGCCTTGCTTGAGGCAGTTACTAATACTGACCTAATTGGGGCCATTAGGGCTCGTACATTCTAACGATGGAATTTCCTCCTTAGGACATTAATTTTACCTCAACAAGGCTTCTGCTTGAGGCACATACCGGCTGAATGGTTGCCGTCAAAGTGACAAATGTGACCAATAAAGAACTCGGTGGTATTTCTATATTTAAGCGCTTTGTGTGTTTAGCTTTGGGCATACAGTAACTTACTATTATTATTATGAACATCTGTCGTATCTATAGACTATAATTTAGTCAATACATAGAGTATCTTGTTCTAGGTCAACCATCTGTGCCATGTAGGTAAGCAATTACTATGCATGATGACATCTATTCTAGTACATCCAGTACAATAATATATTATATGGCAGCGGGTTGAATCCCCGCCTCAAGCGATAATTTTTTCATTCTAATTTTATCACTATGTTTTCTATATACATCGTACTTACCTCATAAATTATTTAAAAGGGTCTGTGGTTTATTTTAGGGATGCATAATAATTATTGTGCTATACTTAAGTACTAGTAATATTATTTAAAAAATGTTTAGCAAACAGTTTAACCTATTTAGGGAGCGCACGCGAGACAAGTTCATTAGTACTTATATTGTGTCCTCCAACAAGTGAGATAAAAGATATAAATGGGATATAAGATGATAATGGTGACGCTAGACAAGATATTTAAAGCGGATGTTTCTATGGTAAATTTATGACAATCGGACAATGAAAGTCAATTATTCGTTCAAACAATGTACATGAATATGCATAAAAAATAGCAATGAAAAGCATTTGGTATTTCTAGACCGTCTAACTAAAGGATTCGGTTGGTACCTACTAGGTCTTTTCATAAATAACTATAGATTATTGCACAATTTTTACTTAATAAATAATAATAAAAATAAATAAAAAATCAATTTATTGCCAAAAATAACACATCACAACATTAAAACACATTTATATCAAAAAAATTTATAAGTGATAGACAGACCGCCTTAGTCTGAGGGACAAAGTTAGTCTATTGTGAAAACTACCCTTAGCAAGCCAAGACTGAAACGGTCGCATCTATCAGTGCAGTTTAGGGCAATATGAGTAGATTCAGCGTGTGCTGCGAGTACATGCATGCATGGACTCGCAGCGCTGTTTTTCAGTCTACCCCTGTTCTCGGTTAAGGTACTTATATACATGGAGGTACAATAAATGCGTAAACGGTAAACAGTAAAATTCTCCCATGATATTTGGTTCCCCTGTCGGTAATCTTCCTACCAGACAACGTCAGACATCAATTTTGAATCTCATATCTCTCAATAGCTACTGCAATAGCAAGAAGAAATTTGTACCGAAGGTATTTGAATAGTTATTGTCACACGAAACGATTTTGAATTCAGAATATCGAATACAATCTAGTTATTATTGGGTACTGTTGTTGTTGGCATAACTTTAGCTGTTGAGAATTCTACTAAAGTTTATGTTATTGGTCCTTGAGATATCTTATGTGTTGGGTAAGTTCGTATATTATTTCAAAATGTGAACAAACATACCGACATTTACCAAGGTATCTGCTATCCATACCTATAACAATACAGTGTACCTATGAAACTTTTGTTATATATAAGCAACTATTTACGTTTTGTAAGTAGAAATTTCTAATTCAAAATTTTATAAATATCACTATTAGATAGAGGTACGTTATTTATTGAATTTACCATGTGTCATAATAATTATGAAGCTATAATTCAAACTTGCGATCCATCAGTCATACAAGTCAAGTGAATTTTAATTGATTCGTCAAATTCAAAACCAATAAAACTTGAACGAGTTTCGATTAATTTAGTCGATATGAAAAGCAAAGGGTTGGAAAATTGGATTTCTTTCATTGCAATTGAATAGAAATTTCCACCGTTCGTACAGGTTGAATAGAACCTCTTACCACTACGTGATACAGTGATAGTGTTGACAAAAATATATGGTTCGTTAAAGTAGACGCAGACCCAAACAGATAAGCTGTGTCTGGAGAGATTTCTATTGATCTCTGACTTTTCGAGATGTGCCAATTTCGTTAGCAAACAAGCTTGAGCTTCTTGGCGTCACTTTCTTGTCGAATCTCAATTTTGGCACTAACATCGAAGCAAAAAGCTCAATTGGCCTCTAAAAAGGGTATCTTTGCTATGGTCAAGTAATACTTCACTTCGAGGCAGCATCTCAATTTGTATTAAGCGTATCAATTGTATTAAGCTCTAATCCGATCGTGTACAGAGTACTGCGTCCACAACAACAAGAAAATCTCTCAAACGTCATCCATTTTTTTGTTGACATACCTCCAGTTCACTCGAAGCGATTTGCTTCTACATTTATCATCCGCGCGGCGGAGTAGAATTCATTGCTCGCATCTTTGTTTTCTGTAAGGTATAACTTGGGAATTTACAAATCTACAGTGATTAGATAGGTCTTCCGCCGCATCTTCATCTGCATCTTTCAATCAGATTCCCATAATTTATATGGATCTGCTTGCTGGCATAGTTAAACGATATGTTTGAGCATAATAATTATTAAATAGTGTCGAATGTTACGATCTTATTAAGGTATATATATAACTGAATAAAGTACTTATACTTTATTCAGGTATATACAAAAAAAATATGTGCTGTGGATGTGAAAGCGTTCATAATATTATGTTTAATTCACGCATACTGTCCACTTTACTATACTGTGTCCATTGCTATTAAGTAAAACCCTTGTAACTTTGCTTATCTGTATTTGAAGGGTAAATCAAATTGGTCGTTTTGTAGGAAGGGTTGACGTATTTGAGGATATGAACCATAGATTCAAAGACATTACAGGCTAGATTCCTTCCTTTGTAATCTGTACAATGAGATGAATGATCCATTACATAATTTATCGTCTGTTGGGGATTGGTTTTATTAAGGAACCACATTCCTATTAATAATTATCTTAATATTTGAAACTTGATTGTTTCTACGCATCTGCCTGAGTTTTCTGATCGAAAATTTTAGTTTTGTATCTGCTAGGATTCAACTAATTGATAAAGCTTCTTTGGCGGTGATCTAAATCGCAAACAGTACTATCACGATAAATCAAACTCAGGTTGTATGTCTGTACACTTGGTTTATTACTTTCACTTCTCTTCATAAATTACGACCGTACAATTCGATGGTAGGCAGCGAACTGTCCATCCCTTGCTCCATTTTCCACCTCCCTCGGCCCACCGGTCCGGTGTCACGTCTGATTACGCGTTTGATGTGATTGGCTGGGCTCCAGCCAATCACAAATGCCAGCCAACCACAAGCTATCAAGGTGCTGCCAGACCAAAGTATAATGTTGCAATGCTAAAATATTAAGTTATGGCAATTCAAAAGAACGAATCATGACATTCGGCCATCCGACATAAAGCAACCTCCCGGTTGAGCTATTCTTGACAAATAATTAGTAATTTTAACTAAAATATTACATTTAAACAGAAATTGTATCACTAGGGTTTATAATCATGGCAGTCGGTATATTATACAATACAATTTGCTCATTGTAATGTTTGCTTAAGCTAGAATTACTTAAGTATAATCATGACATTCGGTACATAGTTTTTATATTTAACTTAAGCGTAGGCCTATATTATTATATAGGTATTACAGTTAGAACCTAAGTTGTAACATAGAACTCTGTAGCCATATTCTAACATTTTGATGTGCCAATTAATTTAAATTCCAAAAGTGATTTATATAATTAATTAACATACTGTTTAAATCGTTAATTACACAATGTCAAATATCTACGAAATGACTTGTAAAACTTTATAAATTACATCAAACATGTTGACAATGTTACAATAACTAAGTATATCCAAAATATATGATATATTTTTTTGTCTTTAATCAAAAAAAAAACACCGAGTAGTTCATCGTGACGAGAGAAATGCTTTTAATTTATTTTTGAATAATAAATAATAATAATAAATTATTTTATTCATGGACACTTAAATATTTAGACAATATTACAATTATATATAATGTTATTTCTGGTGAGCACTAAAGCCACACTAAGAAGTGTCCTTTGTCGTGGGACTCTGTCTCTTTCAGTATCATACATACAAACGTTACAGTAGAAGAAATTAATAAATGAATATGAACATAAATAAACAACTTTTTTGTTTACAATTACTTCAATGCAGAAATTTGAACATCAATAAAAATAGGTTAATATATAATAATGCTAGCATTACTTGAAACTAAGAAAATAATAAATCTGCTATTATATATGACACTTATTGAAAAATTGTGAAAACTGTGGCATTATAGATTAATATAATTTTGACCAATATGAATGAATGATCATAAGAATTAATTAATTTACATATTTTTTAAATATTGTGCATATCGTGATTACTTATATAGAGCGCTTCTCGCAGTTTTTATTTAATTAATGTACATTAAAAATAACGATTCAGTAAAATGCAATAACATAAGTAAGCGTGTAGGTATTACAATATATCTGCATTGCCTATGACGAGCAGAAAGAGCCATAACAACTGCAACCGATATGTTGAAAATATCTGAATGGTGTCTATATATTTATATCTTTTAAATAATATCAACTAATATATAAGTACTGATCGAGGCGTCACAATTTTAGGCTTTAGATGTCTGCAAGAATCGTAAAAATTTCACAATGCCATCAATATATCAAATATTATCAAGCTTACATTTTATTTATCATTTATTTCATAAAAAACTATAATATTACATTTACATTATACATTTGTGACACCTAAAAACTAATATGGTTTATCCAGGTGCAGAACTTCTCTGTTTACAACACGTATCAACTTTGATTAATACAATAATAGGTACAAAGTTGTCAACATAAAGGGCAGGTATGCTCAATTATGCGTAGGTAACACTAAACAACATTTATATAAGTCACTAAAAATGTTTACTGTGAATTAATATATTATGATTACATAAATGTGTAAATATAATAATTCTATAACAGATATTGGCAATTACAGGCGACCTTATTGCTATAGTGTGCATCAGATAGAACTAGTCAGTGGATTATGTAGATATTTATAATTTACCAATCGGTCACTAAAGATTCAAATTAGCTGCTGTAAACTACTTTAATGAAATAATTATAATTTCTTTCAAATATACATATATTTTATGTGACATCTATCATCATCGAGGACGATTGTCAATTTCAAAAAGACAAAATTCATTTTTGTTCGCACAAAACGTGGTACAGACAAGGTTGATGAGCAAATAACAATAGATCAGACCGGCATGCAAAAAAAACCATCAATACAACTTAAATATTAATGTCATAATTTAATACTCGTAATTTTTAAACACATACGTTTTGTATATACAAACACGAATATTATCAACATACCATAAATATGATTGTCACATTTAATACAATGTTGACAGGAGTAGTCTACATATATTTATATCCGATTTCAAAAGTCTTCAGGCTACCTACAACAAGGTCACTCTTTATAAGCCAAATAGATAGGAGCATCTTCTATCCTGGAAATTGAAATATGTGGTAAAAGATTGTAAGTTTATGTTCCGTGCTCAGATATAATGCAAAATGGTTGCGAAAATTAAAAGAGCTTATTAAGTACTCGACAATCGTAACCGCATAGTATAACTATTCCATAATATGTGGTTGCAAACCTACCCTTTTTGTATATTTTTTTCGGTTAGATACAATACTAAAGTTCAGATCTCTAGAGCGACGATCTGTTAATATTGAACATTTATTTATGGAACGATATACAATTTTCTTTACCGTATTTTTGACACTTATGTGCTATAATATGCTCAAATATATAATAACAATAAATAAACAATCACACCAAGAAATAGAAATACATTTTCCTTGCGGAGAAATCCTGTGTACACCCACCGGGAATCGAACCCGATCTCCGTTGTTTATGAAGCAGGTTCATAACCAATTACACTAACCAGTTTTATTATACACAATAATCCTCAGGTCAATTGTATGGTTCATTAGAACGTAATTCTTATATTTGTTGTCAAGTTTTTCATCAATTGAGAGTCAAAGCAAGTGTCATAAAACTCTGGCAAAGATGTCAGTAATTATTCGATTTGATAAATAAATGTAATATATATATATACCACTATATAGTGATCTGATAGCTCTGTATCAGATATCACTATCAGTGCCTCTTTGGGGCCCATGTGAATAAACGATTTTGATTTTTGATTTGAGTTTAGTACGTATGACTACGTATTATTTACCATTATAATAACTAAAAAAATCAAGTCAGTGGATTATTATTCTAAGAGATATTATCTTTTCTGTAAAATACTTTATTTAAACTTGTTTCATACGAGTCAGTCATTTGCTTTGCAGCAACTAATCATTTTAATCAAAAATAAACTAGCGCGTCATATTTCAAATAAATATGTTATTATAGACTGCTCGTCTGCGAGCCTATGCTTTTAATGTTATCAAATATACATAAAATAATTCGCACTCACTTAGTGCGGAGGCAGACACACTAAGTTCGAGTCACTTGGTGCCGGAAACACCGAAAATCCAAAATAGAAACCGATACCCCTGTTTAGAAGGCAAAAGCACGCTAGACTAAGCCGAAATTTTAACTATAAAAGTAGGTAGGTACCCCACCGATTAGTGCTCTTGCGTCTGTATGTAGCATGGTTTACGATGTTGATCGTACTAGAACGATGAAAGGCAATTGTTGCTTTGGACAATCAATTCTATACTAACCAGACAGTTTGCAATATATATTTATTTTAGGAGGTTGGCAAGTGGTCTAGTTGTGTTATCAAAATCCTTGGCAAGATATTGTAACGAAAAAGTAAGCAACATGAACTGACAAATAAATGGAACTTGTTAAGTCAGAACTTGATTTCTAAATTACATCACAATGAATCAATTTATCTACTAAAATGCAGACTGGTTTTCTCTAATTCAAGTCTATAAAGATAACAATCAAACAACTTGATGACTTGTGTCGTGGGTACTGGGAACATTCACATCATATAAACAATCACAACCAGAACCAAAAACACAAATTTCCCTTTGGGAGAAATCTTGTGTTTCCGCCGGGAGTCGAACCCGAAACTCCATCTTAGAAGGCGAACGCTCGTCCAAATAAGCCAACGAGCAGTACCCGTAAGATTATACAAGTGATAATAACCATCTGTCGACCAATCTCATCCTTCACTTACGCGACCTTCTCCCTTAATACTTTGTCCAGAGCAATCATGGAAACGGCAACTAAAGCAAACATTAAACATAAGAAAAACATGTCGACCTTTTCTTTGGTTCTTGAAATTGGTGAATTGGAATATTTAGTGCTTAAATAAATTTTCATCAAAGAACTAATAACATAATTCGTTTTTAGGAATAATTAAGGTACTCGTATAAGACCTTTGCTAGAGTAGTGATGTTAAATTAAGTAAAACAGATGTTCATCGCCACGCGCAGACTATACTGTAATAAAAAAATGTTAACTTTATTATTTTATATTGATTCTTTGGTTAGATATTAAGACTTCAAAAATATTACACGTTTGCTATACAGCAGTTACACAGGGAAGCTACGTGATAGCTTATCAAATAGAATGTTTACGTAATTATATAACATCTACTCGTTTTATTTCTGGTACAGGCCGCTCCATAACCTCTGATGCAATATAACAAATAATTAGTTATCTTGTTGCTATTATGATCTCTGAATAGAATTTAGTTATTTAATTGTTATGATCGTACGAAGACAGTTTTATAAAACTTAAATGAAAAATATTTCTGGTTTCTTTAACTTCACTGAAAAATTTAATCTGTTCCGATAAAATATGTTGATAAATTATGTGACTAAAATAATGAAGTTCCTGCTGACTAATAATAAACATATATGGACACCTAATTGGCAAAAAAAATGGCGCACTTGGTCACTTTGTTTTGTCTACTCTAACACGCAACTCATACATACATTGGGCACACATAGCCCCCAGGCTTACATTGGGCACACATGGCCCCAGACCTACATTAGGCACACATGGCCCCAGACCTACATTAGGCACACATGGCCCCAGACCTACATTGGGCACACATGGCCCTCTAGACACACATGGTCTACTATTAACAGTTCACTAGACACACATGGCCCTCTAGACACACATGGTCCACTATAATCTCAATGTTCTTTCGTCTTCGTGGTAGCTCCAACAGTGTTTTGTTTATGATTGCATCTCGTCTGGACTGCCCAATTCAGAAACATTGGGTGAATGTAGGCACGGGTAGAATAAAATAAGTAGGTCCACTAGTAAGTGTGTACCTACCTATATTTATTTCTTTGTATTTCAAATTGATTAATAATTGTAATAACGATGCAACCAATAATAATTATAATTTTACTAACAGTTATTAAGTTATTTTGTTACTAACAACTCTATGGATTATGTCCAAAATAAATGATATTTGTTTTAATTCATTTATAAACAGTTCACTAGACACACATGGTCCACTATTAATAGTTCACTTAGCATTTATGTATACACCTTTAATTAGTTATTTTAATAAAAAGTGATAAATACAAACGATTACAGATGCAATTGTCATAGGATTGTTACCGCAATCCGAAGATATCTATAACCAAACTGACAAAATGCTAAATTCAATTTAACTCGAAACAAGACAATAAAATTTTGATAACAATTTTTTTGATCATTTGCATTACACAATGTGTTAATACGATGTCGGTAATTTTAACCATCTGTATCAGAGAGTAGCCCTGATCAAACGATTTCAATCACCAACAGCGCACATTTATTGACTAAGTTGGCATGATCGGATAGTCTCAGAATATTTCTGACCGACCTGTACTAACAGAATCTTTAGTATTTTGTGAATGCAAATGATAGAACGGCTATTGCTCAAAAACAAAAAAAATAATTTGATCAGCAATTGTATGCACAGTGTAGGAAGCTTTAACATCGCTATCGAAGAGTTGCCTCCATGAAGCAATTATCAAAGCCACCTCACATTAATTAAGCTAGTACGATCGGATAATGTCGGCAGTAGTTCCGACCGACCTATACTAACAACATGTTTGGCATTTTGTAAATTCAACTCTTAGAAAATCTATTACACTACATCATTAATGTTATCATCAAAGTATAGCAATTAGTTTGAGGAGTTTATCATTTGCCTCACAATATTAGCACAGTGTCTGTAGTCTCAAATACTGTTAACGGAGAGTAGCCCCGATCAAACGATTTCAAACGCCGACACTGTACATTTTTTGTGATTAAGCTAGCACGATCGGATAGTCTCGGGATAATTCCGACCGATCTATGCTAACAGAATCATTAGTATATTGTGAATGCATATGACAATAATATAGAAAGCCATTAAGCTAAATTGTAAAGTAACTACTTCATCAAAAAAAAATTTTTTTCAATTATATGCAGGGTAGATTCAAAATATCGCTGTCGGAGCGTTGCCTCGATCAAGCGATTTCAAAAACTAGCATCACACATTTATTCATTAAATTAGCACGATCGGGTAGTCTCGTATTATCACGACCGACATATGCTGACAAAAACTTCAGTATTTTGCAAAATAAAATCATGTACTAGAATTATTCGAAAAGTGGGCGGTTTTTCATACCTTGGTAGTTTTCCCTCTTCTGATTTATCACGATAAATCAAACTCAGGTTGTATGTCTGTACACTTGGTTTATTACTTTCACTTCTCTTCATAAATTACGACCGTACAATTCGATGGTAGGCAGCGAACTGTCCATCCCTTGCTCCATTTTCCACCTCCCTCGGCCCACCGGTCCGGTGTCACGTCTGATTACGCGTTTGATGTGATTGGCTGGGCTCCAGCCAATCACAAATGCCAGCCAACCACAAGCTATCAAGGTGCTGCCAGACCAAAGTATAATGTTGCAATGCTAAAATATTAAGTTATGGCAATTCAAAAGAACGAATCATGACAGTACGTTTTTAATTTCATAAAATATATTAGGCAGACCCAAGCTATAGCTACACCTTGCACTGTTACTTTTGTTTACGTTTCACATTGTTACCGACACTGAAGAGGGAGTTTCATCGCGAGATAGCGGAGGTCACGAGATTGTCAAGAACCCTATTCTGACAAAAGAATAGTTTTGCATTCAAACTTTGTGAATGCAAAGTTTATTTGCGTTTCACGACTTCCAATTTATTTTAACTACCTACCAAACTCGTAAAAACATCTTTCACTCAGTACAAAGAAGTTTTCCATAGACGTTTTTAAAGGTCGCCTTGTTAGCTGTAACTTTATAGTAGTAACATTTTTGTTAACCTAACGATGAACAATCTGTTCAAACAGAATCTCTGAGAGACAGCTGAAACGTTTTTTCTTCATACTTTTAAGTTATCATACTGTCGTCTTGTTATCATAAATAAAGATCTCATAACCCAAACGAAATAGAGTTATCTTACATGATTAATTGCATCTCACTAAGAACTATCTCAAAGATTAATAGCGAAAGCTCCTAGATATCTTAATACAGCTAGGCTCTTAGTCCGCAAAGTAAATGGAATTATCAAAGAGCACGACACACCCTTTTAAGTCTGAGTATAGACAAAGAGCACAACACAGCAAACGGCTAGTATAAGAGCTGCATTAGAAGATGCAGCAAGCTTCTAATGTATGAAAAGCTCTGTCGCTTTTGAAATTGAAGATAAGCGCAAAGTCCATATAAACAAGTTTCACTTCGCTGAATTTGGAGTGATTAGTTTTTTAGTTTGGATTGAGAGTTCTTTTTGTTTAACACTAATTATTTGCTTGCTCACTTGAAAGTATTAAATTATAACGCTGCTTATAAAAATGTAGTATGCTTACAATGTTGATAAGATCTGTCGCTTTTGAAATTGGATATGAGCGAAAGGTCTATTCAAAGAAGTTGAATTCAAAGTGATTTTTATTTTTAGTTAGCTTCAATCTGGACCTATTGGGATCAAATCTACCCAATCATTTAATCTGTAGAGCACCATTTTACCTCACGTTTTCTTAGAAAATACATGTTCTTGGAAACAGTACTTTACCACACTGGAAATCTAATATTCTATCTAAAATAATGGTGTATAGGCGGTGAAAGTTCTTTCCACTTTTTCGTTTATTGCATTGTTATTCGAGCGAAGCGAGATCTCTAAGTTGACTTGGGTCGTTCAGCATTCTGTCCGTCCATCCGTTTATCTGTTAGAGGCATCTAGCGTCTAAAGCATATAAGCGAATCGAATTCTCATAGAACATGTAAATCTACGGCCCAAAGCTAGAAATGACATTTAAAATTATATAAACGAATATATTAAGGGGGCTTCCATACATGTATGTGGGGAGCAAAATGTTTTTTATGTTTTTATCTACCCTTGTTGAAAAGGGTTTGACAAGTAGAGTACGAAACCGATTTAAAAAAAACTATGTTGGAAAATAACGATTTGGTAGGCCACCGTCACTGTTTTTAGACCTATTTTATCCCGGGGTCTATCTCAAAAACGGCTTCACACTGATCGCTGAAAATTGCGTATAGTATCCGTTTTATCCTGTACTTGAACAACAAAATATACAGAAATTAAACAATTATTATAAAGAAAAAACGTTGAAAGCAAGTAATCTCAAAAGTTTTTCTCTATGAGGCAAAATGTAGGCGTGAGATCTTTTGGCGCGAACCAGGATGCACCCATAATATACTGTCAATGCACTTTTAATAACAAAAGCAAAATATTATGCACTGCCCGTTGGCTTAGTTGGGTGGCGTTCGCCTTCTAAGCAGGGGTATCGGGTTCGATTCCCGGCGGGAACACAAGTTTTCTCCCCATGGAAAATTTTTGTTTCTGGTTCTGGTTGTGATTGTGTGTGTGACGTGAATGTTTCCGGCACCCACGACACAAGTCATCGAACTTAGTGTGGGGCTGTGAGTGTGAAAGCGTTTATGTTTTTATGTTTATGTTTATTATGCCATAAATATATAAATCATTTTAATAGTTCAATTGTTATATGCGTACTTATACCGTCTCCCTGCATCGGGTAATAAAGAAGTTCGGGAACTATAATAGGCTACCATAATATGGTGATAGTGGTGTATGTTTCGCAGATATTAATATTCATCTGACACTTCGCTTAGTTAGAAACTTTAGTCCTTATCGTTTTTAGCCACACTAGCGACACTATTCATATAATTTTAAGTGCAACGACAGATTTAACAAGAAAGAGCGCGTTAGATTCCTGACTTAGTCAAAATGTTAAGTTCCTAACTTTTTTAATTCAAGATAGGCAAACTTTTGACCACTATCTCACCTGATGGTAAGCGACAATGTGGTTCAGTCAAAAAGGTGTTTTGACTAAGTCAGAAAGTTAAGTTTCTAACTTGTTAAATTCAAGATAGGCAAATTTTTTACCTATTTCTCACCTGATTGTAAGCGACAATGTGGTTGACGACGTAGCAAGGTTGCTACAGTTACGTAGAGATACGGATTTTGTATACCAAGATAAAAAGTGTTAACTAAAAAAAAGTACCAGAAGACCTTAAACACTCAAGGCCTTTAATTTTAGTAAATGATTGCGTCATTTATTAAATTTATATGCATTTTTTTTTAACTTAAACTACAAAGTATCCAGAATTTAATCAAAAACTTGGTAACTTTACAGAACGTCAGAACTTTTTCCTTACAGCTTTAGCAATGTAATTAAATGGTGAATCTTTGTCATGTTTCTTAAGTTCAGTACATAAGCTTTTTTTTATTTATTTTTTATTCACGATATACAAGTATTTGACAACTAGCTCATCTGATGACAAGTGACGATGTGGTCAAAGATGGAGATTGGTTTTTTTGGTCTTATTCTAGGAAAAGTTTGGTGTAACGAAGGAATAGAACTCATTGCCTGCGTCATTTTTCCCCGAGTGGTATAATCTGGGAGTATCCAAATCAAGAGTGAATAGGTATCTTCTAGGCAAGCATGTCACATCTTCGACCGCATCATCACTTTCCATCAGGTAGTCCAGAGATAGTGGTGAAATGCTTGCCTATTTAGCATAAAAAAAAGAAACGATTGTCGATTCTGATTTTATAATATTTGGAAGAACAAAATGGCGGAGATTTATTGAAAATCATATCTCAGCTATTTCGTAAAATACACGAGATCTTCAGCTTATATAGAACCTTTAGTATATACATGATCTTCCTTTGTCGTCTTTACAATTTAATATCAAAGATAAACTCCCAATCATGTATACTGTCTTTATTAACATCTTGCGTCTTTATTGCTTCCTGCCATTAATCCACAGTAAAATGGAGGATTAGCTCTGTCTTCTCATTAAACTGTAGAGGTGATTACAGCTAATCCTTCGATTAGAGACTTGAGGAAACAATGTAATTTGTTTAATGATCTATACGCAAAACACCTAATCACAGATAAAACGCTAATCTCTTCTAATGTAGCAAATGAATGGAAAAAAATCACTTATAGCTTGATTTGATTTCGGGGTATAAGGTGAGCGGAAAAAATCTAAATATTTAATCGACAAAAAATATACCCAAATTGCTTTCGTATGTCGTAAAGCATTTTTGCTCACTCGGTCAAAGATCAGTTTATAGCGCATGAGGTTTGATTGGTAAATGCGTGCTTATGATTAAAAGTAAAAAGAAAAAAAATTGTTTATTTCATAAATTATTGTACATTTTACAAATTGCGGCCCTAGTTACCAAACTGGGTGTGAGTAACACCCGTATCTTGGTAATTAGTTCCTTCCTAAGGTGAACATTTTATAAGTACTTCTTATCTAGGTCGTTAAAACATTGAAAAATTAGATTAAGAAACAAGACAAAATAAAATTTAAATCAAGCGTTATTTTGAAATTATAAGAACATTTATTTCAGTTTATATAAGTAAAATAAGTTTCGCAGCTCAATTTTAGGGTAAACTACCTAAGTCTAAGATTGGCCGATACGTGCTTGTGATTGGCTGATACGACAGTTGTCCGTGTCGGTTGCGTAGCGACTAATCATAACTTTTTTTATTCTACTTAGGCAACTACTGAATTTATGCTTTAAAAGGCATGTTGTTTTTGTCAGAGGGGAAAAGATACTACTAGTTAACTGGTGATTTGTCTATGGTATCATCCAAGGTATATTTTTACCAACTTTCCAAAGAAGGAGGAGGTACTCAAGACGACTGTTTTTTTTTTATGTGTGTTACCTCGTAACTTCGTTCCACGTGAACCGATTTAGATTTTTTTTGTTTGATAGATGTTGCTTTCTAATTGGTCCCATTTAAATTTGATCAAGATCCGACTAGTAGTTTTTGAGCTATCTTCAATAATGTTTATTGCGTGGACTACATTGACGATGTTTTCGTTTCTAACCGACTTCAAAAGTTACCTCATAACTTCTTTCTTTGTGCATAGTGTGTTATTTTTTTATTTGAAAGCTTGTGCTTTTTTTGTGGTGCCAATTAAATTCGGTCAAGATCTGATCCTAGTGAGAGATCTTTTTGAGTTATTGTCAATAATGCGTGTTTAATACGTTGAATCTGATTACGGCTCCGAAGATAAAGCGGTGAAGTCGGTTTTTTTATGCTTTACTTGCGTTTAATTATTCCATTTTAATTTACTAAAAAATTTAGTTCTTCCTAAAGTAAAGTTGGGGCAGTTCAGATAGTATTATTATTATTATAAATTGTTTAAACAAAAAAAGTGGTTAAAGGAAAGTTAATCCCATAACACTATAATAAAATCGTACTTTCATTATTGTGTCTACCACAATTTGCTTTCTCTCCTCTTGAAACAACACTTGTGTGGTATGTATAATTCAATCATGATTTTTTAATGTAATATAATATACTTTGCCATTTCATCATCCACCCTCCATATATTGTATTATTCTCTTTCTTCTCTTAATTCTTTTTCCGATTATATCTTTGCTTTTTATATGTAATTTTGGTCAAAAGCATGCCTTATTATTATAAAATACCAAATTTTTGATGTTGAACAAAGAACAACCTCAAGCCCTATCAGACATATTCATTCCTCTTTGTAGTCCCTTTGTATGAATACTGTGTCAAAGAAAATAACTAAAGGTATACTAAAAGCAATAAAAGTACTATTATTTTGACATAATTTTGTAGAAATGCCATCGACATTTCAATTTCTACGACCGTATTAACATTTCCACGTACGTTTCCCTTATCAAACGCAGTTCTTCGACAGAATACAATCAATTAAACCACAACAAAGAAAAACACACGACCAATATTTGCTCAAGCACTCGTATTTTACCTGAAAACGAGTTTCAACTTCATTTCACAAACGGTTGAACCGGGTTCCCCTAAAAGAACATCCCAATAAAAATAAAATAAACTCGGGGCTGCCAGTAGGAAGGGTAGCTTTCAAGTTTAGCAAATCTACCAGAGTTTTTTCCTTCGGGATAGCTCTAACTTGAACGCTCCGGGTTAAGAGGAAAATTAAATACTTCTGACTGACCACAGTGACAACAAAAGATCCATAACCAGAAACCAGAAACAAAAATATTCTTTGTGGAGAAAACACGTGTTTCTACTGGAAATCGAACCCAATACCCTCGTTGCTTGGAGGGCAGACGCTCGACCAACTAAGTAAAAAGGTAGTTCTTAAATCTAAACATTATTACCTCGGGGTAGTCTGATTCAACAAACTTAGTGCCCACATGGCGTTGTACCGTCTTTTTGCCAAACAGCTGTTATAGCACAATGGCCAGTAACTCTTATTTACTTTCTGTGGCACTGGATTTGATAAACAGCGAAGTTGCTGTTTACCATCAGAGGCAAATTACTTAGTCTCCTATTTCCATAGTATAAAGACATATTTTGTCAATCAGTTAATAACATTTACGAGGAGGGCAGATGTCAAGCAAGCGGCCGATCATAAAAAATCATGCCAAATATCATTTATAAAATGGATTCACGAGTATGTGTAGAATCTATTATTCACTTATCTTCCAGTACAGACCAACACGCCTTAGTGGGAAAAAAAAGCAGATAGTGTTGGCATAAAATGAAATCTACTAATAATAAAAACCCTTGATCCGATACCCAGCTATGTTTAAAAGCCTCTGGAAAATATATTTTGCATAAAGGTTTACGATATGTCTGTGCATCTGTTACAGATAAAAACATTGTAAAATTAAATCAGGAAAATAATATCGTGTTTGACTGTTTAGTGATAACTTGCAAAAAGTCAAGATCAGATTTTGTTGGATTCCTTTAGCAGGAGCATCGGTGCCTGTAAACTTTGATAGCGCTGATCTAATCTAATAGTGAATCTCTAAATGGTGTCTCGTTCATGTTATCTCGACAAGACAAACTGAAAAACATCATCCATTTATGGTTGACCTACCTTCAGTTCGTTCGAAGCGTTTCGCTTCCACGTTTACCTTCCGTATAGCGAAGGAGTGGAACTCATTGCCCGCGTCTTTGTTCCCCGAACGGTATAATCTATGTGTCTTTAAGTCTAGAGTGAAAAGTTACCTTCTAGGTAAGCATGTTCCATCTTCGGCTGCATCATCACTTTCCATAACATAGTAGTGAAACGCTTCGTGGTATCTCGTTCATGGTAGGAGAGCATTTTCTAATACTGATCCCTGGTTAGCTACCACTCTTAGCTTAGAATAGAATAATCTTTATTGAAGAACTGTGTACATTTAGGTATTTAAAGTCAATAAATATTGTTTCAACAGCCTGTTCTACTCGAACATACAACAATAATAGGATTGTAGTTAATATACCACAATAACGTTATATAATAATATATGAAACTTATTAAAACG
This sequence comes from Lomographa bimaculata, assembly GCA_948107665.1. NCBI lineage: Eukaryota > Metazoa > Arthropoda > Insecta > Lepidoptera > Geometridae > Lomographa > Lomographa bimaculata. The sequence goes on from OX403599.1 coordinate 12,801,074, forward strand.
TATATAATGTCTCACGAAGAGAAAAAAAAATACTTCACTGTCAAAAGAGTAACATTTTAGATTACATTTCAAGTAGGCGAGATTGTAGTACGGACAATAAAGGTGTGTTAATTTCATTTTTTACAATATATCTTAGCAAATTCTGTTATCGTTTTATATTTACATAGATATCTAAGGATTGCTTGTTTATGAACATTCGTTTTCGAAGAATTCCGTCAAGCTCTAGTAGGCTCGGGATAGTAGCCACTATTTTAGTTTGTTTTTGAATCTAATAGCTTTCATACATTTTAATTCTAAGGGTAGGTGATTATAGACTTTAATAGCATTTACAAAAGTGTATTTCTGATACATGACATTATTAATCTGAGGAACGATCTTGATATATTTGTAGTTTCCCGCAGATTGGAAGCCCGGAACGATTCTTGACTAAAATACTGAACTTCGCTTTTTTTTTTTTAATAAACGTAACTCTAGGATATATTCATGCACGTAAGAGTAAGAAAGCTATAATCAACAAACAGATATATATTCCGGAGAGATTCAGTTGAGTCCAATTTGAAGATACCTCGCATGCATCGCTTTTTTAAAAGAAATGTTGACTGGATATCCATGAATTCCTCCAAAATACAATGTGAACTTAACTGAGAGTAAACATAACCATAGTAAGCGCTTGTTGCTGCCACTTTTGATACTATCCGACTTAAAAGTAATGTTGAATAGCAGTATTGGGTTAACCATTTTTTAAGTTTTCTTAAGTGCGACTTCTAATTTAAATGGCGAACAATTGTTACACCTAAAAAACCTTGCTTCCTTTACTTCTGTGATTGTTTTACTATTACTTGTAATTTTTATATCCCATGGTTGGGTTTAGTAATTTTTGAATTGCAATAATAATATGTTAGTTTTGTTAATGTTTACACTTAACCTTTAGATGCCGACCTGGTCTAATCGTAGCACTTACGCCGACGTGACGACTGAGAGACGTCAAAATTTAAGTAATGAAATAAAAAGTGTATTTGCATGCTACATTTTTCTATTTTATACATTTAAAAGATTGTTATTTGAGGTAAGTAAACTACAGGATTTCAAAAAAATACTCGTTATTTTTCAGGTAAATTCAACATTTATTCGAGAGATCACAATTATTTGGCACTAAATTTTAAGGACTTACTTCAGTCTCCTTTTTCTCTAAAATTAAATAATAAACAACAAATTTACTTAAAATATGTTATCTTCTATAACCAATTATCAAAATAAAACATAAATCTTACTTCTTAGTTGAAAAATAAAAAAAATGACAGCACTTGAATATTCGGTACATTCATAACGTACGTTTGCAGTCACTGCATATTTGTAAGCAGCAAGAAAGGCACATTGGTTTATTAGTAATTCGAACACTTCTTGTCCACCTCGTCCACACCTCCTTCTGTCTTGTATAGTTATCATAATAGGCTTATTAGTTGCAGAATCAGTCTCTTTGATATGGTGCATAGACGACACCAGTAAAACAGCTTTTTTAGGCTTAGGTATATAAGACAGAATAGTATTGTCTTTAGTGAATCCATACAAATCAACCACTCTATCTTTGTGAGGCTGAAATTCTGGTGGGATCTCCCTCTAGAGTTGTCTCTTCTTCGCTCTGTTCTCTAATGTCCTGGTTTCTATCAGCTCGTATTTCGTGTTCTTCATCTTCGTGATTAAGGTTGATTTTTCCGTGGTAAACTTCCTCAACATAGGGATACGCGACCTCAACATCATCCTCATCGGATTCCGTGTTGTGATCGCTCTCTAAAATAAAATCAGGATCGCCTACATCGTCATCAAAATCACTACAGTTGTCGTCACTCTCGTTCATGATTTCACATAAAATCTCTTTATCTTCTAAACGCCTATTCTGTTTTCGCAGTTTCGGAGGCTTCTCGGAAACTGAACCGTTATCAATTGCAGGGTTTTCCCGCTCACTGGACGTGATATTTCTTCTTTTAGGCATTCTGCAATTAAATGTATAATTTAAAAGCCGATGTGACGTCAATCAGACACTATAAGCTAACACACATGAACACCGAGGTGACGATCAAGAGACGTTCGAAATTTTGTACATAAACACCGTACTTACGTCTGTGAGACGTCGATCGCTTCGATACAGAGACGTGTGCACTCGCCGCGGGCGCGGCGTCGACTGATGGCTTGCGATGCGGAGGGAGGAAGGTAGCGGGAAGGGCGACGCCGAAGGTGGCGTGATTTTAGAAATATTTCAAAATTAAAAGTGATTACGTCTGTGAGACGTATAGGTCGGTAGTTAAAGGTTAAGTCAATATGTTTTAACCAGTCTACAAGTTCTTGTAGTGTTTGGTTGATTTCATTTTCAAAACAGTAGGGTTTAAGTTTTTTGGGGTAAAAAGATTGAGGTATCGTTGGCGAACATAACCTACAGATGTTGGGTAATTTGCGTAAAGTAATTAATGTGGATAAAAAATAGTCAAGTAAAAAATGTATACATTTGCAGTTTACCAAATAAAATAATCTAAGGCTAGTTTATATTGAAGATTTTACACGTGTAATAATTAGAAGTAGCATTTAATTTCATCTAAATACGTACCCATTGCTGTGACAACTATTGCATCCACTAAATAGTCTCTCGAAATTTCTCATCAATCAGGATAGAAATCTATTTCAAGGTTTTATGCATTATCAACTAAAAGTTTAGCAAGTTTAAACCCAATTCATGTCGAACATTTATTCTCAAACTTTTAATATGTATTATACTTGTCATCTGAGAATTTACATATAATTAACTGAATGTTTCTAAGTAATATATTTATTGAACCAAGGCTATTAGCGCGCTCTTGGAAAGGACAATATTGTAAATAATGGGCTTGTGAATGACAGGGCTAGGTCGCAAGCTTCTGTAAGACTAGGAGGCTTAGGTATACGAACAATTTAATTAGTTATTTGTATTTGCATTTACAATTTCCGTAGTTCAACTGATTGCGCCACCAGTCAATTGATTGATTTATTAATTAATAATTTATTAATTTGATGTCAGATTGTGGTCAAATGCTTGCCTATCGGGCATAAAAAAAGCTGAACATCGTAGTTAGACCAAGGTCAACAAACTTATTTAATTTCGCTGTCGGCTTTAACTTTGTAAACGGGATAGGTTATAAGTTTTAACTTAATAGGTTACAAGTTGATATCTCATGATGATCAATATTTATAGGTAAGCATATGAATAAAAAGAAAATACCTATGTGATTTTCAATTTCATTGTTTAAATTGGAAATGTGCAGAATAATAATTTATTATTTTATAGAGCCTAGAGACATCTCATTTGTATAATCATTTAAAAGCTCCATATCAAATTAAATTATAAATACGCCTGAAATTAATTTATGAAGTGATGAAAGTAATCACTTTGTGTTATTTGCTTATGAAACATTTTCCTGATGTTTCTTGTAATTACATTAATTAGCGTAATGGGTCGCGCTTGTTCATTATTTTTGATGTTTCTATGAAAATAAATGACAGTTTATGTACCTAGTATTAAAACATAATATATAGTGGTATAAATTAATAGGAACTGTTTCATTAGATAGTGACACTTTATCTTAATGTTTTATTTTTCACCAAACTACCAATTGTATTTTGTAAGGACACATTAAGTGAGGCAGATTGTGGTGTATGATCATAATCTATTTGTAAATATAAGATTGTTGTTATGAGTCTTATACAGGGTAATATGTAAAATAAAAGAAACCTCTTGGAACATCATTACTAACGTTTTTTCTGGTACGGCAATTGCAATTTTTTTTTTTTTTCAATTTGGTGTTCGTGTTTGTACATATCACGAGATGCTTTGCGGCCGATGCCGTTCTTTGCACGACGTTTAAGATTAAACAACTTTAAATAGATCATCTTAATTATAACATTAACAAAATATAGTGTTCAGAAAAAAAGTCGTAAACCTAATACGGACTTGATGAGCTAAGGGTTAGAATAGGAATCAGGATCTGAGATTTTAGAATTTACAAATTTACTGATTTTTTTTTTTGATTTGTTTGTTTTTAGGATATTTTTCGACACAAGAAATAAATCTAAATCTGAATTAATTCTGAATCTAAAACTGTTTATTATAAGTTCGGGCGGCGCGACTTAAGACTGAGTTTTGTGATATAAAATACTTTTCCATAGCAAACATTACATTTTAAGATTTTGGTTATTTTATAGATGCTTTAAATCCAAAGTCTTCCTGAACTGGTTATATTATTGAAATTGGGCGTAATAACGGAGAGTCAATATCCCTTACGATCAAAGGCATCCCTACGAAGGTCAATATCCAACAAAGTTAAACACTTTCTAAAGGGGTTGATCATATTCCTATATATCAGTGGCCTTAGGCCATGATGGCTATGATGGTCGTATGAATATATTATTATTATTATACTACCTTATTCTATCTTATTGGACCATAAGATTTCAAAACTCGTAAACTACATCCTTTATTATCTTTTTATTCTCGGTGTATGCTTTTATGAATGATTATAGTTTTATGTTTTAATCGTAAAGTCGTAGGAATAAGGATAGATATTTTTAGCAATTAAAAATTTAATTAAATTTTTAATTTAGTCTTTGTTCCCCGAACGGTACAATCTGGGAGTCTTCAAGTCAAGAGTGAATAGGTACCTTCTAGGCAAGCATGCTAAATCTTCGGCCGCATCATCACTTTCCATCAGGTGATATTGTGGTCAAATGCTTGCCTATCAGGCATAAAAATATTGCCAGCTACATAACTCTGCAAATATAGTATCACAAACTAAGATCTTTATCATAAGATTTTTCCTGATTTGCCTTCGTTATTTAAGGAAATCTATTAGCTTTATTGGTACAGGGTTTTCAAATAGAATATATATTATAAAATATGACACGCGAATTTGAATGAGTTTGTGCAGAACAAAAAATATCTAAAATCTATATAAAAGAAATCGATCCACATTCATTGAACCTTTTCAAATGATTTACAATAAAACATTTAAGTGTGATATTAATTGATATATATTTACCTTACGCTAAGGAATAAAGCCGTAGAGTGCCGTGTATACTCTAATTATTTAGAGTTTAGATGGTAATGCAGATTCAAAACGTAGGAATGACGCATACCATCGTATGAAAGACTTGCTTGGTCTATGAGCTAAGTTAATTAAACTATTTAACAGCTATTTACAGATGGCAAATTATTGTTTTCTTTAAGGTTACTTGAGGGTACTCGACGAATTATCTGGAAAACGGTTGCACCAACTTTTACCTAATATTTTACTCATACACATTTTCATACAAAACCTTTTCGAACAATTTACTTTTCAAAGAAAAAGACTAAACCAAATTTGGTTCTAACGCTTGGGAGCTACGATACCATAGACAAACTCATAGAAATGTCAAACTTAAAATGAACATAAATGTTTTCACACTCATAGCCCCACAATCAGTTCGATGACTTGTGTCGTGAGTGCACAATCACACCCAGAACCAAACAACAAATTTCCTATGGCGAAGAAACTTGTGTTTCCACCGGGAATCGAACTCGATACCCGCTGCTTAGACCGCTGGGCGCGTTTGCCTTCTAATAATCGGGTATCGGGGGTAACTGAGCCAATTGGCAGTTAGTATACCGTAATTTCTCTTTATTTACGTCAGGAGTTAAAAATAAACGCATTCACACTCACCACCCCACACTAAGTTCGAAGACTTGTATCGTGGGTGCCGGAAACATTAACATCACACACATTACACCCAGAACCAGAAACACAAATATCCCTTGGGAAGCAATTTGTGCTCCTGCCGGGAATCAAACTCAGGACCCACGGCGCAGAGGGCGGACACCTGTCCGCTGCGCCAACTGGGTCGTCTGCGTAAACTCATAATCCTATGAACAATAATTATAATCATAGCAATGACAGAATTTAAATGTCAAACATATCTATAAACCGACAAGACTGCATACCAAAACAAATATCCTGTGTTACGTTTTTTTTCTTATATAATACTAAACAAAACGTTTGACCGTAAGCCCACAAACGCTTCTGCGTTTATTTTCAAAGGTCATCCTTTTATTTGGGACAGAGAATATAATGTAAACAAATGTGTCCCTAGCGGTCAGTAATAGATACGTAAAATGTGCAAAAAGCCAGAACAATATTTTGTTAGGATACGCAGTCAGTTTTTGTTTGTTTTTCGGTCAGAGTTTAGACTCTAAATGTTTTTGTTATAGCTGGAATTTTCAAGGGTCTTTGTAGTAGAAAAACGGAAATATTATTGAACTATTTCGTAGTCCGTCTGTATGTATGTCAGTGTGTCAAAGCTTTTTGGTTACAAAAGGCTCTATTATATATCAAGTTCTTATTTAAATTATACCAAATGTGTTGCATAAATAATTTTACAATAACGTACAACTTAAATATAACAAATATAAACATAAAAAAAACATAAACATAAACGCTTTCACACTCACGGCCCCACACTAAGTTCAATGACTTGTGTCGTGGTTGCCGGAAACATTCACATCACAGACACAATCACAACCAGAACCAGAAACACAAATTTTTCCTTGGGGAGAAAACTTGTGTTCCCGCCGGGAATCGAACCCGATACCCCTGCTTAGAAGGCAAACGCTCACCCAACTTAGCCAACGGGCAGTTCAAATATAATAAATATGATAAGCATCGGTATAAATATCTTTATCGGATCAGCCGTTTTGTAGCTACTATGTCACAGACAGATACCCACGATGAACTAATAACACCCCTCTATTTGCATCTGCGGTAAAAAGTTCAACTACAGAATAGATGTATACCTTGTATAAGTACGTATCATTAAAAAAGCTGCACTATATTATTCACAAAGTTTTCAGAACCTCAAAAGTGTACCCAATCCTAGTTTATTCGTTCAGATTTCAAAGCAATTTTCTATCCATTGGGGAAAAATGAAAAATTCAATTCAAGCTCAAGCCGCATCAAGTTTGCTTTTGAGATTACAACGTCGTTTTAAAGAAATTTTAAGAGAAAATAGAAAAGCGGCATTTTTGTTTGAAACATTTTAATCTTGTGCTGTAAAATTTCATGAAACGTACGCCTATATGTGCATATAACAGTGACAAACATTTATATACAGGCTAATTTGTTAAAAACCAGAAACCTCTCGAGACATGATTTCAACCGGAGAGACCAGCGTATTTCTTGTGCCGCTATTGCAATTGCTTTATAATTTTTCAAATAAATTTTAAAATATATCGTTTATCTTCTCTGTTAATATAATTTTATTTGTATAAAAAAGTTTAATCACATAAGGGACATGATATACAAAACGCCCGCGTTTCCTCCCCCCGTTTAAAAATAAATAATAAATAAAATTCATTTATTTCAAGTAACTAAGACTCATAATTATACGACACAATATTTAACATATATACAGCCGTCATAAAGAAAAAAGACGTATCCTTGGGCGCGTGGCGGGCGCGCGTCCTGTATGAACGCACTGTACACGCGCCTCGGGAGTTTGGATATCAAGTCTCTTAGGGAGTCATCGTGTTCTTGTGATAATATAATTGTCGGCTAAAAATAATAATAAAGAAAATGTGTACGTATACGTCTTACTTTTTACCGACTTCCCAAAAAAGAAAGAGGTACTCAAGTCGTACTTTTATTATTATTTTTGTTACCTTCTTAGATTTAGCATCTAAGCCTGTTTGTTTAACGGAGGAAATAATAAATTTAGCTAAATCCACACGTATCTGTACTCCACCGAAAATCCGTAAATCCCACCATTTTCTCGAAAATGTTACCTCGACCCCGGGTTCTCCCAGTGGATGACATGAAAAACCTGTACATTATATGATATTATTTTTCCTATATCTGTTTTGGAAATATTAAACTCCTAATAAATGATAAAGTGCGTATGATAAAATGTTTTTTTTTTGTTACAGATACCTATAACCATATCAAGATGTCAGCACCAACAACTGACAGCACTGAAGCCATCACCAATTCTGGCTACGGAAGCAGCGATGAAACGGCGAGCCTTCTCGTCACTGGACCCGCTGTCACTGTCATCGTTCCAGCTGAGAACAGATCCGTGAAGCCAGTGTTGCAAAGACAAGACTGCACCACGCATCTCAGGCCTCAACTATCAGGCGGCCCCGGAAGTGAAGAAAGCGCTGCCTCGGTACGAATCGAAGACTCCGCCGCAGCCACGAGAAGCGTCCCTGATATAGAATTACAATGCCGTGACCAACCGGCAGACCGGCCTCAGACGCTCGTATCACCCGTAGCAACCTGCTCTCACCGAGGGTCAGTGACCACCTGCCAGCTAGTTCCACACACGTACTCCAGATGTCGTGTCTGCGAGCGGAGGCAATCCACGGCGCCAATGTCGGCACTACAACTAGCGCGCTCTGTGTCGCGGGAAAGTGTACGATCCGCTTTGCACTACCCTTGCGGCTGTAGTAGTTCACTCCACGCTGTCAGTACGTGTCCTGTCATTCAACCACCGGCATTGCTGCTGCCAACAACAAGTTCGAGAATCATCCGCCAGAGTTCACAACCGGAGTCTAGCGCATGCGCGACGCACTGTCCACACCACGCCCATCATCACCCTAGCGCCTCACTACGGCAACTCAGGGAACCAGGCGACGGTATCGCCGGCATCGCGGCCGACTCGCTGCGTATCAACGGAGGGATGCGACCCTTTAAACAGGTACGTTCACAAACCGTTAGGTGGCACCACCAGTCCTAACATTTCATTAGACGTTTACCTTTTCATAGCAAAGTTTCGAACGAAAGGCGATGTGACAATAGACAACTATAAGATTTAGGTATATTTTATAATTAAATCCTAGTGCGAGAATTCCGAAATCTTAAGAATATAATTGGTTTAATAAAATCTATTATTTTGTTAGATTCATTTGTTTTAATCAAATCACGATGGGTCAAAAGTTAAATCTTGTTTGAAATATTGTGAGGATAAGACTTATCCTACTTATACTACTAGCCCATACTTAGTATGGGCCTTTACAAATAAACCGAAGGCAAAAAACAAACGGAAGCGCTGAGCACCGACATTGTAATACTTAACGGAGGCGATCTAATTAAAAGACAAAAATAAATATAATTGCCAAAATGGCATAGCCTGAATATATTATTATTATGTCATGCCTTATAATTATATAAGGTTCTTGTTAAGGTAAGTTTAAATTTTTTCACACTAACTGTAGAAACACCAAACATGCTTTATCATATTTTGTAAATAACACTTTGATGCACACTAAAAATCTGTGTTAGGCCCTTTTAGTACGTGTGGTTTGATTTATTTGAAGTGTGAAATGTAGACCACTTAGTGAAAAATGTGTAGTCCTAAAAATCAACGTGTTTGCCAAGTTATTATTTAAACCATCTTATTTATTGTTACAACGATTACATAATTTACACAGTACCACAATGTACAGCAGTTTCTACGTTGTAATTTTGTTTTGATTCTATTTTAAAACCACTTCTTGCTTCCTTTTCCTATTTCATAAAAAGTATAGATTCATTGAAGTGTAAGTGCTGTGTACGGGTCTCGAGATGGGTGCTCCTTAATGAAATCAAATCAAAATGATCAATTTTGATCAAGTTTTGATTTGATTTGTATTTTTGTTCAGGGCCTGCTCCTATGTCCGCAAACACTGTCGCAGACGCGTCGAGCCCGGCTGAGGCGAGCTTTCACAGAAGCCACGGGGGATACAGTAACCTACGTTAAAACGGTGGGCTTCAATATTGGTTTATGCACAGCCTTAACATCATCGACTGTACAATCTTCACACAAATAAAAATTACAACACAATATTATCATAAAAATGCAAAACAAACAAACATTGGCTCAAGTTTATCTACGAAACCTCAAAAAAGAAGTGGCTTGCGCAAACTTTCTAGTTTGTAAAAAATATTGGACAAAAATTTATTTTTCGTCAGTAGATTCAGGCCTAAAGTTTAAGCATGTCAGCGAATAGACGTAGGATTAGCAGATAGAATTTAGATTTCACACAATCACCCAACCCATGTCAGGTTGTACAGTCGACAAGGTATCTCTGGACTCATCACGAAAGTAATATATTAGTTGGCGAATGTGTCGTCCCTCTAGCTTCGTTAAATGACCACTGATAGCCCCCCACGCCCCTGACATTTGCCCTGGCACCAAAAACGCTTGTCACGAACAAATCGTTCTACGTACATCACGACGAAACTTTTATCATGACCATTGAGCACGTTTGGTATGACGGATTGGCTTTGAATGTCAAGCGAGTTGACATTTGTTACACGGACGATATCATCGCAAAACTTCGCAAACGTTTGGTTCGGGAGGAAACGTTTTGTCATCGCTTTGGGTACCCACTCAGGCAATACATAGCACCTACACTATCATCAGCTATCCATCCTTTCACACGGATACTGGTAGCGCTATGCACTTTAGATTGATGAATAGATTGCACATGTTGCTTTTTTACCTATATGTAGAAGTGTATGTATGTTATTACCTGGATAAAGATATCTTGAAGTAAAAAGAAATATGAATAATAAATCGGAATACCATTAGATTATTAAACTAACAAACAAGACAATGTAGCTACAAGATTCAATAAACTCTACTATACAGTAAAATACGACCACAAAATTAAATTCACAATTATTTAGGTCACGTAATTATATAAAAAAATGCGTACTTGAAATTTAAAAGCCAGTTAAGCACATCAGAATACTTACTGAGAATTTCTGACAACAAATTTGCACAAAGTGATTTAGAGCCAGGGTAATGCCTAAATGTAATAGCCTATAAATACCCTTGTACGCATAAAGGCTTATTTTAATCTGCCTCATTATAAATGGGTAGGAAATGATGTATACAAATTATTTCTTACATTATACCACGCCTTCTTTGAGCGTAATAAATTGAACTTCTATAATATCAGCTTGCTATCATTTTTCTTCATCAAACATAATGTGTTATATGTTTTGAGGAAGTGACTCTCATGCAAAGTTATCTACCGTGATATTGAAGATTATTCTGCATCAGAACGTATCATCAATTTTATTGTGATCATGCGATAAAGCTACCCCATCTGATCGTTGCGAGAACTTCGTTATTCACAGGGCATTTTATGCAAGATCTTTAGAATATTTATGATACCATCAGCCGCGTTCAAGGCTAATGGGATGTTTTGCTACATTTCCTGGAATAACTTATTTGTGTGTAATGGTCTTATGTTCGTGTTTCTAGACACGACGGTTATGTCACTTATATTTTGGCAACAGACCAGCTACGTTGGTTACATATACTTTATATGTAGTATTATGTCTGGATAGAAAATTTACGTGTGACAATGTTTTTGGCTCCAGAAAAATAATGAAATTAAGTTATTCAACAGGCATTTTTACTTACGTACATCTTATAAAAAATCTAGATAAAGAGTTTTTTATTTAAACAATGACAAGAATAATATAAGTTAAGTTGTATCTTTTGTTTTTCAATACTATTTTTTTTCAATTTTACGACCCTGTAGGCACTTTGGACAAGTAATTACTTTCTCCGTTGCGGTTCCAGATTTGATTCCCAGCAGAAGCATAATTGTATCCTTCCTAGGAGACATTATGTGCTGATGATTCTTAGTGTGATTAATTGTGGAATGCAAATGTTTTCGGCAGCCACGACAGTCTGAATTTATAATTGCATAACTATACAATTTGAACTATTTCAGCCTATAATTATAATAGTTACACTACAAGTCAATATACTAAACATGAAATAACCCTACTGCGATAGATGTTAACCTACTTTTTACGTAATCCCCTTTTAATTTCCTTCATTTTGACATCATGTTCGACAGGTTTGATATTTTTTTTCAAATACCTATTTACACTTGGGTTTTTAAGTCTGTCGAAATATCCAGCCGATACGAGGTAATAAAGAAATTTACATATAAGATATGATAGATATTTCTTAAAAGTAAAAATAGTAAACCTGATGAACAAAAACTCATCGATGTTCGTTCAAATAACGCCCTCACAATTTAAACGCTCTTATTAATTCATGGCTTTTCCAATTTTCTAGTTCTATATATCCAATTTCGAGATTTCACTAGAGACCTTCAGTTTCAACGTCAATAAGACTCCCCCGATCAATCTCAAACTCTTACCTACCCCAACTAACCCATTTGAACGCTACGTACAATAAATTATATACGTAATCTACTCAAATACAAATCTCTCTGGAGCTATAGTTTGTTAACAGTTGTTAAGATGTTGTGGTCAGTGAGTTGGAATGAATTAGGTAGTCATAGCCGAACAACGTTGCTTTAAAAAGTAACTTCTTTTTCACTCTCTAACACAAGACCATCCATATCACTTATCCACCTCATAGTCGCCTAAGATACAGTACGTACACGCGTGTATTGAAACATTTTTCTCGCCTAACAAACAGTGCCTATGTAGTTATTGACGATCGATATCGACTTTGACATTAATAAGATATTTTGACAAGTCACGTTAACTCCCGTTGTAAAACATTTATTTTGTAATTAAATTTTCTTACTTTTTATCTTAGTCACTGTTTGTTACTGTTTAAATAGTAAGTAGTCTATCTACACTCCCAAAGGCGCGATATCGTCATATTCATAGCGAGTTTAATACATTGTGAAGGTTAGCTAAAGAAAGAAAATATTAGAAAAGTCAAACAGGACATAAACAATAATCGACGTTGAAATAATATGGTTTATACTACATTATTAAACTGAAATAAACGGAAACTTTGTCATGCCATACAAATAAATGAAACCTGTACCAAAATCTTTTGGGCTATTTAAGTCATGCCTGCACTACAAAATCTTTTCATAACCCAAAAAGACCACGCGTGCACCAAATTTTAACTTGAGGTATAATTTAGATGGCCACCAAAAATAAAATAAAATTTCCTCTGACAGAACCGAATCGGATAACAGTAGGTTTAGGTAATTTTTTTTAATAATGAATACAAAAATATTTATAATACGAATAAAAGGATTAATAGTAACATATTTGGATGAAATATTTAAATAAAATGCGAGTACATAATATTTGGTGCATGCGTGGCCTTTTTGGGTAGCTCAGCGATTATTCCGAAGATACTTGCCTTTTTTAGGTTAGCAGACTTTACGTTTATTGGTGATAATTTCTCATTAAAATGAGGATTAAATTCTGGTAAGAACTTACGATTTTTTGGGTGTTATATTTCATTATATCCAATATATATCATAATATATATCCAATTAAATAAGACCCTTAGGGACTAGATATACAAAGCGCACGTGTGCGCGCGTCCTCAACTGCCGTCATAAGGAAAAAGACGTAACTGACATTTTTACAAGGATGTTGTAAAGTAATTAAACCGTAGGTTCGTTCCCTATCTCGATGAATTTTTGTCAAAATTGAGTTATATACGTCAGAAATGTCTTTACTATTTAGTATATTTTATGACATGTAGCAGATGCGTCTAAATTAAAAGTAAGAAATAATGGTTGCGTTTGGCTATTAAATACATCGTTTTTTTTTTAATTTGCGATATTCCAGCACTGTTGCAAACGCCATGATCACGGAGTAACTAGAGTAGTGCGAGTGGATGAAGATTTAGATTTACGAGCATACGAAACTGTCTACCCGCATATTATACACAATCATTTACAGTGCGAGTAGTAGTTTAAAAACTTAAATCAAATTGTAATTAAATTCTACTTTACAATTCCACTATGTTCAGGTGTCAGTTGAGGTAAACTGGTAGATTCCCTCTGACCACACACGTCTCGCAAACAAATTCTGCTTCATTTGACACGAGAAATACGTTGTCTGCTTATTTAGGAAACCCGAGTTCGTAATTAGATTGGGTAAAGGTGTTGGATTCCGAGTATGTTATTTAAGGCTAATTAACGAAAACTGTTTGTTTTAGTTCAGTAATTCGGTAATAGTTTTATCTGCTTGCGGTATACAACTACATCAATAGTTTATCAACTACATCAATTGTTTATTGACCGCATCGTCGCTTACCATCAGTACTATGGTCAAAAGTTTGCCTATCTTGAATAAAAAAAATAAAAAAACTTTAGTTTTTACCGACTTCAAAAAAGGAGGAGGTACTATCATTTGACTAAATGTATTTTTTTTGTTTGTTCACCGATATCTCCCCTATTTGTGGACCGATTCTCAAAATCATTTTTTGTTTAGTAGATTATACTTCTGAGGTATATATGTATATAAATTTTATTGAAATCGATCAAGCCAAAACAAAAATATAAGTGGTGAAGTCGGTTTTTTTAAGCTTTGGCTACGTTTGAATTACCAGCTTAGACATTTCTTGAAAGTTAAATGAAAAAAATGCGAAAATCCTTTATAGATTTTTATTTCTAGCCTTTCTATTTTTGTTATTTTTATTGTTAAGTTCCATAAAATTTTAACGAGTATAGTTAACTCATAGGACATAACATAAACGCCCCACACTAAATTCATTGACTTGTGTCGTGTTAACCGGGAATATTCACATCACAACCAGAACCAGAATCACAAATTTTCCTTAGGCAGAAAACTTGTGTTCCAGCTGGGAATCGAACCTTAGCTTAGCAAACGCACACTAAACTAAGCCAAAGGGAAGTTTAATAACTCAAAACAAAGGAATATACTATTAATATGTGTGATCATATATTCAATTACGAGCAAATTCATGAGGCGCAGTTGATTTTTGCAAAATTATACTTACATATTTTATAGAGATATTAAACTCGAGGCCATAGATTGTCATAGCCTTATTGTTCTGACCGCTGAGCTAACTAAGCCCTGCTTCAAGCGACAAAATTATCTTTTAATATTATTAACGACTTATAGGGGCGTGTTACGCCATCTACCGGTATACTTTGACACTACTACAAGTTCAACAATGCAGTTTTCTACACGTTGTATTATTAGCATTTACTAGGAATAATTGATTTTTAATTTCTGAAGCATTAGGCGTGCAGCAAAACTAAAATAGTTTTAGAAATTATTAAAAAAAATATTATTTTTTTATATTAAACTAACTCACTACAGACCTAGTATCGTTGCCGTTTTTCTATCGACTTTTTTATTATGTGTGCTATATACTTCTCTCGTACTCATAACTTCTTTCCACGTGAACCGATTTTGAAATATTTTTTTTTTGGTTTTAATGCTGTTGTTTTTCCAAATCCCATTTAAATTTAATCAAAATCTGATCAAAAGTGTTTGAGTAATCGCCAATAGTGCGTTTATAATACATATTATCTGATCAAAGTTCCGAAGATAAAGCGGTGAAGTCGGTATTTTTTAAGCTTTGCTTGCGTTTAATTATTAACTATAGACTTACTTCATTGTAAACAAAACTAAACTAAAATGTTTGGACTACGAATTACGATTGTCAATAACGTCATAAAACTATCAATAGATCCAGACGTGTAATTAAATACAATTCTGTCTTTGAACAGTATTTATTTTGTGATATCCACGAACAGTTTATATTTGGCTCATCCATAAGTATATACTGTACATAACGACACAAGTGTACCTACTATCGTTGGCAGTGGTTTGCCTGGTTAACAAAAACCTAAGTATTATTATGCTAGCGGCTAATCCTAAGACGGTTTGTTCTCCTTTTATACAGAGTTCCGGAAATAGCTTACAAGACAGCGATTTGGCGCTAGTATTACCACAGTTAACGCTTGAGACTCTAGAGTCAAGATTACATAAAACCGAAGTAGAATAGCCTGTCTCTTAAGTCACAAAAAATATTCCAGCAGCAATTTAAGACGCAGTCAATCTAGGCCTAGCGAGTTTAACAACCTTGACTACATCATCACCTTGATGTGAGATAGTGACCTTACTATTAACACAGATAATAAAGTGAATTATTGTACTTTTTAGTTTGTACACATTAACAGTAAAATGTGAGTCGCATTCGCGCGCGGAGGGTTTTGTACCACTATACAATAGCCGAGTCCGACTACACTTGGCTGGTTTTATTTACTGTTTTAGTTGTAGCTATTTTTATTACTTGAATATTTAACAAATTACACAATAAACATGCCGTTTTGTATGTTATTGTTGTATGCTGTTTTTACAATAGAGCAGAAACAAAAAAAGCTGAATCAATATCAAATATATTTTCGGTCAACACCGAATACCCCCTTGTATTGTTGATTTGTACTACGTGTAATATTTGTTGAAATATATGGCGAAATTATATATAAACTGAGAAAATATCAGAAAAATACCTGATACGGTTTAAATTATAAAGTCCTTTAAAAGTTAGTACAAACCGACAGACAGAATTAGTAATAGGTTTTAGTTTTCACCCTTGAGAGATTAAAAATTACTAAAAGCAAAACAAACCAATTTACGAGATTAAAAAAGTAAGGAAATAAAATATGGCTTTGTTTACTTAATATCTCTAGAGAGTTCCAATCTTCCCGATTCTTACGATTGGTTAAAGAATAATATTTTTAATTCATAAGCAATATGCATGCATTATGTAATGACCACTATCTCACTTAATAAGTGACGAGCATGCGAGCCTAAAAAAAATCGTTTTAGTAAAGACTTGAACACACTAATAAATTAAACTTAGTTGCTCAAAAGGTGAGCTATGAAGCAAAGAACTTTGAGTGATATGCAGATATGTCAACCATAAATAGACATTGATAGAACGGGCATAGATGACATAATACAAATAATTACCAAGTTTGAAATTATTGCCAAGGTACGACTGTATTTCCCCAGTGTGAAGTACAGTCGCCCCTTGGCAAGAATTCCAAGCTTGCTCAACTTGTATTAAGCTCAATTCTAGTGTATGGAGTGCTATTCTCACCTTTGGGATTGCTCGACAAAGTACCAGCTTGAGGTATGTACTTGACACTATTGAACGTGAAGCTAAGACACATATAGGCGATGTCCGGCTGATTGGTGCAAGGTTCAAAGCTTAGAGCATCGTCGGAAGGTGGCAAGGTGGTCGGTACTGTATTGGTTACATTTCGAATATGGGTACTGCGGAATTGTACGATCTAATTCCGATATCTCCATTCTATTATCTGACAACCAGACAAACTGCATTGCGATACCACAAATATGCTCGATGCGCTTTGCTACCACATTTATTATGAGCTCCGCTAAGGCATTGAATACCTTACCCGAGTCTGTATTTCTGTTTATGTATAATCTTCATCTACAATACCATCAGTTGAGAAGATAGAGGTAAAATGTTCGCCTATCCCGAATGATAAAAAACTCACATAACAGATGACAAAGAAGTTTTATTACATACTGGGGCCTATCAAATATATTATGGAAAATATGGTCCGATTGAGAAATAAATTTAAGCTTCATTCCATAAACAGTCAGAAGCATCTGCTGCTTCAGCTACCACTATCAGTTATCGGCTGTACAATGGCATAGTTCCAATAAACCACAATAGCCCTTTGGATGGGATCTTGTCGCAATAAATCAAACTTTGGCTGTGGCAATATCTTCCGTAGTACGAACACTAAATCATGCTGATTCACAGTGAGTATGGTAGCAAAACAAAACAAAAGTGTGGAAATTTTTTGACTTACCGAATTCAAAAACAGCGTTACCACAGAAACTTGACTAAATGTAAATCAAAGTAATTTTGAATTTAAAACAACATTATTCTCACTGTTAACTTCATATGAACGATGTACTTATTATGTTTTCAGTATAATGAAAGAGAGAAACGGAAACTTATGTTTATGTATAAATGAGTATATTAAGACCCACTGTTATAGTAGATTTATTCTCCTCCTGCACGTACCGTAAGAGCAGGCTATGAGATTCTCCAAGTTATTCCTGTACTGTGCCTTCTGTACGGTGCCTTTCTAATGCATGATCAATCTTAATTTTACCTGATGGTAAAGTAACACTCGCAGCGTGTCCTCTTGGTCGATCGTGATTGATTGACAACGTTAAACAATATTCAGTAAAGCCAGTAAATGGATGGGTTTAAGTTCGATTCTAAACTGAGTTTCAGTGTTTTGGACAGCACATTTAGTTATAGTTCCCAGGTGTAAGTAGTAAGGCAACAATCGTAAAACCAAGACGATAAGTGAGCTGAAAAATCCTGCCACTAGTACTCCCAACTAGACCTTACAATTAGCAAATATTATAGAATAGAAAATGTGTCGCCAAGCCGTGGTAAAGTAGCTATCTGTGAGGTCCAGTTCCTATTTTACCACCAACCACGGTCGTGTTTTATTTACCACAAGCAATCATTTTTTAAATCAACACAAAATTATTTTTTCCTTAATAATATCGGCGAAATTGCATCCCCAATGTTAACAAATAACTAACTATGAAATTTGTTATTTAATGAGCACGGTCGCAAAGTAAATTAATATCAAACAAAGTGACAAACACAGGCAGAAAGTTTGCCTTTGAGCTAGTAGCAATAACCGCGCTAACATAATGTTTAGACACTTTATGAGAAAATATATACATTTCGTATTTCCTCATCTTCTTTGACACAACAAAGATAAAGTGTGCAGAACGGGTTTAAATTGGGTAGGAGTTTTATGACCAGCCGCCACTGTCCAGTCGTCTATCACTCCTTGGTAATTAACCTCTTGTTCCGCAATGCAAGCACAGTTGTTGTCGCCTCGATCGCTGGTTATATAATTTTGTGTATTTATAGGCCACCTGCTTCCAATTTATCCCAATTTCTTGTAGTCATGGAAGAAATTTTAAGAAAACTATTTAAATGTAATAAACGCATAGTAGTGTGTGCTGACCTTAATGTAAATATTTTAGAGGACTCGGCAGATCAACAAAAACTTGTGTCGCTATTTGCATCTTTTAATTTAATTTTTTTATTTAAGGAACCGACTAGAATAACAAACTCTTCAGCAACCTGCATCGATAATATTATTGTAAATTTTGAAATTAAAAATAAATGTCAAATCAGTGGTATACGATCAGACCACATGGGACAAAAGGTAACAATATCAAGAAAAAAACAATCTTTTGACTCTAATATAGAAATACGACCACTTACTGAGAACAAGTTGAGTAAACTTAACGAAAATGTCGATTTAAAACTATCCCTTACCAGTTTTCCACTTGATGACCCAAATAATGTCCACCAAATGCTGAACTCGATCATTTGTAATGAATTCAATAAAATATGCCCCAAAAAATTAATAAAAGTGAACACTAAACTACAATTTAATGATTGGGCCACTAATGGTATACGGAAAAGTAGAGATTTCATGTACGAGCTTTACTATAAAAAATCTAATGAACATTTTCACAAGTATGTTACTAATTATTCGAAAATTTTTAAACGCGTTTGCATCCAGGCCAAATCCAAATTCATAAGTGATAAAGTCTCAAAATCTAATAATAAAATAAAAACGGTCTGGAATATTATTAACACAGAAACTGGTAAAAATAAAAATAGAGATTGTGATTACAGTCTAAAAATTGGAAATAGATTAATTTCCAACAAAACTGACGTAGCCAATGAATTTAATACTTTTTTTACAAAAATTCCCCTTGAAGCAACAAAATCCCTAGACTCATCTCCCGAATTAGCTGCAAAACTGTTGCAACAAAACTTCACACAAGAAATTCCAAATTTTTGTTTCCGTCACATAACGGCTAATACCATAAAAAAGGCATTCAAAAGGATAACTATAAAAAACACTGAAGATTTGTGGGGTATTTCAGTTAAAGTTATTGGTTCCATACTAGATACTATTACGCCTTACCTTGTCGTTGTATTCAATCTCTCGGTCGATCAAGGAGTATTTCCTGATCTCATGAAACACAGCAAAATTACTCCAATTTTCAAATCGGGTTGTAAACATACTCCCTCTAACTATAGACCAGTTTCTGTATTACCTGCCCTCAGTAAAATATTTGAAAAAATTATCCTAGAACAGCTACTCTCCCACTTTAATGAACATAAAATATTACATGATCACCAATTCGGATTTACTAAATGTCGATCTACAATAGATGCCGGTGCTAAGTTAGTGTCACACATTCTCGGGGCTTGGGAGAGATCGCAGGATGCAATTGGGGTATTTTGTGACCTCTCCAAAGCGTTCGACTGCGTGGACCATAAAACGCTTATTAGCAAATTAAACCATTACGGTATACGTGGGACTGCTCTTGATTTGTTAGATTCATATTTATCGGGTAGGCAACAAAAAGTAGGCGTTAATGGTGTGACATCTGACGGGTCTACAGTTAAAATTGGCGTGCCTCAAGGTTCAATATTGGGACCCTTCCTATTTTTAGTGTATATTAATGATTTACCTTATATGACAACTTCGCTAGCATTAGATATTGTCTTGTTTGCTGATGACACGTCACTTATTTTTAAAACAAATAGGAAAGACGTAGAATTAAATGAAGTAAATTATGAATTAGATCTAGTATCGAAATGGTTTGCTGCTAATAACTTATTGTTAAATGCTAGCAAAACCAAATGTATCAAGTTTTCCCTTCCTAATGTTCCTTTGGTAGATGCAAATGTTACACTTGAAAACAACAAATTAGATCTTGTAAAGAAAACTGTTTTCTTAGGTCTGACTATGGACTCAAAACTGCAGTGGGGTCCTCATATTGATGTGCTTGCAGGTCGCTTGAGTTCCGCTGCTTTTGCGGTCCGTAAAATTAGACAGCTGACTGATGTAGCGACGGCAAGGCTGGTTTACTTTGCATATTTTCATAGTTTGATGAGTTACGGAATCTTGCTATGGGGATCTGCTGCCGATGTTGAAACTATTTTTATTCTACAAAAGAGAGCGGTTCGTGCAATATATGATATGGGTCCACGCGAATCGCTCAGGGAATTCTTTAAAGAAACAGGCATACTTACCATGCCTTCGCTTTACATCTTTGAAAATATAATGCATGTTCGCAAAAATATTAGTAAATATAAATTAAGAAGCGACGCACACAATCTTAATACTAGATATAAGCATAAAATTACAGTGCGCGCATTTAGATTAAGCAAAACGAATAAATCTTTTATGGCAAATGGTGTTAGATTTTACAATAGAATTCCTAAAATCATAACTGAATTACCACTGGGAAAGTTGAAATCTGTAATAAAACGGGCATTAATTAAGAAAGCCTACTATAAAACCACAGACTATATTAATGACAAGGATGCATGGAGGCAAACTGCACAGGCTCTTTCTAGCGACTACCATAATAACACCTAGGTTAAGAAACGTATGTATTAGAGATTAAGAATGTTTAAAAAAAAAAAAAAATGATTGGAAAAAATATGCGCCGCCGAGTTTCTTGCCAGGTTCTTCTCGAGATGGCTGTAATTTTGCGAATCTGGCAATAGATTCATTAACTTTCATGAGTGCCTCTTTGGGGCCCATGTGAATAAACGATTTTGATTTTGATTTTGATTTTGATCTTACGTTATAATCTCTGTGCGCATTTGGCTAAAACAATTAATACTTTAACAAAATAAAGCTTGAACTATTTGTAAATAAAAAAGGACTTAAAGTTATACCTATAACCAAATAACTTGTCAAGATGAATCAAACGACTTATCTTGTTTGGTTCAGAAGTTTCTATGGCCATCTTTCGTCTCCATTATAAGACCAGCTCCATCATACCATATCATTGTATTGTCACAAAAGATGCATAAGTACACTAAATTTGAGTCCAATCGGACATCGGGATGTATGTATAATTTAGCTTGCAAGATTTTATTACAGACCGACTGATAACGGGACAGGTGATACTAAATTAAAGTTTGTTAAAAAGCAAGAAACAAAACATAATTCTATTATGTTTGGAATGCTTGATTTTCTCATCGAAGCCGCGTTTATTTATCTATAGATATATTATGTACAGATAAGGTCAGCTGGATAGGTGTTATATACCACCCTCATACCATTTGCATTGTACCCAGATGACCGAGTTGTGCTCGTTAAAACGACGTTTTCTAAAAATGAAACCTAGCTAGATCGATTTATCGCCCCCGAAACCCCCGGCATACTAAATTTCATGAAAATCGTTAAAGCCGTTTTAAAGGTTCAGATTAAATATGTATGTATATAAACAAGAATTGCACGTTTAAAAGTATTCGATTATAAAATTCTAATATTTAAAATAATGCACGTAACATAAAAATGTTTCATTTTAGAAAACATCACACTACTACATTATCCATACATAGTTATACAAGCGCTTTCAGCGCTTCCAATTAATCAATCACATTTTATGTTACGAGTATCAATCATTCGTGTATTTGATATGAATATAATAACTGTCTTTGTAACGTATATTTTTACCATGATAAGTGTCGGTAATAATTGCTCGCTTATTCACAACCTACTACAGTAATAAAACTGTCAAAAAAGCAGAAAATACACCCGGATATTCATAATCAATGAGACCAATACCCATTACGGTCTAAGCACTACCCTTGTGTTTAAATTCTTCATTATACCTGTCGTTGAGCTATATTGTATATAAATAACTTAGTAGAGAGGACTCACGACAAACTTTTCAATTAATTACACGACTCAGTTGGCGCAGTGGACAGGTGTCCGCCCTCTGCGCCGTGGGTCCTGGGTTCGATTCCCGGCAGGAGCACAAATTCCTTCCCAATGGATATTTGTGCTTCTGGTTCTGGGTGTAATGTGTGTGTGTGATGTGAATGTTTCCGGCACCCACGATACAAGTCTTTGAACTTAGTGTGGGGCTGTGAGTGTGAATGCGTTTGGTTTTTTTTTTTTTGAATTAATTCACAGTCTGACTCAAGTTTGATTTTAACGAGGCATAACATAAATTCAAGTAATCATATGGACGATGAATAGTAATTCCTAATTACTTCGGTAGATGACGTTATGGCGTTAGTAATAAACACTAGCGGCGCCTTGTGACTTAACCCGTGTTAATCAGGATAAAAAACTTATGTGTTATTCTAGGATCTTAATTATGGACATATAAAATTAAATTTAAATCAGTCAAACAATATGTAGCCTTACAAAAAGTCCCCATAAAACGTGTGATCCGCAAAGATTATGAGCGAATTATTGAAGCTTTATAAATAACCTAATATGCTACGGGAAATGAAGACTCACAAGGTGAACATAAAGTAACTGTTACCTCTATTATGAAATTTAATACTCCTCACGGTTTATCGATTATAGGAAACTAATAACTCATTTATTCATAAGAAGGGCAGAATATTTTAACTGGCCTATTTCTTAATCAAAATTTGTAACATTTTAGATATTTTTTTATAAGCAAAACTGGTAAAGAATAATATTGTGTATAACTGTATATATCTATGTATATAATATATATAGTCCTCCTCATCGATTTCGATGACGGCGACCCCAGAAATAACTTATTAGTTCCCTTTTTGAAATGAGCCCTAATATGGCTCGCCAGACCGAATTTGGTCTTAAATGTCCTGCGACACGTGCTACAGTAGAGTTCGCCTGCGGAGTCGTATGAGTAAGTGTAGGCATTGTTCTGCCGTCATAAGGATAAAAGGCGTATTGATATTTTTGTTTAAATTGAGTTAAAATATTGAATACATTAGGAATGTATTTAATATTTAGTACATTTATAACTTATAGCAGATGCGTCTAAATTAAAAGTTAGATTTAGTAGGTTGCGTTTGAATATTTTAAATTAAAGAAATACTAGTAGCGGCGTCTATTTTTCCTGAATCTGATGATATATATAACTCAATTTTGTCAAAAATTAAGATACTTTTTTCTTTATGACGGAAGTATATATCTTCAGCCGCATCATCGGTTTTTATCAGTTGAGATTGTGGTCAAACGCTTACCTATCGTACATAAAAAAAAAAACAAAAGGTCCCTTACGCGACATACATTGCCCCGTACATACTTTCACAGGGGCCAGGGCACGCGCCTCGGGCGCTTTGTATATCATGTCCCTAAATGCCACTGGCATAGTTTTTAATATAAAAACATATGAGGATAAGCAAACTGTGCTAGTTTTTGCAATGTGCGTCGGTAAATCTACTTTTATTACGTTTTTCTTCTACCATTTTATTGCAGTAACGTGATATTACCATGTGATAATAAGAATCCCTTCGAAAATATCTTTGTGACCAAGAGGAATAAGAATAATAAAAAAATACATATATTAAAGTACCTAGATGTATTTTTTTCTAAAACTGACATTATTTAGCTGAATTATCTTTCGTAGTGCGTTTTATCTGATAACCACCACATAGGCATTGAATTAAAAGATATCTGTGGTGATTTTTGTATATAGCACGATAAGCAATTATTTCTAAATAAGTTCTAGTTTATACTAAAACAAAATATTATTTATCTCATACTACAAAATATATCCAGTATATTTTTTCATAGTTTGTATGCATAACACACGCGTAAGGATCGAACATATATGTAGAGTAACGGGGGCAAAGGGGCTAATCTGGGGGCTAATATATGCTGCTATGGAGTCCATCCGTTTGGATTAGGAACGTAATAAGCTGTTAAATTTAACAGCCCTTGGGGGTATTCGGCCGAATGGTTTCAAGCAGATTTGGTCGCTTTTGTGCCGATATGAAGTTTCTATTTCATTCACAACATCTTTGGATCGTTTAACGTAATAACTACTGAAATATCAAATTAATTTTATTATAACTTGATGTGTCTCATTGCTAGGCAAGCGTTAAATCACGATAAAAAGTAGCTTGTCCTATAATTATTCTAAAATTAATTATTAATTACATAAAATTATTCTAGATTAGACTGTCCAAACAGACACAGATTTATCTTGGGGGAAAACTTGTGATGCCACCAGAAATAGAACCCAATATCTGCTTTTGAAGCGGTTTTGAAGCCTGCCACCAACTGAGATAAAAATATTATATAATAACACATATTTTATAAATATATTATTAGTACCTTTGCTTTAACGAAGCAGTAATTAATGATGTTTTGTAAAATTTTATAAATCGATAAAACATATACTAAGCTATGAAAAACAAATATATAAATAATTTCACTCGTCAATGTCCAAACTTGAAAAACCTTTTAAGGAAAGCTAAGCCTAACAATCATAATATAGACTTCAGTGGAGCGTGCAGATTAAGTGAATGAAAATATTTCAACTATCCTATTATATTATACTATTTTTATTTCTTTTGTAAAGTACAACACTGCATCTAAAATAAATAAATTGGTATTTTGAAAATGAATAGAACCTAAATTAATGCTCTGTTTACATTAATAAGCTATCAGATATAATGCTGTAACTTTATGCTAACTACGTTATCTAGTATAAGCAAACTAGCCATTCAAAATGATAAGTATCCCATCTCGTACGCTGTAAACGTTTACAAAGAGAATATTACCACAATAGCGGAAATAAATTTCATACACAATCTCAAATATTTTGTACGAAAGTGGGTATGCGAAATTCTCGGGCATTGTGTATGCAAAAAGCTTAACCGGTTTAGTGTAACACTGCTACCCTTTGCTGTAGACTGATTATTTCAGTACATGAAATCGAGAAAGTACGATCAAGATGATAAAAAAAACTCGTGTAACTTAAGTACAAATAAACCTTACGCGTTATTATTTCCGTCAATTGTTACGCGTTTAATTAAGGTAAAATAAGCAATGGTGCTATTTCTGGATCTAGTTTAATAACATGTCAAATTTGACCCAAATATGTCGTCGTCAATAACCTTGTATCATAAGTAACCTTGTTTAATACATACTGATACACATTTTTCAATACTTTTTTAAACTATGTATTTTATACCATAAACATCTTGGTATCAGAAGATATATTTATCGACCTACATTCTATGCAATAAATGATTGATAATTATGATATAAAATTTAGTCACCTTACCTGGTTACCAATTGTATGATAGTAGAGTAATTATTTTTTAAACGCATTGTATATTAGTCATTAACTTTTATGAGTGTCTCTTTGGGGCCCATATGAATAAACAATTTCGATTTGATTTGATTATGTCTTCTCTCGTCTTACTTCTACACGGCATTAGTTTTTTCACTTTAAAATGCCGGAAGGCAGTGTGAAGGATATTTTATACTGCAAAGAGTCCGGTGTGTCAGTAATGTCTTCTATAAGGTAACAATATTCCTGATTTTCAGTGACAATACACACATACTGTACAGGACGTAACTTCAGATACCGCTTTACTTTGTAAACGGATCCTAGGGATTTGCAAATTGCTTACCTATGCTTCGGGCCTTGGTAGTAGTCGTTGGCTGCTCTCCTTTACGTACAAATGTTTTTGTTCTGCTCCTTCTTTTATAACACAGGGGTAAGCAGGTCTCTTAAACGAGCTTCCCTTAGACTATTTGTATCCAACAGAAATTGCGTTTGGGGTTGGACTGGCTTGCAAATAAAGTTATTGAGACTGAATCGAAATGCCTGATATCGTTTGGTGTTTGATGTCTTTAGTATTAAATTTCATCGTTTTTTTAGTTTTTCTACTACAACAAACCTACCGACAAGCATATTATTATAACGTTATAATTTGTCTTAAAATCCAAAATCTAATTTAATAACCTAATCGGATTCGATTGTTATAATATCTTCTATTCTAATATCTTATCTATCTTGATGTATATATCCAGTTTTCAAAGCCGTTTTAAAATATTTTCAATATTATGACAGATACAATTGAACTCTACATCAGTTTCAGTGTCTGACTAGCACAATCTATTTTATCGGTGGAGTCAGAAATGTTTAAAAATGCATAATGAATAATAAGATTACAATTGTATATTGTTATGAAATTTAAGTCGTACCTAAGTTTTAAGTCTTTTAAATTTTATAATCTTACTGTCTTAAAAACTTACATTTTGTCTATTAGAAAGTTAAACAACCTGTCTGGAGAAACTTGTTTTAAAGAAGTGTCCGGAATTTAAACCGTCTTTGTGTGACAAAAAAAAATGAGTCCAGTATTTAAGCTTTGTCTGTTAAAAGAACTGAAAATATCATCGTCGCTTAAATTTGTAACGATTTTTTTTAAAAGTATGCTGTATTCTTACTTCATATCAAGAAAAGATGCAATTTTAACCCAACTTTATATTACTTGACGAAATCGATAGCGCACTATCTAGCAATTTCGTCTGCGTAGTATGTCCATCCTGTGCAATTCCATAAAAAATCTTAATATGTAGGGACATTACATCTCGATTGTATTTACGTCAAAGTGCTTACTTCTCCCTCTTTGTCTTTGGAATTGGAATTAATAAATCTTAAACTATCTAGAGACAAGGTTAACGTCCCAACAGTAAATATCAAAATTGATGCTTGTATGCTCAACAAAGATAATATACTTACTGACATAAGGGTGGGTATTATTAAACAACTAGCTGTTATATTCAACGTAAAGATTTCTCATTTTGAAGTTGTTTTATCTGTGACTCTTATTATATTGTCAGATATATTTTTTATGATCCTCCAAGAAAACCTGGTTAGTTTCATAAATCGTTAGATATTGTTTATTTATCATTATTTATAATAGATGCAATATATTAATAAAAAAAATATCGATCGCCATTGGGTCTTAAATTATCAGACATGCAAAATATGCGGCTATAACTACAATAGCAGTGACAACGATAATAATTGGAACACACATGCAAAAAAGGTAGGTCTGAGTTTCACTAAATGGATGACACACGCGTGTCCAGATCCACGTGTCCAATTAATACTAAGCCCTTACGACAGCAGTGTTGACGATATTAAATGACGTAAATATGAAAATTTGAAACAATACCAATGTAAATAACACATTGGTAATGAGCACGTGATGAGCACGTTGAGTTTCACGTACAATAATGAGACTTTCTAGTATGTGGCTACGAGTAAGTGAATGAATAAACGATATAAAATTTTAATGAAAAAAATATTTATATGGTACGATAAACAAAATAAAGCATAACATAAAATAGTTAGCAAAAACAGCTTACATAGAAACATAACAAAGGTGATTAAAAAAAAGTGCCAAAAGGTTCACAACTCGGCATTTTTGTCAAGTGTAACAGGCGCTGATTTTCAGTCACAACCCAGACTAAGAAGAATGGGCAAAGGTTACTAATTTTCTTTAGCTATTTTTGCTGAGCATTCCATTAAGACCTTACCTGTGTAAAAGTAAACAAAATAAGCATGACACCGTGTAAAAATAAGCCAAGGTTCATAGACACGAAGGCCGGAGTGAGTTTATGCGTAGACCAAGGTTGTGAGCATATTTTGACAAAAGGGTTCAATGAATGGTCTATTTTTGTTGCATTTCCTTGTTCATAAGGTGTGTATTTTTGTTGTGTATTGCCTAGTTTTTTGTTGGAATTTATACAGATGTAAGATAAGGTTTTCATTTTCTTTCTTATTTGATTTTGCTAAGTACCTACTGATAAATATATTATACGAGCTAAACGAAAACCGACGAGCAGATTTTATTTACTTCAACAAAATGGAGTCAGGAATATTGGACGTTTTTCATAAATTCACGAGACGAGACATAATTTATAAGGAATCATTTTCCACTTCTCACTTTCTCATATGATTGATGATTTATCTTTATAGGTTAAGATGTTTATATCCAAATGAATATAAGCAAAACCACAGAGCACCACAAGTTTTTCACAAATGCATGAGATAAAAATTACTCGCATACTACACAAAGGGTAAATTCTCGTAAGGAGTCTTTATGTCCTATATCAGCATAAAGTGGATCCTGGGAAATTCAGTTTCATAAATTTTGCTTTGCATAGCTAAAATCTCGTCTGTAAAGTTCTCAAGCGTATCGTAAATGCAACTTTCCAGATTGCGTTGCAAATTTTTTATAGGTTAAAATTTTATCAACCACCTTTTTCTAAAAACGGGCTAAAACCTATCCGCAGAAAATTTCATCAGATCTTAATTGATTTTTCGCTATTGCTTGGGTTTGTAACCGATTATTGATCATGTGGCAGGGTTAGCATCTTCGATATTCGGACTTCTAACACACTGTCTTTTAGGAAAGCCAAATAGTAACGGATTATATTATGTAATCCTTCTGTAATTATCATCACCGTTTGCATAGGGTTTATCTATTCATTCACTGGTCTATGTCGCATGAGGTCTTCGTTGACGTGAGATAGTGGTCAAACGTTTTCCCACTATCTCACCTGATGAAAAGTGAAGATGCGGTCGACGATTGAGCACGTTTGCCTAGAAGATGCCTGTTCGCTCTATTCATATTTTTTTGTTTGAATTTGTTTTGATAAAAATCATGCCAATCATATAAATGAAGAGCAATAAAAAAATTATCATCGCTGTAAATCATCTGGTATTTTGCGTATCTTAAATGATGCTATGGAACCCTCCAAATTAATAAGAGAAAGGAAAAAAACACTCTTGTCCCTTTCCAAAACGTCCCTTTCCCAGAATGTCCTTTTCCCACAATGTCCTTTTTCCAAAACGTCCCTTTCCTAGAATGTGTTCCCGGAATATCGTGAGATTCAAAACCTAGATTAAGATTAAAAGGCAGGCATACAACGAAGGATACTAACATAGCTTCAAAATACAAAATTTATGAAAAATACTGCTTCTTTTGTAAGTTAATTAAATATTATTCAAAAAATGTCTGATGGTTTTAATGAATCACGAAATTATACAGACGTCGCTGATAAGATTAGCAATATAATTTGAAAATTATGGATGAGGATTAATAAATTGGGTACTAAATATTATCTCGAGAGGCACAAATCGAAGGTAATTAACGTTTTTAAGGACGATACGCCTAAATCTATGCATACTTTTTTATAAAATGTTTTTTTTTTTACTTTGATAACTACAGATAATTATTGAAATAGTAAAAATATTTCATAACTAGCTTTGCCCGCTATTATCAAGTTAAAAATAGCCTATGTGTTAATCCTAGGAATGAGCTATGTATATTCCAAATTTAATCCAAATCCGTTCAGCCGTTAAAGCATTATTGAAACAAACATACTTACATACACACTTACACACAAACTTTAGGATTTATAATATTAGTAGGATATCACAGAATTTAATCCGTAAAATTAAAACCAATGGCCAGATATTAAAGTGGCTAAAATGCTACCAGCATTGCCACATTGCATGGCAGGCATGTTATTGTAGTACCATGATCACACCCGATGGTAAGTGATGATGTAGTTGAGAATGACATAGTAATGACATGCTTAGACATAGCTGCCGCAACATCATTAACGTTACCATATTCGACGTTATTACTTAGTAACTATACTACTTACTTATAATACTTCTATAACACACACCCTCACACACACACAAACTCTCTCACATATATATATATATACACAAAACACCCTCCCAATCACACATTCATACGTGTCCCACGTAAGGAAATAAGCTGGGTTGTTCTATTGCTTTAGTTTATCTGTAAATTTTTGTTTCCAACCAATGTTTCCAATTTTTATATGCAAATTGTAGAATGATCTCCCGATACTGGCAAGCCCTAGTGCGGGGGGACCGTTAGTAACTAGGATACCTATGTTTGTAAAGTGTTTATTTGCAAAATTTACTATTTTTGTTTCTTTCTTTGTTTTTTTTGTAACTACCTGATGAGATTTATGCCACATTCGTCCCGAATTTTTGGCCCACGCCATTAAAAAGTATTTATTCGTCCCGCACGATAGTATTGTATTAGAAATGTGGTGACAACCGTTATAAATTCTACAACATGTTTCCCTCGTCACCTCATTTTACATATCCCACAAAAAGGTCAAAGAAACCACGTCGTGTTGTTATCAAAACCATCACCATTAGCGTAAAGAAGTGATATTGCAGTAGAATAACGAAGTCGTTGTTTCAGAGAAAGCAAACAGGGAAAAGGTTCAACCTGTTCCATCCCTTAATGGCTATCATAATCTAAAAAGTAATGGGTTGGTGAATCGCTGCCCCAAAAAACATCGCGTGAAAATTAGCCTTATACATTATGCAACGTAGAAAATTAGAAATATCGACCAAGCACCTGCGATTTCATTTTAGCTTCATATATAAATAAATTATAGGAATTCTCATATCCGCGCTTGTTTTCGATTCGGATCTGCATTTTGTAAGATGTGTAAAGCAGCTGTAACAAATATCCTTACTTTATTATAATATTTTCTATATATGTATTTATATTATAAACATTATGTATGTATTATTATTGCCTTATAGAATTTATTTTGTTTAAGTACCTATGTATATATATACCTTAATGTATATTTTATTTTCATAACTTGTATTTACACCCCCGTTTCACAGAATTATTAAAATCTGCTCCACCTAAAGGTTGTCTGGAAGAGATCGCTTTTAGCGATAAGACCGCCGATTGTACACTTTAATTTAAGGTTTAAAATGTTTTGTAAGTAATTTATGTAAGGTGTGACAATAAAGCGTTATCTATCTATCTATCTAGGTGTTCATAACCTACAGGTAAACATAGAATATTAGTTTATAGGTACTATATAAAACTTCAAAGAAACGCGACGTAGGACACGATATTTCTCGAAAATATAAGTACTTACTTAAATCATTTGTACTGTTCTAATCACATCACTCTTCACAATAATATTATAAAGGCGAAAGTTTGTAAGTATATGTGTGTTACTTCTTCTGTAGCTGATACCCTGGATTAACACATATGTTACTTCTTATCTTGAAATTCCCGCGGGTTGCAGCTTATTGCGGGTTTGGTTATAAATCTGAAAGTGTGTGTAAATGTGTGAATACCTATATTGGAAAAGAGAGATCATTGTAACGGCTGCACAGAATTGGACAAAACTAGATAATAAGAGGAAATAGATAGACCCTGGAATAGGTTGAAGGTACTTTTATCTTGATTAATATGGAAAATACCGTGGCATACCGTGGCATACTGTTAGCATCATTTTAACATGTTTTAGCCTTAATAACAGTATAAGGCATTTGCATGAATAATTCTTTTTGGATTTTTGTAATAACAATGTAAACATCGGTAAATTAGATCGTAGTTTTTAGTATACTATAATTGAATAGAGTTTTTGGTGTTGCCCGATTTATAACATTGTTTCTATCTATGCAAGGTTCCTTTCTATATGGCTGTAATTTTGGGAATCATCTTGCATGATTGCCCCATGTGAATATACGATTTTGTTTATGGAGTTAATTAAAATATTTCGATCAAGTACATTTATTAAAAACGTACGTACGTGCATTTCACTTACGTAATGTCCATACATGACAAGTTTACTGTCAAGCTTGCAACGGATTCCTCGCTCCGTCCAGTTTGCGGTGCATCAATTATAATAAAGATCACTCACGTTCAAGTTGAATGTCTGCTTTGCATGATGCCTCACCAGTACAAACTATTGCGTCACCAGTGACGTTGGCAATCCTTGGCTCATTTGTCGCTATGAAGAAAATGTAGACAAAAAACGATCTAACTGGTGCAAAACTTGTTACTGAAACTGTTCTTGTGGTAAAATTTACTTATAATTTGCCACAAACATTGCTCATTTCTATAAATATTAGTAAACTAATTGGGAATTTTTTTAAAGCACATAGTACTCTATGACTTGGCGCTCTACTTTTTTTTTTTTTAAGATGGCAAACGTTCGACCGCCATCCCACCTGATGGTAAGTGACGATGCGGTCAACGATGGAGCACGTTTACCCAGAAGATGCCTATTCACTCGTGACTTAAAGACTCCCATATTGTATTTATCAGGGAACACAGACTCTGGTAAGGAATTCCATTCTTTTGCAGTTCGCATAATGAATGTGGAGGCAAAACGTTTCGTCCGCATTTGTGGAATATCTATAATATATTAAGAGTCTGTCTCGATGTCCGATAATAAAATGTGCTTGCGTTGTCGCCTACCTATGCTGACACTAACGTGACACTTCTAACTTGGTCAAGTCGGCAAAATCGAAATTCGATGTTTGTTTTAATAAGGCTTGTTTCCACAACCTTACATCATCAAGTTTACTACGCCGCCGCTTCGAGTTCGATGCAAGCTTGACAGTATATTTTATCGCAAATTCTAGTTGTTATCCGTAAAAAGTAGTCGCGAAGACATGTTGGAGACTTTTAGGTAACCTAAACTTACTAATTAGATATGTAAAAGATATATTTGTAATAATATAGAATCAGTAAACTATTTTATTCTGTTAGAACTAAAATTGTATACACATACTAATTAGCAATCTAACATACCAAACATAAGATCAAAAATTTTAAGATTTATTTATGCTTTTTGAGAAGTCAAAAAACAACCAACCTCCCTACTGCGCTCGCCACCTACTACGCCTACGCTTATGCTTGGCTAAGCTATGGTATTTTACTGTGGATAAAAAGTACAGATGCGACTACTCTCCTATTCCTAATTAATCCAAAGATTTTGTTTATCTGTTTTATATATACATTGTATTTATAAAGCAGATAAAAATAATCTTGTTAGAAAAAACCTACTATACGATAACCGATTATATAAAAGATACTGTTTGATCAATCTATAAAACTCTATTTTAAATCTAGCATTCGGATATAGCTATTATATTATATTGTAAATTTACATAATTGGTAGGTAGATAATTTTAAGTTTACCATCTAAGTTACATTGTAAAATGCAAATAAAAATATGAATATGAAACTATCACTTTATCATATCATTTTCAATACAACTGGTAGATAAGAAGACAATTTATAACAAATATAAAGCCGGGGACACAAACGCCTATAACTTGCACAACGCAAACAGCTTTTAGCCCAATGGACCTTATATACATCAAATTGTGTGACAGTAACATGCATTTGCTTCGAATTTGATTTCTTGGCATACAAAATGGCTGGGTAAGTACGATCTTCTGACCGTACTTAAAGCATATTTGCACACGTCTAACAGGTTCATGCCTGTGATGTAAGATGTTAGTTTTGTAGCTGATAACTTTTGTAAATATTTGATTTTAAACTTATTTCAAAAAATAATTTAAAAATATCTCTGTATTATGGTGAAAATATTTTAAAATGTTCATTCCAGTAAAGCTACTTCGCATACAAACAAAATGCATGCCATTTTACTGGCAAGTGTATCTTATGTGATTGTCATAATGTGCAATCACCATGTTTTGGCATATCAGTGACTTACCCACTTTACTGGCGTGAATGTATTCCCAGCTTAACGATAAATTCATTTGCATTCTTATTCAAAGCTTTACGTAGTTTGCGCCAGTTTTATAGTTCATAAAAAATGCAATACAGACTCCAGATACGTTCAACAACCGCTAAATTATATTTGAAGGTACACATCATCTTTGAACCCAAACAACATTAACAATAACCTACAGACGCCCTCCCCTTATCCCATTTTGCTAAATTATAAGCTCAATTATTTATCTTGTAACCCGAGTCTAATTGAGAGAAAAAAAGATATCGTTTGGATTGTCCCCGAGAAAGCATCAGTTGTGTCTGCGATCTCGAGATAGTCTAGAATTGCCAAGAATGGTCCCAAGAGTGCATTAGTGCATAACGCTCAGCTGGGTTTTATTTTTTCTTTTGTGTGGTATTTGCTGTTGTAAAATGTACTGAGGTATATTAAAATACTACTGTAATATTAATGCGTTTGAAGTCAATATTATAATTGCAAAAGTTGTTTAAATGTGAAAGTTTGTTTGTTTTTTTATAGTTTCCGTCACTGCTTAATGGATGTGAATGAAATTTGAAATGTGATTAGCTTATACCCAGGATTAACCAATAGGCTACTATTTAACTCCACAAACTATGTGCATTTAGCCTCTGTCAAGCTTTATTTTAAGATATTGGAAGTTCATTTTCAAGAGTCACAGTAAAGGTCAAGTAAAAGAAAAGAACACTAGAACATTTTTGAGCGTTAATTTGATTCTTATAATGATTATATAAATTTTATTTTACATCATAATATATCATCTGTGCTTATGTTAGTTTGTTACTATCATTCTATTATTGGACAATCGATAAACTCCTATCTGACATCTTTATAATAGTTAAACCTCCACAAAAAAGTCTAAGGGTTTTGTTTTAACCATTTTTACTAGCGAAATAGAGTTTATTTTCTATTGTTTATATCATGTAATAACTTTGTATAAATTCGTTGTTCCTCGCGACTTCACCAGGGTTAATGAAGGTAAAAAGTAGCATAAGTGTTAATCCAGTGTGTAAACTATGTACGTTAAAAATCCAAGCTGTAATTTTGCGGATCTGACGGTAGAGTCATTACTTTCATGAGTTGGAGTCCATATGAATAAACAATTTTAAATTGTAATATTATAAAAATACGGCTATCACTCGATATTGAAAATGACGTGAGTAATAGCTGTTTAATAATATTATAATGTTTAATCACGAAAACTTTCATAGTAAAATTTGAATTGATTGACCCGCAGAAGAGGACGAATTTTACATCTCTCTCTTCTGTGGATTGACCAAGAGTGAATGAAAACATGCACACACACTCAAAAACTTTCGGATTTAAAATGTTAGTGCGATATGTACCTAACAAATTTTTGAGTGTTTAGTGATTATGACAACCCAATTGGCGCAGTGGGCAAGTCCTTGCTATCGACGCAGTGGATCCTGGGTTCGGTTCCCAGCAGGAGCACAATATCTTTCACCAAGAGAATATTGTGCTTCTGGTTGTGGGCATGATTGTATGTGTGATGTTTCCGGCTTCCGCGATATAAGTCTTTGAGCTTACTGCGGGGTTTGGTTGTGATAGCGTTTAAGTATGTTTATGTTTTAATTGGCGCAGAAGGCAAGTCTTTTCTTTCTTCATAACAAATATTGGGTTCTACTCCCAGCAGAGGCACAATTTCTTTCACCAAAGGTAAATTATGTTTAATTGTATATGTTGCTAGTTGTGTATGTTTCCAAATGTGTGATCGTATGTGGGAAATATTGGCTGGTCAGCTTTTGCGATATTAGTCTTTCAACTAAGCGTGGGGTTGTGATTATGAACGTTTTTAGAATGTATATTCTAATCGAGTCCTACTTTAAAACTAAATCGTTCGAAATGTCACTTAAAATAAGCTGAAATAGCGGTCCATTGTGAGCATTCGAAAATAAACTCGAGAGAACTGGCTTATTGATTTTAAATTTCTTTGTTCTAATTTGTATTGCCCGGTAGCATAGTTGGCTGCCTGACTGTGTTCAACGCTATGGGTCCAGGATTCAATTCCCTTTGAGAACATTTTCTCCCGAAAGAAAAGGTGTTTCGGATTCTGGTTGTAATTGTGTCATTACACACACATGAAAGTTTCCGACAATCGCAGCACTACATCGAACTTAGTGCAAGGCTGCGAGTGTGAAAACGTTTATTTGTTTTGTTGATTTTTATACTATAAAGGATAAAAATCCTCCAAACAGAAATGAAACGAGCTTTGAAACAAACATTTCGCACGAAACAAGACATGAACCTGCGTCTTCGGGGACTCAACCCGGTTAAGTCCAAACATTTCATCATCCACATCTTAAACTTATTCTGTGTGCACTGTTACTAACATTTTTGCGTTATCTTGTGACAGCCATGATAATTTTGTAGCAATCACAAAATTAAAGCCCGGTACTTATTTAATAAGGAGCTTTTGTAAATTCAACAAAAAGAAGAGCATATTACCAGAATTTCCCAGTTATTACTACAACTGATAGGTTTGCAAAACTAGACTATTTAGTAAAGTTTTATATCAAAACTAAAATAGTTTTATGAACACTGTTTGGTGTCATACTCATATTATTATATTTATTATCATATAAAAGAAAAGTCTTGTTATTCGATAATAACTAGCTTAATTCATAATAATAACGTTATAAAAGTATTGATAATCAGAAAATGTGTTTCAGAGAAATTTCTAGTAGTATAGTTATCACAACAGTTTCTCTTGTACTATGCCTAAACGCTTTCAAACAAAAATCTTTATTGTTAAAGCTATTCTGTATTTTACAAAATAGTTATCGTAGCTAATATACGCCATTTATTTGAGTGGAAATTACAGGGTAATAAATTTGTGAATAATTAGTTCACCTATATGCATTCTAAAATGTATTAAAATATAAGATAAATAGAAAGTTCGCGTTAGGTTTATTATATTTCAATCGGTATTGGGTGGAGGAACATATTCGTAGTCTTCGTTGAACAGTGCCCTCCTTTCTATGTTCTAGTGTTACCCTTTCCTCCTAACTCTCTTTTTTAGCCGACTTCCGAAAAGGACGAGGTTCTATGTTCTACTGTATCTATTTTTTCTTTATCTATGTTCATCGATTTCTTCCCCATTTGTGGATTGATACTCAAAATTTGTTTGGTAGATTATACTTCAGAGGTGGTCCCTTATAAATTTTATCGAAATCGATCAAGCCAAAACCAAAATATAAGCGGTGAAGTCGGTTTTTTAAGCTTTGCTTACGTTTTAATTATTATAGCATCCATCAGAATATTTTATGGACTTACACTCTGCTTCCTGCTACTGCCAAGCTACCTCCAAAAATTGGCATATTTTTTATTATTGGTTTATCTTTGCTTTATTCGAGCATAAATGATACCCGCAATCAGTAACGCTATATGTAAAATGCAATGTAATCGTTCCAATGTACATAATAGAACATTATTTTCGTAACTAACGTTAAACTGACGTATTTCCATTGCAAATACCTCATTCAAAGCATCACTATCTACTGTAAACGTATGCAATTAGTACGTCACATAAGTCACATTGGATAAATGTTAATTTGAAATGATGAACTGGATTAAGCGAGGTAATACTGAACCCGTGTTTTGGAATAAGTGTTCAGGATAGCATAAACTGTTCATATTACAATCCAAAATCTGAAACTGATGATATATCAGTTTTTATATTGATGGGAAACCTACCTAATTGATATAACTAACAGTGTGTATGTAAATAGATTGTAACTGTTTGATACATGAATAATGAAAAACATAATCACACCATATTATGTTTAAAAATTATATATCGGTATTACATTAAAAAAATTAAGAATAATATTAATCAAATTATATTTATTAAAAAACATAGAGTAGAAGTGATATGTTCTCTATGTGTTATCGTTTTTTTATGTAATTCAATTCATAAATTGTAATTTATTGTAATTGCTGCAAACTTACCGTTTTTTTCACGACTGGCTATTATTATTTATTTCCTTATAACTTACAAAATATATCTGTTCTTAAATCTATTGTTAGTTCACGTACACGTTGTTAGTAGTTATTGTTAGTAGTTACTATTACTTAATATAAAGGCTGCCAATGGTGACGAAAGCCTGTTCCAATTGCTTACATTTGCCTCTATCTTTTGCTGTCCTAGACCAGGTCTTTCCGGCTATTGGCGATGTCGTCATTCCACATTTTAATTGGTTTGTCATTGGTTTTTTTGGTGTATGAAAAACCAGTAGGTAACATCATTTTCCTGCCCATCTCCATTTTAGACTGAGCGCTTGTTTAACAATGTCTCTGACTTTTATTTTGTTTCTTATAAATAATAATTGAGTTACGAACCCTATCTTTGAGCTTCATGTTCAAGAAACTCGTTTTAGTTTTGTCGCTATTGGTTTTTTTATTACGACCAGTAAATACTGCTATTTTGTTTTAGGCATTCGTAAATTAGGCCATTCCTAGGAACTACACTGATTTGTGCAAATATTGTTCCGGGTCTTTGTTACCTGAACCGTATAATCTGGGAGTCTTTAAGTCAAGAGTATAAGTATCTTATTGGCGAGTATGCTACATCTTCGGCCGCCTCATTACTTTACTTCAGGTTAGATAGTGATCAAATGCTTGCCTTTCGAATATGAAAAAAAACTTATATAAGTAAATAGTCTACTGTAAAATTAAAAAAATAAAAACTTGCAACAAAAAGAGCTCACTGGTCAGGTAGATCTGCATCGATTGGGCGGTAGCGGTTTCGAACCTTTTCACGGCCTTGAGTTTCCGGTGAAGTACCTAACATCGTAATGAAATTTTAATCCATGGTGGTAAGGAATTTTCTATTGCTTGCATGGTTTTATACCTCTCTTTTGTACATCCTATCTTGGCCAAAACCTTACATTAAAGAGAGGGCTTAAAGATATTTCATATCTCAAGGTGACTAGCGCAGAAAACTAAAGTCTTCTCGAGACCATGGCCAATGCAACTTGGCCGAAACTTCGAGATAAATAAAAATAGTTTTTAGCGCCATTAAGTCCCCAGATATTACCTAAACTATATTTTATTTATCTTCTCCGTTAAGTCTAAGGTGTCAAGTGTCAACTGGCGTTGGCTAGAATATTACGAGGCGCGGCGAGGCGATACTGTTGGTCTATACTGGTCGTCAAAATACGATTGTTCGAAGTGATGCGACGTCGAAACGACTGTCGATTGGTTGAACTTTCAGTTGATTCGATGTTGATAACAAAAGAAAATCGTTCGATTTCGACGTCGATGTGACGCCCGGAATAGACCCCCCTCATAGACCCCTGTTTCTTGCGGGATTGTGTAGTATAAACAACTAATAATTATAGAATCATCATCTTAATTATTTTGGTAAATATAACATTCAGGAGAAATTTTTAGAACTAATGAGAATCAGTAAGAACAAGAATCAAGGTCTTAGAGCTTTCTAGTATTTTACATATAACTCTGTATACGAGTATAAGCCATCAACAAGGTCGTGTAATAGATTTCCAGTACAACCTACTTCACACGTTTTGGATGCGGCATATTGTTCGTATTTTAATACGTCCGTGGACCAACTCAAGTTTTTTTTTACAACGCAGCCTATCTATTGTATCACCTTTACGTTAAAATTCAAACTTTTTCTTAAAAAAATATCATTATAGGTACTTCATAAAGATTGTTAGATTTTACCGTAATCGTTAAATAGCGTTCACTTTTATTATCTCTTCTTAATATATTTTTTAGAACTTATAAGAAATACTATTAGCAGTTTCGTTCAAGTTAGTTATAAAGTAGCTGCTATACGACGTGACTGTATTGGAAATGACTGTCAAATGCACTGGAAAGAAGTTTTTACTTAAGAACGTATATTGTTCGTTCTACAAACTTGGAAAAAATCGTTATGCATCGTATCGGCGGACAGTGTGAGACTGCTCTGTACTACAAGTTTGAAACTAGCATGGTTACTTTAAATAGAATTAATATTTGATATTTACTATAGGCCTTTTGATTTTGGCTAAGAGGTCAATTAATTTCGGCATTGTTACAAGTGCGATGATCACGAGAATCAAAGTATTAACAGTTGGTTAACCGTTGATTATATTATAACATAATATAATCGCTTTCACACTCACAGCCCCACACTAAGCTTGACTAGGGACGTGGGTGCCGGATACATTACACACACAATTACAACCAGTACCAGTGGGGAGAAAACTTGTGGTCCCATCGGGAATCGAACCCGATGGAAGGCAAAGCTTAGAAGGCGAACGCGCACCCTTCTAAGCCAACGGGCAGTTCATGAGAAGACATATCTTCTATCTTCATATCCACCCATTTTCTCTCCCTATTTTTGCTTTTGATGCTACTACTACCAGAGCTCTTTTCACTGTTAACTCAATATAAATCGATAGACGATGCTTATGGTGTCCGTATTTGAAACTCGTTTGGCTGCTCTTCGACCTTTTCTGTACTGACTATTGCCTCAAAATTTTATTTTTTTTTCACGCTGAAAGCGTTCACACTCACTAAGTTAAAAGACCTGTATCGCGGGTGCCAGAAACATTGACATCACACATACAGCACAACTATTTAAGACACCGGTGTCTCTTACATTATATCATAATAGTACCATGACCAATGACGCTTCGCCGTCTTTGTCCTATCGCAAACTACACAGAAGCGACGAAGCGCAGACGGGGACGAGTCACGGATGTAGGGGAGGTGCGGGTAGAGCGCGGGGTCTTACCACTTGTCGCACAGTCGCAGGCGCAAGGAAAGGCGCCGGGGTACCGACAGTTGGCTGGTCAGTGCCCGCGTCTCGACTCTTCTATATAGTTTGAAAAGTCACCTCCGTTCTGTGTCTATATTTTGTTTGGACGCATCCTAATCTTACGTTTATTCTGTCTGGCCTACGCCTTAGAGCAGATGACTGAAAGACTTGCAACCATTCATATGGGAGAGATTCTGATGATTTATATCACAAACATATTAAGTATTATTATATCATGCATTTTATTGCTCTGTTTTATCCATATATCCTTTATTTATCCATATAGGCTCATATTACTTTTAAATTGCATCGGTACGAGGAAAAGATACGTTAATAAGTGACGTCTGCCGCGACCATTATGGTGAGGTAACGACTTGTGACGAATAAAGTGGATGGTAATGCAAACGATCTAAGTAGTATTAAGGTATTTTTTCCAACATTGTTAGTTTTACTCTGTATTCTTTTAGTAACCCAGTTTTCGTTTGATCTAAAAACCACCATGAGTCAAAGAAACCATATCGCGAATATTATACCATTTAAACAAATTTTTTACCGACTTAAAAAGGAGGAGGTTTGAAATTTGACTGTTTTTTTATGTGTGATATCACAGATTTTTTTTCTGACCGATTTACCGAACCGATTTTGATGATTATTTTTTAACTTGAAAGTTGGTGTTTGGTTTACTTTTAGTTTTTGAGTTATCCTCAATATTGCGTATTTAATTAAAACGCTAAAGTCGGTTTTTAAGCTTTGCTTGCGTTTAAATTATGTAAACACAAATTCCAACATGAACCATACAAATACATTTCATATTCAAACCCACAATTCATCATTTCCCAAAATTAATCACCATTAAAGCAAACGACCAAAAGTCAAATCTACACTTTTTGATTTCAAAGCCTGTTGTTTGTTGCATAAAGCTCTTTGTAGACCATTAACGAACTATTAGTAACGTAACTGGGAACAGAATAGCCGGTTTTAATGAAGCTTACCGTAAGGTTAAAACTAACGACACTAAGTTTCGAGGTAAAGTGTTGAACATTGTTCAAAAGGTAGAGGTTAAATAAGTGTCAACACGCTTTGAAGCTGGCAAACTAAGGGAGTGAAAAGTTTGAAGGGAAAGTAAGGGGACTTTTCTGAACTTGCTTTCTGTTCTCGTCTTTTATAGAGTAATTATTTGTATTTTTGTATATATGTATATGTATTGTATATATGTATATGTGTTATATATATATATGTGTTATAAATATATATGTGTTGTATATATATATATATATGTTCTATATATGTATATGTGTTAAATCAAAATCAAAATCGTTTATTCACATGGGCCCCAAAGAGGCACTCATGAAAGTTAATTAATCTATTGCCAGATTCGCAAAATTACAGCCATCTCGAGAAGAACTTGGCAAGAAATTTGGCGGCGCATTTTTTTTCATTAATTTTTTTAAAAAACATTCTTTATTTCTAATACATAATTTTCTTAACCTAGGTGTTATTATGGTAGTCGCTAGAAAGAGCCTGTGCAGTTTGCCTCCATGCATCCTTGTCATTAATGCATCCATGCATCGTTGTTGTATATATATACAGGGTAATTTGTTAAATTGACAAAAACCTCTTAGGTCAGCTGCTTTTCACGGTTTGTATTTGTGTACCTTTCTAGGATCTCAGTCTTACTAAACATATTTTGTTCTTAGCTACCACTAATAATTACATACTGTATACACATACTTATATAAGTAATAATGTAAATATACTAACTAATTCTAAATACTTAATACAACTACAACGAATAATACAGCACTTTCAACTAATAAATATGGGATAGGTATAGAATTTTCTTGACATAGACTTAAAAAATTGCTAGGATTCACGTGTAATATCTACAGATAGACTAACAAAAACATTGGTAATAACAAAATTGAAACGCAAGCAAAGGTTAAAAAATCGACATCACCGTTTTATCTTAGAAACACTGAATCAGATTAATATATTATAATTAAATACGGATTGAGGATAACTAAAAAAGAACTAGTCAGATCTATATCAAATTTAAAAGACCACATGAAAAGCACCAGATATCAAATAAAAAAGATCATCAAAATCGGTTCATTCAGAAAGAAGTCATGAGGCAACATTAATTAATCAAATTTAAATAGGACATAAAACTACCAGCTTTCAAACAAAAAATAATCATCCAAATTGGCTCACCTAAAAAAATGTTCTGATATAACATATAAAAAAAAATACAGGCGAAATTGAGAACCTCCTCCTTTAAAGTCGCTCAAAAATTGGGCAGCTAGTTTTACAAGTTTAAGAACCAAAGAAGAAACATGCAGATTTGTACTTTGCATTTAAACTTCTCATACATTAAATGAAAATTTCAAGCACTCTCGTCCATAAAAGTCGAGTTAACAAACTAATTTTCATGACCTAGAAGTTTTGAATTTCTTATATTTGTACTCCTTTTGCTTATAAATAGCAGAATAATTATTAAAGTCTTAAGATTTTACAAACCGCTTCAGACTTGATTGTGACTTATTTGTCATAAAGTTTTTTTTAAATTATGTGAACAATTACAAAGAAAGT
Organism: Lomographa bimaculata; assembly: GCA_948107665.1. Taxonomy (NCBI): domain Eukaryota; kingdom Metazoa; phylum Arthropoda; class Insecta; order Lepidoptera; family Geometridae; genus Lomographa; species Lomographa bimaculata. The sequence goes on from OX403599.1 coordinate 12,844,732, forward strand.
AGCATGATAGAAATAAACAATATTGTAAAAAATATTATTTAACTATTTAGGCACTTAGAAAAGTAAAAAAATATTGTTGAATGTATTATAAGTAAAGGATATTACACGTAAGTTTCAGCGTTCAGTGTGAAGCCGTTTTTGAAATAGAACCCGGGACAAAATAGATCTGAAAACAGTGACTTTGGTGGCATATCAAAACGTTATTTTCCATCATAGATTTTTTTTTAAACCGGTTTTGTACTCAACTTGTCAAGCCATACCACAAAAGGGTAGGTAAAAAATGTTTTGTTCCCTACTTACATGTATTTAAACGTCATTTCTGGCTTTAGGCCGTAGTTTTACATATTTTATGAGAATATAAAGTCATTCGCTTATATGGTTTAGACGCTAGATGCCTCTGCCAGATGGCCGGACGGACAGACGGACGGATGGACGGACAAAATGCTGAACGACCCAAATCAACTTAGAGATCTTTCTTCGCTTCATCAAAAAAACTCAATTCTGAAAGTAAAATTGCATGTCTTATAGTTCTAAATATAAATTGAAGACTCCCTTAGGAGCAGCTTGCAATTCTAATCTTTCTTCTTTGCGGATACCCGGCTTCGATGAACATTTTTCTTCAAGGAAAGGATGAGTAAAAGATGTTCAAGTCTGGTGCTGGGAATAATTGTGTTATAATGATAATGTATCTTTAACGAGAGGCTTTAGAGTCCAACTTGTATTTTCTAAATGTACGTCATTAAATGTTTGATTGATTGATAAAATAATTTTGGCAATCGCAATACAAATCATGATAGTATTTTTTGTAATTTAACAAAGTTTTGGTAATTTTATAACATGCCCTCGTTATAAAAATAAACGTATCGCGTTCGCGAGTAGGAAATTGTATTTTGATTTTGTTTTGTTTTAAAGATTTTGAGCCTTACGATAATCTATAATAACAGTCTTTCTTGTAATTATTTGATACCTAATAGCACATCTAAATTGTAGTAGTATTTGAAGTAAATGAAGAAAGACTATTCTAACAGGCTAGGCAGTCCCTAATTGTTGACTTGTGAAATATGGTGAGTAGACTACGGTTATATATAAACTGTATGTAACATTACTAGCACTTTCAAGGCAAAACAAACAACTACCACTCCAATATTAACATGACGTATAGAGCTGAATACGAGTATCTCACGTTACTTTAGTATTCTACCCGAATTTGCAGTACCCAACATAAAGTTGGAACATGCAATCATTATTTCCGAGATAGAGCTCATTACTACGTAAGTCTACGAACAACTAGACGTTTTCTGAGACAAAGTGCTCTTGAACCCGCTGTTCACGGAATAATTAAAGGCACGTGCAAGCTAGAAATTAGGTTGTTGCGATGCTCAATCATTTAAAAGACAGCGTTTATATTTACTGACTTAGATGTGATGATGAACCAGTTATTGCGGATTGTCATTTGTTTGTTTTTCTTTTAATTTATAAATGATTCACTATCTCTTAGTATTTTTACAGAGTTAGGGAATCTTGTAAATAATTTGTCATGGACTCTTTATTTACTAATATATAGCTAGATTTACCTAGAATGTAATAATCTATGTTTATTTGGGGTGAAGATTGGTTTTCAGTAAGAATTATCAAAATTTGTAAGAAAAGACAGAGAAAAAATTACTTATTATTATTGACCGGCTTTAGCGACGTACGCAGACAAAATAATTCAGATAAGTGTCTACAATGTAACTTTTTTATTAATGATTACTTGGAGCCTACTACAAAAGGTCTAGGCTAGTCTAAGTTATAATCTTCCACACCGACCGATTAGAACGTTTTGGTGGATAAAACAATTACAAAATACTGAAAATCGCGAGTAAATAGGTATCTTCTAGGCAAACTTGCTCCATTGTCGACCACATCTTTGCTTACCATCAGGTGAAATTGTGGTCAAAAGTTTGCGTATCTTGAATAAAAAAAAACTTATTTTCATTGTAAAGAGACTTTATCCTGTAATTTTATTAATTATATTTTTTAGATTCTCATATTAAATTCACCAACACTTGTCACACAAAGCAAAGAATTCGGATTTATTCACCAAAACATAAAAACAAGTGACATTCAGACCTTGATGTGTATCGTAACCCTTGAGCAGTTCATTGTTATAATAAACGTATTTATGACCCTTTGTCTGCGACACATTCTTTGTATTTATTGTACCTATACCTTTTACGTTTAATAAACTCTGTATGAATACTTCGAAGAATATAATAAAGCTCAGTTTGAACCTCGTATTGAGACTTTTCATGTCCTAGATATTGCGGAAAAGTTTAATAAAACCGCAATTGTCAACTGATGTGATACGAATGCCAATACGATCACAAAGGAATGGTAAGAATAGGTTCACTCATAAATGACAGTAATAACTGGCCTTTGACTTAATTTGGTGTGCATTCACCTTCTAAGACGCAGGTATCGGGTTCGATTCCTAGTGCAAACACAAGTTTACTTCCTAAGGAAAAATTGTGGTTCTGGGTGTGATTGTGTATGTGATTTTAATGTTTTAGGCACCTACGGCGCAAGTCATCGAACTTGGTGTGGGGCTGTGAGATTGATAGCGTTTATTTATATAAAAACATCTTAATTATATGTTGTACATACAAAATGTTGATATACTGGTTGTAAATAATCTAGTATAGTTCATCGTCTGATAAGTAAATTTATTTAAAATCTTAAAAATCCAAGTATAGCCCGCGCGATTCTAATGACTGCCGCATTGTGTGTGGTGTGAATATTTCCGGCATTCACGATAGAACTCTACAAATTCAGTGGGGCTGAGAGTGTGAAATTGTGGTAAACAAGCAATCCCTGGCTTTGTACGGGTGCAAATAATTTGTTTCTTTTTAACATTTTCCGGATAATAACGAACAATAAATAAAGATAAATCAGTGAAACCGAAAGTAATGTACTTTTATACACATACCTACATCAATTGATTTTTAATTATAAAGATAAACGAATGACCCTATTCCTCAATGTGTCACTATAAAAAATAGCACTGTTTTTCTTAAATGTTCGTAATTCACCAGAGTTATACTACTAGTTTATTATTTCTTCTATGATACAACTTCTGATTAAAATATTCTCTCTGAAAAAGGCAAATCTCTCTTTGGAGGATGCAGTCAAAGCATATTTCAACTTTAATCATAATCTCATAATATACATGACACATTTTTGAAATGGCAAAATTAGTGATTTTGAACATTTATGAATGTTCATTCATAAATGAACATTCGCCGCAAATATAGTTGAAATCATGACCGCATTGAATAGCATCACTGATAGAGAGAGGTTAAACGGTAAAGTTTAACTACTCTATCTCGCTCTCTTACGATGAAAACAAAAAACGGAGAAGAACATAGAATTATTTTTATTCTTATACCTACATCATGATAATAATGAACGTGGACGAACACTCTATGCACAGCTACTAATATAATTATGAATACATACGCAATCACATATGTCGTGTAAGTAAAGCAAGTTATATCTGTCGTTAACAACAGTACACATAAAGCCGGCGGCAGGCAATATGCTATAACTAAGCCTATGCAAACGCAGGGTACAAGAGAAATCTGGGTTGCCATTGTGCTGTTCAATCTTGGCAATTTGCCAGCAGTGTACCAGTGCAGAAACACTTAGAGTCAAGTTGAGCGCTAAAAACTTTTTACGTATTGCTAAAAACTAGAAATGGTATGTTAAGCGTATAGCGAATGATATTTCAGTATGTGATACTAAAAGCAATCCAGAAATCAGGCAGCATTCTAATTTTTCTAATATTTTTTGGTTACTTTTTACACTGTAGCATCAAATGATGCTACGGCAATGCGTAGTTAATAGCTACGAATTATTAAATGCCTTATGGTTGTAGCTCTTACGTTCTATGAAATTCGTAGCAAGGAAGGCGAATGATTAGTTGAAGAAGGTCGAATTTCGTAGCTCTTACTAGAAAAATTGTAGCAAACAAGCTGGCAATAATGGTTTATTTCTTAATTAGCCAGTGATTTGGCCGGATGATGTTTCCCTACAAGTCGTTACACTCTTGAAATTTCAAACTCTTCCATAGTAAAAACTTTTTAATTATTAATTACATGCTCATAAAAGTATAAGTTGAAAGAAGTTCAGTGTGCCTGGCAAGTCGGGCTTCTGCAATCCTATTAAAGTGTTAAAGTCTTGATATTTATGAGGTCTGGGTAAAGTTTTTTTTCATTACTGAAGGTAATATAAAGTTATTTTTGAAGCTGAATGATATTTTTTAAACTTACATTTGTTTGCGTATTTCAGGCAGCATTCATATAAAAATAAATGTAATTGATACAGTTGTTCGTAAAACTTGCCTAAAAATAACTCAATCACTCTTTTAACTACTATCCTATATTCCGTACAGCGAAGGAGTGGAACTCATTGCCTGCGTCTTTGTTCCCTGAACGGTATAATCTGGGTGTCTTCAAGTCTAGAGTGAATAGGTACCTTCTAGGCAAGCATGTTCCATCTTTGGCCGCATCGTTACTTTCCATCAGGTGAGATAGCGGTCAAATGCTTGCCTATCCAGTATAAAAAAAACCTGTTTTTAAACGTCAGGAACATAAAATTACAATAAACTTCTACCCACCAATTTTATTGGAATTGATTGATACCGGAGTCAGATGTTTTTGGATGATTTTGTAAATATATTCAAAACCGTCATGTATGTGAACATAACAACTCTTCATCAATGCAATAAGTTTAATTGTATATCGTATTTTACTTTATTTAGGTATATAAAGCAAACAAAACGCAATGGCAGTAAATCCGGCTACCAATCAGGCGCAGTTTCAAATCCCATCATAAGCTTTAGTTTTAGAGCAAAAAGCGATGAAATTGATTGTGGTAGAGTACTTCTTCAAACTCTTTTCATTATCTACCCTGCGTCGAAATACAATCGCATATTCAAGTAGACACCTGTTGCAAGCCTTAAATGGTTTGAGCAGCTATCCTTAAGAGCTGGTCGCATTTTGAGTCAATCGTGTTTATCATCTTTGTCCATATCATATTATTTCAATATGTGAGATAGCGGTCAAACTTAAGCATATAAGAGTTAGAAAAAAAAGGTAATTGGGATTAGCTACGAACACAAATTCATCTTCTAAGGAACGTCTCATAGTGTTTTATAAAATAATGCCCCTAGATAGAGGCTATGATAGATTGCCTTCCTCCTCACTCAAACGTAAAATTGCAATTAGTTACACCCAAATGCTCAAAGTAAATTCCGCTTTTTTCACCAAAACGATCTTGCCAATGACTCTCAGTATTTTTTCAAATGTTTTTATAATATTCGATTAAACAAGTTTCCCTTCGGGTATTTTTAACGAAAGCTTTTAATATGTTAATCCCTTTTGGTTGTAGCGGAAACGAAATTAAATATCGATTGCAATATCATTATACAAAGTATCTTTAAATTCTGTTTTAGGCCTGTACAGGACCTCGGGATCAGACGACACAGGTAAACCTCAAATATGTTTTAGAAAGTAGATGCTTTTAATATTACTTAGCAATCACGGCTTTGGATTTGAATATAAATGTTCCATTTTAGGTGATCATTTGATATAAATAAATATCCCGCATGCGTTTTGTTTTTGTAACGCATTATCGTCAACTGCATGGAGTTATAATAGGAACCATCAGCTGCAAGTATTAAGGCTTCAGTTCAGTCTGTAACTACAATGACTTTATTAGAATAAAATAACTAACATAAGATTATAATAAAATATTGCCAGAGAGTACATAATAATGATGGTATTATTTCATATATGTTGAAAGTTTATATTATTGTAAAACAATTGAACTTTACTGACATTTAATTTCCTGTAAATACAGAGTGTCAAATAGAGCTTTTATGATAGACGTAAAGATAACTCTAGAGCTAACAAATTACATATTTTATTGTGGCCTAATAGAGATCTAATTTATTTACTAGTTTGCAATGTTTTATCGGTTAACGAAAATGGTTTTATTTAACAATAAAATTAACATGACATGTTAAGAGATCTAGTTTAATATTGCACGCCCAGCACACATATTTTATCGCATACGATCAAATAATGTAAATATATGAAACTGAGGTGTTTCGATAGGTTTTGAAATATGGAGGGCATGAGCAATCATAAAAAAATATTATTAGTATTACATATTTCTTAACTAATACATATAAATGTATCATAATCATCACATAATTTGCATATAAGATTGATGTTTAGCTTAATTACTTGGTGTTGTTTTAGTATAATTGATGTTTTGTTTTTAAAGGGGTTAAAAAAATGTGATTGTATGGATATGATTGTTATATGGAGTATTTTGTAGTCTACTCAATGTGCGAATGTTTGATATGAGGTATCCCTGAAAACATTGAGCCGATTTCGATGAAATTTTATATAAAGATAATTTAGACCCTAATTAATACTACTTTTTACCCTAATTAGTAGGGTTATTTTGCGGAGCTTGTAATAAAATAACGCGCATACGAACATTACTAAATGTGTAAATTTTTTAATCAAGCAAGCGAAGATGAAAATTTTATCAAATTAGCTATCACATCCTTCAATAAAATGAGAAAAACACTGTTCCCAAATTTCAACGTGACTTTCACGCTTTCTTCGTTTAACTTACACATATGAAAAACTAAAGGTAGATAAAACATTCATTGTATTAATGTCTATATAGTTCGTTAAAAATATTTTTAAAAACACACGTAGCTAATAAATTAATAATTGTATTTATTAAAAATATCGAAATGTGCAACCAGGAGAGAAGATAAGAGGAATAAACCCTCTTAATACTTGCACGTATATTTAATTATATTACTATTTTCTATCAGTTTAAAGGCAAGAATTATAATTTAAACGCAAGCAAAGCTTTAAATATAATCATAATTTAAAAATGGCTCTAAATAATTAAATGACACAAATGCTAACGTTGATTCGAAATATATAACAAACAGAAAATCTAGAGCAACAAGCAGAATGAATTACAAACACAACAACGAGATGAACTCGCTGGAAAAAGGTCAATTGAGTATTAGACTTTACTAATAAGTAGTGGCTGTATGCAGTAGTTCTTTGCAAGGTATTAGCTTATTACATTCTTGTATTTGACTGGCTTCACGGGTGTCACTGGTGGCCCTAATAGTAAACTGGATTACCAGTTATATTAGCAACGGAAGAGCGAGTAAATCATAAGTACACTCATAAATGAGAACCACGAGCTTGAAATAGATTCACACAGAAGTTTATTTACATAAAATATTTATTCAAATTCAATACATTATGTAGAAAACCAAGAGAAAGTTGTTAGGTATATATACATTGAAAACAATGAAGACTGACGCGTGTATGCTAAAAACAATAGATAAAATGACGCAAAGAATTATTTAAGTTTCTATAAAATTACGGTCGGTACAAATCCAAAAAGGGAAAAAGATTATGGGTTGCCAGCAATATCTAACAGAAAAAGTGAAAATAATTATACTTCATTATAGTATGGTATCGGCAAATGATTGACAAAATTTGAGAGCCTGCGTATTCCAGGTCTAGTGTGTTTACCAGCTTCGATCACATCGTCACTTACCATCAGGTGAGATAGTGGTCAAACACTAGCCTGTCACAAATAAAAAAAAAAAAAAAAAAAAAAAATGAACAAAGCCAACTTAATTGTTAAACTTTCTTTTTACTTAAGTTTTTGTAGTTAATTTTTATAATAGATTTAATAAGTATAATTATATGTTTAATGCTTAAAAGGTAACACGATGAAATTAGTAAATTCCTAATTAAGTGATGCCTCTCAAACAACTAATTTCGCAGTTTTGCGATTACCAAGTCATAGAGTAATGATTTCAAATAATAGTACAAACCGAGAGAAGAACAGTAGCAGAAACCTCTATTAGTGGGTCAAAAATCGTGTAAGCGTTGCGGAAATCGAGACAATGTTCAATTAACTATATTATCAATAAAACGAATGAAATAGATACGCCAGCTGCGTCTAAATATATAAGTTAAGTATCGACAAATGAAGGTTTTATTATAAATGGCCCGAAGAAAATATACTGCTCCAAGTTTCTCAATTCTTTGGAAAATAGGAAGGGAGAATTTACTAGTTTCCCGTAGGGAATAGCTTTATTACCTTTTTGGGAGGAAATGAAAAATGGATATGGATTATCTCCGTTTTTATTACCTTTGCATGAGATTTGGTGTTTATTTTCTTGGTACTTTCAGTATGTTTGACTGTTTTTATTACCTCGTGTTCAAGGAGTATGAAAACATATGCTCTTGTTGTCGTATGTACATAATTATATTGAATATAATTGAAACGAACGTGTAAATATGGGTATATTTACACGTTCGTTTAAATAATATTATATATTGTTATATATAATGTATTTTATTTATTTATAAGTAAAGAAAAAATAATTAGTAGAGAGGAGAGACGGGAATTATAGATTGACTAAACAAATTTATTGAGCGAGTCTAAATGGGCAAATTGGTAAGGGTCGATCAAGGCTATATCGACCAGATAGAAACTTTTTGAAAAACGGCAGGTCTAAAATACCCGATACCAACGAGCATGCACGAAAAGACTCAAAGATGTAGAAGAAGCAAAAGACGTGTCTTAATAAACGATTTCTATAACTATCACTGAATTCTAACATGTAACAAAATATGTAAGACATTTAAATAAATGTCGAATTACATGTTATCTCTATAAATTGAAAAAAAAAACGAATGACTATAGTAATTGAGAAAGTTATTAGTAAACACAGGATGTCAAAGCACATTTAACAACTGCTTACTGATGCTAAGGCCATCAGTTTGACAGAAAAACCATAGTAGAAATATTACTATGGAAAAACACACTGATTATCTGTAAAAAATAGTAGCTTTTACCATGATTGGTAGACTCGCCGGAGCGACCTGGACGAGACTCGCACTAGACAGGGAGCACTGGAACAAGATGGTGGAGGCCTATGTCCAAAAATTTACATCTTAACATGTTGACAATTGACACAACATAATTTATAGAAAAAGCAAGTGTTATTTTAAGTAGGGAAATAAATGGCTTATTTAATTTTTATGATTGGTTCTAACAAGCTGCGGCTCATTTGGAAAGTTTTTTTTTTTTTTTTTTTTATTTGTGACAGGCTAGTGTTTGACCACTATCTCACCTGATGGTAAGTGACGATGTGATCGAAGCTGGTAAACACACTAGACCTGAAATACGCAGGCTCTCAAGGATAACTGCCGGAACACCGTATTTGGCTTGGCGGCAGACTTTCAACTTGTTTCAAGTGTTCTTAAGTGAATATAAATTCGTGAAATGGTTGTCAGGCAGGAATGTTTACAATTGTTTGTGTGTTTATGCTTAAATTAAATCAAATTTTTAATACAATCCATCTTTAGTGTAACATAATAAAACAAAATATGTAGTTATATTGAGTGTGATAATATATTGTAACAATAAACAATATAAAACTTAAATAATCTACGTACCTAATGCAAAAAATCGTTGGTTGGCAGTATGCCCAAAATGCTGGCTGCGTTACGTCATAGCGTAGCGAGTCATAATTGTCTTAATATGATTATGTAAATTATAATGAATCGATTCTTGATCGAAGATTTCCGTTCTAATTTTCATTAAAAAGTAAAAAAAAATGTGTAATTTTTAATAATAAAATGTAAATGCATAGTGATATGTGTTACATTTTCATTAAAACTTTTCATATTAAGTTCCATCCAAATCTGTTCAGCCATTACAGCATGAAGAGAAATACAAACATACTTACACACTTGCACACACTAACTCGTTCTCCTCAAAAAGAAAAAAAATCGTGATATTACAATATTATGATATTTCATACAAATTCTTTAGTATTTGAGGCACGAAGAGAGTAAAAAGACACATATTATAAACAAACACTAATATAATGTTTATTGAATGAACATAATAAATTAACATAACATTCTTTTTTGTTTTTTTTATGCTGTATGGGTAAGCATTTGTGCACTTTTTCACCTGACGGTAAGTGAAGATGTGGCCAAAGATAGAACATAAACGCTTTCACCCTCACAACACAAAAAATTACATCAAGAACCAGAAACATAAATTTTGGGAAGAAAACTTTTGTTCCCACCGGGAATGGAACCCGATACCACCGATATGTTTAGTGAACGCTCACCCAACTAAGCCAACGGCCTACGGGTAGTTCAGTTTTCATACAAAAGTTCCAAGTTAAGAAACAACTTTGATCCAAGAGTCCAACATCCATGTTTAATTACGTTCCTTATACATTCTTAAGGGTGAACAAACAAAAAAGGTTATGGAAGCAATTTTCTAACTGGCACAAGAGTCGGCGGTTGACCGATTAATTATTCGGCACGAATACGGCACGTCGGCGACACGATATATACTCACGTTGAAACCAGTACTGTATCTAGGTAGCAAGAATAATATACCATGGTCACATTTCAACTAACAACCTCAAGAGATCAAGAATGAAAGCAGGGCACCAGTAGTTCAATGAAAAATGCATAAGCAAAAATTCAATGCCCGTCTTACCATCTCACATATCAAATGTATACATATATATATATATTTCTATGTTTATACATTTGATATGTTAATACTTCCTATCTGCGTTGTAATAAGTGAAAAGTGCTTCACCACATACGTTACATAAAAATCTGCATTTACAAACTCTACAACAATGTGTACATGTGTAAGTTGCTAAAGCCTTTTACTGCTTTGCAAAACATAGCCATATCTGTATTATCAGGCGTATCCGTGTGAATTTATCAAACGTTATGATTTCAATGTACCTTGTTCTCTGACTCAAACCCCACATCGATTCCCGATCGAGGTTACGTAACTCTAAAGCCGTATTGACATGATACGACCGTCAGTTAGTCGGATCGTCTACGATAGTCTACGGCTATGTCAATGGGTTATTGCATACGCCTAGTTGGCAGGCTTTCAACACTCGTATGCTTAAACATTTCCTGAACATTATACCCAACCAAGAAAAGCTCGAGAAAACAATAACATACACCGAATGTGACCTTTACTCGTAAAACTTAACACAATTGATTCGTAAACTAGTATTGACTTTTGATTAAATTCTTCAAAAACTCTACTAACTAAAGCAAGTTATGAGCTAAATATCTTTTGACAAATTTGATATTATTTGACATACTTAGGTGAAGATCACTGTATAGAAAACTTGGATCGGAGTTCGTCAACACTCACTACATTTTAAAGAATTGTTATCTCATCATTCCAAGTTTACTTCATCTGGTAATAATAGTTAAACTAGAACTAGGTTAGAACCAGAAATACATATATCCTTTTGGGAAGAAAACTTGTTTACACCAGGAATCGAACCCGATACCCTTGGTTAGAAGGCGGACGCGCACCTAACTAAGCCAATGGATAGTATGTTTATTTTTATATTTATAGTTCTAATAGATAATTCGAGCAAGTTCACATCAATTTAATTTAAAGATAGTTTTTGTCTACATACCAAATGTATTTCAAATCTGTTCTGCCATTAAGGAGTAAGCTTATTTTAAACATACACTGTCTCTATCATACATTTTATGCTGTGTTCACTGTACCAGAATGGAGACTGCTTGCAATTTATATAATATGTTGTTTACCTATCGAAGTTTAAGTGTTGCATTCAATTTGTGAACCAAATAAATAATAAAATATATATATATATATATTTGGGTTTTGTTAATATAGCTATTTTTTTGTCACCCAAGCATATAATTTTATGTTGAATGTTCTCAAAACGATTAGTTATCATACCTAGCTTTATCAGTATCAGTAATTGGTAAAGTTAGGTTAGTGGCGGCCAAAACGAGCGAGCCAAGTGAGCATGGCGAGGCAGTGACCGAGGAAGAGCCAATTATAGTTACTAAAACATCGTTTTGGCTACAATAATTCTAAATTAAAATTTTACTAGGAGATCGATAAAATTATAACCCAATAACATTAGTAGAGATTCGCATTTGTAGATATCGGTAATGAAGCATCAACATTATTATAAAATTATTAAAAACTCGCAGTGCAATACCACCTTTAGGATTAGGAGAAAGGTTTTGCGGAACCAGAGAACTGGTCTTACGAACTTTATCTAGAAGTGGCTGTGACTTGCAACTGTTGCCAAATGTGAAATCAATCATGGTTTACGCTGTTTAACGACTTATGGCTGAAACTTCTTTACGATTTGGCACCAAATGTGAAAACAGTTGAATCTGGAATCGATATCTTTTAGGTGAATTGTCTAGGACTTGAGCCAAATTTAAAACAAACCGAAAATAATCAGTATAAATAAAATTATAACGGTAGAATTTAGAAATTTTCTTCTAGCGTTAATTTAATGAAAACAATTATTATCTACAAAACTCCCTGCGAGCCTTACACAGTGTACTCAAATACAGTTTAGGTTTTTACTAGACTTCAATCTTTAAAGATCTGCAAGTAATAATATCAAGGCACTTAATACCAGTCGCAGTCTTCGAGCCTGGCGATAAAAAGTCTGAAAGACTGTTATCAGCCGAAAGCTCCAGTTTAACAAAGCTTTCTTGAAGGGTATCCCAGTAGGATCAAAGTATAGTATCTGATGCATTTTCAATCACGCACTGATGAGTTTTATTTGCAGTTTCGAGTTATGTAATCAAAGCTGGCTTTAGACGATGTCCCGCGAGAATCTTGAAATAGTCCAAGCGATATTCTGCAATGAATTGGACGTCCGATGGGATTGAGAGGATTAAACGATTGCATCCGATGAAAATACCTTTAGTGCCTTATTGGATTATGAGCTGGCTGTTGATGATTTTTGTTCGGGAATTTCCGAAGTGCTTTTAGATGCTCTGAAGGTAACATTTTTTGTCACTTTAAATTGTTGACTTTTGTTTTTATGTGTGCTGTTATTTATATATTTAAAATGTGTTAAGTGTTTATATAAATGTAGGTAATAGTAGCAAATTAAACGTGTTCGATATTTTCACATTTTTTTAACTTGTTTACTATTATTATAATATTATGTATATAAAAAATGCACTCGTCTTTGGACTTTAGTTTGAAATAATTATTGGAGAAATATATTTTTACATAACTCGTACGGAACATTTTATTCATTTTATTAGAGACATCTTAAGAAATGCTTGTCTTTGTACGAAAAAAAAACAAAGACTTCAGAGACATTTTAAGGATTGTTTATGAACGCTAGTTATCCCAACGATTCTTCATTCTCAATAAGTCTGAGTTAAAAAGTTAGATGAAAACACATCTATATTCTCGTCGAGAATACGTAAGTTATATTGAAAAATGTGATGTTTATCATTTGTATTCATTTGAAAACTTCAACATTGCAAATGTTGTGCAAGGTCGTTTTTCCTTTGAATACCATTTTACATCCGTCAGCTTCATTAACACAATAAAAAAGGAAGTGCCGATAAACGAACTGTGAAACCTAGCAATTAATGCATACCGTTTTATTTACATTTTGTTACTGGCCAATATTCCTAAGCACAAAATGAAATAACCAACGTTATTTCTTCGAACAAAAACTCTTTATAACAACACAATAGAGGTCGCTTTTGCAAGGAAATTTTATAAGATATTACGTTTCTTAGTATGATATTGGGAAACGTTTCACTTGGGTGGGGCTTTTTGTATAATAAAACGAATGCTTTCCTGTGTCTGGACATCGATAGGTATACGTGTTTTGAAATTTTCGTATACTCAGTATAAATTAAATGTTATGGCATACTCTTAATGTTATTTGATTCATCATAATCTCTTTCTTTATTATATTTCTCGTAAGTGGGGTCGGTATGGTTTGTTTTCTTACCAAACTTTTCTGTTAGCCGTGATATCCACTCTCAGCTGTTTCCTCCACATGGCATTTTTTCACAATCCATCTATTTGCTTTGATCTTTCTCTCCTTCTACATCCATCTACATTATGTAACACTCTACTCGTTCGTAACTTTCATACCTCCCATCCATTACATGTCTTTATCATGCTAACCTAATATTCATTATCTTTTTCGTCACTATTTTTATAGAGCCATTGGTTGATTTTTTAATTTGATTTCAATAGGAAGGTACTATTATTTGACCTGTCAATATGATCTACATTGAAGTTCGCGTAAAATAAAAAATATTGCTAATTTGAAATCTAGATGCTCGTTCTGGTAAAACATTACAGAATCTCATTTTATTATGTTTCCTACAAATAATTAGCACCAGCTTTCAAATAGTGGTCAAACGCTTGTCTATATTGAATAATAAAAAAAAAAACATCAAAATCGGCTCACAACAAAAGAAGTTATGAGGTAACATAAAAAATAAAATAAAAAATACAGTCGACTTGAGTAGGTACCTCCTCCTTTTTTGGGAAGTCGGTAAAAAACAACTTCAAGGATATAAACTAGACAAAAGGCAATCAACAATTTTGTTTCAAGCCATAATCGACACGTGCAGTAGGTACCATAAGTATTTCGAGACCGCTTCGAAACCTTCTGGGTCACCGTGTGACTCTATAAATATTTCAGACTAAAAGCTTTCCCAGAATATTTGATAGGTTTCGTCTACGACGGTTCCGGAACAATGGAAATAACGCTTAGTTATGCGATCGGCCTTGGGCAGGAGAACAATGAGAATAGGTATTAATTCACCTATCGACGTGGGATGAAATTATGTGGGCGTTTTCATTAGCAATCGCTTATAAATTTGGAGGGAATAAGCGATGAGTAGTTAAACACTTAAGAATTAAAAAAATATAACGATTTGGATCGAAATCTAATCTAACTACCTCTATATATATCTAAAATTAAAATTTCTTATAAAATGTAATAGTCGAGCCATTCTCAAATGATCTTAAGATCATAATTTTAAAACGGCTCTTGCAACGCTCTATGTACGTTGTATATGAACATGAACAAAAAAGAGGTAAAACACTTTTTTCTTAATGTGGTATTTCAACGATAGTATAATATTTTTAAAACTAGTGTATAATATTTTTGTTTTGTTTATAGTTTGCAAACATTACTTACTGTATATCGGATTGAATAATATTTTCAGTGAAATTACAAGAGAATAAAGAGACTTTGATTCGTATATCTCATGGTGACGAGAACAGTGCATTGTTGCGCAGAATTTTGAACGGTCGAAGTTTAAAATTTTGAGTGGCATTGAACAGTAACGGTAAAGTGAACCTTCAACTCGTCTGATGATTAGCATCTCAATTACCCATCGACTTGTTCGTTTTTGTCTTTGTGACTTGTTTGTTTTCATAAAGGTATCAAATAATTCAAACCAACTTCACATTCGAAAGTTAAAACATGTTTGTCTTATTGCTGCAGCTAAGAAGTATACAGATATGAGTTACCAATCTTCTGAATGACGCTCATAAGACGTTGACAAAATGCGTTTCTTCCATCATTTATTTTATGGCCCTTGAATCTTGACTCCTATTCTTTTCTTCAAGTGTCTTTACCATTGCCTTTCAGGATCGTAAATCAAAAGGTCTTTCCAATGTTTATGTTCGATTGCGATCCGTAAAACTCCTTTTGTCAATTGTGTTATCTTTTTTTCATTATTGGCATAGCGTCCAGCACTTAATGATATCAAATATTTGCACCGCTGCGGGTTTGAAAAGATTGGGGTGAATTCGTCGTAGCAATCATTTGTTCTTCGTTAAATGGTAGGGTAAATTTGAATGACTATTTAATAATAAACTTATCATCAAAAGCTGCTTATTAAAGCAGCTATTGTTTCAAGACTGTTTGTTTTAATACAGTCAGCTCAACGTTCTGCGTCAGACCCGTTTAAATAAGCTTTCGTTTTGATAGTACACAAATTAAAATACAGAAAAGCTAATAAGAATCGGGACATTAAATATAGAATAAATGTATTGCGACAAAATAACTACAAAAACTTCACCCTGTTTCTAGTACTTAGTATAATTGTGCATAACATGTACACTTTTGACTACTTCTATACAAGTGTTTAATTTAAAACGAGGCTGTGAACGTTAAATAGCTTATTAATTTAATTTAAATTTAACTCATTAATGGCAACACTTCAATCAATTAATAATAAACTATTTTTGGCCAAAATCAGCCATTTGTGTTGAGCAGGTGCTGATTTTGATGTGTTAATTCATTAGTAATTTACCGTACTTTAAATAATCCCACATCAGATCAAAAGTTTAATCTAAACAATAAAGTTATTATTGGTTTTACTCCGTTTTCAGATAGCTTTGATTATGAAATTAATTCATGATTTAGGATCTGGCTGCGCTTCAGTCCCACCACGATTGTCACCACAGGCATATTATTGTATAAATATTTGTAAATAAGCTTACTCACACTTAAAAATCACCCGGGGGTTTGCTTGAAAATCAGGGTTGAGTTTTGTGCTTGACTTTTGTAAAGAGACAAAACCTTTCCGGCATACATAAGTTGATTAGTGTTTCAATATAATTATGTTCTATTTTCGCTACATGTCGAAATCAATTATTTTTCTTTTTAACCGACTTTAAAAATAGGCGGAGGTTCTCAATTCAACTATTTTTTTTTTGTTATCTCATAACTTCTTTCGTTGTGAGCCGATTTTGATTATTATTTTTATAATTTGAAAGCTGGTGCTTTCTACATGGTCCCATTTCAATTTGATCAAGATCTGATCACTAGCTTTTGAGTTGTCTATAATGCCTGTTTAATACATTAAATCTGATCAAGGTTCCGAAGATAAAGCGGTGAAGCCGTATTTTTTTAAGCTTTGGTTGCGTTTAATTATTTCTTTCTCTTAGAGGATTAAAAATATTGCGGTTAGGCAAGGTCTCACGTGCCGTACTTATATCTTCAGAAAAGCATCATTTTATAGGAAGAATTCTATACAGTAATTTAATTAAATCGTAAAATTTTCTGAATGGCAGTGAACATTATATTTTAAAGCTACACATTGATAGGGCATGTGAATAGCATCAGAATATCATCTTATTATCTATTACCTTTGCTAAGTTTCATCAATATAACATATTATTAAACAGACGTGGTCTCTCACATTAAAATTATTTTCAGAAACGGGAAATATTGAATCATACATATCAAAAATAGGTACATATTAAATATCCCGTTTCTAATAATAATTATAAAATCCCATTGAATTGGTTTCATGGCCACATCTATTTTTCAAAATGTCTTTTATTTATGTTATTTATATCTGGTTGACATACCTCCAGTTCGCTCGAAGTGTTTTACTTCTACGTTCATCATCCGTACAGCGAAGGAGTGGTATTCATTGCCTGCGTCATTGTTCCCCGAGGGGTATAATCTGGGAGTCTTCAAGTCAAGTATCTTCTTGGAAAGCATGTCACATCTTCGACTGCATCATAACTTTCCATCAGGTGAGATAGTGGTCAAATGCTTGCCTATTTAGCATTAAAAAAATATATATTATAAGAGAAGTATAGTTTCGTTTGTTTTTCTACTCACGTTTTGTTTCCTAGTTTAATGTATAGTTTTGTCAGCAAATACTGTGAAAGCGGAAAACCGTTGCAATTCTACTCTGTGAAAATACAACAGAATTTTGCTGAGGGTTTTATTTTAAAAGCCTTTTGTTGAAAATAATACGTCTGAGATGATGTTACGTCGTACTTAGAAGCTAAAAGTAAACTGCAGTTGGAGAGAAATTCTTAACATTTTCTTCATGGTATTAAGAGAAGAGAGATTCAGTTAAATGGTTCAATGGTATAAGTTAAACTTGTTTAAATCTAACATAAAGAATCTAGAACATATTTCAATACATTAACATTAAATTAAATCCTGATGTTTGGGTGTGCGTGAGTGTGAATTAAAAGTGGTAATTACTTATCTCTGTTGCAAAGGATTTATTTGAAATGTAGTATGTAGGTACTTGTACCATGTACCATGGAGTAGAAAATATGATTAAGGCTACTTTTTAGTTACTTAGTAGGTATATAAAAAGAAATTTTGTTTTTTGTTTTTAACAGGCGTTGTTATATTTATTGAAAAGCGCGTTATTTAACTGCAAAGATAAGATGATAATTTTAGTACGAAAATGAATATTATTTTAGTTTAAACCCAAAATTGTTAGTTGGAAATATGAAATTAATGTTTAGCTCAGAATCATTACTTTTTATCCAATGAAATAGTGGACAAATGGCATATTGTAATGCACAAAAGAGGAAAAAATTGATTTTAGCTCAAACGTCGCTTACCATCAGATGAGATTGCAATGAAAAGTTTGCCTATCTCTAATAAAAAAAAAACGTTAAAAATCTAGAGAGCGAATAAACTGCATGTTTTCCTTTTGGCAACAGTGGCTTTCTTGAATCACTACTTCAGAATCATTCCGACTACATCACGAATGCCTCGTCAGCATTTCTCGAAGTTCCTAAGCTGGCAAAGAAACAATGGATCCAGTATAATAAGTATAAGCGAGGCTGCGAAATGGTTTCACTGCGGCACCGACGCCGACTGTTTTAGTTAGTGTAGACAGACAATATGCTTTATTGCAGGAGGGAATTTATTTTCTGTTTTGTACGTGTTACAGAATTATTTACACTATTTAAGAGATAGTTAGGGACCATTTTTTCATAAGTTTAAGGACTAATTTTACCATAAAAAGATGTAAACTTTTTGATTGTAAAATAGTCCTTAAATCAGATAAAAATCTCATCAGCTACGAAGATGTCATCATATTTTTACTTTTTTGTGTCTATGTTAATTTATAGAACGGCAAAAGAATGTAACGCATTGCCGTCTTCTATGTTTCCGAGATATGATTTGAGTGTAAGTTGATTTAAAATGAAAGTAAATAGTGGTTTACTAAGCAGGAGTGCTCCACTTTAAACTGCGTCGTCACTTTTCATCAGGTGCAATAAGCGGCCCGCGGCCTGTATTTCGGTCCCAATTTCATGAACAGCACCCCGAATGCCCCCAGATATCGATTTTGAGCCGGATTAGTAAACCTCGATTTTGACAATATTCGGCCGCCATCTTAAAAAAATGACAATTGGGTGCAATTGTGGGTGACCCACAATGTAATTGTTTAGTAAAACAATATAATAAAAAAAATACTCAGTTAAAATCACCTTTTTCCACCATTAGAAAAAAACATAGCAAACTTTATTCAGATCCAACAAAAAATGTGTTGAAAACGGAGTAAAATAAAAAACGAATCCATTTGTTAATTCCGGTCCGGATTTTCACTGCCGACCGCAAGTCTGACTCGAAATCAGGATGCTACCCCGCTTTTGGCAAAATATCCGCTTTTGGTCGGTTTTTTGTGGCCAAGCGGCCAGGCCAGTTGGCAAGCCGCATCTGGGAATTCATTCATTTATAATTTCAACTACTTATTTGTATATAGCTTAGATAGAGGGATTATTTTTAGACCTTAATACAATTTAGAGAATACTCATTTAAGCAACATGAATTGTTCAAACATGTTAAGTATGCCGAGGCCGTGAAGATCAAGAACACATTCTATTTTCAAATAGTCTTCGGAAGGCTAGTAAGGGCGATGACAAAAATTCACTTCCGCATTATGGGAGATGTTGCACAGTGATAGTAGACTAGGCAGTGAGCTTTTGTTTTTGATCTTTCGCTTAATAGATGATTGTCATTTAGTATTAGAAAATAAAGGTTTAACACATATAGGTTGATTGCACATATAGATTGATTCGTAGAGTTCCTCATAAGTACATAGAATATAGTTACATATTCTTGGCAACTTTTTCTAAATACTACTGTCTGATATATTTTAGTAAAAAAACAATTTCTTAAGCTTTATTGAATGCAAGGATTTGAATAAATTTATTTTCGACAAGTTCGATAAAAACTGTAACAATATATTCAAAAACTTCTGAAATAAATATGTAAAATCATAATCAGAAGTCTTACAAGACATACTAAGTTGTCTTTTCTTCTGAAATCAATAAAAAATATTGTGTACCTATGTTTACACCACCACAGATATCTTTGATAGGCTCATTTCATAAAATCAGGCAGTAGAAGTAAGATCGCAGCTCGTTAGCAGTAATTAAGACCGAATAAAATTATACGACTCAATAAAGTCCTTATTACCGAGCGTTAAGATTCAGAAAGGCAAATGAGAAGTCTAGAATTGCTTTCTTAGCGCAGGCGAAGTGTTGCCAACTATTTTTTGCCTAGTACGCTAGACTTCTTGCAAGCTAGAGCCACGCTCTACTTGCACTGAGGAGCTAATAATTGGAACTTGGTTTTCGTTTGATAAAATCTATTATAATTTATGTGTCAAATGCCTATATTTTCTAACTTTAGCCTACGCGGTAGCTTATAGGTATAGGCAACTCAAATTAACTCATAGCTTATAGGTAACTCGAGTGCTCAAGCCCACTACCAATGGGTAGAGTTCGTTGGTAGTTTGCTATTGAAGATGTAAGTATTAATCATATAAATATGAAGCCATTATTGAATTTGTCAATGAAAAACATATTGGGATTTCTGAAGCCTTAAATAGTATATGGATACAGCATTCTGTTAAGTTTTTTGATTATTAAAATTTAGTTCTATATTTAAATATATTTTTTAATTTTTGTAACTTAGTAGAACCGACACAGTAGGTGCAAAGCGTAACTATTTGATGGGTTCGCGTACTAGTTAACTTACTTATAAAGTTATGTTTTTAATAATTACAAACTATAATTACTTCCGATGATTTCTAATCCTGTTACATAATATATTTCGATATAAAATTACAATATTTGGGAATTAATTTAACAGTGTCCTAGTATTTACCTCTGGATAGTCTGATTCCTTAGGAACTCTATAAGTGGTGGATTGGGCAACGACCGCTGGGAGGTATTATTTCACACAGTGGGAGGTGAATAAAATACCTCCCGCGGACACAAGGCCAGAAAACCTAAACTCAGTCAGCTAAATAGTTAAAACTACTTACAAGTCCGCTTGGGTGGTAC
Organism: Lomographa bimaculata; assembly: GCA_948107665.1. Taxonomy (NCBI): domain Eukaryota; kingdom Metazoa; phylum Arthropoda; class Insecta; order Lepidoptera; family Geometridae; genus Lomographa; species Lomographa bimaculata. Next base: position 12,865,798 of record OX403599.1, read on the forward strand.
TGCCCCTTTTTTACAGTCGAATAGCAGAACTGCGCTAGCATAATTATTACTGACTGAAAGAGTTACCAGATAATTACAGAGAAAAATAGACAACACTTTAATTCTCAGGGTGAGGAGCGCATTGAAATATTTCCGGGTGAAATGCCGGGTCTGTAGATGCGTATAGGCGGGTATGCTGCTTGCTTATTACGTGGGCGTTAAGCTAGTTTTCTTTATTGTTAGCATAAAAATATTGTACCCTAAAGCGCAAGACTTTTTAATTTCTAAAGTGTATTGGAGTAAAATTACAAACCAATTATGCTGCTACGGAAAATGGTCCGAGTTGATAACAAAAGCACGATGCGTGCTCTATCTAACAATCGGCTGAGTAATGAGTAGACTTCAATTCTATCTGAACACAGAGAACAGTCACAGAAAATAAGTAGTACGGGAACTTTCCTTTTAACAAAAAGGAAAAAGAGCTCAAAAAAAATTGCAATTAGTGTGAGTGACGAAACAAGCAATTTTCTCGCCATTGCACTTTAGTTCCACCCAGAGTTTTAAACTTAGGTCAAAATCGTGCGCGGCAAAGCTCAGCGTTCGTCACACTGAGATATGGAATTTTAAATCTCTTTAAGCCCTGTAATTTCACTGAAATCATTGCCCTTCAATCTGAAACACACTACTGCTTGCCGGTTTAATGTCTGGCAATGGTGTGGTACTATCCACAAAATAGTCCTATCATTGCTTGACTATCACTGCAATTGTCTCAATATCTCATATAAAGTGTATAGAAACATGTTGAGTGTCTTATGTCTTTGCAATTCAAAAATAATCGGTCTCCTTTAAGTCGCATTTGGTCAACTTTTCTGCTACCCTTTGCATAGTAGTAGTCCGGGTTTAATTCGTTCCGTTAGCTTTTTAGGTTTTTGCGTAATCATCTAGTTTTTTCAGGGTTAATTTTGAGGAGATTATGAAGATAAAATTATGATATTATTACTTTAAATATTATAAACACTTTCACACTCGCAGCTCCACACTAAGTTTGGTGACTTGCATCACACCTAATACCAAAAATACAATTTTTTTATGGGGTCAAAACTTGTGTTTATGTTGGGAATGTAGTGTTTCTTTTAAAACATAAACGCTTTCACTCTCACAGCCCACACTAAGTTCGATGACTTCGAATCATTCACATCACACACGCCATCATAACTTGAACTAGAAACACAAATTTTCCTTCGGAAAAAAACTTGAGTTCCCGCCTGGAATCGAATCCGATACCCTGATGCTTGGAAGGCGAACGTGCACTCTACTAAGCCAACGGGCAGATTCGGAAAACTTATCGGGAAACACAGATATCTACTGCTGCAGTGTTTTACCTATGCTTAATAATAATTTTGAAGTAGTGATCAAACACTAGCGATAATGATCAAATTAGACTTGTTGAACCGCACACAAATAAACTGTGACATTATGCTCTGAGCCGTCTACTGAATATAATCGCGCTGTGCATGTGCCCCTCATTCGCTAAGAGAATTATTATCATTCGAATGTATACGAGATATGTAAACATATTAAATGTTTTCTCTGTCCCAACGGTACATGAAAAGTAAATTTATTCTGCAAGTCCCGCTAGAATAGTAATGCTAAAACATTTTATCAAACTATTAATTTGAAATAATATATCTGTGACATCTCTCGAGACACGATGTAACTCTATTTGAGATCAGCAACATTAATAATAGTTAAATTTGATTGAATAGCTAAAATATACCAACGATTCATTACCACAGGTAAGTACATTATAATTATGAACTTTCGAATACAAGTAACAAATGACTGAAATTCTGCATGCAATTATTATAGCCTAGGTATGCGTAGAATTACCCATTAGAGGTGAAATTCTTAGCTTTCAATGTCAAATTTAAACTTCTTGAAGAATTAAGAGAAAGTATTTCACTCAAACTTACGTAACATTAGCACTATTTGTCTTTTAATTTGAATAAGTAACCTTTGTCCCGTTCTTGAAACACAGTCTTGCTTCAGGTACATACCAAATTTTGTCGATAAGAATACTGTGCCCGCTGCGTTTTACTGCGTAAGGCCCGGACCCATGGAAATTCCAAGATAAAAAGTGTTAATTCAGTACCAAATTTCGTCAAAATTGGTCCAGTCGTTTGAGCGTGAAGAAGTAACGAACATACAAACACACTCACAAACGTTCGCCTTTATAATATTAGTTTGATGTGATATGATGTGATACTTGTGTCAAATATTTTGAATGGCACTCATACATTTTCTGATATACAATATTACAGGGATTACAAGAAAATCTAAGTACAATCTATTTAATTAGTGTTATTTAGATAGTGTTGCTTTAATATCACATCCTACTAATATTATAAATCTGAAAGTTTGTGTGTAAGTATGTTTGTTCTATCTTCACTCTGAACGGATTTGGATGAAATTTGGAATGTACATAGCTTATACCTAGGATTAACAAATGGGCTACTTTTTAACTTGATAATAGCGGGAAAAGCCGCGAGGCATGGCTAGTAATTAATAGTAGGATTTGTTGTGGTATGACAGTTTTGCTATCGTGTTTAATAACTTACAAATGAATTTCAAATAGCAGCTCGATTTATTGCTCTGTAGCTGAAAGGTAAAATTTTAAGGTAGCACACTATTTGAGATATATAAATAAATCTTCTTTGCGCGTTTGTTAACAAACAGAATAAATCTATCAACAACGAGTATAAAAATTCATGACATTAAAATCCTGATTTTGCAGTGTAGAAACTGATCCGCCTAAAAATATTGATAGTTCCAAAAATATAATCACCTATAAATTACTTGTGCCGACTTAGACATGACCAAACTAAAAATCGAAGTTCAGGCTCTAAATATTTAAAAAAAAACTTAAAATGTTTTTTGTACAACTTTTCCTAAAATGTACCAGGAGATTATAAATCAGCAAATGGTTATTCGATAAGAAACAAATGCAATGGAATTTTGTTACAGCAGCCTAGTTCTATTCACGATTAAACAGTAAATAACTGATTATAGCTCTTCGTATTTCCTAGTTTATTTACTGGTCATAATCTTTGCAATTAATGTGCTTACCCAAATAACATTATCAACTGAAAGTAATAAACATTAAGTTTTATAGACTTCTGTACTATTATTTATTCTGTGTTTTTATTAGTTAGCTTTGTATTGGGAAATTCTAGGTCTGAATTCATCAACCAGCACGTGCCGTTCTAAGTTTTCTTTGGCCCTAAGATACAATAAATGTATTTATTCAATTTCAATATAAACAAACGTGCTGCGACGTAATTTTTTTCAGGTTTAGTTTCCCGGTTTTTTGTGATTTTAGGCAGTGTCAAATAATAATAATTATTTCAAGTTTATAATTAATAATTATCCAACTAGTCCTAGTCACCAGTCAAAATCAAGTAAAAAGTAATGGTCCAGTTATAGTCAAGTCATGTCCTAATAAAGTGATAAAATCGATCACGCCATTTTTTAACTTTCGCGGCAAAACTCTTCTTTTAAACTTACCATACCCTAAGATAATAATTATTGTTCATTTAATCATTTTAAATATATTTTTTATTAAAACATTTTTTTATTCTTTTTATTTTGGTTTCGCAATCTTGTGCATTTAGCCAGTGTCAAGTAACAATATATTTCACGTGTATTTCATATTAAAAGCCCTAGTTACAAGTCACAGTCAAAGTTATGTAAAAGAGTCAAGGTCCAATCATAGTCAAATATTGCCAAATATATAGTGGTAGAAACTTTAATAGAACTTCTACTAGAGCTTTGGAGCGAAGGCAAAAATCACGTTTTTCAACTTGGTATCCTTTGCCTACACTTATGTAGGTTTACTAAGTATTAACGGTTAATAATGCACCATTATTACACATTAACACTCGAAGAATCTCAGGTTTTGGAAAGTTATAGAAAATCAACAACATCATTTTTAACTTTTGCAGCAAGACTCCAAAACAAATTATTGCATCCCATTTAAATTTCATTATTAATTTTGTTATATGCTGATAGTGACAACAGATTTTATTCTATTATATTATGAGACAATTCGCTTGCAGTGTGTTTTACACACTGTTGTTAGGATTTTTTATGCTTTGAAACTTTGCTGTTATACTTTATTAAGTTTTCTTTTATTTTATACTGGATAAGCATAGCATTTGACCGCTTTCTCATCTGATGGAAAGTGAGAATGCGCCGAAGATGGAAAAAGCTTGCCTAGAAGGTACCTATTCACTATTCACTCTAGACTTGAAGACTCCTAGATTGTACCGCTCAAGGAACAAAGACGCAGGCAATGAGTTCCACTCCTTCGCTGTACGGACTATAAACGTAGAAGCTAAACGCTTCGAGCACACTGACGGTATGTTAACTGTAAATGGATGACATTTGACAGTTTGTCTAGTTGATAGATGGTAAAATGGGCATGGAGGAATTATATCATGTTGTACCTGAGCACCCTCTTCAAAATGTAAGCGTTAGAATACCGATAGGCTACCTTACATCCGTGACCAAGACTTTGCAATTTTGACTTAACTAGCTTACTATCGCCAAAGAGTCTTTTGGCTCATCGGTCAATAGACACAAGAGCTTCTAGCTAGTACTTAGCGGATCCATCCCAGAGGTGGTCGCAGTATTTCATATACGATCGGATTTAGCCAGGAAAGAGTACAAAAAACCTCGACAGTTAGTCAATCGTGAAATTACAATACATTCTTCTGATTTTTTTACATAGGCAGTAAAACACTCACTAAACGAATTGTCTTATTATAGAATTAAATCTGTCATTGTTACTATCAGTATATTATTATAAAAAATATATATATGGCGAATTTTTTTAACGCTTTCACACTTTGCTGTACAACTAAGAAAAATCTCTGCAATTTATAATAAAGTAAAATAATAATGATTTATTTATTTATGCAGAAATTTATTAACAAAGTATGAGATTGAGCAATAGATTCCCACTAGGATTCCCTGTCTCGGGCTATGTACCTACATAGCGTCCGATGGCCAATGTAATGGCTAGTGCATTATGCCAATCCATCAAGTCTTAACACACAAACAGGCAGACAGACAGACAAACAAGGAAGTGATCCGGAAAGGTTTCCTTTTTTATTTTTGAGGTACAGTATTAAGTATATCAGCATAATTAGTGGTTAAAGATATTAATTTCTCAGAAGAATTGTAGCAATAATTCACTTAATGAGAAATTATACAAATTTAAATTCTAATTAAGTGCATGCCGTAGCTTAAAATTACTGAGTACATGCTTATTATTATCTATGTTTAGTTATTAGTCCATAATATATTGTTTATTTTAATTAAAATATAAGGTAGATTTGTGCAGCAAAAAAGCACGGGAGTGGTAGGTATATACCTACAGAGACCTACAGAGATAAGCGATGAGCGGGCAACGAGCGTCCGCCGCATGGCGCGTACTATGCCTACTCGAGAGTCGGGACTGGTTCCACTGCTTGGGTTCTGTAACTAAAGGCTACTTCATAGTGCAAATCATTTGTATTTATATCGGCATTGGTCTATGGATAGACACTAACATTTTTAAGGCGCAGTAAAAATTCTAGCCTAGCCAAAAATCTATTTCACGTAGGCTCTGTAGAAAATCTATACTAAATAAGATTCAAGTGAACACTAAAGACGCTCTACAAAACCATACATTATAATAATATATGTATACCGAAGTAATACCAAAGATTTTTCTTTTATGGTTCACTTTGTATCGTGTACAGTATATATTTATGCGATCATAGACCTTATTACACTCACCATAAAAAGCATAGAATATAGAACAGCTTACACACAAACCCTTTCACCATCACACAATATTTCTAGAAATAAAATAACTCGGTTTCTCACATAGCTTAGGAAATATTCATTACGCAGAAAGGTTTCCCGTTCGTATAATGCTTATTCAGGGAGCGTTGTGCATTAATATTGATCAACCAAGAATCACGGTGGCCTTGTATTACAATACTGCCTATTGCTCACGACTTTGGGTGGAATTTGACCTTGCAGCTAAGGGAAAAATTTGGAAAGGCCCTTTGTTATAGGCGCTGTGTTATTACTTTTCCTCTTTTGATGCTAGCTCATCATCATACTTTAATTTAAATTGTAATAAATCTAATTTATGTTGTATACGGATTGAAACACGTAAAAAATTTCGACATACTTCAAGCCGTATACAACATATATTATGTGTAATACTCACGATAGTTTTAATTGTCATATTGTAATAAATTTATTCTTTTTTGTTTGTGTGTGGATTGATAAAACCAAACGCTTTCACACTAATTTCGATGATTTGTATCGTGGATAGGGAAAAATTCACGTCATATCCAGAACCAGAAACACAAATTTCCAATGAGGAGAAAACTTGTGTTTCCAACGGGAATTGAAACCAATACCCGCTGCTTAGAAGGCGAACCCAACTAGCCAATGGGTAGTTCAAAATTTTGATTCACGAGGAATCATGGAAATTTTTGTATTGTCCACGATGTTTTATATTACATCTTTCTAATCTTTAAGAGTTCTCAAAATGTTCTCGAAAACTAAATAAAAGCACTAAGGTTTAGTGCTTTTATTTAGTTTTCGAGAATATTTTGAACATTTTTATCTTTAAAAATATGCGAAATACTGTCTCTTTGCTTAATTGCGAGAACCAAAAATAGCATCATTAAGGGCGGACGCCACCCTATCTCGATTGAAGATACCTTATCTGAGGTAAGAATTGTCGCCACGTGATGGGTGGCTACAGTTACCGTTACGTGGGTATCTAATACCAAAGATAGGGTTAATGAAGACCTTAAATGGGTACTTTTAGACTAGCTCTATATATATGAAACGGGATATAACTCGAAATAACAGCCAATACGTTGATCACACAAATCACAACACTTTACACTAATATAGTATAACTAAAAGTAAGTGTACGTTGTTGTTTAACTACTATTTCATCTCTAATCAAGTGATGATGTGGTCGAGGGTGGTAAGCATTCTTGGCCTTGAATGAGAATGACTGTCAAAAATAGCAGCTGTATCAGGAATTGGTGCTTGGATTTTCTATTTGAAGCATAGGATACTTAAAAGCAGGTTGCGCTTCGATATGAGCACGATTGTCGTTACAGGTGAATATAAAGCGTATGCTAGCACATTACAAGGATGAGTTTCACGGAGTTATAATGTGGCAGTTCGTGCATATCATAAGATTTTTAAAGGTTTTCGTAAAATTCTCAAAAAGAAATATTTTATCAAATTTTTGGCTAAATAACGAAATAGTACATTTTAGTATTTTCTAACTGTTAGTATTTGTTTACAACAAAAAACTAAAGCCAATTCAACGAGAGATTAAAACATTTTTTTACGTAGACACCCTGGCACCTACTCTTCTTTCTGGAACTAAAAATAAGGCTGGTGTTGCGGCTGAATCAGCAGAGAATCTCAAAAGGCGCATATATAGTAATCTTGATAGTGGTTATATATTTGTGCCTTTTGGTTTGAGGTTGAGACGTTGAAACCGTAGAGAAGAGAAGGAAAGTAAGAATTATCAGGGCGTTTGGTTGAAGTAACTTGTGACCAAAATGCTGGCAAATATTTTGGACAGAGATTGAGGATTGTCATTCAACGTGACAATGGTGCCAGCATTTTGGGTACTTTGCCAACTGGCAGCGGTCTATTAGATTAAGTTTTTTACACATTTATATCTAGTTATTTATGGTTAGATTTATTTTAATTTATTATTATAAAGTAAAGGTTGTTACTGACACCTGATTAAATTTTCATATAAAAATAATTTCCATGTAATTTTTTTTTTCGACCATACTTTCCGGCCTACATTATTTAATTAGCATCTCATTGATTTTTGTAGTTCATATATTTCAATAATTGCTTTAAATTAAAAGTGTAAAAGGTCGGAATGCTTAATTTTTAGATGAGAAAAATCAAGGCTGGATTTCTTACTTTTAATTATGAACGTAAAAATATATGAAAATAAAATATCCTCTGGCTTCTTATATTATATCACATTTACAATTTAAAACCGATAAAGTTGGTTTTTATATAAGATAAGATAAACCAGTGAATTCGGTTTTTTTTAAGCTTTTCTTGCGTTTAATTATTGTATGCGTGATGATGATGTGTCTAAGGTAAGAACTAGAACTGGTTGGATCTGGTTGTTGGCTTAGTTGAATGGGCATTCGCCTTCTAAGCAGGGGTATCGGGTTCGGTTCCCAGCGGGATCACAAGTTTTCTCCCCAAGAAAAATGTTTGTTTTTTTTATGAACACTCAATCATCTACTGAAATAATGTTTACAAAAATATTTTACGCTTTATAAGTAAACACATGACCCTAATAGGCAACCACGACACAAGTTATTGAACTGAGTGTGAGGCTGTGAGTGTGAAAGCGTTTATGTTTATGGTTTCCTAGAATTACTGCTAAAATATAGCTTTGTATATGCTGACAGATTTTTATATTTGAATTTCATAAATTACAACGTATTGCAGCGGCAGCTTAAGCTACCTAATAATCGGGGGCATTTTCTACTATTATTAAGATCTGCACTATAATATATATTATGTTATATTTCGTGATTTTTAGTAGTGTTTTATATGGTATAGTTAGCTGACATAGAACTGCCAGAGCTACAAAATAAATTTCTATATTTTATCATAACACGTGCTAGATTTCAGGAAAAATACCTACGGCCTAAAATTATTCATACATATTTGGCAGCCAGCCGTTGCCAAGAATATGAGCCAAGTGTACATATTAATCTTTTCTTTCCATCAAACCCATCAACATTTCCAAAGTTATTAAACTTCTACAAAAATGAAAGATCGATGACCCGTTATGGCTTATCAATTCCTCATATCACTCAATAGAGATTCGACGCCCAAAAACTGAAACAGATAATAATAATAAGTCCTTGAACTCAAGAAAATCCAAATGTACAGGAAAACTATGCCCTCTATACGAATTTATACACAGTGTCGTGGACATGCGTATTGGCCACTGTACGGGCTGAAGCACGAATCTTCTTCACCACAAGTGGAAGTGCAGACTAATTTGAGCTTAAAAATGAGAGTGTTAAGGTTGGCGTTGGTTTTACGAGAGCGTCGAGCAAGCGCTCTCTGTTGGGCGGAGGCATTGAGTTAGGGTTGATTCAGTTGGTAACGCGGCTTGCACGGGGTCGTATCGCGTCAGTCCATTTCGACACATAATCATTGCTCAAAACCTACGAGATGATACCTTTAAATTCTAAAACCAAGACCGTTGCTTGAAACGTCGGTGATTTTTTGAAATTATATTTACATGTTTGAGTTTCCGAGCGCCGCGTTCCGAACGCCGGCTGTCATTCACGCTGAGACAAAAATACGTGTCACTTGACTTCAAAATACAGTAGTGTTTATTTTATGCGTAGTAACAGTTCATTTAAGAAATTAAATAAATGAGTGGTGTTTTAGTTTCATGGATAAATACTAATGCCGAAGTGTGACTGTAATGGCTGTGATCTAAATCTTCGTCGCTGGGTATAAAAATTATTCTTACGCTTTAAAGCTTTCATTTTGACGAGCAAAACAATTGGCTTTTTTATTACAAATCTCATTAAAACATTGTTTTTTTTTGTAACTTTAACATAAAAACAATCTATTATGATAATAATGTTAAACTCGATTTCTGCCACGTGTGAATATATTCTCGACACAATTAGTACACATTAGATTTAAAAATAAAGTGATGATTCATGTTTTTGGAATTGCAATGACGATCTTCAACATTTCACATTTCGTTTTTAACGACATAGATATTTTCAAAGCTAGATCACATTTTATAGTATCGACTTTATTAGTGAATGCTGTAAATTGTGTGTTTATAAATTAATTGTGTGATAATATCGATATAAAAGATAAGTCGGTATGTACATGTTATACATTATTTTTTGTAATTGGTTGATATGTTCTTGTTTGTTATTTGAAAAAAAATCCTTCTTTTTATAATGATTTTCCTTATAGTCGTTTAGGGAACAAACTCTTACATACTAAAGAATACCACAATACTGACTAAAATATAATTTTATTATAACATATAGATAACTCCTATCTGACCAAGCCCATATTTTTCTACAACGTCATTTCATTTTATAGGGTCATTACACACCAATTAGTATTGTGACCACTTTACTGGCAGTAAAAATAGTTCCGCACTTTTACTTGTTCGTCCTACATTTTTATGGTCACAGCAGGCCCGCCGTAATATGCGAAAAAGAATAAAATATAATGGCAGAATGAAAAATTATATCGCTCTCACACGATCGTGAAGGTTTTATTGGATCTCCTGTATATGGAGTATCTGCTGAATCTGGAACCCGTCAATTTGAATTTGAGATTTACCTGTATCGACTTTGACATAAATAAGGGCTTGAAAGCCGCTGTTTAAAAATGTACTGTTTATTTTTTGTAATTTTACTCTAGTCTTGAACATACGTTCTCACGTATTTTTCACTTTAACAGACCAAATCTAGACCAACCAAAAAAAAATCCACAAGACGAAATCTATAATAGCTACAAATCGAATCTAATTAGAAAATGTGCAGAAACAGAACATCGAAATAATAATTAGGTCATCATTATCAGTACGTAGGTTTTTAAATAGAATAGCTATTCATTAACTTTAAAAGAAACCTTTCTAACATTTACATATATTTTCCTTTTATGTGATGAAGACTTTGCTTGTGTAACTAAATTAACCTATAAATTGAAGGAAAATGCGTAGCAAGTCTTTTTTTGATGGTTTTCTTATAATGAAAAAAAAATCGATTTAGTAAAATAAGATTAAAGCCAACGAACGCAGAACATTCGATAAAAAAATTGGTTAAATATGTAAGTAGTTATTTTTTTCTTATAATGTTAAACGTATTTAACGACTTTATAAGAATAAGTAGTTTACACAATAATAGAATATAAATCACACGTTAGCTCCTTCCAAAATGTAAATTCTTGAATGAGCGCACTATAAAAGAAACTAATTGAATTAATTGTTTTTTTAGTTTTACATTTACAAAACATAGAAAGAGCCCTTACTATTGTAACGCATCCATGCATAACAATCCAAGCTCTCACAATACTCTGACCTATTTCTCAAAAGATAATAAAAGAAACCGAATCAATCATTCCAGCCAGTCGATTTTAGAGTTATGATAAATTGTTTTCTGTATAATAACACAGACAATAGAGTTTGCGATGTGTTGTGACTATCTGGCTTGATGACAAAATCAATAGTAGTCAAACAACGTGAAGCAAATGTCACACCAAATGTGTTTCTGGAGAAGGTCTAGTTGAATTCAATATTAATTCCTTGGATACGTTAGATCTGCGCCAGAAAATCTTAACTGGAATTATAGTCTTTTGTCTTCTTGGGACAGCTCCTTAACATAATTTTTTTAATTACATCTTGAAACGACATCGGCAAAACGAGCTGAGTATCTTAATATCATAATTTTAAACTGTTGGAAATTAATACACGTTTAAAACTTTCAATGTAGAAAGACTTAATGAATGTCTACAGAAATAAAAAGATTTATTACTTAAAATAATTTTGCGAATCTAGAAAAAAAAATCTTCTTTATCAACTAGTTGCGTAGCAAGTATTTTTTTTCTTTTTCGTTAACTTATTGCAAATCTCAGCCCGCGATGGCATGTCATAAGAGCAATTAATACGTCAGACATAAAAAGTAGTTACCAAACCGTCTGAAATCTGAAAATTAATAGACCCTATATCTTCCAAAGTATTATTTATTTAATCACAATAATAATAAAAACATTTTATTAAAACTGTATCACTTATAATTTTCGTAACTTTTATATTTTCTAGAACAATTGTTGTAAATTGAGTCTTGGCGTTACAAACAAACAGTTATCTTGAAATGCTTCTTCAAATTTAAGACTTAATTTTTTGAAACAATAAGTGATAACATACTACAAAACATGCCGATTAACTCACTACTACTATATACTTGCCATGATATTATGTAGTATTCTGTGTTCTGGTTTTATTTCCCGTCATGCGTCGACCCACGGCGATAGAGACTCACCGACGCCGGCCAGTCTCTCGCAATCTTGGATTGGTACAATAAATACATAGACTATTAACGCTAGCAGACGTGCAATTCCGTTTTACGCTTATTGGTTGCCTTAGGGAAAGAGTGTATCGATGCTGTAAATTTTCGGTTTGTCTAGCTTAGGATATGCAATATTAATCAATAGTTTTAATCGCCTACTTTGTAAATTTCAAATGATTAAATAAAACAATTTTAATCATGAAACTAATTTATGAAAAACTTATGAATAATTTAAAAGCAAAACATCCGGTTTAGGTATATGCATACGAAGTAAAATGTATAAGGACAAAAGGCAATTCAAATGGTCTTATTTTTATTTATTATTCTCTTTATTAATTATTTTTTCTTAAGCAATATACATTATTTATTATGTTATTATGTTTTTTTTTTAATAATTTAATGTTTGGAAATATTTTAACCTAAATATTTTAAAACAATATAACTGGATACAAAAGTTTATAACATGTAACTGTTGCTGTTGCTATACCTATAAAGTCATTTGGTATATATTAATTCTGTGTTTAAGCTTGTTATACGCAAATGTAGAAGAAAAAAAAAGTAATAACAGTAATAATTGAGTAAAAAACACTTCAAAAAGTAGGAGTCTTATACAAATATTATGATTTATTCAACACTATACAATAGAAATACTTATGTGTAGTAGTCACATCACACATGTATTTGTGTCAACGCTACCATAAATAATACTGCCTAGCGGACTACATGAAAAAATACAAACAGATTTCTGAAAATGAAGGTCACATTTGAGTGTCACTTAACTGATTAGAACATAAATTTCCACCTAAGTTATGAATTCCAAACGAAAATTTCATGTAAATGCCCGCTATTTGGATGTTACCTTCGGACATATTTCATTCTGAACATATTTTATTCATAAACCTTTGTTTTTCTAGATATTAAATGCACTGTTGTTTGGGTTATTATCAAAGTTGTGTAGTTAGTTTAAGGGTTACGTTTTATTTTTGGAAGTGTCATGTCTGTGTTAAAGGTTTATTCTTTGACGATAATAAAAGCTTGGCGCCATCGAAGTGCGGGTAAGCAAATTGAGAGTATAGATAAATTTGTTTGGGATCAGCTACGTGGTAACACGTCCCGTTGACATTAAATTGGGTCGCTAGAAAGCCATGACAATTTATTGTTGATCATCCCATCACATAAAAAGTTTAATCTCCTGGACGAACCAGATTTACAGCGTATCATTTGTGCGTTTTCCGATAGATCACAGGTCAACTTTCTTGTTCTATTAATTCTTTGCTACTGTTTTTTTCATTTAACGCCAAAGTTTAATTAGATAATATTTATTTAAATGTATAGGTACACAATGCTCTTGAAAAGTTTTCTGACGCTTGTCTTTGATTAACTGTGAATTCCAAACAGTCACAAACAAATAACTATAAATACGAACAAACCGGTAGTGGGATTAAGCGCTTGTAGAACATATAAACTAACTAGCCCTCGGATTCACTCGTGTAAATCAAGTTCAAAAGTAGCCTATGTGGTAATCCTAGGTATAAGCTATGTACATGCCAAATTCCATCCAAATCCTTTTAGCCGTTACAGCGTGAAAAGGGAATAAACATACTTACACACCAACTTTTGGATTTATAATATTATAGTTTGATTCTACTACAATAATATCTTCTTGTTTCGTTTCTAGCGGCTATAGGCTAACGTTTTACCACTTTCTTACGTAATTATAGTAAATAATGATTTGGTTAAGGATGGTACCACGCTAAATCTCTAATGACTGGTTTTCATAGTGAGGCAAGAAAAAACCAATCCAGTTTTGCTACGAAGATTGAAGAAACGTTCCAAACCATATAAAATGAGCTACAGTCTGGCAGTCTCAGTTAGTTATTGTGGCATACAATTTGGCTGTATATTGTTGTTTTTGCTGATACTCAACGTCTCAATTTCTATCTGTGAAATTATTTAGGTTATTTTTTGTACACAAACTCTTGATACTTTTACTTCAGTATTCTATTAAGATTAGTACATGTTTAGTAATGCTCTTTGTATGACTACTATATCGTACTACTATATCAAATTCTATACACACCCGACTCGATCAACCAAGAAAGAAATCTAGCTTACACAAACAGTAAGTTAACATTTCCTTGGATGTTGGAGGACAGGTATACCTAAAAGCGCTAATAACAATCTACTGTACTACTGGTAGATCTATAGCTACTAGATAACCAAGCAAAGAATTGACATAATTTTAAAATATTTTGGATAAATTTCTGGATATAAACATCCCTCAATTTTTCATTACATATGATCTTGAGTCTTGGCTATACATCAAAATTTTTATAGCTTTTTCGTAGTCCCAAGTTTACTCATAGTTTTCAATCAAGGACCCGTTATGTCTAACAGTTGCGGTTCAGCAATACCAGCCCTACTCCACTTTAGCTCTGTTTAGTCCGTGAAAGCACCGTCATATCAAGCACGCTTGGCTTAATAACCAATATACCATAATAAGCAGTATAGTTACCCCCAAGTCCAGAAAAAATTCGCTAAAATCACGAATAAATATGTTGCGACAGCTGCTGCAATCCTTGAGAGCCAGTCGTTTTAGGCCTAGTGAGTAAATCATCTTTAACAACATCACTACTTACTACCAGGTTATATAGTGGTCAAACTCTAGCATATCAGAGATAAAAACAAAAATAATTTAACACTTTCGTCTTTCGCTAGTCTATTAATATCTCATCTGTTCGCGCAAGGTTATCCAGAGCATTTTTTCTAATACACTTAGCGCTGCTTTATATTTCTCGACTGACTATAAAGAAGTGTAAGAAACAAAACCATTTAGACATGCATTTTTCAAAAAACTTCACCGTACAGTTTTAAAGGCAGCTTACCTCGTAATCATTTATTATTTACGCCAAATGCTTTCCAATACCTTGCGGCGGATGTCAATTTAACTGATAGCTGGTAATTATAATTATAGCTGGTATTGTAGATTTTGAAGAGAGGGAATTGTAAATGTAACCCAATCTGATGCTTGCATTCTACATAGGCTAATATGTGTCAAACTGTTTTCGTAGTCTATTTACAATGATAATTATATATTATGGGCAGAAAACCGATAAAGACATTATTCCAGCTTTTACAAAAAATACTACATAAAAGACGTAGATACATGGCAAAGACATATACCGATTTAATGTGCAGACTTAAAAAAAATCTTGCACATTTTCGCAGCTTTTCTTACCAAGTCATAATATCTAGTGTGTTTTATTCAATCGTAAAAAAGAATGTGGTATAACTCGGGAAAATGATATTCAAGGGAATAAACCATATTAGCGCGTGCCAAAAAGTTCCGGGATGTAACAATAACAATTCTTATGAATAAAAATCTCACAATTTTTTCGATGTTGTTCTATGTCCTAGCAAACTTTCCCTTGTAAACTTTTTGTGTATATTATTTGGTAGGTAGACGGTGCTATCGATTTTTCCTTCTCTCTCACCTTGGGGCGTTGAACTGCGGGACGAACAATTACTTAGTCTTATTTTAATTATAACAACTCAATTTGAGACTCATTTAGGTTCTAGTTCCTCGAGCAGTTTATTGTATTAATTTATGGGCTGATTCATAAATTAGGATCGGACTTGAGCGAACTACATTTTGCTTTAGATAACAGTATAATAAGCATTTTGTCGTGATACGTAGGACCCAAGTAAGGCAATATGGATGAAAATTTTTTAATGGAGCGTGATTACTTAATTTAAACCCGCACCTGTGTATAAATTTAACATCCGGTACAATAAGCCTGTACCATACAAATTATTATTTTTATTGATTCTGCAAGTTGGCTTAGTTACATGAGCGTTAGTCTTATTAGTAGGGGTATCAGGCTCTTTTCCCGGCGGGTACACTAGCTTTCTCCCCAAGCAAAATTTGCGATTATGGTTCTGGTTGTGATTGTGTGAATATTTCCAGCACCCACGAGACAAATCGCCGAACTAAGTGAGGGGGCTGCGAGTGTAAAAGCGTTTATATTGTGTTACATTATGTATGTTGCAAATACTGACTTCGACTGACGTTACTCTTCTAAATCTATCAAAATAATACGCACATATCTAAAAAGTTACCAAACTATAATTTAATATGTCATTCTACGTAGATACATAGTGTAGTAGAATGCAGCCAGAAATAAATAAGTTTTCATAATTATATTTAGTCATATCTATATACCTTCTACAAAAATTTACCACTAGTAAACAAGTTTTACCAAAATTTGTCCAATGTTCACAGTTCAGAACATTAAAACGGAGCTCAAACTATATAAACGACCATTCGATGTAATAAATCAATGTACAGCAAACCACCCTATTGTCCCTGTAGAGTTACTAACATGTAGTGCAGGACTGGTGCAGACAGCTTGTGCACACAGGGCATCGATCAAATGCTAGCATATACAAAGTGGTTTGGAAGCCTCGAACCGAGTTGATTAAAGGAGATTTATATCATGCGGTCAAAGTGGCTATTTTAAAATAATCTTACCTTAGGATCTTGATTAATTTTTAGAGTGATTGGTAAGACGATGGACGTGCTAATGGAGGCGTTGTCGATTTTGTGTGTGTTTGTTTAATACGAGCAATGACTGCAGCGACTGAACGGTTTGAAGTTAAATTTGATGTAAAGAAAGTTCTTCTTGAATATTGAAGACATTTGTTTTCAATATTCAAGACAGGCAAACGTTTGATTATTATATCACCTGATGGTAAAATATAAGTCATTGTTATATATTTTTTTTAACATATGTAATACAGATACAACAGCGGTTACTTTTTCCATTAAAGCCGCGGAAAATGACTATGTAGTCAGTCCATACGCAGATACAATACATTTTTAAACTATTTTAATTAAATGCAAGCAAAGCTTTAAAAAAACCGACTTATGTTCAGAACCTTGATCATATTAAATGTATTAAACACGCATTATTGACGATAACTCACAAAATACTGATCAGATCTTGATCAAATTTACGAGTAAATGGGATCAATGGAAAAGCAACAGATTTCAAACAAAATACTTTTTTTTCAATATCGGTTTACTTTGAAAGAAGATATGAGGTAACACACGTAAAAAAAAACAGTCGAATTAAGTACCTCCTCCTTTTTGTGAAGTCGGTGGAAAAGCATGTTTTACAGAAACAAAATAA
Organism: Lomographa bimaculata; assembly: GCA_948107665.1. Lineage (NCBI taxonomy): Eukaryota > Metazoa > Arthropoda > Insecta > Lepidoptera > Geometridae > Lomographa > Lomographa bimaculata. The sequence goes on from OX403599.1 coordinate 12,883,160, forward strand.
TAATAAAAAAAAAATCTTGCTTTAATGGAGAACTAATATTTTCTAGAAACGTAATACAAAAAGTATTTTCATAACGGGTTACAGTCGTCCAAAAGTGTTTTTATATAAAATAATCCTAATGTATCTATACTTTAACAGCAACAGTATTAAATATCAATAGTTTATTTTTACATACCACAAAAAATATCTGCAAAATACTCGGCTTTTACATAGTGCCTCTGCAGTATGTAAAACTTTGTTCAAGGTTTGTTTACGATAGAGGGAATTTGAGCATTATGCACACCAAATTTGGAATTTCACTGTGCGGCAATTTCATGATATAGATAAGTATTGGCTTACAGCACAAACCACAAACTTTAAAAAAGCAAAATATTTAGTCATTATTCTTAAATAAAGAGTCACGAGCAAATTTGCCTATAATTCCTAAATTAAACTAAAATTACATTCATGTTTACACTACATAAAGGCCCAAGTTATTTACAAGACATCGAGCTTACAGGTAACTCAAGTGCTCAAGTTCACTACCAGTGGGTAGCGTTCGCATCATGCTGGTGGCATTACCTCTCTGAATTGCAATGCTAATACGTTACGCCAAAAAAGTACCAGCATTTAGATCACGCGTTGCCTCAACCGGACGCTCTGATAGATTTTTAACCGAATTCAAAAAGGAGGTTCTCAATTCGATGGTATGTTTTTTTTTTGTATGTATGTTACGCGATATCTCCGCCAATCACGAATCGAATTCGATGATTTTTTTCTATTGATAGATAATATTTCAGAGGTTGTCCCATATAAATTTTATTGTAATTGGTTCAGCTAAAACCGTAAACACACGAGAAAATGGATCACAACATTAGTTAATTTACATTCTTTAAAATTGTGGTTGAAGGTATTTGAATCTGTTCTGTAGCAATTCTATACAACAAAACCAAATGCATGATGCCACCAGCATGATGGGAACGCTACCCACTGGTAGTGGGCTTGAGCACTTGAGTTACCTATAAGCTAGGTGTCTTGTATGTAACTTAGTTCTTTCCTGTATATAGTTTTAGTTTAGTTTTAGGAAATATAGGCAATTGGCCCGTAGCTACATACCAAAGCCGACACTGTATTTTTAGGTACCATATGTTTTAGTTTATTTTATAGTTTTAGTTTGTTACAATAAAACAAGATTATATTATGTCCCAGATTAATATCTACTATGTTTCTTATCAGGAAAAGCAACATAATAAAATGTTAATGATAACTCTTTTTGCTTATAACTTAAACAATTCAACGGAGGTACAACGACAATGTTTCAAATATATTGTAAACCGTTTTTGATAGCCGCACTGCGAGCAATTAATAACTTACCATCAGGTGAGATAGTGGTCAAATATGTGATTATCTTGAATAAATAAAAAAGTTTATAGTCAATTATTTTCTAAACGGGCGATTAAGTTATTGAATAATTATCTTTAAATGCTGGCATTAAAACAAACATAATTTCCGAATGGTCTGTATATATTTATACTAAAAGGAATCCGGTTTCCGATTTATATTATGAAATTGCTGATTTTATTACAAAAGTTGGTAATTTTTTTGTATAAAAAGTATATAATTTATCTCCAAGATATAAAATCAAAGGTTTTACGTGAGTAAGTTTTTTTCTAGAGTAGGTAATTTTCTATTGATCACTGTTGTAATTTTTTAATGTGATTTTGTGTTTTATTCCGAAAAAATATTAATGCCTGGTCTTATATTTGATAAATAAATAAAATCGACAAACGCTTACACCATTTTATCATGACAATCTTTAACAAAATCAAGCCACACACAAAAACATACGTTATTCATAAAATCTATAGAACATAATAGTAAACATCCAACCAAAACAGAACCCATGACCCCGTAAGCAGTTTGAACAAGAAGGGAGAGAAATTTGTGTTGAATAGTGAAGTGACACGTATGAATAATTGATTGACAATATATCGATAATAGTGAATAACAATGAAGAGGTGAACGAGCACAGGATCGATGCACCTACACCGGAATATGAGCTGTCGACGTCAGCTCCTACTTATTTGTACCTCTAGCTGATGTGGCGATATAGCACTGTCGATGATAGTCTGCTTTGTTGCTGAACTCACTTCGTTTCAGGTACGTACTTTTAACTTGAAAAAAATAAGCAATATATTAATTTTATGGTGGTAAATCAATAAAATTGGCTATAACCGAGGTTGTTTATCTTGTTTGATTAAAAATTTAAGTTTTCACGAACGGTTGGTTTCTCTTGACTAGTTTCAGAGCAGTCGCATAGACGTTGGACAGTCTACTCGCATACTCGACTGATAAAGTAGCACCGACTGTTTCGAAACTAGTCTTGCAACTTTGCGAGAAACCAAATAGCGGCCAAATGCTTCACCTATATGTCATAAAAATACCAACCGTAAACGAAATAGTTAAATCCTAAATATGTTATATATCTTACTTGTAGCATCGTGATGCTGTAAAGTTTAATAATAATAAGTGTTTAAGCGAAAGAAAGTAAAAACTTTGTATACAAGAATATAATAACGCGTTTAGCGTGTTGATGTTTTTGTTAAATATTTGGTTATGCTAAGCTAAAACTTAGTTTAGAAATAAGGAAGGAACAATTTCTCCCTTATCTTTCTTATTTCTGAACTTAGTTATAGCTGTTTGTCCATAATTATTCTAAGGAAATTCGCAAAGAGGTCTCATTTCTATTATTTTGGTTATTACCTCACATATCCGACGTATGTTATAAAGTGTAGTGTCTTGTTTGATGGATAATATAAAATGTTGATGTATCAAGTATATAATAAATTAATTTATTCAAAATCGGATAATGGCTTACCAAGATTATTTGCGTATTGTGTTTACCAGCTTCGATCACATCGACACTTACCATCAGGTGAGATAGTGGTCAAACACTAGCCTGTCACAAAAAAAAAAAAAGAAAAAGATATTAAGATATTGGTAGAGAAGTTTATGTTATTACTCTTGATAATTACCGCTAATAGATATTACAAGTAAGTTGTACTTGCCCATATGAGAGTGACATGTTTTAATTAATAAAACTCTTAATAAAAAAAATAAGTTGTACTATTATTGTAAGTGTTTTTGCTTAAACACTGGGTAGTTACTTGATCAATCAGTTTAAGAAAGTCAGGTTACTGTGTATAAAGGTACTCGTAAGGTTCAATAATTTAATTAAGTCACTGTGATAGTAGTTTTACAGCTAAAGCTTTTTGCATGTTCCTCTGCAATCTGCGCAGACACGTTTACTTCAGAACATCGATTTTTCTTTTGGTGATAGTGCAAGGTGTCACGAAACCCAACGTTTTTAACAAATTGTTGCCATGAGAAAAATTGAGCTCAGTTTAACGAGAATATTATACACAATGCAACATTGCCTTTCACGATGACAACACATAATCGACAAAAAGGGAAATTTATAAAGTCGAGTCATATTCGAAGCTTTGTCGCGTCATCAAAATAATAGACCGGCCGTTTCACCTCCCAAGTCTCGGTTGTGCAAAAGATAAGAATAAAAAACGAGGGCTAAGCTTTTATGACGTCACCGAAAATTCTATAACGTAGCTCATATAACTTAATTTTGTTAGGTTACAAATTTAAAAATGTGTACTCTAGTACCTACAAAACTTATGTAAAATAGATGCAAATATTTTTTTAAGTATTTTATTTCAATGAATGTAGTTAAACTTTACTTAACATAATTTGAGGTAATAAAACTGGTCGTAAAGTATTAAATATAAAATTATATTCAATTGAGATATATACCTACAATTTTCTGATTCGTAATAAAACCTAATAATTAATGATTTTAAAACCATTTCTCAGAAAAAAGTGATGTCTAAACTTTAATTTTGATATTAAATAACATCAGTTTAAGAAACAATAATTAAACGTAATCAAAGCTTTAAAAAATCACCTTCACCGTTTTATCTTCGGAACCTTGATCAAATCTATGTATAAAGCACGCATTATTGACGATAACTCAAAAACTGCTGATCAGATTTTGATCAAATTTAAATGGGACCAATTGGAAAGCAACATCTTTCAAACAAAAAAAAATAGTATCGGTTCACGTGGAAAGAAGTTAAGAGGTAACAAACATAAAAAAAATACGGTCGACTTGAGTACCTCCTCCTTTTTTGTGAAGTCGGTAGAAAAACGTTATATTCATATGATTTTTCAGTACACAGAAAATAAATCCTCTATCAATATTATATTACGTTTCCTTGTCCAATTTATATCTACACATAGCTTTTTGCTGTAATCCAGAATCAAGCACAAACTCGTAGGTAGTAGCCCGATCGTTGAACCCTAGCTAGTACTTTGCACTATTCTCCTATGAAACCGAGTGTCTACACAATCGCCGAATTAATGTGCGTTTTGAGCACTCAAAACACAGGACACAGTGACTTTGACGCGTTTTTTTAAAAACTGATGCTTATTGCAATATTTTTTTAATTCATTTATTACAAAAAAGCCATACAAATAGATACGGTAATAATAAGAACATATTATATCTGTTGTAGCAAGCCTGCTTTCCGATCGGTTGTTCGCTGTTTCGAACGACGGGTTCGAATTTCTGGTGAAGATAGTCGTGATGAAAACCATGGTTATATGACTTATCATGTGCTCGTCTAGCTTGCTACCCTGTACCGAAATAATTCGTAGTTCACCATCATCAAATCAAAAAGTCTGTAGCCAAAATCCCTAGAAATTATGATTTTGAACTGTCCTTGAGAGCCGTACGAGACGTAACATTTCAACCTTGAAATTGACCTCAACAACATCTAAGCTTTGTTATATACGCTTAAGTACTAATGATTGTAAGTGATGATGTGATTGAAGTTAGATAAAAATGCAACGCCTAGAAAAACGGACTCTCAAGGATAATTAATCAACTGGCATTGTATCAGCTCCGCCATATCTGCGCGTGCACTATTGACTACACTAGCCTGCTCGTGAAGTAATTACTATTTGCGAGTGGCAATGCAAAAGTGTGATAAAGCGGTTGGCATGACTTTAATTCTGTTTCAACTCTTGGTCTTAATAATTTCGTTAGACCGTCCCAGCTACGAACTAAAGTTCCGTTTAAGACAAAAAGTAATGCATTTTCAGCGCTGTATAAACTCTATGTGTAAAGGCTCCTAGTACTTTTCTTCGAAGCCTTATGAAACTCAGTTTCACGTAACTTGTCGAACGGTGACGGCGTTGTTTTTCATTAGGAAAGGAAACCTTCACGGGCCTGTATTTTCGTCGTGATTTATAAGCCTTTTCTTACGACTTCGTAACGGGAAAAGTTTTTGCCTTTTGAATTATGAAAATTAGAATTTAGCTTGACGGAGTAGTAAAACAAAAGTTTGTTGCTACAGCTAATATTAGAGATGTTTTTATTGTTGTTATTGAGCTTTAAAGGGAAATGATTTTAGCTGATGGCTCTTGCATTAAACATTCACATTTTATATGAAAGTCAGAAAAAACTGCCATCAAGATTGGAGACAAAATTGGAAAAAATATTTATTTGGTACTAAAAATAAATCAGTTAAGATCTATATATTACAATTACATTTTTTTTTTTCAAGAAATATGATGGATGTGATGCCCAAAAAGATTCTACTAAATAGGTTCAAGGTTTTAGTGTACGAGCTTGTATCTTTGACACAATGCATTTTTAACAGCTTTTTACATTAAACCTATTTTAGAAAATTTGGAATACACGATCGTTTTATTTTATTCGAGGCAAGTTCATAACATGTGGCGAAAACTTATAAAAAATTTAAAGCCATCAGCTAAACGCTTACAAACTTTTACATTTATAAAATAAGTAGGGAATGATTAAACTGGGTTAAATTTATTTGGATAGGCGGGATCCTTTTAACTTATTGGATAATTAGGTAAATAGTGATACTGATATTTTGAGTTAAGCTGGTTCATTAAGAAGACATAATATTTGAGAACTATTGTACTATGCTACTTCTCAACAAATTATACTGCATTACCAATAGGTATATTATGTCGGATGCTTTCAGGCGAACTGAAAAATCCTGACGCTAGGACTGCCCGCTAGTATATACGATAATCAAGCAAGCAATAGGTATTATACATTTGTTTTCTTAACGTTCGGATTTTTACCAGATTTTTTATAAGCTGGGTAACCACTTAGGGCCTCCAATAGATTTTTTTTTTATGAAGGATGTACAATTTGTAGAGACAAAAATCTACATCTAAATGGATTAATACAAATGGATTATTTATCTAAATAAATGAAAATGAATTGAATTAAATTCATCATCAAACCTTATTTCATAATAGCTAAAAATCCAATGTTCTACTTATTCCATTTCAGCGAAAGCTTCCTTGAAGTGACTTCGTTATCTTCTTCTATTTATAAGATTGCTTATAAAATAAAACAGCGACGCCACTCCATTCCCTGAGGCACAAACAAACCCACGGAAAAATAGGAGGAAACTCTGCAAAGAAAAACAGTGATAAAAGGTTAATCATCCAGAATTGATTCCTTACACCAATAAAGTGGATCTTTTCTCGCATTACTCAAGCCGCAGAATAGAGATAGCACCATGACGGAAAGATGAATCTGAGTTTGCACAAGTACAAGGTAGATCCAGTTATTTAGCCTCTCACTCGTTGTTGAAGAAAGCAAATAACGCGTACAGGCAAAAAAATGGTTGTAGCCATGGTGAATGCTAATTATATTGGAAGAAAAAACAGTTGGAGGCTTTCCTTAATTACATTAATGTTTCGACAACTGTAACACAGTCAAACTAAGTAATACTTAATGTTGAAAGCCTTTTTTTATTAACGATTCATGTTTAATGAACTAAATATAATGTTATATTTAAAATAGATTTTTGCATATTTAATGTTATTAAATCATAATATTATGATTATGACCTAGGTACGGGCAGATAGTATATTGTTCAGTGTCTTAAATAATAAATAAAACAAATACCTATATTTACTGCATAATATCTAAAGACACTTAAATTATCAAATTATTTTTTATATGTATAATACTATGTAAAGATTGCTTGTGTCGTCTGAAACTTGCCTTAGCCTTAGAAATACAAAAAATATTAAATTAACTTTTTTATGCTAGATATATAAGCATTTGGCCGCTATCTCACCTGATCGAAAGTGATAATGCGGCCGAAGACGTAGCATGCCTACCTAGAAGATACCTATTCACTTTAGACTTGAAGACTTCCAGATCATACTGTTCGATGGACAAAGACGCAGGCAGTGAGTTCCACTCCGTCGCTGTACGGATGATAAAGGTAGAAGCGAAACGCCCCGTGCGTAACAGAGGTACCTATATAAAAAAAGTCAATCTTATAATGACCTTTGTTCACTGCATAATATCTAAAGACACTTTAATTAAAGAGTTTAATATAAACATACAAATTGCTTGTGTCATGTGACACTTGCCTTGGTATTTTTAAAATATTAGAAAAATGAAATGAGCTATACAAAATATGGCAATTTTAGTTTGTAAAATTCATACAGCCAACGGTTCATTTATATTTTGGCCATCATCGCGTGTTTATGTGCCGCCCATGTCCAAATTACTGACATGCGTGCCTGCGACGATCCTGAATATTTGAAGACATGTTGTATATTTGTTCTGGAAAGTATTTTCAAGGCCCGTTCTGTCCTCGGGGCTTTTCGCTTCATCGCGTTTAAAGCGCCTCAGAGGGAATGAATATCAAGAAAAGGGATTCGACGCTGTTTCGCAACAACCGTAACGATCTGCGTTTCACATAGAGTTGTACTCGTCAGAACTCCGTCTGAAATTTTGGCGTATTTCGGCAGAGTTAAGAACAAAAGGTTCGTTGAGTCCGCATCAAATCTCGTTTTGCAGGGGTTTTGTTCCGAGGAAACTGTTTTCTCGATGAAATGAAGTTAGTAATTTTGTTTTACTGTCCGACTTTAACGCGCATGTATAATTTGTATACTATTTTGGGCATAGAATTTGAGTTGATATAGCAACATAGCTACTGCTTTTAAATTTGAAGTTCTTTTGTGTTTCACATTTATTAGAAAACCTGCTTTATATAACAATATACTTATATATGACCCTCTGGTCCTAGAAAAGACAATAAGGGTACATTTTAGTTATACTTACACAGTCTAAGCAGTGTTCTTGTTAGTCTCCGTCTTATCCTAATAAATGAGCGTGTCACCCCTTTTCTTCTGTCTCGGGTACAATGCATTGTAAAGTCGGACTAATTTCTGCTAATAAGACTTCGGAGGGTACAAAACGTCGGTCCTTCTCTACAAACAAGCATTTAATTAAGCTGGCAGTTGCGACGACATTAACCCTATTCGTCAACAAATCCCATGACAATGTGTTTCATCATATAAACTGGATAACAAACGCTAAATTGCAAATTTTTTTTCGAAACCCATTGACATTGTTTGGATATTTCAGCTGAAGTATGCCGCTTGAAAATACATTTTATTTACAAACAATGTTGAGTTATAGCTGTGAAGTCAAAGGATTTATTGTTTGGTTGTACCGGCTGTCCTCGAAATGAAATATGAGATCCTTATCCTGGTTTTGGTACAAAATACCGAAACCCTCGCGAATATTTCAGCGATAAGTTCATCAAAAGCAATACGTCATTCATTTTGTAACTGGATGAAATATTATACGACGTCGCAAAAGACGGCATTAAAAATTAAGATGCAAATATTCTGCGCGAACATCATATTTCCACTTCATTTTGCTTAGGCAGGTTTATTAAATCCTCAAAAATATTGCTCGTAATTCTCGATCGTTCTCGTTTCTGGTGCCCAAGAGTAATGATGTTTATTACCGTCCAAAATGATTTCATTAAATGATACTCTGTTTATAATGTAATTTAGCGCCGAAGACTGAGTACTTGGACGTTAATAGATTCGTAACATTTTTGATGAAAGCCGTGAAAGGCGCTACTTTCTCTTTAATCGACACTGCGACGTGCGATGTGAAATACCTCATTTTTCAAATATCCCATTTAAGTCTAGCCGCCGCCGTCAACTTGTTTGCTGTCGGCTCTTGGAGACTCATTACCTGCTTCATTAAAGCGAGTATGCTTCGTGAAGAATTTACAGTCTTCGCCTTTTAAACATAAACGTTTCGGGTGTTGATTTTAAATCGCCGTGTTCATCAGTCACTCCACTTGTCTTTGCATTTTTATGATTATTATCTTGAGTGGCCGTACTTCAGTATATAAATTCAGTATACATTCAGGTATTGGAATAAACTTATACGTGTTTTTTACTTACATTTTGTTTATTTGAAATTGTAATATGTTTGGGTTATTCAATCTTATCGTCATAAATACAAGTTTTATCTCATTACACTTATATTATTAAAATCTGAATGTTTGTGTGTGAATAAATTTTTTTTTTAATATTTGATGATTAAATTGTTTGAACTAAATTTGATAAATGCTTTATAAACTTTGTGGAAGGAAGCAATAGGACACACGGTAGGTACTATTTATCCCCAAGAATAAAGCCAGTTGTTTTACTACTTTGCCCACGGCTCTCCTATTTTATATGGTCTCAAACCCATGTGACCCTCAAAATGTAGACCATTATATATGTATTTTAATTAATAGTACTAACCTTTAAGCCCTTCAATTCTGATAACAATTGGTATTCTATCAATAACTACGATATTGCTTGGTGGAGTAGATTCCATTGCGGTTGGAAGCTTGAACTAAACTTGAGGAAACATAGTTTAGGACCAAAGTAATTCCATCATCAAATTGCCTGCAGTGTTGAGAATTGTCGTCGGCAAAATGTATTGTGTCTACCTACATGTTATACGTGACTTGGAGACAGAGCATTAGAATTCAATACGAAACATCTTCATCCACGATTTCACAAGGACAAAAGACAATTTTCAATCTTTTTTCTTTATTTTCCTCTCCTTTTACGATCACAGTAAAGTGAAGATATATGTCGTATCTTATGACCTTTTTACGTTTTATTTTGTGAATCAAATATGTTGGACAGTCGTTTGGTTGTTTTTCAGTGTCCAAAACATTTTGCTGTGTAACTTGAAACAGTAAATTGTTTGGACCATGTTCTATTTACGGTTTTAAAACAGACATTTGCGTGTGGTAAAAAGTGAGGTCATTACACTGTGTTAACTTGGACACGCTTTACGTATATTTTTATACGCAAAAAAAAACAGGTCTCAACATTATTTTTATTTTTATGAACAAATTGTGCATACATCGGTTACAGTTTACTATCTACTGAATACTTGTTTTTGACGTGTATACTATTTATGTGATTGTCATCGTAATTTTATTGTGCCTTGCCTTTACATGTGTTAATTAAGACGTGAAGTATAGCTTATGTCTTGATATTTTTTTGGTTTTGAAAGCTTATTGAAAAAAAAAACTATAACAAAGCAAATTCGTAAAGAAAAAATAATCTAAATTGGATTTAAAAATAATTGCAAAAAGATTTAGAAGGCAACATTTACAAAACTACGCGAACTGGATAAAAATAAATAATTCCAAAAATTCTCGAAGATGTTTTTCAAGAATGTAAAAGTAATTTGAATATAAAACCAAACAAAAACAATACTTATTTTAGAAGTTTTCAAGAGAAATAGGTATCTCATGGGCATAATCCATAAATATCTCCGAGTTCCCAAACTAATATTAGAGTTTGGTAACTTTCGATTACCTCGTCGAACTTCAAGAGCATCAACAGCAAATTTATAATCACTTTATCAAACTACATAATCTGGTTATGAAAAACCTAGTCTTGAAATAAATAACTTATTAATTATTAACCCTTACTTAAATTTAATTCTACATACGTAACTGGTATCATGAGGAATGCGCGACTCCCAGGGATAAATTGGTTCTAAAAGGCCACTTTTGATGATTATAGTAAAAAAAGTACCTATTCACCTCAATACTTAAATTCCATAACGTATAATGTAAATATAAGGAATTAAAACCAAACTAACACAATCACACGTTCTAATTAAGCTTAAAGATGTGTTTCGTGGGAGCTGAAAGCATTTATTCACACACACAATCACACCTAGAACCAGAGGTTTGAATTTTCCTTGGAAAAGAAAATTGTGCTATTGGTGGGAATCCACCACCCACGTCACGTAATTACCAATATACGCGTATATCAGATAATGTAGCGTAGAATCTGAAAACGATTTTTAACGCCCATTCAGAGCGTATTTGGCAACCCTAAGGCTCAATATTCTCAACTAATGAGACAGAAAATCTAAGTACAATCAAATGAACTGGTAATTGTTCTTCGGTAACAAACATTATCTGCGATCCCAAATCACCATTAATTAAACTAATGAGACATAAAAACCTCAATAGATAGAAATGAGTGGCACAAGCGTGACGAGTCATAAGATCAACCGTCGCGATGAATATTCGGAGAATGTAAAAATGTTTTTCAGCTCGTCTGTCTTGTATGTATCTAAATAGTTACAATCCTTAAGTAGATAAATGTATATGAGAAATTAAGTTACGATAAACTTAATGTAACTGTTTATACATAAACTTCATTCTTTGTTGCAAATATTGTAATTATAACTTTATAGTCCATCTTGATATCTTATAAATTTAATGACTGAGGCTGAAAACATTTCATTTTAACATAATGGTGATTGTACTCAGCTTTTTTTATATACTTTTTTTTTAAATGTCCAGTTTTAATAATATATAATAAGTTTGTTTTAATAATTTTCCTATAAAATGATATTGCTTTAGATTAAATTAAATAAAATCAAATATGGAACGATTTTTTCTTTTTTCTGTAACAAACCCAAAACTGTTAGCTATCTACTTCGTGTGTAAACAATGTTACCATAACATGACGATAACTGAAAACAATATTCATATAAAGTACTGATATATCATCGTCAAATCCAATAACGTTGAAACTTGTGTCGTGCAAAAGCTTAATTTTCAGTGAGACCTCTTTGTTTGCACGCAAATTCGAATCTTGACACTGTTTTGTACGTTCAATTGCTTTTATAGACTTTGTATAATTTTTAACTAAAAAAAACCTACATTTGGCTCAACATATTAGCATTGCAATTCTGAGAGGCAATGCTGCCAGCATGATAGGAACGCTACCCACTGGTAGTGGGCTTGAGCACTTGAGTTAATAATAAGCTCGATGTCCTGTAGGTAACTTAGGTATTTGCTGTATAGATGTTATATTTTTGATTAGTTTTAGTTTCAATTAGTTTAGTTTTAGGTAGAGGCATTTTTGGAACAATAAACAAAAACTAGAAAAATGGCTGCAAATGTTCAAGTCATATCACTTATTTTGATAAATCAGTGAATATTTCAGTTAGTAGGACGTAGTAGGACTTTTTTGCACCGCCTGGGACAACACCACATCAGTGGCAGAAATTCAACCGCAAAGCAATAGTGTGCAAATATTACTGTATTTTCGATTGAAGGTAAAAATTGTTTCCAGTGAAACTATATGGCTTAAAGAGATTTAACATCTAATATCTAAGCGTGGCGAGCGCAGTGCTTCGCCGCGCAGGAGTTCGAATTATGAAAATTTAAAACTCTGGATGGCACTGAACTGCATAGTGGGTGATCGTGACGCTTACCCTTATTTAGGCAAGCGACTTTTTTATGACTGATAGATAAGCATTTGACCCCTATCTCACCTGATGGAAAGTGATGATGCGGCTGAAGATGAAGCATGCTAACCTAGAAGATACCTACCTGTTCAGGGAATAAAGACGCGGGTAGTGAGTTCCACTCCTTCACGGATTATAAACGTAGAAGTAAAACGCTTCGAGCGTATATGAGGTATATCAACCATAAATGGTTGACGTTGTTCTGTTCGTCTTGTGGTCTGATTATAAAAAAGGAACGGGGGAATCAACTGGTGTAATTCTATACTTTCTCGTATTGTCTTTCTTAGATATAAAAAAAGTTATATCTGACATACAGACTAACTTCATAGGCTTAGTAATCTGTTCCGTTTGTATCCATTGTTATCAAACCCTAAAAACATTCACGAGAGCACGTAGAACGTAACACAAGCGCGTTCGACGCACGCACGCCTCTACAAGGTTGTTCCTCATAAAATAATTAGACACGTCACACGGAAAAGGCGTTTTGCTCTGCATAATTTAATACGCAAACGAACTAAAGGTATGTTCGTATACATAATACGTCCCTACAAACAACGTGAAAAGTGATATTTGTGTTACGACGGTCTGTTAAGTGAATAACAAACATAAGGTGCTCATAGTTTCAAGGCTGGCTATAATGGAAGATAGGTGAGTGGAAGTTTTAAATTACAACATAAAAAATCTTATATTTCGGTTAAACTTTTCAAGTGGGCATATATAGCCAAACTCTGAAATTATGAGCAATAGCGTATGCTGAAAGAATTATTGATTAAATGGTAAGCATTAGATTTTGAAAGCAAAAAATTTACCTTATTATAAAACCCAAGCATTCAAATTTTATTTTACAAATAAAATACATTTGATATAAGAAATACATCAGTCGATTATGTTGCGTCTACTTACTTTCTATTTCATGAATATCTTTCAGAAGCTCTGATAGGAGCTCTATGTCACTTGATGGTAATGTCTTGATACTCCTTTATGCATTTGGTTATCCTTCAAAGTTTCGGATTTGGTTATCAACGCTGTATAATTTAACATTGAGTACGAATTTTTGTTATAGGTAACATCAAACGGTAAATAATACAGACAATTAAATACATAATAATACTTAGAGCAAGACACATAAATCATAAAATAATATTCTCAGCGAGAGACTTTCGGCAAAACATATTTCCAAACACAATATTTGTATCCAAAAACAGCAAATAAAATTTTATATATTATTTGATAGTAAATTGTAATTATAGCTAGAGTTTACCATCCTCGACCACATTACTACTTACCTACCATCTGGTTAAATAGTGGCCAAACGCTTTTAGTGATAAAAATATGTAAATAGAATAAAATATATTATTCAGGCAAGTATATTCTTATATATTTGAGTATAAATTAGTGTCGGCTTGCCTATCGGTCATAAATAAAAAAATAATATGTAAGCTAGAGAATATTTTTGGGACTCATTTAGAAGTGAAATAAAAAAAAATTATGCGTGCTTGAAAAGTAATGAACTCCTGAACAAATTCAATACTTAAAAATATTCATACTTATTTTAATTATAATATTTCCACTTTCGTTTTCGAGACTATACGTTTTATTTAATACTATAAGAATCTTTGTCCTGACATACTGATTCACTGACTGACTGACTTAGATACAACGCACAGCCTAAAACGCTGGTTGTAGAGACTTGAAATTGGGTGCATTTGTCTTAGTACGTAGGGTTGTACTAAGAATGGAAATTCTGAAATTCTACCCCTAAGAGGGTTAAAAGGGGGAAACGTTTGTATGAAATTTCTTTGTTTTTGAACTTCTGGCGATGAAAATTGGTATTTAAGTAGTTTATTTAATATAAAAAGTTAAGTTATCAGTATTTTTTGCCAGGGGTGCATTGAGGTGATGCAATGGGGGATGAAAGTTTATGTCAAAATTAATTTATTTAAGAAGTTACACTGATGGAAATTGATAGATAGATAGATAGATAGATAGATAAATAAACTCTTTATTGAACACCTTAATTAAGACAAGAAACAAAGCAAAATAATTATTTACAAAAAAAAAAGTGTAACAATAGGCGGTCTTATCGCTAAAAGCGATCTCTTCCAGACAACCTTTGGATGGAGCGGAATAACGCAATAGAGTTGGACGTCGGTTGATTTTTATTTGATTGATTGATATTTGAGTAATTCATTTAATTTTTTAAAATATACAATAATTCGTTTTGCCATTGACGTATTAAGGAGGTGCAATGGGGAATTAAATTTTATGTCGAAAAATTTTTTACAAGCTTTTATTTAATTTGCAATGTATATGTTTGTCCGGGTAAATATATATATATAAAATCAGTTATCGTTAAACGATTGAGCTGAAATTTGGTATACACGTTTATTTTGGATAAATATGCCCATGCATTAGTTGTGTGACGTCATTCTAAATTCAACATGGCGAAGCACCCAAAATGGCAGACAAGTTATTTTTATTGTTCTCCTACAATATGGGGTCATCAAATGAAAGGGCTTGCTAAGAATAACTCGAAAAATTAAGTGACGCCACTCTAAATCTAATTTGGCGGCCTTCTCAATGGTTGTTTTTAAACAAAGTTTTTAACAATTAGCCTATTATTTATGAAGTTAAATTGATATACATTTTATCTGAGTAGTAAAATTAAAGGTTATTTTTAATTAATAAGTTAATTAGAAATAACTACTCTAACGTGTAGTTAAATATATTATAATTACACTTATATTATAAATGCGAAAGATTGTGTGTAAATGTGTTACTGTGGTAGTATATTTGTTTTATCTTGACGCTGTAACGGCTAAACTGATTTAGCCGAAATTTCCAATATACATAGCTTATACTCAGGATTAACACATAGGTTACTTTTTAACTTAATTATCACGGGCAAAGCTGCGGGACACCGCTTGTGTGTAATAAATGAAAGCTTTATCAGTAAAAGGAGCTCGTGGCCGGTCTACCAGGAAATGAGAGAAGAGGTTTTTTACAACGTCGTAAGATTTCGCATTCATGGACAATGTCGCCAAGACAATTATCAGGAACTTTGTTAGACTATTTTCTATTTACCTACTGCTATAACAACATACTAATTTTTTTTATTATTATGGTACTAACCGGCTATTAATCGCGTTATAATGTGTTGAAATACTCCGACCAGTTTCAAGCGTACACGACGCTCTTTATCTGGGAGAATAGTTTTCATAATAAAATAACTACTTTATTTCCTATAAAATGCAAGAATTGATGTCTTATACTTTAATATTTTCAACATTATTTTTTATAAGTAAATCTAATGTCTCTACTTCGATGCTGTATTCAAAAAACATGTGGATTTATTACAGTTTTCATTGTAGATTGCATACATTTTTATCAAGTCACCAATAAAGTTTCGGGATACTTAAAAATTACAAAAACTAGCCAGCGTATGAAGCCAGTAGATAGGTTTAGTAGCAATTTAGAAGTAAGTTTTAGTTTCAATAAATTAATAGTTGTAAATATTTTTTAGAACCAGCTTTCAGGAGACAACCTTGAGTGTAGTAGGCCATGTCATGATGAATCTTAAAACAGCCCATCATAATTATGAAAACTGAACCAACATGTAAAAAAATATTTTCGCAGGATATATAGAAGGGGTTCTAATTAAGCTTGCAATGTTTTGTTAAACATTGAAATTCAAATGAAGACACAAATACAAGAACATACCTAATTGTTTATTCTTCGATGTCTATCTCTTCATCTTTATCTAAAACTAGAATCGTTATCAAGTATTCTGCAAAAGCAAAAATCTTAAATTTTCCACAGAAGAGGGAACATAAAATTACATCACATTGTTAGAGCATATGTACTAAAATCGGGGCCATGGAATCAGTTGAACCTTAACAAATGGTCGGCCATAAAAATAAATAAAACTTTGGGCATGGGCTTTGCTTTTATCTAGCCTTCCGAAGGGAAGGAAATGCTCGAGGTCAAGTTACTGCGGCCCTTTTGCAGTTTCGCATTCCGTGATAATAGATCTCATGTGGTATAACGCCATTACTGTCTTTATTTCCGTTTTGTTGGTCACTAGGAAGATTAAGTTACATGTAAAACTCAGCAAAGAGAAAAAATTTGGGACAACTAGACTACTAAATTTCTTACAAACATATTTTCTAGTCAAAATTACAGTTACTACGTTCTCTTTACATAAGCAAACTATACACAATAAGAAAATTATTACCAAATAATCTTGTGATTTTCAGTAAATAATTATTGTTGTTACATATAGCACTAGAATATTAGTAACAGCAACGAGACATTTTTCTTATTGAGTGTTTAGTTCTGTGGTCATATTGATAGTTAGACTGGTCAGTGTTTAGTTCAGTGGTCAGATGTTAGACTGGTCATTGTTTAGTTCAGTGGTTATATTGGTAGTTAAACTGGTCAGTGTTTAGTTCAATGGTCAGATTGGTAGTTATACTGGTCAGTGTTTAGTTCAGCGATCAGATTGGTAGTTAGACTGGTCAGTGCTTAGTTCAGTGGTCAGATTGGTAGTTAGACTGGTCAGTGTTTAGTTCAGTGGTCAGCTTGGTAGTTAAACTGGTCAGTGCTTAGTTTAGTGGTCAGATTAGTTGTTAGACTGGTCAATGTTTAGTTCAGTGGTCAGATTGGTAGTTAGACTGGTCTGACCAATGGCAGTTTCTGTTTCCGATATTCAAATTGAATTGTCACCTGGCGTTTTATCAGTATTTCATCGGGAAAAGTACTAAACTAAACCGCAATATAAAGAATGCTGAATTTTATAACTCTTATTTATACGTTTATTTCAAACTAAGTGTTAGATGTGGTTCCTATTTAAATAAATTAGAACTTAAAGTTACCTAAATCGATAAATCTTGATCACACTTTTGAAACTTAACTTAAAGACATAGATTTTGATAATATTTTGGAACTATCCAACAGCTTATAGCTATGTAAGCTTACGAACAGTTTATAGCTCCAAAAGTTTTATGTTAGATAGCTCTAAGCTGTTCAAAAACTGCCCATTATTTTAAATGTTCTCAAGCAGGATTTTTTTTAATTATTGACAATCTTAAAATAACTAGTAATTTGTTGTATTATTATGTTCTCATAATAAGTATGTTTAGTCAAGACGTATTCCATAATACCGCGGAAAATGTTACACTGTCACATTTCAAAAAGACATCCAAGATTTTTAGGCAAAAAAATCTTTTAAAGAGTAAAATTCACCTACACAAGAAAACAAACATTAATTAAACGAAAATATTAGGCTTTTAATATGACATCTATTCATTTAAAATGTTAATCCTACTAATATTATAAATCCGAAAGTTTGTGTGTTAGTGTGTAAGGGTGTGTGTAAGTGTGTAAGTATGTTTGTTCCCTCTTCACGCTTTAACGGCTCAACGGATTTGAATGAAATTTGGAATGTACATAGATTATACCTAGGATATCCACATAGGCTACTTTTAAATTGATAATAGCGGGCGAAGCCGCGGGGCACGGCTGGTATTATATATTCGAGTGTAAAACAATGTGCGTGCGATCATCTGTTTGGCAGGTAAACATAAATTTTAACAACTTTGTGTGCGTGTGTTACCGAGCATATTTCAGACTTCAAACTCATTCGCACAATATTCTATGAAACATATCAAAAATAAACAGACATCGCTACTTCACAACGAGATAAATGAAGTAATGAAGAAACGAATAGGTTTTCTAAAGCAATTATGAGTTCAAATAAACAGTGCCAAAGTTCCAAGTTGATTTGAATATTCAAAACTGTGCCTCGAGTCGTTCACAAGAACGAGTTTGAATTTGGAAAGTTAGAATATTGCCTTCAATTAATCTGTACGGTGTAGCTTCTAATTTCTTCGAGGAAAAATATTGTACGAATATTTTTGATTAATCACGTTGTAGGAAAAACGTAGCTATCAATTAGGATTTCTTTGAAGATCCTTGCTTCGATAGAGATGATTGACCCTTCTTGTTTTACTCACGAAAATCATCGTTTTTTTTTTACAAATCACACAATAAACAAATATTTTAGCTGAGTGTATGGCTGCAAGTGTGAACGTGTTAGTATTTTTGTCGGATTTTTAGGGAGCCTTTACTTAACTCTCAATCTCATTTTAAACCGTATTTATTCCACCCAATACTTATAATTATCGTTGTCGGTAACCATATCACGGGAAAACACCCCATTAACCAGTCCCGCAAACAAAGTTGCCAAACTTTAACATCAGCATCGTTATCACGTACCTCCAACATTTTACAAGTGTAACTTTTACCAATTTTAAATCAGATATATCTGATAGAACTTCGAACGAACACAAACTTCCTTTGAAATATTCATTCAACGGATTAAGGTGTGCCTACAAAGATAAATTGTTGGTAAGAAAGTTTTCTGTTTATGCACAATTAAGCTTTTAAAGTTTTGGAAAAAACTGTCGTAAAGCCTCGTCGCGAAGAGACAGATTGAAGGTAAAGTTGGGACGCCGCTTTTTAATACAATCAAAGTAATCTGTTCCTGTCGGAAAGCTTTAATTTTTAGTGCTCATGATACGAGATATTTGTTTATTCCATCATTGGCTAGTAGTGTAAAATTCTTCAGGGGGTGGTTTAGAATCAACAAAGGAGCAGAAAAAATATTATGAAAAAAAAAAAATTTTTTTTAACCTAAAATATTATTTAACAAACAAACAAAACAAACGCATTCACACTCACAGCCCCACACTAAGTTCAAAGACTTGTATCGTGGGTGCCGGAAACATTCACATCACACACACATTACACCCAGAACCAGAAGTATAAATATCCCTTGAGAAGGAATTTGTGCTCCTGCCGGGAATCGAACCCAGGACCCACGGCACAGAGGGTGGACACCGGTCCACTGCATCAACTGGGTCGTCCTTTCAATCGTAAGTAAACTTTGACGCAAATAGTTTAGTAGCAACTGTCAAGTAAGCTATAGCAACTTGAAGAAACAGTTTGATAATAATCCCAAAAGGCAAATTAAATAAACATAATTTTCTGTTCAGTTGTTGACCCAATAAAGGTATATATTCAAGGTATAAAATATGTTCAACCAATGAAGGTATATATTCTTATTTTTCTTAATGGTTGATTAGAACACAAACGTTAAGTGAAAGAAATGGAAACCAAGTCAATAACAAAACGTACGTCGTCACATTGACAAAAACAACGCCATCAGTTAAAGACCAATAAATCTAGAAGACATATAATGTTATTTATCGAAGCTAGGAAGTTTCGTAGGTTTGTGGATATCATCCAAGAAAACATTTAGTGAGAGGTGAATGAGATGTAGGTAGCGAGACTGAGTGTGTAAATAAAGGGTCAAGTTTTATTATTTTTACTCAATTATACATCTTCATCCCGATTTATTATTTATTTCTTCCGTTAACGTAAGATCGTATAACAAACAAAATACCCACCAAACCCAACTGCAGGTTCACTCTGCTTGTATATTGCCAATGTCTGTAAGGATATTATAATAGGCTACCAGTAGACCTTACAAAATATTTTCTGGGGAGCAGATGCTATCAGCTATCAATAATAATGATTTGAATCGCAAACTTGTGAGGCGAGTTTACCTTTTTAGTTATGAACAACATAATCACTTGGTTTAGGAATACAAAAAAAAACGCATAAAAATTGTAAATTGTTTTTTATATTTCTTATTTGACGTGTATTTTTTTTCTCTCTCTTATTTTCAGGTGAGATAGTGTACAAATAGTTACTTACCTAAAAAAGATAAAAACCTAGTTATCAAAGACAGCTTATTTCCATAATTAATTAAAATTTCAAGGGACCCAAGGGGAATTTTAGACTTACGAAAATGATAAACCATGACAGATTATTCTGAAAATACACGTTGTTTCAGATTTAAAACATTTGTTTTTACATAAAATAACTGTTTTATTGTAACTCTCTTTATTATTTAAAATCAATGAGAGAGGACAGGGAACGTCGATACGAGTTTTTTTTTACGGATTTAAAATTGTTTCCATCTCGGAGCGAGTTGAATTACTCTGCACATCAGGATTCTGTTTTAGAATCTGTTATTTTGCAAATACTAGAATCCTACGTTGCGCTCGGGATTTCTATTACATAATTCTTAGTCGCGCTCTGTTACTCTCTTCTTGTTTAAGGCTAGAAAAACGGTGGACATTATGTTGCAACAATTTTTTTCCAGGTCATATTTTTAATCCCTTATTGACTGCAATTATAAACAAAAACCTGGGACATAAATTCCGGCAGTTATCCTTGAGAGCCTGCGTATTCCAGGTCTAGTGTGTTTACCAGCTTCGATCACATCGTCACTTACCATCAGGTGAGATAGTGGTCAAACACTAGCCTGTCACAAATAAAAAAAAAAAAAAACAAAAAAAAAAATGTTTAACAGTGTGACATGACGAGGAAAGAAAATAAATGTTTTAGTGTCATTTTTTGACAGAATAAATCGATGAAATCGTGATGATATAAATGCCGCTGTGAAAAAAATCTGATGATGAAAAATCGATAAGCAAATATTATTTCGAATAACTGTATTTTTACCGACTGCACAAAATAGTAGGAGGTACTTCATTCAAATGTATTTTTTTAATGTGTTTCCTCATAACTCTTTCTACGTGAACCGATTTGATGATATTTTTATGTTTAAAAGCAGGTGCTTTCTCATTGGTCCTATTTAAATTTGATCAAGATCTGATCAGTAGTTTTTGAGTTATCGTCAATATTGCGTATTATTTAATACATTTAATATGTTGAAGAGTTCCGAAGATAAAGCGATGAAGTCGGTTTTTTTAAGCTATGCTTGCGTTTATTTTGTGTTTGTATTTGTATTATAAATCTCACTCATTAAATAATCCTTCTTGTTTTTTTAGAAAATAAATTGGTCGTGGTATTAATTTTACAAGACATATCTCTTGCTGGTGAAATTTCTGGGAACGTGCTTGGTGCATCAAAAGCAACAGTTCCATAAAATTCAAAGCTTATGTAAGATTATTCAATAGTGATGAAGTATGTAAATTTTTGGCGGATCCTTTCTATCCGGTCAGGTTAGTTTAGAGAAAGGTTTAATCTTGAATTTTAGCGCTTTAAATCTTTTTTACTCTAAGTATAATTTTACGAAGTAAGATACGATAAGATTATAAGTATATTATATATAATTTTACTTCATAAAGCACGTGCTACTTATATAGTATCTCCTTTGAATTGTTTTCGACGACCCAGATGGCGCAGTTATCCCAGTTAATGTAAGTTAAACTACCAAACACGGGCCAAATTCGCAAAAGTATTTCTATTTTATTATGACTATATTTTGAAGTAATATAAATAATTATCCAACCAGCTAATTCACGCGGATCTGGAATCCAGTTAAACCTTTTTGTTATTTCTTTAATAGGATACACTTTAACTTAAGAATGTGTCCAGATGCTTCGAAAACATCTGGATTGTGACTGAAAATCACCACCCATTACACTTGGCAAAAATGCCCAGTCACGACCCTTTTGTAACTTTTTGTTTTGTTTAATTATCTTTCTTATGTATATTCGTAAGCTGTTTTTGTTGTGTCTATTTATTTTGTTTTGTTTAAAGTGCCAAACAAACATTCATTTATTCATTCCAGGAAGTAGACTTCTTTAAAATCCGGCTAAAATCCTTAGTAGTCTGTAGTTCTAGGAATTACCGAATAAAATTTCCCCGCGTTTCTTATCCTAGAATTTTATATGACGATGCATCAGTGCTTTTATGAAAAGTATATGCGCATGCAAATGCGGAGGATGTGATTTTCAGAGTGTTTTCGTCTGCACTTTAGCTTTAGAATATACTCTTTCATTTTATAGCTCAGCTGTGATTTAAGAAGGATTTTATAATATTATAATAGAATCAGGAATGTTAAAGATTCCATATAAGAGCTAAGTATTTACACAGATGGCTTTGGGGTTATTGAAAAGGCATGGGCCAAGCTAGGAATAACATAAAAATTATGTTATAGAGAATCAATGTTTCATACATTTTTGCACTTTTAACTAAAAAATATTTGTTAAAGTGCGAATAATAAATTAGTGTAATTGTAATTCGATCAAGTTACAACGGTTCAATAAATTTCAGTGAAAATTTGGTATGCTGATTTATTTAATGGAAAACGACATTGGATTATTTTAACACTGATTAACGCCGGTGGGGCGGGACTTAATAAAGATAAAAATCCCCTTTAAAGTACAAATCTAACTTTGATAACGATGTAGAAAAGGTGACACTGTGGTGACATGCGACTCGGCCATTGCTCTAATAAAATTTTACTCACGATTCTGGCCCTTTCACAATTAGCTTCATATCTGATTTAAAATAAAAGTAATCTGGAAAGATCACGGCCCTTAGTTGTAGCTATAAATTTAACGTTTTTCGAGTCTGTTGGAGTTTCTTCAACCATGTCTGATTCATGATTCCTGAAGATAAGGTTGCGTCGCTTAATGTTGCCTTTTTCTTGTACTTTGGAGGCTATTTTCACTAGTGAAACTGTTAACTAAAGTGCTCATAGATGAAGAATTATACGACCCTAAGACAGATTTAGTTGTCACTATAACTCTTTACACTAATCTCACTTTAATCAATATGCGCTACAATATCGTATTTAGGTATATAAAAAGTTTGTATCTAAATGGTTTGAACCTACAACAGATTCGATCGCATCGATCGAACCGTTCTCAAGTGATAATCTTTTCATGTGGTTTTGTGGAAATCGATTTTTGTTTATAATAGTCATAAAACATAAACGCATTTACACTCACAGCCCCACAATAAGTTCGATGACTTGTGTCGTGGGTGCCGGAAACATTCACATCACACACACACAACCACAACGAGAACCTGAAACACAAATTTTCCTTGGGGAGAAAACTTGTGTTCCCGCCGAGAATCGAACCCTTAGAAGGCGGATGCCACCCAACTAAGCCAACGAGCAATTAATAAAGATATATATGATTGTATGTGTGTGTGTGATGTAAATGTTTCCGGGAACCAAAATAAAAACCAGATGCATTGACTCTCACGGGGCTAGTGACTGTGTTTTAATTTTGTTTAATTAAGTAATGAAAAACCAAAAATAACAAAAAGTGAAGTAAGTGCCCAAACAAATTCGGACACCTGACAGTTGACATGTTAACACTGTCACGGCATAGCTTAAATAAGCTAAACCAGCTGCCCGGGGTAATCCAGATAGAAAAGCCACTTCCAAAGTTTTAACTCTATATGTGAGTGAGTGAGTATTCAAAATGAAAATTGTAACGGTAAGAAGGATGATGAAATTTTGTAGAGAGGCTATAATAGACCATAAACAATAAACAAACAAGCATACGCATTCACACTCACAGCCCCACACTAAGTTCAAAGACTTGTATCGTGGGTGCCGCAAACATTCACATCACACACATGTTACACCCAGAACCAGAAGCACAAATATCTCTTGGCAAGGAATTTGTGTTCCTGCCGGGAATCAAACCCAGAAACCACGGCGCAGAGTGCGGAGACCTGTTCACTGATTCACTAAATAGTACAATAACTAACTAACTACAATGATATACAATTAACGGGTTAATCAACAATGAGCACCACAAATCATTGAAACATACTAAATTTTGATCCAAATAATCGTTTTAAACATGGGTTTTGTCTAAAACCAATGATAGAGGAAGTTATAGGAAAGAACATGGTCTCGAACTTATTTTAAAACATAAACGAACACGCAAACTTTGCTTTTATGATATAGGTCTGATACACCGTAAGTGAAAATTAATTTATGAAGTTTTACATTTGGGACTGATATTTCATGTTTTTTTAATTCCTCCGCTGCCTCCGTCGACCCACAAAAAGGTTTTGATCCAAAGCCGGTTAAACCACTGGACGGGTTTGACACGAGCTTGTCAGACATTCTAGCTAGTCCTGCCTACACTAGAGGGACCGGCTAAAGGGCTTAGAGGATAGATTAAAAAATCTTTGCTTTGTTTACCGACAGCGAATCCCGGCTGAAAAATATGTGGTTTTGTGCATCGTAGACAAATACTTTTATACTCGCAACCCCCCACTGAGTTTTAAAACTTTATTAGAATTCCGGAACATTCGATGTGAATGTTTCCGACACCCAAGATGCACAATGATATTACGTAACGCATAATTGTTTTTTATGCTTTTAATCGATTGTTTATCATGATTTACACACAATCCAATCGCTATCAAGGAAAGTTCATAGTCATATAGATAAAAAAAATTAAAATATTTAAACATGTTATATAGATAAAAATATTCAAACAATCATAGAGATAAAAAAAATATATAAGATATCTATATTACAAATTTGAAAGTTACTCTTCACGCTATAACGGATTTGGATGTAATTTGGAACGCACATAGGTTTAACACATAGGCTACTTTTTTACTTGATCAACGCGAATGAAGCCGCGGGGTACGGCTAGCAAAATATGTGAACTGATGTTTTTCATTCAAATTCCAAATGTTTACATCCAATTCTTAAGACCAAACTACTCTTACAAACAAAAAACATACATCTTAATAGTACCCGTAACCCTGCCAACTCAAATGTATGTACTGTGTTTGTTGTTTTTGTTCTTAAATATTTTTTTTTACAATCTAAACTGCATTCAATGTCGTCGCTAAAACATATAGGAAAGTTTTAATGAAATTTAAGATTTTATGAAATTTTACCCCAAATGGAGTAAAACTAGGTGAAAACTTTTGTTATATGTAATTTTTTACATCTAAACTTAAACCAATGCAGTCGCTTAAAAGTTGATATGGAAAAGATGCACTAAAGATTTCATGAAACTTAACCCCTAAGGGGTAAAATCGGGTAAAAACGTTTGTACAAATGTACATTGTTTTTTAACTAATAATTGTGAAAAAATATCATACTATGTGAGTGTTGGGATATAATTATGTTATTCTTTCACGCCAAAATAAGTAGATACTGATCCGGAATAAGACAAGGCTACATTTTAACGCGAGCGAAGCCAGGGGGATATTCTAGAGCAGAAATATAATTCGTAAGGACTTAAAAATATGTTTGGTGACATTTAAACATGGTTTGGGCATTTGTCACGCTATGAAGTAATATGGAGTTTCATATTGCAAAGTTATGAGTGTGTTGAACAAGAATGTGTGACACAATAATAACATTTGGTAGTATTTTCTCATTGGGCTTATGTCTCGTAACTTACACTTGCTGCTAGTAGTTCCAGTGAAATAGCAAAGAAAACGAATTGAAAAATGAAATTGTACTCTTAATATATTTTTGGGAGCCCGATGGTCAAGTAAAAGTAAAGTTATTTGTTCATTTCTTTCATTGTATTCATTCGTATATATTTAATTATGATGGCCGCTTTTCAGTTTTACTTTGACATAACAGCTGCATTTAGGGGTGGGTACTGACTAGGGAACTCATCAATGTTTACCAGGACATACTTGTATTGTTGTAAACGCATTCAATAATGAGAACCCTTTCTAGTGTTGGCTCCTATAAGCTTAAAAATATTTTCTGCTATTAATTTATTTATCATAATATAAACCTTTCTCGTTTATTGAAGTTTATTTATTTTTGATCTGTTTATATGATTATTGTATGAAATATAATTTACCTCTCTAATTAATTACAACAAATAATAATTATTGCGACTACTTCGGCAGAGCACCGCAAACGGCAAAAATATGGAAACCTCGGCAATGGTTACATATATGAGCCGTTTTGTATTGAGACACTGGGGCCGTGGGGACCGGGAGCTCATTCTTTTTTCAAAAATCTATCAGAGTGCCGGGTTAAGACAACGCGTGATCAAAATGCTGGCAGTTATCTGGCTCAACGTATTAGCATTGCAATTCAGAGAGGCAATGCCGCCAGCGTAATGGGAACGCTACCCACTGGTAGTGGGCTTAAGCACTTGAGTTACCTATAAGCTCGGTGTCTAGTAAGTAACTTAGTTCTTTGCTGTATATAGTTTTAAGAAATATAGACAATTGGTCCGTAGTTTGAATTTGGATAAAAAAAGTTAACTAGGTATAATGTGTATATTATACAGATTCTCTCGGATTTGCAAATGCGATAAAATTAATTATAAACATAATACACTTTAAACAATGCAGCACCTGTGTTTGAACTATGCCTGACCACATTCAGCAGTGTAGTGTGACCACATTTTCTTTGGTAAATAAATCAATTTTGACACCTATATGCGGTTTAGAACAACCAAATAATTACGCATGAATTCTCCTTGTGTATACTATTATTTTAATAAGTCATTTTATCTTTCATTCAGTTTAGGTAACCTACAACTGAGCTACATTTCTACGTTTTTACCAATTGGATATTATATTTACCAGAAACTCAAGACCAATATGGTTTTGTAAACTGACCGATCTCCAATAAAATACAAACAGCTAAGCTAAGCACGTTTTCTATCGTCGACTACACCATCACTTACCATCATCTGATAATGGTAGAGATAATAATGGCCAAATTACTTTTTTTTAAATTTAAAAGCTGTAACCTTACCTTGTCGACGCCAATCAGTAAAAATTTATAATTTTGACAAAAAATTGTATTAATTAGTGTTAGTATATTTTTGTTAATACTTTGAATTAAAAAAACTTTCCATTTGAATATGCCTGCTACAGCCCGTGACATTTGGGTATGCAGATAACAGCACAGTTGTTAAGAGTTATATATCTGATGCTCGAGCTAACGGGGATCAATTTCAGTCTTTGAGAAAGGACATGGTTGAGTGCTTAGATTTATCCTTGAAGGCAGTCTCAGACTGGGGCGATGCCAACTTGCAAAGAACTGGCTGATGCGAAGCTTCAAAGCCTTGAACATATCCGTAGGGTCACAAGTCAATCGGTCTTTTATAGGATACATTTCGGAGAGTGTGCCACGGAATTGCATGATCTAATTCCCCCATCCCCTTTTTACCATCGGACCACCAGATAATTAGCCATCGGTTTATGGTTGTTATTATAAGGGTGCGTACGAAGCGTTTTGCTTCCACATTTACTATACGTACTGCAAAGGAATGGAACTCTTTGGCCGAGGATGTGTTGCCCGATAAGTACAATCTGGGAGTCTTTAAATATTGAGTGAACACGTATCGTCTAGGCAAGCATGCTCCATCTTCGACCACATCGTCACTTTCCATCAGGCGAGATAGTGGTTAATTACTTGGCTATCGTGAATGAAAAAAAATATGCCATCGGTATAACATATAAATATTGATAATATATTTCTGTACCGGTAAGTAAATTAAAATATATTATATGAAATAGACAAAACAGTCACAGATGTTGTTCCATCACTGACAACTTGAGTAACAGGCTTATATCTTCATCCAGTTTTTCCATCTCACTTGTCCCAACTCCCAACTGTCCATGGACAAAATTAGTTACAATACGAATCGGATGCGGTTGGACCGGTCTTAGGTTATTTGATTCCCATTTGTGCGGATGGAGCAGAAAAGCCAATTTTGTGGGTTATATGATACAACCAGAATAAGACAGTAGGATTTCTCTTGTACGAAGTTTATTTGATATCATCATGACCTTTCTGAGCCGTTCGATGCGTATTTTATAGGTACGTTTACCTATTTGTGTTTGGTTGTTGCAAATTTTTATGTTTTCTTCTTCTGTTATTATGCAATATTATCGTTTCCTTTATAAGTAAATATTAATTATGTAAGTAAACCTTATTAGCGGTCAACCGTTTAATTTTTCTAAAATTATAATATACTAGCCGTGCCCGCGGCTTCGCCCACTATTTTCAATATAAAAAGTAGCCTATGTGTTAATCCTAGGTATAATCTATCTACATTCCAAATTTCATCCAAATCCGTTCAGCCGTTAAAGCGTGAAGAGGGAACAAACATACTTTTTTTTTTTTTTTTTTTTATTTGTGACAGGCTAGTGTTTGACCACTATCTCACCTGATGGTAAGTGACGATGTGATCGAAGCTGGTAAACACACTAGACCTGGAATACGCAGGCTCTCAAGGATAACTGCCGGAACACCGTTACACACTTACAAATAAACTTTCGGATTTATAATATTAGTAGGATTTACCTGCCTTGATCCTTAACTTTGATAAATAGTTAAAGTTAACCGATGTAATATTATAAAAAATGTCTGTAGTAAAATAATTCTAAAATACTAATAGCATTACGATTAAAAATAATAGGTAAATTAATATTATTTAAAATCAATAGTGACATCTTTTGAATATAAATAGCAATTAATAGTAGGTATAATATTATGATTGTGTGGATTCACGTTCTATACAGTTTCAGAAGAAACTGCTTATAATATTACTCCAACACGTTTTATACCCTATGATCATAAAAGATAAAGACTAAAGAGTAATTTCATCCTACTTCCTACTAGTCCGGAGTAATTAAGAATATTCATCAAACTTTGTCGTTGTAATAAACTAGGAAGGTCATGAAACTGCTAATTCTACTCGAGATTTATGCCACCTTTATTAAGCCATTTATTTTCATTAGTTCCCGATCGTTTTGTTACTGCAATTATTGCAGGGTATCAAATGTTAA
This sequence comes from Lomographa bimaculata, assembly GCA_948107665.1. Taxonomy (NCBI): domain Eukaryota; kingdom Metazoa; phylum Arthropoda; class Insecta; order Lepidoptera; family Geometridae; genus Lomographa; species Lomographa bimaculata. The sequence continues at coordinate 12,912,507 of OX403599.1, forward strand.
GCTTAGTTTCAATAACTAACTGAAGGATCCCGGGATTAAACTAACATTATGCATCTGTGAATTAAAAATGATATGTAAGTAAGTGTGTAAGTATGTTTGTTTTTTCCCCACGACGTAAAGTGTGAACGGATTTAGATGTATGAATGTTTGTACCTAATTGTTAATTTGTGTTAATTAATGTATAAATTGTATATCTATAGATGAACCTGAATAAATAATTTTTAATTGCAATTTTTATTTTGGGTTACAAATTGTGTGTAAGTAAGGGTAATAAGACACACTTCATTCACTTCAACCTGACGGGTCGTGCAAATAAGAAACTAGGCGTTAGAGTTTGAAATTCACATATGGAGCAAGTGTGACAAGATCGGTCGAGCTAGCTTTGCTTTGTGGCACTTGTCTGCAGTTCTACCTATTAGCATGGTTCGGTATTGCTACTTTGCATCTGTCCACTCTCTACTTCAATACGGCGTTGAGCTCTGGGGACGCGCTACCGATTGGGAGCGTGTCTTCAGGATGCAAAAGAGAGCTGTAAGGACCATAGTACGTGTGGCATAAGATGAAACAGCTGTTCAATTATTCCGAGCCATGAAAATACCCACTTTACCGTCACTAGTTTACCTGCAGACAGCTTTATATGCCAGGGACCACTATGAGGAGTATTCTCGACTGGGTTACGGGCACAAGTATAGTGTGCGCAACGCTCACCGGCTGCGAACAGTGCCGCGCAAGCTGGCAAAGACGGCCAAACTAGTGCACGTCATGGCGCCGGCCGTATTCAACCGTCTGCCAAGTGAGGTCAGAGATGCACCATCAAGGTCATCATTTAAAAATAAGCTTAATTAATGGCTTGTTGACCAGGCATTTTATCATGTAGATGAGTACTTGAAGTACGCTAATCCTAAAAATTAAGTACTAACGTAGAAAAGCTACCGATTTGTAGTGTGAAAGTATTTGTACCAGTAACATTATTAGTATTTTTTTATTGAACGTTACAGTGATAATACTGCGTAATCTTGTTTATTTGTATTTTAATTTGTTTGACATTGTTATATATATTATTCTGACATTTAATTTATATTGAATCATTTTGATTTATTTCTTTCTTATTATTATAAATTATTTATAATTAATAATTTGAATACCTAACATTTTCGACAAATAACTATTTGTGTTATCAATAAATGAGTATGAGTATGATGTAAATGTGTAAGTGTGTAATGAATAAGTGTGTAGGTATGTAAATGTGTAAGTAGGTATTTTTGTTTTCCCCCGCTACGTTAATTCTGAAGGGATGTAGATTAAATGTGCGTAACTGCTAACCAAGATTTACACTTTTTGACTTAATTTATGCATGTGAAGCCACTGGACATTGGTAAAAGTAAATAAATGCTGGCAAATATTTGGGACAGAGATTGAGCATTGCCATTCAACGTGGCAATGCTGCCAGCATTTTGGGTACTTTGCCAAATGGCAGCGGTCTATTAGATTAAGTTTCGTACATATTTATATTTATTTTTGGTAAGTTTTAATTGAGTTTATTATTATTAAAGTAAAAGGTTCTCATAATATATATAATATTAATGGAAAAAAGGCATATTTGTATACTTCGGAACAGTTATGTAATAATTTGTGTTAATATATTTACCCATAATAATTAAAAAGCGACAAAAATACATTAAGAGTAGAAATGGAGGCAGAGTTTCAGCCTCTATTGCCTTTCCCTCAACCGACGGTCTTCAAAATGAATTAATATTTTTCGTTTATTTGTTGCTTCCGCTTCTTTCTCTTTATACGAAAAATACTTTTTGACCCAGGAGCATGATTTTCGTTTTTTCACCATTCTTTAAGTAATTTCGTTTTAATTTAAATAATATAAAACCTTTTTGTTACGTTAGTATCTTAATATTTTGTAATTGGTGTTATGTGGCGAAACTAATCACAGCAAAAAGTTGTGATAATATTTTATCATCAGTGTTTTTTTTTGGTGAATCTACAGTAGCTCTAATATTACTACACTCGTAACACTTATGACGCTGTTGGCCTGGTGTGATTGATTACGGTTGTTCAATGTTCAATCAGCTCAGTATTGGATGTGTGATGTGTGGGATTTTCAACTGAATATTGCGGTGCTTTAGAGAGCACGTTGAGGTTTCGATCCTGGTTATCGTTAGACAACAGTCATTATAGTGATTTGCCTAGCATGGCTAATGCTATATAAATAATATCAACAGTCATTATGCCATGTCGGATGCTTCTAAATGGCCATAAAAATCCTGACACCAGGACTTCCCACTAATCTATATAACAAATAGACAAAATATTACTACAATATATTTAAAAAACTCATATTTTACTAAACAATCACAGTTAGTAGCACTTGAGTTACCTATAAGCTCGATATCTTGTAGGTAACTTAGTTCTTTGCTGTACATAGTTTTCGTTTAGTTTTAGGAAATATAGGCAATTGGCCCGTAGTTAGTCCTACGTCTGTATAACATTATGTATTGTTTGACAATCACAGTCAGTCAATATTGTAGTAGTAAATTTAGAAAGAAAAAAAATTATCGCTTGAGGCGGGTATTGAACCAGTTGAACCCATAGGGTATCATACCCTATTGGTCTAACCGCTGAGCTGCTCAAGCCCTGCCTGAAGTGACGAAATTATCCTTCTCATTATAACCGTTTTACGGAGAGTATTATGAACAAAAATCAATCAAAAGTGTGTTGTTACAATCTGACTTACTTGCGCCTTTTATTAAAACAGCGTATTTTATTCAATGAAGTTTCAATTTAGTTTCAAATAAAAAGTATTCTGTCTAAAAATATTTTCTGAAGTTATTTCAGTTTAACTTAATCAGACCTATGTCACGCCAATACCAATTGACACCTTCATCAATTCGTCCCTGTCAATTATCGCCTGAGTGATTTACCTAGAATGAATTACCTAAATATTTTACAAGAGATAGAAAGTTCAATTATTTCCACTGAAAAATTTAACTGCCAAGAGCATTAAAGTAACATGTTCAATATGTATCACACCATTAATATGTGTAAGTTCATAGTGATATCTGACAGTTATAAAAGCAGTAGAATTCTCATTTTTTATGCAAGGTAGACAAGTATCTTACCGGAGTTTTGCCGCGAAAGTGCAAAAATGGCGTTGTTGATTTTGTATGAATTTCTAAAACCTGTGATTCTTCGATTGCTTATGTGTAATATTGGTGGATATTAACCGTTATTACTTAGTAAAAGTGAGGCAAGTTATACAAAGTTAAATAAACGTCATTTTCGCTTTCGCTCTAAAACTCCAACAGTAGTTTTAGTAACGTTTCTACCACTTTACACTAGGGCATGACTTGACTATGTCTGGACCTTGACTATTTTACTTGACTTTGACTGTGACTTGTGACTAGGACTTTTAATATGAAATACACTTGAAATATATTATTACTCGACCGTGGCAAATACACAATATTGCGAAGCCAAAATTAAAAAAAAAGTATCTTACCTGATAGAAACAGCGATGCGGCCAAAGATACAATATGCTTGCTTAAAAGATATTTATTCACTCTAGCCTTGGCGACTCCCAGATCATACCTTCAGGGAACAAAGATGCGGGTAATAAGTTCCACTCCTTCGCTGTACAGATGACGAACGTAGAAGCGAAACGCTTCGAGCAAACTGGAGGTATGTCAACTTAAAACGGATGACTGAATATAGATGGTTAGGCTTGCCCCCTTACGTCGGTGACCGAGACTTTGCATACCTGCCCTCCTAGCCAAAAACCAAAACGCTTCTTCTCTATTCTATCAAACGAAACGCTTTCTTAATGTGACAGACTTTACAATTTATATAGATAAGGCTTAAAATATCTTGACTTGTTATTTAGTGCTTACTGAGATCGCAGGCTTGCCCCCTTACGTCGGTGACCGAGACTTTGCATATCTGCCCCCCTAGCCAAAAACCAAAACGCTTCTTCTCTATTCTATCAAAAGAAACGCTTTCTAAATGTGACAGACCTTACAACTTATGTAGATAAGGCTTAAAATATCTTGACTTGTTATTTAGTGCTTACCGAGATCGCAAAGTTACAGACTAGTTATTTGAAATCTTTGTAAACAAGCTTAAACAAGTTTTACAATTGGAAAGCTTTTCTTTTGAGAGAATAGAGACGAAGTGTTTTGGTTTTTGCCTAGCGGGGCTTGACTTGACCAGCTTACTAACGCCAATGTGTCTTTTAGGTTACCGGTCAATAGATTCAAGAGCTGGTACTTAGCGGATCCAATTCAGAGCTGGTCGCAGTACTTCATACAAAACAAACATACAATCAAACGCATTCACACTCACAGCCCCACACTAAGTTCAAAGACTTGTATCGTGGGTGCCGGAAACATTCACATCACACACACATTACATCCAGAACCAGAAGCACAAATATCTCTTGGGAAGGAATTAGTGCTCCTGCCGGGAATCGAACCCAGGACCCACGGCGCAGAGGGCGGACACCTGTCCACTGCGCCAACTGGGTAGTCAGCCACTATGGCACTTGAGCTCTGGCTTTTAATTTAACATTCGACAAAAAGGTAGATAATGCCAAGAAACTCAAGCTTCTTGGCTTTTGGTATTGGCACATCTGCTTCTAATGAAACAAAAACAAAATAATGAATTACTAATTGGCTTAGATCTTACCAATTATTTGAATTTCCTATAAAATCACTACTCTAAGCATAAATTTCTTTCTAAGTAGTATTATTTTGGTTTATCTTTATCATTGAAATATAAAGTTACGAGGGTGCTATGGTAATTTATGAGGGTGTCTACTTTATAGCTTCACCTGTTTCTTGCGTGACATCGATTGTTTTGTTTTCGTTCCGAAACAGCCACTAAAATTAGAATTTCGCGGTTATAGGCACATGATTATGTAAATTAAAGGCTTTGCTATTTCTGAAATCTTCATCAGGTTAATAAAAACGATTACTTATTACAGTTTCTACGCTATTATTATTAAATACTAGCCGAGCCTCGCGGCTTTGCCCGCTATTATCAAGTTAAAAAGTAGATTTAAGTTTCAAATTTCATCCAAATCCGTTCAGCCGTTAAAACGAGAAAAGGGAACTAACATACTTACACTCTTACACACTTACACAGAAACTTTCGGATTTATAATATTAGTATGATTTGCATTAAACATTTTAAAAAGTTTTTATCATTTGCTAGTTGGCTTAGTCGGGTGGCGTTCGGCTTCTAAGCAGAGGTATCGGGTTCGATTCCTGGCGGCAACACAAGTTTTCTCCCCAAGGAAAGTTTGTGTTCCTAGTTCTGGCTGTGATTGTGTATGTGATGTGAATGTTTCCGGCAGCCACGACACAAGTCATCGATCTTAGGGCTGTGAGTGTGAAAGCGTTTAAGTTTATGTTTATTTGCTCTGATTGGCACAATCATCAAATTATCTTAGAATCATTTATGATACGTACCTAAATACACAACAAAAGTTTATTATGTATTTTATTGGAAGAAATATTTTTAAGCCCGTTTCTTAATTACCCAGACAAATCCGAGTTATAAGTTTTGTTTATCGATGATTGGTAGATAAAATTAGAAAGTACGTTAAACATATCAATTCCAACTTTTTCTACAGTTAATTTCACCAAAATAGCTCAATCAAAATGAAACTTTTTTTTATGCCTGATAGGCAAGCATTTCACGTCGAACGCAACTACCATTCACCACTTAATTAATACTTGGCAGAACATTGTGTTATAAGTCAAATTAAGCTTTCATGTGTTTCAAAGGAAACAATTCACAATTTATTTAAGACTATGCAGTCCAGCAATTACATTGTCGTAAAACCAATCAAAACAGTTTCGAAACGAAAACTTGTTTTATTAACCCCTGACGTAAAAGAGGGGTGTCAGAAGTTTAACGGGTGTCTCAGTAAATTAGTGTGTCTGTCTGTGGCACCGCTGTTTTAAAACGGCTGGACCAATATTGTTTTTTTTTTTTTTTAAAGATGACTTAATCGAAAGTATTCTTAGCAATTTTTGGTCAATATCGGTGCAGCCGTTTTCCAGATAGAGCGTCAGGAGTATTTCATAAATTTTGATTTATGCCTTCAAATACGTGTAAGCGAATGGTGGAATGTCGTCAAACGTCAGATTAAGAAAGCAAGTAAGTATAAAAATAACTTACTTTATTACTCTTACTTTCTATTTTACGAATTTTTATTATACGTGTTTCTAACACACAATTTTGAACTCAATTTCGTTAATTGGATTGCATTGTCCAAAAAAGAACCAACTAGGGCATAAAAGCACTTAGGAATCCTAATAGAAATCGTGGACTGCATGCATGTTAGAATTCAAGGCACGTTCCGTTGGGAAACTGAGCTTTTACTATTCAGCCACTAGATCTAAGTAAATTTGGTCTTTGAGCTGCGTGTGGTTTAATTTGAGTATACTATTTCATTAAACTAATTACAGAACTGTTACATCAACATTTCTAAATATTGGGCCCGTGTGGAAGGCAGCTATATTTTGTATCTTCTCCTACAGTGAGTTATAATATTGAAACCAAGACGCACTTCGATGCAAATACGTTTGTAACGACAGTCAATCATGAGGCTCTTCGTAACTTTACGAAGAATGAAAATCTTTTTGGCGAACCTGGCTTTCCATCTTGTACTGAAATACACTTATATAGTTCACCACCATAGAGTCAAAAAGTTAACTGCCAAAATCGGTAAACATTATTTTATAATCCTTATCCGGTAGCTATCCTTAAAGCTATAGTAATTCTGATATAGTTTTGCCCGTCTGATCATCAATCAACAAGGCAATTGTATCTAATATCTTTAAACGAGCAATTCTTGTATATATAATATATGTGTGTAAACAGGATCTCGGAAACGGCTCCAACGATTTTCATGAAAGTTACAGATTAGGGGCTTTTCGGCCCAAGGAATCGATTTATCAACGTTTCAGGTCCGAGAAATGCTCAGTTCCCAAACTGCATTTAAAAAACCGGGCTTAAGAAACTATCAGCGCCATCTATTACGCCATGACCGATGTAAAAAACTGTTTCTACTCGACACTAGATGGAGCTTTCTGAGGCTACAAATTCAAACAAAAAAAAACATTCTACCAAAAACAAAAAACCGAGCAATGCTCGGTCATCCGGATATTAAATAGTGAAGTCTTCTAGGCAAGCATCTTCGACCGTATCATCTATTTCCGTCAAGTGAGATAGTGGTAAATTTTTAAACACAGGACATAAAAATAAGCCAGTGTGTTTGCTATTCTTTCATCACCTTTATCCTTTACCGTAAGGTGAGGCAGTGGTCAAACCCTACACTGAGAAAAATGTCTCGTTGCTGTTACTAGCATTCTAGTGCTATATGTGACAATATGTTTTATATTTAGTAACAACCACTGAATTATTTGGTAATTACTAGCTTATTTTGTAAATAGAACGTAGTAACTATAATTTTGACTAGAAAACATGTTTCTGAAAACTTTAGTAGTTTAAATGTCCCAATTTTATAGGCTTTTATTTAGTTTCACCTGTCCCGATGTTTGTCATCGTTACCGATCGAGCTGAAATTTTGGATATTTGTTTTTATCTTGATATCTTCGTTTATACTTGTGTATCTGATTGATAAAATTAAACAAAGAACTCATTTACTGGTTGTCGGAGAATGTGTGACTTAAATCAAACATATCCATTATACGGTCCATCGATTTCTACTCCGTTATTCCATGTGACCAACCTTTGATACCGATGCCGTAATAGCTCTAATAACCTTGCCCTATTTAATAATTGAGCTAAATGATCCGGTAGTTTGATCCCATTTGATTATTACGGAAATTGATATGATTATCCGAGGAATATGCCAGTTTTATAATATGAGTCAATTGAGTAGGGTAAGACTTTTTAAAACAGATTTGATAATGTAGCCTTTATCACTTAGCCATTATGTTAAGAGTAGGTGCACTTAGAAAAATGTATCATTGCTGTTACTTACATTCTAGTGCTATAGTTGGAGTGCAAAGTTATTTGATAATAACTAGATATTTTTTTAAAAAGAACGTACGAGTAATAACTGTAATTTTAACTAGAAAAAATGTTTCTAAGAAGTATAGTAGTCTAGTGGTCCCAATTATAACTTTTATTAATCTGTGATAAGCAAACGTTTGACCACTATCTTAAAAGCTAATGAAAAAAGCTAAAAGTAAACACAATCAGACTACACATTTACATGTATGCAAAGACGCTAACATACATATTCACACACTTACTCACACAAACCTAAGCACTCTTTTTTGCTTCCCCGTAGTCAGGTAACAATCTACCTTCCAATTATCTTATACAACTAGCAAAAAAGTTTATTATCTTTAAAAGTTAATTTAGTCAGCACCAAGATATAATTTTAGTTGTTGCTTATTTCTGTGTTAAATGAAAATAATTGTGGCAATTCCCGAAATGCCGAGGAGTATTTCCGAATACTCCTAATATTTATGCTTAAAAAATGTCGGATAAGAAATCAAATCAATATTTCGTTCTCCGCTAATAAAGTTTAAGTCTATATAATGAACTTCAAAAGCTCGAAGTATCTAAAGCCGGATGCCATACAGCCTTGATCATAGAATCAAACTTAGCCGAAGTCGGACCAAGTTGGCAAACTTCCTCAGCACCCTGGTTTATTAAACTGCTGTGATGCCATCTAAGATTACCCGATGCAAATATAAACTTTGGTATTAACTTGAAACCGCAGATGCAGCATGTCAATGTTTGTTCAGAACCTGTATTGCTTGAGAAAGTATGCTTACTATTGCTATTTTTATGTATACATTTGACTCAAGAAATCAAAATTTTGTGTTTTTTATGTTGTTGTTTCTCTGTATGCGAATAGTATGTTCAGTCGAAAAGAAAAACATAGAATAGACGAGCAATGCTGACAAAAGATTAGAACAGAACCATATTACCAAAAATTATGTTGAATTGTAAGCCAAGACGATATAATTTAATTGAAAATTACAAACGAATTACCCTTATCATGGCTAATTGTGAATTTAAATACAATTAGTGAGTTAATCTAGTGGACTTAAAAGAGGCACTCATGATAGTATATGACTTAAAATGTAGTAGGTACATAGTTAATTAACTTCTTTAATTATGATAACAAATTTGTGTGGAAAAGTGTGACTGACTCATTCATAGTCACATCTAATTTAAAAAAAATCTAAGTCATGAAAGTAAGAACCGAATAAATAACAAGTCGCAGATAGATAGACAAAGCCGTATTTTTATAGTGAAAGTTTCAAACAATTTTTAAGAATACTGACTCAAATTTATATTCCGGCACCTTGAAAACCAGTCATTCTAGGCCTAGTGTGTATAAAACCCTTGACCACATTATCACTTGTCATCAGATGAGAAAGTGGTCAAACGCTAGCCTATTACAGATAAAACAATAACTAAACGCAAGCAAAGCTTAAAAAAACCGACTTCACCGCTTTATATTCGGAACCTTGATTTAATGTATTACACACGCATTGACTATAACACAAAAACTGGAGATCAGATCTTGATAAAATTTCAATAGGACCACATGCCACCAGCTTTCAAATAAATAATAATGATCAAAATCCTCTTTTTTGTGAAGTCGGTAAAAAAAAACATACTTTCAGCTTCGCATAACTAAATGCTTTAGAAATTAAATATCTAATGAGTTTATATATGGAAACTGTACTCGCTCAGGGTAGGTAAAATATTATTCGAAATCAAAATCAATTATTTACATGAGCCCCAAAGAAGCGCTCATGAAAGTTAATGACTCTACTGCCAGATTCGAAATTTTACAGCCATCTCGAGAAGAATCTGGCAAGAAACTCGGCGGCGCATTTTTTTTTTCAATATTATTTTTTAATAATTTCTTAACACTACTATATAATAATTATATTAAACTAGGTATATCTATATTATATAGTCGCTAGAAAGCGCTTGAGATCTTTTGCCGCCAGATTTAAACTAATTTCTTCACACATTTTTAAAATTTATTCAATACTAGCCGTGCCCCGCGGCTTCGCCCGCGTTAATTAAGTTAAAAAGTAGCCAATATTATTCCTGAACCTTGCTTGGTTGTCGTATAGACTAGTGGGCAGTCCTAGTGTCCGGAACCATAACCATCTACATTCAAAATTTAATCAATATCGGTTTATTCTTTACGTAGATACGTGATAACAAAAAATCACACATACAAACTTTCACATGTATAATATTAATATCCTAAATATTATTAGATAAAGAGCAATCAGTTTTACAAACGAGAAACCAAAGATAAACATAATAAACACATTATGAGGAACACAACCACAGATCACTTGATAGTTACTACAGACACAACCCCAACAAAACCCCTCAACTTTATGAGGCCATGCCTCCTAGAACAAAGTTGTCATTGTTCACACGATCAAAGCAAACCACTACGTGACCAAAATTTTGCATAAACTAATAAAGGTCCCTATTACGGGACAATACATAAATTATCCCAAGATTTTGCGCCAAGTCGTCGGTTAACTTGAACGGTATCACTTAATCTAACACCATTAGGTTACCCTTTCGATCGATGTTCAAAATGGACCGTGATCACTTAAATGGTTTCAATATAATTTCCAAATAAAGTATATATCAGTGTATATATTACGTTGTTCTCGGCAGTAGTTACATATTTGAGCCGTTTGTTGTTGAAAAACTGGACCCGTGGGGACCGGAAGCTTATTCTATTTTCAAAAATCTATCAGAGCGCCTTGTTGAGGCAACGCGTGATCAAAATGCTGGTTCTTATTTGTCTCAACGTATTAGCAGTGCAATTCAGAGAGCCAATGCCACCAGCATGACGCTGCCCACTGGTGGGCTTGAGCACTTGAATTACCTATAACCTCGATGTCTTGTCTTAACTTAGGTCTTTGCTGTATATAGTTTTAGTTTACTTTTAGAAATGCAGGCGATTGGCCCGTATTTAGGACTACCTTAATCACAGATGATATAAAAAACGTAATTGCTTTACCACCCATCTTCATCTCCTGCATCTTATCCATTTGTATTTATGTCCTAGAAGACAAATTTAAACAACGCATTATAAATTGTGCGTACTTAGATATTTATTTGCTGCTGACGCGCACTGTTTCATAATATATATCGAATATCTAAGTATTGAACGCACATTTTTTATATAAAAAAGTTAAGTGAGAGTCTACTAATTATCTAATTATCTTTGTTGTATATAGAAAGTGTAAATACTGAAATAGTATCTACATCCACAATTTGAACTAACCCTTTATTTACTAAGTATCTCACGCGGGCAAAGCCGCGGGTAATACAGCTAGTTATTTATAAAGTTTCATGAAGTTATATAAGTATCAGCTGCGACTATATATTTATACCTATAAGACTTATTTACCTAACTAATAGAGCTCATGTCATATATTATTGGAATATTATGACATAAATATTTAATTTTACACAATAGATTAAACATAAGAATAGTTTCTCTATAATAGACCTTAGAATAATACCGACAAAGCGTATTCAATTCAAAGGAGTACATCTAATTTTAAAACGTACATCAATTTTCTGATAATTTTTTATTCTATAATCCTACTAATAATATTATAAACCCGAAAATTTTATTGAAAGTGTGTAGGTATGTTTGTTTCCTTTTCACGTTGTAATGAATGAAAGGATTTAGATTAAATTTGGAATTAACATAGGTTATACCAAGGATTAATACAAAGGCTACTGTTTAACTTGATCAATGCGAGCGAAGTCGCGGGACAAGGCTAGTATATTATAAAACAATTTCATACTTACTACTCTTACATACCGGCACATAGTTAATACCGGAGTCTAAACCTACCTCAACAGATAGACTGTCAATTTTATGATCTTACTATCTACGCCCCGTGGTTTTACCCGCGTAAATCCCGTACCAGTGGTAATTCCGGGATAAAAAGTAGCCTATATATTAATAGGGTGTTAGCTACTCCATACGAAATTTCATCAAATTTGGTACAGTCGTTTGAGCGTGAAGAAGTAACAAACATACAAACACACAAACTTTGACTTTAAAATATTAGTAGTATAAATAAATTGTATAAGATCATCCATGTACCTAATATTATCCAATGTAGTATTTACAAACTTTAATTCAAAATTCAAACACGTTGAAGACAATAATACACAAGATTGAGTCTCATCTTAACCTGTCGATCAAAACCGATCATGAATATTAATTATACCATTGACATGTAGCAATATCTTGCAGGAGCACTTGATATGCATAATAAATTGTTTTAAAGGCCTTTAAACGAGGGTAGGGGGCATGACACGTCATGGACGTAGTAAGGGTAAACGTTAAGAAATCGAGAGACATGCAACAAATAAATCCAACAAGCGGGAATGGAACTCGATCACTGAGGGTTCCGTTGTAACACATGGATTCGACACGCAATTTGCCGGTTCCATTGTATTTTTAACCGACTTCTAAAAAGGAGTTTCTTGATTCGACTGTTTTTTATGTGTCCTAGAACTTTTTTCTAGGTGAACCGATTTTGATGATATTTTTTTTTATTTGATAGCTGGTGGTGGTGGTGGTTCTATTTTAATTAAGATCTGATCAGTTGTTTCTGATTTATTAAATCTTCAATAAATAACCCACGTATTTTATACATTTAATCTGACCTGAAAGATAAAGCGATTAAGTCAGTTTTTAATTTATATTATTGTTTATAGTTAACACTATACTTCAAGTTGCTTCTAAAGATATTAAGTTTTTTTTTTACTACAGGTAAATAAATAATAATAAATTGATAACCATTTTTCTATTTAAGGTTTTATAGGAAGGTACATCCTTAAATTCTCAGTATTTTTTTTTTTATTATATGTGCTATGATACATAATATAAAAAAGATACTCGTAAATTGTAGATAGCCGTCTAATCAATATCAAAGTCAGTTTGTTAAGACCATTTATCATTGTTTACTATTTTTTTGTAAAAACAATGTTCCGGCGATCATATCATTATCATTATTATATCATAATCATTATTATAGTGGTCAAACGCAAGTCTGCCACAGAAAAAGAAAAAGATTGACGATCTTATGTTGTAGGTATAACACTGAAGTGTACGATTAGTAATATAAACATAAGAAAATATAGAATCTAAAAAAAAAATCGTTTATTAACATAAGCCTCTAAGTAGCACTTAAAGAAAAGAAGATTTTCAGGGTTTATCCCTGAAAATCTAAAAATATCATTAAAAATAAGGTCTCGTTTGCTCCCCTGCCTCCGAAACCCTAAACATTACCAATGTCAAACTTGCTTATCTAGGGTCAACCAACTGATTATGTTGTATTTCAAAATCAACTTTAATCTCCCCAACATATTTTTGAGACGTTTAGCTTGGCTCTTTCAATTAAAAAAAAAGTACATATACAAAAGTATATCATGTACTTTTTTTATAATCAATCGGTGAACACAAATCCCGTGTGTAAAGATTTTCATCATGAATTTATAATTATTATAATTTATTTATCTTCTACCTAAACAATGCTGAGCCATTAAAGGAATTCAAAAATCGTTTTTCATTGAAACTTGATAAAGTAAACTGTTTTCCACCAGAAGGTACATTTTATATTCTGAACCCCCCTAACCTGATTACGTCCACGTCAGGGTATAACTGTCACTCACGAGCACAATAACCTTGTCAGTTAATTTAGCAGGGGATGGAATAATTAATTTGTGCTGATGATGTTTTCTTGCGTATAGCGTTTATTGGATTTTTAAGGTTGATGAGATCTACGTCGAGGTAAAATTTGTTACATGAAATTTTGAATATCTGTATTATTTTTTTATTTTTAAATGTATACGAGTATTAAATATACATTAATGCTTTCACACTCATATTCCAATACTTACTTCGATGAGTTGTGTCGCGGGTGCCAGAAACATTGATATCAAACTCTCAATCACACACAATACCAGAAACACCAATTTCTCTTGGGGAAAAACTTGTTTTTCACTGGGAATCAAACCCGATACCGGCTGTTTAGAAGGCGGACGTGCACTCAAAACTAAACCAACGGGCAGTTGATATAATGTCGCTACTTATCATATAAAATAAATTAATGATTCCTAAATATTTCCTAAGTAAGTTTTTTTACACATTCATGTCAAATAGAGAAATTGCACATTCATGTCAAATAGAGAAATTAAACAAAAGGCACGTGCCTTATAACGCAATCAAATCAATTCATTTATTGAAACGTTTAATAATAATAAATATTATTTATTTTTATTATTTATATTATATTATAAATATGTATCATATCAGGAAGGTACAGCTCATGTCCATGAGCTATGCGCATGATAAAACGTGTTTTTTTATTTATTTAATAGGCTGCATTAAAATAATTTTAATTAATCAATTTTAAGAATAAGAAGATATATTGACGCAAGCAAAGCTTTAAAAAAACCGACTTCACCCCTTTATCTTCGGGCCCTTGAGCAGATTAAATGTATTAAACACGCATTATTGACTATAACTCAAAAACTGCTGATCATATCTCGATCAAATTTAAATGTCAAAAAAAAAAAACAAAATCGGTTCACGTGGAACGAAGTTACGAGATAATACACACAAAAAAAAAATACTCGAATTAATAGTCAAATTGAGTACCTCCTCCTTTTTTGTGAAGTCGGTAGAAAAATACGTATTGCATGCAACAAAAATGGAGTTAATATCAATTTTTACATGTTGTATCAAATTTAGGACATTTTGTATTTACAAAAGCACGAAATTTATAATAATAAGAGTAAATAAGCTTATTTTTTTTTTTTGATACAAACATTTATAGTAAATAAGCTTAATTTATCTTATAAACATTAATTATCTATATGTGAAAGTAGCAAGCTTTCACAAAAGCCGTAGACATCGTTTAGGATATTATACCAATCGCCTATCATCACTTTGTATATATCTTAAGAGAAAATATCTACCTTGTAAACCCAAGAAATTCTTGAATTTACAAAATAACTAATCCTCGGGTTCAAAAAGGCAACGTACCCTAAACAGTCCCTAAAAAGTTAAGCCGCAAAGAATGCATAATTAAGGGCTCATCCTCACCTACGCGAACAAAATCTCAGCTTAGTTACGAATAAACACGGAAAATACAGGGACAAAACTACTTAACACTTTAAGCCCAACATTCTACCACTGCCACTCAATTTTTAACAGTCTCCTAATTCCACTTTAAGTATCCAAGTCATAAACCCTTACGTTGGTTAAGCCTCAAGATTTCCACTTTTTCACTTAAGATCAAGTTGATAACGGCTGTTTAATATAGCCGCTTTGCTGCCTGTAAAGAAAAGTTTTGACTAGACAAAGTAGGTTGAGGGAAGTGGCACTCCAGTAGAATGCTAAGCGGGAATTCCGCCTGGTATCTCACCACTTCACTTTAGTTACTGTGCAGTAAAGTGTGAAAAACGTGCGAGTGCTTTGAGATGAAAAATGGCATGCAGTCTTTTAGAACGGTTTTTTGATAGGGTTTTAGCACTGAAACGGCTTTTTCAATTTTGTGGTACTATGGGTAGGATGTTATACAAAATAATGAATTAATTATGAGATAAATCTTGGAAATAAATTAGGTGAATATCAATTATTTATGGGCAACGATATCGAAACGCTGGCGATACGATTTAGGTGGATTTCAGTATAGCAAAATTAGAAAGACATTATACATTTTATACTGTTTAATATATATTGTATAAATACACCCGCTTAGATTAAAACTGTTTAGGTAAAGGGGATAATTAAAAAAAAAAAACAAATTGTTAGGGTAAACGCCCATTTTACTTATTATTACACTATTATAGAGGCATAAGTTTGTGAGTGTGTTTGTATGTTTGTAAGTTTTTCACACTTAAACGATTACACCAATTTTAATAAAATGTCCTATGGAAGTGGCCGACTTAGGTGGGTAAAACCGCGAGGAACAGGAATATTATTAATACGAAAGTTTGTAAGGGTTGGGGTATGTCAGTGTGTTTGTATGATATTTGAACGTCATTTTAAAAAAGTCATTTAAATTTAAACAGTTATCTAACGACACTCAAAAATCACACATTTTGAAAAATAACACAAAATTAATTATGTCATTTTTTTAATTTTCGCGACAAACTTTGTCTCAATTTTCACTTGTTAATTGATCAAAGTCGACTATAATATAATACCTGAAAAATGGCAGGGACACGTCCATCGAAAGGCAAAACGTGGTAAAACGGTTAATCAATTTACGTTTACCCTGTTGATTGGGTGCAAACATGATTTACTTTGTTATGTGGCACTGGGCATGCGCAGAAATCTTAATAAGTAGAGGTGACATAATAGTAAATATAAAAAAAAATGAGTTTCACTCACAGGAGAGACGTCTGTCCAGATCCACATATCTATTTTATGTTTAGATATTTTTTCAGTTTTCTTATATAACAATATGGTTATTAGTAGCGTTATTTCCCCTATATAAGTAGATTTTTTATTAGCTTGCGTGAAATAACTTTTATCAATTCTTGATTTCCTTTGTAATGTGTCACTAGACACACACGCCATCTTAGAGTGTCAAGTTGACAAAATAACAGAGCTTTTAACTAAGCACTCGTGTATCTTGAACTGCCTGTTGGCTTAGTTGGGTGGCGTTTGCGTTCTAAGCAGGGGTATCGGGTTCGATTCCCGGCGGGAACACAAGTATTCTTCCCATAGAAAATGTGTGTTGCTGGTTCTGGTTGTGATTGTGTGTGTGATGTGAATATTTCCGGCACCCACGACACAAATGTGGAACTTAGTGTGGCGCTGTGAGTGTGAAAGCGTTAGTTTAATGTTAGTTTATGTTATGTGTATCTATATGCATATTGTTAAATTAATTTTCAGCCATTTTCGTAATTTAATAACTAAGCAAACTTTTTAATTATATTTAGCATTAATTAAGTAAGGTAGATTAAAAAATACTTATCTGTTAGAGTGTCAGTAGCACGTTCATTGAAAGAGAAAATGGGATAAAACAGTTAATACATTTTAGTTCGACCTGTTGATTGGGTGCGAATACAATTTCCTTTGAATTGTGATACTGGACACGCGCTAATCTTAGAGTTGACAAAATAACAAATGTTATAAATTTCTAGTTTCACTAATTGGACACACATGCGTCTATACAGCTATTTAACAACTTTATCTACCGTAAACGCGGAACAACATTGTGTGTAAATTTATTGACAATGCTTTACAATACAATAAGTCTTTATTGTCACCTTAAAAACTGGTATATGAAAAAAAAATTACATAAAGGCTACAATAGGCGGTCTTATTGCTTTAAGCGATCTCATCCAAACAACCTCTTAAATCTATGTCTGTCAGACAACCTAACGATTTAAACACTTGCACTTTTGCATAAAAACTAACTGTACATAAAAATTTGCATATAGAGGTTATATGAAAAATATCAACTTGAAAAATTTGGTATTAATTATCGCACAAATACGACTCCAAAAACATTTTTTTTATAAAATTCTAACATGCTGTAGTAGGATTTCATGGACTTAAAATGTTGTTCATACCGTGATCAGTTTCCGAATAAACCCTTTGATTAGAAATAACAACACTACCCTGATACATTTTAAAACACTTACCTGAAAAAGTGACAAGGTCACGTCCATCGAAAAGCAAAAGGGGTAAAACGGTTAATCAATTTTCGTTTACCCCGTTGATTGGGTGCAAATTCGATTTTCTTTGTAATGTGACATTGTTCATTCACTGTCGAAGTTTTTGCTGGCAGAATGACGAAAACGTTTTCATTTATTGCATTGTAAACATTAATTGTAAATGTTTACTCTAATATGTGACTTATTTAATACTATTGCATTTGAATGTCACCGAGACATATTATTAATTTAGTTGTACTCGTAAAGTGGTATATTTTTATTTTTACTGTTGTGTAATTATTAGTGTTCGTCTAATAAGCGCATTGGGTAGGTCTCCGCTCTCAGTACCGTGGGCCTAGCAAGCATTTTCAACTGACTTCAAAAAAGGTAGTTTTTTTTTATTTGACTGTATGTTTTTTTATGTATGTTACGCGATATCACCGCCAATTATGAATCGATGTTGATGATTATTTTTTGTTTGGTAGAGTATACTTCAGAGTTGAGCCGACATCGGTCAAGCCAAAACCGAAAAATAAGCGATGAGAGAGGTTTTTTAAGCTTTGCTTGCGTTTCATGTATTATTCAAGAGAGTGACTATAACGTATTTCTCGTATTTAGTATTCAAAAATTTTTTTTTCCACCGAGTAGTCTTCGCAGACAGAAGGCGGTCACGTGTTCAGGCGTTTCGCGTCCGAGTCCCGCGTTTTAATTTTAATTCTAATTTGTGGTATGATGGACGATATGGTCTGCACTTATGTTCCGCTTGGGGTGTATTATGCATTTCTGCCTCTCTTCTGTCTTCGGTAACTACAAAAGTAGGTATTTTAGATAATAGTAATGATGATTGATATATGCGAAAGTTGTGTCGAATGTGTTTATGCCGTTGAAGCTGATGCATGAGTTTTTGAGGTGGATGGCTGAGGGAAATCTGGCATATTTTCTGGAGCGGCGAAACCTCTTCTCTATAACATTCTAAAAGAGTTCTCATTCTAATTTCCTCTGTAGCCTAGCCAATGGAGAAGTACATGTTTGCAGTAGTATGAGTTCCGCATCCGTTTTGATGTTGCTACGAACCACAACGGGCACGTGAGCACAGGATAAACAAAAGATACTACGTAACACGGAAAACGTGAACACGTGACTGTATTCTGTATATGAAGGCCCTGAAAACGTCCTTGAACACAAACCTAGTTTTATTAGTCCCACTGTGTATAATAAACAAAATAAATGAATACAGGGGGACAATGAAATACAATTGCAATACAAGGGTCGGTAATCTTTGGTGAAAAATTCATAGTGCATAAGGTTGTTAAAAATTTAAGACCCGGCTTGCGCAGTATGCAGATCTCTTCCCGAATTAAAAACCAAGAATACTAACAAGTTGTACCCACAACATAAGTTACTGAACTTAGTGTGGGGTAGTGAACATAAAATCGTAAAAATAATTTTAAGTGATAAAAATTAAAAAGGATAAAGTGATTTATGTTACTATAAAAAGTTATAAAAATTTTAACTGCCAGTGCTACAAATGCACCCTTTGCTAAATCTTCCCTCTGAATCCTCTTTGTAGGATCATTTTTAATCCTTTTGTGTTTCAGCAGTAGTGAGATTATTTCAAATTAGTTTTCAGCGCTTTGTTTGAATACTAGAACAGAGATTAAGCAGTGCTTCTATTGTATATTTAAAGTAAGTTCTTTGTAGATATGTGAAGCGTTGTTATATTAATTTGTCTTCATGTTATAAACATCCTGTCTTAAAAAATGCTAATAATATACACTCTATTATTTGAACATCTATTACCATCGGTTGTGATCGGCTTGTATTAGAAACGGACACAACCCTCACATTAAGATTGCCCAAGAACTAGAATAGACCAAAAGTTCGGAAAGAGGAATTTTCGTTAGTGCAGCCTTAGTTCAGCATTGAGATATCATAGGTTGGTAATAAAACCAATACATTTTGACCATACTAAAGGAGTCAATAATATCAAATCTAAAATACTAAAGGAGTTAATATATCAATAACAATGGTCAGTACCATTGTGATTGATATTAGTGGTTGAAATTACAGTTGCTTGTAGCCATCAGCCTATGCAATTCTCAGCATCGGCTAATAAGTGGTAACCGTCCTGTTGGCATAAGATACTTGGACTTTGTGGTCTCCGTCACTAGGTTCAAGTTTTGCAGAAGCACGATCATTTGTGTGATAGCGTTGAAACAGCTTTAAAATTATTTTATCAATAAGTCAACTTCAGGTCTATAAAGAGCTTCTCCATACATATTAACTGAATTAAGCGTGAATGAGTCCACAGCCAATGCTCAGTGATACGTAAAATTACACCCGTGTGCCACAAAATAAAATCATATATTTGCGAACGGAAGTTATTGGGTTCCCGACAAGATGTAGGTACGTGAAACGAATTTTTATGAATGTGCCTACAAAGAACGTAAAAATAATACTGATATTTTATGCGATCTTGAACTATACGATTTATATTTACTACTTCTATTTTTGATACTCTCACTTTATGATAAAACACAAAACCTCTTTATTAACACTAAAATGAAAAATATTGAATAAATAGATAACTATTTTATTGTTAAAACTATCGTAGCTATCGTAATAATGTGTAATACACATTATGTTATAATGTTATATCCGAATTAAAACACGAAAATTTCGACTTACTTGGTAGTCGACTAGTTTCGGACAAATTAGTTGTCCTTCATCAGGATGAGTCAGACGCGCGATACGCCGAGGCGTGCGGCTCGGGCAGCGGCGCGTGAGAGTCACGAGGCGATCTTTGTCCGAAACTAGTCGACTACAAAGTAAGTCGAAAATTTCGTGCTTTAAGCCGGATATAACATTGAAACATAAATAGATAACTATACAGGCGCAATGGCGATTTTATCGTTGAGAAAGATCTGTTCCATACAATCTTTTTACTATTACTTAAGTAATGTATCACCCTCTTATTGTATTAGTTTTCCTATGTGGTCATGTAAACCATAAATTGGCCCGTAGTTTACCTCAGACACACATACAAATGTTGCTAATTTACTTTACAAAAGTACTACAGCGACCTAACATTCACGCTATTTCAAATGTGTGCGTGCTAAGATTATATTAATATGTGATCTTATCATTCTCATGTGACTTGTGTCACTGGAAGCTAATGTTCACATTGTACGCGATATCTGGTGCTTTTATTTTTTCAAGATCCAATATCTGACCACTATCTCACCTGATAGCAAGTGACTTTGCAGAAAATTTGAACTTTCGCATTGGCCTGTTGAGCAGCGCGGTGGGGGTGCGGGGTACGATGTTCGCTCTCTACGCTAGTACTGTAATAATATGGACTGTGGTCCTAGAGTTTATAAGAATTGCTTTTAAGCTATTTCATCTCAGTTACTGATATTCCCATTAATTTAGACCTTGCGCTTGTAAATCAAGAGATTTTGGGTTGCCAACTAAAATGCGGGCGCTTACCTTACTCACTTTTCATAGTAAACGGTCTGTAGGCTCGATTTGTAACCATTCATTTCAGGTGTCTTATGGACTAAACTAACGTGGATTTTATTATTATTTATGTACGACTAAACAAACATTTCTACAAACCATGACCACAATCTCATTCAATTTTGAACTGCACATTGGCTTAGTTGGGTTCGCACTCAACTGAGCCAATGTGCAGTTCGCTTTTTAAACAGCTGGTATCGGGTTCGGTGGAACCATAAGTTTTCTCCCCTAAGGGAAGTTTGTGTTTCTGGTTCTGGGTGAGATTATGTATGTGTAATGTGATTGTTTCCGACACAAATCAACGAACTTTGTGTCACGCTAAAGCGTTTATGTTTAAGTTATGTTACATAAAGAGATTCGAAAACGAACGAAAGTCACTGACATAGCCCGGCGGATAAGCAAGTTGAAACGGCAACAGGCAGGGCACATAGTACGCAGAACTGATGCCAAAAGTGTCTCGAATGGAGGCCACGGACTGGCAAGCGCAGTGTTGGAGGACCACCCACAAGGTGGACGGACGACATAATGAAGGACGCAAGAAGAGGCTGGATGCAGGCCGCTAACAACCGTTCTCGATGGAGATCTTTGGGGAAGGCCTATATCCAGTAGTTGACTTCTTGCAGCTAAGATGATGATGATGATGGTTAATGGCACATTGAACTACTTTGTAGTCTCTTCTTGAATAACTCCTTATTATACTTTTCGGGAAACACTGTACAATAGGGCGTTCTATTCTTTTGCAGTTCTTATAATAAAATTGGAAGTGAAACGCTTCGTGCGAATGGTAGGTTATTTAACCGTTAGAGAATGTCGCATTGCCGTCTGTCTAGAATGTCTAGATGTTTCAACTATAAATCTGTGGATCTCATGAAACCTAAAATCACCAGGACGTGTTTATACCTTCCATTTGATTTTGAAAACATTTCGAAATAGCTATGACAGTAGTATTTTTTAAGTACTTGTTAAACACATTTTTATTTGTAAATTTTTATATTAATAACTAAAATCTCTATTGTATTTTTTGTGGCTCATCGGTCGAGTGGTCCGCACCCTCACCAAATGACATGGGCGTTTTTTGGTCACGCACAAATACTAAACTATCACTCCAAAATTAGACCATAACAGAACATAAACAAGATCTATTTTCGCTTGCTATCTTAAATGTGCCAATGACCTAAATGCAGCAATTACAGGTGAAAATAGCAGAGCGAAATTAATTGTGATTTAATGCCGTTCTAATTTTATTAAAAGCTGCCTGTTCTTTATTCTTTTATTTTTGTGTTGTGGTGTAGTTGATAACCCGCTGAGTTCAACATATAATAAAGTTACTAATATTATAAATGCGAAATTTTTGAAAAGTATCTGTACCGGGCTGGTACTAGTGCGCTGGATTGGAGGGATGGAGGGCAGGGCTTCCAGTGAAACAATTTCTGCCAGGAGGATTCCTTCTTCTTTATTGGAGTGCTATACAGAGCTGGGTACTGAATGCTCCCCATACAAACCGCACAGTCTTTTATATCAAATTGTCCACAAAAAAGAACGGCGATGTTATTGGCAGACCAATGGGAGACCCGGAATTTTTACCAATAAGAATCTTGTTAGCTAAGTCTATTGTAACGGTCGGCCGTTATTTTGGCGGGAAAGTTTTATTGCTTTTCTATTTTGACTTGTGCAATATGGAGGGTTGTGGATATCTGTTCGGACTAATGTTAAAAAGTTGTTAAAACCTTGTCCACAACCCTCACACATGTCCTACGATATGTGGTCATGGTCTATCAATAATTATCGGCGTTTTTATATTCTAACGCACACATATGTAACTTACAATCTGTCTACGCCCACATCTAAACTTTTACCCACACACGTAAACAATTTCAACCCAAAACAAAAAACTTAAAAATAGACAACATAGCTAACTTACGGACTAATCTTAGGTCTAATTACTATCTATTTCAATTAATTATATTCATTTTAAACTGTTATTTAACCTAAAATTAAGCTTTACAAGTTTGTAGGGAACTATTTCCCTCCTATTCATTCCTACGCTGTCACCCGTCGCGCCATCCCTGTTGCCGTGCGTTACTATAAATATTTAATGGCGCGCACGGCGCCGCAGCCATCATTCATGCGCGGATCGCGGCGGTGCGCGGGTCTCGTCGTCCTGCACATTACTCCCGCCGTGCGAACTTGTTGCATCTTCTTCCGGTGCTGGAGCGACGTCCTCGATGGGCAGAATGACCAGCTTCCTTACTGGCCGTCGCAGCACTCCTCCCTTTGTCTTGATGTCCACGGTGCGCACGACGTTGTCCGGGCCAGGATACGTAGCGATGACCTTTCCTCGTACCCATACGTTGCGAGGCAGGTTGCTGTCGATGAGCTGCACCAGGTCGCCGACTCGTACTGGTGGTCCTCGTCCATGAGGCTCCCGCCGGTGTTGCAGCTCGGGTAGGTACTCCCGGAGCCATCTGTCCCAGAAGACGTCGGCGAGTCGTTGTGCGGCGCGCCAGCTGGACCTCTTGATGCTGTCCTTCTCGTCGAAGCTGCCCGGTGTCGGTACTCGTCCAGGTCCACCCAGAAGGAAGTGGTTCGGAGTGAGGGCCTCTGGGTCCTCCGCGCTGACTGAGACATGAGTCAGCGGGCGGCTGTTGACGGTGTTCTCCACTTCGGCCAGTAGAGTTGCGAGGACTTCTTCTGTTGGACAGCGCTCGTGTAGGGTGGCTGTCAGTGCTGTCTTCACCGACCTCACCATACGCTCCCAGGCACCTCCCATGAAAGGTGCGCCAGGAGGGATGAATCGCCAGGAGATGCTCCGCTTGGCCGCTTCCCCTGATGTTGCTTCGTTTATCGCCTGGCGTAGCTCCTTGTCTGCTCCCTTCAGGTTGGTCCCGTTGTCAGACCAGATCTGGGTCGGACATCCTCTTCTTGCGATCATGCGTCGAAGGGACATGATCGCTGAACTCGTGCTGAGTGACCCCGCAATCTCCAGGTGGATCGCTCTCGTAGTAAGGCAGGTGAAGATGGCGACGTATCTCTTCTGGTTGGCTCGACCCACGATGACTGTCAGTGGGCCGAAGTAGTCGACTCCGGTGAAGGTGAAGGCGCGTTGATGATGAGCAAGGCGACACGGCGGTAGATCTCCAGTCCTCGGATACGGAGGGGCTTGAGTCTTCATTCGGCAGTGCAGGCATTGACGAAGAAGCGTGCGAGTGATGGGTCGCACGCGCAGAATCCAATACTGTTGTGTGCACTTGTTGATGGTAGCCTCTACGCCGGCGTGGTGAAGCTGGCGATGGATGTGTTTTATCCATAGCTTCACAGTATGATGACTGCCATCTAGTATCATCGGGCTTCTGACTTCTTCGCTGACGTGTTGTGTAGCTTCGATGCGGCTGCGCAGTCTCAGGGCTTCTTTCTTGTACTCGACGCTCAGCTGATGAAGGCGACTCTCTTTGGTGACCGGCTTGGCTGACTTGATGTCTTCTATTTCTTGATCAAAGGAGTCTTCTTGCGACGATTTCATCAAGAGGTCTTCAGCTGTCTGTAGAAGCTCGGCGGTGACAGGAAGAAATTTCTTTTCTTCTTTTGGCGTCGACTTCGGCTTTGAGACTTGAGGCGACGTCTGCTTGGCTGTCTTCCTCCAGTCCGGATCTGTTTCTCTGTTCTTCTTGCTTCGCTTGTAGTTGACCTTCTGTTTAGGATTTCTGCAGAGTTGAATGAACTGCAGAACCCTTGCTGTTGCGAAGCGAAGTCTATCCCAGGTTGAAAACCTCGAGACATCTGGTAGTCCTTCTTGAAGCTTCTTTCTTCTGTTGGCGGTGACGTGGTGAATTTTCTCTTCTCCCGTCGGCTCCGCTGGTATTGCTGTAGATGCTTCAGTCGGCCAGGAATCTTCTGTTTTGTAGAGAAATTCCGGCCCTCTATACCATCGATGATTCTTGTTGAAGTCGGCTGGCACGTCTCTCGTGGCATCGTCGGCGACGTTGAGCTTCGTCGGGATCCAGCGCCACTCGTTGACTGTTGACCCGTCTTCTATTGCAGCTAGACGGTGCGCCACGAACGGTTTGTATGTTCGTGACCCCGTTTTGATCCAGGTGAGGACCGTCTTGCTGTCTGTCCAGAACGTCTTCGAGTCCGGCTTCCTCTCGTGTTCCTCTATGACGGTTTCGGCTAGGCGCGTTCCCATGACTGCTGCTTGTAGCTCTAGTCGCGGAATTGACGTGAGCTTCAAAGGTGACACCTTCGCCTTTGCTATGATGAGTGACACGTTGACCTCGTTGTCCGGTGTGACCGCCCTCCAAAATAGGACAGCGCAATAAGAGGACTCGCTGGCGTCGGTGAAGATGTGAAGCTGGAGTGTCGTGGCGTCGCTGTAGTTCAGGTATCTTCTAGGTATGGCCACGTTGCTCAGCTGTCGTAGGTGCTCCATCCATCTTCCCCATTGTTCGGCGAGGTCCTCTTCCAGCTCGTCGTCCCATGTCGTTCCACGGCGCCAGACTTCCTGTAGGATTTGCTTCGCCCTGATGGTGACAGGTGACGCGAAGCCGAGGGGGTCGAAGAGCGACATGACGATGCGAAGTGCTTCTCTCTTCGTCGGTTTCTTCCCCTCGATCAGCGGTGGTGGGATGCGAGCCATGTTGAGGTTGAACGTCAGCTCATCTGTGTCCGTCTTCCAGATTAGGCCGAGGACTCGTTCTGTTTCTTCCTGTTTATAGAGCTCGATGTCGTCTGTTTCTTTTTTCTCGCCAAGTGCTTCCAGCAGGCGTGGCGAATTCGGTTTCCATTGTTTGAGCTCGTAGCAGGCTTTTCTGTGCACGTTGCGCACTTCTGTTGTGATGCGCACGGCGTCTTCTAGACTTCGGAAGCTGTCCAGGTAGTCGTCGACGTAGTGCTTCTGTATTATGGCGTCTGCGGCTGCAGGATGAGTGTTCCTGTGCTTCTCGGCGTTCAAGTTCTTGACGTAAATTGCTGTTGATGGTGAACTTGAAGCTCCGAAGATAAGCGAAGTCATTCTGTATTCTTCTGGAGGCTGGTCGTCTCGTCGATCCCGGCGCCAGAGGTAGCGGAGAGCGTCTCTATCTTGATGACGTAGCTTGACCTGCATGAACATCTCCCCGATGTCCGCTGTGACGGCGACTCGATGTTGCCTGAATCGCATGATGACTCCCGGCAGTGACTGTAGTAGGTCTGGCCCCTTGAGCAGCATGTCGTTGAGTGCGACGCCCTTTGTTTTGGCAGCGGCATCGTGAACGACTCGCAACTTCTCCGGCTTCATTGGGTTGATGACGGCGAAGTGCGGTAGGTACCATGTTCTATCTTGAGTCTTCGTCTTCGGTGCTGGTTCGGCGTAGCCCTTGGTGATGAGCGCTTCCATCTGTTCGGTGTACCTCTTCTTGAGATGAGGGTCGCGATCGAGCTTCTTCTCTATGTTGAAGAGACGCTTCAAAGAATTTTCGTAGTTGTCTGGCAGGATGACATCTTCTTTTTTCCACAGAAGAGCTGTTTCGTATCTTCCTTCTTCGTTGTGGACTGTATTTTCTGTTAAGATACGTAGGGCTTGTTCTTCTGGGTCTGTTCTTGGCTTCTTTGGGTTGATGCAGAGTGCGTCCATCTCGAAGTACTTCTTCATGAGCTCCTCCAAGTTGTCCTCTTCGTGCTCTGTGACGTGTGTGACGTAGTCGATGCTGCGGCCCAGGGTGCGTGTGTGGCTCCCATGTAACACCCATCCCAGTGGCGTGAGAGATGCCACTGGTTGGTGTTTCTTTCCGCGTCGCAGCTTCGATGTGACGAGTAGATGCCAATTGTCTTGCCCGATGAGGATTCTTGGTTTGGCTTTCTCATAAGTGATGAGATTGCTGATGTCACGTAGATGGTCGCATTCTTCGACTTGTTCCCTGGCGACTTCCTGCGCTGAGACTTGAAGATTCTTGATCGTCCGTGCTTGAATGCACTCTTCGTTTTTGTTCGGCCCCCGAAGTGTGAAGTGTACTCTTCTCGACTTCGTTTCTGCTGTCTTCATTTCATTAATGGCTTCTATGCGCAGAGGTTCGACTGGTCCTCGTGCGCCGATGTCGTCCGCTATTTCTTGGTCGATGAGTGTGACCGTAGAACCGTCGTCCAGGAGTGCGAATGTGTCGACGACTCCCGCCGGTCCGGTCACCTGCACCGGGACGATCTTCAGAAATGACCGCTTTTTTGTAGCAGTCCAGGCGGAGTTGATGGTTTCCGATGCCCCCTTTTCTTCGTTTTTCTCCGACGACCTGACGTGATGCAGCATCTTGTTGTGATAATATTTGCAGCTGTCGATGCCGCAAGAGACTGGTTTGCAGCTGTGGGTCTTCGTTCTGTAGCGTAAACATCGGAAGCATAAACGTTGCTTTTTGGCGATGTCCCATCTGGAGTTCTCGTCCGCCCTCTTGAATTTGTCGCAGTCTGCTGTTGTGTGCCCCGTGTTTTCGCATACTGGGCATTTCGATGTTGACTGCTTCTCTGTTACGTTGTGGATCTTCTGTGTACGTCGGACTTGACTGTTTTCTGTTCCGGATCCAACTTGTTCCGGTTGGGCGAAAGGTCCACATAGTTCCGCTTCTTTTTTCATAAATTTTTCTATCTTGATCAGGTCCGGCTCCTCTTTTGCTTGTGTTGCGGCGAATTCATAGTAGCGGTAGCGCAGGGTCGGTGTCAGCTTCTCCACGATGATTTTGGCGACCTCTGGGTTGTAGAGGTAGTAGACGCAGTTTACCGCCCGTAGAATGGACACGGCGTTGGTCACTTTGCTGGAATATATGCAGATATCCCGAGGTGACTCAGTCAGGCGTGGCAGTGCCCGAAGTGTGTCCAGCTCTAGTGTGGCGATGGCTTCTGGTCTTCCAAATCTGTTCTCCAAGGTCTTCATGATATCCTCGGTGTTCGTGGTGGTGATGAGTAGACTTTCGACAGCTTCTTTGGCTTTTCCCTTCAGGTTTCTTCGCAGGCGGTTGATGTTCTCGACTGGTGAAAACATCTTCTCGGTTTCGAAGTATGCTGAGCGGAAGGGCAGCCAATCCTTATGGCAGCCGTTGAAGATGGGCAGCTCGATGAACTTCGGCCGTTGTCCCGCTTTGATGGCGAGGGTGATGGCTGTGGCGAGCTGCGTGTAGTCTGGTTGCGTGATGCTACTCGCTGATGGTTGCTGAGGAGTCGGTTGCTGATGATCTTCGTCTTGCTGTTGAGTTTTCTGATCGAGGACGATGATCGGCGGCTGTATGCTGTTCTGTTCTTGATCAGTCTGCTTCTTTATAGTCTGATCTTCTGTTTGCTGTTTGCGGCGTGCTTCATTAGCAATGGCGAGTAGGACTGGCGGTGGCTGTGTTTGTGCGAGCCAAGTGTCCACTCGCTCCTGTGTTTCTTCTTCTGATACGGAGACCTCGTCATCTTCTTCTTCCGTATCTTCAGCTTCCAGGGTTGCTATCTTGGCGGCGGCAAGCTCGACTTGCAAGCGCGCCATTTCTTCTTTGGCTTTTGCTAGCCGGAGTGCTCTCCTGGAGTATGTTGATCCCGACTGTTTCTTCTTATGAGGATCTGGCATCCTGCTCGGCAGTGGCAGGATATCTTCTGTTTTCGCTCTTTCTCTATGAGCTTCTGTTCTTGATTCAGCTGGAGCTCTTGTTCTTGTCGTAGTTCCCGTGGCCTCCGTCGCAGCCGATAGCGCTGCTGACGTTTGTGAAGCTGATGTCTCAGTGGTGGTGACTCCTGTCCCGGATGTCCCTGCAGTGGATGTTTCCATGGTTCCCATGGAGCTGTCTGTTGTTTCTGTATCCGCTGGGGACGGCTCCGTTCCTTGTCTTCGGCCTTTTCCGACCGAGCGAGTGACCGGCATGATCGTCGGTCTACAATCCCAAACTACGACCTGGTACTGGCGCTTGTGCCGTACCGTCGCAGCACCCCTGTTGGTGGGGCTGTTGGCGCTGATGGGTTCCCTGGTGGTGACGCGTTGGCGCTGGTGCCGACGGCAGTTCCCCGTTGCTAGGGTCGTCGGCGCTGGTGGCGATGCGTCGGCGCTGGTGGGTTTCCTGGTGGTGACGCGTTGGCGCTGGTGCCGACGGCAGTTCCCCGTTGCTAGGGTCGTCGGCGCTGTTGGCGATGCGTCGGCGCTGGTGGGTTTCCTGGTGGCGACGCGTCGGCGCTGGTGGGTTTCCTGGTGGCGATGCGTCGGCGCTGGTGGGTTTCCTGGTGGCGATGCGTCGGCGCTGGTGCCGAGCAGCGGTACCCCGTTGCTAGGGTCGTCGGCGCTGGTGCCGAGCAGCGGTACCCCGTTGCTAGGGTCGTCAGCGCTGGTGCTGACCGGTGGTACCCACTTGCTGGGTTCGTCGGCGCTGGTGCCGACCGGCGTAATACCTCGACGATCCGGCTTCCGAAGGACCAAAAATGTACCGGGCTGGTACTAGTGCGCTGGATTGGAGGGATGGAGGGCAGGGCTTCCAGTGAAACAATTTCTGCCAGGAGGATTCCTTCTTCTTTATTGGAGTGCTATACAGAGCTGGGTACTGAATGCTCCCCATACAAACCGCACAGTCTTTTATATCAAATTGTCCACAAAAAAGAACGGCGATGTTATTGGCAGACCAATGGGAGACCCGGAATTTTTACCAATAAGAATCTTGTTAGCTAAGTCTATTGTAACGGTCGGCCGTTATTTTGGCGGGAAAGTTTTATTGCTTTTCTATTTTGACTTGTGCAATATGGAGGGTTGTGGATATCTGTTCGGACTAATGTTAAAAAGTTGTTAAAACCTTGTCCACAACCCTCACACATGTCCTACGATATGTGGTCATGGTCTATCAATAATTATCGGCGTTTTTATATTCTAACGCACACATATGTAACTTACAATCTGTCTACGCCCACATCTAAACTTTTACCCACACACGTAAACAATTTCAACCCAAAACAAAAAACTTAAAAATAGACAACATAGCTAACTTACGGACTAATCTTAGGTCTAATTACTATCTATTTCAATTAATTATATTCATTTTAAACTGTTATTTAACCTAAAATTAAGCTTTACAAGTTTGTAGGGAACTATTTCCCTCCTATTCATTCCTACGCTGTCACCCGTCGCGCCATCCCTGTTGCCGTGCGTTACTATAAATATTTAATGGCGCGCACGGCGCCGCAGCCATCATTCATGCGCGGATCGCGGCGGTGCGCGGGTCTCGTCGTCCTGCACAGTATCAACTATATGAGAGGTAAATCTGAAACTCTGAGCGGATATCATAGTAAGCATAGAGCACAAATCTTGTCTTACAAATAGGTCAGAGGTTTTACTATAATTTTCTATCGACTTTACAAAAAAGGAGGAGGTACTCAAGTCAACTGTATGTTTTTTATGTGTGTATCCTCATAACTTCGTTCCACGTGAACCAATTTAGAATTCCTTTTTTTGTTTGAAAGATGTTGCTTTACATTTGGTCCCATTAAAATTTGATGAAATATCGCCAATAATGCGTGTTTAGTACATCTAATCTGATCAAAGTTCCGAAGATAAAGCGGTAAAGTCGGTTTCTTTTAAGCTTTGCTTGCGTTTAATTTATTTTATTTTAATCAATTAATTTTTAATAAATGAACAAATACATTAACAAACGGTTTTGTGTTAATCATCATTATTGTTCCACATATTTAGACAATACCTGTTTATAAATTCGAAAATGTGTGTGTATGTGATTGTGTGAATAATTACTATGTTTTAAATGCGTTAGAGAAGACTGGACAAATTTTAATAAATTCTGGTATGGATATAGTCTTTGACCCTGTAGAATAAGGTTACTTTTAACTTTTATACGAGTAGCTAACACAGGCGATCCCGCATGCCACAACTTTATCATATTTTTGTAAATAAAATAACATATATTATACAAGATTAACCAAGTTCCTAGTAAACAACATAAAAAGAAACACAATTTGGATTCTTGAACATAAACCAAGAAAAACAAGGGTAATCACAAAGTTGGAACAGGAAAAAGATCGAACAAGATAATTAGCAAAGTAGCAGCAAAGTTTTTAACGAAATGTTTAATTTGATTCTGATAAAGACCTGCCATTCAAAGGCTTTTTATTTTCACCCATCAGTGACTCAAAGCTCATTAAAGTTTAAAGTCTTTTGAAATCATCTGTAGAATGGACATATTAAAAAAACGCATTTATTAGGTCACTAAAAAGTTAAAAAAATGTAAGAAATGTGGTTAAAGTATACGTTACCAGGGCTAGAGTTTGGTGCAAATTTAACCACCCAAATATAGCCTTTAAGGTCCGCACATTGGTTAGAATTCATGACGCCAAACTCAACCCAAAATTGTTATCAAGTTGAAATATAAATCTAACCTGCTGTCGCGTGGATTCGCCGCGTTGATAAGTAAGAAATTATAGCTGTCTTATCTAAGCCCTATTGGCCAATAAAGAGTATGTTAGAAACACAATTAATTTCTCACTCTCGTTCTGTCCTTCGATTTTTCCTGCGGCGCGCAGCACTATCTGTGGCCCACTTACACTTATATCTTCATAAACACTGAGAGATGTTCGGGGTTGATTTATGTATATCAATCAATACGGCTATAAGAGTCAAACTTTTACAAATTCAAGGCAAAAATCCTAACAATATCGAGATAGGAGACATACCTACGTTAGCTGCAAAATCCATGCTTTACAAACACCAGCCCCCCGATTACCTATCTTTGTTGCAAACGGTTTCAATACTAAATTGACAAAACTCCTAAGAAATAAGGTTCATTTTTGCTTAATTTTAATTGAAACCGCGTGCAACAAAGATACGTAATAGGGGGTCTGGCACACGTCGTACTGCAATAAATGTTGTCTCTGAACAGCCACAGATCAATGACAGTTAGGTGACAGATGCTTACAAATGTCAAACGGCGGGTTGACGTTTACATTTACAGTTTCTTTCCTTTAGTAGCAATAGTTCGGTTGTTGGTGGTTACCAACTAGTGCAACTCTTCAGTTCCAATAGTCCGTTATGTTTCAATAATGATATCCTAAATTATAACAAAGGCATTTTGTAGTTGTATAAATTTAATTTGATGCGATAAAATATAATGCGATAGTTATGTCAGTCCATATTTAGTTTAGTAGACATATAACTTTTAATCTATAGCGGAATGTAAACAATAAATGGTATGCACACGTGCTAACTCAAGCAGAAACAGACAAAAACTAAAAGAAAGAAACTGCAATACAATTTTAGTCACAAAATGTTCGCAAAAGGCAAATCTAACTCTACACAGTGTGGACCGTAGACTCATGGTTCGTTACCCACAGAGCACCGTTTTGGCACAAGGCTGGAATAAATCCAAGTATCTGGTACATGAATGTACCAGACCATTAAAATTTCTTTAAATGTTTAGGTTACATTTGAAAGCATTACTATGTGAAATTTATTTCTTCAAAGTGTTTGCGTATCGCGTAAAGTACCGAACTCTGATTTTATGTAATCTATTTGGTTCCCATACTTTAAAGGTTTTCAAGATCAATCATACAATATGAGCTAGACTTACAAGTAAGATCTTCTTAGAACATCTGTTATGATAATAACATTACACGTATTTGGATGTTTTGTAGATAGTCTATATAACGTTTTTTTTTTTACTTTAGTGTTGCAGAGTTTAGACTTACACACATGGCAATAGATTTACATACTGAAATTATATTGGACATTATTGGATTGCGGATTGAAGGACCATGTTTACAATGAAATTACAGGGCGTAAATAACTTTGACATCTAACATATAAGGGTGATAAGCAGAATGCTTTGTCACGTAGGGTTTTAATCAATTCAAGAAGAATTATGGGTGGCACTGAATTTTTATGGACAAACATAACCAAATTGTGAAGAATGAAATTAATAAAGTCCACGAACTGTGTCAAGTAGGTATCATGAATAGGTATTAAAAAAAAATTGTAGGTATTTTTTTACCAATTTTCATTTTAAAAATCCGTTTAGTATCCATAAAGATTTAATATTAGTAAGCTGTATTCTCATTTCATACATTTTGAATAAATGTATTATGTAATAAAGCTGTTATAAAGTTATTATAAAATCGAATGATAGATCTTATTTATTAAAATGCGTTACATAAACTCTGTTAAATATGTATGCAGTCGTGTTTTTGAATTTTTAGTACATTGACTAGATAAAACATGAAAACACAACTACTTCTTATGTATTTATAAGAAGGATAAACGAAAACTATCATAATTATAATTATAAAATATTGTTAAAAACGAATTATGTAGCGACGCATACAATCTTAATACTAGACATAAGCATTAATTACAGTGCCCGCATTTGGATTAAGCAAAACGAATAAATCTTTTATGACAAATGGGGTTCAATTATACAATATAATTCCTAAAATTGTATCTGAATTATAAAACGATTGACTACATTAATAACAAGGATGCAGCAGGCAAACTGCACAAGCATTTTAGCGATATACTAAGGTTAATATAATTCATGTAATAATGTTTAAGACTGAATTAAAAAAAATATTATAATAAAAAGAAATAATGCGCAGCCGTGTAGAAACGCGGCTGAAGAACCTGGCAAGAATGACTTCTCGAGATGACTGTAATTTTGTGAATCTGGCAGTAGAGTCATTAACTTTCATGAGTGCCTCTTTGAGACCCATGTGAATAAACGATTTTGATTTTGAAAACACATATTATATAACACATAATACATAAATTACATAAGAGTTTGTCATACATTCGGTATAAACATAGTTATAGTCATTTAGTTAGGTTACTGCGGGCCCCAAACTAGGCTAGACCTGTATTTTGATGGCCCAGAGGCTTTGTTAATGAGCTGGATGTGTCGCGCGATACTGATTACTCACAAGTTTTAGGTTTGATTTTAATCAAGGTCATATCACTACTTTAACTTATTTGTAGGTAGGATAAACGAAAACTTCTATTTGTCATAAGGTAATCTAGCGTCAAAAAGTAAATTACATCCCCAATCTAATACAGCAATTTCCCAACCCCTCACAAATATCCTAATCGCATCATTCTCATAGATTAGAAAGAGCTAGTACAACCATAATACGCAGTGACAGAAAATATATGCCATGAATGTTGTGCCTTTTTCCTAGCATTTTATAGATAGCGTATGTAAGAGGATTTTCCTCGCATCGAGATAATGACTTGTCGTAAATATGTCGAATGACTTCCCCTGTTCTATCAAGCTTCTTTATACGAGACGCTTGAGAAACATACATAGAACATACACACATAAATACTTGGAAGATATGACTATATCGGTAAAATGTGACATGTTTTGCATGTCATTTTTTTGGGTTGAGCTGCCGTTTAGGCTTACTCCACACTACCAATTTTTTTATTCAGTTTTGCTAAATACAACAGTTTATGTTTTTTAATTACTAATTAGCCATATTTTGGCTAGATTGTAATCAAAATAGGGAACATTGTAAGAGGTACAGTAAAAATAATAAAAAAAAGTAAGCAAGAGTGCAGCAGGGCTTTTGTCAGTGCTGGCATACCGTCAGTTCTAGAACCAAACGGTTTGACGTGTGACGACGGCAAGAGACTTGATGGAATAACGCCAATTCCTAGGCTCATGGGACGACCATAATTTGTGTGGAATGCAACTTGTGTCGATATACTGGCGCCGTGTCATCTTCCAGAAACTAGTGTTCAAGCTGGAGGGGCTGCAAATAAAGCAGAAAACCTCAAACGGCGTAAATATTCCAACCTTGATAGACTTTATAATGTTTGTACCGTTTGAGGTAGAAACTTTGAGTCCGTGGTGTAAAAATTTCGTGTGCACCCGACACGAAATTTTTAAATATTTATCCAAACGTTTGGTCGATGCGACAAGTGACGAGAATGCTGGCTCTTATTTAGCACAAAAAAAATTGCATCGCTATTCAACATGGAAACGGCAAGCGGCTTACAAAATTTTTGAGTGCTATTTATTTTGTTCCCCTTTTCTAATCTTATCTGACATTGTTATTATTATTTACAAAAAAAAAATATTTGCTAAATTAAAAGAAGAATAAAGATAGTTTTTATCTTACTGGAATCAAATTTCAGAATCAATGCTCTATATATTTAGTCCACTAAGTAACAAGTGGATTTTCTTGAGCAGGAAAAATACTAAGACACTGTAGAGTATTAAATAGCAAGTAATTATGAACAGACAAACGCGCACCCAATTTTGCTCATAATATAAGGTAGGAGTGCGTTGGCATTTTAAGCAACGGTTATCGGGTTCGATTCCCGGTGGAAACACAAGTTTTCTCCCCGAGGGAAATTTGTTTCTGGTTCTTGGTGTGATTGTGTCTGAGATATGGATGTTTCCGTTACCTGCAACATAAGTCAACGAGCTTAGTGTGGGGCTGTGAGTGTGAAAGCGTTTATGTTTATTTTATTATTATGTTCATACACATTTAACTAGACGATCACACTGTATAGACTGAATCAGCACCAACAAATAATCTTATTCGTCCCAGTTTTCGAGTTATACGATAGTGGACTCTAAGTATCGAGACGTTCAGGGCATTATTTGCTTTGATATATTGTTAGTTCGGTGTCGTTATTTCGAAATGATTTATTATCCTCTCACTTGTAACAATGGCCAATTCTTTTTTTGGGACGCACGTGCTAAGCTTTTTTTTTATATGTGAATTCTTTAGAGAGAAGAAGACGAACAGATATATAAATTACTAGCCGTGCCCCGCGGCTTCGCCCGCTATTATCAAATCAAAAAGTAGCTTATGTGTTAATCCTGGGTATAATCTATGTACATTCCAAATTTCATCCAAATCCGTTCAGCCATTAAAGCGTGAAGAGGGAACAAACATACTTACACACTTACACACAAACTTTCGGATTTATAATATTAGTAGGATTAGAGAGTTATTGTTGTTGTTGTAAATTAATCGTAGTATTTACATTAACGGTTCTACTCCTTAATTATTCATCCAGATATTGATATACCCACTTAAGTCTGAATAGTTGTTTTTAAGATAACAATGTTTATTGCGTCCTGCCGCACTCCAGTCGCTGGCTCGGCGTCCGAGTTGTCACAGTCACTGTCACTTGTCTCCGTGACGTCACGATATTGACATACTGTGCTTGTAATATCAGACTCACATTTCCACAGCAATGTATTAGCATTCTTAGCGTCCAGCACCGGTTTCCATGCCGGCGGAATCATCCACCCACTGTCCCGGTTAAAGTTAGGATACCGACTAATTTCGATGGCTTCACGTACTTTACGCGGAACAAAGAACTTCTCTCGCGCAAGCACTGAAACCTTGTCGAAACGTAGGTAATGCCTAGTGTCCGGGATATGGGCGTGCTCAGCAACCGCCGAACGTACGGTATCCAGGTTCTTGACGCTCTTTATGTGCTCTGCTATCCTGGTCGATATGTTTCGTCTAGTCTCACCAACGTAGCTAGCACCGCAGTCACATGGTATCCTGTACACCCCTGGACCACTTAAGGGTTCCTTGTCCTTCGGTGACCTTAATATTTGCCGTAGTTGTGAGGGTGAACGAAAAAGAGTTTTGATGTCGTATTTTCGTTTCAGGTAGTGACTAATTCTGTCAGTGACACCCTTCACAAAAGGTAGAAAAACAGGTGATCGTTCCACCGTATCCGGTCTTTTTCTTGAACTAGTAGTACCCGTCCATTGCCTGCATTTATGCCAGCTGTAGCCATTAAATTCGAGCGCATCTCTGACATTTCGCATTTCGGCATCGATGTGTTGGGGGTCACATACATTTAAGGCCCTATGAATCAGTGATTTCGGTACGGACGCGAGGTGACAAGGATGATGGTGGGAGTCCGCCTGTAGGTATCTGTCTGTGTGAGTCGGCTTCCGATAAACGGTGTGAGCTAACGAACCATCCGGCTTACGAATGACACGGACATCTAGGAAGGGCAAACTCCCGTCCTTTTCCTCTTCTATGGTGAACTGGATCTTGCTGTGTACCGAGTTTAGGTGTAACGTCAAGTCTTCCACTGAGTCTCTCGTTACAATGGCAAAGACATCGTCGACATATCTCCACCAATACCGCGGTTTCATGGGAGCGTCTTTCAGTGCCCTATCTTCGAACCATTCCATGAAAATGTTGGCCACGGTTGGAGCAACCGGCGATCCCATAGCCACTCCATCCACTTGCAGGTAGTACTCCCCTCGCCAAACGAAATAGCCACTTTTCAAGCAGAGCTCTGTCCACTGTATGTACTCAGTAGGTATATTAGTGGCATGTATTAGATCTCTAATCACGATTATGGCATCCTCTACTGGCACATTCGTGAACAGGGACGCGACGTCAAAACTCACCATTATTTCGTTCGGTTGGATACAGATACCCGCAATTAGTTGGACAAAGTGTCTTGAGTCTCTCACGTAGCTGCTGGTTTTTCCAGTCAGAGGCTGTAGAACGGAGACCAAATGTCTAGCTAGCTTATACGTAGGCGCATCAATCTGACTCACGATAGGTCGTAGTGGCCAGCCCGGCTTGTGTATCTTCGGCAGCCCGTAGATTTTCGGCGACGTGGGACTACAAGGCCTTAGTTGCGCAAGTAATTCTGTGTTATCAGATGCCTTTAATAACTATAGTTATATACACTATAGGAAATATTTTCCTACTGCGCCAACAGGTCTGTCTTTCTCGTAAGATTTAGTGATGAACATAAGCATGAGTTTTTATGACCGCCACTTCTTGACGCCAACTCTTTAACAAGCTTTTATTTAACTTGCAATGTATGTATGTTTGTCCGGGTGGAATCTTGTAACTCAATTTTGAAGCAGATATCTTCAACTGATTGAGCTGAAATTTTGTATTCACGTTTAGTTTCGATGACAAGGCATGGTTAGCTGTGTGATGTCATTCTGAATCCAACATAGCGGAACACCCAAAATGGCGGACCAGTAATTTTAATGCACTCCTACAATATGGGTATCAAATGCAAGGGCTTGCTGAGAATAACTCGAAAAATAAAGTCTCTTCACTTTAAATTTAATATTTCGGACTTATTCTAATATTTAGGCGGACTCCTAAAGCTTGTCTTAAAAAAGTTTTTACAGTAACTTTAGTATGCTTCTAAGTTATACTTAAATACTCCTTAAGTATATTTATTTGTATATCTAATATATAAAATTCTCGTGTCACAGTTTTCGTTGCCATACTCCTCCGAAACGGCTTGACCGATTTTGATGAAATTTTTTGTGCTTATCCGGTATCTATGAGAATCGGCCAACATCTATTTTTCATCATCATCATCATCATCACTTTTCATCATTATCAACGCGGGTGAAACCGCGGGGCGCAGCTAGTATGATATAATATTATATAACCAAACATACGTAATAAGTAACAACATTCCAATTCTACAGGCATTGAAAAGGAAACATTTTCATGCCCCTATAATTACATACGCGCCGTAAAACTTCTTTCATCTAGCCAAATAAGTTATTTCAGCCGTAATCAAATCGAAGGAAGCCCTTATTTTCATTCATTACAGGACTCGATCGTGGGAGTGACATTGATGGATGAATTGTTTGGAATACGAAATGATTCGATTCATTTATTGTGTTCCTCTAAAACAATTTTGTACTGACAATGGATTTGAGTACGTATTCATGGTGAATTTTCGAGACGAAATTTTATGGCCAGATTCGAAAATTAAGAGAAACAGAGAAATATCGTGTAAGGAGTGGGAATTTTGGCGCGAAAGTGAAAAAATTACGTTGTTGATTATGTATAATTTTCCAAAACCTGTGATACTTCGAATGTCAATGTGTAACAATGGATTATTTACCGCTAATATTTAGTCAAAGTCAAAGTTGAAAAACGTGATTTTCGCCTTCGCACCAAAAGTCCAATAGAAGTTCTAGTAAAGTTTCTACCACTTTATCGGGGCATGACTTAATTTCGACTGTGACTTGTGACTAGGACTTTTAATATGAGATACACTTGGAAAATATTATTACTTGACACTGGCTAAATGCATAAGATTGCGAAGCCAAAATTAAAAGAAAAATAAAGTATGGAGTTACAGCTTGGTGATTGAGAAAACAAGTTTGCATATTTTTGTTACATCAGTTACATGAGCGGAAAATTGGTTCGATTTATTTTCAAAACCTTACATTATTACTCGAACGGATTTATTTTAATGGAACCTATCTACATTCTTAATTTCATTAAAATCGTTGATTTTTTACGGAGGTACGTGGTAACAAACATTCACGCACACAAACTTGTGACCCAAAATGGAACCCATGTCTTCTTTGCATTCAAACCAACCTGAGAGCCTGCGTATTCCAGGTCTAGTGTGTTTACCAGCTTCGATCACATCGTCACTTACCATCAGGTGAGATAGTGGTCAAACACAAGCCTGTCACAAATAAAAAAAAAATAAAAAAATGAAACCCCCTGATTCAGAACTTTTCGGTAACTTACCGAATCAATACGATTGGATAAATTTCTTGTATCGGTTATATTTAAGTTATTTAGAAAATTCGGTACAAACGTTGAACTCGGTTGGGATGATGTCACATTCGGTTTGATCACAATTTCGATAATTTGACACCCGATAAATTAAAAATATATTTTATCGTACGATAACTAAACCCAATCGTACGGTTACTGAGTTACCGAAACGTTTTGAATGAGGGGCAGGTCAGTCTGAACGTAAAAAGATAACAAAGACAAACCTTTTCGATAGTCACTTGCAGATCGTTCCAACACTGAGAGCATGTCAAAAAATCTCATATCAACAAATATTTTTGTAACCCTTTTTTCCGTAGTTATTTGTCATCGATCCTTGTCTGCTACGAGAGAACATCGTAGATCAGAACACGAGACACTTGCGTTTGATTGATTGCTGTATACATAGCTAATGAAGTTATATGAAGTTTATCACCGTATAAGGGATGATTTATGCTCTTGCCAGACTCAACTTATTCCGATGTTATGCAGAAAGTTTTATAGCGTTGTAGACAAGCGATGTGTACAGTTCCCGTCATGGTATTTATTTATTCTTTAAAGGTATTTTATACTTAGACAACAAATGCGCACTTGAAGACGTGCGCTTACTTATTGTGAAACGCAGACTTGGGTAAAGAATTCATAGAGACAAAAGGTCCAAAGTTTAACGCAGAAGCGAGTATAAGTTTATAAGGCCCATTCCAAATTTCATCAATATCCTTCTAGTCTTTTCAGCATAAAGAATTTACAAACAAACTCGCTGTATGTGATCACAAACTTTCGCATTTATAATATTATTCGTTCGCCCCGAACCGTGATCTCACGCCTACATTTTGCCTCATAGAGAAAAAAAATTGAGGTTAATTGGTTATAACTTTTTTTCTTTATAATAATTGTTAGATTTCTGTATCTGTTGTTAAAAAAAAAAGATATTACAGATAATCTACGAGAGTTTTAGCTTTAAATGTATTGCCGGTTTTGAGATAGACCCCGGGACAAAATAAGTCTAAAAACAGTGACGTGGCCCATCAAATTGTTGTTTTCCAACATAGATTTTTTTAAACTGGTTTCGTACACGCAAATTTCTTTTCAACAATACTCAGAAGGGAAGATGAAAATATAAAATTTGTTTTGTTCCATACTTACATGTATAAGTTCCCCTTTTAATAAATTCATTTATATTATTTTAAATGACTTGGTGGCTTTGGTTCATAGCTTGACATTATGCTCTGAGAATTTGAACTGATTCACTTGTATTGTTTAGACGACAGATGCCTCTGACAGACGGACGGTTGAACGGACGGCCGGACGAGCAAAGTGCTAAATCACCCAAGTCAACTTAGAGACACTTTGCTCGATCTATTAATGTGTAGTATAGTTACGAGCCTATAATTTTACTGTCGTTTTTCATCTAATAAGAATTATACCTATTATAAAGGCTGATAATTATTTAGAAATTTATATCATCTATTAACGCTTCAATTAAATGCCGTTATTTATAGGGTTTCGTTTGTGATTATACTCATGCCTAATTAACTGTTTGAATACAAGCCTATTGTTGTGTACGTTGTTCGTCGAAACGATGCGGGCGCTAATTACATAGTAAATTATATATATCATACTATGATAATAAGTTATGAATAGAAAGTTTTTTTTTCTCTGAAAGACTTTCGTTAGGCCACACGAAAAGAAAATTGGGATAACTAGACAAAAGTTTTTAGAAACATATTTTCTAGTCGAAATTACAGTTACCGCGTTCTTTTTACAAAATAAACTAGTTATTGCCAAATAAGTATGTGATTGTTACTAAATAATTATAGTTGTCACATATAACACTAGATAGCAACGAGACATTTTTCTCAGTGCAGTACTGATGATAATTTAATGTTGTCAAGGATGATAAGCATGGTAAGCTTCGAAACACTGGAGTAACTCAAGGATAACTGCCGGATCATAAATTTTAGTTAAATAGAAAAATCTATCGGTGGCCTAGGATTATTGCACGTTTATGTTTACAAGGTGATACAATCTTCGATAATTGATAAGTCTTTAAATTAGTTTTTAGTTATAATTTAATTATTTATTGTATCTATAAATCTAGCAACAAGACAAAACTTCACACATCATCCGTTAAATATTATCTCTAGCTCACTCGAAGCGATTCATTTCTTTATCATCCGAACGGCGAAGAAGTGGAACTCATTGCCTGAACGGTATAATTTGGGAGTATTCAAGTCTACAGTAAATAAGTATCTTCTAGGCTAGCATGCTACATCTTCGGCAGCATCATCTTTCTGTCTTTTCATCACTCTATCAGGCAATGTCAAAGCTTGTCTATCTAGTTGATTAAAAGAGTTCCATATAAACATTCAAGTTTAAGCCGTATTATATACACGCACAATATTCAGCAGAAAAACCTTGTCGTTGTCACGTGCTGAAAGTTTTCAGTATAAAGATAAACCTTTGTACATACTACCTGCTTCCACACACCTCTCGGAAGGGTACAGAGTAATTTACATAAATCCATCGTGTAGGCCCCAGGGTGGCATCGTGGTGGATGTCCCATGCGTTTAAATTGTGCGGTTCGTCCCTTACGTGCTCTAGAAATAGGGAATTCTAGTTAGAACATTGTTTTGTGGGGCTCTTATAAATTGTAAGATTAAACTAAGAATTTGAAAACGTATTTTCTAAGAAAACAACATTAAAATATACGTTTAAGTATGAAAAATTGGTTATCAATATTTCGGTGGATCAGTATGTATATTTTATTTTGTATGAGAATTGCCACATTTGGATTTACCTACTTCCATAGATGGCGTGGTACAAAGTTCACCAGGAATTCTAGTCACAGATAAAAAAATAGAATTATTTATTTATTTTATTTATGCAGTATTTTTTTTCCTGCCACCTAGAGGCGAGTTGCTGAACTAAAGAGACAAGCGTGATATTTAAAAAAAGTCATTAAAAGTTCTGCTATTCATCGATAGATGGCAAAACTAAAAAGTATCACCGCTGTGCCGGTCGGAGTGGGGGGTGTTAGGTTATTTTCGTTACGGAATTTCTGGATTCGGTCTCCACGCTCAAGGCCCGCGATAGAAGCTATGCAATAGCTTAAAAAGAAAACACTGAGAAAGTCTCACCTTAATAGGCTATATACATATGTGGCGATTGCCATTATTTGTGGCGTCACAAAACTAGAGTTCGCCTATCACTAGTGCGGATTGTCACTGTCACACATCAGAACTCCCAGCAAAAGGGAGATGATTGTTTTGCTTATGACGAGAGTTTCCTAAACTGATAAACTAATAAGTACCTAAGGTCTACAAATGTGATTATTGTTAATTGAAAGTGTTCAAATATTAAAACGTTCCTAAAACTTGACTCCGGACGTTTCCTTCGACACTTTCCCCTGACCCATTAAATAGAAGCAAAGCATTCAAAGGGAAACCACGAGATTAATCCACGACTGGATTCCCCGATTTTCCAGACATATACCAGCTAGAAAAACATACCAGCTAGAAAAACTATGACGTCTTAATTATGATGACTGATAGCAACGTAGCACAGCGTCTCATCAAGTAACGGCAGTCAAAAAAAAGATACGCCACTAAAATGAGTTTCGTACATTTGAAATGAAGAAAACGGTGCTTAAAAATATATTAACCAGAGCGCTGTCCTGAAAACCAGATGAGACGAATAAAATTATGGACTTATAGCAAGCAAGGGATGAATACGAATGACGCGGCTGCAAAGTGACAGATATAATGAAGAATTAAAATTATAATGTAAGGAATGATACCAACGCCTTGAGGTGTCGTTACAAATTAATGAGACATTTGAAGGGAAAGAGGGAGGCAATTCTGTCGGTAATTTTTACATTGACGTTCACTTAACCGTTTTTATTACTGGTAAATGGACGGTTTTTATGTTTTTTGTGAGATTGGTGTGAGGGAAATGAGAAAAAAAGTAGTACCTAATATTTTCGTAAAGGCCTAACTTGTTTTTCGAATGATTGAGTTAATGGACATAATGACTTAGTTTTAGTGTGATTGGGATACTTTATTTTTTTGTATCCTTGGATATTTATTTTTTTATACTAGATAGGCAGGCATTTGACCGCTATCTCACCTGATGGAACATGCTTGCCGGGAAGGGAGTCTAGACTTGAAGATACCCAGATTGGCTCAAAAATATGACACACTTATTTGCGGTTCAAAACTTTCTAATAAGAAAAACAATCTCTCCTAAGTGAACAATAAAAACATGTATCCTTATTTAGATCAGCACATTACAAAATTCATTTTGCATTCACATCATATTCGTCGGAAACTTTTTCTGTTTTGTTCAAAGTTTAGCTGTTGTAAGTTTAGGAAAACATTTTTCATCAATGTTATACCCTGGTACAAAAAATTATTTAAATATTTACGTATGAAGATGGCACAATATTGTAGCTTTAGAAATATCTGAGTATTATAGCTACAGATAGGTAGCCATAGTGATTTTTGGGCTAAGGTCTGAATTATCCAAACTTCGAATAATAACGATCTTTCATAAATACACAATAATAAATACTCATAGCCCACATAGTTAAAAGACTTGTATTTCACACAATCACACCCAGAATCAGAAGCACAAATGTCCCTTGAGAAGAAAAATTGTGCTTTTGCCGTTAATTGACCCCAAGACCCCAAGACCACGGCGCATAGGTCAGGAACCCATTGCGACAACTGGGTCTTTAATAATGAGTT
This sequence comes from Lomographa bimaculata, assembly GCA_948107665.1. Classification (NCBI taxonomy): domain Eukaryota; kingdom Metazoa; phylum Arthropoda; class Insecta; order Lepidoptera; family Geometridae; genus Lomographa; species Lomographa bimaculata. The sequence goes on from OX403599.1 coordinate 12,957,038, forward strand.
TTTTTTCGAGAGATAAAGAAGTCAAGCTAGATCCTGATAGTAACATCTGATAGCACACCTGACTCGACACCAATACAGTTGTAGTACGACCCGGAGTTCTGAATAACTAAGTTCTGTAATAACAAAATTGTATATTATTTATTTTCAACCAATTTCAAAAAAGGAGGCTCTCAATTCGACTGTATGTATTTTACGCGATATCTCCGCTAATTATGAATAGATTTTTTATTTGGTAGACTATACTTCAGAGGTGGTCCCATATAAATTATATCGAAGTCGGTCAAGCCAAAACCGAAATATAAGCGATGAAGTCGGGTTTTTAAAGCTTTGCTTGCGTATAATTTTTTTTATATTATGATTTTTTTAATTCTAAAGCTGCTGCCTCATTTTCTATTTAAAATTGATCAAAATCGGATCAGTAGATTTAATCTGATAAAGGGTTGCGAAGACAAAGCGGTGAAGTCTGTTTTTTAGGCTATGCTTGGTTTTAAATTATTTGAATTATTTTACAACAATAAATAAATAACTATTATTGAAATGACACACATCGGTGTTAGAAATCTTAAAGCTAAGTAGGAAATGGTATTGCTCAGTCGATACTTTACACGAATGACACCATTACGCCGAGAATCGCCAAAGTTTAGCCGAATTGGGTACGTGACGCCGCAGTTCTATACGGTATTATTGGTTTCCTATAAAACGGTATTTCAACATGGCAGTGTGTGAGATTGGTAAAGACTCAATTAATTTTGAAATGTTCATGACAAAGATTGTAATCATAGGTGACGTTTAAGCTTAGATCATAAACGAATTATTAATTAATTTTAACTGTTTTCGGTACAAATAGAAGCATACTTTGGCGTAGAAGGCTGAGCTTTTGCCTTCTAAACGGCAAGTATCGGATTAAATTCCCAATGAACACAATATTTTGTTGAGGTTCTGGGTGTGATAATGTTTCCGTCACGACATAGGTTCTCTAACTTGGTGTGGGGCTGTAAGTGTGAATAATTAAAATTAAAAAGATAATTAAATAAAAGATTAAATAAAAGATTAAAAATGAGATATTTTAATAATATGTCATTTACTGCCATTTTTATTTACCTTGTGCTAGTGACTATCTATTTAAATTCAAATGTATTATGTAGCAAATAAAATATACGCTTAACTGATATGCGTAGTTATTTACTGCTGACAGGGTAACATGTGTAGCCTAAAATTAATTATTTACGGCAGTAGGCGTAACACTTAATTAGCTACTCTGCTACTAGCAATTTTCATGAAACCATGTATAATTATTAATTAATAATATCATGGTGTTCAGAACAAAATTGAATACCTTTTGATACAAGGTTGTCTTGCTACATTAAAGTAAAAATCAAGTTACATTATATGTCTCATATTTTGAGAAAAACGTTTCATTGCTGTAACTAATATTTTAGCGCTATACTATGTGACAACTTTAACTATTTAGTAACAATCAGAAAAATATATGTGTTAAAAAAAACGTAATAACTGTAATTTTTTAAAATGTTTTTCTGAGAAGCTTAGTAGTCTAGTTGAGAGCCTGCGTATTCCAGGTCTAGTGTGTTTATCAGCTTCGATCACATCATCACTTACCATCAGGTGAGATAGTGGTCAAACACTAGACTGTCACAAACAAAAAAAAAAAAAAAGTAGTTCCAATTTTTTATTGTATAGTGATTCAAATATATTTATCTAAAAACAAGCAAATACCCGGGTATTTTTGCCCTTCAGTCTGAAAGGAATCCACTTCAAAACAGAAAATATCTCTAAGCTGAAAGATTTATGACGGCTATTAAAGCTATAAACGGTCGAATTTCTTTTGTCAGCGTCTAGACTAGACCAAAATGGCAAATATATTTTAAAGACTTTCAACGAGCTTTTTCTCAAGCCACTTGTTCCGCTTTTAAATGGCATATTGCTTGACCATCTTTTAATGAGGCTACCTGTGTTTCAGTAGCCATAAAAACAACGATTAACTACGATAAATAAGCTTGAATGCGCTACATGTGTCTTACAGAAATGATAGAAGTTTGTTAAATGTTGAATAACTCTGTATTGTAAACCATGAATAAAGAAATAAAACATAACACCATGTAAAAATATTAAAGTAGTCTGGTCTGGTCAACCTTTGGATGGATTACACGATTACAATTTTTATGTGTTTTTTAGATGCATATTATCAAGAAGAAAAAGAGGACAGAGAAAAATAACTGCGTATAGACATCATAACTCTTAAAAAATTTACTACAACTCACATATGTATTTTTTTTTATTGTACTATAAAAACATTTACAAACCTATTACAATGCGTGATGCTCATTGAATCCAATGGACTTCAATGAGCAATAATGCATGTTGCTCATTGAAGCCAATGGACTTCAATGAGCAATAGTGCACTATGCTTATTAAAGCCAATGGACTTCAACGAGCAATAATGCATGATGCTCATTGACGCCAATGGACTTCAATGAGCAATTATGCATGATGCTCATTGAATCCAATGGACTTCAATGAGCAATAATGCATGATGCGTATTGAAGCCAATGGACTTCAATGAACAATAATGCATGATGCTCATTGAAGCCAATGGAGTTCAATGAGCAATAAGCCAGTCAGTCAGTGAATCAGTATGTCAGGACAAAGATTCTTATAAGAATACTAGCTGCGCCCCACGGTTTCACCCGCGTAAGTTCCGGACCCGCGGGAATTCCGTAATAAAAAGAAGCCTATGTTCTTTCCCAAGCCCTGGACTATCTGTGAACCAAATTTCATTCAAATCGGTTCAGTAGTTTTGGCGTGAAAGCGTAACAGATAGACAGACAGGAAGATATACTTTCCATCAGGTGTGATGGTGGTCAAATGCTTGCCTATTCTGCATAAAAAAAAAAAAAAAAAAACAGACAGAGATACTTTCGCATTTATAATATTAAGTAAGGATTCTAAATATTATAGTATTCGATTTTAGATTTACACACATAGATAATCATAAGTATTAAAAATAGAAGCGTAACAATGTGGCACTAAGAACCTTACGTGCCTTTTCCAATGAATTGCTGTTATTTATACGACATAATGTGTTTTAATACGTGTAATTGAAAAAAGGAGCATATTAACTGGTCAAAGGTATAAAATAACCGATAAAAACGTGATCTTCAGAATTAAATTAATCGACTAAGAACTCGATTAACCTGGGACTCTGCAGCTGACAGAAACGTAATCGCTGCTGCTTCGCCAGAAACAAGAAGTTTTTATGTCATAATTAAATCAATACTTTTGTATTCTAGAGTTTATAACGATCTCTAGTGGTGAACTGATATGAATATACCGTTGCTGTTGTTCAAATTTTTGTGCTATTTGTAACAACTATAATGATTACAAAGTTTATGCCTGGTAGTTATTGATAATTGAGTTTTGTAAATTAAACTAGGTGACTGGTAAATACTTCTAGATATTTGTTCTAATAGTTCTGGTAGTCTTAAAAAAATTAACTATTGAAGTTTTAGAAGTTTAACTACGTTCTTCACTCCCAAGTATAAGGTAATCGCAATGCTTGATTTAATTATGTAACTTTCTAGGAATTATAGTCACTAATCGTTAATAGCAACAGCTATAATTTATTTGCGAACACTGACCTTAACCTAATTACTTAGCAAGCTTAATAAGTTTACCAATTAATTTTGCCAACACGGAAATAAAAGTTGATTGAATTAATTTATTTAATGCGACTGTAGTACTTTACTAAGCCGATGCTCTTTGAGTTGAAATTTTACCTTGTTATTTGTGTTCATAGCATGCATGCAGTGCATATCACAATTTCTGATCTTTATATTTGTATGCAACATTTATAATAATGATGTCCATTCAGATAACATTACCCTTTTCTTTATTATAATTATTCCGTCCGTCTGTCTGTCAGAGGCATCTAGCGTCTAAACCAAATAATCGAGTAACTTTAAATTCTCATGGAATATGTTAAAACTATGGCCCAAAGCTAAAAATGATATAAATGAAAATATAGGGGCTCCAATACACGTAAGTGGGAAGCATAATTTATTTATTTTTTTTCGCCAATTTTGTGGAATTTCATTGAAAAAATATTGACTAGTAGAGTACGAAACCATCTTTAAAAAACACTATTTTGGAAAATAGTGATTTGGTAGGCCGCCAGTCACTGTTTTAGATTTATTTCGTCCTGGGGTTTATCTGGAAAAAAACGGATTCATACTGAACGATGAAACTTACGTATAATATCCGTTGTATCCTGTACTTGAACAACAAATACAGAACTAAAATTATTTCAACGAAAAAAGTTATAAGCAATTAACCTTAAAAGTTTTCCTCTATGAGGCGGAATGTAGGCGATTTCAGTTCGGCGCGAACGACTAGTATAGTGGAATTTCAACTGGGATTACCTCTTGTAATCATTGGGATATACTCTTCAGAAAATAAAAGACTTCTCGTGGAGTACTAGGTTAGAGATATTATGGAAAAGGCTAAAAAATAGGTACCTATGTGGCACCATGTACCGGTGGCAGGATTACTCGCAAGTCTGATTATTTGCCGATCAGTTAGTTGCCTAGCAGGAAATAGGACTGATAGTTTCGGTTGGAACAAAGAAGTGGCTAGTATAATATAAGAGCCTTTGTATCAGTAAGAGGAACGCATTGTAGTGCCCAGAGTGGGATTTCCTTATTTAAAGTGTAATTTTTTTGTGTGTTTGTGGCTTAGGAAAAATTATAAATTGACCAGAATCATGAACGGCTATGATAATTTCGTAAAGTATTCATTGTTTTAATAATTACTGGTTACGAAAAAAAGAATGGCTGAATCAATCACGTAGGTATTATACAACTTTTTAAAAACAATAAACATTATCATTATCAAACTAATAAACACGGAGAAAAAAAATTGGGATAACGAAACGACCAGAAAGTTATCTGAAATATTATCTAGTCAAAATAACTTTTATTTAGATTTACAATATATTATCCTGGTTTTTATCAAATTACATGACTTTTTTATAACAATAATTTTAGTTACATCTTAATAGAATAAGTCTATCTAATAAGATTTTATGTAGTCAATACAGTTAATATTTGTAAAAAAAGTTAAGTCGATCTTACAAGACTACCAAAACTAATAACAACAAGTAAAATCTAGTATGTAAAACTTACAATTATCTATTTATCGTGTATTTATAACTTTAGTTACCCCGTTTTTCATACTAGATTTTAATTCTTTGATTGCTACTAAATAATTGCAGCTGTCACAAATAACACAAGAATATTAGTAACAGTAATAAACTTTGTTCAATCTCTCCTCTGGTCACCAAAGAAGTTTGATATACCTATAGACTGATATAGATTTAATATAATATTTTTATTGCACTCTCTCTCTTAACCTCCGATCTTCAGAAAACCTCAGATTGAAGATGCCTAGGCGCCCATAAAACCGGTTTTTATGATGCATCCTTTTCTGTAGAGGCAGTGCGTTTATAGAATGGTATTTCTGTTATATTTATACCTAGGTTAATATAATTATGTATTAGTGTAAAGGAACAATTAAAAAAATTTATGAATTGTTTATGTACGGTGCGTACCGTGGACTGTATATCCATAGGTCGCTGGTTCAAATCCGGCTCGAAGGACCAAAAAGATGTACGGTGCGTACCGTACTCCTTGATTGTAGTTAGGTAGTTGTAGTGAAATTTTATATGTATGTGTATATTAATGTATATAGTTCTAAGTAAGTTGTATTTATGTCTTTTATTATGTTTTACACCACCGATCTCATTATATACAATTAAGCCTCTCTCCATCCAAAGGTTGATTGGAGGATATCGCTTATAGCGATAAGTCCGCCCATTGCACTATAGTTTTATTAAGATTACCCCTGTAACTAACTGTATTTGGTGAACAATAAAGAATTTTCTTTTCTATTCTATTCTATTCTAGACGTAGCTCTCTTTTATTCAAGTCCAATATTTATAAATGTTTGCAGTGGTGAGAAGAATACAACTATTTCGAACCGAATTGCGGCCGTGTTCATGATTTATATTCCGAAATTGAACTATAGAGTTTATTTCAAAAATTTTAATTTCCTTCTTATTGACATTCCAGCTACGGAAGCCGGTGTCGACGCTCTCGATCCCGGGTGCTATGAAGGCGTACTCGGGGGGTGGTCGGGACGCGTCAGGCGAAGAAGCGGGCGTCGCACTAGTCGGGGTCCACAGCGAGTACCCGAGGTTCGGCGAAGAGCGGGCGCTAGGCGGCGGCACCTACAAAGGCGGGGGGGCGGCTAAGCACAAACCTAATATAGGATATAGGTTGGTATTCGTTTGTTTTTAATGCTTTTTCAAATTCGAAAATCTTGTGGGGGATGAACTAGAACTTTGTTTCGGTACAGGGTAACTAGCAAGGCTTGAAAATTGGCCCGTCCACAATAGATTCCATCATGATGTTCTACGTTCATAAAAAGTCAAGCCCGTACTTAGATTCGAAACCGAGACCACAGGATTGAGTTAAGTCCATTACTACTAAGCTATCAACACTTCAAAATTTGATTTCTACCTAACGTCGACTGTCAGAGTTAATACAGGGGCGTAATGAAAAACCAATAAATCATTAATTAACAAAACAAAATAGAGCCTCATTTAGGCTTAAAGTGTTTATTATGTAACGTATGATACTCAACAATATTACATCCAAACGATACTAAGCTAAACAAATACTCTACAATAATTATGTATATACCCAAACAAACAACTTTGAAATCCTGAAACAATTACATAATCGAAAAGTAAAGAAACAATAAAATAATAAACATCTCCTCTACACAAAATAGCAAAGCATAAAGATTTGCCTACCTACTTGAAGATTGTTCCCTCGCCCTCGGAAGAACTCGGTCGAGGCACGTACAAAGGCCAACTTAGCTTATACACGTATAGATAAGATGTCCTATATAGGTTAGGACCTTTCCACTCGGACGATTCGGAAGCGCGTGTCCAGCGAGAGTTTCCAACTCAAAAACATACGTATCAAGTTAAATGCACGTGAACATGCTTGCTAAAGATATATTGAATCATTTAGCATTGCTAATTATGGAGCTATTTTTTGTTTCATTTGTTTATAAAGATACAATATTTTTATGACAAAAAAATCAAATTACTTACAAGTACGTTTTTACTAAGTAGGTATGTCAGTTTTGAATAAATAAGTTTTAATGCTAGCCTATCAAGGATAAAATAATATGTTCCACCTCCTCAGTTTTCTTAGAAGGCAGTTTATAATTTATATTACTTGCGTCTCTTTGTTGTGATGTTAGATTTATTCTTGGTAACATAATTATAACATACTTTGTTTGGATGTATGATCTTTCATAAATAGTTATCCTTAAGATTTGAGTGTCTATTTTGCGTAGACCTACTATCAGAATAGTTACGTAAAACTGTTCACAAAAAAAGATCTTTTCCGAAAATTCTATTGTTGTCTCACGGGACCCATGGTCCTAAATCGCTCGTGTAAAAGTGCCCTTGGTGTCCTATCCTGTTTCCGTAATTGGAGCACGGTCCTGGCTTTTTATTGAAGGTGACACGAGCGTGTTGAAGTTAGAATGCAGTTAGTAGCAAGCAGCTTAACAAGATAAGGACTGGCCTTCTTTCACAGAGATATTTTTAGATTGTTTGTCTAGCTTGCACACTTCGCGCACTAAAGAAGGAACGAAAGATATCCTTGGCATGGATTAGTTTCTAAGGTTGTAGAGTAAAGGTTTTGAAATGGTTTTTATATTGTTAAAAACCTCTTCTTAGAACGTCAACTATAGTGTCCTTTATATAAAGCAGCGTTTTTGCACTCTGTAACAGCTGGAAAGGTTTTGAATTTGGTTTGTTCGTAATTTTATGAGACCTTATTATCAGAATATTAAGGTTATTAATATTACGTTCGGTTTTTCTGTCCTAACATTTCTTTATGTCTTTTGAGTCGTAAAAAAGATCTATTTTAAAATATACAGATTATGTCTTCTATACATTTACAAACTTGTAAATGATTCAATTATCAAGGGAAAAAAAAGAAATATTTTAATAATTATTTACAAGATAAGATTAGAAAAGGGGATTAAAGCAAATAGTACTCAAACATTTTGTTAACCGGTTGCCAGAGGAAAAGTGCCCAGAATACTGGCTACGTTTCCACGTTGAATAGCGATGCTAATTTTTTGTGCAAAATAAGAGCCAGCATTCTGGTCACTTAAGTCCCGCGGCAATTTCGGGATACAATTTTCTTCCATAAGAACCTTCTTCCGACAATAATTAACACAACAGAAAATAATTATTGAAATTGTTCCATCCGCCCACGCGTGATGTGATGACCAAGGGAAATAGAAATTCATTTATATATATATAGATTTAGTTACATTAGTTTTATATTTTCTGTCTGTTATTGTGTTTAAGATTTATTTTATTTAAGTTATTAAACAATACTATATAATAATATTAAAAACAATATTATTATACTATTTCCCACTTTTAACTACAGTTTTTCGGACTTATGGATTGAGACCTTACTAATTTCAACTTTACCCACTTGTAGTGGAATAAAGCACTTGAGTTATTCATATTTCTTTATTGCAATGTTAATGTACCCTGCTAGGGTGTAGCAAAATATACTGGTAACTTAGTTTTAAAATAATACAAGGTCACATAACAAAAATGCCTCTTTCAATAGTCTTAATAAATATAAAAAATATAAGCTCGATGACTTCTAGGTAACTTGAGTCTTTGCTTTATAGATTGTATATAATTTAAGGAAATATAGGCGACTGGACCGTAGATAGAGGATCGTGAAAAAAAAAACCAACGGGTTGCACTCCGGGAGTGCCGGCAGAAGTGAAAACTTGAACAATTTTCGCTGCGCGGTTGAAAGAGAGGGGGATATGACTTATTTCGATCAGGTCACGTGTTCTGACGCGAATTTAACATTTTTGACCCATCCCCACAAAGTGCACAACGCCACTAAAGAAGTTTTCACTTCAAAAAAACTTGATACCGTCACATATATTTCACGAGAAAAAGAGTTTTGACAGACAGACTGAATATGAAGTGTTTCCATAGGGGTTCCCTTTAAGTTACGGGACCCTATAAACAACTGGTTGTGATAGTCATGCTCACGTCGTTGTACTGAACCATCGGGGTGCGAGTTAGGCTCGCAATCTGGTTACATTAAAACATATTTTACTTTTATTTTCATGTCGTGTTACGGACATTTTGTATATTCCCATAATGCGCACTATCTGGTCAAACGCGGATTCATTCATGCAGCACCGCAATGATTTATTGGACCATTTTGGCTGGATTTCAAATTTACGATCCCATTTCAACCTTTGTAGTTACAACATAGATCTGGAACGGGTTGTTCGTTTACAATGCACGTATCGTAATGTGTAATCTTTCGCCAACTGTGAAACATTCATTTCTAGATGAGATCGGTTCTTTTTGTTTTTCAATAAAAACACAACCTTGACAATTTAGCAGTTAGATCGACTGTAGACTGAAGAATATCTTTGTTGTTTATTTTGAAAAAAAAATACGGTAAAGGTAAAGATGTTTCAGACGATTTATAATATCCGAAGAAGTATTTAAATTGATGCTTGCGATACCGCGCTGTATTTATTCTCTGTCCCAAATAGAACCCATAGCATTTAAAAAGGAAGATGTTAATGTCTTTATTATATTTCATGTTATATAATATGGTTATTATACTTTAAAATATTCATTGACAAATAATAAAATATGCGTCACAGCATAATTAAATTGCCATTTCAGTTAGTTTTAAATTTACACTAAAATCTTTGCTAATGAATACATGTTTTATTCATTTCGACTTGACTATTACGACCGCAAATTTTATAGTGCAAGCAGCTCTTACTCTAATGGTTCCCTGAGTATTTAAAATATCTATTAGAAGTGTTATCTATAAGACAGATTTTATGTATGAGCATCATCCCACTCAAAATCTAAAAATATATAATCATGCATTAAGTAACTGCCGCGCTTTGTGTTTTATTTATGATACATAAATCATTATGAAAAGCAGCCTATTTCCTCAAGAGTGATACGCATCTTTCAATAAGTTCACGATATGTTTAGCGATGGAAGAACTTTTGAAAATTACTCTAGAATTATTAATAATTTTAACCGAGAATATACTGATTCAGATTTAAATCTTACATACTTCTCTTTTTTTTTATACATATTGGTTTTTGTTGTTTAAGTTTTAGTTCTTTAAAAAAATTAAGTAAAGCAGTCTATTGATTATGAAAACATTTCCCTAGAGTTATTATTTAAATTAGTTTTTTTTTTGTTTCTGAAATCTATTCGTTTATTGAACCTACATCAGTTTCGGCATTATTAACGGTCTTTCAAAAAAATTATTAATTATCCTATAACATAGTTTATTGTTTTTCTGAAGCAGTATTTCATTAAGTCTCGAGGGGTATATGAAACCAATAACCAACGTAATAAAGTTGGGGTCAATCCTTCGCCAAAAGCCGAAGAGTTTGTTCCCTCGAGATCGGAATACATAAGCGATGTATCATCCAAGATGAGTGGTTGTGTACACGAATGTACCAAAGACATGACGAATAGGCTAACGGACGAATGGTTTTGTAAGTGAAAGTACTAAATAATTTAAGAATGGGTAAAGGCTTATCAACCAAATTGATTTGGTATTGTTTGAAATATTACTGAAATAACTATAACTCGAAATTATGTGGATTTGTTAAGCATATTATGTATTAACGATATCTTAATTTGTCGCTCTAGCTTTGTGATCAACGAGGTGAAAACTACCACTATCGTGTATGATTAATGAGTACATTTGTGCCATGAGCCTATATTGGTTATTAGACATTCAATGGAGGAAATTCATTTATTTCTGTATAAACAATGTATAGACATATTACAATGAAAATTGTAAGGGACAATTGTTAATTATAATAGGGTTTGTCGTTACTAATGACTCCGAGTCCATTGTTGTTTAACTCTTTAACAAAAAAACTACAAAAGGTGGACTTAACGTAAGTAGCATTTTCTGCCAGTCATTTACCTTAGAATATGGAAAAACTCAATAACAAAAGGATGAAAAAACGAAGGCATGCAATATAAATAAAAAGAAAATTTATTGTTACGACCAATTAAGAAAAAAGATATAAAAAAACAATAGACATAAAATAGAAGTAAACATTTATATATACAACAATATAGCAACTGTATATATCTTACATATATACAGTGTGCCCACCTTAGACACATCGTCACTTTCCGTCAGGTGTGAATGTATTCAAACATTTGCTTAGTCTGTTATAATAAGGACAATAATATATAAATATACATTATCCAACACATATGTTAGACTAGATGTACGCCTAAAAGACATAAAACATAGATTACTTGTTCAAGGGTAACAAACATATTCGCACCAAAAGCAGGAAACAGTTATATCCCATGTGACACCTTAAGCTGCCCTGGGATATTATTTGTGTATTTTATGGCTTTCAAGCGTGCCCCTATAAGCGTCAACCTCGCACCCTATTTAGGAAGATCCTTTTTGTGGTACAAAAGAATATCTACACATACATAAATTATAAGGACTTCTATTATTATGTGTGGACTCGGTATTACATAGACAACACATTTTATTATAGGTTGCTTAGTTGTTGTAGATAGATAGATAGAAAGATAGATAGAACTCTTTATTGAGCACCATATTTGTGTCAAAACAGAATAGGAAATCATTACTTACAAAATAAGTGTAACAATAGGCGGTCTTATCGCTAAAAGCGATTTCTTCCAGACAACCTTTGGATGGAGAGGAATTACGCAACAAAGTTGGACGTCGGTGTTTTAACATAACAAAAATTCAGAGCTGAGTAACACTTATTTTTTTTGTAGCTGAGGTAACACTTATTTTTTTTAATTTTGGCAATCTTTTTAACAACCTTTTGGTGAGATTTCACCTGATGGTAAGAGACGATGTGGTCGACGATATGCCAGAGGTTTTTCTTCGGCTTATTATCTTTGTCAATTACTTTAAAGTATAAAATACTAATCACATTTTTTTTCAACGGTATTTAGTACCAACTATTTTATTCCTTTATAATTGACATTGCAAAATGGCTTCTATTTAAACAGCGTTTTTTTTTTCAAGTTTAATTCAAAGTTGTTTAGACCATGGAATGGAATTGTACCCTCGTGATATCTCGCTCTGTTTAAAGAGACCTCCGTAATACAATTCGTTGAGTGTTTTAAAAACTAATTTAGAATTGTACTTCCTATTCGTGTCTTTGAAAATTCAATCTTTAGGAAGTATTATAATGCAGTTCACGGGTTTATAAGCTGGAGGCTAAAAAAGAATACTGAAAAAATACTTCTCTATATAACTTATTCGTTTTATCTTCGTTTTATCTCTAGTAGGTTTTAACTTAAAACATCTTTTTTTAACTTTTGTGTAACGCTAAATGAAATACATTGTTTATTTTTGATCATTTATGTGGGGTTGTGAGAGCAAAAGCGTGTGTGATATAAATACTGAAAAATCGTGTTTTTTAACAAACTCCACATAGAATAAAATATTCTTCACAACGATTATCAGAAGCGTTTTAATAATGACTGCTAGCTAGCCTTGGACAACTTGAAATTACTTGCACCAGGGCCGCATCGATTGGTCCGTCTTTGGTACGACTGGTGGTTAGTTAATGGAGTAGTGTATAATTCAATAATTTTAGTAGTATGGCTCATATAAAGTGGAAGTGTCGTGTATGCTACGAGTATATTTTCATACAATTTATATAGTTAAAAATAGAATCCGTTTCTTTTTGTTTTAGTAAAGTTTTTCTTATTCGGTGTTCATGTGGATGATAACAAGAGTTGCTCGTTTTTTGAGTGGCTTTGCTGCAGCGAAAATGTCTCATATAATTTTATTGCATTCTATTGATTTCCTGTTTAACTTTCAAATTAATTTGTATTAAATTTGGATCGTTTAAAAATATTTTATTAAACAATTGTTTTTTTAATTTTCAGGTTAGGTAGAAGAAAGGCGTTATTTGAAAAAAGAAAACGAATAAGTGACTACGCTCTAGTAATGGGGATGTTTGGTATTGTAATTATGGTTATAGAAAATGAACTCTCAAGTGCTGGTGTATATACAAAGGTAATATATTCACGGTAAATTGTTGACTTTTTAATGAATTTAATTCTTTACTGTTTATTTTGCTAAGCGCCATCTGTATATTCTAGATGATAACATGTTTTAAGAAACTGTGTTTCCTTATCTTCAGAACTGAGAACTACAGTTAAAATATGAATATTTTGATAAATTCGTGCGCGAATCTTGCCCGTTGTAATAGAAAAATATTTACCAGGTATAAACGTTAACATAAACGCTTTTACACTCTTAGCCGGCAATGTTTCCGGCACCCACAACACAAGTCAAGTCTTAGTGATATAAAAAAACAATAGACTTGACTTGTTGTGGGTGCCGGAAACATTCACATATCACACACCCAATCACAGCCAGAACCAGAAAACACTTGGGGAAAAGAATTGTGTTCCCGCTGGGAATCGAACCCGATACTCCTGCTTTGATGGCGAACGCTCATCCAACTGAGCTAACGGGCAGTTCTTTAACTTTGATTTTTTAGAGGACTCTATATTTTTGCATCATTAGAGTCCTTAAAGAAAATTTAAAATTGGTGACTATCCCATTTCTATCAATATTAATTCCAAATATGACTGGAGTTATTAAGAGACGTTACGGGCAAGTCGCTAGCTTATATAAGCGTCACGCTTGCTCAATGTAATGTGCAAGCGTGACGCTACACTGTAGTGTAGTGCCGCCTAGAGTTTGAACTTATATAATTCGAACTCCTGCGCGGAAACGTCCTATGCTTGCCATCCTGAGACATATGATGAGAAAGCCCTTTAACTATTAATGAACAGGCTCGTTAAGTAAATCTGTAGGTATCACAAACATTTTCAATGAAATGTTGACGCTATTTTCTATTTATGTTTCAGGCTTCAATATATTCACAAGCGTTGAAGACGCTTATATCAATGTCGACTGTGATTTTACTTGGCCTAATCGTCGCGTATCACGCTTTAGAAGTACAGGTAATATTAATTATGTTTTGTTTGTGTGAAGAATTACAGCTAAAAGGCTTCCGTTTTATCTCAAAAATATACATTTTTAAAACTATATAGCCTTCTTAAAAAAAAACACGTTAATTTGTGATCTACGTAATGCACAAAAAGTTTAAACGATTCGTCTCCATTATTAGATGTGTGTTTTTCTAATGATAAAGTATTTTGTAGCGTCCCGCCTCAACATCGTGCCTGTTATTTCCGTGCAATTTGCAGGTCGATTTTTCAAAAGAAATCTTACATACTAACCACATCAAATCACCATCAGTCAAATCGGTTAGGCCATTTTTTTAAATTGCGAGACTAGCTCACGGTAATTGATTTATATATGTAATTATTTAGATTAAGTATGATATTTATTTTTATTTAGATCTAAATATACTAATGCTTAGTAATATAGTAGATAAATATTAACAATTAGTTTACATTAGTTTTTTACAAACCCAAACTAAGAGAAGCCTATATTTAGTTAGCCGTTTCTCTTGACAACTCGAAGTCTTATGACAGGGTTTGTCATGATAGCCTTATAAGTAAGCTTATATCATACGGCCTGCCTACTAGTCTCTCTGTTATAGTCGGATATCAGACTTCTTGAGGAATCTATCTATTCGTGTAGTCATTGATGGCTGCGCGTCAGATCAATTGGCTATCAATGCCGGGGTTCTTCAGGGATCGGTTCTCTTTGCAACGCTGCTCTTGCTGCATATCAACGATCTGCTGAAACCCGGTATATTATATTTGGGTATGCAGATGACAGCACGGTTGTAGAGAGTTACATTTCCAACGCACAAGCTAGTATAGCACAAATCCAGTCCCAAAGGGAGGCAATGGTTGAGCGTCTAAACTTTTGTTATGTAAATTTTTGTTGTGTACAGACAAACATTTGACCACCATCTCACCTGATGGAAAGTAATGATGCGGCCGAAGATGTGACATATTTGTCTAGAAGCATGGTAGCTAGTCTCTCGCTACTCTTTTTTATCGGATACATTTCGGAGAGTGTGCCAAGGAACTACACGATCTTCTATCATCGGACAAGCAGACAAACTGCTAAGTGACACCATTATTTGGTAGACATTCTACAAATGCGGACGAAGCGTTTTGCTTCCACATTTATTGTGCGAACCGCAAAGGAATGTAACTCCTTGTCTGAGTCAGTAATTTAACGTATATGTACAATATGGGAGTCTTCAAGTCACGGGTGAATAGGTATCTTCTAGGCAATCTTGCTCCATCGTCGACCACATCGTTGCCTACCATCAGGTGAGATAGTGGTCAAAAGCTAGCCTATCTTGAATGAAAATACATACATATATCTATATAAATTATATCTTGTGTGCATTGCTAAATTGCTTTCACCAATTAGACAAAGCTCTAAGATAACTGAAATATTGTTCAGTTGAAGTACCTAATTATTTTATACAAAAGATTAACAAGAATTTCTATCGTTAACCAGTAGATATTATCTATGTGTGGTCTTATTTTTATGGTCAATTGGCGAAAATTGGATCACTCTTAACTTGAAGAAGCTTGAATTATGCTTATCGAGAACAAGGACGAAAGCAAGACGAATCGCTTGGTTTGAATTAAAGGAATGTCTAGCATGAAAAGATAAAATGTGTGGATTATAAATGTTGACAAAATCGTAATGTTGTTATTGTCGCCGTAGTTTTGCACTTAATGAATAAACAACCATAATGGAGTTAAGGAGTATATAGTAGTTATGGACATCTAGTTAATTTACGAAAAAGCGGATGATTGTTAAGAAATCAACATTATTTCATTAAATTCGGTCCCGTTTAGGTCGTATGAACAATACTACTGAATTGAGAAAACATTACGCAATAGAAATTGAAGTATCTGTAAAAGAGACATAAATTACATTTATGGTTGACATACCTCCGGTTTGCTCGAAGGGTTTTGCATCCGTACTGTGAAGGAGTGGAATTCATTGCCCGCGTCTTTGTTCCCCGAACGGTAAAATCTGGGAGTCTTCAAGTCAAGAGAGAATAGGTATCTTCAAGGAAAGCATGCTACAGCTTCGGCCGCATCATAACTTTCCATCAGGTGAGATAGAGGTCAAATGCTTTAATATCGAGATAAAAAAAAAATTGTCCATTTATTCAAACTTTTATAGAATAAAAGTTTCCCTAAAGTTAAAACAAAAGTTAGTTTATGAAAATGTGTTACCATTATCTGTATGTAGAGTTTTAATAAGACTTTATTCTCAATTTCAGTTATTTATGATAGACAACTGCGCTGATGACTGGAGAATAGCAATGACTTGGCAAAGGATAGCTCAGATTGCTCTTGAGCTTTGTATCTGCGCTGTTCATCCTATTCCAGGCCAGTACACCTTCACTTGGACAACCAAGCTGGCCAACAAAGGAGGTGTCATAGGCGTTGAAGTTGTAAGTAACTTCTTAATTTTATTTAAAGAACTTATTTACTCAAATGGCGCAGTGACCCAAAGTGAGTCTTAGATTCCGATTCTAAGAGCTGCCAATTCAGACGGTCTTGCGCCACCTCTTGCCAAGTTGTGGCTTGGAGGTACAGCAAGTCATTTTCCACTTTATCTCTCCAGTACCAGAGTTACTTAATTATTAAAAAAAACTTAAATGCATCATATTGGCCTCGATTCTGATGTACACTCACTAAATTAAATTTAAACTATTCCTGTCTTTTACAAAATAGGAACACAAGACAGAGATAGCATACTGCTGTGCTGTCAAGTTAGTCAGAACTTAGATGTCTATGCAAGCTTACTCGAGTATGTGTTGTATTGGTGTTGACTAAAAACAAGCGCCTTTCTGCTTCTGCTGTTCATATTTAATTGTTAAACTAGCGTGACAGCATTAAAATGCATGCTATCTCTGTCTTGTGTTTTATTTTGTAAGAGACAGGGATAGTTTAAATTTAATTTAGTGAGTGTACATCAGAATCGAGGCCATTATTATACTAACTGCTAATCATGCTGTCTTACATATATAAACAAACAAAAATAGTATAATTAGCCACATTCAGACGTTGTCCTGGCTATTACAAACACAATAAATAAAATGTCATATAAATCGGTCGAGCCATTCTTAAGTCATCTGCCATACATATTTATATTTATTTTCATTATTTTAGTTTTCAAATTCGAACTTAAACTAGAAATCGAATTATCTCTGAAAGGCTAGTGACCACTTTTTCATTTGATTTTTTTTTCTGGTGGTTAATTTTATTTTATTTCACAACAATGTTTGTAAAAAAAACTTAATTTTATGCAAAAAGTATTGGTATTTTATTTTGTAGTAAATAATAAAACTCACTGCATCTGCACATTCTAATACCCAGTCCTAAAATAAGACTTGTGGATATGTAGATTTTAGTGTTTTGTTTATAAGTCAAATGCGTTTATGGATATTAATGTATAGAGATCAATTAAATATTGCTGAACGTAATATTGTAATTACTCACGTACAATATTACGTTCAGTTATCAGTATCGTACCAGTTATCAAAACAATATCAACTAAAGTGCGAGTTAAACCTTACCGACACCAAAAACAATCAAAGTTTAATTTCTCTTTTGTATTATTAAAAGGAACTTTTTTTTTACATTTATTACAATTAAGCTAAAATCCTTTGTCATTCTATTTTCTTATTTCTCATCTTTTCTTTAAAAACTGACTTTAATTTTTTCTCCTTAGGGCACGATGTTTAAGCAAATCCAGGTCTGTATTATTTAATTTGAAGTGTCACCTGTTTTAAGTGATGTCTAAAGTCTTGAGCATGTACTCGTCTGATTTGCGTGAATACTGAGTTTGAATCCACTGTTTTGTGTACGTGATTCGTTTCAACTGTGTGATTGAGATTGCGTTTTTGTCCTGTCATGTTGAGTATATAAATCTTATTTTGTAAACACTTTTGAATCAAGTACCACAATCTTGATAGAAAGTAACAGTCGCTTTTATGAATCGAATAATGTTAATGCATGCCATTGTAATCAAATATGACTGAAATTATTTCAATGCATGCCATTGTAATCAAATATGACTGAAATTATTTCAATACTTCTGAATAAATTGATTGTAAATTTTATGTCAACACGAAACACATAGTCTTTAGCAACGTTATTGATATTATCTTAATTGCCCACTTTGATAAATTTAGTAACTGACATCACTTGAAATAAAATTATAAGATGGTTTTGAAGCAAATTGCGTGCCTTAAGGTGTAGTACATTAAATTTGTGTTTGGCTGCATTATTAATTATTCTCACAGTTTTTATCTATATTTTTTGGTGTTTCAGGTTCCTTATGACGTCACGCTATCGCTGCCAATGTTCTTTCGGCTCTATCTTATATGCAGAGTGATGTTGCTTCACAGTAAATTGTTCACGGATGCTTCATCGAGAAGTATAGGAGCCTTAAACAGAATTAATTTTAATACTAGGTAAGCAGTAGGGGTAATCTGAAAGTACTAAAACGTCAAAACTAGAATATATTGGACACTGTTTGCTTATAGCACAGTAAAAATGGTATACTCTGCCCTTGTACATGATCCCTTTTTGGCTGCTAAAGAAACGATTACAACAAAATTATGGAAATTCTTCCTACGCATAATCTGGAAAATGGCTGCACCGATTCTACTAAATCAACGAGTCTTAATCAATATCGGTCCAGCCTTTTGGGAGCTACGTTGCCACAGGTAGACACACAGATACACACTAAAAACTTATAACACCTCTATTTTTCGTCGGAGGTTAAAATAAATCTTCATACAAAGAAAACAAAATATATTTGTTCTGTATGTCGATTGAAAACAATAATATAAATATAAACACATTCACACACACAGCCCCACACTAAGTTTGATGACTTGTCTCGTGGGTGACAGAAAAATTTACATCACATACACAATAACAATCAGCACCAGAAACACAAATTTTCCTGGAGGAGAAGAATTGTGTTCCCGCCGGGAATCAAACCCGATACCCCTGCTTAGAAGACACACGTTCACCCAACTAAATCAACGGGCAGTTCAACAACAACAACAACGAAACTAAAGTATGTCAATGAGAGTAAATCAGTACAATAATTTATTGACTGCTTTGATGTTGATTTCAGGTTTGTTTTGAAGACACTCATGACAATTTGTCCAGGCACTGTTTTATTAGTATTTATGGTATCGCTATGGATTATCGCAAGTTGGACTCTAAGACAGTGCGAAAGGTCAGTATCAATAATATATGTTTCAAGTGACGTGTTTATTGTTTTGCCTTTATTAATGTAATTATGGGAAGGATAACATTACTGCCACGTAATTCTGTTGTGGCAACTTTATAACCCATAACTAAAGTTTTGAGTACAATGATTTAGTTATGTCCATCCTGACTGATCAGTATTTTTGCTTTCATTTAGTTTGGTGTCCATTCTGTGTTACACTTTGTAAAAGTTTATACGAAATCACCAATGTACTGCCTAAGTGGGCATGCTGTTATTGCTTATTTGCGTACTGTGGCGTTGTATATAATGTTTTTTTTTGCTTTGATGTTTCGACCCACTGTGTTTTCTGTCTGTTAAAATAAACGAAAAATTAAGTAGCGGCGCTAGGTTCATTATCATCACAAAGATAAACAAGAGTTTGACTTTGAATATTTTTGCAAATGTAGCTTCAAATGTTTAAGTAACACAATTGCTATATTTTATATTTTATTAGTATGTGTTAGATGTAGACGACTGTATCGATGTTAAGATAAAGGTTGCTTATCGTAATAGTTTCCAACTAACACAAACACTGTTAATATGCAAGCAAACTTCAAAACTGTGTGAGTTTGTGCTGCACAAATCATAAATGTTAATGTAGAATAAATCAGCACCATAATTTTACCTAAAAACAAACGAAATCTAAAATCTGAGATACGCTGAAAAATATGCGCACAAAATGGCTCTAGGTAAAACAACACTTAGTAAAGCTTCTAAATACTACACACATGCACAATACCATTGCACTTTACCACATTCATGCATCAAAACAAGTTACCTCAAATTCCCGTTCAAAGTAACTTGCTTATGATACTGTGTCTCACTTTTATGTGTACTCTTTCTTTTCTTGCCAAATACTTCAATATATGTTTTTCTCTCTTATCTTACCTAAACACATGAGGTATCTTCAACTTCAGTTCACGCATGGCTACAAGTATCATATTTTGGTATCGAGTCCAGATAAATGTTTAGAATGCACGTTGTATTTTCAAGTCTAACTTACTCGGTATTAGTTTGTGTTATCTGTTTAGTAAAACAGTTTTGTCGACGTTTTAGGCATGCAAACTGTATGTTGTGGTATTCGAGAATTTGTTAATTGGATGTCAATATTGATTTTATCATAATTGCCACAAACAGAATTTGCAATACCTTTGTCATCTTGTTTAGTTTTAAATATCGTTACATTAGTGGACTTATCGGTTATTACCTGTGGTTCTTGTCGGGCATTTTGGCTCTCAGGTTCCACGATGAAGACCATGCCAATTTGCTAAACTCAATGTGGCTGACAGCTATAACGTTCCTCTGTGTCGGCTATGGCGATATAGTCCCCAACACTTACTGCGGCCGCGGCATAACCCTCACCTGTGGTATGGTGGTATGTATTAACCATGTAGGTTTCTTTAGGTTGGCTTTAAAACTTTTTAATATTCCAAATAATTTATTGACAGGTATCAGTTTTCTAGACATTGCAAGACTTCAGTTCATACTTGCTTTGTCTAGCAAATAACTTTAGGTTGGTAAAGGTGAGCCATTTTATGTGTTGTTAACGTTTACACAAATATTTGAAGCAATTTCACATTTGAAGTCAAAGTCAAACTCTTTGCAACTCGGAGTATCCTTAACTCTATCTGTTCTGTTTACTTATTCTTTCAACATCAAAACAAAGTTAACGAGGTTTAGCTTGTGTGCTATGACAGTAGCATTTGTAATGGGTGTGGAAAATATCACACATATTATGCAGGTAGTTTCGCTTGAGATAGGTCATCGAGTAAAGCAATGGAATTTATTGACAATTCAGGTTTCACGATGAAGAACACGCTAATCTTCTGAATGCGATGTGGCTTATCGCGATTACGTTTCTGTCCGTCGGTTTTGGTGACATTGTGCCAAACACATATTGCGGCAGAGGTATCGCCGTTAGCACCGGCATTATGGTAAGTTTCAACATACAAACTTCATTAATGTTTGTGTTGACTGACACGAGTTCAAACTTTAGCACTGTTTATTCTGCTTGGATTATTACTTTAAAAACATATGTGCAAAAACACGCCAACAAACTGTTGGAATGCTTTCGCCTTTGAAGACCTTAAAACGCTTTGTGTTTACACTTAAAGTAAGTCAGTCAACACGTATACATACAAATTATGTAACAAACAATACACACACAACACAAAAAATGCTTAACACTTGTAAGGAACAAACTCACAGCTCTTGTGTCTATGTTATAATCAACTAAATGTTCACAGAGTATCTGTACTCTCGCTGTTATATGTATTGATGTATTTTTGTGAATGCAGCATTATTTTGTTAACACATACACTTTAATGTCACAATCTATGTAAATCACGTCCAGTGTACACAATCTCTTGATTATAGGATATCAGCTATCAACTGTAATGAACCTGTTGTTCGTAGTTCTTGCAGACAAGATTGAAACTGGAATTAACTTTGATCAATTCCGAAAGTACGGTATACATTTTTTTAATGAATAACGTCCATTTCCCTGTTAAAGCCAGCTATTAGAATTATATATTTTGTAGAATGGAATGCTTCATTTCTCCTTACTATTTCTAGATCTCTCTTCACTTCAATATTTCACTGAATTGCACAAATAAGTTTATTTTTAAAATGGCTCACTTTTCCTAAAGTTACTTTTAAAGAGAAGTGTACAATAAAATTCATTGCACCCAATAATATGTGTTTGTGTAAACTGTTGCAAAATAAAAATAGATGTTGTTGATATATGAATAAATAAATGTATAATGTTACAATCATAACCTTTGTGCACATTTTAGAGGATAATGCACTAATGAAAACAGAATCGGCTTCACATTCATGTAATGATGCATTTTCTCTGATAAAAAAGTACATAATAGAACGAGCTGATAAAAGCAGGAACACATGATACAAATTTATTAAACATAATTTTATCAAAATTTCCAGCTTTTATTAGCTCTCCTTAGAAAATTTCCTTAAAGCACATGAAATCGATCTACCTAATAGTAATATTAAAAATAAACATAAATAAAAATAATGTTGTTAAGTACCTAATTTAATTCTATAATTTAATAAAATATTTAAAAAGTAGAGGGTAATCGAGGCAATGAATTTTAACGTAAAATGCTTTATATGCTTATAATGTTAACCTTTGTGTCTATTATCCTCAATTAACCTAAAATTTAACTCAAGAAGTTAGCACATAGCTGAAAAATTATAATTTCATTATGATTTCTAGCCTTCGAAATTGCCTTATTGGAATGGAAACTCTTGAATGCTTCTACACGTTCGCTTGCATTTTACATTAAGATATTCACTTAACAGGGAGCTGGATGCACTGCGTTATTAGTCGCGGTTGTTTCAAGAAAATTAGAATTAACTAGAGCCGAGAAGCACGTTCATAACTTCATGATGGACACACAACTTACTAAAAGAGTAAGTATTGATGTGATATAAGTTGATCACAATTATTGTTAATCTAATTAACAGGGGGCGGGATGTACGGCATTGTTAGTGACAGTTGCCTCGAGAAAGTTAGAGTTAACTAGAGCAGAGAAGCATGTCCATAACTTCATGATGGAGACCCAACTCACAAAAAAGGTAAGGTGGCTGTTACGGTTGTAACAGGCAAAGGAATCGATGGAGGTAAGACTGTAAGCTCGAAGGTAATAAAAAAATTAAAAATCAAATATTTGTTCGATTTTGTGCTGTCTGTGCTAACGTCAAACTCACATATAAAAGGAACCAAATAAACGCATAACTAAATATCAAATTTGGTGTTAACCTAATTGTTGTTGAATCAAATTTGAAGATTAATCCGTAACAACTAATAATTCACATAAGTAAATGCTTGTCACTAAACATGGTAAAGCTAGATGGTTTTAAATTTATTAATGATGAAATAGAATAACACAGTACTTAGTTTAAAATTGAATAATTTCAGCTGAAAAATGCTGCTGCTAACGTGCTCCGTGAAACGTGGTTAATATACAAACACACCAGGCTCGTGAAAAGAGTCAATCCGGGCAGAGTGAGGACGCACCAAAGAAAGTTTTTGTTAGCTATTTATGCGTAAGTACTAATATATATATGTAGCAGTATGAGTAACATGTTACTTATAAAAATATCAGTTTTTATAAAATCCTAGTTGAACCCAGCATGCGTAGCAATGCCAAGTTATGAATAAACCGTTTTAACTCTTTCACTTTTATGGTTGCTTATTACTTTTTATTGCTATTATATTATAAACTATTTTGACACTTAACCAAATATTTTTGAATCTATATCCTTCGCCGATACACAGAACAACTCACTATAGTTTTATCACAATAAAATAAATGTATGGCATAAATCGGCAGCACATAAAACAGGAAAAACAAACATGATTTTTATATTTTAGATGAAATAAATTTCGAAGGCTTGTAAGTTTAGCTTTAAACTGAGAATAAGTTTCTTATTTAAAGATATTTACGATGTATTGCAGATTTTAGTTAAGTACTATGTGTGAAGTGTGTGATAAATAAGAGTTGCCCACAACCTTACCTTATGTTAAGTCGAAGGTCAGCGACGCAAAGCCAAGAATGGATATTACAATTCTGTCGTAAGAGTTTAGCACTATATATTCTATGTCACAGTGAAAGATTTCTAGTTATTATGATTCATTACTAGTATTAACAGCAATTGTAACAAATGAGCAGAGCAGTAATTTTACTATTAAAGTTTTCGAGAGAATCAGACATAAATATAATATTATTGAAATTCGGTTTATACTCACGTCATTTGATCGATTGTATATACGAGTAGACCTAAGTTTCGGGTATTCCTATGTACGATGCTCTTCTTCGGGATGACTTATCGAACGAAGACATACGAACACTGCGAAGACTGCGGACGTAGGCTCGTTCAGCTCTCGTCAAGCGTCGCGGCGCCTGCCTGGATAGGGTTGAGTTCGCAACCTTGCGGTAAAAGCCGTATTTTATAGAGTAGTAATTTAGTTATTAATATAGTATTTTGAGTAAAATACAATTATATTTTTTCAGCTTACGTAAAGTAAAAATGGATCAAAGAAAGCTGATGGACAACGCCAATACAATAACTGATATGGCAAAAGTAAGTTGACATGTGTTGTAAATTATGCTAGTGCTACACTCATTCTCATAAAACACAAATCATGTAGTTGTAGAAATGTATAGTATGTCATTATCAAAAAAAAAAGAAATCATTAGTATTGTAGCCGTAATTATTAAAAATATTTTAAACTCTAGTTCGTATTGCTAGATTGTAAAACTATTAAAAAAGACGCTAAAAAGCTGTATAATATTTTTTTCATTTTCATCTGCTTGGCGCATGATCCAATATCTAATATGTATAACTCAAAAGTCATACGTGTTAGATTGTAGAAAATAGAAATGTAGAAGATAGTAATTGTTTAGTCATTGGCAAAATACTTAAATGATTGTATGACAACAGAACTTAAAACATGTTTAAATGTCTCTGAACACGTACACAAACAATTCTATACAGATTACAGACATGCACTTTAAACACACACCCATACAGGAAATGAACAGGTTATGAATAATACAGATTAACACTTACAAAAACTATTGTTTAGAACCAACAGTGAATGACCAACTACAAAACGATTGAAGTTAGGACCCCTTCCTGTTACAGACCCAGAACACGGTGTATGAAATAGTCTCAGATATGAGTACGAGACAAGACACCATTGAAGAGAGGCTGACTAGTTTAGAAGAAAAACTTACTTCGCTACAGGTGAGGAACCTTAAGTCGAAAACAATATCATTAACATACTTTATACCCCAAAATTTTGACGAGAAATTCTGGTTGTTGATGGATTAATTACATTCAATGAATATTAGTGCGAAGCAATTAGTTACGTTTCTTAGTTCGCACTGCTTCTACTATTGCTATGTCACTCGTACTCTAAAGGATTACTTTTTCTTTAATATCAGATAGGCTAGCGTTTGACCACTTTGTCATCTGATGGTAAAGGATGATGTGGTCAAGAATGATAAGCATACTTGATTTAAAATGTCTGATTTTAAAGAATAACAGCCAAAACATAATCTTTAGTGATTTTGGCGACTGATTTTTCTACTTGAGTGTGTATTTTGTGACAGTTCCTTCAATGGAAAATATGCATAATAAATATGCATAGAGTGAAAATATAGGTATCCTAGAAAATTATGCAACATCTTTGGCCACATAACCACTTTCAATCAGGTTAGACTGTGGTCAAATGTTTTCCTACCATACACATACAATTGCAAAGAAAGGCTCATCACGGCACCATTACGACATCATAGCAAAGCACCAACAGTTATATCTTTTGGGGAATCGTGTTATAAATGCGAAAGTTTGTGTGTGAGTATGTTTTTTTGTCTTCACGCTATAATGTCGGAATGGATTTGGATGAAATTTGGAACGTCTATATCTAATAACTAGGAATAACTAGGCTACTTTGTAACTTGATTAACAGGCGTAGTTAGCCGCGGAGATCTGTTAGTTATACATAAAGACCATACAAATAATTATAAAATTGTAAATTGTGGTTCCAGGAGCAAGTTAACAATTTGCCAGACGTGGTAGCTCGGTGCTTACAACAGTGTTGGGAGCGAACCGAGCAAAGGAGAAACTTCCTCCATCCAGACACAGCTGCTGTGCCTACACCGCCGTCTACCATTACGCCTTACGCCAGGTAATATTTAATATAATAAGGTCTGGGCACATTAATTTTGTAAAGTATTTGAATCGTGAATGAAACACGCTACAGGCTGGGCTACCACGTGCCCTATAGAATGCTTCAAAGCGCAGTGACATTTCTTATAGCAATACCTACATCAGCAAATGATAATAATTAAAACGCAAGCAAAGCTTTAAATAATCCGACTTCACCGCTTTTTTTTCGAGACCCTTGATCAGGTTAAATTAATTTTAACGCATTATTGAGGATAACTTAAAAACTACTGGTCCGATCTTGATTAAATGTAAATGAGACTACATACGAAGTATCAGGTTGCTCATAACTTCTTTCAACGTGAACCGATTTTTTTATTTTCTTTTTAAACACGTTTTGGTACTATTTAAATTTGATCAGTAGTTTTTGAGTTATCGTCAAAATCCGTTTTTGATATATACATTTAATCTGATCGAGGTTTCGAAGATAAGCAGTGAAGTCAGTTATTTTAAGCTATGCTTAAGTTTAATTTTTTGAATATTTTAAGATGGAATCACTCGAGCAGCGGAGACGCAAAATCGACAACATGTTTATTTTTAAAATAGTGCATGGAATTTAGGATACGCCAAATTTGCTCTCAAAGGTGTCTATTTCTGCCCCCACTATATTACCGAGAGCCTCGAGTTTTGACGCATTTCATGTCGTTGGAGCTAACTCTAATATAGGCCAGAATGCCCCGTTGACTAGAATGGTTCGACAGCATAATATTCTTGCTAAAACCAAACAAGTTGACATATTTATGGGCAATGTTAATATTTTCAAAAAGTCCCTGACATCCTGATTAAGAACTTAAAATAGATTGATTATGTTTAATCCTGTATTTTATTTTATTTAGTCCATTATAACGCTTGTGTATAATTATCATTACCTATATTAATTATTCGCAATTTTATGTTCATTCTGTTATTACAGTATGTATAGATTGTTTTTTATTTAAATGCAGGTAGATAGCTTTATTTTCAATTAAGGATAACATAATATCTTATTGTAGCTTAATTTTTTTTGTCCATTACCATCATCATGGAAGTTGTTATATGAGAGGTTAAGTCTTTGTAATATAAATGAATGAATATAATATTTTATTTATCATTGTTTTAATTTAGTTGTATACAATAAAGCAATTTGTGTTAAAGTTAAGTAGTGGCATGGCTGCCAAAAGCTGCTGACCTATTTCTTACTTTCATTTAGTAATTTATAGGCCTGATATTCTGTTTATATTTAAGCTTGATTTCTTCTAAGTATCTTACTTCTATCAACTTTAACATTGGATATTGTATCTCTTGTTACGATTTCACGTTTCAGAACGATGGCTTCATCGTCGAACCCGTGGCCTCCAAGTCCGGTTTTGCAACCGGCAGGGCGGACGCATTCGGCCCCTGAGAGCACTACTGCTCATACGCCAACTCCTCAGCCGCAGGCTGCCAGCCCCTCCCCGCACGCTTCTCGGCCTCCACTGCCCAGCTGAGTACCGCCCTCCAACTCCGAACTCCTGTGCTGAACTCGACGAAACTCGGCGCCCGTACTCTGACCCCCCTTTATAACCTTATTTGGTTACCGGGAAAATCGTTTTACTTTCGTATTCGTGGATACTATTTCATCCCGGTGATATTTGATAGATGGCGTTAAATTCATATTGCATGGTTTTTAACATCATTGACACACTTGAATAAGAACTAAAGAAAATTCAAACCCATATTCAATTATAACGTGAAGAGTATTTTCAAACAAAACAAACCTTTATTATTTTCAAAATTAAGATAAACCTAAAATGTAGGTATTTATTTAGTTATATCCAATGAAATTTAAAAGCCAAAGTAACCCATAGAATAGGCTGTCAATAAACAATCATTTTTGTGGATAAATCTTGTGACTTATAATGCAAATCAATCTATTTATTTATATTTGTTTTTACGTTTGCTAATTATCTTCGAATCTATAACATGATTGATCGTAAAAAAAATCAATTAAATATTTTTTACCAAGTCCGTGAGATACAGAAATTTAATAAATTTCAAAATTCATCAACAACAAGACAATAGTATGAATTACCTACAGATTGTTGTTGTGAATAGCCTAGAAACTAGCCAAGAACAAAAAATAAAATAGGTTTGATAAATGTAAATAGTGAAATAATACCTTTTTATTTATTCACTAGTCTTACAAATAAAAGATTTTCTTAATACAACTTAATGAATACATTTAAAAATAATAAACTTTCTCTTTCACATTTAGTAAAAAAATAATCTAAAGTTAAATCCAAACATTGATCTTCTTCTCTCTTTATAAAATTTGCTTCTTATTCCAATTACTCTATGAACTGTAATATATCAATGACTCTTCTTCTATAAATCCTTAGAATACATTTTCTCCTCAAAATTAAACTGTAAAACGATTTTTCCGGCACGTCAATGGACCACAAATGGTGCGAGACATGGTCAGCCGTAGTTTCCCTCGCTGTTCCCAAAGTTTCGGTGTTTTAAGTGCCAGACTGTTATTTAGTAATAAATAATGCGTAGATAGTGAAATTAATTGACGCGGAAGGACTCGCTGTTGTGATTATACAAAATGCTTTATCTATAGACGCTTTAGCTGATAATCTAGTCGGTATTTTGAATACATTATCAAAATAACAATAGCTTAGTAACACGTTCACGTTTGTCTGTTTGGCAAACCTAACACTGTTTTGTACGACGCGTGTGTTTATTAGTTTTCGTTATAGAATTATGTAATTATAATTGGTTTCATGAATCTTTTGACGTGACCACATTAGACCTAAAGTTATAATAGTGAGTGGTAAAATAGACACATAGAAAATTGTAACAACAGTATTTATCTTATTATGAGAGAATGCATTTAATGTAGACAAAGCCTGTTGATGATTTGTTTAGATTTTATGTCTAATTTATAAATTTTATACACACTTAATACCAAATTGGGTAGGTTTCACATTTAGTTTAGTTTAGTTTTAGTTATATTATAGGAACTATAATAATAGAGAAAAATTGTCTCGCTGTAATCAACTGATATGAATTTCCCAGATTCACAGATGATAGTGTATACAATTTATTTATAGGATATAGTTAAAATAACTTGTTACTACCTGCCTATTGACATGTAGATTGTAAAGAATTTTCTAAGGATAGTTATAAGCGAAGCTTTTTATAAGAAATAAGATTGATGGCTGTCTAAATAGTGCCTAAAACACTACGAAATTTCGATAATTCGGTTTTATTATCTAGGATTACTAAGTAATTTGTATATAAATAATTTTAATTCGAAAATATATTATATATCAGAATTTAATAGGTATTTTAATAACTAGCTGTGTGAGTACACGTGATGGGATCAATTTTATTTCAACTTACTCGATCAGTTTACAATTTTTTTATATCTTTTTTGTAATTATGTGTTTTGCTTTTATTGTTAACATTTTTATTTGTTTTTTTCCTTTCAAATTATCATTCCAAATAATTAGCACTTTATTTGTTTAAATCAAATAATTGACAACTTTACTTTGTTTTCTAAATTATCAATATTAAAAATTATATTCCTTTATTTCAATCAAAAATAATAGTACCTAAGTCTAACATAGTTCGTTAGAACGTACTAACTAATATAATAAAATAATGACCAACTTTTGTTAAAAATTGAAGTATTTGATATCTGTCACGATCAAAGAACACAATAAGTGCTATAAAATAATATTTGCCATATAATCAGTTGTAGTATGGTAGGTATGCAGTTATGTAAAAAAACCAGTATTCCATTCTAGTCAAAAATAATTTATCGAAATATTTCATACTAATGCAGTTAATTTGTTAGAGGCTTATTTTACTGCAATAATAATTTATTCGGAATAATAAATCTCTTAGATGTTTATATGTAATCCTACTAAAATATAATTAGTAATTTATACAAAAACACCAATTAGTGTAAAACTAGATTAATAACCCCTAGACTAGAAATTTAATATGTCTAAATTTAAATAATTATTGTTATACTTATTATTAAACCTTGCCCTCTTATTGTACCTTGCCCATCTTAGTAAAGTTTAATACGTTTTTAATAACTATATAATCTTTAGCATTTCTATGTAAACTACCTCGAAATTTTTACAATTCTTAATACGAATATCAGCAGTAAATGTGAATTTACAAAATTAAATCCTATACAATTGTTGGTAAAATAATGTTTCTCAATACTGTTTTGGTGACAACCGTTTGATTTGGTATTAAAATTTCAATGCGGATAGAAGCAAAATCATCCACAGCCCAAAAAAACATCGATTATTTGAAAACCTCTTACTCAACTATATCTTACCTAAATGAGCTGTGAGGTCTAAAAATCTGGTGGAGCAAATCAATCGAGATACTACCAATAAAAATCAGAAATAAACTTCTTCATAAGTATTTATTTATTGATTTTTCCACACCCTACAAGCGCACAATATTTTACTTAAATATTTGCGATATAGTAAAATAGGAATTTATCAGTCTCACTCCTGGATATAAGAATCCTAATCTAGTCATAGATGTAAATGCCTTTAGTTTGTTTTTATTCAACATATTCATGCAAAAGTAGCAAAAAAAACGCAACTATATTCACAATAACAGTTAACGTAAAGCGTACTATAAATATATAAATATTCTGCACTATTGTTAATCACTTTTGCAAGATAATGTAAGCTAAGCTGAATTTTTCAATAAATTAATTAATTTACAAATAAGAATTGACCAAAATGTCGTTTAAGATTGATAGAATAACATTTTGTAAATATTGAAATTGAATCAGTAAGACATTAGGTAAGAATAGTAATATTATACGAGTTGTATTTACGTGTACATAATATTGTGAGGAATGGTTTCCACTAAAGTTATTTTTAAATAAATATGTTCAATTGTATATTGATACTTTGAGTTGTATGCCAACGGAATGTTCTTTGCGGTGCGTAAACAAAAGATATAAGAAACTTTTGTGATCATTGTTAATGAAATGAAAGTGTAACTTCGATTATATGAGCTGTAGTATTTTTTTCTAACGATTTTCATTTTTACCTCATGAACCTTTCAACCTTGACAAATTATAAGCAATATTTCAGTTTACAACCCGGTCACATTATCTCGAGACCTCGCTGGAATGCATTATTTTTCATCATTTTAATCATATCATTATAATAATATTACCTACATTAAGTTAATTAACACAATATTTGTTTTGTTTAGAAATCTTATTGTTTATAATAATATCCTACTACAGTATGCTTGTTTTGCGCACCATATCAGAGCGCCGACGCGACGTGACGTCATCGCCGCCAGGTCTCGAGATAATGTGACCGGGACTACGAACGCGTGTTGTACCGCCATCCATCATAAGTTCTCATCGTTATAACTAGATGGCGTAAAAAAACTCTCTTGGGTACTCTATGGTGTACAAAGAACAAATTGTAAAAATGTTCAAAAATTGTATGTGCATTGTGCAACCACGATACAAGTTATCGAACTTAGTGTGGGGCTGTGAGTGTGAAATTGTTTATGTTTACACGTTTCAAATGTATATATGACGACCCAGTTTTTGCAGTGGACAGGTGCCCGGCCTTTGCGCCGTGAGTCTTGGGTTCGATTCCCGGCAGATGCACAAATTCCTTTCAAAGGAATATTTGTGCTTCTGGTTCTGGGTGTAATGTGAGTGTGATGTGAATGTTTCCGGCACCCACGATACAAGTCTTTGAACTTAGTGTGGGTCTGTGAGTGTGAAAGCGTTTATTTTAATACGTTTCAAATGTATTCGCGTTTGCTATAGCTATCAAGGATTAAATGGTCATTCGAGCCGGATATGAACCAGTGCTCTATGAAGAAGGAGTCTTTGCAAAGACAGGTTGCAAAAACAACTCAATATTATTGTTAATATAAGTTAACATGAGGATTATTGTTTGTTTAAATGACATATCAAAAAGCGTGCTCCATTGTTGACCACATCATTGCTTACCATCAGGTGAGACACTAGTCAAACGCTTGTCTATAATAAACAATAAAAAACACATCTTCAAGTTAACCGTAGTACTACTCGAAGATGCAAAATAGTTTTTTCAGTAGATGAATTGATTAATTGGAATGAAGTTAAAAATTTCAAGGTTGAGTTGTAAGAACTACAATTTAAGAATACAATTTATTTACTAAGATGCGGACTGGTTTATTGAGTAGTAAAGCAAATAGGTACTTACCGTTATAATAAAACATGTTAATATCTTATAAAGACGTTTTATTGTAACGATATAGGTACCTTTTTGTTTTTCTTGTTTGTTTAATTTCAATTAGGCTTGAATGAATCTCGTTTTCAGAACCAACCATATTATAAATACGTGTGTGCAAACACAAATTGCTTGATTTTAAGTATCTCTGTAATTGTTAGTCTGATTTTGATAAAATTTAGAAATTAGATAGATAGTTATGATCCTAGGATATATTTTTAATATCCCAAAAATCAGTGCATCGACGACGATGGTGTATGTATAAAATATGTATGTAAAATTGCAAACCTGATAAAATTCTTGTGGATAAAATATCATATTCGATCTTTGCAAACAGATTTTAGGGTAGTCGCAAAACTCCATAAATTTTTTTTATGCGTCTTTACTTCCCGAACGGTACAATCTGGGTGTCTTCAAGTCAAGAATAGGTATCTTTTAGGCAAGCATGTAACATCTTCGGCCGCATCTTCACTTTCCATCAGGTGAGATAGTGGTCAAATGCCTGCCCATCTATCATAAAAAAAAAACTTTTGTAACCGTTAAACGGTGGGAGACAGTTTTGACAAATCACTCGAGCTGTGTGCGCGTTGTGCTCTGAAATTTTCGTTTACGGTAGAAATAAAGCCTAGGATTCCTAGGTTCTACCAATCATTAATATTTTAATTGTGCGTCGCACATGCTCTCAAGAACAAACTACATAATTGGAACGCAAGCAAAGCTTAAAAAAACCGACTTCATCGCTATTATTTCGGTTTTGGCTTGAGCGATTTCGATAAAATTTATATGGAACCATCTCTAAAGTATACTCTACCAAACAAAAATAAATCATCAAAATCGATTCATAATTGGCGGAAATATCGCGGAATAAAAAAAAAACATACAGTCGAATCGAGAATCTCTTTTTCTGAAGTCGTTTGAAAAGGAAGCCTGTTGTCTTCAGAGTACGAGTCTAAAGGTAAGTAGAGTGCATTTTTCCCTGTTTTAATTGCTAGGATCCATATGTATCTTTCCTGTCTATTTTTTTACCCCACAGCTATAAGAACACAACATTTTCCGCTAGCTATGCTCGCGCTCTTCATTGACTTCTTTATATAGTTTGTTTTCAAACGGTTAACTATGTTTAAAAATATAATATTGGAATATGAAGGTTAAATCGATCGTGAGTATCACAACACGAAACATTTTGAACTTCAAGACAACCTAATAATAATTGAAATGCAAGCAAAACTTCATAAAAACCGACTTCATCGCCTTTATTTCGGTTTTGGCTTGACCGATTTCGATAAAATTTATATGGGACCACCTCTGAAGTATATTCTACCAAACAAAAAAACCATCAAAATCGATCCATAGTTGGCGTAAATATCGCGTAACATACATACAAAAAAATAACATAGTCTTCTTTTTTGAAGTCGGTTGAAAATACTAAAATTTCACAATTTTTAAATGCAGAAAAAAATTTATATAAATTATTAATTTAATAATACAATACGTACGCCAGCTAAATTTATTGTCGACTACTTTCGGACAAATTAGTTGTCTTTCCTCGGGATGAATAAGAATCGTAAAATCTAATTTGTCCGAAACTAGTATACAGCAAAGTAAGTTGACGTGTTTAAAGCCTTATAAAACGTAAATTCTAATATATTTATAATTTGGTGATTTATGTTTTAAAAAGTTTTTGGTATTTTCTTATAACGTTTCGTGACGCTCAAAATGTTAAAGTTGGATCAATTTAATTAATTAACTCGGGTTCATATATCTGAAATTTTCCTAGAAGTTTATTAATGTTAACCAAGTTCTCCGTTGGTTTTGCATAAAAAGGAAATGTACAAATTTACTCACTGTAAAATATACCTGTGTGAAATTTAAATCGAATATAAAACGAATCATGATTTTATTTATTCTAGTTGCCTGAAATCACATGGTTTAAGTGTTGTTAGCTAAGAAATAGGTCGTATGTAATAAGCTTTGACTAGGTACCACCGCTATATGGTGGACATTCCACAAATGCGCACTAAGCGTTTTGCCTCCACATTCATTGTGCGAACCGCAAAGGAATGAAACTCCTTACCTGAGTCGGTGTTTCCCGATGAGTAACATATAGGAGTCTTCAAGTCGCGAGTGAATAGGTATCTTCTAGGCAAGCTTGCTCCATCGTCGACCACATCGTCGCTTACCATCAAGTGAGATAGTGGTCAAAAGTTTGCCTTTCTTGAATAAAAAAAATAAAAAAAGGGTACAAAGTTAGGACCTATAGCTTTTATTGTTCTAATATAAATCATGTCATTGGTAAAATCACTGAAAGGAAATTTATTTCTCTGTGACCTAACTGACTTGGTAACCGAAGATTGCGTCCACAAACAATAGTAACTAGTTATTGAACTGCCCGCAGGCATAGTTGGTTACACGTGGTTACATGTCTTCAACTGCGGGTACCGGGTTCAATAAATACAATATGTTCACTCATAAAAACAATGTTTTAAATGTTTCCAGTACTCACGAAACAAGTCGCCAGACTCTGTCACTTTTATGTCTATCAATGTTTATGTTTATAGCAATGAAATTTATGAATGGTTTTTGCTGTTTATAAACCTTTTATTCCAGTTCCAAATATAAGCACACACATTTATAGGAGCAGAAAATCTTTAAGGTTATTTTGTCAAAATATATGATATGGATATGTTATGTTTGAACAAAAGTAGTTCTAGCCCTTTTAACCACTCCGGGATTAAGTTCATGAATATTTTATCCTATTTCTATCCGTCTTTCAAAATAAGTAATGACATCGATGCTTTTGAGATGCCTTTTGGGAATCCGTTTGAATAGGTAGCTTTTACAATGTGCTGATTTGGCATTATTATTTTTAATATTAATATTGTAGAGTTTATAAAGGCATTAGAGTTGTCAGAAGCGTTATTTTAAAAGGAGGTGACTTTTAATATATTTTTAAAGGAACTCGATTTAAGTAGCCTCAGTTTACTACATTAATTAAGAAGTAGATATTAGAGGAATAATCTTACCTATTATTGCAAACGTTTATGCAGTATAAGCAAAAATCTTTTTATTCATGTGTCAAAACGTTGTCTGAGCGATCAACATCATCATTATAATATACTCGTAGATAAAAAAATATATTTTTATTTATCTTACGTTACAATGGGCATGCAATGAAAAGACTAGATATTATATTTTACCGGTAAATTGAGCATTCACATATAGGCCATAGCTTCATTATTTATAATAGGCCTAAAATATACCTATAACAGTTTGATGACTACCTACCTCACCTAATGGAAAATGTTGTTTGTGTTTGAACATGTTTGCCAAGGCGATAAAACTCTAAAAAGGATTTCCTGTCGGTTAAGGATTTCCTTTCCTTTGCACTTCGCAATGGCTGTAGAAGCAAAATGCTATGGGTTTTAAAGTATCTACAATGGTGGTCACCTAATAGTCCATCTGAACATCTGATTATTATCAGACTCATATTGATCAGTCAAATCGCGTTATTTCGTGGCTTTCAGATATTAATAAATCCGAATCAAAAGACTACCTTGCTCTATGCCTCAACATCTAAAATTTCAATCGAACAACTGTACGCTGCTGAAGTCTCTTTGCTGTTCGCTCAGTATAGTCAAGAGTCTCAAGTTGGTATTTAGCTGAACCATCTCAAATTTAAGAACAGTATTGCTTATATACATTTTTCCTTGACATACGTCCAGTTCGCTCGAAGCTTACTTCTACGTTTATCATCCGTACAGCGAAGGAGTAGAACTCATTGCCTGTGTCTTTGTTCCCTGAACGGTAGGTACTATTTAGTGTATCCAAGTCTAAAGTGAACAGATACCCTCAAGGCAAGCATGTTTCATCTTCGGCCGCATCGTCACTTTCCGTCATTTGAGATTGCGGTCAAATGCTTGCCTATCCAGCATAAAAAAAAACATGAACGGATTTGCACTTGACAAGTTGTACTGTACTGGTCTGGAGTATCTCTCAAAATTGCAAAGTTTTCGAGGTTTTTTGCAGCAGGTTGGTCTTTTGACACAGTGTTAGTGTAAGCAAAAGGGTCAATATCTGTCAAATTTTAATTACACTTAGTATATTGTATTATTTTACATTATAACCAAGTATAAATAGTATAATAAGACAGAGATTGGGCTGTTAAATTTTTATCTTACTAAGCTGTTATTCAATTTTTATCTTATTAAATTCAAGTTAAACAGATATTGGCCGATTAAACTTTTGTCTAATTGTGCTGTTAAATTAAAAATAAATTTACATAGGCAATAGAATTTCCTTAATACACTGCAATAAATCATTATTTTCTTGCATTTCACCACTCATGCTTCGCTCGCTCGATTCGCGCTATATGGTCCTCCAGTCTGAAGCTCCTCGCCATGGTATCGTTTGATATTATTATTGATCAAGCGAAGCGAGATCTTTGAGTTGACTTGGGTCGTTCAGCAGCTTTGTCCGTCCGTCCGTCAGTCCATCCGTCCATCTGTCAGAGGAATCTAGCGTCTAAACCATATGCTTATATGGTTTAGACGCTAGATTACACACATGTGCTTACATGACTTGGGACTAAAACTACGGCCCAAACCTAGAAATTACATTTAAATTTATATAAATGAAAATATTAAGG
Source organism: Lomographa bimaculata (assembly GCA_948107665.1). Lineage (NCBI taxonomy): Eukaryota > Metazoa > Arthropoda > Insecta > Lepidoptera > Geometridae > Lomographa > Lomographa bimaculata. Next base: position 12,994,156 of record OX403599.1, read on the forward strand.
CGGTTTACATGTAAGTGGGTTGCAAAAAAAACTTTATTTATCTACCTTTGTGGGGTATCGTTGAAAACAATTTGACAAGTAGAGTATGAAACCGATTTAAAAAGAATCTATGTTGGAAAATAACGATTTCGTAAGCCACCAAAGTCACTGTTTTTAGACCTATTTTGTCCCGGGTCTATCTAAAAAACGGCTTCACACTGAACGCTGAAAATTACGTATAATATCCGTTATATCCAGTACTTGAACAACAAATACAGAAACCAAACAATTATTATATAGAAAAAAAGTTATAAGCAAATAACCTCAAAAGATTTCTCTATATGAGGCAAAATGTAGGCGCGAGATCTCTTTTCGGCTCGAACGACTAGTTATATTAAGTTTTTACACGTGTTAACTTTGTTTTGAAATATTTTTGACTTTATAAATATTCTTAAAGTTAGGTTTCCAACTAAAACTCTCGTATATTAAATTGTTTTCGGAATCTTTCCGTACTCTGGTTCTTAGAAATTCAATTTGTTACATTGTTATTTCCTAAAGAGTAATTATACGCAGTAAGTATTATGAGAAATTAATTAAGTAGTAGTCTCAGCGGAACTAACATATTCATTTGGTGAAATTGGTCGTGGGTATGTAAGTTTATGTTCATTTTCAACCGACTTCAAAAAAGGAGGTTCTCAATTCGACTTTATGTTATTTTGTATGTATGTTACGCGATATCTCCGCCAAATGTGCATCGATTTTGATGTTTTTTTTTGTTTGTTTGGTAGAGTATACTTTACACGTAGTCCCATATAATTTTTATCGAAATCGGTCTAGCCAAAACCGAAATATAAGCAATGAAGTCGACTTTTTAAGCTTTGCTTGCGTTTAATCATCATTCATAATTCATTATTCTTCAGATTACTTAATTAAATTATTTATTATTTAATATAATATTTATAATTATATAGGTACAGGATATACGTGTACGTTTTAATTTGGTACTAAGATATTAGATTGCAATAGCTTCATTATAAAATCTATATAACAACTTATGGTGATCGCTCAGACGTAGTCGACGTGCCTTGCGATTCGTTTTTAAATGGATTACCTACTATTTATCTATACTCTATAACACGGTAGAAACAAAAATATAAGAGTGCTTCAAAACAATGTTGTATCCATAATTTAACCTAGGCATATAATAATAATTATTGTAAAATAATAACTACGGTAAAGTTAAATATATTAAAGATGTAGATTTATTTATAGATTACCACATTTAAAAAAAAACAGTACAAGGAGGACTAAATGCCAGAATGGTATTTTCTGCCAGTCATCCTGGAGCTGAAGAGAAAAGGTGCAGTAAATGAATTTTAAAAATAAAAGGATATTAAATGTATAAACATAGGAATACGTGGAAATAAAATACATAATGATAATATGTATTTATATACATATTTTTAAATACTATATAACAATAAACTTACACGAATACTAATATGTATACATAGAAATATTGATTATATAGATATAGAGACTTAACACCAGGACTAACCACTAGTCCATAGGTCAAATAAGCAAGCAGTACTTATGCTTTACCTAATTAACGAACTTAATAGTTCAAAGGGAAAATATTATAAAATGTATATATATCCATATAAAATTACAATACCACTAATTTATAATTATTTACATGTATCCTGGAAGGACGCAGCAACGGTTACAAAAAACTTAAAAAAACAATCACATCTTATAGCTAAACTTGATAAATGCAGAAATTTACGTTATGTGTGTTATATCCTACTAATAGGTACCGCTAATATTATAAATCCGAAAGTTTGTGTGTAAGTGTGTAAATATTTTAATTCCATCTATTGATCGTGAGACATTAACATTATTTTCTTTAATAAACTCATTGACGGTTTAGAAATATTGATTTGACAATTTATTTCATACTTTGTTGCACAATAAAAATCTACAAAAGGAGGACTTATAGCTAAACACATTCTCTAGCAGTCATCCAGCGGTAGAAAATGAAATGACATGAGGCGTGCATCAATCAGAGATAAAGAAAATATATGTGAGATAATAACAAAGTATAATAGAAATTTATATCGTATTGTATTGTTCATAAATATAAATAATTGAAATGCAAGCGAAGCTTAAAAACCGACTTCATCGCTTATATTTCGGTTTCGGCTTGACCGATTTCAATAAAATGTATATGGAACCTTTGAAGTATACTCTACCAAACAAAAAAACCACAAAAATCGATTCATAATTGGCGGAGGTATCGGGTAACATACATACAAAAAAAAATACAGTCGAATTGAGGACCTCCTTTTTTGAAGTCGGTTGAATACTTAAGATTATACATGCACATATCCAAAAAAAAATTAATAATCAAATGTAGCTATAGGACGTATTTTTTATACATTTGATAGTCGAAATAATCAATGGGCTAAAGCGTCGATGGACTCTTTACTAAATGAAGGTTTTATTTAAAACATAATTATGATCTCCTAGCCAATTCAGTGGATTGACACACACGTATCTGCTGTTCTTGGAGAAAGAGTATGGAGAATGTTGTTTTTATGACAGACTAGCTGTGCCCCGCGGCTTCGCCCGCTATTATCAAGTTAAAAAGTAGCCTATGTGTTAATCCTAGGTATAATCTATGTACATTCCAAATTTCATCCAAATCCGTTCAGCCGTTAAAACGTGAAGAGGGAACAAACATACTTACACACTTACACACAAACTTTGGGATTTATAATATTAGTAGGATATGTGAGCATTTAGCCGCTATCTCGGAAAAATGAAATGATGATGGAAAATGATGATGCCGGCGAAGATGTAACATACCTATTCACTATAGACTCCCAAATTAGTTCTGGGAACAAAGACGCGGGCAATGAGATTGAAAAACGAATAAAATTAATTTGCTTTGGAACCCATGTTGTGATGATAAGACTTGAAGTAATACAACTTGAAACAAAATATTTTATAAAAAAACATGAAATTTTCCTTAAAAAATAAGGCATTGTTGATCAAACATCTCTAAATTATCCAAAGGACAAGGAAGTCAAGTCAAAAACTGCTATTCTTTTCGGAAATAATAAGTCGAAAGCTTGAGCAGCTGAGAAACGTCGTTATGGTGACAAAAGAATAAAACTAACAAAGGAATTAATTTCGGCGTTTCTTTTATTAAGCTGAATAAGCAGAAAAATCTCGTTAAATTTTACGTGCATTATGATCCATTTGGTTTTAATAATGACTATAAAGTTTTAAGTCCCATTTAACCGACGTCAAAAAAAAGAGGAGGTTATCAATCAACTGTAATTTTTTATGTGTGTTCCTTAGACATTTTTTCTAGATAAACCAATTTTGATAATTCTTTTTTATTTGAAAGCTGGTGCTTCTAATGTGGTACCATTTAATTTTGATCAAGATATGACCGGTAGTTTTTGAGTTATCCTCAATAATGCGTTTTTAATTCATTTAATCTTATCAAGGCGACCCAGTTGGCGCAGTGGACAGGTGTCCGCCCTCTGCGCCGTGGGTCCTGGGTTCGATTCCCGGCAGGAGCACAAATTCCTTCTCTAGGGATATTTGTGCTTCTGGTTCCGGGTGTAATGTTTGTGATGTGAATGTTTCCGGCACCCACGATACAAGTCTTTGAACTTAGTTTGGGGCTGTGAGTGTGTAAGCGTTTATCTTGTTTTTGTTTTGTTCCGAAGATAAAGCAGTGAGTAGGTTTAATGAAGCTTTGCTTGTTTTTTAATTATAGTAAGTAACAAGATCAGTATCCCATTATGCTGGGGGCATTGCACCTCTGAAGTGATGATAAGCCAAACGAGTACCAGCACTTCAATCACGCGTCGCCTTGACCAGGTACCCTGATATTTTTATCTGTATTACATATTTCTAATTTTCTTGTTAATATAAATAAATAATGCTTATATATTCCCCGAACTGAAGATTTCGTTTTTACATGTTGCTTAATAAAGACAAAAAATGAGGTTTATTGCTTATAACTTGTTATTTCAACAATATTATATATATTGTATTTTGGTATTTTTTGTATAATTTTTTTTTATTACAGACTAAGCAAACGTTTGACCACAATCACACCATAATTAGAGGGTGTAACGAATATTATCAAGTTAAGAATGAATAGGTATCTTATAGGCGAGTATAGTGCATCAACACTATCCATCAGGTGAGATAGTGGTAAAATGCAATGCCTTTCGAACATCAAAAGGAATATTCAAATATGCTTATACAATTATAATCATGTTTGAACATGCTTAAACAATTATAAGCATGTTTGAATATTACAAAAGAAAAAAATATGTAAAGAAAAAAAATATGAAAATAAAAATATATATAAAAAAAATGTGTAGCCTATGAAATAGATCGCAAAACAAAATAGGTTAAAAATTTATTTACTTTGACTTTGATGTCAAACTAAGTTTTTTTTAGAAACGGTTTCGTTAGGCTATCCAACGAATATTTGTATGCCTGTGTGCCCTATTTAAATTTTCATTTACTTATATAAATTTAACTGGCATTTTTGGCTTCAGGCATTTTTACTTATTCTCTGAGAATTTGAAGTTATTCATTTCTATACTTAAGACGCTAAATGCTTCAGACAGATAGACAGAGTGCTGAGTCACCGAAGTCAACTAAGACATCTCGCTTCACTAAATCAACAAATAGCCAATCAAAAGTATGCATTTTGCTCACTAGTTCCTCACTTACGATAAGCTATATCAATTGACCCAAATACATATAAGGACTCGAGAGCTTATATGGGATTATCCCAAATAAACATGTGACCCATATAGACTGGAGGAAGGCGAACCGTTGAAATGAGTTCTGTAGATATCAAAATGAAGGCGACATATTGTAAGGCACCAATTTCCTTTACGAGAGTATAACAAAAGTGTATCTTATGAAACTTACGGCACAGGTGCATCTTTGTGACATTTTTCATTATATTTGTCCTCTAAGAAAAGTATATTTTTTTTTATGTTTATTCTGGTATTTATTAAGGTATTTATTATTATTAAGGTAAACGAAAAAAACTAGTCGTTCGCTCCAAACTAAAATCTCGCGCCTATTATGCTAAGAGTAAAACTTTTGACGATAATTGCTTATAAAAATTTTCTATGTAATAAGTGTTTGTTTCTTTTATTATGTTCAACTAAAGCATATAACGGATATTGTACGTATGTTTCAGTTTTACGTAAATGTATAATAGGAGTGGAACTCATTCTTTGTTTCCCGAACAGTATAATCTGGGAGTCTTCAAGTCTAGAGTGAATAGGTATCATCTAGGTAAACATTCTTCATCTTCGCCAGCATCATCACTTTAAAACTAAAACTTACCTATCCGTCATAAAAAAAAGTAGGTATATAATAACAGTAAATAAAAAAAAAACAGTAAAAAAACAGTGATTTTGATAGCCTGCTAAATTATTATTTTCAGGTATCGATATTTTTTTTAAACGGTTTCTTACTACTTGTAGAGCTCATTACAACGTTACTCCCTCGAGCATTTTTTTTACTAAGTATTAAATTCTATTGAAATATATTTTAATTCTATAAGCCTATCTTCCAACGTTTACATTAGGATCTGGAGAAGCTTTGCCTATCAAAGATAAAATAACTCAGATTCGTTGAATATTCTTAAACATTATGGTTGACATACCTCCAATTCGCTATTCGTTTCTACATTCATCATCCGTATAGCGAAGAAGCGATACTCATTACCTGTTCTCATAATATATTGAACTGCCCGTTGGCTAAGTTGGGTGAGAGTTCGCCTTCTAAGCAGGGGTATCGGGTTCGATTCCCGGCGGGAACACAAGTTTTCTCCCCAAGGAAAATTTGTGTTTCTGGTTCTGGTTGTGATTGTGTGTGTGATGTGAATGTTTCCGGCACCCACGACACAAGTCATTGAACTTAGAGTGGGGCTGTGAGTGTGAAAGCGTTTATGTTTATGTTATGTTTATATTCATTACCTCATCATTTTTGTTTCCTGAAATATATAATCTGCGAGTCTTTTTCAAATCAAAGTAAATAGGTAAATGTTTTAGACTAGTATGTGACATCTTCGGCCGCGTTATCAGTTTCTATCAAGTGAGATAGTGATCAGTCTTGTACAGTTTAAACAAAATAATACGTAGATACACGTATTCTTTGGTGGAAACTACTCATCTAAGGCTAGTAAGCTTCTTGCGTGATACAAATAGATTAAAAGAAAAGGGCATTAAAATAACAGATTTAATTTTTCAAGTTTTTATTTAATTTGTAATGTTAATATATATTACAATAAACTAAAAGCTAAATTTAAATTAACCAAAAAAAAAAACTATAACTTGATATAAATATGTACAAAAAAATAATGTTATAAATATTAATATTAATTTATTTAATGTAATATATATTGCAATGTTAATTAAAATGTAATGTTTGTATTATGTTAGTTATGCGACGATTCGGTCGAAGATAGAGCACGCTTGCTTAAACGATAACTATTCACTCAAATATGAAATACCAACTCAGGCCTTTGCCTGAGTCTGAGACCGTAAAGAAATGTAACTCTTTAGTTACATTTCTTTGCGGTTCGCACAGTAAATGTGGAAGCAAAACGTGGAAGCTTCGTCCACATTTGTTGATTATCTACCATATTATTATACTGGTGTCACCTAGCAGTATGTCTTCTTGTCCGATGATAGAATGTTGTTGGTTCAGTTCCAATGACAATGCATGTTTATGGTAAGCATGACCTGAATTGATATCCAGTATTAGCTCCAGATAAAGGAACACTCCTACGATTTAATAATAAACTTTACCATCTTGTGATTGCACTGAAAGTTGGCTGCTATGATTTGAACAATTAATTTATTATTACAACACCAGCAGTATATGGCGAGTTTAAAAATATTCCGTAACTTGCTGGTAAATAAAATCTTTTTTTTTTATTTTTGATAGGCTAGCATTTGACCACTATCTCACCTGATGGAAAACGATGATGCGGCCGAAGATGTAGCATGCCTGCCTAGAAGATACCTATTCACTCTTGACTTGAAGACTGCCAGATTATACCGCTCAGGAAACAAAGACGCGGGCAATGAGTTCCACTCCCTCGCAGTACGGATGATAAACGTAGAAGCGAAACGCTTCGAGCGAGCTGGAGGTATGTCAACCATGAATGGATGACGTTTGACTGTTTGTCTTGTTGTTAGATGGTAAAACGGGCTTGGGGGAATTAACTCGTACAATTCCTGCGCACACTCTCCGAAATGCAAACGATAGAAAACCGATAGGCTCGCTACCTTACGTCGATGAATGAGACTCAACAGTTTAGTCTCAACCAGCTTATTATCACCAATAAGTCTTTTGGCTCGGCGGTCAATGGATTCCAGAGCTTCAAGCTGGTACTTGGCAGAGCCATCCCAAAGATGGCCACAATACTCCATACATGATCGGACTTGTGCTTGGTACAGATTTAAAAGCTGCCCCGGAGAGAAGTGCTGCCTGACCTTAGCGAGGATGCCAAGTTTTTTGGATGCCAGTTGGGCTCTGGATTCGATGTAGGTACCGAAATTGAGGTTAGACGTCAAAGTGACGCCGAGATCTGTCTGAAAATATCCTACCATACGGTTAACTTTATGATACATTATAAACGGAAAGTACATAATATTTCAAAGCATTAAAAACAATCTAGAACAATAAACAAGGTCCTGAGTACCTATTAAATATTATAGAAGTAATATATTCCTCACAATCTATACGTTAAATATGTGACCTATTATACTTTTGTCACGACCTCATAGAGACGTGTCGTCATACATTACGTGCCATTTTATCAGGAATTCCATAATTTATTCTCATTTTGTTTTTTTTTTTCTTATTATGACGTACCAATTACGTTTGGTACACCATTGGAATCACGATCCAGCCTTAAGACTAATAAATAATTAAATTTTGACCTAAACTGCTTAGTATAGTAGTATACTAAGAATGTGTCTGATAACCCTTTTCTTACTGTCTCTATTATCGGGAAGACACTTTGTTCTTGTGTTCTTTGTTATTAGCACTCACTATACTACACTGTCACATCACTACACAACTCAAAAGGTTTAGTTCTCTTTGTTGTAGAGTAGCTGGATTGTCTCAACATTCACATGGTGATGAAGTCTTTGTTTATGAGATTCGGCGAGTATTTTTGTAACATAAGCGACGAGTTCACTTTTAGGTCCCGATGAAGATCGTCGTTTCTAATGGGTCATGGTCCATCAACAATGCACCTGAGTACTTTCCTCAGGTGTACTCAGGTGTGTCTCCATCAATTGACAGTTATTGCAAAAAAAAAACGCGTTTACACTTGCATATTCATACTTCTTTCAAAGACTTGTATCGTGGGTGCCGGAAACATTCACATCACAAACATTAAACCCAGAACCAGAAACACAAATATCCCTTGAGAAGGAATTTGTGCTCCTGCCGGGAATCGAACCCAGGACCCACGCTGTGAGGAGTGTTTTATAGAACTTCGGGTTATTCTTAAATTTTTCTTCGGATTTGAAGCCCAAAAATCGGATATCACATAAATTTGACGCGATTGACTCGACGTGTTCGACAAGTGAATGATGTCAAAAATTTAAGAACGCTAAGGTAACAAAATATACTCGATATGGGTATAAAATCTGTTGTATACATTTTTACTTTGCCAAAAGGACGTTCTATGCATCTCACTCTTGATTTACTCGGACGATTTTACATAGTCCAAAATCCGTTATTGGGACCAAATTGACCGGACATGGTTTATGCTGTTAAAACTAATCAATTTATGGCACAAATACAGTCCGCAGTGCTTACTGTGCTTTTAGTAGTTTGATCACGCTTCCAGAATCGGCCATATTACGACCGTAAAAGAAAAAGGATCTATTCAACAAACTACAGATGGATTCACAATCGCAGCCTTTCACTAAAACCAAAATTCAACTAACAACGAACTCGTTCACACTGACAACCTCTCACTAAATTCAAATAATTGTATTAGGGGTGCCAGAATTTACTTTACACACACGCAATCACAGCCAGATACAAAAGCACAAACGTCCCTTAGGAAGGAAAATTATGTCCCTGCCGGGAATCAAACCTAGGATTTTCTCATAAAATAGCAGGATATCTGGTTAACAATGTTTTAGTAATAAATCTATGTTTTAGTGTAAAATTTTAAAAAAATACCTTCAAACATTATTTGCAACATTATTCAATTTCACACAATGGGATGATTATATTACGTGATATTCAAATAACAATTAACAACAAAGTTCAAAACAAGCCCAAATGGCGATAAAGTTTGTAACTTTAATGGCTGTATATAATTAAATTACAACTTTAATCAATCGTTGGATCAAGAGTTCTACGTGTGATGAATTAATTTTACTATATCAATATGTCAAGGATAATGACTGTAACTACAACTGTATAATAATATTATACGTTCCTTGTCAGTTGCTGATAGGTTTTTTATTTTTTATTGAATATATCGTTTTAGTTAGATATACATTTATATGTTGGTATCAAATATATATGGTTAGATTTAAACACTGTTTATGAATATTGCTATTTTATTTCAAAATATAAATTGTTCTCCAAACGTTTTTTTCGTAGTAACTATTTAATATATTTATTGATATTTATATAAATCAAAACTGAACTGCTCGTTGGCTTAGTTGTTTGTGTGCGTTTAAAACAAATTTTCTCTCCAAAGAAAATTTGTATTTCTAGATGCCTCTAACAGACAGACGGGTGGACGGACGGAAAATGTGCTGAAACACCGAAGTCAATTTCGAGATCTTGCTTTGCTCGATCAATAAATAAATAAGATCTCAATGTAAGTATTTGACTGACTTGACAAAAGTTCCTGTGTCCCCTAGATGGGGCAGAAGACGTCCACAGTGTTTTGCCACCCCATTCCGTCTTGATCTTCGCGTTTATTTTTGCTCCAGGACTTCCCGATGACCTGTGCTTCTGCAATGATGATTCAGTCTGCTGGTCAATCAGGATTTCAATTCATCGTTCCCACGGGTGGTCGTTGGAAATTTTGCTGGGCCAGTACCTACCTAAATCTCAAGTAATCGGCAAAGACCTGGAGACTTGGCGAAGACCTGTAGTTTATGTGAGATGTCCTTTGTAACCTTCCACGTCTTACAGTCATACATGTCATAAAAGTATTTGTAAAGTCCTCTTAAGTAAGTTATTTTTCCTTTTCTAGAAGACAAAAAAAAATGTGTGTGTGATGTGAATGTTTCCGGCACCCACAATACAAGTCTTTGAACTTAGTGTGAGTGTGAATGCGTTTTTTTTTTCCTTTTCTAGAAGATATATCTAAGCATGTTTCCTAATTTCATTACAATCTAGCCTATATATGACTAATGAGTAACTTTAATTTAACTTAGATTGCTAGTGATCAATACCTAATAATTCGTCCATTTATCTTATTATTTCTATTAAAGGGAAGACAATTTGTTCATGTGTTCTTTACGGCAGTAGGTACAACATTACACTACACTTACACTTGTAAAAACAGTTTTCAAATATATATTTTTCTACAAAATTTTCCTGGTCCTAAATCTGGAAAAGTTTGCCTCCGAGTTAAACCACATCGTTACCACAGCTAATTAAGCATCGTCTTATATTAAATAGGATTCTAACTTGCTGAAATGAAGACATTTGTTATTTGGAACACGGTAGTTAGTTCCAGCTGCTTCAGTGAATTATTTCGGGCAAATCAACGCTCTTGCACCTTTTGCTGGAAATACTTCAGGCAACTGTGGCTTTCTCGTAGGATAAGGATAAACGTGTCGCTATAAAATAAAAAAACCTTATTAATAGCCTTATCAATGATAAAAACAGATCAGTTATTTTGCTCACGGGGGAGTTTTTAGTGGGTTCGAGCCCCACATACCCCCTTCCTTCACCCCTGGGAAGGAAGGGAAGTGCAAGGCATTTCCCCCCCCCCCACTAAAAAAAAGATCAGTTATTTTATCGGTCGGTTTTATTCATAGTACTATATGTATAGGGTTTCTACCTATTTTAATATAATTATCATTTACCAACCAGGTAGATAGGAGATAGTGGTAAAACGCTCTATAAAAAAAGCTCCCTAGCTTTTTTTATTATTAGCATAATTTATGTCAATCTGAAATGCCCGTTATTTTACTTATTGCACATAGTTAAAGTAATTTTTTTGGCATATAAATCTTCAAAGTACATCTGGCTCTCATCAATCGATAGGTGTAGAATTCAACTGGCGTGTTTACTACCATTATTACTTACCATCATGTGATGTTATATAGTAGTTCTATTAATTTCTGAAAAGATATTTAATAAAAAAAAAAGAGTCAAACACCTCCGTTACAAATACATACAGCTAGTGGCTTTTTGAGCTTAAGATATGAATGTTTCGAAATGGCTGATATAATATGTTTTTTTTTACCTTTTCAAAAACCATATCTACGCCATTATGAAAAAAAATCTGTTTTATTTTTAAACATGCTCACAAAATTTCACGAGTAACGGTTAATAAATGCGATCTGTAGAGTAGAACAACCGGACATCCGGACATACGAAAGCAATTTGCCCAACCTGAAACAGAGAGGCTTAACTCACGCTTTGCGCTCGCTCAGTTAATAACTGAAATCAGATCCTTGTCATCCTAATCCCTTGACGTTCCAGTATTAGTATATACGAAACTCATTGCGAGCAAAACAAGAGACAAAAAATTCAAAAATGTTCTCATTATTGAGTTGTAAAGCGCCATGTTTCTTATCTTCGTCGAAACGTCCTTTCAAGTAATTCCATTTTCATTTCTATCTTGGTTCTTACTTCTTACAGCAGTTTTAAATAACTTTGTTCTCGCCTACTTGATGTCCCATTTCCTGCTTTGTGGTATGATTACGTCTTTAACAAAGATTTTCCCTTTTTCTTTAAACTTGTACTAACACAGGCTTTTGTAGAGATTGTCTTTGAGATTGTTTAGTTAAAAGAAAGCTTAGTGGCTAATAAAGAGCTGTTTAGTAGCCTAGACATATATTAGGTAGTCAATTTTGGCAATTTTTGACATAAGTGGAATAATGCAATACCTATCTACCTGGATTTATTATATCCATTATCTAATTGAACTAAAATTGTACCTACATACGAAGTAACTTTATCTCACTATATCGTGAGAACACTTTTTTACAAAATTTGCCCGAAGCATTACCAAACGCTATTAGGTACCTATGAAAGTCAAGCATTTGACCACAATCTCACTCGATGTAATGCATGCTTGAAATAAAAGTTTAAATTGAATGGTTAAAAAACATTTAACATATTTTATTACCATAATTTTTAACGGTTAAACGGTTAAAGTTAGAAATTTTGACTGGCACTGAACTATAACGGTCAAGTGTGACTCCTGCCGAAAAATTTGCTTATTACTTCAAACAGTAAAAAAACAATTACTAAAAAAAACTTCATTGAAAATGCGATAATTTGATATCTATCAAAAATCTGGTATAGTTATAAAGTTAGAGCTACTCAATAGCTGTAGATTTATTGAGATCATGGAGTATGAACCTTGGACAAAATGATAAGCAGTTTGTACCAAATACTCATTTTGTAGATGTGAAAATAATTCGTGAAAAAGTTATCAAATTAATTGTAGAATATTTTTTTCCACTTTGTTAAACATGTTCGTGCTTTGAAATGTTATTCAGTATTCATGGTAGTTAAATTTTTATTTCGTTTGAAGTAACACAAATAATTAAAATTCAGCGTCTCGTACAATAATTTAATAATACTATTAATCACTATAATCTCATAAATTACATCAAATTTTATGAATAAATTTAAATGCTTGAGGCATTAACCTAACTCACACGCGAGTGTCCATATTGATTTCACTTTGACGGATCATTTCTTTACACACTACACAGTTTATCTGACCGACTGCTTGTACTTCTGTATGACTCTCCTCTTGGATAGCGCATTCGATCAGATATTTTCTCCTTGGTTATAATAAACTGACGTTGTGTCCGTTGGAGTATTTTGCGGATGATCTCATCGACCGGACAGTAGTCAGTCGAACGGAAGAAGTGTTGTTGTCACCACGGCGGAGTAGAGAAGCGTGGTTGCCACCAGATTCTCTGTAATAGAACAGGTATTTTTATTATATTTTTACAGATAGATTCTAATAGTATATTTTGCGTACGAAAATAAAAGCTATAAGGGGCAAAGTGAATATAACAATTCATGGTTGCCTGTATTCCCTAATGCGTATATACCTAAAAACTGCGTTTGTGGGTAATAAATAAGAAAATGGTCACTTCTATGTAAAACTTTCCTGGTATAAGGAAAAAATACAATACAATAACTCTTTATTGACACCAAAAGATAAATACAGCTTACAGAGAAACTTATAAAATATAGGTACAATGGGTGGCAAAATAAAAAAAAACTTAAATAACTTTGGGTAGAGAAAGACAAGATAAATATGAACGCTTTCACACTCACACCCACTATATTCGACAAAATAATGCGCAAATAGGTCAAAAACTACTAATTTTTGTGTCCTAGGAAAATGTTATGTATCAACATATTCTCTGCGAATTTTAAGTACCTAGTTTACTTGTATGTTTTAGACGCCAAATGCCTCTGACACGAAACAGACAGACTGACGGAAGGACAATTTACTGAACCACTTAAGTCACCTTAGAGACCTAGCTTCACTCATTTAATAAAAGGAGGAGACAAGTAATTCACCCGCCTTCGATAAGCATGCTATTTAAGAACACCTATTTGTAGAGCTGCTCACAATTTTAAAATACATAATACTGCATATGCATCATGGAGTCTCAAGAGTAGGAGACTTATTAGACTGTCTAGTATCTATGCAACAAGAATTAAACTGAACTGCCCGTTGGTTTAGTTGGGTGAGCAATCGCCTTTTAAGGAGCGGTATCGGGTTCGATTTCCGGCGGGAAACACAAGTTTTCACCGGAAGGAAAATTTATGTTTCTGGTTCTGGTTATGGTTGTATTTGTGGTGTGAATGTTTCCGGCACCTACGACACAAATCTTCGAACTTAATGTGGAGTTGTGAGTGTGAAAGCGTTTTATTATTTATTTAAAACACCTCTAGTAGGTATATCTATAGTAGAAGTAACTGACGAAGATTTATGTTTCGTCGTCATGAATCGTTAAGAGCATGTACAAATTATATATGAAAGCTTTTAGTTCCGTGATATTTTTTACCTTAACTACAGGTATATGTAGTATGTCTAATAAGAAAGCTCATAATTTTTGTTATTATTAAAAACAAAAATCAAGACAAAAAAATGTGTAGCGTCTTAACATGCTTTGAAGATTCTATAAACCTTCTAAATGATATTCAACATTAATAAAATGGAAATGGAAATAACTTAACTACGAGAACAGCTAACAAGCCTAGTAGGTTTGAATTTAGTTAGGTTTGAACTTTCAGATTTAAATACTTATATAAACTCAGAGCTGTAGAAACAAACGCAAAGTGCTTTTTAATTCCTGTAAAGTGCTTTTTGAATACCACTTTATTTAAATTAATCTATTTATTATACTAAAATAAAAGCGTATGTATAAACCCTCTTCTAGATACTTGTTTAGTTATGATGTTACATTAGGCTGCGCAGTCAAATGTATGAAAAGGTACGCAAAGAAATTTGAGAATTAATCTATCAAAGACTCAGTTGACATCTTATTTTTAAATGTTTTTATAGATATATAAATTCATGTATAGCATTACTAGGTCGTGGATGCTAAAAAGATTCACATCACACGATACAATCACACCCAAAAGCAGCAACACAAATTTCCCTTGGAGAGAAAGCTTGTATGTACAGGGAATTGAACCCGATAGCTCTTTGCGTAGAAGGCGGCGCGCATCAAACCAAGCCAACGGGCAGTTCAAGTAATGTTCATGATAATAAATTTACGCTACTATTTATCCCTCTGGTTTTGGGTTTAATTGTGTGTGTAATAAACATAAACATAGAAACACAAATGTTCCATGGGAAGAAAACTTGTGTTCTCGCCGGGAATCGAACCCGATATCCCTGCTTAGAAGGCAAACGCCACCCAACTTAGCCAACGGGCAGTACAAATGGGTATGTTTCCGGCACTACGACACAAGTCATCGAACTTAGTGTGAGGCTGTGAGTGTGAAAGCGTTTGCTTATTTTATCCCAATCTACGCGAGTAAAACCGAAGAGCACGGATATTTTTTACCTGTCACTATGCCGATGAAACTTTTTCTTCTTTGGCCACAAATGGAAAGCTCCATAGATCACCGGGTTGACTAAACTGTTTGACATCCCAAAGAAAAAGATTCCAGAAAGGAGTTCCTCGCTTTGCTGAAACAACAAGAGTCAAGGTTAAAATAAAAAAAAATAACGTGACGATGACGTGAGATTCGGAAAACTTTTGCACCGTACAGGGAAATTATTCTCGATATATAATGATTCTCACGAAACGGCCAAATACAATGATTATATATTATTTTAAAAATATACAAAGGCAACTTCTTATTAGCTCTAGAATCCATTGACCGCCGAGCAAAAAGACTTATTGGAGATAATAAACTGGTTGAGACAAAACTGTTGAGTCTCGGTCATCGACGTAAGGTGGCGAGCCTATCGGTTTTCTATCGATTGCATTTCGGAGAGTGTGCGCAGGAATTATACGAGTTAATTCCCCCAAGCCCGTTTTACCATCTAACAACAAAACAAACAGTCAAACGTCATCTATTCATGGTTGACGTACCTCCAGCTCGCTCGAAGCATTTCGCTTCTACGTTTATGATCCGTACTGCGAGGGAGTGGAACTCATTGCCTGCGTCTTTGTTGCCTGAGTGGTATAATCTGGCAGTCTTTAAGTCAAGAGTGAATAGGTATCTTCTAGGTAGGCATACCACATCTTCGGCCGCATCATGGCTTTCCATCAGGTGAGATAGTGGTCAAGGGCTTGCATAACAAAAAAAAAAAAAAAATTCAACATAATACGTGTAAATTGTATGATGTATTTAATTTCATCCAAATCGGATGAAATTAAATACAATTTACAAAAAATTTCAAACCAGACTGAGGCCACAAGCGCCTGGGAGATGGCATGCCCAAATACCGGGCTCCCAGTGAGGCTATCCTCACAGAGACTGTGGGATCGGCCGCTCTGTGAACTAGCACGGAAACATCTTTTAGATACGTGTCCTAGCGTCACAGAGCGTGCTAGACTTCTAGCAGTTTCTGTATGGGAGTCAGGGCTTTGGTTGCAGGCCATTCCCTCGCTTAATACTGGTACTCTTATGGATCCATCTGCTTTCCGTCTCGCTATATGCTTACGTTTGGGTGCAAGGTGCTATGTTGCCCATAGCTGTCAGTGTGGTACTGCTGTTGACCAGCTCGGTCACCACGGCCTCTCGTGCCAGAAAAGTGCTGGCCGAATTTCCCGCCACGCCAGCCTCAACGATATCATCCGCCGGGCTTTTACCAGTGCCAACGTTCCAGCCATTCTCGAACCGAATGGTCTGATGCGTGACGATGGTAAAAGACCTGACGGAATGACTTTAATTCCATGGAAGATGGGACGGCCTTTAGTGTGGGATGCAACTTGTGTCGATACTTTAGCTCCGTCACATCTTCCTGAATCACAGAATGGGGTTGGCGTCGCGGCAACTTCGGCAGAGCAGCGCAAATGGCGAAAATATGGAAACCTCGGCAGTGGTTACATATTTGAGCCGTTTGGTGTTGAGACACTGGGTCCGTGGGGACCGGGAGCTCATTCTATTTTCAAAATTCTATCAGAGCGCCTGGTTGAGGCGACGCGTGACCAAAATGCTGGCACTTATTTGGCTCAACGTATTAGCATTGCAATTCAGAGAGGCAATGCAGCCAGCATGATGGGAACGCTACCCACTGGTAGTGGGCTTGAGCACTTGAGTTACCTATAGGCTCGATGGCTTGTAGGTAACTTGGCTCTTTGCTGTATATAGTTTTAGTTTAGTTTTAGGAAATATAGGCAATTGGCCCGTAGATTAGACAATTGAAAAAAAAAAAAAAAAATTACAAAATAATCATTTTGTACATAGTCTACTCCAAACAAATTTAAATGGAAATTGACGTGACTTACGGTAAAAAAACAGGGTGTATCGTAAAGACACACGATAGAAGTGAAACTTTTGTATTACAGGGAAACATTTTAATGATTCATCATAGTGTTTAGCCCCACCACTATCTATCACACAAAAAACTTGCGGATCTGAATTTCAAAGCCCTCCCATAAAAAGTTTATCTTCGATGATTGTTACTTGCTTCGTCGATATTTAGATATCAACAACGCAAGTCATACATTTTCAGTATAAGTGCGAAACGCTAGCTGTCGCTTCCTACATCCCATTTAATTTAAATTGAATAGTTTGAAATGTGCGTGACTTTTAATCAGATACTTAGTCTATACCCTGGAATAGAAAATATCGTGTTATTCCGATTAGCGCCAAGACGCGAATCACTACCAGTATTTCGTAAAACATTACAGTCCTTACACTATTAATCAATACTTAATCACATAAGCTTCGGATTACCTCTATAGGAAGTTTGGAAGCCTTCAGATTTGATGTCTCAAGTAATTAAGCTTCGAATTCGTGGTGCGTATTTTCACTGACTAGTTTATCTGCCCTGACCATGTGACGACGAGTACGCACAATTATTATAAACTCTAAGGGACATGATACACAAAGCGCCCGAGTCGCGCGTACAGGTCGCGCGACCGCCGCGCTTCCGAGGTGCGCGCCCTCAGGCGCTTTGTATAATCAAGGTCCCTTATGTGCCATACATTTTATCTCCACAGCGACTGGTGCGCGCGCCTCGGGCGCTTTGTATATGATATACATCCCTTAGAGTCTATAATAATTGTGCGTACTCGTCGTCCCTAAATGTCTAATGGGATTTCATTTTAAAATAAATGGATAGGATCGCTATAAATGACAAACATTTAATTTTGCACCTACAATATTTTACTTTTCACCTTTGTATAGTACACTGTTCTCTCATCTCACCGTTAAGGGGAAGAATTTTTGTTATTCTTCTTACCTACGTCACCTGTTATAATGTACCTGTTGTAATATTTTCATAACCCTCCTACATCATGAAATTTTCTGCAGACTAACCAAACTTGAAAATCCATGATGATTAGACCCGGCTTTTCCGGGGTTGCTACATTATGATCAGCCAAACATTATTTCATAGTCTACTCTCCATACACTACGTACATAAGTCCTTTTTTATGTTGGATGGGCATGCATTTCACCACTTTCTCACCTGATAGAAAGTGAATAAAGTAATAATAATAAAGTGTTTTACCTATAAATATCACTTTCCTAAATATACTTCACGTATCTTTCAGAATTCATCATTAGTCTGGGAATTGAGAATCTTAAAATACCGAAACGTCCTTTCTATTATGGACCACAAAACAAACTGACAAACGTCATCCATTCGTGGTTAATTTACCTCATATTCGATCAAAGCGTTTTGCTTCTACATTTATGAAAAAAAAGAGTGAAATTCACTGCCCACGTCTTTGTACCTCCAACAGTATTATTTGGGAGTTTTCAAGTCTAGAGTAAATATCTTTTACCTAGGATTAAGACGCGCTACTTTTTAACTTGATAAACGCGGGCGAAGCTGCAAGATAAGGCTAGTATGATATAATACAAGCCGTGCCTCGCGGCATCGCGTTAATTAAGCTAAAATGTAGCCTATGTGTTATTCCGAAACCTAAACTGTTTACATTCAACATTTCAACAAAATCGGTTTATTCGTTACGGAATTACGTGGTAACAAAAAATTACACACAAACTTTCGCATTTATAATATTATAGTAGGATTATCAGGGCGTTTGATTGAAGCAACGTAACATGACTTTAATCTTGACAAATACTTCTTTTCTCATAGATTTTTTTGCATTGCAATTGAACGTGGCAATGCTGCAAGCATTTTTAACTTTCTTCTTCTGACGGAGGTCTATTAGATTATGTTTTAAACATATTTATTTTAAGTAAGATTAAATTGAATGTTTGATGTTATTCAATTTTTATGAATTCTTTTATTTAAGCTTTGTGTCTGACTTTATGACGGATTTTATGCCAGTGAATATGTAAATTTCCCATAGATACTCGTAGTACCTAATCTACATTTGTTAAATAACTCTACATTTTCATTTGATCTTAGATTCAAGACGACCTCAATAAACAAGTAGAAATCAGATCGTAAATTCTTCATTTACTATTGCAGTGGAACCAATTTCCTGTTTCCAACATCTATCTCAATATATCAGATCGAGATACTGTGGAGTGTATTGATATTGATGAGATTAATGCTCCAAATACGCCGTTAGAATACTCAGAATGTTTCAAATACACGTATCGAAGAAAATCAGGAAAATATCTTGAAGGGTTCCTTTTTATCCTTAATGGCAAAGCGAATAATCACTATCTCATTTGAACCTATTTTATTTATCTACTAATTGATCCCCGCGACTTTGTCCGCGTAAATTAAAATTAAATTAATAAACGTTTTCACACTCGCAGCCCACAC
Source organism: Lomographa bimaculata (assembly GCA_948107665.1). Classification (NCBI taxonomy): domain Eukaryota; kingdom Metazoa; phylum Arthropoda; class Insecta; order Lepidoptera; family Geometridae; genus Lomographa; species Lomographa bimaculata. The sequence continues at coordinate 13,013,828 of OX403599.1, forward strand.
TAAGTTCGATGACTTGTGTCGTGGGTGCCGGAAACATTCACATCACACACACAATCACAACTAGAACCAGATACACAAATGTTCCTTGGAGAGAAAATTTGTGTTCCCGCCGGGAATCTAACCCGATACCCCTGCTTTAGTTAGGTGACAAACACACGTACAAAAGAATAATATATAACAATACTAGCGATCCGCCCCGGCTTCGCGCGGGAAGGATTTCCGGTGGGTCAAAAATAAATGTAATACAATCTTTGCCCTGAAAATTAGACAAAATAAGAATAAGAATCGTCAACAAAATAAGAATCGTCCAAATCGGTCCATTCGTTCTCAGGTTTTTGTGACAAACGTCAATTCATTTATATGCATATAGATGAAATTTTTAATGTTACACATAATTACGTAAGCAAGCAACAAAGGCTCGGAAGAGGCTGATAGACTTGCAGTTAAGTAGGCGGTCTTATGACATCTAAAATTTTTCATGGGTAAAATATGTATAAAAACTGGCCTCAGACCTAGTAAATATGAATATGAATAGGAAATTTAACCTTTTCATACCTACTTAATTCCGGGCTAGTTTTTATGCACCGTCATTATGTGTAATAAAGAGCAAGCTCTCTAAAAAGTATAATATTACTAGCTGCGCCCCGCGGTTTCACCCGCGTTGATAATGATGAAAAGTGATGATGATGATGATGAAAAATAGATGTTGGCCGATTCTCATAGATACCGGATAAGCACAAAAAATTTCATCAAAATCGGTCAAGCCGTTTCGGAGGAGTATAGCAACGAAAACTGTGACACGAGAATTTTATATATTAGAGATACAATTTCAACCTAATAAAATATATTATTTAAAGGTTTTTTTCTAGTGTATAAGTGTAATATAGTAAAGTAGTATATTTTAATAAGTGCTGTTTATGAAGTACACATGAACTAAGTGTCTTTGTCTTAGAGGCAATAAGAACAGTGTTAATGGGCTCATTCTTGGACATTTTGAATCTAGCTTGAATTTAAGTTATTTATTAGCTTAATATTGGCTAGATTATAACAAAAATAGGAAACACGCTATTGTGACCTATTGTAGTAATAAAAAGGTAATTTTTCTTACCTCCATTCAGGCAGTATAGTGAACTTATGCCGTAAATAAATACAAACAATTGCAAGGCGTAGTTTACTTTTGGCATAGTGAGCTAGGAGACTTTGTATAGCTTAAAACTACCACACCGGCCCCTTGAAGATTATTAAATTAAAAACTTTATTAAAGTTAAATCCTTCATGTACAGCTATATTGTGCAAAATAAAAAAATAATAAATAAACGTTGCCTAGGGTAACGAAAAGTTTTTCGAAATGGCTGTTATTCAGCCATTTTGAAATTTTACTTATAATTGAAAAAAAAAGTTTTAATATAATAAAAAACTTGCTCACAAAATTGATTGAGAAACAGTTGAGACATGTTAGCTGTAGTGAACAACAGCCGGACATACGAAATATTTATTGCCCAATCTAAAACAAAGACGTTCAAATTATATTTTTTTTTGCATAGATATTGATTAATTTTTAACTTTTCGAGAATTCATAAACAATGCACGCGCATTGCTAACGGCTACATTTATATCACTAATCACACCTCTATATGCTTCAATATACGATCTATAATCGCCTGTAATGACAATCGTGCTCTGCGCAGCCTGCTCTTAACAAAAAGTGCAAAAAATCTTATTTGTGCTTGGCATGGGTCAAATTAATTCAACCAAGTGATGGATAGTTTAGCTACGTATAATTAATGTATGGTGAGAAAGCATATTATTATTAATGTTGTTTGCTTAGGATGATATAGTTAATCTCTATTTATGAATTCTACAAATATTATACTTAAATCCGAAAGTTTGTGTGTAAGTGTGTGTGTAAGTATGTTTGTTCCTTCTTCACGCTTCAACAGCTGAACGGATTTGGATGAAATTTGGAAAGTACCTTCATAGATTATACCTAGGATTAACACATAGGCTACTTTTTAACTTGATAATAGCTGGCAAAGCCGCGGGGCACGGCTACTACTACATAGTGTTATAACACTATTTTCGTATTGTAATAGCCATGAAAGGCAGGTAAAGTTGAACTTCCCGGTGGCGAAGTTTGTTACATATTTTTCTACGCAGCGAGTAACGGGTTCAATTCCCGTTGAGAACACACATCTTCTTCACAAGCGAACTTTGTTTTTCTAGTTCTACATGTAATAGTAATAGGAAAATTTGTGATTCTGGTTCTGGTCGTGATTGTGTGTATGATGTGAATGTCCGGCACCCACGACACAAGTCATCGAACTTAGTGTGGGGCTGTGAGTGTGAAAGCGTTTATATTTATGTTTAATAGTGTGTAAATATAAGTGTAATGTGTTTCCGGCACCTGAGATACAAGTTTTGAAACTTAGTGGGCTGTGAGTGTAAAGGTATTGCTGTTTAGTAAATTAGTACATTTTAGTAAGTTAAAATATGTCATATTATGACGTTAATAATTATTCATAAATAATACATCATCGCTTACCATCAGGGGAGATAGTGGTCAAACGTTTGTCTATACTGAAAAAAGAAAACATTTCGAAGCTTAAAACGCAGCTTCGATAGCTCAGCGGCATGAGTAGTTTGTATAGTTTAAAAAGGCACGTGGGTTTAGCTGTGATGGTGATAAAATGTAGGTGTTAATTATTATGTATTATTTTCCAAAACTTGATTCTTATAAATAATGGCGGATTTGCAATTGCGGTACCACGAAAGACTTTGGTATCAATGATATTCCAAGAGGCTTCGGGTACTTTTCAAATTACTTTGTACCTATATAATGTACTCTTGACTACTGAATATTCAGACTTCTAGCTTCATCCACAACGAAGTTACAGAGAGGTCGAAAGTATCCAGGGTAGCTTTGAGAAAGAAAGAAAACGTGCCCCAGATTGTACCTGTTTATTTAATTTATACTTTTTATCAAAATACAGTGACCTCGCACTAAAGAAATGTATTTTACCGGATTAACAACCGTATATCGGTAATATTGGTTTATGGTTGATATTTCAAGGATACACGCGAAAAGTTTTGCTTCCAATTTTATTATTCGTACTGCTTAGGAGTGTAACTCGTTGCCCGAGTCTGTGTTTTCAGAGAAGTACAATTTGGGAGTCCTTAAATCTCGAGTAAAAATGTATTTTCTAGGCAAGCGTGCTCCATTTCGACCACATTGTCAATTTCCAACAGGTGAGATAGTGTTTAAATGTTTGCGAATATAGAATAGAAATCAATCTAAAAAAAACTATTTTTTTAAATTATAAAGGTAAGGACTTTTTTAAAGTATGATAAATTGTAAAGTGGGAGCCATTAAATACATTGTCGGTGAGTTTTATTGGCATCAGAAATGAAATGGTGCGGAAGAAGTTCTTTGATAGAAAACGCTGTTAAAGTTATATACCCTAATAACGATTCGATTTTTGTTACTTCTTAAAATATTGACTACATTTTCATAGCCAGTAATATAAATAGCTAGGTGAGGATTGTGTTTGGTTTATCATTTTGTTAATAAGAAAATAAATTAAGGTTTTAGGAGCAAGCAGTAAAATATCGAGCCAAGTTGTTGCAACTGATCACTTGAGCTCTTTGTAGTTGCATACTGATACATACAGGATACTGATCCTATCCGTCCTTGGAATATACATATTTAAAACAAAGTCAGGTTAGTTACACCCTTTATAACTCAAGACCTGTTAAACTGATTTTAATGAACTATGATTTGTTGGATATGTGTCTGAAAAAAATTATGCAAAAAAAATACTTTCTCAACGGATTTTTTGATAATATTTCTAGAACGGATTGTTTCTTTTTAATTTGCGCGGGCGAAGGTACTTCAAATATTTTATAAAACAGACTTGAAATTATAAATACATTAAGCTCGTAATTTTTTTTAACATTGATTTGATTATTAAACGCTGCATATTGCTTCTTATAACCACTTTAATTATCATTCATTTGTAAATTTAATTGACGGCTTATGTAACCTCGTCAAAAATTGTCTTAAAATATGACATAAAAAACATTTCACCACTGCAATGATAAAATAAATGAAATTCATTATTTCGTGGGCTCCCATAAGTTTGTATTTTTTTTTTTGTAGCTACTGAAGAGTTTTACCATCCATCTATTGGTGCATCATCAGATCAGCTCAGTAATACTAAATTATTGTTTTGTCTTCCGAACTACATAAACATACAAAGTTTTATTTTAGTACGGAAATTAAGAAGTAGGTTAAAATTAAGTTCTTGGATTTTATTTCATTGATTTTCAGTTACAAAAGAAATTAATAAGAACAATTAAAAATTGTATTGCCTTTAAGAAAATTAATTGATTAAGGCGGGTTGTTACATCCTGCTTGAAGCCTAACAACTTTATCAAGATCAGCACTAAATATAATAAATTAGCTTTGTAACCCCAATATCTAATACCTTTAAACTAGCAATTCTTGTATATCTTCTTCTTTATATATAAAAATGAATTGCTGTTCGTTAGTCTCGCTAAAACTCGAGAATGGCTGGACCGTTTTGGCTAATTTTGATCTTGAATATTTGTGGAAGTTCAGGGAAGGTTTAAAAGGTGAGAAAATATAAAGAAATTTCAATAAAATTAGTAAAAAGTAGTATTTTATTTTCCTATACAAACTGCTCATACCTGTCAAACAGGAGATGTTTCTGAATATTTGACCACAGACAATTGTCGGTATGAAATTCGCCGGGTCAACTAGTATATAATTATATATATATATATATATATGTTTATGTGTAATCAGGATCTCGGAAACGGCTCCAACGATTTTCATGAAATTTTGCATGCAGGGGCTTTCGGGGGCGATAAATCGATCTAGCTAGGTTTCAATTTTAAAAAACATCGTTTTATCCGTGTTTTCAGCCGAGCAAAGCTCGGTCATCCGGGTACTAATCATAATCACATTAATCACACTAATTTGATATAGGCAAAACTTAGTGAGTTTTTGTGTGTTTGTACTTCTTCACGCTCAAACGGCTGTAGCAATTTTGATGAAATTCGGTATGGAGGTAGCAGACATTTTAGATTAACACATAGACTACTTTGTATCCAGACACAGCGGGTAACATCGCGGTGGCAGCTAGTAGATATATATGAACATAAATCCAATGACACTGTATCTCAATTGATTAAATTCCGGTTTGATACATGAAAGGGAATAAATTTACCCAGCGGAATCCGAAAAAAAGGGTGTCACAAGAACGCGTCTTGAATATTAATAAGATTCAGTTGCCAGTTCAGCGACACCCAAAATAACTTTCTTCCGAAAATAAGTGGTCCAATTCAATATTTAAAAATTTTAATATTCAAAATCGTTTATTCACATGGGCCCCAAAGAGGCACTCATGAAAGTTAATAACAAACAAACGCATTCACACTCACAGCCCCACACTAAGTTCAAAGACTTGTATCGTGGGTGCCGGAAACATTCACATTACACCCAGAACCAGAAGCACAAATATCCCTTGGGGAGGAATTAGTGCTCCTGCCGGGAATCGAACCCAGGACCCACGGCGCAGAGGGAGGACACCTGTCCACTGCGCCAACTGGGTGGTCATGAATCTGATATATACACTATACCTACAAAGAAGGTCTTACGAGTCGTGTAACGTATAACAATTGTTCATAAACTTTGGTCCAATTTAAACTTTCGGAGTATCATCAAACAAATAAAAAAAATAGGATTTATCAGTAAATCTTTGTAGGAAATATGTAATATGCATCGTCTCTTAACATCAGGTGAGATAGTGGTCAAATGCCTATCACACATAAAAAAATGATTTTTTTAAAATTGTACCATTGACTAGCCGTGCCTCGCGTTATCAAGTTAAAAAGTAACCTATGTTTTAATCATAGGTATAAGCTATGTAGATTTAAAATTTTATCCAAATCCGTTCAGCTAGCGTGAAGAGAAAAATAACAATCGCACTAAAACATTTACTTACAAACTTTCGGAATTATAATATTAGTGTGATATCACACGGACAATAATGTCACGAATCAGTCTACTCAATGGCGTACTTATTGCTATTGGATATGGCGAGATTGGGTTATGCCACTTCGCTCCTCGGCTATTTTATGTGGCTGTTAAACTCAAAATTGCTTTTAATAAGTACCTACCGACGTAGTAAATTCCTATGTATAAGCTACCAAATTATCTTATAAATTTAACCTATTAAAAATAAACATTACAGTAAATCAATCCAATATCCACGTTTCGTGGTTTCCAGTTCCATAACGGGAACTAGTTATTGGAAGCTATGATAAAGGACAATGAAATTTACATGAATACTGACATAAATTTAAATTTCCATCACTGAATTTCATATTCTTCATCAAACCTTGAATCAAATTGATATACGAATAAATGTATTAATTCAAAAAGTACTTTAGAAGCAAGGGCTAGTATAGGGCTATAATGAAATATATACAAGGATGCAAATACACGTGGCGTGCAGAGAAAATCTTAATTTTGCACCCTACATATATGTAAATTTTTCTTTGTCTTAATCCACGTTTTAACCTGCTGTGGTCACGCGGGTTATATTTAAATCTGATGTAACATCATATATTATTCTCCTGGATAAAACTATATAAGTTGCTGATTTTGCAACCAACATTTGTGAAGCCTCAAGTGTTCATGTGTAATAATGGTGGAATATTAACTGTTAATAGTTTTTATATGTTAATTAAATTGGTTTACTTTTTTTTTTTTTTTCGAGAGGCAAGAGTTTGACCACAATTTCATCTGATGGAAGCGATGATGCGGCTGAAGATGTAGCATACTTGACTAGAAGGTACCTATTTACTATTGTCTTCACGTTTTTGCTTCGAAATTTGAATTCTAGTAGAGTTTATATCACTTTACTAGGGCATAATTTGACAATAACTGGGCCATGTTTTTTTTACTTTTCTTTGACTGAGACTGGCAACTACTATCATAAATTAAAACTCCTAAATTCTATGTCACTTAACACTTACAAAATGTTTGCAGAAGTAAAGTAAAAAAAAAACCTAAATAGGAGACATTTGGAATCCCAAATGTTAATCTCAGCAGTAAGCTATTTTTGTCGTTATAAACGCGTTTTATAACATTTTTTTAATCTTTTTTCTCCTAGCATCCATAACAAAACCTGACATACGACGTTTCCCAGTTATGAATGTACATGAATTTTTTTTTTTATAATTATCAAATTTTGTTTAGAGTACAATATACAATTTTAAAACCCTTAAAATTGACACCGCTTAAAATATTACAGTCCAAAAATATCTTGCAATTTCCAGTTAATAGTTTTTACACAAAAATCTATCAACATTATTTATTTCTCTAAAATTCTTAAAGTTTTTTACTTTTATTCCACTTTTACTCATCGTTGTGTAAAAAAATGTTCGTGTTCAATATTCTAATAAGAAAACTTACGTCTTTATCTGGATTGAGAAACGTAAAGATGATCATCATCACGTAATATGGAGTCCACCACACGAGGAAAGCAGCCACGATCACAACCGACATTCTCAAGGATTTCATCTTTGCACGATCAATCAGCCTCCTCCTGTTCATGTCTGGTGTAAAATATTTTTCATGTCGCCTTACCTCTGGTTTGAAAACTTTCTCACTTTCTGAAACACAATAATTATTTGGGTGAATAATTCAGCCAAGAAATTCTAATTGCCGTCTTCTCTGGTATAAAGTTTACGAAACCTTATAGTTGGTTTTTGAAGTAAAATTTGTTTTATTTGTGTTTTGTCCTTCCTCTGTGACCTTTTGAAGTCGAATTATAGGTGACTAGCTGTGCCCTGCGGTTGTACCCGTGTAAGTCCCGGACCCGCGGAAATTCCGAGATAAAAAGTAGCCTGGTGAAGCGTCTTTGCCTTTTATAATATAAAAAATAAATGTAAATTATACATCTGTGAATAAATACTTCACGTTATATACCTAATATTCATATTGGCAAGAATCTTTGGATATCTGAATACATTTACAGTGTGTTGGGCTCTCTGCTGACCACTGTTAGAGATCGTTCAAGGACGACCCTAGAGATGGCGCTAGTTGTATCGAGTGACATTTTTTGCACTCGCGACTAACTTCACAGACTTAAAAAGGAAGAACTTCAGTCGTGTGTGTCTCCTGATCCGTGTGGTCGAAAAACGCTCCGCTATTGAATTTTGTGACGTAGAAAACTAATTAAATAATTATCATCTAATGAACCAGGACTTAAAATAAAAACTTCATCGTGTTTATTGTGATCGACCGCGTGAACTGTGAGGTGATTGAGTGTTCCGTGCCTCGTACCCTCTCGGATTTCCTCGGATTCAAACTTGCCGGCCGGCGCGACGTGGAGTTGTGTGTGTGCGCTTAGGCATACATACAGTTTGCTGTAGTTCCTTTCTTGGGGAGCTCCGGAGGCGGTTTCGAAGCAGTCTAAGGTACGTGAGCTTAAATAAACACTGTAAATTGATTCGTGTATCTCTACTGATTTTTGCCAATATTTTAATCCAAAATAATTTACCGCTATCATTAAAAATATTAATACGTAAATGGTGGGCTATTTACACGCCAGCGATTTTACTCGCGCCACCATAGCCTTTGTCTTTTCCCAAGCTCTATTTTTGTACAAAAATTCATAAAATTGTTTCAACAGTTAGGCGTGAAAGCGTAACAGACGGATAGAGTTACTTTCGCATTTATAATATTAAGTATGAATTAGTATATCAACGTATCGTATGAGCACGAATTGCAAGTGAGATAAAATTATACGAATGAGTAAGTTTTTTTCAAGAATTTACTTAGTATTATTACTTATATAACTTATGTTTTAATCGCCGATTCTAACTCTTTGATTTTAATGACGTCATGTAGACAACACGACTTCATTTGTCTCGTTTTGCTATATACTTATATTATAAATGCGAAAGTAACTCGGCCTAGTTTGGGACTCATTGGAAAACAATATCTTTGTAAATAAATATTGTATCTGTTAACATGTATCTGAACCACATGTTGTACCTTTTTTAAGGAAAATAAACATTATCACATTATCACATTAACTCTGTCTGTCTATTACGCCTTCACGCTCAAACCATTGAACCGATTTTGATGACATTTGGTACAAATTTTTATCCTGGCATTCCCACAGGTCTGGGATTTACTTAATATATAATATATATTGATGAGATTAAAAAAACTGCAATACTAATTGTACATTTACTTATGGTAAATTAACATTTGTAAAACCCGTGAAGATACTATTTACACAACTACGGCAAAACATAAAGAAGGCTTATTAGGTATATATTTCATTTAGAGAATTTATTTATATAGGTATGCAATGTTCCTGTGTTTCCTAACTGACTAAAAATAATAATGATCCCAGGATCTTATTCTAGAATAGGACATTGGTAAATACCCGAACTTGGACTTTAATACTATACAAGTCTTCGAACTTAGGGTGGGGCTGTGAGTGTGAAAGTGTTTATTATTATTTATTAAGTACTAGACTTTAGTAACCCGGATACAACATAATAGGTAGGCATTCTTTAAATTCCGTAAGTAAAATATGCTCATTATGAAAGTTCACTTACGTGCACAAAAGGGTAGAAAACAGCAGATACTTAATAACTGTCATATTCTAGATATAGGTATATATATACATATATGTATAGGTATATATATATATATATATATATATATGTATATGTATATGTATATATATATACCTATATACATATATATAGATGGAGGAGGTTTTTAATTCGACTGTATATACTTTTTTTGTATTACCTCATAACTTTTTTCCACGTCAACCGATTGATTTTGATTGAAATTTGTTTTTTATGTGAGAGCTGTTGCTTTTTCATTGGTCCCATTTAAATTTGATTAAGACCTGATCACTAGTTTTTGAGTTATCGTCAATAATGCGTGTTCAATACATTATATCTGATCAAGGTTCCGAAGATAAAGCGGTGAAGACGTTTTTTTTTAAGCTTTGCTTGCGTTTAATTATTTTGTTGCCAAATATTTCAAGCATTTAAAAGTAGCCAAAGATACTCGTACGATTAACTGTAAGAATGATTATGATTCAATAAATGTTATTTATTTAGTATAACACATTTTATTTCATCTAATAATGCACTACATGGTTATTTGACATGATTTCTTATCTATTTTTAGATACTTAATCCATTTCTGTCTACAAATTCCGTGTGAATTTCGTGTAACCCTGCGGAAAATCTTGTTTCAGACCCTTTAACCGAAACTTCTTTACTACATTCGGCATTCAAGCCCCAAGCTATTCGCCCACACAGCTTGTACTCATTATTCTGTGCAGACCCGTGGCGAACGCCAGATTTATTACAATAATATTGTTATTCGAGTGTACGAGTGTAATTTCAACCCCCAATACAACAAATTGATGGTTCGGGTTTAGGTAGGTTTCAGATTTTCTTATCTTCTACATTACAACTGGATAAAATGAGAAATGTCAGCTGCTTTATAAACAGTGAATAAAACGCTTTCACACTTACATTCCCACACTAAGCTCGATGACTTGTGATGTGGGTGCCGGAAACTAACATCACAACATTTCGTGTGGGTAGGTGAAAGAATCAACACCGTTGAATGAGCTCTATCATTTATTTTAATTAAAAATTATAATCTGTCTGGTTGTGTACTAAATACATGCATAGACACAATAAGTAACGCACCTTACCTGCCAGTAAGTGATTATTTTCCTTCAAATCAAACATAAACAAATTTGGGCCACATACTGCACTGCATTTAAAAATGGATGCCGTTGCAATACAAGATTCAATCACCCAACTGGTGCAAGCTTTTTCTCAAAGGATGGATGCTTTTGATACATTCTAAATCTAAATGGCTCCTCTATTAATGATAAGGTTACTTATATATACTTTATATTGTATTAAGTCTCGCCAACCGCACCAAAAACTCTTAAAAACGATAAATAAACAATGTTTATGTTCATTACCTAACTAAAAAAACCTTTATTTATATTAATAAATTGAGCCATCAAGTTTTTTGCATACGCAATTAAACATATAGCAATAATTATGTGAAGTGTGTGACTAAAAAAGATTTATTCATTGATTATACGATATTTTTTTATAAGCGTATTTAAATAAGATAACGTGACGTCTAAAATTAAAAATCGTTGGTGCGATCGGAAATAAATATTTAAATAAACGCTTTCACACTCACAGCCCCTCGTTGAGTTCGATAACGTGTGTTGTGGGTGCCGGAAACATGTACACCCAACACCAATCACAGCCAGAACCAAAAATACTTTAACTTTGTCTTTTTTTATACTATATAGGCAAGCATTTGACCACTATCCAACCCAATACCCCTGCTTAGAAGGCGAACGCGCACCAAATTAAGCTAACCAGCAGTTCAAATGTCTTAATAAATCTCAAAGTTAAATTTTATTACTTACTTGCAATAGTTCGTACAGTAGACACGTAGGTTGAGACAAGTATGACCAAAGGAAGGACGAACATAAAAATTAGAGACAACGTCGTATACGCTTGTTCTTGCCATCTTTCTGTGTAGAATCCATGTGTCACACATTGATAAAAGTCTTCAACAAATGGGCCCTTAGCGACTCTAAACACAACGGCCTGAAACAACGAAAAACACGCTAAATGAACCAATGACGATAGTGCCTACCTTAGTAATTTATAATTACCCACAAAAAAAATCATCCAATTAATTTAGTCATAAAAATTTACAAAGGTTTAAAAAAAGGCAAAATTTGTATGTACCAGATAAATAAAATTATCCAGTTATGATGTCCACTGCCTAAATATTTTTATAAAATCTGTTTGTAGATTTGTGTGCGTGTTTATATGCAAGTACCTTTATCGATATTTATATAGAACATTTTATCTGTAAGCATTTAAACGTTAGCGTGTTGTAGTTTGTGTGGCGGAGGTCTTTCGTATTGCCATATTTCGAATAGGTATTAACGTATATAATATATTCTTAAACGTAGGTACATGAGTATGCAAATCATATAAAGTTGGAAAGTGTGATTTTTATTTTTGCTCCATTACTCCAATAAAATTTCTAGTAGTTTACTAGGTCATGCCTTGACTTGACCATGACTCATTTACTTAACTTTGACTTGTGTCAATGACTATATATAAACGACTTAAAAAAACGAGGAGGTTCTTAATACAGTTGTATTTTTTATGTTTGTTACTTTAGAATTTCGTAATTTATAATGTGATAATACATTGTTTAATACAGATTAATATAAAAAATAATATTGTTTTGTAAAAATGATACTTATATTTAATTTAAATACATATGATATATTTTATCACTTGACACTGGCACGTGATAAAATATATCTTGACACCGTTGTTTGCTGTTTTGGCTCCGCAGCCAAAAAAAATGTAAAGTCGAATTGAGAACCTCGTTTTTTAAAGTCGGTTGAAAATAGAAAAAACGCTGTCATCAAGTATGATTCAGTAATGTCAAAACCGTGTTTCAACAAGATGTGTCAGGAAATGTATGTCATACAGCAACGGGCATGATACAAAAATAACAAAAACTTTGATACGTTTGCTCTAATTTCTGTTTGTCTTGGCTAAGTCAAATAAAACAACAGCCGTATTACGTGTCCTACGCGACATGAACTTTTTATTGAGTTTCTTTCTCCTTGTCCCAACTAATAAGAGACGCGGAGTTCGGAATTATGTGTATAACAAATGTATGTTTTCGAGTATGTTTAATTAGACAATAGCAGTGTGGATTTCTTTTATTTATAACGTATTACTACTATAAATTACACACGTCACTATTACATTTACACAGTTATATATGGATAATTTTGACAAAATATATCTATATCTAATATATTTAAACGAGCAATTCTTGTATATGTATATGTATTATTGTATGTGTGTGTAATCAGGATCTCGGAAACGGCTCCAACGATTTTCATGAAAGTTACAGATTAGGGATTTTTCGGCCCAAGGAATCGATTTATCAACGTTCCAGGTCCGAGAAATGCTCGATTTCCAAACTGCATTTGAAAAACCGGGTTTAAGAAACTATCACCGCCATCTATTACGCCATGACCGATGTAAAAAACTGTTTCTACTCGACTCTAGATGGAGCTTTCTGAGGCTACAAATTCAAACACATTCTACCAAAAACAAAAAACCGAGCAAAGCTCGGTCATCCGGATATTAATTTAATTATTATTGTGATTGAAAGACATTTGAACCTAATTTTTTTATAATATTTAAATTAAATTCATATTGCCAAATTTGTGTGTAAATATTTGTTTCCACGTATCTCCGTAACGAAAAAACCGATTTTGATGAAATTTATAATGTAGAAAGTTTAGGTTTCGGAATAACTCACTTAAAGGTTACTTTTTAACTTAATTAACGCGGGCGAAGACGCATGGCACAGCTACTATATAATAATTTTACTGTCATACTCACTGTCAATTGTAAATATTCCTGACGTAATGATAAAAATTACGGAAATTTTATGATTCCAAACATTTATAATACCTACTAGCTGCACCCCGCGGCTTTGCCCGCGTAAGTCCCGGACCAGCCAGAATTCGGGGTTAAAAAGTAGCCTATGTCCTTTCTCAGGCTCTAGACTATCTGTGTACCAAATTTCGTTTAAATCGGTTAAGTAGTTTTAGCGTGAAGGCGTAACAGACAGACAGACATAGTTACTTTCGCATTTATAATATTAGTAAGGATAGGTATACATTTTTGTATATCTTTAATTTTAAATATTGGATTCCCCGTGAGGCGAAACATAACACATAATAACTTTATTAAGTAACATCAGCATCCACCTATGTTTACAATGAATAAACAATTTCAATCTGTTCTTTAAACAATAAAATAATAATTCGTTTTCTAGAGTACTAGCCGTGCCCTGCAGCTTCACCAGCACAAAAGAAGCCTTTGTGCTAATCCTAGGTATCAGCTATGTACAATTCAAATTGTATCCAAATCTGTTCAGCCGTTAAAGCGTGAAGAGGGAACGAACATAAATGCTTATACTTATACACAAACTTTCGCATTAATAATACAATACAATAACTCTTTATTGGCCCAAAACATAAATACAGCTTGCAGTAAAACTTATAAAGATAGGTACAAAGGGCGGTCTTATTGCTAAGAGATCTCTTCCTGGCAACCTTTGGATGGTAATATAAACGACAAGATAAAATAGGGATGGTGGTGCGGTAAAATAAATTAAATAATAGAAATGCTAACATTGTTTAAACAACATAAACAATACATACTAATAATAATATCAGAATATTTAATCAAGGAAACTTACATATAATAAATAAATAATTGCATAAAAATACCTGTAATACATATTATTTAACATATACAATTCACATATAGTAATGTTTATAGACTGAACAAATAAAAGTTTTTGACTTGAGTTTGCTTACATTTGACATTCACAGGCATTCCAGAGATGCACATCTTCTATGGCAAAAGAAGCTCGTGCTGTGCGCTGGCATTTTGAGAAGCAAGTTTTCCGATATAGCATCAATGAATTGGAGGAGTCAAAGAACTTGAGTCAAAAACTTGAAATTAATCATAATAGTAGGATGGCAAGGCAGGCAACGTGTGTATGTACGTTTATATCATATTTTTCCTTAGATTTGTGCCCATTTAGTAAAATTTAATTGAGATTTACATTAATTAGATATTAAATTTACATTTACTGGAAAAGTTAAGCTTATTATTCAGAGGTATGTGATAAAACTATATTAAGTGCCTTTAAGTGGCTTTTAAAATCTTACTTTCGCAGTATTCAGTGCATCTAAAAATAATTAATCTAAATTCAGAGAATTTAATCATCCTTTATAATCTTGTTAATTATTTTTCAACCTTTTTTAGGGTTGAGCAACAAGTTCTTGATTCCAAGTGAAATTGTTTCTGCCTTAAATTACATTCCTTTCGTTCGGTGAATCTCAAAAGGTCTACGTTTTATTACAATAGTCAGAAGACTATTTTTTGTATTTTATAAAAGAAAATGATTAATCCCTAATACTTCGCTTTATTTAAAGATTAATGCTAACACGCCTAAGCTAAAGTGATGTTATTTTCTATCTGATATTGTTGATAATATAAATAACTACTCGTAACTGATAACTAAATTAAATCTTACCAAAAACATATATTAAAGCTAGATCATAAATAGTTACGTAAAAAACTTTTTAGTTAGGTTTAATTTCGTTTTTAGTTAGTTCCTAAACAATTCTTACAGGATATTTTAAACTAGAATATTAAGTCTAATCACGATTTGTATTTTTAACCCCCGTCGGAAAATAGGGGCGTTAAAAGTTTCTAGTGTATATATATGTGGCATTGTAACCTCTAAAAAGCTGGACTGATTTAGGTTTAAGTTTTTAGTTTGAAAAATGCCTTGATCGAGAGTCACCAAGCTGTTTTCCAGATAGAGCGTCGCGGATAATATCAAAATGTTGATTTTACCTCTTATACTTAGAATTGTGCAGATCTAATTAAATTATAGATATGACATATAGGTTTATGAAATATCATACTATCAGTTGTTTAGGCTTGTTGTACAGGCTTGTTTCCATCCTACGCATATAAACTCGATGAATCTGAACCACAGAAGCCAAACAATAGTAAAATATTAATTCCATTCCAGTTTAAACGCAGTTATTTTGCACAAACAGATAAATGCACAGCATAATGGATAGCTATAATGAAGTTATCAATAATTGTTTCCTAGAAAGCGGATAACACAATTTTAATCAATTTGAAGAACTGATGTAAATTACGTGGCATACCGTTCGTTATCTTCAATCCTTCGTCTTTGAAGATTCTAATCAAAGCCTATCGAAAGCCCTTTTACTAATTGATTGACAACGCTTAATTATTTTAAATTCTTGTTACTCTATTCGCATGAAATGTAATCGAATAACTGAAGCCGAAGTAGTAACAACGTTAAGGAAGTTATGCTTTTATGAAGGAAACCGATTGTAAAATTGTTTTTATTAATAAACGTTTTACACTCTCATAGCCCGACACTAACGAACTTATGTCGTGGGTTCCGAAAACGTCCAATTCACCTACACAATCACAGCCAGAACCACATATAGAAACACATATTTTCCTTGGGGATTTCTCCCCAAGGAAAATAAATATGTTTTCACATGCGACCCCGCTGGGAATCGAACCCGATAGGTACTACCTACTTAGAAGGCGAACGCACACCCAATTAAGCCTACGGGCAGTTTAATTATATTTTGTATACGTATAAAGCGACGTTTTAAAATACTACCGGTATTTAATACACGTACGTACCACTTTTCACAGTTGATTTAACGTTTAAGTTTTAAGACTTGACTGATTCAAAACTCAGGAGGTTTGAAAGATTATACGTTGCGAAATGTCAAGTCAGAACTGCCCGTTGGTTTATTTGAGTGAGCGTTCGCCTTCTAAGCAAAGATATCGGGTTCGATTTCCAGCGGGAACACAAGTTTTCTCCTCTAGGAAAATTTGTGTTTCTAGTTCTGGGTGTGAATGTGTGTGTGATGTGTATGTTTCCGCCACCCACGTCACAAGTCATCGAACTTAGTGTGGGGTTGTGAGTTTGCATTTAGATTGAATGACGTGTCGCTCAAACATGGTTTCCAAGCCGGCTGCTGCAGCTTCCAAATTGCAAAATGCTCTTCTCAACCCGTATCATGAATGTGCTCTGATTAACTTAGCTGATTATGACATTCTGTGTACGAGCTACATAATAATATTAACATGCAGTGAGCATGCGGGTTGGGAAACATGGTAATTTTTTACAGTAATTGAGCATTTTGGCTTCTGCCAGCTGCTGTTTTTTTTATGCTAAATAGTCAAGCATTTGACTACTATCTCACCTGATGGAAAGTGATGATGCGGCCGAAGATTTGACATGCTTGCCTAGAAGATACCTATTCACTCTTGACTTGAAGACTCCCAGATTATACCCCTAGGGAAACAATGACGCAGGCAATGAATTCCAGCAAACTGGAGGTATGTCAACCATAAATGGATGACGTTTGACAGTTTGTCTGGTGGTTAGATGGTAAAATGGGCATGGTGGAATTAACTCATGTAATTCCAGCGCACTCTCCACAATGTAAACGATAGAATACCGATAGACTTGCGACCATACGTCTGTGACCGAGGCTATGCAGTATGGACTCAACTAGCTTATTATCGCCAATGAATTTTTTTACTCGTCGGTCAATAGACTCAAGACCTTCCAGCTGGTACCGGCGGCTACATCTTTTTCCGAAACATAATTTATCGTCCACGTACTACCAATAAATGATAAATTTTATCTCATATTATGGTTTTATTAATACGCAGGTAAATTATTGTTATCAAAGTCTTGATATAAAAATTAACTACCGGAAAATTTACAATTCTAACATCATTAGTGGCGTTTACAGTTTTATTGTTAATCAACTTACTATGATTTTAATTTTATAAGTTTTACGACTCTGCAAATAATAGAATAGAATATGGTTTAGAATAATTATTTTCCTTCACCAGATGTTGCCGCGACACGCATGTTAGGCTTGCGCGTTGTAGTCTTGAATTACATTACGCTTCTCCTCACTTTACTCGTCGTCCCATTTATGACTTTGCCTAACATATTGTTAATATCCATATTTTGGCAATAAGGAAAATAAAATTTGAGATGATTGATAAATTATAACTTAATTGCTAACCGTAATCGTAACCATTGCACGTTACTGTTACTTAATAATATCACAAATGTGAACGTGAATCGTGAGCCTGTCCCAAGCGGAATAATCTGCGTTTACAGTGAACTGATGACAATTGTCGCCTTTTTCACGCAAATAAAGAGCTGCATTTTTGAGTATATTTTTCGTCATCATGAAAATAATTATTTTTTTTGTTATATCTTGATCCCGATGATGTTTTTACAAACCTATATAAAATACTAGCCGAAGTAGCCTATGTGTTTTACTAGGTATAAGCTATGTACCTCCCAAATTTCATCCAAATCCGTTCTGCCGTTAAAGCGTGAAGAGGGAACAAACATACTTACACACTTACACACAAACTTTCGAATTTATAATATTAGTAGGATTTGTAAATTACATTACAGTTTAAATTTTTGTAATGACCACTGATATTGATATTTTAAAACAAGAAATAGATCACTTCTGTCTCGACACATTTACGACTTTCGTTGTTTGTGACTATCTATTATAACTACATACATACATATTAATATTTGTATGCTATAAACATATTAATATTTGTATGCTATTGCAGCGACAGATGCATTTTCCAACATATTACAGACAATGTAAACAACACGTTCATACTCTAACCTACTTATCGTATTTGCACGGTTAACTCCATGGTAAGAACCTCAGCTTAGATTGTAAAAATCTGTCGTAAAATTATACATAATATCACAAAATGTACCTACCTATGACAAGTTGTTAAGTTATTTAAGGCTTCGCCACATAAGACGCATTTGGTTAAAACAGGCTTGTGAAAATGCGGGCATTGGCACCACGTCAGCACGAGTAGTCCAGTCACAGTGGCATAAAAAATAGGTCACCCTCGTATATACCTTCATTTTGGCGTTCCAAAAGTTTTCGTGTCTGCGTCGTTAGTTATTTGATGCTTAACGTAAAAAAAAACAGCTTTCGTGATTATATCGGTTTCTATTGCTCCAACGTTATAAAAATTTGCAACAAATTTAATTTTTTTTTTCCATGCGCTCAACCGTCTGCGAGGTGACCGCGCCCGCGTCCTCGCACGCCGGCACCTTACTCTCGAGCTAGGTGCATCTATGTAGCAACCGCTTTACATGACAACACCAGTATAATTTATGACTTGAACAAGGTGGAAATATACTCTCTATACAACAATTTAGTACTCTTTATAAAAGAATTAAGTGTTAAAATCGCATTATCGATCCAAGGTTATTTGCTTGAATCGACTTGTGAACGTATATAATTGGACATTGTATACAGTTCTTACCAGACGGTAAAATAATACGTTGAAAATTACTTGGAACTCCAACTCCAATTTGTAAACAATGGTATAATTATGCGTAAATATTATCAGGTGTTTTTGAACTTTTTCAGTTTTTTATTGTATTATTTTTTCCTTCCGTATTCTTAAAAACTATAGGCTTGTGATTCAGAATGACGAGTATCCTTTTACATATTGTTGTTTTAGGATCTAGTTTACTTAGGAACTGTGAGATACAAGCAGTAAATGTAAATTTGTGTCGAAACAATTCGACAAATAAACCCACATACCTTCATAGAACAGTACTTACTAAAGATGTAGCAAGTAGAATACAACTTAGTCCTCGTTATAATGTTCCTTAAAGGTCTGACCTGAGAAAACTTTTAATTACTTTTAAGTAGTGAAGCGACCGATATCTTATATTTACCAGCACTAACTTTACCCTTTATATCTTTATCATCTATTGCTGTTTTTTAAAATTAAATGACCGGCCAAGTACGAGTCAGATTCGCGCACCGAGGGTTGCGTTCCATAAACCTGTAGGTATATAAGTAAAAGTTATGGTATTTTATTGCTAAATGAAATTATTATATGATGTAACTAAAAATATATGCTTTTCGCAATTTTTCCTATATCTGTGCTATAAGACGTTGCTTCGTATCAAATTTCAAGATTCTGAGTTCACGGGAAGTACCCTGTAGAATTTGATTCCCTTGCTAGTGTCGAAAATTTGCAGCATAAACGGCTGTATCTTTTGTTTGCGTTGGCTCAGAAGTTTGATTTTTTCACAGCTCTAAGGGACAGTAGACTTGAGTATTTGATATGAATTTAAGCTTAATACCTCCACGCGTTCCTAAGAAATAGGGTCTTGACAGACAGACAGACGGACAACAAAGTGATCTTATAACGGTTCCGTTTTTTTCCTTTTGAGGTACGGAACCCTAAGAAGTATGAACAATGATCGTACGTACCTGAGGTATGCTTAGAATAACACTCAACACCCACGCTATTATGACAAGTCTGCCACTTCTAGTAGCAGTCGCCATGCTCTTCATTGGATACTTTACAGCCAGCCATCTATCCACTCCAATAAGTACAAGAATAAAGGTGCTTAAATAAAGAGCGAACATCTGTACAAACTTGAATAGTTTACATGTAATGTTGTCCGCATACCATTGCACTGTGAACGACCAAGCCGCTTCCCCGGCGATACAAAATATCGTCACTAGCAAATCTGCTATACTTAATTGAAATATTAAACTGTAAATTGCTGTCCATGAAGGTCTTGCTCTACCTCGCCCTCTCTTGCCTCTTTGTATACTAATTATAGTGGCTAGATTGCCGAAGAAGGATAATACAGCCATTGCTGAGAGTACACTTGCTCTAATTACAGTGCTCTTAGTTAAAACCGGGGCATGTTCTAGACACATCACTTGAGTGCCGTTGTAAACAAATATGTGGTTTGTTATGTCGTCTGTCTTTGTGTCATTGATGAATAATGCTCTCAAACATTTCTCGATTGGCCACGCGACGGCGCCGCTGAGAAAGTTTTCCGTAGTACTGAATTCTCTATGAATGCTAAGCTCGCTTGGGTAAAGAAGTTCATTATCATATAATGTGGTATTGTTGCCTTCGTTGTCCATGTTTCGTCATGCGTATTTAGCTGCGATCCGGTAAGCTATCTGTAACAAAAGAAAACTAGGCTCGTTATTGTGTTATTTATTGTCTCTAGTAATCAAAACAGTTAAATTATTGCGATTAGCCCTATACAACATGGAAATGAATTAATACATTTTAAATTATACCTCGAGGTTCTGCTTCGGCACGATTGTACCCCAGGCATCTAATTGCAAACACACTTAAATGTTTATCTCTTTTTACTGAAAGGCGAGTAAAAAGTACGTCAAATTTATTTAACTTTATGCTAATATTAATATTTACACTTTGTTTTTAAAATATAATTCTACAAAATTAATTTTAGTGGGAAGTGATAGAAATTTATCAAACTATACAATCTAGAGCCACATTTATGAAAGATCATCTCTATAGAACGCCTCAACCGAGGTGGCTGATTTTTGTGTGTAGCTGGGGCAGATTGCTAGTTTTAAATGAAAATGGTTTTCTTTTACATAGATATTATAATTATCTATGGAAGTAAATAAAAAATATTGTGTTATCTTTTCTGGAGTCGGAGAATGAATTTTAATAATACTTCAACTGATTGCAGAAAATAATACCATCGTAAAAAATCATTAATCATTTATAAAGATTCAATTTCGGGCAGTTCAACTTAAATTAGGATTTTAGTTGAACTGCCCGTTGATTATTTGGTTAGATTTAACGCATCCTAAAACACAGGCGTCTCTTCCAAACGGAGACCGTTTTCCCGAGCTTTCTCCGACGTTCAGCAATGTAACGATTCCAATGGCAAACCATCTTGATCTCCTCAGCGTCACTTTGAGTTCTAACCTCAATTTTTGTATCTACGTCGAATCCAGAGCTCAACTGGCTAATCTGGCAATCAATTTTGGCATCCTAGCTAAGGTCAGACGGTACCCGGTGTAAACACCGGGACAGCTTTTAAATCTGTACCATGCACAAGTCCGATCATGTATGGAGTATTGTTGCCACCTTTGGGATGGCTCTGCCAAGTACCAGTTTGAAGTTCTGGAATCAACGTAAGTTAGCGAGCTATCGGTTTTCTCACAACAAGAAAAACAGTAAAACGTCATCCATTTATGGTTGATATACCTCCAACTCGCTCGAAGCGTTTCGTTTCTAGGTTAATCATCTGTACTACGAGGGAGTGGCACTCATTGTACGCGTCTTTGTTTCTTGAATTTATAATCTGGCAGTCTTCAAGTCAAAAGTAAATAGGTATGGCACGCTACATCTTCGGTCGCATCAATCATAAAAAAGTCATTGAACTCAGTGAGGGGCAGTGAGTGTGGAAGCGTAAAAAAATTTGCTTATATCTTTGAATACAGAATTGACTTAACAATTGCGACATACGCTAGTTACGTTCACGTAGCTGTAGCTGTAATTATATCGTGACAGTCTCGTATTGTATATATAATTCATGGTGCCAGAATGTTTAAATCAAGTTTCTGTGAAAATTATCTCCCCTATAAGTATACGGGATGAATTTACAAACAATTTTATTGAGTTTTTCGATTACTGTCACGCCTTTTCCGACACTTGACTTGATTGACTTAAGAATCACAACTCAGCCCACTCGTTGCGTCTTTAGTGCCCCAAAGTAATAAACATACATACATAGGTTGATAAACACATTACCCTCTTTCGCGTGCAGTCAAGTAAAAAGCAAATATAATGCTTGTTTTTTTTTGTTTTGAAAACTGGCCAAGTGTTGAACTGGCAAAGTTAGGTTGGTATATGTAGTGGTTCTCAGTGAGTAAGTACAGCTTCTATTGGGCTATATGTTTATTAACTACTTGATTATATATAGCTGTATATATTTCTTAATTAAACATTAATAATTTAGCAGCTATTTTCTATCAATACAATCGATCGTATTTTGTTATTCAAGGGCCCCAAGCCACTCATGAATATTAATGATGACTCTACAGCCAGATTCCCAAAATTACAGCCATCTCGAGAAGAATCGTACGAAACGTTTCGCGTCTTCGTTTATTTATAGAACAGCAAAAGAATGGAACGCTTTTCCGTCGTCTGTGTTTCCCGAAAGGTACAATTTGGGTGTGTTCAAAAGTAAAGTTAATAGGTATTTACTAAGCAAGCGTGCTCCACCTTAGACTAAATCGTCACTTTCCATCTGGTGTGATTGTGGTCAAACGTTTGCGTAGTCAGTAATAAAAAAATAAAATAAAAAATCTGGAAAGAAACTTGGTGGTGTATGTTCTTATTATTTTCTTCTCAATCTTCGTCACTTCAATCTTGATTTCAGTTGCTTTTTCTAGTTAAGAACCTTGATGAGTAATTAAAATTCAGTGTCAAACCCCTGTACCCGACTAAAAAATTAAAATTCGCACGCAACTCCCGTCAAGCTAATTACTAAGCTTGATATTTTATGCACATCACGTTGTTGTACGTTAATTTGGCCAAACTTTTTGTACCTTTTATTTTGAATATACGCAGACTATGTAATTTAGAATAATTAAGGCATGAATAGGCATAGAATTCGATTCAAAAATGGGGAAACGAATTAAATAGGCATGTCATGTGTTAGTCGGAGACCGGCCCACTTTTCAACTTCAAAAATTGAGGTTCTCAATCGACTGTTTGTTTTGTCCTTTGTATGTATGTTACGCTATAATTCCGATAATTATGAATCGATTTTGAGGATTTCTTTTCATTTGGTAGATTATACTTCAGAGGTGGTCCCATATAAATTTCATCGAAATCGAACGCTTTACGAGAAAATCAACAATATACCGCTTATATCGGTATCGGTTTTTTAAGCTTTGTTTGCGTTTAAATTATTAAGAATTTGCAAAATTTATTTAAATAATTTTTTATAAAGATTTATTTTCATCATCAATATAAAACATGAAGTAACCATGAAATTTTAACTCCTGTTGAAACTCCATAAAATATTTACCAGTTCATAAAGCTTATAATAATATAATCTGTGGAACGTGTCAGAGATTACCCTTAAAGAAGATTACACATATCAGAAGATTTGTCACCGTAAAATGAATTTCACGTACCACTAGGATTGATACGGATTATGTGAAGGCCGTTTGGAATCAGCAGAGGGTTGCCACTTATCACCAGAACCTTTTAACTTAACAAGAGCCATAAAGTGGATGTGGAAGGGCTGTATTCGTGTCTTCTTAATACTAGTTATTCGCGAACTGATATCTCACGCCTACAATTCGCCTAATAGAGAAAACCTTTTGAGGTTTATATACCTACTAGCCGTGCCCCGCGGCTTCGCCCGCTATTATCAAGTTAAAAAGTAGCCTATGTGTTAATCCTAGGTATAATCTATGTACATTCCAAATTTCATCCAAATCCGTTCAGCCGTTATAGCGTGAAGAGGGAACAAACATACTTACACACAAACTTTCGGATTTATAATATTAGTAGGATTATTTTATTTTAGTAGCTGAGCTCCGCAGTTTAACCCGAGTAAATCCCGGACCCGATGACACCCGGGATAAAAATCAGGTTGTGTTTTAATCCAGGGTATAAATATCCAAATTTCATCAAAATTCAGCAATAGGTCCAGCTGTTTGAGAGTGAAGAAGTAACAAAAATACAAACAAACGCACAAACTTTCGCTGTTATTTTTTATAAATTATGGAGGAAAACCAACGGCTTACAAATCTAATAATTTTCAGGTTAAGCATATTACAATGAGGCAATTAGAGGCCCTCACGGTTAGAAACATTACAAACAATACAAATCAAGCTTATGAACAGCTAGGCACACAGTAAAATTAATAATTGTTATTATGTAAATTATTACTTGTTTGTGTAGCTATACTTTATCTATGTGGTTTGTTATATTAATGTGATTACTTTTAGTGTATACTTCATTCTAACTTATTACTATTTTCTTAAGTGTTCTTAAGAGAAAAGTAATTAGCTTTAAACGAACTAATAATGAAACCATTATCAATGTTTGTTATTTGTATTTTTTGTTTGATAAGAAAATATAAAACATATTATAATTGTGCAAGTTCTATTTAAAAAAATGAATTCCCTTTAATTGTAAAACGGGCACTAGTCAAGTCTCAGTTTAGTTATCATGGTAAAAAATTACACATTATGTATTATACACCAAGACGTGTGGAATGATGCTATTATGTGCATACAATTTATTAACCTAGTCTTATACCAGTGAAGTAACCATATTGGCAATGCTAGTTAATTAAATAAATGTTCTAATAACGGCTACTTGTGCTAGTAAATGATGTTTTGCCCATATTTCTAATAAAACATACATTACATGACTTAACTCCTCCATGCTCAATTTACCATCTAACAAAAAGACAAACAGTCAAACGTCATCCATATTTGGTTGACATACATTCAGTTTGTTCAAAGCGCTTCATTTCTACCTTTATCATCCGCACTGCGAAGGAGTGGAACTCATTTCCCTCGTCTTTGTTCCCCGAACTGTATAATTTGGGAGTCTTCTAGTCAAGAGTGAATAAAGATGTAACATGCTTGCTTATAAGGTACCTAACCTTATAAGCAAGCATGTTACATCTTCAGCCGCATCATAAGTTTCAATCAGGTGAGATTATTGTCTTATGCATGCCTATCAAGCATAAAAAATACAACTGAATATCAGTGAAAACATGGGGGTGTTATAAACGTCAGTGGGCAAACGAACGAATTAAAAACTCATTCAATAGTAAATCCCCAAGAAATCTAGGAATCGGGTTGCAGAATAAACCAACATTGGTATTAAGGCATTTATTGATCGAATGAACAGTTATTTCCGTGTAGATACTTTAGTCAATTGTTTCCTCTTAAAATTTGATATACAGTACAGATTTGATATCAGTTTTGTTATTAGACCATTGAAAGTTAGCTGATAAGACTATCGTTTCAAACTCAGTCAATGGCCTTGGAAATGTTTGGAACTGGCAAAAGCTTTACTGTCTTTGTACAATTCTATCCACATCGTACTGTATTTGAGCAAATTTTTGCCTAAGAGAGGAAATCATAGGGTGTTTTTTGGCAAAAAGACGAGCTCTGATACAGCAATGAGAAAAATGGATTGTTTCACAAATTGTTGGCTTTGTTTTGGAATCAATCTTAAATAAGAGTTTGACAATCCAATCATTGGCGATTGAATTTACTTTACAAGATAACCTATTTGAAATAATAATTTGAATGAAAATAAGTACCTACAAAATGTTATCATAACAATTGACCTGGTTGGAATAATTGAACGGTTGGAGTGCGGGACGTGGCGTACTTGTGCTGGAGGCCGCATCCGCGTCCCCGTACTGATATGTTTGGGCCAAATGCGTTTTATGTGGTGCAGCCCTAAGTAAAATTGGTCCTGAATACTTAATCTATTCGTCACTTTAAAGCTTTTAATCCTAGTTTTTATCAAGATTATTACTTTAAATCCCACACAGTACGACTTACGTAAAGCTAAGCTAGGCTAGGGCTCAAAACTTAAAATGGTGGTTAAAATTACACTGAGAAAAAATATTCGATGTTGTTATTACTATTCTAGTGAAGTAGATATATTTTGACTAGAGTATGTATAGTCTCAGAACTTGAGTAGTCTAGTTGTGCCAAATTTTATTCTCCGTGTACATAAATAAAATTATGAAGGGGTTTACTTAAACAAATTATTTTTAATCAGTGCGTGTGGGAAGAAAATGGCTTTTTTCATGTAAAACGGAATACCGCCTTTAAAAAATTTTGGTACGAGATCTCACTTAGTGCCAAACTTTTAGGATATGTTTACTAACCGACTGGGACTACTGTCAGGTTTTGTAGGATTTTCTGACTAGTTTGGGGCATGTAAGTTATCATCTTCTAGAATAGGTCAATCGCAACGTTTGCGTCGCCTCTCCCCGCGCACCTGATGAGCGCTGGGAACCGGCGATGCCAGTTAGGAAACAAATATGAATAAAACTCGCGATAGGTTTCTAACTCAAACTATCAGAAACGTAATAGATTTGACAGTCACAGGCTGTTGAGAGTTATTAGATCCAATCCAGCACTGGTACAGATAAAAATCGTTTCATCGAGCATGTCACAATATTAACAATCCCTCTAAGCGGCTTATATGTTGCCCTTGTTAGCAGAAATTTTGTTTTACCGTGATTTTATACCGACACAATTGAAACCCGAGTTCTAGCAATATCTTTAACAAGGGTATTTACTTTTTTTGCCTCTTTTAACTTTCTTTTTCTAATGTCGGACCACTATCACAGGATAGCAAATAATATTACATAAACGTTTTTGCTCGCACTGATTCACGAAAAATCACATGGCACACACAATCACACTCAGAATCAGAATTTAGATCTAGAAAATAGATTCCGCTTATATTTTGGTTTTGGCTTGATCGATTTCAATAAAATTTGTATGGCTATATACGAGTATATACAACCTTTAAAGTAAAATTAAAAATCGATTGTTAATTGGCGCAGCCGGCGTCATAATATCGCGTACATACAAAAAAAATACATACAGTTGAATTGAGAACGTCCTTTTTTTCCTTCGTTCCATGTGAACCGATTTCAAAATTTATTTTATTGTTTGAAAGATGTTGCTTTCCAATTGGTCCTATTTAAATTTGATCAAAACAAGTAGTTCTTAAAATATTGACAATAATGCGTGGTTAGTTATCTTATCTGATCAAAGTTCCGAAGATAAAGCGGTGAAGTCGGTATTTTTTAAACTTTGCTTGCGTTTAATTATTTGTTTGATAAATTAAAGGTAGGTGTCATATAAACTTTATTGGAATCGATCAAGCTAAAACTAAAATACAAGCGGCGAATTAAAACATTTGAACTCGGGACATAATCGCGCTTAGAAATTACTTTTATTAACCTCGACGTTTCGGCCAAATTGCATTGGCCATGGTCTCGAGAAGACTGGATAATAAGGGTGTAAGCGTGGGAAAGGGCGAGTATTGTCTCGTTTTTTTAGCTTTCCTTGCGTTTGATTATTACTATGTGTCTATTTATTCCTTAGAACATGCCAGCTACTTGTGTGTAAGGTCATAATGTTTTACATCGTAAAACTAAATTCATAGGCTTGCCACTATTATTTTGATTTTAATTGAGTATCATATTTGTGGTTTCCGCGTGGTTAAGACTACGTAAATAATTATGGTTGGGTTCTAATTATGAATTATGAGTACAGACCCCTTTCTGTTGGATATAAGACACCTCAGAAATTTTAGAATGTTGTTATTACAAGCGAAAATTAAACCAGTGACGACAATTATAGTGGGATCTTGCTACAATATCGAATAAGATTAATTTGCATAATTTGATATTTCAGTTTCATATTTCTAACCTATTAATAATATGTAACTTAAGAGTTAGTTAAACTGCCGTTGGTTTAGTTGGATGTACCGAGTTCAATTCCCGGCGGAAACACAATTTTTTCTCGTAATTAATAGGTCATAACTTAAATATTTTGTGTAGAATACTAAAAAAGCGTATTGCAATAGACGTTTTCATTAAAAAAAGTGTATTATAGAAAGATTTCATTTTTGTTGCCAACAAACAATAAATAATAGATAAAAGCTGTCATGTTTTGGTTTTTTATTACCTATCATTACTACTTGCCTTAGTAAATGTTACAACTAACCCCAAGCTCGGGGTAAGTTGTAACATCGTATTTTCTCTAGAAAAATGATAATTTTGAAGTAATTAACTGGAGTAAAGTTAAGGTATAATTTTACTTGATTTGATAAATAAAAAATTACAGAATCAATCGATGTTTATTTAATAGTAATTTAACCAATAGATCTGAAGATATAAGTATTCGGTTTTCTGAAAACTGTTTCAACAAGCCCCTCGCTCCCCTACTTATCTTTACACTGCAGTGACTTTTGATAGAAGTAATGTAGCGAAAGTTAGATTTAAACTAACTCGCAGTCGATTGAACTAGAAAATAACATCGGATAATAAATAGTCTTTTATAGCTAGCCATATTTTTATTACAATAGTTATTATTGAGTTTTATGATTGGAAACATATCCATTAAAAATCGAGTTGGTTGTAGGAATTTATTTTTTTTATTTTTCTTTGAGTTTCATTTGTTTTTTTGAACTTGTTAAAACTTCCTTATATTGTTGATTTAATAGCCATATCCGCTAAAAAATATGTTCCAGCGCCTTAAAAAACAAACAGCCTCGACCTCCCACCATCATCACTTACTATAAAGTAAGATATATATAACTTATCAGAGATATAGGTCGGAGAATAGTAGTCTATGTTACCTCATTAATTTGAGGATTCTGCTACTATCTGTGGGTCAAGGAGGTTGGTCTCGACCCTCTCAATTCGATTTTGGCTGCCGGAGTAACGTCAAAATATTTTAAATGAAAAGTTTTTGTAAATTTGCACGAAAAATTTGCAATTCCATGAAATGGAACGTAATATTAGGTAATTTAGTCTAAGTTTTAACGATTGCGGTTGCCCAAGTATGTGAAACGAAACGTTTTGGCCGCCATTTCGACATTTGTGACATTTATTTGACATACAAAGTACGCATCATTCCTTTGATTCCGAGTTTTTGTGTAGGTGCTTCTATGGTCCCCCTCCCCTCTTAACCCCTCTCCCTGAATTTTGATTACAGTCATGTCTTAGTGACACTCTCAAGCATAGAAAAGAATTGCTCTCAAGAACACAAATTGATACATGTTAGAATCATCGAAATTGGCCTACGAGTAAGGAACAAACATAGGCTGATAAACACATTACCCTGTGTCCCAGTTTTATAAGAGCGTGTTAGCCCCTAACGGTGTAAAATGTAAAATGTGTCTGTCTAATATAATTAGTATTAATATACAAAATAGCTTGGTAGTCGGGGAAAATAAAGTTTGTTTTTTATGATATTGTTTTTAGAGAATTCCATGGATAAATAAAATATTATTTATGATAATATCTCGTTAAATTAATCAAAAAAGAATAATTTCATGAATAAAGTATGAATTTTTCGGTTCAGAATGATATTTGTTGTTCCGGTTAAGAACAAATATTTTAAAAAAACTCTGGGGTCCCATAATTATTCGTAATCCAATATTTTTTGTTGAATTAAACAGCATAGAAGATTTTCGCGTTTTCCTTGTTTAATTACGCGATCAGTTAAGTATCTGAAAATAGATACTATACTTTGTTATGAAAAATTACTGCAACATAGACTATATGGACATAATTATATGGAGAGTATTTAAAAAATATTAGTAAAACCTATTTGTCAAACATACAATGTTTACAAAACGCTAATTCAGTTGGCTACAAGTCGAATGATAAAGTTTACTTTGATAAAAACACAATTGTATCTGTAAAACAAATAATAAATATGGATGTAAAACACTGATAGAATCTCATTTTATTGTTACTGACCACATAACTAACTATTATTTATTTTATTTTCTCATAAACTTGTATTTACACCCCCGTTTCACCGCGTTATTAAAATCTTCTCCATCCAACGTTTGTCTGGAAGAGATCGCTTTAAGCGATAAGGCCGCCTATTGTACACTATAATTTAAGTTTAAAAAAAAAATTGTAAGTGATTTATGTAAGGTGTGATAATAAAGCGTTATCTACCTAACTAATGGACTCATAGATACGTTCCCTTTTTTTGCAAGCTTTTATTTATATTGCACTGTGTGTATGTTTGTTCGGTGAAATCTTACAACTTAATTTTGAAGCAGATATCTTCAACCGATTGAGCTGAAATTTTTTGTTCACTTTTAGTTTGGATGACAATACATGGTTGTGTGACCTCATTCTAAATCCAACATGGCGGAACACCAAAAATCGCGTACAAGTAATTTTCAATGCACCCCTACAATGAGGGTATCAAATGAAAGGGCTTACTGAGAATAACTCGAAAAATAAAGTGACGTCACTTTAAATCCAATATGGCGGACTTCTAAAAGCTTGTCTTTAAAAAAGTTTTTAACAAGTAACTTATTAAATATAATTGATTACAAACAACAATGATTATTTAAAACACTAGCTGCGCCCCGCGGTTTCACCCGCGTTGATAATGATGAAAAGTGATGATGATGATGATGATGAAAAATAGATTTTAGCCGATTCTCATAGATACCGGATAAGCACAATAAATTTCATCAAAATCGGTCAAGCCGTTTCGGAGGAGTATAGCAACGAAAACTGTGACACGAGAATTTTATATATTAGATAAATAAAGCCACGCTTCTTATACATTGAGGTTAGCGGAAACAAGTATATATAGCTTATTATACTAGTAGATCTTCAGACCTGCTAAGATCCTGACTTACCTACATATTTCACTCCTTCAACATTCATGAGCCTTTTTATATACGTAGTGGGTATTTTCAACCTCACCTTTCTTTATAACGTTTTCGACTGAACCCAGAGGGATTAAGGGTTGGAACATTTGAGTATGGTAGAAACGGAGAAACAAGTCTTGATTTTTTTTTTAATTTATTTAATTAAAATGTTACATACTTTTTATAGTAGGTACAGTACCATTAAACCAAAAGAGACTGACATTCGCATAGATTCACACTGTTTGGCAAGAACTAGTATACTGGATTTTAATCAACTTTTTAACCTAAAATTAACATAAAAAATAAACATACGGTAGCCAGAAAATGTTGATAGAATAAATTCTTGTCTAATCACTCATTAAATTTGCCGCAGCCTTAAGACGGAGGTAGAAAGATATGCCTACTTACAGAAGGTAGTGTTGTGAGTTCTAAATGCAGGCACGAGCAGCTAACTGGTCTGGTTGTAAACTTAAACAACATAGCCATTATATAGTTTGAACGCTCCATCCATAAAAGATAGAAAATTATATATTGTATATACATATATATATGTATTGTATATGTACAGTCTGCTAAGATGTGTCACAGATCCGTTTCATCGAGAGCCTTGTCTATTACAAGCTTTTATTTAACTTACAGCGTATGCATATAACTATGTTTGTTTTAGTGGAATCTTGCAGATAGCAGATATCTTCAATCGATTGAGATGAAATTTTATAATCACGAGTTAGGATAACAATGCATGGTTAGCTATGTGACGTCACTCTAAATCCGACATGGCGGAACACCCGAAGTGGCGAACAAGTTATTTTTAATGCACTCCTACAAGTATGAGTATCAAATAAATGGGCTTGCTGAGAACAACTCTACAAGTGACGTTACCTTAAATCCAATGTCGCGGACTCTAAAAACTTGTTTTAAAAAATAGTTTTTCAAATATATTCTTTTGAATTTGAGGCTATAGCTTAAGATAGCTTATTTTAAAGCTATACTATTTCGAACATAAAGTATAAATTAATAGTGGTTGAAATTATAAAGATAACTTTGATAGTCGATAATCGTCGTCGTTGGAGATGTCCTTACTAATATAAATCCTATTAAAGTGGATAGATACCGTGACAATTGATGGTGTGAAAACATTTAAAATTGATTTAAACAATAGTTCTCGCAATTATTTTAATTCATTGTTTTATTAAATTTTTTTCCTATATCTGATGAGTAAGCAGGAAAGAGTAAAACACTTCGGATTTGTTTACGAGCTTTCATATTTAGTTTCACTGCCCGTCAGTAATAAAATCTTGCAAGCTAAATTAGATCCACTTCCCGATGTCCGATTGGATTCGAATTTGGTGTACTTAAGTATGTATCTTCGGTTACAATACAATGACATGGTATCATGAAGCTAGTCTAGTCTGATGGTGGATACGGAAGATGGCCATAGGAACTTCTGAAATAAACAAGATAAACCCATCAAGCTCGTTTGATTCATTTTAACAAGTTATCTGGTAATATTCCCGTAAGGCCCATGTGGCTTCTCAAAACTCAAAATGATAATAGCCATTCGGACCCAGAGCAAATCCCGGCTATGTTTGCATAACTGCCCACGCGCCTTTGAGACGGTCATAACAAAAATCGTAGATAACAGTTTGAAATTTGGCGGGCTATCAGAATTATGTCACTCAAATTCTAAACAAATGAATGAAGCTTGTTTTTATGAATGCTGTCATTGTTTGTCACAAGAAAGACGTGTCAAAATGAAACAAATGGTGGACGACATATCAGACGAAAATAAAGTAGCCTATGTCCTATTTAAGTGTCTAATGACTATCACCGTGCACAATTTTATTCACATTAGTTACAGAGATACTACGATTTAAATTGAAGAATTAAGTTGATTAAAGGAAAGAAATTTAAAGAATTTTGTTTTTTTATAGTAGTAAATAATTTAAGAATTTTATAAAAAAAAACGGTAACAAAGTATTTAACTAATAAAATGTGTTAATTACAAATTAACTAACACATTTTATTAGTTAAATACTTTGTTACCGTATTTGTTTTTCATAAGTGAAAGGAAGTTTGTGATTAAGAATTTAAACAGAATTTTATTTCTCCTGAAAATTAATTTGTAGTGATGGGTGATAATAATTGAATAATAAAGACAATATAATAGTAGTTAATAATTATATCGACCCAACAGCCTCTCAGCGCAACAAAAGACAGTCAAAGTTTTCAACTGATAAATCTAACACATAGAAATTCGAAATTGAATCCGTGGGTCTGAAGCACTATAATGAAATTGTCCTTTACGAAGGCCCGTTGGGTCATAATGAAAAATGGCCTTACGAGGGTATAACTTTTTAATCCTTTTTATTTACAACTAGTAAACTTGGTTTTAAAAACGCTTATACAGCATTAATTGTTTGAGAAATAGTCTTAAACAAATAAAATACAGCAGAGCTTATCAAAGTAAAAGTATAAATATTTCCAATGTTTTTGTTTTTACCACTTCCCAAAAAAGGAGGAGGTACTCAAGTCAACTGTATTTTTTTAATTTTTTTTATGTGTGTTAGTTACCTCTTAACTACTCTCCACGTGAGCCGATTCCGAAAATTTTTTTTTAGTTTGAAAGTTGCTTTTTAATTGGTCCCATTTAAATTTGATCAAGATCTGATCAGTAGTTCTTGAAATATCGTCAATAATGCCTATTTTGTGACGAATAATGCGTACTTTGACGATGTTCTCGTTTACCCGACTTCAAAAGTTACCTCATAGCTTCTTTCGTTGTGAGCCGATTCTGATGATTTTTTTTTATTTGAAAGCTGGTGCTTTTTATGTAGTCCCATTGAAATTTGATCAAGGTCTGATCTCTAGTTTTTGAGTTATAGTCGATAATGCGAGTTTATACATTAAATCTGATCAAGGTTCCGATGATAAAGCGGTGAAGTCGGTTTTTAAGCTTTGCTTGCGTTGAATTATTTTTTTTCGTTTAAACTAGCTATCTAATGCTGGTTTATGAATAAGATCTGTGAATAAGGATGTTATGATCCTTAGACTTAATATTATATGTCCGGAAAGGACAAAATCTATGTTAAAAATATACAATCTTGTTAAACACAGTCGTAATACAAATACACAATAAAGTGTTATATTTCTAAACCACATATCAACTATAGTTTAGGTAATATCTCGGGACTTAATCACGCTAAAAAACTATTTTTATTTACCTCGACGTTTCGGCCAAGTTGCATTGGCCATGGTCTCGAGAAGACTGGATAATGAGGATAGAAATTACCTAAACTATGTGTTCGAATAGCGAAAGTTTAAAAATCACATATCAACTGACACATTATTATGTCGTTTAGAAATCGAAATAGATATAGAACCTCCGTTTAATTGTATAAATTTTACATTTATTCATCTCAAGCACAGATTACTAAATATTAAGAGGAGGCTCCTAAAATGTTATGATAGTTTGCATAAATATCCCGAGTCAAGCACGTATCCCACACTTGTGAAACTGGGATATGTGATTTTTCAAACCTTTTACTATCCGTGGTTAAGCCAGAAACACAATTAAATAAAATGTACACGATAATTTTATTTTTCAAAAATCATACCATTTCAAAACATTTTTGGATTTTTCTAGGAAACAACTTCAGTTACATATGCAAAATAAATACTCAAAGTAAGAACACATAGTTCCTTATCCGCTGTTTAACCAAATTTAACCTAGACCGACTATTATTCTCATAATAAATTAAATAAGATTTGAGATTTACGTCCTTTAGTTCTGAGCAAGAGTACGGTCAAACGCAAGATTCGATATTCAACCTTATTCTGTTGCTATCTGCGATCAAAAGACTATGCATGCGAGAGCTCCTCAGTGCCGCGCCGAGCGCTAACGGAGTTGGATGTGTGTCGCCCGCGCTCATCATACATTCTTACATTTTGATACAACACCTTCCGCCTGTTCACAAGTGTTATCAATACGTACGTAGCTGTCTAACAATGGGAAACAAAGATAACCAAAAAAAAATGCTTCAAAAAGAAAGAAAATAAGTCGATACAAAAACTTTGCAAGAATTATGAGAGAGGCAAAAGTGTAAGTATTTTTCATGTATGGTAGTACTTATTGAATGTTTTAATTTGGTTACCTATTTTATTCGGGTGTATTATTCATATGTATAGTAACGTTAATTTTATATCTACATATAATAAAATAGTAATGAAGCCGTGAATTTACTAATAATATAAAGAATAAAATTAAATTGTTTTTACATATGGAAGTATCTTTGTAGAAAACATATTCTTTCTAATTTAGAAAATTCATATTCTAATAGTAGCTACATTTCACGCGGGTTTACTGCAGGGTGCCGTTATAATTAGGTACATTGATCACGCTGTCGAAATCGCGGAATACAGATAGTTGTAATTATTATCAAAAAATAGTAGTTATCAAATATGTTTCATAAGAGGTAAACTTTTTTTCTCAGGAAAACAAAAAACAAATCAGTCGAAGTCGAATTTCAATCGGAACAGGGAAGGCTAGTGGAGTCGACTCCTCAACTACATAATTTGGTTTGTGTTCCAGTGCATAAAGAGAAGTAAGTAGCAATAACACTACCATACTAGATATAGTTTAGGAATCCTAACCTTTTTTTGGATTCCGGAGCCGAATGAGTCAAAACGAAGCCCTTATAGTTTTGTTATGTTGCTATTTTAACAATTTAAATTGTCTATTTTATCTATCTGCATTCTTAATTGTTACGCTTTACGAAATAGAGACTTAGTGTTAAATAAAAGATTTACTAATATCTAATGGGCGGCCTTATCACTAATAGTGATTTTCCCACGCAACCAAATGTATTGCCTCCTGTGAATCTGAATAGATATAGTAATGACGGCTCCGTGGCTCAGCTGGTAGTTATTCTGCTTACGAAGCAAGGAGTCCTGGGTTCGATCCCCAGCCGGGGTAAATATTTGTGCGATGAGCTCAAATGTTTGTTCTCGGGTCTTGGATGTTTGTGATGTGTATTGTATGTGTCCATGCCGCCTGTGACACAGAGAATCTAGTGCAGGGGTGTGAGTGTGTAAACTTTAATGTGATGGGTGATACCTAATAAAAAATCCACATAATATAGGGCTACAAGTAATATATAATTAAGGTAGTAATGTTTCAAACATTTTTTGAACTTTTTAGGCTAACGTCAATGAACATTGATGTTGACCCCAGCAAGAATCACGCAAATATTACCACGCAACGTGCCAATTCTTTACCATCGTCCAGTCTCGTGCTTGCGCCAACACGATCTCTCGATACCGACAAGGAGAACATTTCTCCTAATATTATTCCTATGAATAATAATATCAGAAACGATGGAAATACTGTGATATCTTTTGATGATACAGAAATAGTCGCTAACTCGGTATGTATGCCAGTATTCCGCTGTTGATTTCATTTATAGACTACCTAACTGTTTCCCGCTCACACATACTCTCACTCTCTCTCTCTCTCCCTCTCACACCACACAGTTTCGTATTCATGATATAAGCATGGTATGTTTAATTTAGTGATTTATTCCAAAGGCCAACTCAATACATTTTTTTTTTCAGATCGAAGTCCAGGAGACCTGTGAAAAATTTGGTTATGAGGTAGAAAGCTACGGAGAAAATGTAAGTTTAAGCTCAAAAACTTGTGCCTCATAAAAATATCTTTGAGAGTGAGACATATTTTGTTTTAATTTTTCAAAGTGAAAAATAATATAAAATACAATTAATAAAATAAGAGACATAGATACATAGTATATTGTGATCAAGTTAATGTTTTTTTTTAATTGTGTGTATATTTTTAGGAATGTACATTGCTAAGTGGACGACGTATAGTTGACATACAATCATTTTTGGAAAAATTGAAAATCGTTGCTGACCATAAGTCGCTCTTCAGTTGTGGATTAAGCTCAATTCAACTAGTATCAGAACGTAAAAATGGATTGTATTCTCGGTTAAATTTAGTGTGCATGATGTGCAAGAAAAAATTTCAAATTGAGACTACAGATAAGAGCATAAATAAAGAGGCTGTAGCTGGAACGTTAGCAAGCGGATGTGGCTTTGCTCAGATATCACAATTCACAGCTGCTGTTGACTTGCCCGAAATAAATGAAAATAAATATCTTAAGTTACAAAATCAGGTAGCAATTGAATGGGAAAGTTCTGCTTTGGCTGAAATGGTTAAAGCTGCAGAAACTGAAAGAGAAGCCGCATTTAAAGAAGGTCGTGTTAATAAAGACGGTATAGCTATGATTGATGTAGTCGTAGACGGCTGTTGGAGCAGACGATCGTACCAAACCAATTACGCTGCAAGTTCAGGTTGTGCAGCAATAATAGGCAGACGTACTCGTAAAGTTTTGTATATGGCAGTGAAAAACAAATACTGCTGTATTTGCCAAAAAAATGGCGAAACATTCAAGGACCATATTTGTTATAAAAACTATGACGGACCATCTACAGGCATGGAAGCTACAATCATAGCAGAAGGTTTCAAAAGGTCTGTTGAAATGCACAACCTCATCTATGAAAGATTCATAGCAGATGGCGATAGCAGTACGTATGCCAAAATTATTGAATCACGCCCGTACCCGAACATAACTGTGGAGAAAATTAACTGCAGAAACCACATATTGCGACGATTTTGCAATAATATGCAGAAGCTCACTACTGACACACGTTACCCTGTGAAGGACAGAAAGCTTATTACGAAAACCAAAGTCTTGTCAGCTCGCAAATACATTTGTGACGCCATCCGACTTAATAAAAACGGCAAAAATTGCGAAAACTTGCATCACGATATAAATAATTCTGTGTGGCATGCTTTTGGGAAACATTCAAAATGCAAGAAAGATATATGTTCGCATAACGATGAAATGGTTACACAATTCGACGTTTCTAGTCTATGGCAGAGAATCAAAATGCTTGCTGCCGGCGTTGCTTCTCATTCGAGAAGTCTCATTGAGGATGTTGACAGCAACGTTGTTGAACAATTTAATGGAGTAATTGCAAAACTAGTTGGTGGTAAACGCATCAACTATTCTCAACGTCGTGGGTATCAAACTCGATGCGCGGGTGCTGTTGTATCTTTTAATAATAGGGGAAAACTTCTATCAACAGTCTATAGAAATATTCACAAAGAAACACCAAGTACAACATTAAAGAAATACGAAGATAAAATATGCAGAAAAAGGGAAAGAAATAGACTAACAAACCGAAAAAGGAAGCGATTTTTTACTACATGTCAGCCTTCAGATAATAACTATGGTGAAAATGCAGATAAACCAGATATGGATCCAGAAACTTTTGAACTGGCCAAGAAAACATTCCTGACAAATTTGCAGAAGACAGATGAAGAACGTCATCGCATTAATAAACAAACAGTTTTGCAAAGCGAATGTGGCGAGTGGCTTGAACTAAGGCGCAATCTTTTGACGGCCTCAAACTTCGGAAAAGTTATAAAAAGAAGAAAAACACATAGTTGCAAAAACATGGTAAAGAACATGCTCTACAGTACTCCGATAGACCACGTCTCTTCCATACAACATGGCAGACAACATGAGGCAGTTGCCCTAGAACAACTGTCTAATATAAAAAAAATAAAAATTAACAAATGTGGACTTTATATAGACGAAACCTTTCCTTTTCTGGGGGCTTCACCTGACGGGATCACTGATGACAATAATATGATAGTTGAAGTTAAATGCCCCATAGCTCCTTTTAAAATGGGAAGCATTGACGCTGCAATTGATGAAAAAAAAGTTCACTTCTGGAAAAAAGATAAAAATGGCCAAGTGAGTGATTGATCGTTTATAAGAAACTAGATGTGACCCGTGGCTTCGCCCAGTTCGATTAGGATATAAAGTAGGTTATGTCCTATTTTAGGGTCTACACTATCTGCAAACCAAATTTCATTAAAATCCGTCCAGCAGTACAGAGATGCTTCATTTCAAAAATACACGCACGCA
This sequence comes from Lomographa bimaculata, assembly GCA_948107665.1. Lineage (NCBI taxonomy): Eukaryota > Metazoa > Arthropoda > Insecta > Lepidoptera > Geometridae > Lomographa > Lomographa bimaculata. Next base: position 13,052,938 of record OX403599.1, read on the forward strand.
AACTTTGTGATTTATAATATTAGTAGGGATAATTTTTTTGATCACCACAAAATTTTATTTTATTTGTTACTAAAGAGTACTGTAGTTGTAAAAACAGAACGATTTAAACGATCATGAATCTTCTAAGTTGAGGTAAACATTGCTTATTTTAATTAACAACTAAAGAGTATGCGCGAATGACACATAAAAACGGTATAAAACGATTTATAGTATAAAAAATTGCTTTTTCAGGTGCATATCAACAAAAAATCTGATTGGTATTATCAAGCTCAGGGGCAAATGCACATTTCCAATGTAACAAAATGCTTATTTGCCGTGTGGTATGGGGACAATAAATTGAAAATAGAAATTCTGCAAAAAGACGATGAATTTTGGAAGAAAGAGATGGAGACTAAACTTGTCACATTTTACATCGATTGTCTTCTGCCCGAGTTGGTCGATCCCCGCCATCCGAGGAAAAAAATGATTCGGGACCCCGAATATGTGAAGATCACTCCTAGGAAACGCAAATTTGAAGAGGAGACTGTCGAGACCGACACGAATACGCAAATTGCAAATGTGTTAATAACTCCCACTGTAAAAAGAAAACTTAATTTTCTAGAAATGTAATATAATAATGAATATAAATAATCTAAAATTCTTTGTTTCAATACCTCATATAATAATCATAATCATATTTATTCTTAACAAATTGTTACAGGTCACAGTATGTCACAAAATTAAATTATACATGATATGTTATAACATACAATCAATTATTTTAAGTTCGATTCCATATTAGAATTAATAAATAAATAATACATAATAAAAATAATAATATTAAATATATTAAATATCATCAAGGACGGTACGGTCGACATTTGTCGGGCATGCCGTCGTCCTGGTGAGTAACTCAGGCATATTATTTCTGGTTGTTCTCATCTTGCTAACGGCGAGTAATTGCACAGACATAACCTTGTAGCTAGGATCATACATCAGCAAATTGCTCTTCAATATGGTCTTGTTGAATCTGAAGTGCCGTACTATAAGTACACACCGATGCCGGTTCTCGAGAATGGTCGTGCTACGCTCTATTGGGACCGATCTGTCATCACGGACAGGACTATTGTCGCCAATAAGCCTGATATCGTTCTGACCGATCGGTCGCAACGGCGGGCAGTGCTCATTGACGTCACTATCCCGCATGATGAAAACCTCGTGAAGGCTGAGAAGGATAAGCTAAGCAAGTATCTTGACTTGGCCTTCGAGGTAACCGCCATGTGGGATGTGGATTCGACGATCATTGTCCCGATACATACCACGATACATACACGTCACATACCCTCCTAACTGCGCCCATAGTTTCACTCGCGTGGATACAATTATCTGAGATAAAAAGTATATTATCGTATCCATTTAGCAGTTTCAGCTCTGTGTGGTAACATACATACACACATACTTTCGCATATATGATATTACTAGCTGAGATCCGCTGCTGCGCCCGCTCTTACCGAGACAAAAATGTCTATATGTTGTTTCGGGGTCTAGTCTATCCACGACCCAAATTTCATCTCAATCCATTTAGCCGTTACAGAGATACCTCGTTTGGAATATATACACACACTAACTAATATTATCCTACTAATAAATTTCTTCTACAATAATATTCTAGGACCTAATGTGTCGCACTAAATTTCATTAAAACCTATTTACCCACATCAGCGCTAAGTGGTAAACAAGTAACGTTAATAAAAATTAAAAAAACCCGACTGCATAAGATATATGCCTATATATTCGTAATCACCGTTAAAAATTCTTTATTTTGATACCACACTCGATGTATTTTGAAAACATATTTTTTTTAGATTACCTTTTAGCGCCAAAAATCTGTAGTTTAGTTTTTTTAAAATTTTGATGTATACAGTGTCACTCTCACGACTAAGAGAAATCTGTTGACACCAATCTGATAAAAATACAACAAGCCTTTTAGGCTCTAGGGCGTGCCAAAGAAATATATATATATACATACATACACTTGAAAACATAACCCTCCTTCTTTGCAGTCGGGTAAAAATATGGATAAACACAAACTTTCGTTAGATAAGTGTGATAAGAACGGTATAATTTTCGTGGCAACGACAAATCTAGTGACACCTCATTCATCAAAATATATCGAGCTGATTGAGCCGTTGATATAAAAAAAAGAGTACACATATATAACACCATTTTTTTTTATTTTAGTACTAAATTATCACACAAACCAAATTTTAAAAAAATATGTTGAATAAGTCTCCATCCCATCTATGTTCGCGAGTCTAACTTCAAGTATGTATACGAATTGGCGTAGTCTCGTTAGAGTTCTTTGGCGTAGTGCAGTGAAGGGGAGCGCGGCGCGGTGGGGTGCATGGGCGGAGCTAACGTGGGAATATTTTTCTACTGCCTGGACTTAACCCTAGGGTTTGATCATTCATTATCTCCACTCATTCAAAATAATATTCCACTACAGTATTAACGTTTTAATATCTCCGTTAATGAGAAAATGTTGTCTAATTAAACGCTTTCGTAAAGTGGCTTAATGTAGACATTTCCTCATAATAAGGTTTACTAAAAGCTAATTTCAAGTTAAACATGTGTTGATGATTGAAAATTATATTAGAATTAAATTAATTTAAACTTATCCAAAATAAAAATAATATTGATGTTATAAAAATATATTGGTTATAAAAATTGCAGCATAGGTAATTCTTATCCGCTAGCAGTCCACTGGATATAGACTTCCCCTAAATATCTCCATAAAGAACGGTCATTAGCGGCCTGCATCTAGCGTCTTCCTGCGACCTTCATTATGTCGTCCGTCCACCTTGTGGGCGGTCGACGTAATGAAGACCGACACCGCACTTGCCAGTCCGTGGCCTTCATTCCAGAACCTTTCGGCCCCATCGGCCACCCGTTCTACGTACTATGTGCCCTGCTTATTGACACTTCAACTTGCTAATCAGACATATGTAAGCTTAGACGAATCTACTCAATAAAAACTACTCGCGTTTCACTTGCAGGCTTGTATTTGTACTATAAGGTAACATAGGTATTAATGTATTAATAACATAATATAGACACTCTAAGTAAACGTCCTTCCAGCTTCGTCGCCGTCAATCGAATGTCTCCAGAAAATCCTCACGCTTACCACCTGAACGTCAATGAACCTTCGTTCTTAGATCTTCACTCGTTTGAATCTTACGTTCTCAATCCTTCGCTCATGCGGATATGTTCTCCGACGTTCAGTTGGTATTACGTACATTGAAATCGATAAATTACAAATAATAATATGTAGTTAAAGATAAATTATACAATAATTTTAATGAACCTTACACATATGTATATGATTTATTAAATTATGACCTTAATCTTCTCGGTAAGCTTACTCCATCATCGACCATATCGTCGCTTACCACGTATCTTCGTAACAAATACTTTAACTGATTTTGATACAATTTAATATGTAGGTAGTTTAGGTTCCCAAATAACACATAAGCTACTTTTTAATTTAATTACCGCGAGCGAAGTCGCGGGGCACGGCTAGTAATTCATATATTAGTCATGTAATAATGTTTGAAAAAAATGCGTCACACAGTTTCTTGTCAGGTTCTTCTCAAGATGACTGTGAATGTGCTAATCTGGCAGTTGCAATCAGTAACTTTTGTGACTGCCTCTATGAAGACCATGTGAATAAACAAATTTTAATAAAATTTGATAAACACGTAACTATTCGTTGCGTCGCGCAGTCGGGTAAAAAAGCTACTTACTTTGTTGCCTTAGATAAAAGGTCAGACTCAATGTGGTATTGATATTATTATATAAGAAGAGAATCGAATATTGTTATAATAATCTGCCTGTTTTTGACATCATTCATATCGAAAATAGCATATTAAACATTTAATTTTAGACGCGCGGAGGAAACAAATTCCTTGGGCCAATATTGAGAGTATGTTGTGCATTATTAAAACCCTGCGTTACTTGTATAATATTGTAGAGATATTGTTTATAATTTATTGCTTATTTAATAAATCTACCGGTGCACATAAATACTCTTAGAATTACTGTTGTGGCATATTTTTAGCATGTATTCAAGATTCTCGACTAATAATCGATTTAATTTGCCGAGATAACGCCTTTGAGGCAGGCATTGGCAGGCAAAAATGTTAGTGGGTAAATACAAATTCATTTTTTATAATAATAATGCTTCGTTCAGTGTGATTTAGTGGCGTGATAAGCTCCATAATGTCGAAACCATGTCACCCAAAGTTTATTGTGATACATGATAACGATCGCGCCAAATGCCGCCACATATATATTGTACCGTAAAAATAATGACAAAATGTAAAATAAAGATCACAGATGTGGATTTATTGTTTGTTGTGTCATGATCAGGTATTTTGTTGATGACACTCGTAGTTAAAACTACAGTAACAGGTATAGATAGATAGATAGCACTTTATTGAACACCAAATTACAATAGAAATATTATAAGAAAGAAAACTTGAACTATGTGTACAAAGGGTGGTGCACCACTATAGAACACCAACACAGAAATCCCGAAATTAACACTCTCATAATACATAGTGCATAAAAAAAAAATAACATACATGATTAAAATGGCAAAAAATGAAATAAAATAAATGACAAAAAAATAAGAAAAAGAAAACGAAGAAAAAAAAATTAATATAAAAAAAAAGAAAAAATAATATATATGTATATACATAAAAAAAAAGCCATTACTATTTATTATTACGTAGGTTAAATTAATTTAGAAAATAATATTATCTTGACTTATAACTTTAAATATATATAGATAGATAGATAGATAGATAACTCTTTATTGTACACCAGAAATAAAGGAAAATACATTAAGGATCTTAAAACTAATTTGGGCTAGTACAATATATAACTTTAGATGTAATTATGTTATAACTGCTTTTACAATCGTAATAAAGGCGAATCATAAAAGAGACGACCTTGAAATAAACTGTATAAAGAAATGTTTAGATGAAAAAAGTCTCCGATTTTTGTCGGAGGAAAAAAGGCGAAACAAACAAAAAAAAAAAAAAAACACCAACACTATTTTAATATGGACGGTGGAAACAGAGTCTAGTTAAACCTTCCGTTTACAAAACTGTAAATAACATAGTTTGTTTGTAAAATTAAGTCACTGGAACTACTGATTCCGTTCTGTGAATTCTTTCACCAATCGAAAGCTGAACTACCCTTGAATGTTAGTGTCAATTGCGGCGATATCGTCAGTTGCGGCACAATCATAACTACTAAATTGATGCTTCAAAAAGCATGGTTCCATTTAAAAAGTCTGCGACATATATCATAATTCAGTATGGTTACTTTTCACAATAACTTTATAACGTAATGCTGACCATTAAATTAAAACAATTTTACGAATGTAAGTCACGATATAGCGTGGTCTCTATTTTTGTTACAATCTAGCCAAGATTAGGTTAATAAGCAACTTAAATTAAACTTACATATTAATAAGATTCAAAATATCCAAGTGAAGAAATGCCGCCAGCATGATGGGAACGCTATCCAATGGTAGTGGGCTTGAGCACTTGAGCTACCTATAAGCTCGATGACTTGTAGGTAACTTGGGTCTTTGCTGTGTATATAATTTTAGTTTAGTTTTAGGACATGTAGGCAATTGGCCCGTACTTAGAGACTTCATATTACAGTGAAGAATGTATCCAATAACACGTTACTTATTTAAATTATAGCTAGTCGCGATTTTCCTTAGCAAATCACATTTTATGGGATGTAAGATTACTTTTTTGCGGCTTTTACTTAGGAAGATACAGCGTTACAAAAACAGACAAACTTGGAACCGTCTTAAATTTGGAAACAATCTGAACATTAAAATTATTCATCCATTAACCATCAAAGTGACGTCTCTATTTAATGAATACAAGATTCCAAGCCGCGAAGTACAAAAAACACTTAATTTTATTCATCAAGAGCTTAGAAATTCAACGTTGCCACTTGGTTTTATTATCTCCCCAGAGGCAGACTGTTTCACTGTGTTTAAGTGCCATTGAGTTGAAAAAGTGACAATAAAAGTAAAACAACGCAGCATTTAGCATCGTTACACTTTCATGGGATACGGATAGCTTATCTGTTGTTATGTTGCCATGCGGGTGAAATCTGTGATTTCTTTTTTATGACAAGGTCAAACATTGCGTTCTTTTTTTCAAAGAAATAATTATGTTTATGTAAGATTGGAGGTTTTTTAAGTCTAAGGGGGTCAATATACCTTGGTCTAAAAACTACAAGGGTTGCTCAAAATTGAGTATGTTCCGATAGTGGAGCAAAGCGAAAGAGATTTGCTGACGTCACGTGAATGGATTTCTGCGCGCGCCCTTCCGCACCACTCCTCTACCACGAGAACCTATCCCATTTGCGCAATCAGATCAATTGCAACCAGGACCCAAGGTGTTCCCGTTGGGTATAGAACACGTTAACCCTGCTTAGAAGGCGAACACTCATCAAAATAAGTCAACAGGCATATGAAATGAATAAACATTAAAAGAGGGTTCTACAAATTTGTTACTCACTAGCGATCAAAGTATATTTTTGGAACACAAAATCGAATAAAATATGTAAAATTCTGAAAACGAAAGATTATTTATCTTAAAACACGGTCTTTGGGGATTTCATTTTTATATCATTACACTTACTTATTCGAGATTCTCTCTGAATACAAAATAAACATCAACATCTCCCTGGTGATTCAGGCAAAATATAGCTAAAGTAATTCGTGAAGTATTAAATATGTCGTCTCGTCGAGATTTGTTACTTTTCTGTTCTTTTCCTGTTATTATCGTCAGCGAGTGCTCTCCGAGCGTTTGAATGTTTGAGAGGCAGTGAAAGGACTTAAAGCAATATGAGATCAAGCATAAAGTCGTGAAGACAATTATGTTACACCAACGTCGATTTCATTCAAACATGTTTTCTTATTAACCCGGCGTGGGTAAGGCTCAGATCTGTAACAGCAAGCGTAATGTAGGATATTTGAACCCAAAAAGGTTTTTGAACGAAATCTCAAATATGTTCCAAAAAGGTAATAAAAATGTACTTGTTTAAGATAGTACTTAACGCCGAGCGCTAGATGAGTTCACAACTCACTCAAAGAGTGGAGATCTTCGAGTTGGAAGTTATAATAATAACTAGTTTCATCGCGGCGTGGGCCCTACGGGCCCACGTCCAGGCAACGCGGGGCTCCGGTGGCATTGGACTTTGTCAGCGACTTGTGACTTTTGTGCCCAAGATCGACGTCCGAGGGTATTCGGCCGACCTTAAGCCAAACGGGGGCGGGAGAGCGAGTCGCGCGGTTCCGTCCCGAAATTTTGTATGGCGGCCATCTTGTTTTCGGCCATTTTGAATTTTTTCGACCGGGACGTGGAGCGTCTCAGAGTTCTCTTTGAAGTTAGTTCGAAACTGATTTTTTTCCATCTAGCCGTTTCCGAGATATGCTCCTCATTATGTGTCAGGATTTGACTTTTCGAAGATCAAGGATTTTTCCCGGGGTCTCGAAATTTTTCCCTACACTTCTCCCGAACATTCTTTATGTGGCTCCTTCTGGGAGAACAATTCTGTCAATGAGTGAATCAGTGGTCGTTTAACCTTATATAAATAGAAAGAGAGAGAAGAAAAGAAAAAGAAAGAAGAAAGTAATATAGCTTCCTCGCTTTACGTCTACTCCCTATTCGGTTTCACTCTTTGTGTGTTTAATTAGCTACGCATAAGGATGCAGAAAATTTCAATTAGCTACTAAAACGCACAGCAGAATCTGGCATACTGGATTAAAAAAATCGATAAATAAAATACCTCAGGTATATTTTACCCAACCTTACGCTCGCCGGGTTAATATCATATGTTTCCACGCACTTATCTTCTTACATATTTCACGAGGCTTACAATTTATTTTTATTAATATTAACATTTTATGAAGCTTTGAGTTAGTATGTACTCTGTTTCTCTATTCAATCGTGTGTTTTATTCTATTCAAGCTTAAGTTACAGTTGGCACGTACACACTGACTCAGTTCTATCAATTTTGTGTGACTTTATGAGAGATTACAAATCATTTGCTTTATTGCAGTTTGTTGCAATCAAGCAAATTGCCGAAGATAAAGCGGTGAAGTCGGTTTTTTTAAGCTTTGCTTGCGTTTAATTAATAAGTCAATTGAAAAGAACGTAGTAACTGTAATTTTGATAGAAAATATTGTTTCTGAGAGCTACCAGTAGTATAGTTGTCCCAACTTTTTTCTCCGTCTATATACATAAAGATCATCAATTTGGAACGACACGATTGATTTGGCTGTTTTTTCTGTTATGGTAGGTATTCGTTAATGTTAGGATAAGGTTTGTACAAATTTAATTTGCTACTTATTAACTTAAATAATGCGGGCGAAGCTGCAAGCACAACTGATTTATAATTAAAAAACAGTTGGTATAGATATTACGTTACAGTACATAAACAAAACTAAAAAAAATCATTTCGTGTCAGATTGATAAGATAATTATACAAATATTACGTTTCCAGTATAGTAGCAATATTTGATTTTTAAGTCCATATAATGGTTTTAGGTTTGTCGAAATGAGTTTGAAACGACCCAACCCGAACGCAACAAATCCAACTGCCTTGTTTGTTAAATACAAAGCTTACAAGTGGAAAAATCTTTGGTCTTCCGTTAAAAATACTCCAGATAGTGTACATCCATTCATCCAAAAAAATAAACGAAATAACAGTAGGTACCTAATTCTAGACAATGTGTACCTTCTTTATTTATAATATTACTTTTTCTGAGAAATTATATCTTTACGTAAAACTATTTGCTAAATAACTTGTGTCCAATAGAAAATTAATATTAGCGACAAGTGAAAATGAAATGGTTCTTTTAGATGAAAATATCTGTGAAGAGAATATTCATGCTACCTCAAAATAAAAGATACGCATGTTTGACGGTAATAAATCTCAATATTGTCTCTCCACTGCTAATTCTATCAAATTAATAGCGTAGTGAGAAGAGATATGGTTTAATAAAAATATTTTTTATTTAAATGGCCGTTACAAATATCAGTTTGAAATTTTATGGTGAATTGGCTATAAACAAGTAGTATACAGTTTAAACATAAAGAAAAAATGAGAAACTTTGAAAATAAGCGAATTATTAGCAAATAACAAGACTTTTTATTAAATTAAATTATAATAAGTTTAGTTACAATTTCACAGAATTAGTCGTTCTAACAAAACAATAATAAAAAAAAAAACAAACTCATTCACACTCACAGCTCCACACTGTGTTCAGAGACTTGTATTGTGGGCGCCGGAAACATTTACATATCACTCACAATCACACCCAGAAACCAGAAGCACAAATGTCCCTTGGGATGGAAAAGTGTGCTCCTGCCGGGAATCAAACCCAGGACCCACGGCGCAGAGGGCAGACACTTGTCCACCGCGCTAGCTGGGTCGTCGATGTCGTAATATGTAGTCGATATGCTTTAATTTTGTAACCCTAGTAGTTCAGTATTTTTAAACTATTACAGCTAGTTTTAATTACCTTACCTGTCTTTCCGGTTGGATTTACAAAATCCCCTTATTACTAAGCACTAGATTTTCATTAAGTAATTGCTACTATATAATTATAGTTGTCACAAATAGAACAAGAATGTTAGTCACAGCAACGAGACATTTTTCTCAATGTAAAGGTTTGTAATCAAATCTGAAACTCGGCGTTCATAGTAGGTAAAAATACCACATAGATAATTTATTTAACAATTTTGTTTTTTTTTCGTTCTTTGGCTTCTTTTCAGAACGTACCATTCCTTTGAATAACAATTGACCCGTGAACCTCATATGGTAATAATTTTGCGGAACTCAACCAAAGCTAGAATATAAAGTAGAACGCGGCAATATACCCAGAAGCTACTGTTCTGTTGTATGGGTCTGATTCTTCTATAATTATTTTTGAAAGGAGTTTTACCATTATCTAAACAATGTAAAAAAAAAACCGACTGCTAAAAATGTTATTCTACTGTTTATGTAATTTTATGTAATACCTTTTTAATCTCCTACATTTTGATACCCTAAGCAAACCTACCGAGGTTTAGTTATTTTTTTTACTACTATGAAGTCTACGATCATTGTCTTATTTGTTTGTTATGTCTCTAATTTTTGTACTATATTTTTTTAATAAAAATCTTAGCTGGTAGTAGAACTGAGACGAATTCAAAGATATAGTCGCTTTTTGTTGTACAATCGGTTTATTATTTTGGTTACTTTGAAGGAACAAACGAACATATTATAGATACATACATACAGATGGTAGAGCATTTTGTGAGTTGCTCGCCTGGCTTGCTACCAAAGTAGCTTACCACCATCAAGTTGAAAGTCTGCCGCCAAGCCAAATACGGTGTTCCGGCGGTTATCCTGGAGAGCCTGCGTATTCCAGGTCTAGTGTGTTTACCAGCTTCGATCACATCGTCACTTACCATCAGGTGAGATAGTGGTCAAACACTAGCCTGTCACAAATAAAAAAAAAAAAAAAGATACGGTGCTAAAAATATTACATTTGCTTCACCGTAGTAAAGTAAAAATTGTTTATTATTCAAAATGTAGAACACGCTATTGAGCTAATTTTACCTAAACACTGTTAATTTGATTGACTAGATATTTACATTAATACATAGTTAAAACGCTTGATTAATGATTACTTTCTAATTTTAGGTAACGTAGCAATTTTAATCGAATATTTGAATTTTAAAAGCAAATATTTAGAAAAACAGATACTTCCTAAAAAACTGGAGAAACTGAAAATTATTGCAAGGCTAATTCAACTAAACAGATTTTAGTAGACCGCCTGGTACTAACCACTGTTGATCTGTATAGAGAGATGTAATATAACTTTTTCAAAATATTAATGTGTTTGAGTGAATCTTTGTAAGGAAACTTGTTTGATGTTTTAAGCCCACCAATCAAAAACTTTTATAATAACTACAAGCAAAATAAGTTGTCATAATAGATATATGTGTGTAAAAAAACAAATCATATAGGTTAATAATAGTCATAATACTTAAGGGGCCTGCGGAGGTTGATTTGCCTATACAATCGTAATACCGAAATTATTTATAACTCGAGCATATTACCACCATACTGTGCTGTTATTCAAATTAAAAAACATATTAATCTAGGTTCCTGGATAGTTTTTATTCCAAAATAATTACCTAAAACGAAATATAAACCAATTGATTTTCATACATTATTACGACGTAAATGTCGCATTTTTAACTTATTCGTTTTGTATTAAAAACTAGCACATTTATTATGTCATTACAACAAGAACATAATTAAATAATTATTTCAAAGTACTATTAATGTAAAAAACAATGGCTAAACATAACATTTTCATTCATAATTTTTGGTATTACGGCACCTATCATAATTTGTTCGGTCGGTAGTGCTATCGCATCAAGCTTGGGCACAGTTTGCCAGTTAAACAGAGACAGCCTATAGACCCGGCCTCTTAATTGTGCTAGAAATCTAAATGGTGTTAAATTATGAAGATAAATAGATAGATAACACTTAATAAAACACCAAATTGCAATAGATACTAAACTTAAGAAAGAAAACTTAAACTATCGGTCAGAGCAATCTGTCACTATAACTTAGTACACTAGCTTTCGAAACAAAACTCAAATTAAGTCAACATTTTCAATAGGCAGAGAAACTGCTGACTTAAATAAATTAGCCTTCATATAAATGATATTATATAACAAATGTATTTAGTTGTGTGAGCGTTTGCCTTCTAAGCAGGGGGTATCAGGTTCGATTCCCGGCGGGAACCCAAGTTTTCTCCCCAGGGAAATTTGTGTTCCTGGTTCTGGTTGTGATTGTGTGTGTGATGTGAATGTTTCCGGCAACCACGACACAAGTCGTGTGACTCAGTGTGGGGCTGTGAGTGTGAAAGAGTTAATGTTTTATGTTTAATTTAATTAAAAGTTTTACAGAGAACAGTACGTATTGTGCCTTTTTCATTAAAAAGGCGCTTTGTACAATACATGTCTTTATTTTTATGTGTAGGTACTTATTCAAATGCTTGTGTATCACTATCGTCAATTCAGTTCATTGCTTCTATAACAACAGAGAAGGTACGTAAAAGTCATACATTTCTTTGTCTGTGTAATAACTTGGAAAAGGCTGCTACTGCCTTTTGAAGTCGAACTAAAAGCATGAGACTCACAACTATTATAGTAAAAATAATATGATATCATGATGGCAACTTGCGTTATCCTTCCATGATTGATATGTCCACATGATTTGGTAATATAACTATACATATACAGCGTCAATATCACCACCTTACTTTTTGCTTCGCCACGGTTGGGTAAAAACAAAACAACAGTTTAAAATAAAAAAAAGTGCATACATTAAAAACTTGTTGTTTGATTGCAAGTTTTGTATGTGTTACACATAGGATATATTACCTAATACATTTAGTACAATACAAGACGACGAACGGTCTGAGCGTGTACCTGATTAATGAAAGAGCACCGTTTGTCCCGAAACTAGTCTCGCAATTTGAGAAACAAACGTTGCGTGAAATCGTTAAATTCAAAATACAAAAGAAGTATCTATGGGAAGAATCCTTACAAATAACAAAAATTACTCACATATTATTTTTTAATTTCACAAACCTCACTTTGTTCAATGATTGTGTTGGAAACATTGACATTACACACACAATGACTTTCAGAACGGGAAGGAGTTATGTTTTTAGAACAGTATGTTACTAATATGATACATTCTAAAGTGAAATAAAAAACATAATTATACATCTATCTACATGGCAAAAAAAGCCCTTTTTTATTTAATTGAATCAATAACATTGAACAAGGTCTTTTGTTTAAGGGTTCATTTGATTAAACAAATCGAGGTATGTTAATTTGCATAATATGCAATTTATATGCAAATTTGTCAAAAACAGCGTTGTTGTTCTATTTTGATTATTGTCAAAATTTACATTTGATATGAGATATTTAGGTACAGATTGAAAAACACCGCTATGCGGACATGTAAATGTTCACATAGCACATGCTGAATCTGTGCCTATTGCACTATATATATATATAGTGCAATAGGCACAGATTCAGCATATATATATATATATATATATATATATATATATATGTATATATCATTTGTGTTCATAAATTAATCTGTAATTATATGTTCTCTGGACAATTATTCATAGTGTCAATAAGGAGATTTTTTGTTTTATTTTATATTTCAGTTTTGGTGGACACCCTGACGAGACGCCTAGAATATTCAAAATCAAAATATATTCATGATAATTATCCTATAGCTACATATAATTCTTAAAAAGTGTAAGTATTATATAATGTACTAGCTGACCCGGCGAACTTCGTACCGCCAATAAAAGTTGCCTACAAAAAATGTGATACATGAAGAACCGATCGACCGATTTTGTGCAAACTTCACATAAACCATCTAATAAATAGTCCGAGCAAAGCCTAAACATTTGGTTTGGATAGGTGAGCCCGTTCTTGAGTTATAAAATTACAACGAAAAGTGGCATTGATTTATATATATATAGATTTCAATTTTGGTGGACACCGTGACAAGACGCCAAGAATTGACAAAATCAAAATTTATTTATGATAATTATCCCATAGCTACTTATAATTCTTAAAAAGCGTATGTATAATGTATATTCATCATAAACATATAAATTTAATTGAGAGACGAGACGAAGTTGCTCGACTAATGAGGCGTTACGCTTGCCTCTAACAGTTCAGTGCGACTTTTGAACTTTAATATTTCAAAATCCTGTGCGGTAAAACTCTGCGCTTGTCACCCTGTTATATAAGATGTGAAATATTTTACTGGATACATTTTCTTTCAATCCAAAATACAGTTAAGTTTGCACTACTGCAAGCGGTTGAATGTCAATAGTGTAGTACTGCCCCAGGCGGACTCTGCTAACAAGTCCTAACTCTATAAAAATACAACATGCATAAATACCTATCTCTATAAAAATACTACATGCATTTGAATATTAGCACACTAGCGCTGCAGGTATCGGAATGTATAAATGCGCGGCTGACTAGTCGGAGTCTACGAGAGAGACGTCAAGTAGAAGAATTAAACGCAATAATAATTATTATCTTCGGAACCTTGATCACATTCAACGTATTAAACACGCATTATTGACAATAACTCAAAAACTAGTGGTCAGATCTTGACCTAATTTAAATGGGACCACATGGAAAGCACCAGCTTTCAAATAAAAAAATAATCTCTCAAATAAAAATCGCCGCACAAAGAAAGAAGTTATGAGGTAACTTTTAAAGTCGGTTAAAAACGAGAACAACGTCAATGTAGTCAAAAAATACGCATTAGTGAGGATAACTCAAAAACTACTTGTCAGATCTTGATCAAATTTAAATGAGACCAATCGGAAAGCAACATCTATCAAACAAACAAAAAAATATAATTGTTTCACGTGGAACGAAGATATGAATAAATAAGCACACATAAAAAAAACCATCAAAAAAAAAAACCTCAAAAAACTTGAGTAACTCCTCCTTTTTTGAAATAGGTTGAACTGATGGCGAAAGAGAGAGTATGATGGTATTGTTGTTGTGGCGAAAAGGAAACTAAATAGAAATAATTGTATGTAATGAAGGTATTTTATCGGCTACATTTATTTAAAATGATACTACATTTTAATGCAAATTTTAAACTTTCGCGATTCGAACTCATAGCTTTGGTAATATCATGGGACTTAATCGCGCTAAAAACTATTTCAACCGACTTCAGATTAGCAGGTTCTTAATGGACAGTACGGTTTTTTAAATTTGTACGTATGTTACGCGATATCTCCGCCAATAATGAATCGATTTTGATGATGTTTTTGATTGTTAAGAGGTAGTCCTATAAAAATGTTATCGAAATCGGTCAAACCAAAACCGAAATATAAGCGATGAAGTCGGTTTTTTAAGCTTTGCTTGCGTTTCAATTATTGTTTACCTCGACTTTTCGCCCAAGTTGCATTGGCTATAGTCTCGAGAGGGCTCAGTCTGCATTTGTACCGTGATATTGTCTAAACGAATTAATTTAATCAAATGTTTGTGTATCACGTGCGCATATTATTAAACTTAAAGAACAATCCATTTAAGTTTGATGTCAGCGCAGATATCACAATGTTGCATTTGTATTCAATACTATCATACTAGCAAAGCGAGCGGAAATTCAAATAAGTATTATGTTTGCTGCTGGAATGAATTTATCCGTTTCCGGATTTAGAAATATCGTATTACCTATGTTGCTTCTAATGCGTATCTATTATTGCCAATGTTACATATCAGGCGGTTTGTGATTGGAACAGCTTACATTTTAGAATTAACCTTTATAATATATAGATATTCACCATCACGGTACATATATATACGTACTATCCATGCCCCGCGGCATTGCCCACGTTTTTGAAGTTAAAAAGTAGCCCTTTTTTTAATCCTAGATATATGCTTCGTATATTCCAAGTTTTATCCAATTCCGTTTAGCCGTCACAGAGTGAAGAGAACACAAAAATACTTACACACTTTACTAAATAGGTCTAAAGCTTTGGTGACTGAAAGACTTTGGTATCATACCAAATCGTTATTTATATATCGGTTTTGTACTTGCAAAGCTCCTTTCATAGATACCTTGACTATCACCGAATACTCACCCGAGCACAAACGTCGATTCTCGAGCAGAAATATAATAAAAGATATTTTGCTCTACACGTGTACAGATAATGATATATACCTATATTTTTTTGAATTTGGACCGTAGCTTTACATATTATCCGAGAAGTCATTCGCTTGGTTTAGACGCCTTGTACGCGCGCCTTGGGCGCTTTGTATAGTTTTATACTAGAGCCTATAAAAAACGCGTTGCGTCTGGCCGCTTTGTATATTATTGTCCCTTAGGCGACCCGGTTGGCGCGGTGGATAAGTGTCTGCCCTCTGCACCGTGGGTCCTGGGTTCGATTTCCGGCAGGAAAACACTTTTCCTTCCCAAGGAACATTTGTTCTTCCGTTTTTTTTTTCTTTTTAAGGCTAGCATTTAACCACTATCTCACCTGATGGAAAGCGATGATGTAGCCGAAGATGTAGCATGCCTGCCTAGAAGATACCTATTCACTCTTGACTTGAAGACTGCCAGATTATACCGCTCAGGAAACAAAGTCGCGGGCAATGAGTTCCACTCCCTCGCAGTACTTCATGTTCCACATGGTCCTAGGTGTGATTGAGTGTGTGACATGTAAATCTTTCCGGCACCCACGATACAAGTTTCTAAACTTAGTGTGGGGCTGTGAGTGTGAATGCGTTTCTTTGTTTGTAAGGCGCCATACATTTTATCTTCAGTGCCCAGGCCGCGCGCCTCGGGCGCTTTGTATATCAAGCTTGTATACCTCACACAAATAAAAGGTTTTGGCCATGCACGAATTAATCACGTCTTATCAGACGTATACGATAAAAGCTTTTCTTATCTACACACTCTGTGTTAAAAAAAAAGTTATAACATAAAATAAGACTCATAAAACAACTGAATAAATCCCAAGTTCGTAATAACGTGCATGTTAGAAACGAGAGATACAAAGATGAACTGCCTAACAAAGCAATGAGTCTGTTTTCAATTTGCATGGCATAATCCGTCCAAAGGAAAATGAGAAAGTAAGCAAGTATGGAATATTACATCATATTACGAAGTTATCGTACTTTACGAGATATGAGTTATGAAAACATGCCAACTTCCTCATACTTTTTTAGAAGCGTTGTCAAGAATTTGTTGACAAGGATCTTGCACGTTTTATTTGATTTTGATATTAATCATCTTCAATCATTTATTTACATTAGAAAGTATGTACATTTGCCTTTTCAGTTGAACAATTTATCTTCTCAGCAGAAACCTATACCATTTGGTCGTTTCTTAAAATGACTTAGGGTTTTTTAGGACTTTAGGGTAAAATGTATGTCGCGTAAGAGACCTTGATATACATAGCGCTCGAGCTAGACGCGCAGCCGAGCGACTCCCACGAATTCTCCCCTCGCGCTGCCGTTTCAGGGCGCGCGCCCTTTACGCGCGACTCGGGCGCTTTGTATATCAATTCCCTTAAAGTGTAATAAAAACTCGACAATTGGAAGTATTAAATTAAAATAAAAACGGGAATTAGCGTGACTTGCACGTAGTCTGGAGGCGGACGAGAGCGTTCCCCACTTATCCTTAACAAGGCTTCCGAATGACGTCTAAACAATTGTTTATCTGGAAATCGACAACGCGTAAGTCAAGCTATAATTCCCGTTTTAATTTTAACTTGAGATCTTATAGTTCTGCATAACGAGGGTTGTTGGATTGTAGTTATAGTTAAGCTTATTGACATTTTTACTGGTCCCTATTCTTGACGAATAATTTAAGAAAATTAATAATTTAAGAAGGTTCTCATCTGGGAGTCTTCAAAACTAGAGTTAATAGGTATTGATGTATAGGCGATGATGCGGCCAAAATGTAGCATGCTTGCCTAGGCATCTTGGTCGCATCATCGCTTTCCATCAGGTGAGACTGTGGTAAAATACTTGGCTATCGAGCATTAATAAAAACTGCTGAAAGTCTGTCTAGTTGTGTGTTTTAAGAAGGAAATAAATAAAAAAAGTGTATGGTAAATGTTGTCGGATTTTTAACTTACTTATCACTTCCAAAATGTTTTCCTAGACTTGGTTTTCTAATCTATTCGTTTAAAGAAGTAAGCCGAAAGGATAATGCCCGCTGGACTGCGTAAATTACATTTGAGTTAAATTTCTTGAAAGAGTGAATCGATTTAGCACAATATTAGTGGATGAATGGGAAGTAGTTCTGTAATGGTGTTTAGTTTACTGAGACAAGATAATGTGAAAGTTTTTTTTATTGTAATTTTTATCCTATTCATTCATTATTTTTTAACTGACTTCAAAAAAGAAGTAGATTTCTATGTTCGATTATATGTTTTTTTATGAATGTTCACCGATTTCTTCCCATTTGTAGACCGATTCTCAAAATTATTTTTTGTTTGGTAGATAATACTTGAGAGCTGGCCCCATATAAATTTTATCGAAATCAATCAAGCCAAAACCAAAATATAAGCGGAGAAGTCGGTTTTCTTAAGCTTTGCTTACGTTTAAATTATTTATGTATTAATTTTGTAATTCATGTGTAAATATAATTTAGTCATTATTATATCGTTTATATATGTTTAATAAGTGTAAATGAGTTGTATCGTGCTAATGAAATTAATAAAATAGCATGCTGATATAGGAGCAGAAAATATTATTATTGGCAATCTGAACGACAAAAAATAAGTTATAAGAAATAAACATTATGTGCAATCTATTCAATCAATATCAATTAATAAATCTTTTTTTTTTTTTTTGCAAATCACAGAGTCAATGCCGCCAGCATGATGGGAACGCTACCCATTGGTAGTGAGCTTGAGCACTTGAGTTACCTATAAGCTCGATGTCTTGTAGGTAACTTAATACTTTGCTGTACATAGTTTTAGTTTAGTTTAAGGAAATATAGGCAATTGGCCCGTAGTTTTAGAAGGATGAAAAAGAAAAAAAAACAATTATATCAAAGCTTATTTACATAACGATTGACTACAATAATGACAAGGATGCATGGAGGCAATCTGCACAACTGCGTTTTCTAGCGACTACATAAAAACCTATATTATACCTTAATTATGTTGTTTAAGTTTAAGAATGATTAAAATTAAATGAATGAAAGAAAAATGAAAAAAATTATGAAATTATGCGCCGCCGAGTTTCTTGACAGGTTTTTCTCGAGATGGCTATAATTTTGCGAATCTAGCAGTAGAGTCATTAATTGTCATGAGTGCCGCTTTGGGGCTCATGTCAATGAACGATTTTGATTTTGAATCAGTTTCGGACAATGTTAAACGCGCCCATTTTGATTTTCTATGACGTTCACGACCAATCATGACTGCCGTAAAAAAAGTTGATTAATCATTGATATCACAATGTGTAGTATTTTTCTAACTTCAATCATGTTTATATAAGAAACCCGTATCAGTCTCTCGTAACCACGGCCGGTACAACTCTGCCAAAACGTCGAGGTTAGTCAAAATAATGCTATTTTGAAAATAAAAGCGCGAAAAGATCCGGTTTTCTAAAATGTGTAAACTGAAGTCTCGGGTCAGGCCCCTGATTTTTCAGAAATTTTCTCTTTAAAAATACATTTTATTGAACGATAACTAAAAGAATCGTATGGTAACTGAGTTCTCGTATGATTCTGAATCAGGCGGCAGAATAGCCACGTTTCTTCACGTATTTTTATCACTTTTTATTCATTTTATTCCGATTGAGAAACAAAAAAATGTTTAACGTAGGTACGTTACATATACAGATGAGTAATTTAGGGTTTTTTTAGATTTTTAGAAGAACTGTTATGTACAGTTTAAGCATCTCTTTATTTTTCGGCGATATTGTTGCAATTTCTACTTATTTACATTAAAAAAATCCTTACATGAAAAAATATCTCACAAATAGTGAAAACTGCATCAAAACCCTTTTGCGTAATTTAAGAGGCGGATAAAAAGACACGACGTTGTTTTATACTATTTAGAGATAGAGAAGATATATACGCTTAACAGGTAAAGCTAGTGAAGGTGTGTATATAAATATTTAGTACCTGGATGACCGAGCTTTACTCTGATAAAACGAGATTTTTTAAAAATGAAACCTAGCTATATCGATTTATCATCCCCGAAACTCCCGTATATTAACTTTCATAAAAATCGTTAATGCCGTTTCCGAGATTCAGATTATAAATATACATATATACAAGAATTGCTCATTTCAAGGTTGTAGATTATTAGATTCCACATATAGCAATTACATATTAATCTGAGATGTTAATATAATATCCTTAAATTACGATACCAATATCTATAGTCCTCTAGATCTATTTATCACTGAGCTATCGTAATATATTGCGCTGCCACTCACAGATGCTTATCATACAGTAGTCCTATACAATCGAAGGGTCCTAAACAAACAAAATACAATGAGCTTCCATTAACGTTTCATTACCAACCTCTATACAAATTCTTTGTTTACGATAAAAGAAGTAAAACACTTGTCGGGTACGTACTTAATCGAAAACAATATTTTTTCAAATCAAGCTTGCGTTATTAAACTGGAATAAATTGTACCGACATCGGTTACTTATAGGTCTTTGTTGAATAAGATTTAAGTTATTACGCGTAGAGATAAAGGTCCGTCATAAGATAACTTGCACGTGGTACCCTTGCCGGTAGAAAAGAGAAGAAGAACTAGGCTCCGGTTAGTTATAAAAAGGATTCTAAATGAGGACTGATGTTAGGCAGGTCACATACAACTTGTACTAGATATCACAACATGGAGCCTTACAAAACGAGATCGACCACATCGTCACTTTCCATCAGGCGAAAGTTGCCAATACTTGCCTATCGAGCATAAAAAAAGATAATTATGATTAAATGTGTTAATAAAATGTAAAAATCTGAAAACGCGTTCAAGTGATATTAAAACATGCCAAAATTTGAAATTGGTTGACGACTCAGTCCGCGCCTTGAGATCTGGGTTCGATTTCCGACAGAAAAACAATTTTCCTTCCCAAGAAACATTTGTGCTGCTGGTTCTGGGTGTGATTGTGTGTGTGATGTGTAAATGTGTCCGGCACCCACGATACAAGTCTTTGAACTTAATGTGGGTGTGAATGCGTTTGTTTGTTTGGTCTACCACGTTAAAACCTATGCGAAAACATGCATAATATCATCTATACGAAGCACCCATCTGCATGCCCAATTTATCATCCGGATGTCGATATAGAATAATTATCTACCAGTGCAGTGTCCCGTTTCTCTTTCCGTATAAACTATTAATCTTCAATATATACTAGGATTTATGTATTTTATTTGTGGGCAGCTAGATTCGCAGCCGTATAACATAAAATACTTAAGCATATCACGTATTAATAGGTCCAGAGGACTCCATAGCATTAAATATAGTCATTTTTAATTTGTTACTTCTACGCGTTTCTGAGAAAAACAGTCTTGTATTTGACAGTTCCGTTACTTATTCATTAAAAAAGTTATTTATATAAAATACTAGCTGCGCCCCGTGGTTTCACCCGCGTTGATAATGATGAAAAGTGATGATGATGATGATGATGAAAAATAGATGTTGGCCGATTCTCATAGATACCGGATAAGCACAAAAAATTTCATCAAAATCGGTCAAGCCGTTTCGGAGGAGTATGGCAACGAAAACTGTGACACGAGAATTTTATATATTAGAAGATGGAGTATTAATTTTCTCCTCCTATGTCATAATTGAGTTAAATGTATCTTATGTTCTGAACTTAAGGTTTAAAATAATATTGGCGATAATTAGTTCAAGTCCAGTGTTGAGGTGACAGTTTGATAGAAGATATATATATATATATATATATATATATCCCAAGTATATAGGTATACATAGGTTTCATGTTACAGCGCCATTTCATAGACATTCCACTACTACAGCGGACGTAGCGTTTTGCTTTTACAATAATTATGCGAACCGCGACGGAATGGAACTCTGCCTGGTTCTGTATTTCATAAATGCAATATGGGAGACCTTGAGTTAATAAGCATCTTCAAGGCAAACGTGCTCTATCTTCGACCGCATTGTCACTTAACACCCAATTAAATAGTAGTCAAACGTTTGTTTATCTTGATATGTGGATAGAGTTTCTAAAAAGGTGATCTTATTTGTTCTGGATCCTTTGAAATTCAGCCCAATTTTAAGTTGATAAAAAATGTGCTAAATTAACTCATCAAGTACTTAAATATAAATACCAATCGCAGGGTTGCCGACCACGGTCCGAGGTCTATTAGTTTTGCGATGGACCGAAACAACTGAAGAAAGTAACAGTGAGCATGCTATGCCTGGTCATGATAGGGATCCACCAACAATTTTTAATTCGTTCAATGGTATACGTACCCTTTAAGATTAAACAAATTTAAATGAATACGAAGGAAAAAACACTTTTCAGTATCCTACAAATTCTATTAACGCCAAATATTACAAATATTTACACAAAAAATGTTTACAGACAAACCTAATTGGTGCATGCAGACATTTTTATTGTATTATTTATTTTATGTATATAATATACTACATACTATAATATTATAAATCTTAAATATTTGAGTACGCTATTTGAGCTCAACAAATGGATGCTTCTGTGACAAAATTTTACTATGCCATAGTTCGACCATAGTACCTACTAATATTATAAATGCGAAAGTAGCTCTATCCGTTTGTTACGCTTTTACGCCTAAATCACTGAACCGATTTTGATGACATTTAGTACAGAGATAAACTAGAGCTAAGGATATAGGCTATCTACTTTATATCCCGGAATTCCTGGGTCCGGGAAACCGCGGGGCGCAGCGAGTAGACTATATACTTTTAGAATATACTCACTATTTTTCGTTTGTAAGACATAATGTTGTCAATTAGACTTTCGCCGAACTCGAATTTATATATAAATCTATATTTTTGAAACCTTTAACATGACCTTCTATTTGTTTAATATGTCTAGAAAGCCTTAAATTTTTATTCCATAATACATTCAACACAACAACATTTAATTTTAAATGTTATTTTTATTCGATTCTAATAAACAATCCTTAATTCAACGGTTAAAAAGGTAAGCACATTTTTCTAGGAAAGAAAAGAAACATTTGGTTATATATGTTTGTGTATTTACCAAAATTTATATTTAATTTCCAAAAGTTTGCTTAGGACCAAGAAAACAACGAGCTTATCACTTCGTTCAGAAACATTATATTACAGCCTACGTCGTATAATATTCCAACCATGCTCAACATCCCTTATCAAGGAACGTCAGCAAATAGGGACTTGCTCAGTGAATTTGACATATCCTTATTTTCGTCTATCATTCTACATTATGTAACGTACGAATTATTGATGAACAGTTGTGAACATTAATTGCACTTTTATAAATAGAATAACGTTTTGACGAGGCATCTTTAATTAAAATTATGACAAAGACAAATTTTAACTTCAATTGTTTTTGTTAATTAACATAAATCTTTAACACTCACACTCCCACACTCAGTTCGAAGACTAGCGGTGTGGATACTAGAAACATTCAGATCACACAAACAATTACACTCAGAACCGCAAACATAAATTTGTCTAGTATATACGATAGTAAAGTACGCTATTTAAGATATTGCGAGATATATAAGCTTAAATGGCGAACGGGCACCCAACCTAGCCAGTGGGCTTAATATAATAATAACGATAGTTTTACGGATATAAAAGAAACACGGACTTAAAAGAAATATTATAATAACATTATATATAACTCAAAGGTGACTGACTGACTGACATAGTGATCTATCAACGCACAGCCCAAACCACTGGACTGATCGGGCTGAAATTTGGCATGCAGGTAGATGTTATGACGTAGGCATCCGCTAAGAAAGGATTTTGATTAATTCTACCCCCAAGGGGATAAAATAGGGGATGAAAGTTTGTCAATTTTAAAATAATACTTCTTAACGCGAGCGAAGCCGCGGGCAAAAGCTAGTTATAACATAATAATATATTCTTTTACTCTGTGATACCAAAATCCATAACATTTGGTAACTTTACGATAGTTTGTCAATGGTTTTATACATGACTATAAATAAAGGGTAGAGTAGTAAAAGAGTAAGGAAGCAAACAATGCCCTATTTCTAAGCCTACCCCGTCTGTTTATCGGTTGGTTCATTCGATTATTTTAAGAAACATATTTTAAAGCAAATAAATGATTCTGATTCTGAACAGTAATAGGCAGCTAAAGTTTGTAAAAGAATGTTTTAAGGCTGACATGCTAACTATTGATAAAATAATTAAACGCAAGCAAAGCTTTAAAAAAACCGACTTTACCGCCTTATCTTCGGCACTTTGATCAGATTAGATGTACTATACACGCATTATTGAAGATATTTCAAGAACTACTAATCAGATCTTGATCAAATTTAAATTGGACCAACTGGAAAGCAACATCTTTCAAACAAAAAAACATTTTTCGAAATCGGTTTACGTGGAACGAAGACATTAATTGGATATTAATTAGGTAACAAACATAAAAAAATATATACGGTCGACTTGAGTACCTCCTCCTTTTTTTAAGTCAGTAGAACATTGAAACTGTTGTGTTACAGGAAAAAATGTTTACCGAATTCCCAAAAAAAGGAGGAGGTACTCAAGTCGACTGTATTTTTTTTTTATGTGTGTTACCTCATAACTTCTCTCCACGTGAGCCAAATTAGAAAATATTTTTTCGTTTGAAAGATGTTGCTTTCTAATTGGTCCCATATAAATTTGATCAAGATCGGATCAGTAGTTCTTGAAATATCGTCAATTATTGACGATATTTCAAGAACTACTGATCCGTCGCCTATTTTGTGGACTGCTTTGACGATGTTCTCGTTCACCCGACTTCAAAAGTTACCTCATAACTTCTTTCGTTGTGAGCCGATTTTAATGATATTTTTTTTATTAGAAAGCGAATGCTTTTCATGGGTCCCATTGAAAATCGGAACACGATCTGATCAGTAGTTTTTGAGTTATAGTAAATAATGCGTGTTTAATACATTAAATCTGATCAAGGTTCCGAAGATAAAGCGGTGAAGTCGTTTTTTAAGCTTTGCTTGCGTTTAACTATATTTATTCATCACAGTGTTATTATTCGCTACACTTTTTGTCACACAAAAAGGTTGCGGATTAGAATTTCAAAGCCCGAGAATTCATAAAAAGTTTCACTTCAAATAAATCAGTGAAAAAGTATGTCATGTACTCAAGATACCAAGGCGTCGACGAAAAATCCGTCCTTCTGTATAATATATGGTAGAAGAAACCGTGGCACATTTTATATTAAATTCCCTAATGAAACGCGTGTTATAATATTTCAAAGAAATCCTTTAAATTACGAAAGGCGTTGAGTTCACGCACTCGTGCACGTCAATAACGACACATCTACTTTGTGTTTTATTAATTTGACTTTCGAACCAGCTTGAAGCCGAATAGAAAAGTCTGAGAAATGTAACTTGCTAAGTAGAGCATTGTTTTAACAAATGTTTTATTAACTTCACTTGTATGTTTTTTTTTTATTTATATTTTTTTTTTATTTGTGACAGGCTAGTTTTTGACCACTATCTCACCTGATGGTAAGTGACGATGTGATCGAAGCTGGTAAACACACTTGACCTGGAATACGCAGGCTCTCAAGGATAACTGACGGAACACCGTATATGTTCTGCTGCCTTTATGTTACTACTAGCTGACCCGCCCGGCGTCGCCCGGGTAAACAAATGCATGCACAT
This sequence comes from Lomographa bimaculata, assembly GCA_948107665.1. Lineage (NCBI taxonomy): Eukaryota > Metazoa > Arthropoda > Insecta > Lepidoptera > Geometridae > Lomographa > Lomographa bimaculata. The sequence continues at coordinate 13,078,466 of OX403599.1, forward strand.
AAACGCTTTCACACTCACTACCCCACATTGAAAGTACTGTGACTTGTGTCGTGGAGCCGTAAACATTAACCACACACACAATTTTCAGGTCATACTCAAAACCAGAAACACAAACTTCCCGAGGGGAGTAAACATGTGTCTTTTTTTGAGATTCGGACCCGCTGCTTTAAACAAGATCACGCACTCATCTACGCCAGCGGGTAGTTCAGAGTTCAAGCATGACCGGCGTCGCCCGGTTAAAACATATATACATAAGCTCTTCTACAGCCACAGCCCCACACTAAGTTCAATGACTTGTATTCTGAGCCTCTGAAAGGCAGACGAACAACATGCTGAAAAAGATCTATACATACAATAAGTATTTTTTTAATTTTGATTACACAATCTTCTTCTTTTAGCCAGTGTCAAGTAACAATATATTTCAAGTATATTTTATGTTAAAAGCCCTAGTCAAATCACAGTCAAAGTCAAGTAAATAAGTCAAGGTCCAATCATAGTCAAGTTATGCCCAAGTCAAGTGGTAGAAACTTTACTAGAACTTTTAAAAGTTATAACAGACGGTTTTTTTGCCGCGAAAGTGAAACAATGGCATTATTGATGAACTTAATACTAAGTGAATGTGCATAAGTGTAGGCAAATCATATAAAGTTAAAAAACGTGAATTTCACCTTCGCTCCAAAATTCCAATAGAAGTTCCAGTAAAGTTTCTACCACTTTACTAGTGCGAGACTTGATTATGACTGGACCTTGATTCTTTTACTTGACTTTGACTGTGACTTGTGACTAGGACTTATAATATAAAATACACTTGAAATGTTATATTATAACTTGACACTGGCTAAATGCACATGATTACGAAGACAAAACTAAGAAGAAAAAAAAATAGACGGTTTTATTTTTCTGTTCCAGAACGATTGACAGACATCTAGACCTAGAATTATTAAGCCTTATTTTATGCCTTGGCTGTATGCCAATGTGTCTGTGGCTAAGTCTGTTTTGCAATCTGTCTGAGTTGTTAATCATTGGATGAACTGATAAGTTTACCTACGAATGTTATTGTACCTATCAGAAAATATGAGCACATTGTCGCCACTTTTGACCACTATGTCACCTCTTGAATTATCAAGAGGTGACATAGTGGTCAAAAGTGGTTTACTTATCTCTACACCTCATTACTTATAATGAGGTGTAGAGATTAGTAAACATAATAAATAATAAGGCTTAGAATATGAGCCTCTTAAGCATATTTTCTTTGGAATACCACAATATGGCAAGGTGATAATTTTAACTAAATAATTGAAGTGGAACTTTTTATGGGAGGATTTTTTTCTTTGAAATCCTGATCAACAATTTTGTGTGACGAAATGTGGTAGAAGCAAACACTGTGATAAATAATTAAAGTGATTCCCTGCGTAACACACGATACAGTTTCACTCTATCGTGTGTTACGCATTCCCTGTTTTTTTCTACTTATATTGTATTCTACAACTATATTATTATGATAGTGTAGTGCAGCATCTACATAGTTTTCTGTGGTTAAAACCGAAAAAGCTGAATGCTCTTTTTTAATGATATCGTTTTGATATGGATTGTTTACATCAATTTGTTGACGAATCTATTTTTTTGTATGACAGATACATTTACCTATTGCATTCAATACTTATATGAAAGGTTATGACTGAATATGAGAGAGTCTGCAGTGGGATCAAAAGGCCTGTAGATAATGATGATGATAATGGGGATATCAGTTCTTTTAAGTTGTGGTCGATAAAATTTAAACTCAAAGCAACAATATTCATGCGTAGGTCTTAATGTGCGTGATATTTAGATCTACTATGTCACGATGTCACAGTTTGAATTAATTATAGCACGTGTGTATTGTGTCAGTTTCCATTACTATTTAATTCAAAATATTTAACAAAGGAAGAGCTTTAAGTTACAGGCACGACACACTTAATAAATATTACTCCTAATTTACATAGCTCTTCTTGCAAAGCAATCTCTGACTTTAGTGTTTAATATTACTAATTAAGTTGTTAATTGCGTCTCAAAATATACAGCGAAAATGGGTATTTTCATACTTTCATGTTTATATGAATTTGTGTCACTTGTTTTCACAGAGTCGGGTTTAATTTCATAAACATACGGCTATTAAATATGTCCCACGCAGGTATTTATATAATTTTGTAATATATTTTTTAAATCTTAGTTTTGTCTGTTTATGAATACGGTAAACATAAGAATTATCACAATTAAACAAACGCAGAACAAATTAAATTACAAAAAGCTGTGAACTAGTAGTTGAGTTCAACTTGGAGGGCCCCAGTCATTGACGTAAGGTAGCTAGCCTGTCGGTGTTTTATCGCTTGCATTTCGGAGAGTGTGTACTCGAATTACATCAGTTGATTCCCCCATACCACCACAAGGACCACAAGACGAACAGACCAACGTTATCCATATAAGGTTGACATATCTAATATCCGCTCGAAGCGTTTTGTTTCTACATTTATTATTGGGAGTGTTCAAGTCTTGAGTGAATAAGTATCTTCTAGGTAAGCATGTTTGATCTTCGGCCGCATCGTCACTTTCAATCAGGTGAGATAGCGGCCAAATTCTTACATATCTGTCATAAAAAAAACTAACCCTTGAGATAATAGATCGAGCGAGGCGAGATCTGTAAGTTTACTTGAATGTTTCAGCACTTTGACCGTCCGTCCGTCTGTCGAGGCCTCTAGCGTCTAAACTATACAAGCAAATAACTTCAAATTCTGAGAATATGTAAAGTTATTTGATAAGTGGTTAAAGATAAGTTTGACCACTATCACACCTGATAGAAAGTGACGATGTAGTCTAAGGTGGAGCACGCTTGCTGAGTAAATACCTATTCACTTTATTTTTGAACATACCCAAATTGTAACTTTGGGGAAACACAGACGATGGCAAAGCGTTCCATTCCATTGTGTTCTATAAATGAACGAAGACGCGGAACGTTTCGTGCGAATGAACGGTATCTCAACCATTAATGGGTGACGCGACGCCGATCTTCTGGATGTAAGGTGGAAAAAAGGTGAGACGGGAACAAGGTTGTGCAGTTCCTGAGCACATTCACCGTAATGTATTTTATAGAATACCGACAGGCTTGCAACTTTACGCCGATGTGACTTTGCAATCTGGCTTCAACTAAAGCGTCATTGTTAATTAGCCCTATCTGCCCGTGTGAGATATAGTTAAAAAATTAGTCAAGTAGAAACCCTTTTAAAAAATCTATGTTGGAAATTAATAATGGTAAGCCACCAAAGTCACTAATTTTAGACCTATTTTGCCCCGGGATACCTGTTATATCCTATATTTGAACAACAAAGGCAAAAATCAAACAATTATTATAAGCAAAAGTTATAACCAATTAACCTCAAAAGTTTTTCTTTATTAGGCAAAATAAATGCATGCGCGAGATCTGTTTGGCGCGAAATACTAGTTAAATAGTTTTCTTTTTTAAAGCGTTGTTTTTGAAGCAAAAGAAAGACTTTTTTATCTTATACATCATTCAAAAAATTGTCTAAGGGACTGATTGAGTTGGCACGTGACCAAAATGCTGCGTATTTGGGGCAGAGGGTAGGCCTTGCTATTGATGAATTTTGGTCATTTGCCGAACCCTATAGATCGTCTAAACTATCTTTGCCCTTCTTAATATTTATAGCTTTTGGTACATTATCTATATAACATATCATATATTACGTTTCTTTACAATAAAACCGTTACAGTACGTGATTGATATAAGAAGTAGGTATCATTATTTATCCAACGGTTCATACAAAATAATGTTATAAATCGAAAGTTGTTAGAATCTTCTAAAGACATAACTGATTTATTGCACTGTCTTTTACTTACTAAATTAATCTTAAACATATTGGCCTTGACGTCTGTAGGTCACATATTATTACATACATATATTACTTTAATAACGTTGTCTGATATACTTAAATATTATCTTCTCTTATTTCCCTTATCTCGTTCAATTCGAATATAAGCAATATTTTTTAACATTTCAAGGTTAGAAAGCATGTAAATATATATTCGTTATTATTAATCTTCGATTATATTACGTTCTCAGTGTACGATTTTGCGTCAGCTCAAAGTCCCTGATGAATTCGAAATCTTATGGGTTAAAACATATATCTCAGATGGTGCTAAATGAACAGATAACCATAAACTCTTACTAGAGACAGATTAATGTTATATTATATTTTATTATAGTAGAGAGTGTGCGCAGAAATCACTCGAGTTATGTAATTAATCCCCCATAACCGTTTTACTATCTAATAACAAGACAAACTGTCAAACGTCATCCATTTATGGTTGGTTATTTATGAAGACAGTATTTATGTTTCCAGTTTGCTCATAGCGTTTCGTTTCCACGTTTATATTCCTTACTGTAGTATAACTTATTGCCTGAATCTTTGTTCCCTTGAAAGATAATATGATCTAGGAGTCTTCTAGTTAAGAGTGAATAGGTGTCTTCTAGGCAAGCATGCTACATCTTTGGCCGCATCATCTCTTTCCATCACGAGAGAAAGCGGTCAAATGCTTGCCTATCAACATACCAAATAAATAAACAAACTTTTTTGATCGAGATTTAAAGACGCACATAATATAAAGACGCCGAGTTTGATTCGCTACTCGGATTCACTCAAATCGAACTGCTGATTCGAGTATGTCAACCATAAAAGGGTGAAGACTGTCCGTTCTGAATAGAAAGGGCACAGGAGTATTCATTCAAGTGACTATTGTCATAGTAAAAACATAAGAAGTATGTTATCTTCATAGAGTGGTAAGAAACGCGGCATGTACTTGTATGTATGCAAGCCTATACGCACGTGCCTCAGCACGCACACTATGATAACTTACAGAGCCCGACCTAGCCAACGAAGCCAACACGAGTGGGGGCCGCGCCCGCGCTCGTCTTCGTCGTTTCGCCGTGTTCGCGCCATTCGCATAGGAATAATAATTAATTATATTACATTTTGTAAACATATAAGTATCTCATAACTAATCAGTTATATCAGTTATATCAGTTTATTCAATTTAATCGCTAGGTTTTTTTGTAATTAAAATAAAACTTTGATCTGTTACCGGATCGTAGACAAGTACATGCTGCGAATATTGTTTTATTTAAGGAGAATGTAATTTCGAACCATGAAAAACCGGCCAAGTGCGTGTCTGGCCACGCGTAATGTAGGGTTACTTAGTTGCCAATTACAATAGATAGTTTTCCTTTTAACTTCTTTATACATATATACTACTATACTGATTCTCTTGACTTTTCATATATGCTAAAAAATATTTTTTTCTAGATTATGTTTTGAAATTACATCTTTCATGCAAATTAAATCGTATCCAAAAGTTACTTATTGGTTTGTTATAATAGACATTTTAAATAGGTCCCTATAAAACTTAGAGATAGTGACAATCCTGCGTATTCGGCTAAAGCAGGTATTTGAATTTCCTACGGGCCGCAAGTTGACATACTTCTTATGTTTTTACTATGGTATTGTGCTCAGTTTCCAAAATATAAACAACAAATACCGATAAACCGCACCTTACGCCGATGTCTGAGAGGGTTCATTAGCTAGTTTATGTTCAGTGAGTATTTTTCCTCGTCCATGTCTACTTATTTATTATTAGAAGCAGAACTTGCCACATATTCATTTTAGTATCTGCGCCTCGTAAAAACAAAGGTTTTGCTAGAACAAAAGCATAAAAGGCCTGGCGGCACTTATGAAATCCCATTATCTCTCCCCTGTTAAATAGAACTAAGTGCGGTTGAGTTGTTCCAAATATTTCAAGTCAATTAATTCGCTTAGGAAAAATAATGATCTGTAACGTGATCATCAGACAGGCCCCTTGAGGGGGGATTGAATCCGCGGCAATAGAGTGTTATACCTTATGGCCACGGGTCCAATCCCCCCCTCCTCAAGCAAATATTTTTCCTTTCTAAATTTACTACTATAATATGATTATAGAAGCCTGGAATACTATTTAAACAAATAGTCATAATAATGACTCTCCAGGTGAGATAGTGGTCAAATGCTTGCCAATCCAGCATAAAAAAAAACTTAACTATAAAGTATTGATATTGATTGTTATGCTATCAAAGTAAATAAATTCATAAAAATAAATAATTATTAAATATAGATAAGTGGTTGCAAGTATTGTGAATTAAATAATATGAATATCTTAGTGTAAGTACTCCATAACGAAGTAAACAGACTCAATATCAGACATCTCAATTTCCCACAATTATTATTATTAAATTGCTTGAAAGTAAGATGCTTGAAACCATGGTTTAATCTTCAAGGCTTTCCTCCTTGTGTTGACAAAGCAATAAAGTGCAAAGTTTTGGACTGTCTTTAGAACTCAATCATACTACGTTTTAATACCACTTCTAAAGACCAGAGGGTCAATTTTAAGAACCAATAATGAAATTGAGTGGCAATTTATACAACTTTGATTAAAACTCACGCGCATATTGAACTATTAAATTAAAATTAAAACAGTGTACTTTTTGCCCTACTATTTTGACCTTTTTTTATTCAAGATAGGCAAACTTTTGACCACAATCTCACCTGATGGTCGGTGACGATGTGGTCGACAATGGAGCAAGCTTGCCTAGAAGATACCTATTCACTCGTGACTTGAAGACTCCCATATTGTATTTATCAGGAAACACCGACTCAGGCAAGGAGTTTCATTCCTTTGCAGTTCGCACAATAAACGTGGAAGCAAAACGTTTCGTGCGCATTTGTGGAATGTCTTTGTCTGCTTGTCCGATGATAAAACCGGGATAGGGGAACTAGATCGTGCAGTTCCTTGGCACACTCTCCGAAATGTATCCAAACTACTTGTTGTCGATGTTTTGATCGACAATTTTCAGGATGAGTGCGGAGCGCTGTCCCATCTCGCACAGCCGTACAATACAATCGTCGATTTAGACATTGACAACGCTAAATTCCGTTTTAATTTTTGTATAATAATTGATACACAGTTCATGGCTGCAAATCTGGTTGTCGAGTGTGCTTCATGTCATTCATCAACTTTTATGAGCGCATTGTGGCCCATGTGATTAAACAATATGTAATTTGAATTTTGAATAAAACTGTAGATAAAATAGCTTCCAATATTATTATTAACTGTTCATACCGGTATACTCTTTGGATACGTTAATTAGTTATATAATAATTGAAACGCAAGTAAAGCTTAAAAAACCGTCTTCATCGCAACCGGAAGACGGGGTGAGTTTGGCAGATATGTAAATAATATTATTCCACTAACTATGGTTATATGTTTTTCAGTTTTCTCATAGTCCATATTTAAAAGCAAGCTATATATTTTATATTTACTATTCTGAGTGCATGAGTTCATAAAGATTCTCATTTTTATTACTTTTATTATATAAAGAACTAGATAAATACGTAGTCTGGCGTTGAAGGTAAGCTGTTCGTGGTCGGTTACTTGTACAAACTTGTCCTTTTTGTCCTTAATTGCTGTGTTTTGTGATATCGTGTTATTTTGTGTTTTTTATGTGTATATAAATGATAAGTATCTATTATTTTTCTATAATTATTGTGTATTTTTACCGACTTCCCAAAAAAGAAGGAGATACTCAAGTCGACTTTTTTTTTTGTGTGTGTTTCCTCATAATTTCTCTCCACGTGAGCCGATTTTGAATTTTTTTTTTTAGTTTGAAAGATGTTGCTTTCTAATTGGTCCCATTTAAATTTGATCAAGATCTGATTAGTAGTTCTTGAAATATCGTCAATAATGTCTATTTTGTGACCAATAATGTGTACTTTGACGATGTTCTGGTTTACCAGACTTCAAAAGTTACCGCATAACTTCTTTCGTTGTGAACCGATTTTGATGATTCTTTTTTAATTTGAAAGCTGGTGCTTTTAATGTGGTCCCATTAAAATTTGATCAAGGTCTGATCTCTGGTTTTTGAGTTATAGTCAATAATGCGTGTTTATACATGAAATCTGATCAAGGATCCGATGATAAAGCGGTGAAGTCGGTTTTTTAAGTTTTACTTGCGTTTAATTATTTCAAATATTATTAAAATAAATCTGAACTAACTACGAAAATCTGAAAATACTCCCGACTCGTGACGCTCTATCTGATTAACGACTGCACCGATTTTTACCAAACAGCTAAGAATACTCGATCAATTTATATTTGAAAGAAAAAAAATCTTTCCGATAATATTGATTTCAACAAAAGAATCCTATATGGTTTCAACCAACAGACCGAAAGTTTTCATATATTAATATGAATGTAATACGTATGTATTAACCCTATTTTTTCGTAATCATCTCATGTATAACAAATAGTGTTAATAAAATCGTTGCCAAAACGCGTGCGTTTATGCGTTTTCTCCGTACTCTAATCAGACTTCTGCTCAGCTAATTAGCTTAGTAACTTGTAACTGATTATATAAGTGAGAATAGCAACATAGTAATAATTATTTAAAAAAGAACGTTAATAATTGTCAAATAATCTAATGCAATCGTATGTCAATTAATTCAGTAGTGTATTGTTTCAAATACTTTATTAACTTAAAGGAATTGAACAATTAATAGATGCTAGAAAACTAAATTAATTGAAAAACAATAATTGGCTTAAATAGTTATTTAAAATACAATCTGAAAAACTTAAAAGTACTCTAAAATAAACTTTAATTCTAAACATTAGACTACCATTTAGTAGGGCCCGGTATGTCGGAGCTCTTGTAATGCGGAGGGTCGGGCTGCGGTCCTGTCAGACTCCTCACGTCTCGAGTAAGTCTATACACTCGTGGGCGCGACGGTGCATGTCTACTGAAATAACTATCCTTTAGCCTCCATCCATATTCCCATGCACTCGTTTCTCTGAAGTAGTATTTATTTTCGGGTAACATCTTATTCCTATTTTTTAAGTAGACTAGCCGACCAAACACTGGTTTATCTTTGTATATAATTTTTCGTTGTTTTGGATCCATAAGACGCATTTTCGGATCTAGCGTAAGGTCCGTATCAGGTCGTCCGAGTCTCGGATCAGTCTTTACGTCCCCGAGTCCAACTTCTGGTATAGAATGGCCCTTTTGCAGATCGGCTATCCCTGGTATGGAAGTGGTATCACGAATAGGCGTGAGCCTTCTATTCCTGGCAGCTACATTATTGTCTCTGATGACCATTGGCATGCCAGCAAATATGCACGATTTGAGGATATCATTAGAGGTATATCCTTTTTCTTCTCGGTGTAAAATAGCAGAATCCTTCACGCTGGCCTGGTGCGTATCATTCCATTTCATACGAAGTCGAGCAGTTTTCTCGTAACTCTCGACGAGAAATTTTATAACGGCTGGATTGGTTATATCGGTAATTGGCATTGTTTTAACAATGTCTTAGCAGACAGATTCTACTAAAAATATTTCAAAATTTATATATAAATTAAAAATAGCTTTAGAAAATATTTTCGTACTCCAACCCACAGAATACTATTACCAAAGATATTGTACTTACTCCGTTTACTATTACTTCGTACCGGGAGTCCAACCACAGAAAACTGACTCAAAGAGTATACAATACATAAAACTACTGATTCACAAAGGTAAGTAATCACCATCGAGATAGGAGACAAAACTACGGTTTGTAAGAGGAGAAATTTTTAGCAAAAAATAAGGAAAATCTCTTTTCTTTAGGGTAACCAGGTAGGTAACCAGGATTGCATATAATCTATATATATATATATATATATATATATATATATATAGAGAGCGAGTCCGATTCGCACTTGGCCGGTTTATATATATATATATATATATATAAACCGGCCAAGTGCGAATCGGACTCGCACACGAAGGGTTTGTACCATTATCTATAAAAAATCAAGTTTGTTGTTTGGGAGCCCCCCTTAATTATTTATTTTATTTTATTTTTAGTATTTGTTGTTATAGCGGCAATAAGAATACATCATCTGTGAAAATTTCAACTGTCTAGCTATCACCGTTCTTGAGATACAGCCTGGTGACAGACGGACGGACCTTTACCCTTTGGGTACGGAACCCTAATTAATCTCTATTTCCCTGGGTCATCGTATCATGCGTGAACGGATGGAACAATTAAGCTTATTAATTTTTTGTTGTGTTAATTATTGTTAGAAGGTTCTTAGGAAAGTTTTTTTTTTCCGGAATTCCGGGACTTACGCGGGTAAACAGCTAGTGTCGAGTAAATTAAAGGACTATATACGCTATGTATATAAGCTATATGTTGAATGAAATTTATATCAATACATATATTATAAAGAGGTAAAGTAATATTTTACGGTCAGCTTATACCAATAATATTTCGATATTTATGTAAAAATTACAAATAGCGTTAAAAATATTGTCGTACTCCAACCACAGAATACTGACTCAAAGAGTATACAATGCATACAAATACTGACTCACAAAGATATATATGGACATTCACCATCGAGATAGAAGACAAACCTACGGTTTGTATAAGGACCGATGACTTTGCAAAAAATCTGTGCCTAGTGAGAGGTCACAGAAGGACCCTGTGTCCTTTTTCTTTAGAATGACTATGATTGCAAATAAAGTCGGATAAATAAAATAACTATTCACGCTACGTGTCTATTATGTTGAATAAAATGATAACAGTTAGAAAGGACTGTTTGCATTATTGGTTTTTCTCGAGATGGCTGTAATTTTCGAATCTAGCAGTAGAGTCATTAACTCTAATGAGTGCCTCTTTGGGGTCCATGGTAATTTTGAGTAAACGTGTCTCTCTGAGCTTTGGTCATTAGAATTAGTGATAGCTTGGGCCAACTGATGCAAAATATTCGTTGATTCTGTCCAAAGAATCATTAGGGCAGGGTTGTAATGCTTGAAGTTCAGTGAGTGAGAAAACCGTACCGTACCCAAAGGGTAAAAACGGGACCCTATTACTGAGACTTTGCCGTCCATCCGTCCGTCCGTCTGTCACGAGGCTGTATCTCAAGAACGGTGATAGCTAGACAGTTGAAATTTTCACTGATGATGTATTTCTATTGCCGCTATAATAAAAAATACTAAAAATAAATAAATATTTAAGGGGGTTCCCATACAACAAACTTGATTTTTTATAGCACTAGAAGTAGCAACAAGCGCTTACTATGGTTATGTTTACCCTCAGTTAAGTTATGGCATTGTATTTTGGGGAAATTCAGTGGATATCCAGTCTACATTTGTGTTACAAATCTGCGAGGTATCTTCAAATTGGACTCAACTGAATCTCTCCGGAATATTTTTGTTGATTATAGCTTTCTTACTCTGACGTGTATATATATCCTAGAGTTAAGTTCATTTGTAAAAAAAAACGAAAATCAGTATTTTAATCAAGAATCGTTCCGGGCTTCCAATCTGCGGAAAAACTACAAATATAACAAGTGCATTCCTCAGATTAATAATGCCATGTATCAGAAAAGCACTTTTGTAAATGCTATTAAAGTCTATAATCACCTGCCCTTAGAATTAAAATGTCTAAAAGCTATTGAATTCAAAAACAAACTAAAACAGTGGCTACTATCCCGAGCCTACTACAGCTTGAGTGAATTCTTTGAAAACTAAGATTAAACACATATGTAAAAATAAATGAAACAGAATTTGCTAAGATGTATTGTATTGCAATTGTAAAAAAAAAAGAAATTAACACACCTTTCTTATCCTTGCTGCCCTAGGCGAGAGCTTACTTGAAATGAAACCAGGAGAGACATAATATACATTTTAATAAGTTTTAATGTTATGTAACGTCATTGTGACATATTACTAATCCTATTTTTGTTGTATGTTCGAATAGAACAGGCTGTTGAAACAATATCTATATACTTAAAATACCTAAATGTACACAGTTTTTCAATAAAGTTTATTCTATTCTATTCTATTCTATAGATAATGGTACGGAACCCTTCGTGCGCGAGTCCGACTCGCACTTGGCCGGTTTTAGTTATTACTTCTTTGATTTTATTACAAAATATTTTACTGTTGTTACCAGTTTTTTCTAGTTCAGACTTTTTATAAGCTATTTTATTATAAGATTACAATGATTTCTATATGTAGTCTAACTGATGCATCTTAGTATACCAGCCGTGATCCAATGTTTTATAATTCTTTGACTTCTTGGTACTACTAAAATTTTTGTGTAAAGTTTAAAGAATTTATAATCTTCAGCAGCGACGCTGGGATGAGTTATATCAGGAATAAAATTCAAGTTAGTTTTGTTAATGACCAAGAGCCATAACATGGTGAATTTTTTTGAACGTCGCTGATAGTTTAGTTTTCAAAGGGCTTTTTATATTGAGTAAAACTACATTTTTTGTTTCTGTATTATTGAATTTTCAAACAATGTATTTAGCTGTAGTAACAGCTTATGTACGTTGTAAAAAGTAGTAAATTATTTCAAATTATTTTCTAGTTATAAATTATTACTTAATACCATTAATTGCTTGAGTATTATAGTTAAAATATATGTCTCTCAAAGGGTGACAGAACAATGCAAAGGAAATAGCTTAATTACCACTTATCACTCGCACATAGCACCTATTAGCGTAATTGAAGCACCAATCTAATTAAGTCGGCCCTTAGATGAAAAGCAAATAGTTGGAATTTCTCTTGCTGAAGGTGTTCAAAGTAATGTGCGTGTTTAGTAGTGTTAAAACTGTTATTTTCTTTTAATACTACATCATATGTGTTAAAATTTTAGATTCAAAATTAAGATTGTGTAGTACATCATGACTTACATGTCGCGGCTGTAAAATTGTGTGTGCTTGCCATTTCGCGTAAATAGCTTAATTTTTTCATAAATTTAAGACCTATTTCGGTCTTAATCAAAATAATTAAAGTACACTAACTTTAAAATACAATCTATCAGTCACGATAAATAGAAATTCTTTTTATTTTAAATATGTATATACTATAACACCTTATGGTAAGTTATCATGTTGTAGAGGTCGGTAAACAATATGAACGATTTGTTAAGGTATGAGCATGTAGTTAAAAGTTTTCAGAAACATATTTTCTAGTCATATATTTCATTTTTATAGTACATAATATGGTACTAGAATGTTAGCAACAAAAACTAGATTTTTTTCCCAGTGTAGGTTTTACCTGTTTTGAGGCTTTTCCTTCCAAGTTTTTATTTAAATTAGCGCTTTTGTTTCTGTTGAAATATAGCTAAGAACATAACCTCTCAAAATTAAATGTAAGCAACAAATTACTTACATTTCAGAAATTGTAGAGGTTTTCCCTCCTTGATAAATGTCTTTGGATGCTGGATACTGTCTAAGCTATCTAATTCAATAAAATTAATGTTTACTGTAGGATATTTTTATTAATGATGTGTATTATTTATTTTTCTTATTTTGTATTTATGTTATTTAACTCTAAAATATTCGTTTAATTGCAATCAACAATGAAGAAAAATGTATATAGTACCTATATTTTGTTAATTTTTTTCATCGTTGATTGCAATCAGTTGAACAATTTAGAGTAACATGATAGGGCATGTTCAAACGTTGACCTGTCAAAAAATTGGGTCATGCTGAATGTCAAAAAAAATCATAGTTAACTGCTACATACCATTCGCATTCCATCAGGTGAGATAGTAGTTTTTTGTAAATAAAAATGGACTAAAAGTTATACAATCATAAAACTTAACAAGACGAATCAAACGACCCCAAACTAGATGGGTTTATCTTATTTAGTTCAGAATTTCTTATTACCATCTTCTATCTCTATCATCAATTCAACTCCATAGTACCATATCATTACTGTCATCAAAAATACAGCAAATTTAAGTCCAATCGGTCATCCAGAAGTGGGTCTAATTAAGCTAGCAAGATTTTATTACAGACAGACAGATAACAGATGAAACTAAATAAAAGCTAGTGAAAAAGTAACGTCGGACACGACACTCAATTACTAGTATTGTCTTCTATTAAGAGCAATGGATGGTTTCTTTGACCTAGTTTTATTTTCTCTTAAAAGTTGTTTGATCAACAGTCTTGCTTATGAAAATGTCGCTAAGCAATACTTAGCCACCTCTTAGTTAAGAAGCTCATAATCAATTATTAACTTTTCTTCACTCATAAACATTAGTTAGGCGCCGCTTAGCTGAGAAACGCACAGAGAATCGAAAATAATCGAAATTTACACGATCGCCATAGATTATAACCAAAATAGTCGACTAAAAGTGAAATTATACGAATACAGCTGTCAAAAATATGGTTTTATTAATCTATTGAAATGAAAATCAAAGACAGGTGACATTCAACGGTTGTCGAAGTAAACAATTTTGCGCCTTACGTAAAAAGTTTTGACACAATTATTATTGAAATATATCAGTCCCGCCATCTTGCCTCTTAGCAAGTTTTAAACTAGGCAATGGCGGTGTTTAATTTTGACAGCTATTTAAGCATTACTTAACGCTAAATCGCGTTTATGAGTGAAATTTTTATTAAACTGTAGCTAAACAATTGATTAAAAATTAGGAGGGGTTTATAAGTAATACTGATAAACATTAGTTAGGCTTTGTTTAGTTGAAAAACGCACAGAGAATCGAAAATAATAGAAATTTACATGATCACCATATATTATAACCAAAATAGTCGACTAAAAATTAAATTATACGAATACAGCTGTCAAAAATGTGTTTTTATTAATCTGTTGAAATGAAAATAAAGACAGGCGACAGTCAACAGTTGTCGAAGTAAATAAATTAGCGCCTCACGTAAAAAGTTTTGACACTTTTATTATTGTAAGATGTCCCGCCATCTTGCCTTTTAATGAGGTTTAAACAAGGCAATGACGGTGTTTATTTTTGACAACTATTTATGCATTACTTTACGTTATTTTTTATGTTATTTAGCGTTTATGAGTGAAATTTTTAAAACTGAAGCTAAGCAATTGATTCAAATATATGAGAATTATAAGTAAGACTGATACAGTCTTTATTAGCTGTTAGTATCAGCCTCTGACAAAACAGCTGAGGGTGGTAACTAAACTAGGCTTACAATTCGGCTGGCTTTTTTTATGTCCGATAGGTAAGCATTAAGCAGAGCTGCTATATTATAGTTCGTAATAGATTTTTCTTCATGAGAGTGATATATTTTGGTAATAAGTTAGAATAATTATATTCTATTCTTTAATAATATAGGTTTGGGAATTATAAGGCAAATTTTGTTTTCATTTGAATGCAAGCAAAGCTTAAATATACCGACTTCTCCTGTTTATCTTTGGAATCTTAATCAAATTCAATGTATGAAACACGCAAAATTGACGATATCTTAAAAACTACTGATCAGATTATGAGACCGATGAGAAAGCACTAGCTTTCAAATATAAAGATTAACAGACAATGTACTGAACCACCCAAACCAACACAGATAATAATATGAATAGGTATCTTCTAGGCAACCACGTTACATCTTCACTTTCTATCAGCTTTGATAGTGGTCAAATGCTTTATCTAGGATTTTGCATAAAAAAGCATATTCTGCCTTTTGTAATTATTCAAAAACTACAGAACACAAGTTTTAAGGTACAACTAAGTCTACAGAGCTATAATATATATAGGTAGGTATAGAGAGTGCCCCTACACGGGTATTTTATAAATTTAATCTGAATGAGATTAAAAGATTCAATTTGTCCCTTCCAATCAAACTCGCGTTGTTTAATATTCAAGTGGCAGCTAGTCGTTGATTAATTTATTGCCGATTTATATTGATTTAGTCCTTTGAATCTGATTGGCATAGCGAAATCAAGTGCGTACTGTTATTTATTCTGTGGTAGTGGATGGTACTTTACTGCTTCAATTATTTTGCCGAATCATTCATTTTGGGTAAGGTTTAGTTAAGAGTTTTTTGTTAAATTAGTGTAAAAGTTTGTTTGATTAGAATATCTCACATCGTATTACCTAACAAACAAACAAATAAACGCAGTCACACTTACAGCCCCACACTAAGTTCAAAGACTTGTATCGTGGGTGCCGGAAACATTCATAACACACACAAAATTACGCCCAGAACCAGAAACACAAATATCCCTTGGGTAAGAAAATTGTGCTCCTAATGGGATGCGAACCAAGAACCCACGGTGCAAATGGCAGAAGCAATGCTTACCCACTGCGCCAACTGAGTCGTCAAATCCTTTTTGAAACACTATATTTTACATTTTCAAGAACGCACTGGCTACAATGTAATGTTACCAGAACTTTCGTAAATAGCGGCCCAAAATATCTACTGGGTACCCAACAACTAAAACTAATATAGCCTCAATCCGTTTGATCGCATAATTTCATGAAGCATAATATATTAGCTGAATTTATAGTTCAAGGTCACTGTTATATCCGTAAATATTGTTGTGCAAGTTTATTAATCTTGGTTTGTTTTCTAAGAGTATTCAGATTTTTGTTAATGATGAGCCCTATAATTTATCTATTTTTGAATTAGGTAGATTACGTTTCAACAGTAAAAAATATATTAATTTGTTGCGTCATACATATATTACGTAAGTGATAGGCGAGGTGATGGTAGGTGAAGTAGAGCTCGGGTAGAGTATATTATTTGCTTTAGAGTAGAGCCCTAACTGAGTGGATATATATTGAAGGCAAGCGAATCGTTGGCAAACCAGTTGCCCGATAGGTCTATGACATTGTAGCGATTGTAGAAAGACGTAAAAAAGCGATGAGCGTAAAAGAGAGATGAGTGGCAAAAGGGAGATAAGGCTTATACTCTTATGTGTCGATGATGATGATGATGTAAATTAAAAATATGCTGCTGAAGCACGAGTTATAAAACACTTTACACAGAGACTGTTCCATATATGAACAAGTAATTCATTTAGGTCATTTTTATTCATTATTTATCATTAAAAAAAAACATTTTAAGAGTGAAAGCGTTTTTTAATAAGCTACGTTCATAATAATTGTTTTATTAAAAAAGACACCTTTGATGGCTTTCTTAAATGTTTTGGGATTTTGATATAAAGTTTCTATACGAAATTATCGGGAAGCTTGGTTATTGCTATAGATAATGCCAAATAGATGATTTGATGTATTAGTAACTATTATTCACACAAATTTGAATAATCTATCCGCACCAAGATATACAAACCAAGTTAATGGTAAAGATACCTGTTAATGTTTGTTAGTCAATTGTGATCTATACTATCCACCTACACATTGCTAATACTAACAACTGTTAAGGGCCGGGATGCTGCGAGTTCACCTTCATGCGAGTTGGTACAATCTCATTTCAATGTCGTCTATATATGAGGTCGCGAAGCGCGTCTGTTAGGACAATCGCTCCAACGTAATAGAAAGCAAAAAAAAATATCAATAATTATAAATTCGTAAACTGTTACCAAATACTTCAAACCAATTAATGCTTAAATATAATAAAGCAACTATCAAAACGCATTCTTGAGGCCTTTTAAAATGCTGGTACTTATTTGGCTCAACGTATTAGCATTGTAATTCCGCCAGCTTGATGTGAACGCTACCCACTATGAGTGGATTCTATCACTTGAGTTACCTTAAAACTAGACTTGTAGGAAACTCAGATGTTGGTTGTATAGATGTATTTAGTTTTAGGAAATATAGGTTATATGATGGACAAAATCATCTACAATTTATATGTACCTTGGAGCGTGTGCCAGAATCATTCACATTATTATCCTATTGTTGCGGTACCAGATTATAAATACTTAGTTATTTAAAATATATAAATAGAAGTTGCTTTTAGAATAGACAGAAGTAAGTGAACTGTAAAGTTACATAATACGTTGTGTTATTGTATTGTTATAAATTAGATAAGTTAATAAGTAAGGCTACAGTAACTACTTTATAAAGTTCTATGTTACTTAATTTAGTACAAAACTAAAACGGCCACTTATGTGTTGGGCCCGTTAAGTATCAGCTAAAAGCTCTTGAATCTACCGATCGGCAAAACAAAATACTCATTATTTATTTATTTATTTATTGATAATTAGAACGGCCAGAACCACTTACACTAATTAACACAATATTACATAGTTACATAGTAACTAGGCGTAAGCTAGTCGAAATGCAAAGTTTTGGGATTTAATCTGGAAGTCCAAATTGAGTCTAAGCAAGCATTTTCGGCCGCAACGTTACTTTTCATCAGGTGAGATAGAGGTCAAATACTTGCCTACCTAGCATAATCGAAGACAAACAAAGCTTAAAAACCGACTTCACCGCTTTATCTTCGTAGAGTTGATGTATTAAACACGCATTATTGACTATAACTCAAAAACTACTAATCAAATCATTATCAAATGTAAATGGGACCAATGGGAAAGCAACAGCTTTCAAATAATTTTTTTTTTTAAATCGTTTCACGTGGAAAGAAGTAATGAGATAAGACACATAAAAAAATACAGTCGAATTGAGCTCCTCCTTTTTTGTGAAGTCGGTAGTAAAACACCCTTTCAGTAGGATTGAGATCAGTTGTCGCCAATAATAGCATTCCGTCCCTTAAGTTGTAACCATTAGACGAAACATTTGGCAAACATCCCGAATTATCGGAAACAGTCTTCATCACGTAAATACCTAACAAAATAGATACTGAAACATTGCCAAGGTTTCTTAGATAGTATAAATCTGTAGTCAATATGTTTACAGGAAGAAATTGATAGTCACAGCAAAGCAATTTATGCAGACTTGTAGGTATCTATCTAAATATATATAACTCAAAGGTGACTGACTGACTGACTGACATAGTGATCTATCAACGCACAGTCCAAACCACTGGACGGATCGGGCTGAAATTTGGCATGCACGTAGATGTTATGACGTAGGCATCCCCTAAGAAAGGATTTTGAGATGCAGGCTATATAAGATTAGTAACTTTTTAGTTTAAAATATACGAATTTCTGTATGCTAGCGCCATCTACATTGAGTTATTTTGGAGAGAACTTTGAATTGACCATTTTTGTGCATAGTGCATAGATAATATATCTAGAGGAATATATTTGACGACTAGCTTTTGTCAGTCAGTCAGTCACCTTTGAGTTATATATATTTAGATTTTTGCTGTTCTTTTCTTGGCTTATTTTGCATTGCATTTGTTTTGTTTCGGTTTAGTAGTTTTGGTTATAGACTCTGCTTTGTATTTGGTTATATAATAAATAATATATATAAAATAATAATAATATACATAATAAACAAATAATAATATTATTATATATAATATATACAATAATATATATATAATAAATATATATCTATACCTAATTAATAATAATACTTCTTAACGTGAGCGAAGCCGCGGGAAAAAGCTAGTCACATACAATTCTTCAAAGAAAGATTAACATAAGCGCTTTCACTCTCACAGCCCCATACTAAATTCAATGACTTGTGTCTTGGGTGCCGAAAACATTCACATCACACACAATCACAACCAGAACTAGAAACACAGAGAGTCAGCGACCCAGAGTCATCCTACGCTACATAAAAGAGCTGGGATGGCTCGGGTAGTTGCCATTAGGGGGAAGTGCACAATACACCCCAAGCGGGACACAGTGCAGGCCATATCACCCTTACTACAAATTAGAATTACAATTAGACAGAAACACAAATTTTCCTTGGGGAGTAAACTTGTGTTCCCGCCAGGAATCGAATCCGATACCTCTTATGAGGCGAACGCTCACCTAAATCAGCCAACGGGCAGTACATCGTCAGATCGGTTACATTTAACAGTAACAATCATACCGTTTTTTAACGGTATGATAGTAGTAATAGTAACTACCTAGGGTTCAAACTATAGGTGAAGGTAAAGAAATGTTGGAATACCGGTACTGTCAAAGTGTCACTAAAATCGTTACTGAAACGTTTAGTAATAAAAAGGTGAGAGATAAAAGACAAGACCCGTCTTTTTTTTTTTTTTATTTGTGACAGGCTAGTGTTTGACCACTATCTCACCTGATGGTAAGTGACGATGTGATCGAAGCTGGTAAAAACACTAGACCTGGAATACGCAGGCTCTCAAGGATAACTGCCGGAACACCGTAAATGGCTTGGCGGCAGACTTTCAACTTGATGGTGGTAAGCTACTTTGGTAGCAAGCCAGGCGAGCAACTCACAAAATGCTTTACCACCTCTCAAATGTCACCTGATTAGCACCACCCGGGGGACCACGTGTAGGGAGTCAGACTTAAGGGGTATCCTCCTACGGACGTGGGTGACTCAGCCCCCGTCTTCTACTATTTGAACCTACAAAATTAATTATTATCAATTGAAAAAAATTAAAGGTTACATCTTATTACTACATGCGTTTTGTTTTTATAAATTTTATTTTGCAGTTCTTTCGTTTGACATCCATCTTGATGATATTTGGAACTACCCATTAGCTTAGTTGGGTGAGCGTTCGCTTTCTAAGCAAGGGTTATCGGGTTCGATTCCCGGCGGGAACTCACGTTTTCTCTACAAGGAAAATGTGTGTTTCTGGTTCTGGTTGTGTGTGCGATGTGAATGTTTCCGGGACCCATGACACAAGTCATTGAACTAAGTGTGGGGCTGTGAGTGTGACAGCGTTTATGTTTTCATTGTTTATTGGTAATTCCTTTATGAAGTACCGTCTGACAAAAATCGCTTAAAGCGATAAAACCGGCCATTGTAGTACCATTATAGGTAACTGTCTAATTTTAAGTACTTATTGTTTTGTATTTGGTGTGTTACAAAGTATAATTGTATTGTTTTGTACCGTGGAAGCCATTTAGATTTTTTATAAAAAAACATGGCCATGATATCTATGGAGTTGAGACGAATACAACGATACCTTCGATACCAATCGGTTTAATTTCTTTGGACGCTGCGAGGGAACAAAACATACAGAACATATATCTTCTAGGCAAACCTGCTCCATCGTCAATCTCATCATCACTTACCGTCAAGTGAGATAGAGGTCAAGTGTTTGCCTATCCGTAATTAAAAAAAAAATACATGATACATACGGTGTCATCATAAGCCTCCTTTCTGATTTACCGAAGTCGGACAAAAAGAAGATTAACTTTAAGTGATATAGAGCAATTATGTACGTAGTAAATATTATTATCTCAATGCTCAGTCATGGTGAACTTATAAAGGAAAGTGTGCGGAAAGGATATAAAAGCTAGCAAGGATTACCAAAAGGCCTGAGGCAACTGTAAGCCCTCAGTACAACGGTGTTACTTAATTTGTTCAGTAAACTTCGAACTGTTCTCGGTGAGTAAGTAATGAGGCTTTCACTTACACATTTCTGGAAGTTTTCTTAGAATCAGTGTTCGCGTTGAGGAAAATTGATGGGGGTTTTAACATAAGTATTTTTGCTAATGTTATTATTTTAAACACTCCACGTTTACTTTTTCCATGTTTTTTTTGTAGATGGAGTTTTTTATTTTTCACTATTTTTTTTTTTTATTTCTAATATAGGGTCTAATACAGGTATGCAATATAATTAACCACTATCTCACACGATGGTAAGTGATAAAAAAGCTAGTTATCACAAAAAAATACATGTTTTAAAATAATTCATTAATTTAAACGCAAGTAAATCTTTAAAAAATCTAATTATCGCTTTATCTTACCCTTAATCATATAAAATGAATTAAATACACGTTATTGAATATAACTTAATAATAACTGACCAGATCTTGATTAAATTTAAATGGGACTACATGGAAAGCACTAACTTTCAAATAAAAAAAACATCAAAATCGGTTCTCCTTGAAGAAAGTTCTGAAGTAAGATAAGAAAATACAATCGAATTGAGAACGTCCTTCTTTTTTTGAAGTCGGTTAGTAACAATTTAGTAGCACATTAAAGTAACTGTTTTAAGATCCGTTTTGTCTCAGGATCTATCTTAAAAACAGCTGCACATTTAAAGGTGTTACTTACATATAATATCCTCTATTCGAACAAAAAAAAAAAAAAAGTTATTATAAAAAAGCAATTAACCTCAAAAGAGTTTCTATATTAGGCAAAATGTAGGCGAGGTCTCAGCTCCGGGCGAAGTACTAGTTAATACCGTGGCAAATTTTAATAGCAATATGCTTAAATTCGCATCTGCAAATAGCGCTTCATATTAGTTTCAGCACTTTCTCTTTGAAATGTCACGTTACAAATAATTTACCACAATATTTGAATATTACATAGGGCAATGCCCTGACTTCTAAATTAGACAGAATTACTAACGTAAAATTAATATGGTATATATTTATTTTGGAGAAATGTGGTCTGCAGTGTTTAATAGTCTGCAAGTTGCATTTTATTTGTCACTCATTATACCAAAATATATATTTAACATGGTTAACGTCAAGCAAATGCATACATAATTTGTATGAAGGATAAATTTAAAAGTTACATGTGTAACAAAAAATAATACTAAAACCATAAGAAACAAAAATCCAAAATCTAAATATATATAACTCAAAGGTGACTGACTGACTGACATAGTGATCTATCAACGCACAGCCCAAACCACTGGACGGATCAGGCTGAAATTTGGCATTCAGGTAGATGTTATGACGTAGGCATCCGCTAAGAAAGGATTTTGAATAATTCTACCCCCAAGGGTATAAAATAGGGATGTATACATAATTAATAATAATACTTCTTAACGCGAGCGAAGCCGTCGGCAAAAGCTAGTAAAATATAAAATAATAAGAATATTTAAATTGAAAAACGAAAATTTATGAAATGAACATAATTTTTTACATGATTTTATATATTTTTAAGCTACCATGGTCAGTTTCACTATAAATGCATCAAATTCATTATCATTTGAGTTTGAAGCTCAAATTGATAACAACGGTAGTCGTGTTCAACGCAGTAAACTAGTACGAAAGCGGGTAGACCTTTTAGTATGCTCGTAAATCTAAATCTTCATCCACCCGCACTACTTACTCCGTGATCATGATGCTAGCAACAGTGCCGAATTATCGGAAACTCAAAACAAACGAAATACATGATAATATCCCGTTATTGATACAAACATTTATAATCTAATATATAAAATTCTCGTGTCACAGTTTTCGTTGCTATACTCCTCCGAAACGGCTTGACCGATTTTGATGAAATTTTTTGTGCTTATCCGGTATCTATGAGAATCGGCCAACATCTATTTTTCATCATCATCATCATCATCATCATCACTTTTCATCATTATCAACGCGGGTGAAACCGCGGGGCGCAGCTAGTGATTTATAAAGATCGTAACCAGAACCCGTTGTACACAGAAAATTTTGCTTGTGTTAATCACTAGTGATTAAAATGTGTTAAGAGTATTTTACCTATAGATTTTTAGTAGATAAAAAATACCATCTGCACAAAATAAAATCATCATCGTTCCTAAAATAGCAGACAGATACGTTACAACAACATCCAAAAATTGGTTCTATAACTAGCTGTTTTTCTCAACATGGATAAGCTCGCTATTATTTACGCAAGAAATTATACGCTACTAATTAATTGTCGCATTATTCGCTAGTAATTAACTGTCGAAAATCTTTCCCAAATAGGTATTTTTTCATGTGTTATGTAATGTCTCTTTATTTCTAGATTTGAATTCTCTTAAATCTACAATACAATACAATACAATACAATACAATACAAATACTCTATATTGAAAAACCAATTCAAAAATCTTAAGAACTAACTAAATAAATAAATCTTAAAGAGGTTTCACAATAGGCGGTCTTATCGCATAAAGCAATCTCGTCCAGACAACCTTAGCATGGATGTATATTTTTTTTTTAAATCTAGTTCGGCTTCCCAATCTAAGTTTATAAGCCATAGCTGTTGAATCAATTGATTGAACGAATTAATAATTAGAAATTATAACGAATAAAACAATTAATTAGTAGCGAATAAAGAACGAGCTACAAATTATATAAGATTCGTGTAAACTGTTTAAATGTAGTAAAATCATTGAATGTCACCTAAATCACTACTAAAAACTAAAAGATTGTCGTGTTAGTTACACTATTTATAACTCAAGAATGACCATTTTGCCGAAAATTGATGGGGAGGGAACCAGGAGAAGGACGTAGGATACTTTTTAGGAATTTCACTTAATATTTTGTCATTTCGACATGCTTTCCAAAAAACCCAAAAGAGGTAGTACAGAATAAAAGTACTAGGCAACCATAAAAGTGAAATAGGTAATCATTTATTTAGTTATTAGTATGGTATAAAGTACCTGCCAATCATAAACGTGAAAGAGGTAAATAATTTAATCAATAAGTTTTTAGTAGTTGGCTAAGAACAAACAATTTTTATACTTTGAATGAATTTCTTAATCAATACAATAACGCATGTATCAAGACAAATGTAAATAATAATAATGAATATTGAATTTAACTGGAATTGACTTTATATGTAATTTAATATTTAGTTTGTAATTTACATTTACAACAAACATTGACATAATTAAATTTTAATATAATAATTATGTGACTCTACTATATTTCATATGTCATGATATGACAGGATAGACGGACACCATAATATCTAATATTGTAAACTCTATTTTGTATGAAATAAATTGATTTGATTTGATTTGAGTATGGTATTAAAGTACTAGGCAACCATAAACATGAAAGAGGTTAATGTTTTTTTTTTCTTTAGTTGGCATTGCAACGCATGGCGGGTAGCTAGTTAGATATAAAAAAACAATAGACGACAACGTTTCCGAGATAAAATAAACTTGGCAGAGAAAAGCATACATGATCAAAATATACAGAGAAACATGAAACAAAGACCACAAGTTCAACTTTCCCCCATACTTCAGAATTCATAATACGTTACAACAAAAGTTTATAGCGACTTCCTTTATTTTCCAAAAAATAATTATGTACCAATTGTTCTTCGGAGCTGAGTTTCGTATTTCACGTTTACTTTAGTTTTTTTTTTTCAATTTTGGCTTTGCAATCTTGTACATTTAACCAGTGTCAACTTGTTACTTGTACATTTCAAGTGTATTTCATAGTAAGTCTTAGACACAAGTCACGGTCAAAGTTAAGTAAAAGAGTCAAGGTCCAGTCATGGTCAAGTCATGCCTTAGTAAAGTCGTAGAAACTTTACTTAAACTTCTATTGGAGCTTGGAACGAAGGCGAAAATCGTTGTTTTTCAATTTTGTATCATTTGTCAATACTTGTACTTTGTATCATTTTCATACACGTTTTACTAAGTGTAAATGGTTCATAATCTACCATTATTACACATAAACACTCGAAGAATCACAGGTTTTGGAAAATTATACAAAATCAACAACGCCATTTTTCCATTTTCGCGGCATAACTCATTTTGTTTTTAATCAGTTCCTATCTCGATGTCTTTAAATAAAGAACGCTATAACAACCACAAATTATCAAGGCTTAATTGGAACAGTTTGTCAACTGTTTGGATGAGTTTCTGAAGAAAGATAATCAAGTTTTTAAATAGCTTTGCTTTTTTATATATTTTTTAACATTTTGGATAATATGCATGCTAGGCATAGATTGAAGCGTAAGTAATATCTCTCTCAGGCTCTCAAGAACAGCAAACCTGAAAGAATGATACTTTCATCAAAATAATGTTCGTTTGTTGTTTTGGTGGCTAACTTTCCAATTCATTACCTAGGCTTTTCTGATTAATGTCAGGTTTCAAACCTTTGATTAAAATAAACCTTAAAGCTACGTGATCTAATTCCCTTATAACCTTATACCCGAGTCTCTATTTCCGATGCAATACCCGTTAATTGGAAATCTGTGTCAAGAGCAAATAATAAGTAATAGTGCTTCACCATCTACCGTAAGGTAACTTATTAAACTATAATGTTAGGTATACAGTGATCTTACATTAGCATACAATGTGTAACAGAAAGGTGTAGTAATACTCAAGTCACACATCTAGCTAAACGTATGGAGTCTAACAGGAACTTCTGCATTCGCGGCAGCACCATCAATATTGAGTTATGATGAATTAAAGTTAAAAAAAAAATGTCATTTGCAACCCTATTTCATCAGCTACCGTTCTACACTACATAGCCTTTGGACCTAGACATTTGACAGTGGTGGCCATAACAAAGGTCAAGGTTATGCGCCACAGATGTAATCGTAGCGCTGGCAAAAAATATGTTTTAATTTTTGGTTTCCAATCTAAACTGGCTATACTAACTACGGGCCAATTGCCTATATTTCCTAAAACTAAACTAAAACTATGTACAGCAAAGAACTAAAGTTACCTACAAGACATCGAGCTTATAGGTAACTCAAGTGCTCAAGCCCACTACCAGTGGGTAGCGTTCCCATCATGCTGGCGGCATTGCCTCTCTGAATTGCAATGCTTATACGTTGAGCCAAATAAGTGCCAGCATTTTGATCACGCGTCGCTTCAACCAGGCGCTCTGATAGAATTTTGAAAATAGAATGAGCTCCCGG
Organism: Lomographa bimaculata; assembly: GCA_948107665.1. NCBI lineage: Eukaryota > Metazoa > Arthropoda > Insecta > Lepidoptera > Geometridae > Lomographa > Lomographa bimaculata. The sequence continues at coordinate 13,104,955 of OX403599.1, forward strand.
TCCCCACGGACCCAGTATCTCAACACCAAACGGCTCAAATATGTAACCACTGCCAAGGTTTCCATATTTGCGCCGTTTACGCTGCTCTGCCGAAGTTGCCGCGACGCCAACCCCATTCTGTGTTTCAGGAAGATGTGACGGAGCTAAAGTATCGACACAAGTTGCATCCCATACTAAAGGCCGTCCCATCTTCCATGGAATTAAAGTCATGCCGTCGGGTCTTTTACCATCGTAACGCATCAGACCATTCGGTTCGAGAATGGCTGGAACGTTGGCACTGGTAAAAGCCCGGCGGATGATATCGTTGAGGCTGGCGTGGCGGGAAATTCGGCCAGCACTTTTCTGGCACGAGAGGTCGTGGTGACCGAGCTGGTCAACAGCAGTACCACACTGACAGCTATGGGCAACATAGCACCTTGCACCCAAACGTAAGCATATAGCGAGACGGAAAGCAGATGGATCTATAAGTGTACCAGTATTAAAAGAGGGAATGGCCTGCAACCAAAGCCCTGACTCCCATACAGAAACTGTTAGAAGTCGAGCACGCATTTTTGGTCGGAACAAATATCTCCGATTGCCGCACGTGTAACTGTGGGGTTGTCAAAAGTATTTGAAAAATACAATTTTTAATTTTTGTACGGAAAAAATGATGTCTGATTTCGACTTAAAGTGAATGCGTTTGTTTGTTTGACTTTAGTTTTCTAGCAGACGATTTCTGGCACGATACACACTACCAAGTATTACTACACCTTATTGTTACAGGTTGTATAAATATAATGTTTAATAAATTATGAAAACAAACGTAGAATCAAAACTAAACACTCGCCCCATTTTTACTAATGTGATAATATGTCAAGCGTTAAAATAAGACAAAACTAATTTTACTTTAGAAGTTTATCTAACGTTTTATGTTTATATGAATAAGAGAGTCGGTATTTAGTACAACGATAAAGACGATGCGGGCTAAGCTAGAGGACAATGGCATGAAGTTGGCTCAAAGTGTATGCTGCATGCCAGTAATAACACACGAGATCTTTGCATACGAGTATATTGTATGTCCAACCATTTGGTTTGTACTTCTAACGTTACATACTCTTTACTTTAATTAAGTTAGTTTTACCGTTTATCTTTAAGGTTTTGCCACAACTATGTGAATTGAATTCATTCATTATGTTATTTTTAGGAACGGAATATAGTTTTTGTTTTATTTGCTCAATATGAACTTGAAATTCAAATCCATATTCTTGTGTATCCACTTGAAGCTAAAAAAAACTAAAAATTTATAACGTTGGTACCTGGGAATTAAATAGTTAATTTAGTTACTTTACATAAATTATCATAACAATGCTTTACTTAACTTTATAGGTTTATCACATTGTGAGTTGCATGACCAAACAATAAATTATAAACTGGTCAGGATAGTACATAAGTAGTAGGTACCATTCATACTTTTCAACCGACTTTAAAAAAGGAGGTTCTCAATTCGACTGTACGTTTTTTTTTGTATGTGGTCCCTTATTTTTTTTATCGAAATCTGTCCAGCCAAAACCGAAATATAAGCGACGAAGTCGGTTTTTTAAAGCTTTGCTTGCGTTTCAATTATTTGTATATATTTTTTTTTATATCTAACAAATTCACAGCCCGTTCAAGTTCAAATAAGATTGATTTACCCTACTTAAAAATATTGTTGCAGAGTTATTTTTTTCTAGAGCTAATCCTGTATGTCAATTTAGATCATGTTTACTATAAAAATACATTGTCGGACCTGAAATTACATGAGAATCTGACAATACAGTTCAATTTGACTTCAACTAACAAACTAACATATCAATTTAATAATTGCATTGGGTCTTTATTATAGAAGTTTGCCTAGTGTGCAGGCCATATATTGAAATTGCCTTGAAATTTTGATAATTATAATCATCATATTATATCAATTTTCAACAATTAGCTAAATTAAGATATTATTATACTACTTACATAAGCAGCGAAAGTCTGGCGCTGCTCCAAAGGATGAGCGTCTATATAGCTCGAACACCGCCTTGCCAGGTTCTTCTCGAGATGGCTGTAATTTTGCGAATCTGGCAATAGATTCTTTAACTTTCATGAGTGCCTCTTTGGGGCCCATGTGAATAAATGATTTTGATTTGATTTGATTTGATTTGAGTTTTTCGATAACCTAAACTAAACAATATCTGAGTATAACCGATACTTAATCAATATAAAAACAGCTCACGATAGTTTTAATAACAATATAAACAAATTGTTTGTGAACATTAAGGGACTTGATATACAAAGTGCCAGTCCCTAATCACTAACCGCTGCAAAATAAAAATAAAAAATTTCAGCCTTCAATACCAAATTGTTTTTGGTGCCTTACAAATTACAAATATATTAAACGACCTCTGTTTGTGAATTGCTCTGAAAGCTCGGTCTAGCCGTTTGGGCGGTACAATGCCACACATATACACATATATATACTATCAACTTATAACGGCTTGTTCCTAGACTTCCATAGTTTTATTTCCACGAATTCCACGGCTTTTATTTAAAATGCTATTTTATTTACAGGACTTCCACGAAATATAAAGTACAGTCAAAATTAACAAGTTTTTCTTATTTTAATGTTTTGCATGTATTGTAAGCAACTTTTAATTTTGCTGTTTCATTCATGTTAACCGCACGACATACTAGTGCGCGCCGCGCTCTCATCGGTCTTTTTCGTCGGGGGTGTAAAACTAGAAAACAAAAACAAACAAACAGGACTTTGAACCTTTTTTAAACCATTAACTAATATAATTATTATGATGATGACCTATACACATGTAAAATTTTAGCTTAGTACTTCTAATGGTGCATAATAAGAGAAAATTACTTGAGGCTGTATTTAAATTGCTTCAAAACTCTTTGTAAACATTTTCAATGTTAAAACCTCTTCTATAATCTTATTTTTACCGTTCATATTTTTTTGAATAAATTCTTGACCCTGTAAAAGAAATGTATTATATTTTCAACATATTAAACTGAAGAAGATTGCAGTTGATATCTTGTATGCATAATGTATAACATAATGCATAAAACAGAAGGAATGAGAATGAGATGAGTTCCATTTAGTATCCTATTCTATTATTATTCAGTTATGAACCCAATTTTAAAATTAATACAGATGCAAGTGGAGAAAGCGCACTCGGCAAACATAAAAATGCATCTGAGTCAAAATATGGACGAATTTCTTTGTGTTTTTCTTTATAAACTCTCAAATATTATTCAGAAGAATACATCTGAATGTCTAAGTTTTGCAAGCATCGTTTACAAACTTTAAGAAATTGTTTGTTTTACGCCAGCTGTAGCTACAGTCCTTTTCATGTCTCAAACAAAAGTTTTAAAATAATCTAAAGTTATTTAGTTATTTGTACATAATTTAAAATTAGCACTAGGTTTAATCTTGGCAGTACGTCGGTCATTCTATGAAATTTCTTCAATTTAAATTATAAATTTATATTAATAGAAGTTATAATTAACGTCAAAACTTACGCAATTAAAGTTATGAATAATATTTCAAATCTAATTAACAGAGTCTATCTTTTGCTTATTTCAAATCAAATCTCGCAATGATTTGGAAAATATAAAAATATCAGATTCTCCACATTGTCAGTATACTATATTTTTTTTTAAGAAAGAAAAATTCCCTTTTTTGCCTCAGAGGCTTCTCATACAGAAAGAGAGTCTTGGCCGCACTCCATCATAAATGCGAATTGAGACATGGTCTGTTTTGATATTATTCTTGAACAAGCCAGAAAAGCTTATAATATTTTCTTAGTGCACAATTTGCACGTAACTTGAGAAAGGTATTCAGCGCTGAGCGAGGTTTGAACCAAGGCAGATAAGATTTAAAGTCACACAAGTTTTAGCCATAATCAAAATTATATTTACGTTACTTTACATTATATTTAAAAGTTAGGATGCTGTGAAGAGGATCGAACAAACTTACATAAATGCATACAGTAGAGCTATAGAGAGCTAGTAGCTTATCTCAGTAGAGCTAAAACCATAAAGGCTAATGAAAAATAAAATGTTTGCGGATACCATTGCTCATAAACCAAAAAGCAGTATAATAAAATAATCTTATTTCAAACATACAACGCAGGCAGATTTATTATGTTAGGAAAGATGTGTAGCGTTTGATAGCGTGGGTGGCGCAATAAAATCGTGATTGGCAGTGAAATTAATATCCATTATCCCTTATATGCGAATAATTATTGTTGTAAGTTATCAATCAAGCTTAATTGATATTAGCCATTCAAGACAGAACCGTTAATATTACATACGTATCATACACATATACCAAAAACGTTTCGGATTTCTGGCAAGTAGAAGTAAGTGAAGAAGCATTTTTTAGCTAGACGTAAAATTACTTGACATAAAATTATTTTATGTTATTAGACTTCAAAATAAAAATTGTTCATTTACTCATAAGAGCGGTACAGTTATAATTCTAATTGCTAGAGTCACAATAATAATGTAAATTCATCTCTTTTTTATGCAGAACAGGCGCAAGCATTTAAATTTGCAATATATATTGGTAGAAGTGTGCTGGACAAATCCGTACTGTGTAATTTAGAAATTGGTACCTATATGTTATATTTGTTTTTTGTAAAATTTGTTTTTGTGTGTATGCCTATGCCGTGATTTCACTAAACGGCTCCAACGGAAGATCAGCGCTGGTCATCTGCCAGTATTATGCTGAGTTTGGGCCGATTTGTGACTTATTAATACATATATATATGTTATTATTTTTATTGTTATTTTATCTATTTGCGTCACAAAATATATTTTCTTTCTTTCTTTCATTCGACCACTATCTCACCGGTCACTATCTCAAGCGGCCGAAGGTGTGACTTGTGCTTGCTTAGAAGATAACTATTCACTCGAGAATTGAAGACTCCCAGATTATACCGTTCGGGGAACAAAGACACAGGCAATGAGTCCCACTCCTTCGCTGTAGGGATGATGAACGTAGAAGCGTAACGCTTCTAAAAGAACCTGACAAAAAATTGTGTGTTGGTGCAACTCGTTTCTAATGTTTTAGTTCAAATAAAAACATACATATCTTATAGGATATCCTAATAATAGGTGTATCTATATTTTGCAGTCACCAGAAAGCCGTCATGCATTCTTATCATAAACATAATCATTGATTTAATAATAAGCTTTCATTATCACACTTTTTGTAATTGATTTAAACTTTCTTATTGGTATGATGCAGTCGTTGGAAGTAAAAATTGCCTCTTTTTGTTTCTATGGTGATTAGTTATTACCATAGATTACATAATAAGTGGACTGCTTCTCGTCCTCTCAAACAGAGCGCAATTTATCGCAGACAAAGCAAGCAAACTACTCGATTCGCCTCGGTCATTTCAGATGCATGTTTTTAATCTATGTGATTAATTGTACCGCATTTTCTTCACTTTATATTATGTTACTGATTAGAATATTCCTCAACGTTCGTGGACGGAAGGCGGTAAGCTGACCACGTCGTGCCAATTATTAAACATTATATAGACGTGGTACCAATCTCCAAGTAAGAATGTAGGATCATTAAGTGCTCCCACACATTAAAAACATTAGGTTACATAGAATCTTGGCTTCATCCACGTCTAAGATTTAATGAAGAAGTAGGATAAAAAGTGATTTAATCCTGGGCAAACTATGTCCATAACAAAACGATGCGCTGAATAAATCTAGGTATTTTTTTTATTCATTATAGACAAACGTTTGATCATTATCTCACCTGATGGTAAGCGCTGATGTGGTTTACGATAGAGCACGTTTGCCTAGAAGATACCTATTCACTCGCGACTTGAAGACTCCTATATTGTAAGGAAACACCGACTCAGGTATGGAGAGGTTAATCCTCTTTGGTGTATGCTGTCCACGTTTTAAACATAAATCACCGGAACGTAGAGTCGCCTTGCGCTGCTTTACTGACTTAAGTTCCGCACTAACAACTGAACAAATTTCCCACCTGACGCGCTCTCGGTATCTGTTTGTAATGCTAATAATACCGACACTGGTAGTTAATTAATATTAGGTACAGAAGTGTGAATAATTCCTGTTTCGTAGACAACTGATTTTGGTTTTGTACCAGCTTGGGGTATTATTCTCTGAATAATATGGCTACTTAAGATGGTATGTATATTTTTGAGCAATTGAAAAACTATTTTTGTTCTTTAAGATAGGTATAAGATACATTTCTAAAATTTATAATAAACAAATTATTTATGTATTTACACATGAATGAGTTAATGAATACAGAAACATGATTGGTGATTTATTGATGAACATATTTTCTAAAATTGGATCTTTTAAAACACAAATTTCATTCATTTCGTTTTTTTTAATAATAAAACATATATTTGTCAGTAATATTTGAAATATCTCACGTGTATGTAAAAACCTAAAGTATAATGACTAAAATAAGGTATTAAATACAGAAAACTGTTTCATACTTTTTTTAATATGGTAACGATAACTATATATTAACTAATTACAAAAATTTTATCAGAAAAAAAAAACTATAATATTATGTATTTTACTATGCATATTTGTTTTAAAATGAATAGTATTATAAATAAGCGAGTTTAATTTGTGGAATTTTCAATTTTTTTTAATACATATCATCATTAATTAATGTTTTATTTCCGCATTTCTTTAAAATGGCGAATGCAATAAAATTCATTAGCATTAATTCTCATTCTAAAAAGAATTTTCTAAACATTTTCAGAACACTATTCACCACTAAATCAATGAAATCCTGTTCGGAATCCTTAATGAGTCAAGTTGTAAATTGGCCGACGACTTAAAAACTTCGCCACGAAGCGTCGACAAATGGCGTAAAAGAGTTGATGCTCAGCCGAGAGCTCTTAATAAAAAGTTAGCACTAGGGTCAAGTCAAATAACCGATTTGCACTTTAAAGCTTAAGAAACCTCGCTATTAAAGAACTTGTGAATTAAACTCTTGGAAAACTCGATGAGAGACGAAGCAATTACATTTATAGTTATTCTAATGTTCTTCTAAAGATAAAAGGATAAGTTTTCGTTAGCATAAAAACGTAGGTATCGTTATCGTTATTGATTTAGATGAACAATACAAATTACAATCAATAATAGAACTTTAAATCTAGATTGGGTAACAGCCAGTCTGTTACAATTGCAATACAAAATATGTACATTCTGCAAAATGGAATAAGAATACTGAACTAAACTAAGTAAGTAAATAATTATTAAGGTAGTTGAAGCTTAATACACGAGGTGCTTAATAAAAACACAAAGACAAAGCAAGGATTTTTCATGTTATCGCGAGTTGTACTAAGCGGCGCCCGTCCCAACACCTCATTTTTAAAGCTTACCTCAGCGGTCTATGACGTCATCGTGGAAGATGGGTGGGGTCAAATACTTATATATTTTTGTGTTGTTTTAGATGGATTACTATTTAAATATATTTTATGTAACTTTATACCGAAGTACATGAAGCTTTCAAAAGCAAGTAATCAAGTAGTTACAAGTTTTTTATATAAAGCATTTTTTTTTGGAATGCCCATCTGTAGCAAGAATTTTATTGAATTCAAATTAATAACAACATTACTATTCACTTAAAACTTTATCCGAGTTGCGGTTATGCATTAAACCTTTATAACGTCGGTGAGATAACATAAATCATAGATTAGATATTATATTCTGAATACCTTCAGCAAAAGAAAACAAATAACACTTTTTTTCGTTGTATCTAGATTGTGTAGTTTTTTGCGAAAACATAATTTTATAAACTATGCGTTCGTTATTGTCACATAATTTGACATTAATATGTTTTATAATTATGCAAATAATGTCAATTAAATGGTACACTTAGCTTTTTGTTACTTAACTAACGGATTAAAATTTATTATGATTTTAATTATTTAGGAAACCTCACATATTAAATAGTACAATTTTACAAGCGTCTTTTCTATATGGGGTAATATCAGCTCACTGCCAAAATTGTATAAGGGGATGTATTAATTGATAAATAAATATTTATCGCCCATACAAAAAGAAATTAAAGGTACATAGGGGAACAAAATGCTATAAAAAGGATTTATCGACTTCACTCACGGTTGATTTCACGCATTGTCACATACCGAGACTCTGGATGGTCTACGCGCGTTCTCGATTGATGAAGGAGCACCGATTGTTCCGAAACTAGTCTCGTAACAATACGAGCAAAAAACCGTAAGTGAAGTCTTATAAATCCTTAATATAACGCTATAAAGCATTATTTTCCAGTTAAACTCGGTGTACGCGTGGATTTTAAGTTGAGTTCCACATAAACACCTTAGTGCACTAAGGAAAAAAAATTGGGACAAATAGACTAAGTACTAGAAAGGTCGAAGAATATTTTCTAGTTAAAATAACATATATTACGTTATTTTTACAAATACGCTAGACTTTCCATTTTTAAAACAAAAAGTTTAATTACAACTTTACAGGATCTAACAAAATATTGTGTAGTTACATTTTGTTAACACAAATAGTCCAGTTGTATAAAAGTAATACAACAAGAAAAATCTCGTAATATGTACCTTTACAAGCTTTTATTTAACTTGCAATGTATATATGATTGTCCGGTGGAATCTTGCAATTGAATTTTTAATCATTATATTTAACCGATTGAGCTGAAATTTTATATACACGCTTATTTTGGATGACAATGCATGGTAAGCTGTGCGACATCATTCTAAATCCAACATAACGGAATACCCAAAACGGCGGAGAAGTTATTTTTAATGCACTCTTACAATATGGGTATCAAATTCAAGGGCTTGCTGAGTATAACTCGAAAAATAAAGTGACGTCACCCTTAATAAGGGTCTATTTTTGTATTGAATGTTCTAGTGCAATTGTATCTTAATTTAATACAAATTTAGTGCAAACAATAAAATACTGAAAATACTGAAAATACTAATCTTAAAGGTTGTTTTTAAAAAAGTTTTTAACAAGTAGCTTATTTCTGGTTGGATTTAGAAAGCCCTTCATATCAATATGTACCAGTCTTTAATTATTTAATTGCTACTAAATAAATATAGTTGTAACAACACAAGAATTGTCTGTTACTAAAAACGAGAAATGTTTCTCAGTGTATCTACCATATTTTACATACGCTTCTCAAAACATGATCCTTTTTATGTCACAGTAAGGATAAAAACGATATCTTAAAAACGCTGACTGCGGTTGTTATCTCTTTGAACGATCGACATCAATGTTTTTCTTATTTTCATCTAGAATATGAATATGTAACAAAACATATAGACTTTGTACCCCTATATTTTCCAACTGGAGTAGAGCAGACTTTATGGAATCGGACTTAAATGCAGAATATTTTTTAGATTCAATTTACTACTTAAAAAATAAACTAACTTATTTGTAAAAAAAAACAGTCACAAAGAAGTTTTTTTTTTTAAATTGAATATTATATATTTTCTAGTTATTTGATTTATAAACCTGAATAGTGAATCGATTTTTATATTATTACTATAGGACTAATCTAACAGGACATACTTTTAAATAAAAACTTTAACAAATCGGTTTGTCGACGGAGTTCAGAGGCAACAAACATAAAAAAATACAATCGAATTAAGAAGCTCCTGTTTTTTTTATAGTATTTTAAAAACAATTACATGCTAAGGACACAATTAAAGACCGACCGTTACTCATACTTTGCTGTGTTTTTTAGTTTAATGTATAAGAAGGCATCGCTTAAATTTTTGAATGTAAAATATGAAAGTATTCCGTTGTTACGATAAAGTCAAAACATAAGAATTTACATGATTATTTTCACCTATTTACAAAACACTTTGAATGCGGTACAGGTAGGTAACGTAGGCTTAATAATAGAATCCCATTTGTACCGTCTGTCCATGAAACCCTAAAAAGTGACAGAAGCAAGGTAAGACAAAGGATACAGGTTAAATCTTGTGCCATTTGTCCCAGTCATGACGTAATTTCCCGTTAATCCACACCATTACTAAGGAAAAGGGAATTGCTTAAATAGATAAAGGTTAATGTATATGTACCTATATAATTGTTTTGGGATAAGTCAAGAAATCGCTGGATTACTGAGAGTTTGTTTTCAGCAGGATATTTCGGAATGCGCTGGTATTTTGTGTTATAAATAATAAAAAGAACATACCTATTGATAGTTATGTCTAGTTTATCGCAACACTGTCTGATTTAAAACATTAAAAAGCAATGGTTTAACTTCCGAATTGCAACTGCCTGCGAAGTTTAACTAAAACGACGACAGTGGGCGCCACTGTCGTCGTAAAAAGTATTGAACAAAGGAGCTCTCAGAGAGCGACAGTCTTTGAAAGGGGAATCAATCATTACCTTATTACAGGCAGAACGTGGCTTGGAAGTTGTTACAGAAAGTATTGTAAAATGGTCTATTGTTTTGTATGGTTTATTGTTGAACTTATAAACATGTGAGTATTATCATGTAATCTTCTTCCATTATTTTATAGATTTATCCTTTAAAAGATCCCTTGTTACTATGAAATATATCACATGAGGTAAACTCTTTATTCTCGTATTCTTTATCTAATTCTTTGCAATCCATTTACTGTAGAATACTGTGCACAGTTTTTAGATGAGTGCGAGACAGCAAATAATTTTGTATGTCTTGAGCGATATTTTGAAGTTAAAACTCTACCAGTAAGTTCAGGACAGTCTAAATCTCCATTACATAGACCATTAAGTAAAACCATATTCATGAACGTGTGTCGATTTTGAAGTCTAGTTAGATCATGGTAACTGCATAACTCTTTATAGTTTTGTAAATAATAATTGTGCTTTCTGAAATTTTAATGTTTAACAAATTTGTGTTGAATGCGTTCCAAATATATATACATTAATTATTTATGAAAATATTTGTAATGTTTTTATATGAAATAGACATGTTTAAGTCTACTAAACGCCGGCTTAAGGACGTAGAGGTCGTTTTACCGGGAGTTAGCTATAAATGTCAAGTATTTTACAGCTAAATTAGGTAATTTGTCTTCTATATCGATGATCAAAGTTTACGGAACGGTAGACCGTGAATGACAACCAGAGTGTTAAGTAAGGGAGCGTTAAATTGTGTTCGTAAACTAGATATGGTGCGGTAGCATGAGTAGTGCGAATAGCCCAAGGGCTCTTTTTGAAAAGGGTATTTCGCAAGCGGTGCGAGACCCCAAAGAACTATAATTAATTTATATTACGTCGATTCGGACAGCAATGGAGAACAATTTTTTTTTTTTACGGGTGGATTCACAGGGAAAAAAATATTTCTTTCAGGCATCACGACAAGTAGGATTTCACGAAAAGTATTATTCGGGAGTCTGTGTACTTTTAAATTTATAATCTGTAGTATATATGTATGAAGTGTCTTATTATTTTTTTAATGTTCGTTTGTATCTCTGTCCTGACGCGCGTGATGTCATGCATGGGTTCCGCCTGAAAATCAGTTACTGGTTAGGTAGGAGGGTCCTGCCCACCTACTTACCTAGTTATATGCTGAGTCGGGACCTCATTCGTGACATCACGCGGCGTTATATTGTTTATTTCTTGTATTTTGTTTTGTGCTTTGTCTTGTTTTTTCTTATGTAAATAATGTAACGTCGCGTGTTGTCTCGAATAAATGTATTTTCTTTCTTTCTTTCTTTTACTTCTAGGCAATATCTCTTAGATAATATTTGCATCTTCTAGGCAAACAAACTCGTTGCCTTTTCGTAAAAGAAAGAAACATAATTATAAAAAATATACAGTTTGACTATTTTCATAAGCTTATAAGCTCTACTTAAATTTTTTTCTCGGGCTTTCGGTGATAATGACACTAATTTTTCGCAGTACAAAGTTTCATGAACATTTTTATCATTAAACATAAACTGTTGTAAGTCCTTACCAAAATGAATAACTCCTTTACAAATAAAACGATTGCAAACATTGTTTCGCCTTTTCACAACAACAAATGCAATCGGCTTACGTAGATAGGCACTAGCGCTACGAAAGCAAAATGAAAAGTTTATGAATACCTATAGTCCATAAACAATATTGAAAAATCTATATTGGAATAAACAAACAATGGGTATTTTCTACCTATGAATTAGACACAGTACAAATCGTCTAATCTAAAGTGTAACGTACTTTCACCAAATTGGTACATATTTGCTACTTAATCGGTTGATAAATTTGGGCCTTTTAGATAGTACTGTCTTTCCCTTCTCTGTAAATGTGGTTTAGTTCTGTTGAGACAAGTTGGAGTGGATTTTGAATTATTTAACACAATTTCTGTTTTGATTATAAAGGAAGAGATCTTTTATTCTAAATGTTCACGGCACTCCAACAAATTTGTCAAACGATCGAGTGTTTAAATATTTAGGAGTAGTGTTTAAATAGTAGGGGAGCGTGAATTATTCCTCACATTTATTGTATAAGATTGTCGATACTCGAAAGGTGTTTTTTATTCGTGGTAATGAATAGAATTTTATTTATTCAGTGTTTGTCGCAATCTTACTAACAACGCAGGCTATAATAGTATAAGCCAGACAAATCTAAATCTTTGATAAGACCGCTAATCAAATGGGTTTTTGAATGTTAATTACCTTATATTTATTTCGGTATCTATACAAATATTATAAAGAGGTAATGTTTGTTTGTCTGTAATGGATCAACTTTTCTGGGAACATTTTCCACTAATGGAATCTAGAATCTAGCTTTAGATTCTCCTTGAGTTGAAAAACTAAAATGCTACTTTTTTAATTCATGATAGTCAAACGTTTGACCAATATCTTAACGTCTTCACCCAAGTGACGCCGGATGGGTCAGTATAGTACATGAATAATAATATATACCAAATGAATAAGCGAACTTAAGTGGCCTTATAAGCTGTGGTTTATTAGTCATATAACCCTTTTATAAAGTTCTCAGTTTAACCGACGGCAAGCCAATTGATACATAAAGAAGATTAGTTTTATTATAATTTATCAGCAATGAAAGGTTTAGGTTAAAAACTGAAAAAAAAAAATAGAACTGCCCGTTGTTGGCTTCGATGGCTGCACGATCGCTTTCCAAGCTGGGGTTTCGGGTTCGATACCCGATGGGAACACAAGTTTTCTGTACTATGAAAATTTGTGTTTTTGGTTATGATTGTGTATGTGATGGAAAAGTTCCCGGCACCCACGACACAATTCATCGAACTTAATGTGGGGCTGTGAATGTGAAAGCGTTAATAGCGTTACTCATATAGTAATAAAGGTAAGCGTGTTATTTTAGGCATGTTCGCTGTAATATATGAATAATTGTTAAGTTGTTGTGTTAATTTAATAGTCAATAGTGAATAGGTATATTCTAGACAAGCATGCGACATCTTCGGCCGCATCATCGCTTACCATCAGATGAAATGGTAATCAAATGGTTGCCTATAAAGATTATAAAAAAACAACGGAAACCCGAAGCACAGATACTAAGAAAACATTGAAAGAATCGGTACACTTCGGTGAGTATGTTAATATAAGAACTGTTTGCTAATTATCCGACTGCGTGGCGCAAAGGAGGGTAATATGTTTATCAGTATATGTATGTATGCTTGCATGTTTGTTCCTTTGTAGCTTTCCAGATACTAAACACGTGCGCGGATTTTAGTGATTCAAACGTCACTTAATTTGTCAAAATCTTGCAAAATTCACTTAAGTCATGATAATAATCAAAATTCCATATGGTGACTACCAGACCCCATCAAATATTATGAAAAATTTAAAAAATAAGTCGACGAACTTTTTCAGAAAATAATTGTTAGGTTTCTTAGAAAAGTTATAAAAATACTTATATTTTTTTTTTTAATTCATGATAGGCAAACTTTTGACCACAATCTCACCTGATGGTTAGCGACGCTGTGGTCGACGATGGAGCAAGCTTACCTAGAAGATACCTATTCACTCGTGACTTGAAGACTCCCATATTTTGTACTCATCAGGAAACACCGACTCAGGCAAGAAGTTCCATTCCTTTGCAATTCGAACAATGAATGTGGAAGCAAAACGCTTCGTGCGCATTTGTGGAATGTCTACCATATTGCGGTGTCGCTTAGTAGTTGGTCTGCTTGTCCGATGATAGAACTTATACAGTAACATAACAGAAAACATAAAGTTCTTTTACAGTAACATAAAAGAAAACATAAAGTTCTTTTACAGTAACATAATAAGTCTTATTAATTATGCTGAATACTATTTTCCTTATTATGAACACATCTCTTTTAGAACATTGAATCAAAAGTGTATTCACAAAGGAAGAAGTTTAAACGGCTTAGCTATGAATAAATTCAAACATTCATTCAACTAAGTAACATCATTTTACGAAATATTAAACTCTAATAATCTTTGTTCATTCCATTTTGGTAGAAAGTTTTCTTTTCAAAGAAAATCCTTGGGCACTCTTGATGCGTAGCTTCGGAAATATATTTGGTATGAAAACAACATTAATTAATTGGGATGATTATAACAAACTTCGGGAATGTTATGTAATTTTGTTAATATTTTTTCTTTAAATAACATTATTTTTTATAATAGTATTTTTTTACGAATAATATTTTAAATAGTCTATATTATGTTGCATAGTTATTGTTATACAAGGTTACTTTGAATTAGCGCTCCATACTCCATAGGGAGGATGGGTATCCACAATGCAATAATTTTTTTTTTTTTTTTATATATGTTTTTAAAGTGCCGAGCTACGATTACAACCAATTATCCAATACGTAAACTCAAAAATAAGAAAAAAGTTGTTTTTTGTGATACCCTACCCCTCTGTGGAGCGCTAATTCAAAGTAGCCTTGTATATGTAACATTTGGACAAGAATGATATCATTATTAAATGCTCATCATGTCTTTTTTTCTGACCGATAGTCAAGCATTTGACTACAATCTCACGTGATGGAAAGTGATGATGTGGCCGAAGATGTAGCATGCTTGCCTAGAAGGTACCTGTTCTCTTTAATTTCATTAATTCCCTCTCAGCGGCTAGGCTTTATCAAAATATACAAGATAATTTGTAAAATACCAGAAAGCTTTCAGACCCTAATTCTTGTTAAAAGAACAATCTTAGTTTATTTAGTTCTACGATTTTCTTTTGAATGCTGTATTTTCCGTTATAATTAAGATAAATGCTGTGGAAATGAAAGGGCTAAGAAATATAGCTGAAATGATTCTGATGGACAAAGTAAGGAATATTATCATTAGGGAAGATTGCGGCGTGGTAGAAGATGTAGTGACAAAGATTGAGAAAGGGATGCTTAGATTGTTTGGACATATAGAGAGGGTGGACGACAGTAGATTGACGAAGCCAATTTATAAAGCAAGTTTGAATGGCCAAATTGGTAAGGGTCGATCTAAGCGAACGTATCTTGACCAGATCGAAATCGTCTGGAGAAAAGGACAGGTCAAAAGTACCCGCAACCAACGAACATGTATGAAAAGACTCATGAATGTAGGAGAAGCAAAATATGTGTGTCAGGATTGTAGCAGGTGGAAACAAGTGGTCTCTGCCTACCCCTGGGAACCCCATGGGAAAGAGGCGTGACTATATGTATGTATAATTAAGATGATGTATCTATACAAGCTATAATTTATAGTTGTTTAAACTTTACAGAACAGAACTGCAAATAACGGTATCGCCGCGCTGCGGGTCGTTATATGCACGCCAACACCATTTGGCGAGTACCTTAGAATTAACAAAGAAAATATATATTAACGTTTAAAAATTATACGAAAATTTATTAAACAGAATCTGGAATAGCCGGACCAAAAAGACGTTAGTTTCTATGGTTGAATTTTACTGGTATTTTACAAATTACCTTGTACTGTGATATTGTCGAATCACGAGCGGTGCGCGGATTTAAACGGCGCGCGGCGGCAGAGAAGACCATCAACGCAGTCCACGTCTGTTATTATTATTTCTATTTTCACTTCTTACTATTTTTTAGATCCTTCTATCAGTAGTGATGTATATAATATGTTGTGTGTATAATAATAGCGTGTGACGTGAATGTGAAGCCACGACACGATTTATCAAACTTAGAGTGGAGCTGTAAGAGTGAAAGCGTCTATGAATATCAATTTTAGAAAAAGTTGGAGACAATACTCGCACTTTCCCACGCTGACACCCGCATTATCTAGTCTTCTCTCGTCTATGCAACTAGGCCAAAACGTCGAGGTAAATAAAAATAGTTTTTAAGCGCGATTAAGTCCCGAGATATTACCTAAATTATGTTTTAGAATCGCGAAAGTTTCAAAGTTACATTTTTTTTTTTTAATTTCCGAAGGTATCCATAATTTTACACAATTATCTCTTTCCGTAATGTGATAATTTTTACCGTGATTAACACGCTTTATTTAGTCAAACTCTTATACTACCTATTTCTAATAATACGAACAAACTTTGTTTAATATTATTGTATATACACATAAATTAATAATAACATTATATTCACATAAATAGTCGCAAGTAACAGATAACAGAGCTCTACAACTAAATGAAACTTTTGGGATCTGTTACTTGAGCGAGCGTGTACACTAATGTTTAATTACTTAGAGGTTATGAGATGCTTTATAGTTGGCTGGTAAACTGGATTGTCACTATATATATGTAATAAAATGGACTTAAACTAAGGCAAAGATATAAATACTACGACTTAGGTAACTATCTAGTAAGGGTGTTACTTAAACCTTAACCTAGAACGTTATTTTGCGCTCGTTTATTCTGAAAATTCAACTGGTTATCAAATTATTTATAAACAATTTTGAACTGCTCGTTGGTATAGTTGGGTGGCGTTCGCCTTCTAAGCAGGGATATCGGGTTCGATTCCCAGCTAGAACACAAGTTTTCTCCACAAGGAAAATTTGTGTTTCTGGTTCTGCTTGTTTGTGTGTGATGTGAATGTTTCCGGCACCCACGTCATAAGTCATCGAACTTAATGTGGGGATGCGAGTGTGAAAGCGTTTTCAATAATTTTTTTTTTTTTATTTGGGACAATAAGCAATTGTACACTTAAAGTATTTATACAATGGTAATAAATTTATATAAGGTATTTTAATGCACAACCTACTACATTATCTACAGGTTACAATGGTGATAATGTTTAAATGAGCAATGATTTTCCGGTTTTCTTTTTATGTGCTGTACTTCACCCGCAAAAAAAAAATATATCTTTTTGTGTGTCAAATTATTAGGTAGTATGCATGTTAAGTTACTTACATTTCAAGAATGGCATCTATAATTAATCTGCGAAATTTGGAAGCGGACAATGAAAAGACGTCAACGTGCTCGAAGTGAGTATTATAACTTTTGACTAGTTGATGTAAAGGGGCTCGCAAACCCGCGTTTGGACGTGAGACGCAACGAGGACGTGGCGAACAACCTACCCGATCGCACCGTGCGTCGATGCACCGTCCGCGGTACACTATTTTATTTTAATTTGATAAACAGTTGTAATTGCTAACTTATTCACATACCTACACCGATCATGATGACCTTTGAAACAAATAAACTAACGACCTTAATTCTCTAGTAACCTACAATTCTACACTTACAGCTAAAGCTGTTACAGCTTTAGCACTCGAATCTTCATCATCATTTTCCATCAGGCGGGATTGTGGTCAAATGCTAACCAATAAAACATAACATAATTAAACGCAAGCAAAGCTTAAAAAAACTGACTACACCGCTTTATCTTTGGAACCTTGATCTGAATCAACGTATTAAACACGCATTATTGACATTAACTGAAAAACTAGTGATCAACCGAATTTAAACCAAAACCAAATTTAAATGGGACCATATGGAAAGCACCAGCTTTTAAATATAAAAATAGTCATCAAAATCGGCGTACAAAAAAATAAGTTATGAGGTAACTTTTGAAGTCTGTTAAAAACGAGAACATCGTCAATGTAGTCCACAAAATACGCATTATTGAATATAACTCAAAAACTACTAGTCAGATCTTGATCAAATTTCAATGGGACCAACTGGAAAGCAACATCTATCAAACAAAAATAAATTCAAAATCGGTTCACGTGGAACGAAGTTATTAGGTAACAAACATAGAAAAAAATAATAAGTAAAAATAGCAATGATCAGCTTTATATTATTGTCATAGAGCAGAATGAATTGAGTAAATAAATAGTTCTTGTTTAGTCGGAAAGGAAATGTAGTCAACAAAACATACACAAAACCCAGGCATTGTGTCAACACAATGCCGCACAAAGATCTCTTCAAATATGTGAAAGATCTACGCCTACGCTGGAATTCTAGTGCCTTATTTACTTATAAGTTTATTTACAAGGACCAAGATTACGACGAGCCGGCTCATGGAATGGATAATTAGGATACTTATTTGGAATATATGAACAATAAACTTGTCGACTGTCTTTATTATTGTTGCCCGTTACAGCTATAATGAGCCCAGACATTTACTGACGTTAGTTATTAAATAGATGACAATTATTTAAACTTGATTGCCCGCTGCGGCGTAGTTGATTGCACGTCCGCTTTTTAAACACTGGATATCAGGTTCGATACCCGGAGGTGGAACACAATGGTGTTAAAACGTTTATGTTTACTGGCTATTTGATTATGTTATTTTTATCTGAGATAGGATATCGCTTGAGCACTATTACACCTGTTGGGAAATTCACTAGGCCTAGAATCTTTCTCAAGGAAAGCGGAACATCGTTTTGGTGACAAATTTCGCTGGAGGGTTATGCACGAACAATTTATTTATTTATTGTTAACAATAGCCATATACAATATTTTTTAATAATTGATAGGCAAGTCTTTGACGACTATCTCACCTGATGGAAAGCGGTGATGCGGCTGAAGATGTAGCATACCTGCCTAGATGATACCCATTCACTCTTGACTTCAAGACTGCCAGATTATACTGTTTAGGAAACAAAGACGCGGGCAATGAGTTCTACTCCCTCGCAGTACGGATGATAAACGTAGAAGCGAAACGCTTCGATATTATGAGCCTAGGCTTTTAAACCTGTAATAGAAGCATCTGCGCTTCCCTATTTATTATTATATTCCCTATATATTATTATATTATATACACATTGTAATGGTATCTAGTATTACTATTTATTAGTAAAGCGTGTAAGGATCTTAGTATTTCAATCATTTAGTTATCCGTAAATTGCCATTTTTAATAAAAAATAGTTAGATAAGAATTAACATGCGTGTGGGTGCGTGTTTGTGCGCATGTATGTATAATTTCAGGATTTACAGTAAAAGTATTTTAGTAAGAGCCTTCACGTGCATCTATATATTCCTAAACTGCCACGATTTAGTTAAACCTGCGTTTCAGCCATTGTCGTCTTCATTTACTTAAAAACTTATTTTTTTATTATTATTGTCATAGTTGTGGTTTGAAAACAGGACTCAGGATAATATTAGTAAAAATCAACGCGTTTGATTGGGTAATCTCTCGCGGACAAAGTAAAGTAGGTACTTAAGTATTTTAATATTTTTATACATAACGCCTATAACATATATATATAAGTATCAAGTAATGTAATCAATACACACAAACAAAGGTTATTCTAGGCCTCCCGTTTTTATCCCTTTATCGCCATCACTATCAGAGAGAAATGTATATATAAGAATTTAAATATAATAAGGTATGGAGATTATATAAGATAAAAAAATCACTCATAATTTTAGTCAGATTCCAGTCTTCTTTCATAAATCCGTTGTGTTTTATTATTCGAGTTATGATTTTGTCAATCGCTTTTGTCAGTTAAACGAAGTTCCGCAGTTTCGGCTCTCAATGGCTCTCAATCATAAGCTGCCAATATTCTGTCATTTAACATCGCAAGTGCCATGATCTAAATTTTGAAAATACGCCCGACGCACTTTTTTAGATACAGCTTCACCAAATATAACTGAAACTCTATCTAAACTCTCACTAAAAAGAAGAACACTCTCAACCAAACTTTCAAAGAAATAATTAAACGCAAGCAAAGCTTCATAAAACCGACTTCACCGCTTTATCTTCGGAACCTTGATCAGATTCAACGTATTAAACACCATTATTGACAATAATTCAAAAACTAGAGATCAGATCTTGACCAAATTATTTTTTACATGGAAAGCACCAGCTTTCAAATAAAAAAATAATCATCAAAATCGGCGCACAAAGAATAAAGTTATGAAGTAACTTTTGAAGTCGGTTAAAATCGAGAACATCGTCAATGTAGTCCACAGAATACGCATTATTGAGGATAACTCAAAAAGATCAGATCAGATCTTGATCAAATTTAAATGAGACCAATAAGAAAGCCACAACAATCAAAAAAAAAAATTTCATAATCGGTTCACGTGGAACGAAGTTAAGTGGTAATACACATTAAAAAAAAATACTGTCGACTTGAGTACCTCCTCCTTTTTTGTGAAGTCGGTAAAAAAAACCGACTTCACCGCTTTATCTTCGGAACTTTGATCAGATAAGATGTACTAAACAAGCATTATTGACGATATATAAAAAATTCAAAATCGGTTCACGTGGAACGAAGATATGAGGGAACATACATTTAAAAAAAATACATTCGACTTGAGTACCTCCTCATTTTTCGTGAAGTCGGTAAAAAAAAGTCTAATATGGAGATGCATAAAGGCAAACTGCACAAGCGCTTTCTAGCTACTACATAATACAGAATATATATAGGTCAATATAATAATGATGATTTCACAAAAAAATATGAAAAAAAATGCCCCGCCGGGTTGTTCTTGCCAGGTTCTTCTCGAGACGGCTGTTATTTTGCGAATCATTATCTTTCATGAGTGCCTCTGTGGGGCCCATGTGAATAAACGATTTTGATTTTGAATACGAAATAGGTCCAACCGTTTGGGAGCTACGATGCCACAAACAGACATATAAATACACAGATACACCCGTAAAACTTATAACACACCTCTTTTTACTAATATTTACTAACCGGCTGGTACTCGCGGCGGTTTTTGTCGGATTTTCCGACTAGTTTCGGGCATGTACGATGCCCATCATCTGGGAGGTGGCCGATCGCAACGTTCGCGTCGCCTCTCCGCGCGCACCTGACGAGCGCTGGGGGCCGGCGCAGGCGGCGCGGCTGGCGCCAAGAGTGCGGGTGGGGGTGCGAGGGGTTGCTCGGCTGTTGTCGTCGAGTCATCCTCCGATGAGTCATCACTGGGCCGGTAGTAGTTGGGCTGTAGGCACACTGCACTAGTAGTGTCTATACCGCGATAGTCCGGTACTGTGGTATTGGTGAAAGGAGTGTCAATAACGGTTTTCCAAGCCGGTGGTAGTATCCATCCACGATCACGGTTGAAATTGGGGTAGCGACTGATCTCGATAGCTTCCCGTACCTTACGTGGGATAAAATGTTTATCCCTCGCCAGTACGGAAACCTTATCGAATCTCAAATAATGCCCCGAGTCCTGGATGTGGGCGTGCTCTGCTACCGCCGAACGTACGGTATCCACATTTTTGACACTCCTTATGTGCTCCGAAATCCTGGTTGATACGTTGCGACGCGTCTCGCCGATGTAACATTTTCCACAGTCGCAGGGGATCCTGTAGACACCCGGACCGCTCAGTGGCTCTCTGTCTTTGGGTGACCTTAGCAGGCGTCGGAGTTGTGTTAGTGGGCGGAACATAGTTTTGATTTCGTATCTACGCTTCAGATAGTGACCGATTTTGTCGGTCACTCCCTTGACATATGGTAGATATACAGGCAACCGTTCCACTGTGTCTGCTCGTTTTCTCGCACCTGTTTTTATAAAGCGAGAACATTGACGCCAGTTGTATCCATTGTTTTCAAGGACTCCCCTTACGTGATCTAACTCAGCTTGGACGTACTGGGGGTCGCAGATACCTAGTGCTCTGTTTATCAATGTTCTCGGCACGGAGGCGAGATGGGACGGGTGGTGGTGGGAGTCCGCCTTTAGGTACCTGTCCGTGTGTGTTGGTTTCCGATATACGGTATGCGCCAACGTGCCATCTGGCTTTCTTATGACCCGGACGTCCAGGAAAGGTAGGCTCCCATCTTTCTCCTCTTCCACTGTGAAATTGATCTTCCTATGGACCGTGTTCAGGTATGACGTGAAATCATGAAGTGAGTCCTTTGTGACGATAGCGAATACGTCATCAACATAGCGCCACCAGTATCTAGGCTTCGTAGGAGCGTCTATCATCGCTGCATTTTCGAACCATTCCATAAATATATTGGCTGCGGTTCCCGCTATTGGCGATCCCATGGCCACCCCATCAATCTGCAAGAAATAGTCCCCTCGCCATACAAAATAACCGCTGTTCAGACAGTACCTAGTCCATTCAATGTACCGAGTAGGTAGGTTAGAGTGGAAAATGTTACATCGGCGAGACGCGTCGCAACGTATCAACCAGGATTTCGGAGCACATAAGGAGTGTCAAAAATGTGGATACCGTACGTTCGGCGGTAGCAGAGCACGCCCACATCCAGGACTCGGGGCATTATTTGAGATTCGATAAGGTTTCCGTACTGGCGAGGGATAAACATTTTATCCCACGTAAGGTACGGGAAGCTATCGAGATCAGTCGCTACCCCAATTTCAACCGTGATCGTGGATGGATACTACCACCGGCTTGGAAAACCGTTATTGACACTCCTTTCACCAATACCACAGTACCGGACTATCGCGGTATAGACACTACTAGTGCAGAGTGCCTACAGCCCAACTACTACCGGCCCAGTGATGACTCATCGGAGGATGACTCGACGACAACAGCCGAGCAACCCCTCGCACCCCTACCCGCACTCTTGGCGCCAGCCGCGCCGCCTGCGCCGGCCCCCAGCGCTCGTCAGGTGCGCGCGGAGAGGCGACGCGAACGTTGCGATCGGCCACCTCCCAGATGATGGGCATCGTACATGCCCGAAACTAGTCGGAAAATCCGACAAAAACCGCCGCGAGTACCAGCCGGTTAGTAAATATTAATAATGAATAACACTCGCGATAGTTTTCAAACTCAAACCTCTTTTTACGTTGGGGGTTAAAAAGTTTTACGATGTTCTCCCACGAAATTGTTAATTTAAGTTGTTTAATTTCTCTCGGAAAGCTTTGTTCGACGATACCCTTGCACACGCTCTGAAATATTTAATAAAAACGTTGCTCCCCATAAATGTATGCGCCCTCTTAAATTTTTTATTTATATGGTTTTAACTATACTAGTTTTGGCTATATAATAGGCAATAGTTTTATATAGTTGACTTTGAAGTATAAACTAGATTGGTTTAGTAGATAACAGTTAATAGCCTCTTGCAGCCGGACATAATGCCAAGCCCTATAGAGGGCATAATGCTGAACACTCGAGTTAGCATAGGCTAACTCGAGTATTCAGTACTCGAGTTAGCCTATGCTAACTCGATTGTTCAGCATTATGCCCTCTATAGGGCTCGCTTTGCTCAATCGAAAATATACTTTATTATAACTGGCCGCAAGGTTAATAACCAAGCCTAATTCAAGTGCTCTATTCAACCAGCGGACTATGCATCGGCGTCGCTCTAATCAGGAGCTCTAATAAATGTAAAAACAATACTTTTGTGAATTCTTCTGGCACGTGCGCACACTTCATTTAACAACGCAACTGAACTAGATATAAAACCTAAATCTGGCAAGATTTTAATATATTCTGCGTTGGTTCTGTATAGATATATTTATTTAACTAATTCTGCGTATCAAGAGGCGACGGCTTTAAAGCTTTCAGGGAAGTTGCATCATAAAATCATTCCTTCAATTAATGAAATCCAGGAATGCAGTTTATTCCGGCATGCCTTTTAGTATCGGCACGCATCCCATTTCAAAATGCAACATTGTATACGCATCTAACTATATAAAAGTTCACTGAAATGGTACGAGTATTTCTAATGAAACCATTATTTTACTTTATTACATGCTCATATATACCACTCGAAGCGGATACTGTCTCCGTTTAACTCGCAACATATAAAAGTCTATTTCTGGAAGAACAACATATTTTTGCATACCATATTTTTGGAGTCGATAAAAATAAATTTCGGTAAAGTGGAGTTTGTTCACCAAAACAAGGTTCAAACTTAGTGTTAATCAAAAAGTTCGCTGACCCTAATGGAATTTTCTACATTATTCATTACTAAACTCATATTAGAAAATAGCTAAAAGAGTGAAAGCTGCTTCTAGCTATAAAAAAAAGAAGGTGAAAAAAGAAAAAAATGATGTGTCAACCGATCCCAAAGTAAGATAACGGCAAGGAATTGTGATAATGGTCACCACCATTATCACAATTTCTTACCGTTACTCGTTACAGAAGAGGGTGTCTTCTGTTAGCCATAAATCATCTTAATTTAATTACATTATGTGATCTGCAAAAAGTATTAGGAACAGATAATATTTTACGTTGAAACGTGCTAACATATTTGACTATGTCCACTTATAAAAAATACTACTAGAAAAACTACAAGGGTATAATTTGGGAGTTTTCAAGTCAAGAGCGAACAGTATCTCCTAGATAAACATGTCACATCTTCGGCCGCATCAACACTTTCCATCAGGTGAGATAGTTGTCAAATGTTTGTCTTTAATGCATAAAAATAAAAAAAATCCGCATTGCACAAGCTTTTTAAAAACCGAGCGAATATAAACGCTGTATCTGTAAAGGCCCTTATTATACTTTCAAGCAGAGAAAATAAACTATTGTAAGCCTGAGATAACATGGATAATAAAGTCGTTTTTTATTTATGAAATCCATCGCTTGTTCTAACATCAAAAGAGAGAAACTATAAAAATACGGATCGTAATAGCTGAAGCCTCTGAAAATATATCGAAGTATTTTCCTTGATCGATCTTTATTTGCGAGGTAGGGTTGATATTGCTTTACTTATAGATTGGCTATAAAAAAAAATTCTTAATCAGTCTAAGTAATATTGACATTAAGGCAAAAAAATTGTAATCCTTAAACGAGTATATATTTTTTTTTTTTTTTTTCCAATATCCTGTACTAACTACGGGCCAATAAATTACCAATTGAGTTACCTATAAGCTCGATGTCTTGTAGGTAACTTTAGTTCTTTGTACATAGTTTTAGTTTAGTTTTAGGAAATATAGGCAATTGGCCCGTAGCGAGTATATTTGAACCAAACATAATATTCTAAATAGTGAAATGATTTTTACTGTGACGTCGCCACTAGTATCTCCGACATCGTCCTTTATAAATGTGTGAACTGTGACTAAATATTATTAATATGTCTCTTATAATTATATATTATAATAATTAATTGTACTATAAAAAACAAATAAACTGCAACACTTTAAACTGCAACACTTTAAACTGCATAATGAAGTTCGTTAAAAAATAACTTAATCAAGGTTAATTGAATGTATTAAAATATTTAAATTTAGATCTATTCTAACCCAAAAATTAATGACCGTATGCTGGACATAATCAGGTGAAATACCAAAAAAATGCACAAAACGAAATAAAAATAGGTAAATAAGGACGATTTCTGTACTAATATTTGTTTTTACATATACGTTTATTTTATTTATATTCCTTTTTAAAATACCATCTGCGGGCCCCGTTAGGCCCATGCATAAAAAAATGTTTATCGATCTTTATAAGTCTAATTTTGATACCTATTATTATTTTTCTTCATAATATTATATGTCACGTTTTTTTTCTATAAACGCAGGCTGAAACAATGAACTGCTTGTTGGCTTAGTTGGGTGGCTTTCGCCTTCTAAGCACTCCGTATCAGGTTCGATTCCCGACTGAAATACAAGTTTACTCCTCAAGGAAATGTGTGCTTCTGGTTCTGGTTGTGATTACGTGCGTGATATGAATGTTTCCGGCACTCACGACACAAGTCATCAAACTTAGTGAGGCTGTGAATGTGAAAGCGTTTATGTAGTATATCAGTTATGAAATAAATAAAAGGACTGGTGTAACTGGACTTCGCGGCTATGTCTTAAAAAAGACAGTAAATATAAACAAAATTAAAAAATACGTCCGGAATAAGCAATAAATTCCAATTAGTCTCATCATTGAAAATTTATGGACTCTTAACGTTAAAAATGCTAATATATTGACAATTAAATCGAAAATATTGTCCACATGAGATAGCAAAACGAATGGTGGGAGTCAAGAGCGGTATATCAGTCAGCAACGAGAGCCGAAATCAATAGCACATGGTGCGCCTGCTGATTATCTAACGAGTCTCCGATATTTACCGAGGAGGGTTAACATTACCGGCTATACAAACACATCCTAAATCTGATTCACATCATTGTTTAACGATTAAGCGAAGAATCCATTTGTGACTTTTCTTTTCATCTCACGTCTTCCTCCAGAAATAGTACTAACAATACTCGTAAAAGCCTTGTTTAGTTTAGTTTTAATTTTTGACAAGTTGAAGGCCTTTTAAGATAAACTATACTGAAGTGTTGCGATTCTTCGTTTTCTTCAAGTGCCTCTCCTTTACAGAAGGTTGGCAGGCATCCTTTTGAACTTATCTTTGTCTAGGGCTAGCCTGAACTGTTATTCTGGACACTTTAATCCAATCCATTGCCTGATGTTTCTAAACCAAGAGAGTATATGTCTCCTTACACTTCATTTCGATTCTATAATACTTAAGGTGTCTAATTGAAGATTTCAAACTACTATATATTTTTGCGTAGCTAGCCTTGCATGCAAAAGCATACGGATTTTATTAGGATTTTGTCCTCCACGATAGATTATTTTTATGTAATTTTTTTTACCATAATTTATTATTTATTTATTCTTGCACGTTTCAAAATGTTGTTTTCTAAAAGCATCGACGTCCAAATTGATTGCGTAATTTCTTGCTATCCAAAGTTGTCTGGTCGTTTTCAGCAAGATGACTGCATCTTTTTACACTTACTTTAATTAAAAAAAACACTGTTTTTATTACAATCACGAGTAAGTTGATGAATATAGTTTATCGATGTATCTATTATATTTTAATTGGAAACGTAAAAAAATCCGTGGAATTAACAACTTGGTTATATGTGTCTGGCGAATTAAACTTTAGCAGTAACGTTACATCGACCAAAGAAGACTAACAAATATTATGCAATGTCACTCAAACTAGTCAGCAGATCATGGTTGAAGAAACTAATTTTGCATTCACGTAGGAATTTCAAAATACCAACACCGGAATAAATATATTCAGAGTTTGCGGCACCCCTGGGCTCTGAGTTATGTTTTATATTTTCCGCTAGCTTGGCGAAATGCATTTTACCTGTGCTGGTGTAGATTTACGTACTCACGTGCCCAAAATGGCAAGGATTATACCGAATCCAGACACATTTACTGGCCACAGGTCAGTGGGTAATATATATTTATACTAGCTGTACCTGGCATGCGTTGGAATGCCACATAAAAAAAAAGTGTTTTACCCCTTTCATGTTTATGGTTGCTTCTATTACTTTAATACCATACTAAAGTTTGCTAAGGTAGGTATTTACAAAGTCCGACTGACGTATGAGAAAATGATTACTTTTTTAACGACTTCCCAAAAAAGGAGGAGGTACTCAAGTAAACTGTATTTTTTTTTATGTGTGTGTTATTTCATAACTTCTTTCCACGTGAACTGATTTCGAAAGTTTTTTTTTAGTTTGATAGATGTTGCTTTCCAATTGTTTCCATTTAAATTTGATCAAGATCTGATCAGTAGTTCTTAAAATATCGTCAATGATGCGAATTCTGTGGATTACATTGAAGATGTTCTCTTTTTTTAAACGACTTCAAAAGCTACCTCATAACTTCTTTCGTTGAAAACCGATTTTGATGATTATTTTTTGTTTGAAAGCTGGTGCTTTTCATGTGGTTCTAATGAAATTTGATCAAGATCTAAATTTTAGTTTTTGAGTTATCGTCAATAATGCGTGGCAATACATTAAATCTGATCAAGGTTCCGAAGATAAAGCGGTGAAGTCGGTTTTTGAAGCTTTGCTTGCGTTTAATTACTATAGCGAATTTGTCGATGTTTTAATAGTTTCTATTATAGTTATAGTGTAATTCAAGCGGACACTGACGAAGCTCGAAGTTGATAATTTCAAGTGAGGTATATATATATATATATATATATATATAAGTAGTTCTTAACGCTTTCCTAATTTTTTAGAGTTCCCTACCTCAAAAGGAAAAAAACGGATCCATTATAGGATCATTTTGTTGTCCGTCTGTCTGTCTGTCAAGACTTTTTTTCTTAGGAACGCGTGGAGGTATCAAGCTAAAATTCATATCAAATACTCACATCCACTGTCCCTTAAAGCTGTGAATATATCAAACTTCTAAGCCAAGGCAATCAAAAGATACAGCCGTTTATGCTGCAAATTTTCGTCACTCGCAAGGGAATCAAAACCTACAAGGTACTTTCCTTGAACTCAGAATCTTTTATTTGGTACGAAGCAACGTCTTATATAGCACAAATAAAGGAAAAATTTCGAAAAGCATGCATGTTTAGTTACATCATATAATCATTTCATTTAACAATAAAAATACCATAACTTTTACTTATATACCTACAGGTTTATACTGAAGCCTCGCAGGCACGCAATTATAACTGACAGACATTGTGTTGATGATGACAATATTTATTTTATCGAATTAAGAGTGGTGTACGAGGACTGTTTATCAATAAAGGTAGCAAGCCAGGCGAACCCCAATTGTTTTCAATTAAATGTGAAACTTGTCTTATACACAGTAGTCTTAGCGAGCTCAAACATAATGAACAGGTCACAACACCACGAGCGAAACTAACTTAACTGAGCTTAGCTGTGTCGTCTGTTAATACTTTTGTTCACCGTGTTACAAAAGGCTATTGCGGCATTTTATTTGGACTGACTTAACTAATAATAAAATAAAATATACCTGACGATCTAAGCTAATATTGTGAGCAATGTCGTCTTTTACCCCGAGCTGCTTTATAGTGCGTTGTATGAAAAACTGGTATCTACTGCCAGCGCTGCTTTGCGCGTGGTAAGGCATATATTTTTAGCTGGCATTGCTTAGCTCAACCAGTTTTATAGCTCGCGTGTACAAAGCCAAGTGAGCTAAGCTGTGCTAAGTTTTTCGCTCGTGTGACCTACGTTTTAGGACGCTTTATGAAAGAGCATCCTACTAATATTATAAAAAGCCGAAAGTTTGTAAGTGTGTGTAAGTATGTTTGTTCTCTTTTCACGCTTTAACGGCTGAACGGATTTGAATGGAATTTGGAATGTACATAGATTATACCTAGGAGTAACACGCGGGGCACGGCTAGTGCTTTATATATTACTAGCCGTGCTCCGCGGCTTCGCCTGCTATTATCAAGTTAAAAAGTAGCCTATGTGTTAATCCTAGGTATAATCTATGTACATTCCAAATTTCATCCAAATCCGTTCAGCCGTTAAAGCGTGAAGAGGGAACAAACATACTTACACACTTACACACTTACACACAAACTTTGGGATTTATAATATTAGTAGGATAGGATTAAGCAATTACTGTATTTGCTACTTACTTTCATTCCCAAAATTAGCTAGAGGCAGTTTAAATAATTCTTAGTATCTTTTGATAGTATACGAACGTGGGTTTTTTATTCTCGATTGGCAAGCATTTGACCACTATCTCACCTGATAGAAAGAGAAGATGTAACTTGCTTGCCTAGAAGATATCTATTCACTCTTGACTTGAAGACTCCCAGATTATACCGTTCGGGGAACAAAGTCGCTGGTAATGAGTTCCAATCTTCGCAGTAGGGATGATAAACGTAAAAGCGAAACGCTTAGAAAAATTAGAGTCTTTTTGATCTTTGTTTTGTCCACAAAAATTGTAAAATTATGATCAATAAAGTAGCGTGCGGGAAAAGGGCATGATTGAACATTTTTGGAAATAATGTACAAATATTATCCCAAAAATAGGTATAATAATTATGTGTTAGCATGTGAGTTTGTTCCGCTTGGTATTCATATGTATCTTTAATAAAACCGGCCCACTGCGAGCCGGACTCGCGCACGAAGGGTTCCGTACCATTATCTATATATATAAAAAAATCAATGCCACTTTTCGTTGTAATTTTATAAGTTAAGAACGGGCTAATCTATCCAAACCAAATATTTAGGCTTTGTTCGAACTATTTAGTAGATGGTTTATGTGAACTTTGCACAAAATCGGTTGAGCGGTTCTTCAATTATCACATTTTTTCCCACTGAAAATTGCACCCTGGTGAAGCCGGGGCGGATCGCTATTTATCTATAAAAAATCAAGATTGTTGTAGGAAGCCCCCTTAAATATTTATTTTTAGTATTTGTTGTTAAAGCGGCAATAGAAATACATCTAGTGTGAAAATTTCAACTGTCTAGCTATCACCGTTCTTGAGATACAGCCTGGTTATAAACGGACGGACGGACAGCGCACTCTCAGTAATAGGGCCCTTTTTTACCCTTTGGGTATGGAACCCTAAAAATGACCAATACAAGAGAACTAAATGCTATATTTTTTTATTTTATAAAGCTGGAAAAACTCAGCAGTAACAACTCTAAATAACGCTATATAAAATTCTCGAACTTTCTTCTAGTAGATCGATAATTACCGTGACCTACAAACACCTAAAACTCAAATTGAAAACATAACGAAGAATAGTAGAAGCCCTAAAAATCTGTTCAAAGTCCCTTAATGCTTTAACTTATAGTATAGCAGTCTGTTTAGGTGTGTCATTACTGCGAACATTCCGAATACACTGTGTTAATCGAGATTTTTATATCGAGCCTTGAGCTTTTAAAGCTCGAAAGAGCGAATGTTCGTAGCCAAACGCTCGCTATTCGCGAGCGCTTGCAATGAAAATTCATTTTACGAGTTGAAATGGAGAAACATTCTTTTTTTAAAGCCCTTTGAAGCTCGGAGAACAGTCGATATTTTCTAGAAACTTCCATAAATAATAGGAAACTGAATTCAATCAAGTAGAAACAATTTACTTTATCAAAATGGTACATTTTATTGTAGGTACATAGTTGGCATTCCTAAAATTATATCAAAAGTGCCGATCTTTAGAATTATTAAGTATTTGTTTGAAACAGAATTTTAAAATGAAGTTAGAAAAGTGTGTTTTGTAAAAACGTCTTAGGTCAAATCTTTACCTTAATTAAAAGATTTCGTTATAATAAATTTGACCAAGTGTAGAAAAATCTTTGAGATAACTAGGTTCTTGAGAATTTACCGTTTATTTGCTAATGAATTTGAAAAAAATAACAAAACAAAAGAAAAATACCAATTTTTTTTTTTATTTATTATAGGCAAACTTTTGACCACTATCTCACCTGATGGTAAGCGACGATGTGGTCGACGATGGAGCAAGCTTGCCTAAAAGATACCTATTCACTCTAATTATATTTATATTTTTAAAAATTTATTTTTAAAAGAAATTATATTTTTATATTTTTAAAATTATCTAATTTATATTTTTAAAAGAAATCATATTTTTATATTTTTAAAAATATCTAATTTATATTTTTAAAAGAAAAATACAAACAATATTTATAAGAGGCAGATTTTTTGTAAATTAAAAAAGAGACATCGCACCGTGGAGCAGTTAGACTCATTGTCCATGTCTTTGTTCCTACCGTTATAATCTACAAGTTTTCAACTCTAGAATGAAAAGTATCTGTTTTTTTATTATGATTGAGAGACGAAACGAGCAAGTCTCTCGTCTGATGGAGCACTGCACTCGTCACACTAAGTTATTAAAATAACGATCATGCAACAACTGCGGCTTCAAAATATATTTCTATCAGGTGAGATGTAGTGGCTTGCTTTTCAAGCATAACATAGTATAGTTAGCGTTTTGGCTTAGCTGTAAGCTAATTATAGTTTGAATAAATAAATAAATAAATAACAAAGTCTCAAATATTACTAGCATCAACTATAAACTAACATTTAAAATTTAACATAAAACACCATAACATAAACACTTTCACAGCCTAAAATTATAATATAACATACGCACAATACCATAAACGCTTTCACACTCACAGCCGCACACTAAGTTCGATCACTTGTATCGTGAATATCGAAAACATTCATAACATATACACAATCACAATTAGAACTAGAATCACAAAATTTCCTTGAGAAGAAACCTTTTGTTCCCCCCGGGAACTGAACCCAAAACCCCAGTTACGGAGAACACGGACTAACTAAGCCTAAGGGCAGTTCAATGAGCAATAAATCGGGTGTAATATGTTTGAGTAATATGAACTGACACTGCTTCCTACAACACTGTAACTATTATTAAAGCAAGAGGCAGGGATTCTACAAGTCTAAGTAAATAAAAATGTTCAAATAAAGTATATGTATTTGTAATGTTTCCAGTATCTAGCCACAAATTTTCGAACTTACTGTGGGTCTGTGAGTGTGAAAGCGTTTATCCCACTAATATTATAACTGCGAAAGTTTGTGCGTAAGTAAGTACTTGTTTGTTTTCTCTTCACGCCGTAACTGCAGAATTGATCTGAATGAAATTTGGAATGCATAGCTTAAATACGGAATTAGCACACATGCTGCTTTTATGTGGGCGAAGCCGTGAGCTACAATTAGGTCTTGTATAAATTTACTTTTTAAACAAATAATCCAAAAACACTGATTTTATTGGGTTATGCCACTGCGCTCCACGGCTATTCTCAAACGATTGAATGTCCATACTTTGTATCCACTGGGCTCCACCGAACAAAAATTAAAGTTATATTTTCAGTCGACATTGCTCAATGGAAATTTTAGTACTGTTAGCAAAAGAATTGTCGGGTTTTTAGTATGTGAGTTTATCGGCATTTTCATCGTGACGTTGTACCCTATTGAGATTTGAACAATAACTACTTCAACAAAAACAATTATAAAAGTTGGACAGATATTATAAAACTTCAAGGGTGGGGTTAATTTTACTAACTTATTTGGAATGACGTTTATATTATATTTCATAATTTATCTAGCTAAGTGAAGTCACTGATTGAACTATGAAGCATCAACAGTGTGTATGTCCGTTTGTCCGTTCGTTTATCGTCAGTATGTAGGCATAAAGCTCCTAATCTTATATCATCATCATCATTACGTCATCTTCGCAGTAGGAAGACTTATATAACTTTATATATGATATGATTAATAATATATTTAATTGTTTATAGGTTCTAGTAAAATATATTATTAAAATAAATATATTAATAAATTTCTTATTTCTAAAAATTTCAGTACCTATAATTAGAATTTAATTTGTTCTTATCCTATGTGTTTAGGGTGTCAGCTACCTCCATACTAAATTTCATCAAAATTGGTCCAGCCGTTTGAGCGTGAAGAAGTAACAAACATACAAACACACTTTCAAACTTTTGCCTTTGTAATTAATATAAGTGTGATTGAAAGATATTAAACCCTCTGTTCTCCTCATTAATCCTGTCTGTTATCTACCTTCTCCCTCATAAAATACCATGCCTATTGAAGCATAATTTCAGTTGTTATGATTGGTCGTTGCGCAGTTGACGCGGACATAGTTGCATCAGCCAATCATAAACACGAATTTGCCAATTACAAGCATCCTCAAAACCTCTTCTTTGCTTCACTTAGAATTGGCTAGTAATTTTTGCAAAAAATAAGCCTTTATCAAAATTTGTTACAAACATACCCCTTTGAAAACATAGGTAGACTCTCATACAAACCCACACACATTCATATTTAAAAAATTGTGTTGCGATAGTGATTGTAACAATTATCAGTTCAAAAACAAAGACTGGATGATATAGAAGTAACAGCTTGTAGAACATGGGCAGTTAATTCAAATGCTTACTTACAGCGCCAACGTAGAATATAATTATTTATTAACGAAATACAGTAAGACAGGCTTGTGCCAAAATTCAATTTAGGGTAGTATATACCTAAGGGACATGATATACAGGATGCTAAGAATATAAAATGTATGGAGTCCTTGGTATACAAAGCGGTCGAGGCGAGCGGCCGATCGGCGGGCGTGCGGCTAGCGCGCGCCCGCGGCGCTTCCTTCGCGCTACCGTTTTGTATAATAGAATCTTCAGAGCGCCCTTGGCGCGCGCCTTGGGCCTTTCCCTTTGTCTACCTTAAGCTTTGATTACCAATTTGTAAAAAGTTCAT
This sequence comes from Lomographa bimaculata, assembly GCA_948107665.1. Lineage (NCBI taxonomy): Eukaryota > Metazoa > Arthropoda > Insecta > Lepidoptera > Geometridae > Lomographa > Lomographa bimaculata. The sequence continues at coordinate 13,139,219 of OX403599.1, forward strand.
ATGTTCTGCAAAATATCTTTAACACTTTCACACTTAAAGCCCCTAACATAATTTTATGTTACGTATTTTTTCCAGCACTTTTATTTAGTAAAATTGCACTCCTACTGAGTAAAGATCCGATACCCAAAGCGTAGAAAGCAATAATTTCTACCAACAAGATCAATTAAATTTGTTACTTTAAAAGTTGTAATATTGTTTTTGACTTAGTGAAGAGAGGTCTCTGTACTAGTTCGGGTGTTCAGCCATTTTTCGTCTGTCTGTCTTTCTTCCAGAGGCTTATAGCTTCTAAAGCCATCAAAATGAATATTTCAAATTCTCACACACATAACTAAACTGTGAATCTTAAATGCTAAAGTAGTGTACTACTAGTAGAGTACTTTATTTCAATACGTATATAAAAGTATGATGTCAAATTTAAATCATACCCTTACATATCAGCAAATGTCATCGATATAAAATCACATAAATTTTAACTGAACCTAATCGATTCTACTTACAACTGTAACTTTTAGGCGATATCACAGAAAATAAATAGATATAAATGGGCTTGAGGGCCGTGGAAATATAAACGTGACGTATTTCAAGTGATAAAGGTTCAAAATCATTAAACCCGTTTCAATAAGATAGTTTCTAAGGGACCTTTATATATTCTTTCACTTGCGTAGGCAAACCAAATTGGCAATCCCCCAGGGTATTGAAAATTGATATAATCTGCGATTTGATACCTCGCTTCAACTTTATAAGTGTGCGTATAATCTACTCGCATGATCGTCTCTATTAAGTGTCAATTGGTATTTATAAAGGTTTCTTCCAAAGGGAATTATTTTATGCCAAGAATTTTATCACTAAGATTTTTGATAAGTTTAGCATCGAGTTCATTGACCAAATAAATTTAAAGTAAGCTCACAAAATTAAATATAGACTTCACTTGCATGTAAACGTCGAAGCAATTCAGCTACTCGATCCCTATAACATGATGACAAGACTCAATCCAGCTCATGGTGACAAGACTGAATAGAACAAAGGTTTTAAATCTGCATCAAAGACGTCTACTCCTAGGAGCAGTAACCCTTCACAACGTATGTCATAATAAGTATGATTGCATGGAACTAACGAATAAGCTATGTCATCTATGTATCAACGCACGGTGCGATCGGGTAGGTTGTTCGCCACGTCCTCGTGTCAAACTAATGCCGATTTGCGAGCCCCTTTACATCAACTAGTCAAAAGTTATAATACTCACTTCGAGCACTTCGAGCAGTTGACGTCTTTGCATTGTCCGCTTCCAAGTTTCGCAGATTAATTATAGATGCCATTCTTGAAATGTAAATAACTTAACATGCATACTACCTAATCTTTTGACACACAAAAGGATATATATTTTTTCTTGCGTTTGAAGTACCTACAGCACATAAAAAGAAAACCGGATCACTGCTCATTTAAACATTAACATCATTGTAACCTGTGGATAATGTAGTAGGTTTTGTGCATTCAAATACCTTATATAAATTTATTACCAATGTATAAATAGTTTAAGTGTACAATTGTTTTTTGTCATAAATAAAATAAAATAAAAATTAAACCATTTTAATTGTTAAGTGTTGGTGTGTTAGTGTAGTACAGTGTTTTATAAGAGCTGTTCGAGAACATAATAATATGAACAAAGTGCGCCTTAACAGAGACACAAAGAAAAGTATCAATGGACACATTCTTGAATACTTATTTAAATCTAGCAGATTTAAATGTATGTTACTAAATTGCCTAATTTTGGGAAGATTGTAATAAAATTATTCCCTATTGTATCTATCTATAACTATCGCTATAGTGCCTTATATCGGTGAAAAAAGATAATTAGAAATGTTTGACGAAATTTCGATAGAAGCGGGATTTGAATCCTGCATCTTTGGAGCACCAGTCCAACGCCAAAATTAATACATTTCAGAACAGATCAGGCGAGTACGACCAAATGCCTCATGAATGTTATCATGGTGGTTGTTACCTTCACCGCAAACTCAAGCCTGTCAGAAATTCGAATCGATGACTACCCGATCGGGAGACGACCTTACTACAACGGCAATTTTTTTTTTCTTTTTTCCATTATCACCTTTTTTAATTAAATATAGGCAAACTTTTGACCATTATCTTGCCTGATATTCTCGCTTCGTCTGCATTTATGCAATGTCTACCACATAGCGGTGTCGCTTAGCAGTTTGTCTGCTTGTCCGATGATTGAATGAGAGATAGAGAAACTAGATCGTGCATTTGATCTTTAACCTTAAACTAACCGCTTGTCTGGTTGGTTACGCAGGTGCCTTTAAGCACCAGGTATCAGGTTTGACTCCCGGAGGAAACATAGGTTTTCCCAAAGAAAATTAGTATTTCTGCACCCTCGAAACAATTCGCCGATTTTAGGGTGGAGCTGTGAGTGTGACAGCTTTTATTTTAGCATTTATAAACCGACAGTTTAATCTAAAATTGTAAATTAAGATGTGACCATTATTACTTAGCTCAAGTCTAAGGAGCACTTCGAAAAGCTGTTCGGGACTAGCACTGCAGATGATTGGTAGGCGTTACGCTTGCTATCAAGCAACTTACTGCTTGTTTTTGCATAAAAAAGTATATCAGTTTGGCATAACAGTAACACTTACACAAAAAGTTATATATTTCAGTCCTTTTCTCAAATCTACTCCCATTCAAATATCAAAGTTCATCACGACAAAATCCGATAAATTAATTAAAAGTACTTATTACAAAAAAATGAATTCCGTATTGTGACAAGCGCAATTGGTAACACTGTAATGTAAATACAATTAAAGATTGTAGGTTGACATAAGTCCCAACCAATTTGTTTATTTATTTTAGCTTCACAATTTATAGTGACTGTGTTCATTTAATCAATCTCTATTAAATTTATCACTTTAATCTCTATTACTATATATTTTTCAATGGTTAATTATCTAGTTCATAAAACTAGCATAAGTCAAAAGTTCCAATCAAAGTCACGTAAGTAGTGTATGATCCAGTAATTGTTAACACCCCTATTAAGTTCAAACCTGATGTTATCGTTGCCGAAAACATTCACATCACATACACCCAAAACCATAATTTGAAATGCCCCTTGGCTAAGTTAGGTGTGCGTTCGCTTTCTAAGCAGCGGGTTCGATTTCCGGTGAAAAAACTAGTTTTCTCCCTAAGGGAAATTTGAGTTAATGGTTCTGGGTGTAATTGCGTGTGTGATATGAATGTTATGTAAGGAGTAGAACTCATTACCCACGTCTTTGTTTAATCTGGGTCTTCAAGTCAAGAGTGCATAGGTTTCTTCTAGGCAAGCATGCTACATCTTTGGCCGCATCTTCACTTTCCATCAGATCACATAACAAGTCATTGCACTTAGTGCGGGGCTGTGAGTGTATTTATGTTTATGTATAATATGTTTGAAAACACATTTTTTTCGGTAGAGAAAAATTGTATTTTCACCGGGTATCGAACCCGATACCCGCTACTTCAAAGGCAGACGCCAACCAACCAGTCCAACGTGCAGTTCAAAATTTTCAACCGTTAAAATTCAAATTAAAGAAACTTTACTAGAACTTGTATTTGATTAGAACGGTAACGAAAAACCCGTAATTCATTTTTCTGATTCCCCTACACTCGTACTCGTTCACGAAATTTTGGAAAATAAAATTTGTTGTAAAAACACGAGCTTGATTAAGACTCACGTTGAAATGGACACTGGCAGACGCACTAAAATTCAAAACACCGCTTCATGACAGCTGTCAGAATCAAACGTTATCACATACGACCATCGAGATAAAAGACAAACATTGGGTTTTGCCGCGAAATTGAAACAATGGCGTTGTTAATTTTGTATAATTTTCCAATACCTTTGATTCTTCGAGTGTTAATGTGTAATAATTGTGGATTATTAACCGTTAATAATTAGTTAACGTGCATAAGTGTAGGCAAATGATACCAAGTTGAAAAACGTGATTTTCGCCTTCGCTCCGAAAATAGAAGTTCTAGTAAAGTTTCTACCACTTAACTAGGGTATGACTTGACTATGATTGGACCTTCAGGACCTACTCTTTTACTTGACTTTGACTGTGACTTGTGAATACATTTGAAATATACCTATTATTACTTGACATTAGCTAAATGCACAAGATTGCGAAGCCAAAATTATAAGAAAAAAAGACCAACCTTATGTTATATACAACGATCAATGACCATTTAACATGACTTCGCCGACCTTGACAGTTGTTATGGTATAAATACTTGATTAACTTCTTCTAGGTAAGCATGCTTCATCTTCGGCCGCATCATCCCTTTCCATCTGGTTAGATAGCGGCCAAATGCTTTCCTATCTAACACTAAGAATCTTTGTTCTGACATATTGATCCACTGACTGACTGACTTATAGACAACGCACAGCTTAAACCGCGCTGGTTGTAAAGTCTTGAATCGAGTTTTGCCGCGAAAGTGAAAAAATGGCGTTGTTGATTTTGTAAACTTTTCCAAAACCTGTGATTCTTCGAGTGTTAATGTGTAATAATGGTGGATTATTAACCGTTAATACTTAGTGAACGTGCATTAGTGTAGGCAAATCATACAAAGTTGAAAAACGTGATTTTCACCTTCGCTCCAAAACTCTAATAGAAGTTCTAGTAAAGTTTCTACCACTTTACTAGGCTAGCATGACTTGACTACGACAGGACTTTGACTCTTTTACTTGACTTTGACTGTGACTTGTGACTAGGACCTATAATATGAAATACACTTGAAATATATTATCACTTGACACTGGCTAAATGCACAAGATAGCGAAGCCAAAACAAAGGAAAAAGAAAGTCTTGAAATTTTGAGACTACTAGGGTACTATTAGAAATTAGCACGTAGTAGTGTATCTATTATTATAAATTAGCATTTGGGTGGCTCATTTAAATAAAAAAGATATTATTCATTTTTTTGAGCAGCAGTCCGCATTAATGTGGTGCAATGGGGAATGAAAGTCATCAAGTCGTCACTTCTCCTCAGGTGAGATAGTGATATTATATATCCAGCTTAAAAAAAGTTCCTAAAAAGGAAGTTTTAGTGTAAAATGTATCTAAATAGTAATGATAATTTTATTAATAAGTAATTACAATAAATTAGAAATAGCTAACGAATTAACTTAATTAACGCGGGTGAAGCCGCGGGACACGGCTAGTCTGGTATAAAAAAGCATTAGTATAGAATCACGAAATCCTAATAAAGTACCTACGTTTAATACTCGACTATATTCGTAAACAAAGAAGTAGCTAATTATGGGTTATCCCGCTGTGTCACTGCAGTTACGCCAAAAGGAAATTTCATTCGTTGCCATCTAGTTTGGCAACCTAGTTAGGCTACAAGAAAACGCCCCCTTTTTTGGAATGTCCCAAGGTATTTTAGCCCGACGTAGTGTGTTTTTTTTTTGGCAATAGATATTATAGCAAGTAATACTTTAAAAAGATTTTTTTAAATCAAGGTTTTATCGGTTGTAATTAAAAAAGTCATATAACTAGATAACTTGTAAAGTGAGAGCCCAAACTCGGTGGGTTACTTAGTTCTAAATGTTCAGTTCAGAAGTTCCTATGGCCATCTTCCGTCTCGTTCATCAGACCAGCTCCATTGTACCATGTCATTCTACTGTCACCGAAGATACATAAGCATACTAAATTTGAGTCCAATCGGACATCGGGAAGTAGGATTTATTTACCTTACAAGATTTGATTCCATACTGACAGACAGACAGTGAAACTAAATAAAAGCATAAAAATATACAGCGAGTGAAGTGCTGAAAACTGTATAAATAAGTTAAAACTGTATGACTTGGTAAAAATATGTATCATGTACCCAAACAGTATGAAAGAAAATACCTTTCCAAATAATATTTCTAAAACTAAGAGTACAAATAAGTGTAATTTTTGGCTGTTTTTTTTTCTCTATCTAGTACTTTGAATGAAGTAATATTCAATGATCTGCTACATTTTTTGCTTTGTTAATAGATTAAGATATTGTTTTATTTTAATATATTTTTGTGAAATTAAAATTACGGAGTCTTTTTCTTTGTTTTTTTGTATTTGTATTTCATAATTTTGATTCTGTAAACCACAAAACGATATTCAGCTATTATTTACCACGCAAACTACATCACCTCTCACGTCAAAGTTCTGGTACGAGTGATGATAGTTTGCAAAACCTTGATTTTATTTTATTTTTCTTCCATACATTGAAAGGAGTAAATATATGGATCCATAACAAATTATAGAAAAAAATCGTAACTTGTACAAGATCATAATTATTTGTAGTACGTACAGAAAGCACATTAGTCGAAAACAACGCTCGTTATTTTTGAGCAAAACATTTAATAATAATAAGAACATTTGTACTTTAATAAATTGAGTAAGCAATTACATCAAAAAGAAATGTTGTTTTCGTCGTGGATTATTTATCAAAATATTCATTTTTATAGCTGGCAACTAAAACTGTTCAAATAAAAAACAAATGTAATTATTCTGCGAATCCATTATATTTTTCTATGTCACCGTCATTCTTTAAATACAATCATATGTGTTTACACAAATGGTTCAAAAGTAAACTAAACTTGGACTGTCTACGTCGTACATTAACGATTTTATTGAAATTATTTGGATAAATCGAAATAAATGGTTTTATTAATTCGGCTTCTCTATAGTTTCCAATATTTTGTTCAAAAAGTAAAGACCTTGTTCGATGTTACAAAAGAAAACATGAATCCTTGTACTTCATACAATAATTGTCAAAAACTAGACACTAAAATTTCCTCCGCAAAAAATACAGATAGAGGAAAACAAAAACATCTCATTCATACATACCTATTCATATGTTACAATTATAGAAACAAAACGTGCCCTTGAATATTCTACTTCCTAAAATAAAAAAACTTACTTGCATATTCCTCGTATTCTGCCAATTTTGGAAACGATATTTTCCACTTAACTGTCACAAACAATAAGTTCATTCACACTTATAATAAAGAGTCATCGAAATTTAACTTTAACTCGCGCGGTTCTGCGTCCTTTGGCGCACGACAATACGTAGCGGCGTCTGGAGTTGAACTGAATATAGTCTCTACTGAAACTCTGAAAGGATCCGCATGAGTCAATGTAAAGAGTCCTTTATTATTAAATTGATGTTACTTCTCGGATATTATCGTACAAAATCAATGAATTGATGCAACTTGGTACATGAGGAGGTTTTTGAAACGAATAATTTATAATACTTACTGTATTGGTTGTAGTGACCTAAGAGGTCGTTGTTACTCAGCAGTACACGCTCGGAAAAGACCAATATAGTGCTGGGGACCAAGATTCACTGGGTGACTGTTGTCTTAGATTTAAGTTATTATATATAGTTAGAACCTTCCTGATGTAGGTACCTACACTTTGTTAATACATATATAACATTATATTATTAAATTAGAGTTTGTTAAATCGTGCTAGAACGCTGGAACGTAGAGTGTGAAAAGTGTTCATAGACAAATATTAAAGATAAAAAAAATATTTAAATGCTTGATTTTTCGAATATTTCATTCATTTTCGACTGTTTCAATATGATCTCTTCTTTTAGTTGTATATTTTCTATGATTTTAGTAATTTTGCAATATTGATATTGTGGGTAATCTGTCTATGATAGATTAAACAGACTGGACTCTATTTAAAAACAATTCGTAAAAAAAAGAACACGTGCAATAATGTAAGTTAGGTACAATTATATAGTATATTTATCTAATACCTTTAAACGAGCAGTACTTATATATATATAATATATATAATCCGAAACAGCTTCAACGATTTTCATGAAATTTAGTATGCATGTATGTTTCGGGGGCGATAAATCGATCTAGCTAGGTTTCCTTTTTAGAAAAACGTCATTTATCAAAAAAAATCCGATCAAAACTCGGTCAGGTCCAGGGCGAAATATGAACAATACCTTCAACTCATCTTGCCACAGGAAGTCCGAAGCTGTGTTTGCCTTGTCATGGCCACCACTCTGTTACACCTTGCTCCAGCTGTCGTAATCTCGCCTAGCCATTTGTTCCGCCCATATCCATTTTAAGTCCCATTTAAATTTTTCCGACGCTTTGAACTAACAAAATGCTGAAGGTTTTTTACTGTTTGTTACGTTTCAGTTTTATATGTATTCGATTCGATAAATTTATTTCTTTCTATGGCCAGATTCTTTGCTGAGACAAATAATGCACTCATACTTACATTTTACCTTTTTTAGTTGCAATATTCGAATGTGTCCTTTTTGTAGTACATATATACATTTTGTGTTGGTTACTTCAATAACTTAAGCTAAGTTATTATAGACTGCAATTTACACAACGATACACACCTGCCTTACAGTTGTATACCGCGTGAATTTTGTTGAAATTATTGTTTCAAACATGATATAAGTAGAATAAACCTTTATCTAGAAGACGGTGGATTTTAAACATTTTAATTTTCTTTTTTCTGGCCTTGAAATAATTTGACCTGATTGATATACACAAGGACACAACTTTTTACAATACAAATGATTTAATTTAAAAGTGTACTGTTTAGAAAAACTAAAGTTGTGTGTTGTATTTTTATTATAAATGGAAATTATAATGTGTCGGCTATTACTAATGTTTTTAAATGAGTTTTGTGTTATGTATTGTTCTACTGTACTGGATTTCATAGTATTATTATTTCTTATTTTACAAGTGTTATTAATGTAATTTATTGTAAAAAAGCGTGATAATATTGCTTACAATTAAACTATACAACTACACATTTAATTTTATGTATAACTTAATTAATTTGCTTTGAAAAAGTTTTGATCTCTGCCTTTGTTGTTATTAATCCACACTTTGATAACTTTAATAAAAACAATACAATATGTAAATATATGCAAAACCTCGTTTCAAATATACTCACATATTCATACGCTTTGTGATGGACAACCTAATTTTTAAGCACAAAAGTCGGGTTCAGGGTTGTTGCCATTTAATCATCAACTACAGTCACATTAGCTATAGCAACGCAATCAGATCCATGTTTTTTTTCTTTTAATGTTGGCTTCGCAATCTTGTGCATTTAGCCAGTGTCTAGTAATAATATATTTCAAGTGTATTTCATATTAAAAGTCCTAGCCACAAGTCACAGTCAAAGTTAATTAAAAGAGTCAAGGTCCAGTCATAGTCAAGTCATGTCCTAGTTAAGTGATAGAAACTACTAAAACTTCTATTGGAGTTTTGGAGCGAAGGCGAAAATCATTTATTTCAACTTGGTATCATTTGCCTACACTTATGCACGTTTACTATTATTACCGGTTAATAATCCACAAGAAGAATCAGGAGAACTATGTTTAATTATCACAATCTTCTAACATGTCAGTAGCACCTACATCACCGGAACAGCTTTTTTTTTTCATCGACCTTACTTTTAGAAGTAATAGTCAAGGAGTATAACAAATAGTAGTAGTATAATAAACTCATATTGACACGGTATACGGTGCCGAAATATAAACGCTTACAGTTGGGTGGTCCACATATTTAAAGTCTCTCAGCGAGCTATAGAAAGAGTCACCCACGTCCGTAGGAGGATACCCCTTAAGTCTGACTCCCTACACGTGGTCCCCGGGTGGTGCTAATCAGGTGACATTTGAGAGGTGGTAGAGCATTTTGTGAGTTGCTCGCCTGGCTTGCTACCAAAGTAGCTTACCACCATCAAGTAGAAAGTCTGCCGCCAAGCCAAATACGGTGTTCCGGCAGTTATCCTTGAGAGCCTGAGTATTCCAGGTTCTAGTGTGTTTACCAGCTTCGATCACATCGTCACTTACCATCAGGTGAGATAGTGGTCAAACAATAGCATGTCACAAATAAAAAGAAAAAAAAGAGTTAAACTCGGTGTTTCTCTGAAGGATTGAAACCGGAACGAAGTAATCAGATAGAGAAACCAAGTACAAGTCGAGATAACACAATTATTATTAGTACTGTGAAGTGGCAATGGGCTGACTATATTAGGCAGAGAACGGATAACCGTTGGGGAGGACGTGTTATTGAGTGTTCGCAAATCGGCAAGCATAGTACAGGATGCCCTCATGTTTGATGGAGCAACGATTTTTGCAGGGTCCAGGGCTGGATGAGAGAAGCTGAGAACGTGCTCAGTGACGTGCATTAGAGAGGCCTATGTCTGCCAGTTGAATTCCATAGGCTGATGATGATGAAGACTCAAGGAGTTGGGATAGCTTGAAAAGTTACTTAGAGGGGGGATGCACACAACCACAGCGAGACATCAGTGCAGGCTTTAGCCGTAGATGATTAGGATCTCTATTAAATAACAATCAAACTTTGGATGTGTGGTAGGATAAATTAAAAAAAATGTTACCCTTTGGTTTTTATCATCATCTGATTCCCATCACTCTTAGTTCTCACATTTGAAATAAGTCAACATCTAGTATAAAAATAAAATATGAGCACTTTCTTTTCAATGTAGGTACCTACATAAACACGTTCTAAAATAACAATAATTTACTTATAGATCACTTGTTATTAAAATGTTCTACGCCTTTGCGGTTAGTGCCAGGTAAATATGAGAAGCCTTTGTTACAAAACTTCAATGTTTTGTTTATACTGAGGCAGCTACTGCGTAGCCATGTTCTATTTTTAACAAGTTTTCTAAATCTATGACAATAGTTTACCTATGTACCTTACTCATGTTTTAAAAACAATTAGATTTTTCAACATCAATGTTGGCGTGGAAATTTGTGTCATTTGTACTAATTGTTTTATTTTTAAGCTATCTTTAAATGTCGAGTGAACAGGTATCTTCTAGGCAAGCATGCTCCATCTTCGACCACATCGTCACTTTCCATCAGGTGAGATAGTGGTCAAATGCTTGCCTATCAAGAATTAAAAAAAAATCGATGATAAAAAAATTTAATACATTTTTGACCCATTTAGTAAAAACAATTTTATTTGTAAGTATATTTCCTACAAAAATTATAAATGAGAAAGTTTGTGTGTAAGTAATCCCTCTTCACACTTTAACGGCTGAACGGATTAAGATGAAATTTGGAATGTACATAACTTATACCTAGGATTAAACCATAGGATACTTTTTAACTTGATAATATCGGCAAAACCGCGGGGCACGGCTAGTATATTATTATATGCGAGTCATGATTTTAGAAATGTTTATGATATTAGCAGCATTTGTATGTCATTAGGTTTTTTGCTTCTTCATCAGAATCCAAACTAAAAACGGATTTCAATGACATTTGTAAGATATCAATTTTGTATCAGTCGAAATCAAAGAATGAATTTGACGAAATACGTTTTGTAAAATTTTGTTGATCTTATCAAAATTGGCAAAACCTTGCACCGGCATACTAAAAGTTACTGCAAATGCGGGCGAAAGCAGTTAAAAGATTTAGGCCAGATTAAAGTGACAAAAATCTGTAATTGCATGATCAATGGCATTTCCTTCTAGATAATGCTCCAAATTTAGGTAAATGGCTGCCAAGCCTAGTTCGTTCACAAGTAATTTAGTGAAACCAAAACAGTGTCGGTCCCATTTCCCTCTTATTGCTTTACTTAATGACTTTTTTATTTATCAAATATACTAGCACTTGAGCAATATCTCACCCATTTACAAATTGATTGTATGGTCGAGGCTGGGATTGTTTCTGGATTGGATTTGGATGGACATCTTGCCGGAGGACCTTTTTTTTTGCCTGATAGGCAACACTCGCCTCTAGGTGGCAGGAAAAAAATACTGCATAAATAAAATAAATAAATAATTATAGTTGCATAAGTTGATAAAAAATGCTATGCAATAGCTTTACCGCGGCAGTCCCCGAGTGCCACACGTCTTTTTTTTTAATGATGTTTATAAGCCATACAAAGACAGACTCGCTAGGTCTTCAGCTCACAGAACCTCTAGTAATTATTATCTATTACATGACTCTTGTAAACTCTCGTGACGAGTGGGATGATAATATATAATCAGTTTAGGTAATATCTCGGGACTTAATCGCGCTAAAAAACTATTTTTATTTACCTTGACGTTTATAGTCCTGAGATATTACCTAAACTATGTGTTCGAATCGCGAGAGTTTAAAAGTTACATATAATCAGTTGTTATGTCAAAAAGCGTATTTTTACCATTATGTGTTCTATAAATGGTCTCAGTTTTGCACATGTATCCGAATTTCTTACATAACTCGGTGAAATGCTCTCTTGAAAATTGTTAATCTTCAACAAGAAATACATTGTCTGAATAAAAAAAATCTCTATGTTTTAATATTTTTATGAAGAATAGGTAGAATAAAGATTTTTCTTGACTATTGTATCTGGGGTGCTGAAAAACCTCGCACATAGATTTTTGTTTTTATTACGAAAGTTTTCGTAAGATAAAAAACATTAAAACATAACACACGTTTTTTGTTCACATCTCCACACAAGAACTTAGCCTTTTGAGTTAGTGAAATGATATATCTTAAACTGCCCGAAGGATTAGTTGGGTTGCGCGTTCGCCTTCTTATCTGTGATATCGGATTCGATTTCTGGCTAGAACACAAGTTTTCTCCCCGAGGGAAATTCGTGTTCTTGTTGATATCCGGCACCCACGACACAAGTTACTAAACTAAGTGCTGTTACTGTGAAAGCGTTTATATTTATGTGACAGTGTAATATGAGACTTATTAAAAAAGAACACGAGACCGGAATTCATTTTAATAGAGAATGTAATAAAAGTGTTATTGAACCCATTCTAAGTATACTACTCTAGAATTAGGTCTAATTTAAATGAATTATTATTAGTCTTAAAGCAAGATTGTAATTCCAATTATGGACCAAAGATGTTCGGGAATGTAATCCAATACTCAGCGGGCAGTTCGATCTAACGGAAGTTTGAATTTTGATTTAATCAGTCGAGAATTCGGTGATTACGTAGAGTATGTAGCAGGGCGAATATACCCTGGTATATAAATGCATGTAATAATGATATCGGCCTACAAACAAGTGGCCCTTGAGTTTGACACAAAGTTCACAAAATAAGTGAACCAATTAAAAGCTTTCCAAACTTGGATATACATATGTATGATCTATTAACAATCAAAAATTTTTATGGTGATTTTATTTATGTCTTATCTATAGAATCATTCAGTTTACTTTTACTAGCAACAATTTATTTTCTTGAATTTGGTGTCCTTTATCTATCCGTCTTTACTCTATCTTATTGGATTTATAACCAAAATAGGTGGGCGTTTTTAAATTAAGCATCGATTCTTACATCATCGCCTCAGAAAAAAAATACTATTCACTTTTCTCTGGGGCGACAACAAACGTATAATAACGCAGGGGACGTTAGGTCAATAAACTGGTCCAACGCGCGAGCGAAGCGACGACGCGACGTTCAGTCGACTACGCAACCTAGATTTTATAAGGTTTTATATGATTTTTTTAAATGTTTTTTTGCTTTAAATGACTACCTGTTGGGTAAGCTAGGTGGGGGTCCACCTTCTAAGCAGGGGTATTGGGTTTGATTCCCGGCGGGAACACAAGTTATCTCTACAAGGAAAATTTGTGTTTCAGGTTCTGGTTGTAATTGGATGTGAAAGTTGCCGGCACTCATGACACAAGTCATCGAACTTAGAGTGGGGCTGTGAGTGTGATCGCGTATATTTATTTATAAATTTCTTAAAAAGGAACCCATAAGCAGGTATTTTGTGAACAGGTTATTTTAATCTTTGATAGGCCACTATCTCACCTGTTGGTAAGTGGATTGGTTCGAGGATGGTAAATACGCTAGGCCTAGAATTACTTTTGTTTAAGGAATGGTACTTTAAATGCTTATCTGATATAAAAAATCGCTTGTAACCATTCTATTTATTTTTATGGCTTCGTTGTAACGCCCGCCTATGAACCAAAACTAGCCGTGCACCCGTGGCTTCACCCGCTATTATCAAGTTAAAAAGTAGCCTATGTGTAAATTTAAGCTAGGTATAAGCTATGTACATTCTAATTTTCATCCAAATCCGTTCAGCAGTTAAAGCGTGAAGAGGGAACATCATACTTACACACAAACTTTCGGATTTATAATATTAAGTATGATAGATCTTATTAGTGACCCGGACCCGGAACTTGGAACAACTATACAATGCGCTTATTTATATTTGATTTATAGTTTTACGTTTCTTATACATAAAAATAACAACTAAAACTCACTGACGAAATATGCTTGATCCTACAAGATATTAGTATAATGTACTTAAAATATTTCTAGGGCCGGCGGACTAAAGAACATAAGTAAAAAATTGCCTCTTTTGTTATAAGTGATCAATGTGATTATTTTAAATCCACTCGTGGCTGGACAAAAGCACATAAGTCTGGCAGACATATAAACTGAGCAACATCAAATACGACCTTTTCAACCAGTATTTTAAGCATCAACTACGGATTGAATAAAAAACTTAATTGTACTTATGTGTTAAATAACTCCGCAAGACTCGCTCGCCACCAGCCACTTATTCGGACTTATGTTATTAGGAACAGCTCCGAATGTTGAGAGGGTCTTGTTTACGTCGCGTTATTTTTAACAAGAGGGTACTTTGGTAAGCTGATTTATTGCGTAAACAATAAGGGTATTCTTTGAACACTTGAGCTAAAATAGTTTAACGTTTTAGTCACATACTGTTACTTTGAACAACGGGTTGTGTTATTGCGAATTATAAAAAGTTACCTTAAAATGAATAGAGGAAAAAGAATTGTACAACTTTCTTTACAAAATGAAATGGATCATATTAATATGGATGATGTGGGTGAGTTATCAATTATATTATATCAGTTCTAACTATTATTACAAAAAGATAAAATTATTTTCTATTAATTGTGTAAATACCTATATGTTTGTTTACTTCAATTCAGGTAATCAGCAAAGGGAACCAGGACCATCAACTTCTAGTGGACTAGTCGGTGTAAACTCGACATTTTGTTCAGAATTGGACCGCGATATAAGCAGTGACGATTCTATGGTAGATCCACACTTTCAATTACCCGAAAATCAAAGTAATTCTTCAACATCAAGTGAATCACAGTTAGAAACACCGGCATCTATTGATGAAGTTCCTAATAAAAGTCTACGTGTTTTAAAAATGGAAAAGAAACTTAAGCGCAACACGGGTAAGTCCTATAAAACATTAAAAGGCAAAAATATTTCTGAAAGAAAAATGAAAGAGTTGAGTTCCTGTAGAATGAAGTGTCAAGAGCGCATTTTAGTTTGTGATAGACAAGCAATTTTCAAGGAGTATTGGGCTTTAGGGTCTCATTCTAAAAGAGCTGCTTACATGGCATCACTAATGGAAATCGAGGACAAAGCTACAATGAGAATAAGAACTGTTGTGCCAGAGAAACAAAAATTTAGACTTAAAACGTATAAATATTTTTTAACGATTCATGGCAAACGTGAGTCTATTTGCCGAGGATGTCTGTTAAAAATATTAGATGAAAGCGACAATTTTATAAAAACAGTGGGTTTGAAAAAACGATCATCTACAGCTGGTACGTTAACTGAAGATATGCGTGGAAAAACCACTGTCCCTAAGCACAAAATTTCAGATGAAACAAGATTGGAGATAAAAAACCACATCATGTCGTTTCCATCGTATGAAAGTCACTATACCAGAAAAAGCACTTCAAAAAGATATTTACCATCACACCTAACTATACAACAAATGTATAATTTATTCAAAGAGAGTCGTGAAAATTCTCCATCAATAAAAATTTACAGCCAAGAATTTAAAAAATTAAATTTGGCTTTTAAGAAACCGAGGGCTGATACTTGCTTTACCTGCGATAAATTTAAAATGAAAATACAGTGTACAGAAGAAGAGCAAGCAAAAAACATCCTCACTAACGAACACAACTACCACAAAACGTTAGCCGATCAGGCCTATTCAGAAAAAGCGTTAGATACTGGTATATGCAAAGATGATGATAATGTTCAAGTATATACTTTCGATTTGCAACAGTGTCTGCCGACGCCAGCACTTACATCATCTGTTGCATTCTATAAACGCCAATTGTGGACGTATAACTTAACTATTCATAACAACAAGACTGGCAAAGCAGTGTGTTATGTGTGGTACGAAACTGTTGCTGTACGAGGAGCAAATCAGATAGCATCTTGTTTATTTAAGCATTTGCAACGGTATGTACCAAGTAATACCAAACACATAATTTTTTATTCGGATACATGTGCTGGCCAGAATAGAAATTCACATGTGACTGCAATGTTTACTTGGGCCCTAGAAAAACACAAGTAGAAACAATTGACCACAAGTTTATGATTCCCGGACATAGCCATTTGGAAGTGGATACAGATCACGGTATTATAGAGAAAAAAAAGAAAAAGACTAATTTACAGATATTTCACCCTCATGACTGGATTCAACTTATTAAAACCAGCAGCCCAAAGTTTGAAATATACGAAATGATCTCAACAGATTTTTTGGATTTTTCTTCCCTTTTAAAAGGACCTTTGGTTTTGAGAAATAAAGATACGGATGGAAACCAATTCAAATGGCTAGAGAAAAGATGGTTACGGTATGAGAAAACTTTTGGTCTGATCTTGTACAAAAATGTATTAGATAGAGAGGCACTCTTTCAATCTTACAATATGAAACGAAGAAGTACTGAAATACCGGAACAAATTCCTGTGATTACTGATGATCCATTACCAATATCTGTAGAAAAAAAACGTGACTTATTGTCCCTATTTTCATTGATACCTGAAGTCTTTCACGATTTCTACAGAAATCTGCCTACTCAGGCTGATTTACGAAATATAGATCCTGACATTATGGAAGAAGAACAAGAAAATGATTTTTAATAGTTAGATAGGATGTTGAACTTTTTCACATAAGTCAATAGCAGGGCTAATTACAGTAAGTAAGTCAGTAGGTTCTATTCACTTAAGTATAATTGTGTCATAGAGTCGTTAAAGAAATGTTTATCCCTTTTCACATAAGTCATCTAAAACTCGGATAATGCATATTTTTCCAAAAAATGCTAATTCATTGTGTCCCTGGCTTGTAATTTAGACATAATATAAAATAAAATATATCACAATAAAGTGCACTGTTTTATTAACAAGTTTTTTTTGTTTCCTGAAAAGTTGATATATTTGACATATGTGCTTAAGTCTGCCGACCCTAGATTTTAATTTTGTAAACATTAATAGTCCAGTTTTATAAGATTAGAGTATAACTAGTTAAATAACTGATGATAAAGAAAAAATTGATAATACGTACCTCTCTTTCTAATAGGATTTCCAAAAACACCCGTACTATTCAGTACCGGACTTTAATTTTATGATTACTAAATAATGATAGTTGTAACAAATAGCATTAGAATTTTATTCAAAGCAACAATACTTATATATCAGTGTATCGTGGCGAGTTTAATAATCCAATGGGCATTCTCTTATCTAATACTGAGGACGTGGCGTCCAGGATATCAAGCTACCCCCGAGGCAATAGAAAATTATAATGTAATTCAAAATTTCGGTGCTCTGCGCAGATCACAGATTGAACAGTTAATCCTAACAAAGTCAAAGGAAATTATTTATTCATCGAAAAATTACAACAAGTACTTGTTCACCAAAAGCTGCAAGACTCTAGCTAGTTAGCTAAGCTACGATACATTTAAATTGGCTGGTATTATCGAGCAAGCGTCATGGTGACGTCGATTAGCTTCCTAACAAGAAAAGTTTTCATATCTGATATCCCTATGCTACTTTCATTGATAATAACAATCAATCAATCAATCAAATATTTATTGACATAAATTTAGATGATACAATAAAGATTCTGAAGCCTCTGGTTCCCGATGTAGTTTACACCGTGTTTCGAGAACCAGCGTCTTCTCCCATTCATGAAACTATTTAATTATGCCAAGGGTTAGTTTACAGCTATTTACAATATGTTAATGACCAGTATGTGAATGTGTGTGTGTGTGTGTGTGTGTGTGTGTGTGAGTGTGTGAGTGTGAGTGTGTGAGAGAGAGAGTGTGTGTATGGGTTTGTGTGTGTGTGTGTAGTGCGAGTGTGAAATAATTAAATAATTAGGATTATAACGTTTTCTAAACTGGCGATACATGTATGATGTCGTAGAACAAAGGTTTGTATAATTAATTTATTGGGTTATGCCACTGCGCTTCATGGCTAATGTTCTCAAACGATTGAATGTCCATACTTTTACTAGTCGTTCGTGCCGAGCTGAGATCTTGCGCCTGTATTTTGCCTAATAGAGAAAAGCTTTTGAGGTCAATTGCTTATATCTTATTTTCTTACGAACAATTGTGAAGTGTGCAGCTGTTTTTGAGATAAACCACGGGACAAAATAGGTCTAAAAACCGTGACTTTGGTGGCTTACCAAACTGTGCGAAATTCTTTTCAACAATAACCCACAAGATATGATAAATAAAAAAAAATTGGTACTCGCTTACGTGTATGGGTGCTTCCTTAACAGCTACATTTATATAATTTTAATTGCCATTTCTGTTCTTAAAAGTCTTCGAATTCTCAGAGAATACGTAAAACTTAGGTGAAGTAAACTTAGGTGAATTTGAAGTCATTCGCTTGTACGGCTTAGACGCTAGATGCCTCTGACGGATGGACGGACGGATGGATGAACCGAAAGGACTGCTGAACGACCCAAGTCAATTAAGAGATCTCGCTTCGCTTGATCAAAAACGAGAAAATCTTACTAATTAAGTTGTGAAGAGTAATTAAGAAGCAAGATATTAGGAAGAAAATTAAGTAACCATAAGGCATGGTTAATTAATTTTATCTCTGACAAGTTAAATTCCATTACGGTCGATGGTCTGAAATGGTTTGAATGGTTCCCGGCACCTGTAAATTTTTAAAAAGAAATGATTTCCACATAATTCGCATTATTCCAATCAAACTGTAAAACTTTCGGATATATAAAATATTCAATGCACATTTGTGACGTCACAAAGTGTGTCAATGTCAATACGTTTTAAATCTGAGATACAATTATTCACCCAACGCTTTATACATATCAACACAATAAATGCTTACGTCAGCACAATACAAACAGTTATGCATCATATTGACACCTCAAGTATTTTTGAATATTAAGTGTCGATATATTGTATTGAATTTATTATTGTATTAGGAATCAATACAATAATGAATTCAATTTAATCAAGGAATAAAAATTGAAAGGGTGAGGCTTTCACTGAACTGAACTCCCCAAGGGAAATTTGTGTTTCTGGTTGTGGATATGATTGTGTTTATGAATGTTTCTGTCTTTCCCGCTACAAGTCTTTTAATTTAGTGTGGCGATGTAAGTGTGACAGCTGTTATGTTTAACAAAATTATTTATTGCTCAGCTAGCTGCTACTGGCGTAATCATACTTTTTTTCTATGGGCGCAGTCAAGTCGAGGGTAAAGGAAACATCCCTGAACACTTTTTCCCATAGTAGCAACTAGCTGTTGTGAAATCACTATCATTACAAATTTATTAGAAGGCTAGCAGGTTATATGGCTATTGTGTGTGGCAACACTAGCGTGTCACCATGGGTAAAACCCAAAAATTATGCAGCTAAAGGTTTGTTTCCTATCTTGATGATAATACCAGATTTGAGCATCTCATAAATCTTATTATCGTGCTAGTATATCAAAGCACAATTATAATATGATCACCGACATTTGAAAGTTTTGTTGAAAATAAGAAAGAATGGCGTTGTAGATCTTTGATCAAAGAAAGCATGACTTTTGTAGTTCAACAATTTGTCCGTCTATCCGCCTGTCAAAAATATTTAGCGTCTAAGCTACACAAGCAAATAACTTCAAATTCTCAGAGAACGAAATTTCACTTTCGCTCCAAAACTCAAACAAGAAAACGTATGCTGCCAGTTAATTCAAAACTTATTATCAGCTACGGGCGGAGTACTTAAATATTGTTCCTGGAAACACCTGCATTATCCAATGTATTTTTAAAGTTCTGAATATACCGCTGTAGCCTCACGAGACTTTTTTTATATTTGGTTTCGTAATCTATGTGCATTTTGAGAGTGTCAAGTCCAAAAAATTAGAATTAGATTTTTAGTTTTTATTTTGAGTTTTCTAAACTATTTTTGATCACCAGTCGATGTCAAAGTCAACTCAAAGAGTCATGGTTTAGTCTAGTAAGTCAAGTAATGATACAAGCTTTACTAGAACTTCTATCCACCTTCGATTCTGTTTGCAATTACTACTAATAACGGTGATTATTTTCGGTTTTTTTCCATGTAAGTTGGGAAAACATGTGAGCACTATCACCTCTGTAATATGACGATGGTAGAGCAAGCATTTAACAACCTATTTATTTATTCATTCAATGAATCATCCAATATTGTACTTATTTGGGAAAACAGACTCTAGCGACGAGCTAGACATCTGCAGTACGGATAATTAACGTGGAACCAAAACGGTTCGTGTACAAAGAAGGAAAAGATATCTTCTGGGCAAGTATCTTTGGCCGCATCATCAAGTGAGAAACGGTCAAATGCTTGCCTATCTAGCAAATAAAAATAATATTATTACTAGGGCTAAATTATCGACCGAAAATATAACTTTCGGCTTCTGCCTCTGACCTTAACTATCAGTAAGAATTTGAAGTTTTAATTTTGTGTAACGTTTGTTGCTTTTCATTCTTTTTGTTAAGGAGCTATAAGTGAGCACCCAAGTTAACCACAAGACCTCGGTTTGTCCGGTCAATTAAGTTTTATGTCCCTTCATTTAAGAGCTGAAGTCAAGAAACCCTACACTAACATGAGGCAAGTTTATTACAGTTACAATAACGGTCTCTTATTACATAATTTTTATGGAATTTATAACTAAACTCTAAATTCTAGTGTAGTAAAATTGTTAGGCCTGGAATAGTTGTTGCTTATTTATGGTAATTGATCAGAGCACAGTGACAGTTTTTACAATCTCACCTGATGGAAAGCGTCGATGTGACATTTTCTACTAACAAGTCATTTTTCTACTCGGAGTGGTAAACAGCCTCTTCATTTCGGTATATACAAGGTAGCTAGCCAAGTCGGTACCAGAAAATGACCATGAATTTCATGACGATCTTAACTTCATCGGAAACTCAAGATCGTCGTAGAATTCGTACCTTGCTTGCTTGTCTTATATATATATAGTGTATATATATAGTGGGCAGTCTTAGTATCAGGATTTTTCAAGCTTCCTGAAGGCATCCAACATGGCTGAATAGGCTGTTGTCTTACGACTAACAACCGGGTCCTCTGAAGCACGGTGACACTCAGTTGAAAATTTCACTGAATGGGCACCCATCCAAGCACTGATCTGAATGGATATTGCTTAACCTTGTCAATCAGTTACGATCGACCAGGCGGACCGTGCTTTGAGTGTCACAATTCGTAACTGCAACCACCCGATTTCACCTAAACCACCCATCATCAAACATCGAGAGGCGCACTTACTTCGATACAGTCTATTTAAAACCGCACCCAAGAAATAAACCATGCCGACTCAATAATGATTTTTAATATAGCACCCTATGAATCTACAAATATGTTTGTTTGTCCCTCATAGCGCCCAAACTATCAATTGGAACATTGACAATTCAGTTGGCGCAATAGACAATTTGTTGCTCGTGCCGCGGGTCCTTGTTTTAATTGCAAGAGCACAATGTTTCAAAATAAATTAGTGCTTTTGATTTTGGGTTGTGATGCATTTCAGGTCAAAACAAGTCTTTTAACTAATTGTTCTCAACTGAGCTTAGCGCAAACAAACCGCGCTTAGATTAGTGCTCTCAGTGCGTGATGCGATAGAAAAACGAAGAACGATATTTTGCATACCAAAAGCTTCATATGACAATGCAATTATGTGAAACCGAAGTACTTTTACCAGTTTTTTACCGATTTCAAAAAAGGAGGAGGTTCTCATTTTGATTGTACTTTTTATGTTTGTAACCTTTTATTGATAAATCGATTTTGATGTTTCTTTTTTTGTTTAAAAGCTGGTGCTTTCCATGTAGTCCCATTAAAGTTTGACCAAGATCTGGCCATTAGTTTATGAGTTACCTTTAATAATGCGTATTTAATTCATTTAGTATGATCAAGAGTTTTGAAGATAAAGCGGAGCAGTCAGCTTTTTGAAAATTGGTTGCGTTTTAATTTTTTTTTATTTTACGGTAGAGTAACAGTTTAATATCCTCTTTCTTAGACGATTTGGGCTTAAATGGTGAGCGTCGTTGTAGCGTCAGTCTCGAAACATAAAAAAATGCTACAAAATTAATTCTTCGTTATTTTGTCTATGGTTATACCATATAGCAACAAAATACATACAGAGAAACAATAATAGCAATGTATATTTTTTGGTTTATTACTTTATGGAGTATCACTACCACGGTCGCCATTAAATTGACAAGGCTACGATAGGACATACATACATCTTCGGCCGCATCGTCACTTTCCATCAGGTGAGATAGTGGTCAAACGCTTGCCTATCGAGTATAAAAAAAGGACAATAATTATACATTATAATAATACACGCATTTGTAAAAAAAATACGTATTATTATGTCCCATTTTTATAAATAACTAGGCTGTGCCCCGCAGTTTTACACGCGGGAATTCCGGAATAAACTTCCTTTAATAAAAGTCCTTTCCCAAGCTAGTCTATTTCTGTACTAAATTTCATTAAAACACTGACAAACAGAGTCACTTTCGCATATATATTATAACGCATTCACACTCACACGCATTCACACTCACAGCCCCACACTAAGTTCAAATACTTGTATCGTGGGTGCCGGAAACATTCACATCACACACACACATAGTACACATAATCACATAAGTAGCGATAATATATATTTTAGGGACTTCTCTCACAGTAGGATCTTACCATTTCTCAAAGTTTTGTCACAGCTGGAAGTATGATCGACTGCTATGATGATGACACTAATAAGATAGCAAGACCTACATTATACTTTGATAAATACGGTCATAGCCAAAATTTACAGATAATTTTAATGCTGTATCGAATACTGCAATTAAGTTTTAGCATCGATTTCGCTTGCAATAGGATTTTCAATAATTATTTATTACTTCAGCCTTATACGCCCCAATATGCAACATAAATGCTTTCACACTCACAGCCCCACACAAATCTTGATGACTTGTGTTATAGGTGCCGGAAACACATTTACATCTCAAAAACAATCACAACCAGGACTCTTTTTTATTTCTCAATTTTCCTTGAGGAGAATACTCAAAGGCGAAGGCGGACTCAAGCCAAAGGGTAGTTCTGGTCTAAATTTTATTTAATATTTATTTCCTTCTTCTACAAATCTGTTGCGATTATTTCTACTTTCCTCGTTGCAGTTTTGCGTATAATGCAAAAGCCTCGTCCATCAAGCCCGGAAATTATGGTGCTATGTTATTTATTATCTAAATACTGTAGGGGTAGATACAACTCTACAAGTGAACGCAAAGCGCTGCAAATTCCCTCAAAGGATTCTGCTTGACAGGCGCTAGCCTCAAGGGCGATCAATTAAGATAGACGATCAAGTTCATTTAACCGTTTCAACTGACACGTCACTGAGACAATAGCCAACACATCGACAAATGAAGATAATTATTATTAGGATTTCGAATCCTTCTCCTTACTTTTATTTTTTTTTTGCATTAACTGCTATCTCACCTTTTCTTAACATAAACATAAACGCTATCACAGTCACATACACGCTAAGTTATCCTACACTAAGTTCAACGACTTGTGTCGTGGGTGATGAAAACATTCAACATCACACAATTACAACCAGAGCCAGAAACACAAATTTTATAAAATACTACCGGTACAAAGAGTGATAATATAACGTTTATCGAAAGCTCTACCAGTTACGAGTATCATAAACTTTTTATTCTTCCACGGTGTAATATAAATTACAGTTGTGATTTAAGCAGCGCTTACTGCATTAAAAAGATCGCAACATAATAAGGTTTCATAAAAATTTTGTCATTTCACTGGGTTTTGGATAAAAATAGTAACAATCTTTCCGTGGTACTTCTTAGAGTAGTCACATCGACGGAACTACTCGGAAGTGCGTGGAACTCAATCATTAATTAACTCACAATCAGATGTTAAAAATATACCTTAGATTTTGTCCAATTTAATGTGTCGTTTTTTCATTGCATTCGTAATTTTTTGGACACCGGTTTTCTTTGAGACTCGACTACCAATGAATCATGCACTCTCATGGCGCAATCATAGAACGCCACCTACCGCGATGTAAGTTTTGTTTGGTAATTTTCTGACGGAAAAAATACTTCCATATTTCACCTTAATAGACAGAATGATCATGAAAATATTTTTTAAAGATACTTCTTGTTCATCAACAAGACGGCAAGTAGTTACTTACCGGCAAGGTAAGTATTATAGAAATTTATGAGAAAACATGTTTACAGGAGCTTATATAAGGTTTCCCATATAAATACCTAAGATTTATTGACCACAACCTTACGGTACCATTTTATAGGATTCGCCGAATCATTTTCGTATTTATAACCCTGTAAAACGAAAGTCTGAGACGTGAGGCAAATAATCGTGGAGCGATTCAACCTATTAGGTAGTAATAGTAGCGTTGAGCCACCCATATTTAATGCAAGGTCAAGAACTGCTGCATAAGAAGGATCCTAGATTGGAGACCGTGGGCGAACACCAGGCCACGAGGCCTTCCACTAAAACGTTGGAAAGATGACATTCGAGAACACCTTGGACATGACTGATGACCTAGTCACAGGATTATGGTGAAAAAATAAATCAAGAGAGGCCTAGTCCAAAAATGGACCCATAAATGCTGAGGAAGAAGATGAAGATAATCAATTGAATAAAATATGGCGTTCCAAATTCATACATCAGTGGGTACATAGTTCCAAATATCTTTACACTTTTATTTTAAAACTTTTGAGTTTACGATATTTTATACAGTGAGATACAAAAGGTTCCTAGCATGTTACTGCCAACAATATTATAGTTGCACCACATTTTTATTATTCGTTCAGTAACTTTACGATATTTTATCTTTGTCCGAATTATAAGTACTATCGTAACTACTTTGCCCCAAATGTTCGTTTGTTATTTATAATAAATTTACATCTCTGTGTAAGATAAAAATATTTACATTAATTTTGAATCACCACATACCTATAACACACCATATAAATTATTAGAAGATTTGTATATAACTATGGTAGTGTTCATTATTTCAATCACTGTGAAAAAAAAAATCGATAGCCGCCACCAAAAAAATTGATATTATGTATGCCAGCTATATTTACAAATAATTGGTTCTTTACTCAATTGGTTCTCGACAGAATGATGTATACTTTTGATACATTTAGAGTAAGAATATTTTGTAATTTTTTTTTATATATACTATTTTTGATAGATATCAAGTGTTCGGGGTGAACAACTACTGTAACCCTTTTTCCGTTATCTTTTAACCCTAGATTCATAACCATTCGTCTCTCAGACCGCTCGAAATGCGTAATTGCATCTTACTTTGAGAGTATAAGAGGTAGAAAGCTGTCCTTCCCAGTACCTTCCTAACTCTTACGCTAATTAGTGCCGCGGGTGCAATCACTCTGCTAACACGTGTCATTGCAAAGTTACAGAGTTTTGGTTGTCTGACGGACGAATAGTTATGAATAGCGAAACAATTGAGGCGAGCATCGAATTTTTTTAAATCAAATTTTCGGCTAGTTCCAACTTAAGAAATTAAAAGGCGAGTTTGTGATATTATCAACCATAAATGACATTATATTTCAGTATACTTAGTTTGGCTATATCTGGTGTATATAAGTATATTTTGCCTACAAATCGTTTTTCGTAGCAGATAGACGCAAAGATGGCCACTATGCTTATTTTATGGTATTTGAAATATGGCAATAATTAACTCGTACGTTATTTACGTACATAATAATGTGAAATGAGTTAAAACGCCAAAAAACAGGTGATATTTTGTCAAAAGTATCACAGCAAAAATGACTGAACCATGGTTACGCATGCGGCGCGAAATGCCAACTTTGAAGCGATGCCTAAAAAGGAAAATAGACGAAGTTTTGGGTGAAATACCTACAAATGAAACGTCAGGTCCAAGTGGAACCCAGAAAAAGATATACGCATATTGTGACTATAAAAAACGTCGCATGACACGGTTTCAATGCCACCAATGCAAAAAATTCACGTGTATGGACCACAGTGGCTTAATCTGTGTGGAATGTGTAGAATAAACGATATTTTTCTAAACATTTTTGATGTCTAATAAGGTTAATAAACATGTTAAGCAATGTTTGAATTGTTTTACTTAAAAAAATTAGAACTAATATGAAAACACCCACTTGAATTTAGTCGTCTGAGAGACGAATGGTTGTGAATAAAGTTACTTCCAGATAAGGTTATGAATCTAGGGTTAACACTTGCTAATGCTATGATAGAATGAACTCCGGAAAAATAAGAAGAACTAAGGCACCTTCTTTATTCAAAGCCAAGAGCCATAATAATATATTTTTATCGATTGCTCTATCAAAATCGCAAAAAATTAAAGGGATACACACAAGACGCTCACGAACCAACACTAAGTTCAAAGATTATTTTAGGTGCCGGAAACACTAACGTAGCTAAAAACACCGAAAAAATAAAGACAAGCACAAATGTCCTTTAGGAAGGAAAAATATACTCCTGCCGGGAACCGAAACTAGAAAAATTGAGTCGTACATATTTTAATACGATATACAATCTATCATTGTCTCTATTTTCTATACGGTCTTTCACGATAGATATAGACAGCAGTGGCGCTCTTAAACATAACGACATGTCGTTGGTTTGAGAGCACGTCGGCGTGCTCTACAAGCTGTAAAACTCAAGACGTGGTCGTATTTATTCTGACTGCAATCTATCTTCAAACAAAAACTATTGCCGAATGTATAAGAAATTGTCACTTGAATAATTGTTTCGTTTTGTTTGTGACTGTCAAAACAATAATTGTACACGGAATAAACTAGCTGTTTAATTGACCGAGTGAGTGAGAAGCGTCTCCGTATCAACTTGGGCAAAAATGCTTTCGTATGCCCGGTGGTTGTCCGTATTGACCGATTCTCGTGAAATTTTGTGAGTAGTATCGATAATTTTATATAAAAATATAAATTCAGTTTTGACGTGATAACGTCTTATAAATCGATGAACACCGGCTGCACGCACGAAAAAGTGTCACGTTCCGTCTGAGCCTGAGCGTGCAAGCGAGAGCGCGGAACAAGCGATAGAGAGGCACGATCGGTCTAAGCGTTCGTGTTATGACGCTATCACGTAAAATTATCGTCCGTAAACCGACTTTACGGACAACCATTTTTTTGAAAATTTTCCAAATGGTGGAGATACGGGGATTGAAAAAGTAAACATATTTCAGCCATTTCGAAAAATATGCGAGGACTTCAGCTCACAGAGTCACAAGTATAATTATATTATATATTAATTATATATTATTATTATTACTATCATTACTCACGACACGGACGCCATGATATCGGATATATTCCCACGCAACGTTAGGCGTGGAGAAAGGCTTGCATTAAATATAATACCGAGAACCACATTTATAACAGATTATAATAAAATACCACATGCAAAATGCGACCCAGTTGGCGCAGTGGACAGGTGTCCGCCTTCTGCGCCGTGGGTCCTGGGATCGATTCCCGGCAAGAGCACAAATTCCTTCCCAAGGGATATTTGTGCTTCTGGTTCTGGGTGTAATGTTCAAATTCAAATTCAAATCTTTATTGCATTCTCTAAATGTAGATAGGTGGTAGAAATAAATGACAGTACATTAGAGACCCTGTTGGGCACAACAATTTAGAGCAGAGGAGGACGACATGCTTTATTAATCATAATGTATCAATTTAAATCATAATAAGATGTCATAACTATGTATTGTTCTTGTATTTATGTATAGTGTTGTTATAAGTGTTAGTGCTTAATAATAAATGTCAAGTATTTTTTAATTTGTTAATGTAAGTTCATATTGGGTTAGTAAATTATAATATGTATTTAATTATTTCATAGTATTTAGATAGCAGTCAAAATTTTTTTTTTTTTTAAATAAATATGCAATAATCATATTTTGTCGTTGAGGTATTCCTGAATTGTGTAATAGCTTTTATTATTTAAAAACTCCTTTATTTGTTTTAAAAATATCATGTCGTCAGGTTGGTTTCCGATGTGTTTCGGCATTTTATTGAATATTTTTATAGACATCACAAATGGGCTAGAGGAGTGAAGAGTAAGGCGGGAAGTAGGTAATAACAACCGGTTCTACGTGTGTGTGTGATGTGAATGTTTACGGCACCCACGATAAAAGTCTTTGAACTTAGTGTGGGGCTGTGAGCGTGAATGCGTTTTTTTGCATTTGTTTTGTTAATAAAAACCTACCTACAGGAGTGTATGAAAAAAAAATTAAGTCGTGATTACTTGACATGAGTTTTAACTGTCTGAAAGAGTTTCTGAATACTAAATTCGATTGACATAATTTTTTTTTTTATTATTTGTGACAGGCTAGTGTTTGACCACTATCTCACCTGATGGTAAGTGACGATGTGATCGAAGCTGGTAAACACACTACACCTGGAATACGCAGTAATATCATAATATTATATTAAAGTCAATAACTGTATTCCTACTTAATAATTTTATCTATTTACATTTAATTGTTTACTGAATTTAATATTAATAATTACATCACCTACATATTACTTTTGCATGCAATTTCGCATGCCACCACATTGCACAATAGAAGTAGGTACGATTCAAAAATTAAGACCAATATGTATACTCTATTTTATGTGATAATATACTCATTTCATTTTAATTTTTTCAATGATAATCAATATAACTTAATATTATTAATGAAACGTGGTGCAGTTAGGTCATCATAATTTAAAGTTAGATATTAATGTCCCTTTTGACCAATATAAGGTAAAACTTTTACCATTTTAATTTGTCAAGACCTCTAATTATGATGTCGTGAGATTTTTTTTTACTTTTTTGTGTATTATCTTCATCATAGCGTGTCAATGGCAACACTTACATCTTTTTTTCCCAATACTCGGCGACGAAAACAACATTCGGCCTAGCTTCGTACAGGTCTTCTAGTGTACAAGAAATGTGACTTGCTGAGCATGACAGTAAATGAGCCATAGTTTGCGGTGACGCTCCACATTCGCATTCGTTTATACTTGGGTCGATGTAGGACAAAATTGTCTTTTGATCTGTCAACGTGGATACGCAGCCTGTTAAGCGTCTTCAACATTGACTCTATCATTCAGTTTGTTAAGAGCAGAGTAAAAAAAAGGTTCAAAAAAAAAAATTACTACAAATAAAAAATATAATATTTTACTGTACGTATCTAATAAGATATTAAGAAGGAAAAACCTTTCCTTTTTCAAACATAGTTCATCAATCACGCCAATAAATTGCCTAACAAAAAAGTGACATAATAAACAATACAACGATATGGAAAGGGCAATAAAAACAAAACAATCTAATAATTTCTTTAGTATCAGGTATGTTCAATAGAAAATGAATGTCGAGCTAAATAACGGGTAACGAGTAGAGGGACCAAAGGTCAAAATATAAATTAACCTTCTACCAAGG
The DNA here is from genome assembly GCA_948107665.1 of Lomographa bimaculata. Taxonomy (NCBI): domain Eukaryota; kingdom Metazoa; phylum Arthropoda; class Insecta; order Lepidoptera; family Geometridae; genus Lomographa; species Lomographa bimaculata. The sequence goes on from OX403599.1 coordinate 13,169,001, forward strand.
GAATATTTATATTGGTTTCTCGTAGCGTTGGAAGTGACATATTTCGGAGGCAAAAACATCGACTTTGGGTTATTGTCTAAATAAATCCAGCGACTTGTGCGTAACAGTACTAAGATATAAAATCGTTTATAATAAAGTTATATTAGATAAAAGCCCTAAATAGGTATTCATCGAGTTTAGAATAATCATGATTTTAACTATGCAGTGTAAAATGGATTACTATAGATTGTATTTCTTTGATAGGTTTGAGTGTTACTATTATCTCACTGTGACATTGGCTTATGAAAAATATATTAAGTAGCAAAATCAATAACAGTAGTTATATTTTTTTTCCTTGTGTTTTCTATGATTTTAAATAAAAACTTCGCCCGCGTTAATTAAGTTAAAAAGTAGCCTATGTCTTAATTCTGAGTATAAGCTATGTATATTTGATTTTTCAGCCAAATCAGTTTGGCCGTTTCAGCGTAAAGACACAGTACACACTGACACATTTACACACAAACTTTCTAATTTAAAATTTTAGTGTGATTAGGTATAATAGAGTTACCTACATTTTAGAGTAGTTATTTTTAATTTACTTATTAATAATCTTACCTTTCATTTTACTACTAATATCCAATCTTATGCCTTAGATTAAGTTTATTTTGAATTTGATGTGTATATAAACGTAGTCTTAAACGTATTAGGTGAAGGTCTATTTTTACGTGTATTACTTTTTGCGTGACACTTGGGAAATAACATTAGTTACGATAATTTCGTTGTGTAACATATTTCTAGTATCTTATTGTGTCTTATGGTTTAAAGTAGTAAGTCGGTGTTTGAGTTTTAATGACTATTATTTAGTCGATGGGTACAGCAATCAACAAAAATAAAATATATACAAAAACTTAGATTAACCTTTTGACCAGTACCTACGAATAAATTGATTTAGTTACCATATGATTTGTATCAACTTGACTTTTGACTTTGGTTTAGTGTCACGCGGAATCTTTATAGTCGTATATGTTTGTAGTAGTAAATTTTAACGTGGTGTTGTTAAAGGTTAAAAACACATGTTAAAGGCTTATCATAAAGCGAACGACTTGCTTATCTTAAGCACATAACATTACTCGAACCAAGAACGAATCAAACTTAGACTTGGTCATAATCTTATTGTACTTCAATTCTGATGAGTTTGATTATAAGGTAGACGGTGAAAGTTTATTATTTCTCAAGTAACACTGAGGTGAACAAAGATGAGTGGTTGCAAAAAACAAACACCTTTTCACGGCTCTCTTAGGTGGTCTTAAGAGTCAAATCACTTTATTAAATAGTGCAGTAGAGAAACGTTTCTTTCTCTTGTTCTGGAATCTATTTATCATCACCTCGTTCCGGCGCGGCGGCGGCGTTTGATTAGTCAACAACTCTGAAGCAGAGGACTGTGCAAGGATTAAGAACAATTTCCTTTGATCGATGACTGCTTTGTGGGTTTTTAACACTTCAATTCTAAAAAGCCAAAGAGGTTTTAGCCGTAAAACAGAGGCTAAGCTATTTCGGTAGAGAAGTTAAAAGGAAGCTCCCTTGAAAAATTTTGCAACGATAGCCTACGCACTTACCCTATGAATTAGGTACTTTAATATTAAAATATTCAGACCATTTTGTTCGTTCAGCCAGTTCCTCGATTTAATGAGTTTCAATCGTTAGTTTTTTGTTGAATATTATGTCTTTGTGTTATTTGGATAATTCGTTTGCTTGGATTTATTTAGGCTTATGACGTTAATATGGATAGTAACTTCATTTTCTAACTGTCAGTAGATACTAACATATCTAAAAGTGACTTAGCCAAAATATTGATGCGAATTCGATACAAAAAATCTTAATAACTAGAATATGGCCGCGCGCCCTTGCGTAACTACCACATTTTTCCTGCGCTAAACGCTCCCTTATGTGCTACAATATACGCTCTATAATATAATACTTAAAGCTCTGTGTCCTGGACACCTCGCGTAAATTTCGAAATGGCCGAAATATACTTTTTTTACGTATATTTGCAATTTGGAAAAAAAAAACAAAAACTGAATCGTCACCATATAATTATTGAACCTGTAACAAAATTTCATGACAATCGGTTGAGAAAACCCTAACCAACTAACCTGACCGCTGAAAAACCGCGACCTGAAGAGGAGAAGAACTGGACATATAAACATACGATATAATTTTGCCCAAACGGAGACGCTTCACTTGCGTCTCGTTGAGTTATGGACGCTAAGTCTACCTCTCCATCGGCTTGCACGGCTCCACACGTCTGGGGGGTGGCCTTGATGAGCAAGGTGCTCCATGAGCTCCATGAGCGCAGTGGCCCGGTTTGCATCCGGGCCTACCGCCGGGGCAAGATAGTGACTGCTAGCGTGACCCTATCTTGCCCCACTTCGGCGAGGGACTGCTCACGGGGGGGTTTTTAGTGGGTTCGAGCCCCACACACCCCCTTTCTTCACCCTGGGAGGGAAGGGAAGGGGTAGACATTTTCCCGCCCACAACAAAAAAAAAGGACGCTAGGTCTAGAGCGGCTCTTTTTGGCACTTCTTCATATCCGACTAAGGCGAAGCCAAAATGAGGTTACTGATTTAATAACCATTTTATTATGTATGTATGTATGTACATTTGTTTCTTCATAGCATCACTACTAATACAACATTGTTTACTTATATTATATTTATTATTGTTAAAGTCGTCTATAAATACTAAGTACGGCCAACAATGGCCTGTATATCCTAAAACTACACTAACATTCTATACAGCAAAGACCCAAGTTACCTATAAGTCATCGAGCTTATAGGTAACTCAAGTGTTCAAGCCCACTACCAGTGGGTAGCGTTTCCAGTAGTCGTCTTAATTGTACATGTTTCAAATGCTAGGTATATTTTTGTTGGCGTAGTTGGCTGAGTCTGCCTTCTAAGCACTAGGTATCGGGTTCGAAAAAAAACCAGCGATTACAGCAAGTATTTTGTAAAAAAAAACTCAAGTATATATTTTGTATGAGTATTTTATAAAAATACCTATTATATAACTATCACTTCATTTACAGCCCGTATTTTTTATTTTTTAGTTAATGGGTTCAAATCTTTTTTGTTCACAACGAAAACAATTAATCATTTCACTGTTAATTACTTTGAGGAATGAAAAGTATGAAATATCCATTAATCGTGTAGTACTCGGCAGTTTAATGTTTCGCTTAGAAAATTACTTCTATTAGGGTAACAAGTGAAGAGTGGGTGGAGAACACGTTTAACCTTTGACATTATAATTCCCAAAATGGCGTTAATTTTATACTAGCTGTGTTGTACGACTTCTCGCGGACTTTGCTTTTATCAGAATAAAACTAATTTAAACGTAAGCAAAGCTTAAAAAACTGACTTCACCGCTTATATTTTGATTTCGGCTTGATTGATTTCGATAAAAAAATTGTGGGACTATTTCTGAAGTCTAATCTACCAAACAAAAAAAGAATTTTGAGAATCGGTTTACAGATAGAGGAGAAATCGCTGAACATACATAAAAAAAAAAATACATTCAGTCGAACATAGTACCTATCTCCTCCTATTTTGAAGTCGGTAAAAATAGAATTCCATCAACATGCTTTCGCATGTTACAAACATTTAGAAAAATTGGCTCCCTAAAATAGTTTGCAGCATTTTAATTACAAGTTTTTTGCCGTCGGAACGACTGTGTTTTGGTAAGCTAGTATCAGGAACTCATATAAATTGCTTCAGGCTAACGCAGGAGGTCTACAATTGGAATATAAGCGTCTGTATTTTATCTGCATTTTAGTAGGCTCATAAAACAACAAAGTCTCATACTCGTAAACAGAGCGACGAAGACATAACTTTTAGATTCGGGTACGTCAAACATAACTCATAAAATAGATTTTATATTACCAGTATACACAAATATTTTAACTTCTAAAGTTTTTGTGTGTGTCAATATGCTTCTAATTATTTATTAACAATTTTGCAACATAAAACGGCTCCTTACAAGATATCTAGTAAAATTAAACCATTTAAGAATTCTCTATTTTATAAGGGTAGATTCAGACCGCATGAAGAGATCTAACAACAAATTGTTTCGGAACGTCTTTAGCCGATTAAAAAAAAATGAGGAGGTTCTTATTTCGACTGTATTTTTTTATGTGTATCATCAGAACTTTTTTCTAGGTGTACCGATTCTGATGATACTTTTTTTATTTCTAAGCTGGTGCTTCTCATGTGGTATTATTTAAATTTGAACAAGATTTGATTGGTAGTTTATTAGTTATCCTTAATAATTTTAATTAATTTAATTTCATCAAGGTAAGAAAGAAAGAAAGTATTTGCTTGCATTTAAATTATTTTCTTTGATAAAAAAACGTTTTTATCAAAGAAAATAATTTCATCAAAGTACGTTTTTATAAATTACGATGTGATCGATGATGGAGCACGCATGTCGATTTCGCGTTGTGCTTAAGAAGGTGTATGTCGAAAACTTGCAATTGACTCTAAGCGCGCCGAGGGTCGAGCCGCTCGCCTCTGCGTATTGCGCGTCTGACTCATCCTGATGAAGGACAACAAATTTGTCCGAAACTAGTCGACTACAAAGTAAGTCGAAATTTTAGACGTGTTTCATGCCGTACACAACATCAATTATGTGTAATACTCACGATAGTTTTAATTTTCATATGACTCTAAACTATTTGGGTATTACATGTAAAATAAATTTACCTTTGAATACTAATTACTTAATTATATTATTACTTAATATTTACCTTTTACTACTTACCTTTAGATGATTTTCAATATTATAATTATCATAAACATCAGTGAATGAGTTAAAAAAGTTTTCGGTTTGAAAGACATCAAACAAATTAAAATATAAGAAAGTTGGCAAGAAGTAATCACAACTTTTAACCAATCCAAATTCAACACAAACTCAAAAACCTTGTCACAATAAGTATTAATTCTGTTAGTTCTATCTTACATTACGTATTACGACAGTGTCACATGTCTCAACTCAATTGTATTCAGGGTGGATGGGAAGTTTTTTACGAAGGCAGTTGGTTTTATTTGCTGTGATTGCGACAAGGGCGTAAATTTTGGAGTAAAAGAGAAAATTTCAGGAGCTGCTTTACCCAGGGGCATCGTTTTCCCTTATGTAACAAATTGAGTCGCCATGCATTTGAAGAATTGAGGTCAAACTCGAGCAACACACACTTGATATGAAGACATCTGAAGTTTCAGTTTCAATATAGTTTCAGGTCTTAGAAAGTGTTTGTGAACGTTCACTATTCAATAAGAGCAGCTTTTATATGTCATATGAATGTATGAATATAATATATGAATATAATATGTCGGCGAATCTCGGCGTGTACTTTACTTATTTCAAAAGATTACGAGAAGCGAATCGTGAGAGACAGAACACAATTACTATGGGCTTTTTTATTTGTTATCAATTGTGATAGCATTCGTTTTTTTTGGGGTTTTCTAGATAGACAAATAGATATATATATATATATATATATATATATATATATATATATATATATATATATGTGTAAATATAAAGGTAGATAGATAGATGAACTCTTTATTGAACACCTAAATTGTGAAAAAAACAGAACAGATAATAATGACTTACAAAATAAGTGTAACAATAGGCAGTCTTATCGCTAAATGCGATCTCTTCCAGACAACCTTTGGGTGGACAAATTCTCTATAAAGTTGTTACTTCGAGTAGACGTTGCTTTTACTGTCTGTCTCAATGGCGTTTGTCCACTATAATTATTACTAACTGAGGGTGGTAAATACGCCGAGAATTTCTGGTTTCCAGACAGATAACTACAGTTTACCACATTTTTCTTTCACGGCCAGGATGGCTGGTAGAATTTGCTATTTGGCATTAAGGCATTCCCTGTACTTTGATTTTTGTTAAATAAATACCACTAGAAGCAACACAAATTCAAATTCCAATTTTGCTGATCAATTAATCTGATTGCTTTTTTCATAATGTATTTAAGTAATAGAAGTAAATGACAGTACATTAGGTACCCAATTCGGCTCAAAAATTTATATATAGAGCAGAGGTTAACGATATGCTTCAATTAAATTTTCATTTTTCGGAGTAAAATTCTAACCGAATTGCGAAAAAAATAGTTAGTCAGGTGAACATGAGGCAATGCCACCAATTTGACACGATGTTATCTTCAACAAAAGCAAAGTTCGTTATTATATTTGTAGTTGCTATCGGGCTACGACTATTGACTACCAAGCTATCACTGCTGTAAAGCAACTGTAGAAAAAAGCCTGTTTAGAGATGTTTAGGCCTCTTCAAATAAAGAGTGAGCAGGTACTTCCTAGCCAAGCATGCACCTCCGTCAACCGCAACGTCACTTTTCTTCAGAAGAGATTGCAGTCAAATGCTTGCCTTTTGAAGTAACAAAAAAACTGTTATTGCAACTTCAAATATTTTTATAATTATGAAATCATACAAACATTGTTTGCCTCACCACTTTCAAAAGCAAGAGATCACTTACGACAACAAAAATAGAAAACACTGACAAGAATCTTCATACTTATTGGTTTTAATAAGTTTTATGTAAAATTTATTCGAATTTTATATTCAATTCTGTATTTTTTAAATCTCCACATTTTTAAAGCTTTCAACGTACACATTTTAACCGCAAAACAGAGTTGTTATCAGAATTGAACTGAAGATTTATGTGTTGACGACCTTTTGTGGTTCTTTCTAAAGTGTTGGACCGAATATATGAGAGGTTTTTAAAATTCCCATAAAATGCTACTGTGATTCGTTTGTTTGTCAGAATTATATTTTATTTTATACATCAACCATTCTGTTTGCTTTTTCAAACACCTATCTAATGACACTTGGGTTTTAAGAAGAATAATATACCTTATTTAACCGTGGAAATTCTTTTAGCTATTTAGATAATGAGAGGTAGTAAATAAATTTACAGATAAACATGCATAGAAACATACATATTTAGTAAATATACATACTTTCTTGGCAATCGGATAAAAATAACATGATCTTTAAACAAATTCCTAAGGTTTTGTATCGTCAATGGCATTGCAGACAGATCAATCGCAATGAAAAGCAATATCAATGAAACATTAGGATCCCCTGCTATTTTGTAACTGTGTTAATAGTCTTCGTATAATATACGACGTCATTATTTAATCAACATGCTTATACAAGGTTAAATTAATCCGCCTGGTCGAACGTAACTGATTGATAAAGTTTAGTACCTAATGTTTAGTAAGGTTAGTGTGCTTGGATGGGTGACCCGTAATTCGAAGAGAATCCCGGTTGTAAGTCATAAGACATCCATCGTTAAGCTATGTACGATGTGCTTGAATGGCCTGGAACTTCTAGATACTAGGACTGCCCAGTTCTCTATACTACAAGCAAGCATTGGTTATTTTACAAATAACAAAATGAATTTATGATAAGGTACAATGTGGTTTCCCACATGTTCTATAGAATAAATTTCAATGGAATAAACAGAAATGATCCACATATGGGACATCGCCGCATGTTAGCTAGACTCTCGGTTTTTTATCGGATACATTTCGGAGAGTGTGCCAAGGAACTACACGATTTAGTTCCCCCATCCCCGTTCTATCATCGGACACGCAGACAAAATGCTAAGCGACACTGCTATATGGTAGATATTTCACAAATGCGCATGAAGTGTTTTGCTTACACATTCATTGTGCGAAGGAATGGAACTACTTACCTGAGTCGGTGTTCCCTGATGAATAATAAAATATATATACATATGTAAGTTATGATACCTTAAGACTCAGGGGAGAAGCTAAGTGCATTGCCATCTATGCCGTGTTGGAAACTCAAGCCCTGCCTGAAGCGACGAAATTATCCTTTCCTTATTATTAACATCTTACAGGACGTTAATAATAAGGAAAGGATACGCTATTTCTTCCCTTCTAAATTTATCAATAGAGTTTTGCCTAGCATGGCTAATGCTTTATAAACAAAATCAATTGGCTTTATATAGTATATAATTATTGTTAAAACTAAAAACTTACTTTAATTTCTTTTATTTTAGGTAGGATCGCCTCAAGAATTAATTGCCATATAATAAATAAAAAGAACAACGTAAATAAGCCCAAAAACTTTGAGTAGGTAATCTGTATAGGTAGGAACAAACAGTCGGCCTTGCGACGACCCTTTGTTCCTACCAAGTTTACGTTCTTTTATACATTTTGGAGGGTGTGCCACGGAATTGCATAATCTGATTTACCCTTTACATCCTATTTTAACATTGGCCAACCAAAAAAATGCGAGTATATTTTAATATTTATATTGTATGAGAGAGACATCCATTTTCGAACGTGTTTGTATTCTCTTTATTAAATGGAATTAGAAAATACATACATAAACATCAATTTTTTTATGGATAAATTATCACTGTTTATTATAAGTTATATGTTTTATAATATATATTTTTATTAGACCAATATAAATATTTAAGTTATAAAAAGTTTAGATGATCTATAATGTTCGCCGAAGTTCCCAAAATGCTTGCTGCATTACCACGCTGTATAGCAAGGCTTATCTTCTGCCCCAAATACAACCCAGCATTTTGGTCATGTGCCGAATCAATCAGTCTCTTTGATAATTTTTTGAAAATTCCTAATGCACCCAGCCCCAAACGGCATAAATATAAACCTTTAGCGTGATTTCAGGAAGATGGGATGGCGCCAAAGTGTCAACACACGTGGCATCCCACACTAAAGGCCGAGCCATTAATATACATTAATTATATACTATCACGAATAATACAGTAAAAAATCGCAAAATACACCTCTCTTACCAAATATTAAAGAATCATCAAGATAAAACTAGCATTAAATAAAAAATGCATTAACATGTTTGTTATCCAGATGCCGCAAATAAATAGAGAACACACCTTGCGCTTAACTTTGCCGAATAGAGAAAAGCTTTAGAGGTTAACTATTGATTCATTATTTCACTTCACCCGGTCAATAAAACCCCTGTTTGCTGAAAATTATCTTTAGGTATCTGTTATCCTAGATCGAAACGATTGGGAGACCTTTTTATTATAAAGTTGTGATGAAAAAAAATACTTTTTAAGCAGTCCGGTTTTTTTTATTTATTAGTAGACATGTGACATGACATTTAGTATTCTTTATGATATTTATTTATCTTCAAGAAAATATTACTCAAAACTGTGATGAGAACTAGGAGACAATATTATAATACATATACCATAAATATTTCAGAAGTTTAAAACGGTGTTCATATTTTCTTGATTAAAATCGACAAGAAATTTCACACACATTCTTCGTGAGGCAATAAAATTGAATTAAATTCTTCAAGTCTCAAACAAATATTAAGTTTGAAATAAACAGCTTAGAGAGAAGTGTGGAATGTTTTATATAACTGGTATATGCCAGCGACTTTGCATGTGTTGTCACGTTATTAACACTAGAATTTTAGAGTGGTTCCAACGGGTAAAAGTGGACCTAAAAATAATCTTTGTTCTTAGCTAGGCCGCAACTGTACACTATTATTGACCCGATACTCAACAAATTAACAAACGTCGTATCCATGGGTGTTTTAAATTATGCTGAAATTCTCTCAAGCGAACGTATGTTCACGGATGTGTTGTCGTTTGATAAAATATTGGTGATCTAATTATTTGTTAAAAAGACTTTTTCAAAGACATTGCTCAAAAGAATCGAAACATATCTTACAATGTATTCAAAACGTGTGTGAATATATCTTACAAAGTAATACGATGACACTAGATTCAAAAGAAAAACAAGTCTTTACGAGGTAGGTCACGTAGCTTAAAGTTATGACTCTAATACATATTATAGTAGCTGTTTTATATTAATAAATCAATCACAAATATTGCCGTTTTGTAGGGCAAGACAGTAAGCCTGTTTAGTAGAAAACTAGTTCTTAAGACCGGATTTTTGTACAAGAAATTTGAGTGATGACTTCATAAATGATCACGTTGTGGTCATTGGTGTAATAATTCCTATTAAAATATTGTTGCATGACACATGTTTACATGACCGATAGTATTCCGTTTTTCGTAACGTTAAAATAAAAAAAACTGTCAAATAAGTTGAAGTGTTTTTATCTCAACCATAAATCGCTTTGAAATTTTTCTTCTTCTTCTTTCGCGCTGTGGACATGCATTCTCTTAACTTTTAAAATTAAATCCAAACATATTATTATCTCTTGCCCGCTAATATCAAGTATAAAAAACAACGGGTTGCACTCCGGGAGTGCCGGCAGAACTGAAAACTTGAACATTAACGTTGTAAACAGCTGGAATAGGCATATATTTTCGCCGCGCGGTAGAATGAGAGGGGGTTCTTTTCTCTCCCTCCGTCTTACAAATTTCCGATTAGGTCACGTGTCCTGACGCGAGTTTAACATTATTTACCAATCCCAAAAAAAGTGCACAACGCCGCTAAATAAGTTTTCACTTCAAAAATATCCCTTGTGTTAATCTTAGGTATAATCAATGTACATTTTAAATTTCATCCAAATCCGTTTAGCCGGTAAAGCGTAAAGAGGGAACAATCATACTTACACACGAATTTTCGCATTATAATATTAGTAGAATTAAGATTTCTCGCACTGTGTAAGATTTCTTACACTGTGTTCCACATAGTGCGAGAAAACTTTATTGTTCTTATAAAGATTTATTTAGCCACTTTAACTGATTTCGAGTTGTATCCATATTGAGTCATCGTCATCATCCACAACACTTTTGATCTCAATACCCTGAATACATCATTCTCATATTGCCGCTGGACATCTGTAACTACGTTTGCTTTGTCTCGTGTGCCACTGTGCCAAGTGCTCCACCTGGTCGTCAGCTGTCCATCAAGAACCTATAGATATTTTGTAAATAAATTTAAGTGTTTGACGTTTAATTACAAAGCCACACATTTTGTTCTTACTAATATGACCGTAACAAAAGATCAAAACAATCTTGGAATGTTTATTGGACTTTTAGGTGGCCTCTGTTGCAGCATTGCTTCTTGTAGACATTATAAGGCATGCCGAGGAAACATTAAGGCAGAAACTCTTGCAAAAGACGGAACCAAAAACATATAAATGAACGTAAAGTAAGATTATGCAAACCTTCAGCCAAGGTAATTAGGCACAGACATTGTCTTAAAACATAAAAGATCAACAAATTGTCTTGGACAAAAGAACAGAATGGCGTTATACAAAAACAATACTTCAGTCCCTAAACAATAAGTTGACAAATACTCTGAGAACATAGCCAAGAACTACGCCTCATAATTTTCATACCAAAAACTCTTAAATTGTATATGAGTGTGTGCGTGCATGTGTTTGTACACCCTGTTTGTGTGCGCACCCCGTATTCGTGTGTAAACCAACTGTTTATCCCAATTATCGCGAGCTCAGGCAGTTTAATATTAATTGTATTTATTCAAATTCATAATAATCGCATTCCATTAACAGTCATTTTTAATTAACGCGAAACAAAACGTGTCAAAACCGAAAAATCATTTAACAGGAAATGGAACCTCAAAAATATATAGGTCAACCGTTTAGAGGAAAATCCATGGGAAAACTTCAAACAAGTGCTTACGCAGTTGTGCGAATCTTGAGAATCAATGGAGCTTGAGTACTTAGTGTTTTCTTTTGATCATAAAGTATTTCTAGCCACGGACCACTGATCGTATTCATTGAAACAGTACCAAAGCTTTTTTGTCAATTAAGTTTATTACTTAGATTTGCCATGCTATAATGATATTGGCCTCGATTCTGATGTCACACACTAAATTAAATTTAAACTATTCCTGTCTTTTACAAAATAGGAACACAAGACAGAGATAGCATACTGCTGTGCTGTCAAGTTAGTCAGAACTTAGATGTCTATGCAAGCTTAGTCGAGTATGTGTTGTATTGGTGTTGACTAAAAACAAGTGCCTTTCTGCTTCTGCTGTTCATATTTTAATTGATAAACTAGCGTGACAGCACTACAAAGCATGCTATCTCTGTCTTGTGTTTTATTTTATAAGAGACAGGGATAGTTTAAATTTAATTTAGTGAGTGTACATCAGAATCGAGGCCATTATATCACAGGTAAACAAATAGTTAAATCCGTAATAGCACAGTATCTTTATATTAGTGAAAGTGCAGGGAGTTTAAGAGGGGGTGCGATTGAAAAACGCAATCTTAGACTTGATTTTTCTTTACAAAATCATTATCAAATGGAAAAATGAATACTGATTGTATATCATAATTGCAAGGATTTTCAGAAAAACGATGAAGTGCAATTTTCTCGTTAAAAAAAACTCACAAAGTTAGCTCTTATTTTTACTTCCGTTTTAATTCTATTGTGATATTTAATTTGGAAACAAAGATTAGATAAATAATATCACATAATATGCATTATTCAGGGCTGGTTCTGCCCATTTAACGATATCTTTTATTTTTCACGACTTATTGAAGGAAAATGTATTTGGCGCTTGTTACGTTTTTGTTTCGACAACCCAGTTGGCGCAGTGGACAGGTGTCCACCCTCTGCGCCGTGGGTCCTGGGTTTGATTCCCGGCAGGAGCTCAAATTCCTTTCCAAGGGATATTTGTGCTTCTGGTTCTGGGTGTATTTTTTTTTGTGTGTGATGTAAATGTTTCCGGCACCCACGATACAAGTCTTTGAACTTAGTGTGGGGCTGTGAGTGTGAATGCGTTTCGTTTGTTTGTTTGTTCCTCGAGAAACGCTTATCAAAAGTTTCAGGGTGACGAGCGCAGTACTTTGCCGCGCAGGGGTTCGATTATATAAGTTCAAACTCTGAGTGGCACTAAACTGTAATGTACAAGCGTGACGATTACCATCAGGCGAGCGAAAAAAATTGGCGGTTACTTATATTATTATATTAAATATATTATTATATTATACCAAAGTAGCTTACCACCATCAGGTTGAAAGTCTGCCGCCAAGCCAAATACGATGTTCCGGCAGTTATCCTTGAGAGCCTGCGTATTCCAGGTCTAGTGTGTTTACCAGCTTCGATCACATCGTCACTTACCATCAGGTGAGATAGTGGTCAAACACTAGCCTGTCACAAATAAAAAAATAAACAAAATTATTCGAATTTTGCGGATCAACATAAATGAAACTTGTTAATGTCCTCGTACATAGTAAAATTGTAATTTCAATATATACGAGTACATTATAATAAATTAATTATAATTAATAAGCATTTAGTATTTGCCTTTCGTGTTATATGTACAATGTGTAACAGAAAGGTGTAGTAATACTCAAATCACACATCTAGCTAAATGTATGGAGTCTACCATGAACTTCTGCATTCGCAGCAGCACCACTAACATTGAGTTATGATGAATTAAAGTGTCTAAAAATGTATGTCATTTGCAACCCTATTTCATCAGCTACCGTTCTACACCACATAGCCTTTGGACCTAGACGTCTGACAGTAGTGGCCATAACAACGTAGTGGTCACGCGCCACAGATGTAATCGTAAGGTTGGCAAAAAAATATTTTTTAATTTTTGTACAGAACAAATATCTCCGATTGCCGCATATTTAACTGTAGGGCTGTCAAAAGTATTTTAAATATATAATTTTTAATTTTTGTACGGAAAAAAATTTGACCGATTTTGATATTCCTGGCACGATACACATACACACCACCAAGTATTACCACCCCTTTTTGTTACAGGTTGTATATACCCATCGAAAATTTGCCTTAATTTTGTTCTGATATAAACTACATCTTCCTATTCTATTGTAGGCAATTTATTTTTACCATAAAGAATATTGCCAGTGATCGGTACTTAGACAAGATGCAATCCGTCAGCGTCTACAGAATTAATTATTTATCCTCACTTTCGTTTATCTTGTTATATTTTTTTTTATTCTTGATAGGCAAACGTTCGACCACTATCTCACCTAATGGTAAGCGACAACGCGGTCGACGATGGAGCACGTTTGCTTAGAAGATGCCTTTTCACTCGCGACTTAAAGACTCCCATATTGTATTTATCAAGACTGACACAAGATACTGACACAAGTTAGGAGTTCCATTCCTTAGAGGTTCGCATACATGGACGTGGAAGCAAAACGCTTCGTCCGCATTTGTGGAATGTCAACATATTATACTGGTGTCGCTTTGGAGTCTTCATGTCCGATAATAGAATAGATATGTAATTTCATCAAATCATCATCAAAATATATCGCCGGTAAATTTTTTGCTTTCACACTCACAGCCCCACACTAAATTCGATGACTTGTGTCGTGGGTGCCGAAAACATTCACATCACACACACAATCACAACCAGAACCAGAAACACACATTTTCCATGAGAAGAAAAATTGTGTTCCCGCCGGGAATCGAACCCGATACCCCTGCTTAGAAGGCGAACGCCACCCAACTAAGCCAACGGGCAGTTCAGTAATATATAATATAATATTATAAATCCGAAAGTTTGTAAGTGTATAAATGTGTAAGTATGTTTGTTCCTACCTTGTACCCTCTTCAGGCTATAACGGCTGAACGGATTTGGATGCTATTTGGAATGTACATAGCTTATATCATCTTATACTAAGGATTAACACATGGGCTACTTTTTAAACAACTTTTTTGTGAATAAAGGGATTGTGAATAAGATTTATTATGTTATTATTGTTATATTATATTAACTTGATAATAGCATGCAAAGCCGCGGGGCATGGCTAGTATATTATATGTTAAGTTTTACCAACAGCCTATTTCTGTCAACATTTAGAATGCCAAAATAGTTTTTCGATAAATTCACCATGGTATACCCAGATGTCAATGACTAAATGCTCCATAATTAAGTCAAAGTACACATTGTTCCATAGGTAGATATTTATTTCTACTAAACATCGGCCTTTAAAGTAATGTATGGTATACTTTGATTTGAATTATGGAGCATATCGTCATTGTCATCAATAACGCATCTATCGCCAAATATAACCAGTAGGTACCAAAAAAGGTACTATAAAATAATTTTAAAAAAAATGTAGACATATACATATATTTATGTGTGGCAAAAAACAAAATTTAAATTGACAAAAGGGGTACAAATAGGTTTTTTTTTACAATCTTACCACAAACCGTCCTCAATTCGGCATAATGCTGGTTTAAAAAAACCAGCGCTTGTCTTCCGTTGAGAACGGCAGGTGACGTCGCACACGAAAAGTAATAAGTGAATCTAATTGTTTTTAAATAATGAGACCTATTTTGCGATAGTATAGGACTTCACTACAGCTTTATTATTATTGTAAGTATTTAACATGAACGTGAGAATGGTTGCTAACTAACTTTAATTAATTAAAAATCCTAAATTATTTTCAAATAACTATTCAATGACATTCCACTCAACATAGTTCTACGACGTTATTTTTTATTTATCCGTTTTGTCGCCATTTTGAATTTTGGTAAACAAAACAAACATATAATTATCATCATTATCATACTCAACCTACTTCAGTTCACTGTTGAACATAGGCCTCTCCCAAAATGCTACGCCTACCAATTTGCAGCCTACACCATAGAGTACTTTGATACATACGGAAAGCCTACACTCCAGAACTCGTCTACTCCAACGATTGTCAGTTTTGCGGTATATTTTTGCATATTTAATGACTACACAACAACATATCAAGCGTTCTATTACCCATACACTTCCGTTATATCTTGTACTATCTACGGGCCAATTGCCTATATTTACTAAAACAAAACTAAAACTATACATAGCAAAGAACAAAGTTACCTACAAGACATCGAGCTTATAGGTAACTCAAGTGCTCAAGCCCACTACCAGTGGGTAGCGTTCCCATCATGCTGGCAACATTGCCTCTCTGAATTGCAATGCTAATACGTTGAGCCAAATAGTGCCAGCATTTTGATCACGCGTCGCCTCAACCAGGCGTTCTGATAGGTTTTTGAAAATAGAATGAGCTCCCGGTCCCCATGGTCCCAGTGTCTCAACACCAAGAGGCTCAAATATGTAACCACTGCCGAGGTTTCCATATTTTCGCCATTTGCGCTGCTCTGCCGAAGTTGCTTTGACGCCAACCCCATTCTGTGTTTTAGGAAGATGCGACGGAGCTAAAGTATCGACACAAGTTGTATCTTACACTAAAGGCCGTCCCATCTTCCATAGAATTAAAGTCACGCCATCGGGTACCCATTTACCTTAATTATATGTTTTACTATCTTCTTATCTACACGCCAATTCCGAGTCTCTACTAGAAATAAAATGTTTTTGTAGAGGGACTTGTTACTGTTTTACATCATACCCGGTCCGGATTTTCTATTAGACCCAATAACTGTTTTATATTATTAGATTACGTAAAAATATTATTTTCCTTGGACAAAAATATTGAGGTTCCTCAAGTTTATTGTTAGTAATATTTTTAACGATCATAATATTTTTTTCTTGAGTACAAAATACTACTTAAATAATAATGGCAATTAACCGAGCAGAAATGTGGATTATTAAAAGAAAAACAATGTTTCTTTTCTGATTTAAACTCAAATGTCAAAAGGGGAGTATTCTTTCATTTCCACCTATCAATAACGGCGAAATGGATAAAATGGAGAAGGTTTTGAATATTTTAGCTTCAATTGTATGTAACTAATTAGTATTTAAGCAAATGGTCAAACTGATTAAAACTTTTAAAATGTATCCAATCTCGATCATAACGGAAAACAATAGTTTGATACCGCCGAATAGTTTTGATGATTGAACCGATAAGTTGGATCTTAGCTCTTTACTTAGGTACTTACTGTTTTTATTTCCTAATATTGATATTGACGTAGTTTTAGGTTCTATGAAACATAGTAAATAGTTATTGTTTTAATCGTCAAGGTTAAAGCTACAGGTAAAGCATAAAGTCACACTTTACATTATAAAAGCGAAAGTTTTTGTGCATGTTGTTTTCTTTACGCTCTAACGATTGAACCGATTTAGATGCAATTTAAAGAAATAGCTAAGCGTAATCGAATAATAAATCACAAATCATTGTATTTAGTGTGGGGCTGTGATTGTGAAAGCGTTTATGTATTTAACTTATAACCAAAAAAACACAAAGGTAATCTTGTGTACCTATATATAAGTTTAGCCTGACTAGACAATGCGAACGAGGTCAAGGTCGCCGATAGTTGCTATGATGCACAAAGAATAATTAAACGCAAGCAAAGCTTAAAAAAACCGACTTCACCGCTTTATCTTCGGAACCTTGATCAGATTTGATGTATTAAACACGCATTATTGGCTATAACTCAAAAACTAGAGACAAATTCTTGATCAAATTTTCAATGGGACCACATAAAAAGCACCAGCTTTCAAATAAAAAAAGAATCATCAAAATCGGCTCACAACTTTTGAAGTTGGGTAAACGAGAACATCGTCAAAGTACGCATTATTCGTCACAAAATAGACATTATTGTCATATATTTCAAGAACTACTGATCAAACTAAAAACTAAAAAAAATTTCTAAATCGGCTTACGCGGAGAGAAGTTATGAGGTAACACACATAAAAAAACAACAGTCGACTTGAGTACCTCCTCTTTTTTTGGGAAGTCGGTAAAAACGAAAACGTGCATAAATAAACTAGTAGGGAAAACATTTTAATCATTAATAAAAATCCAAATATCTACTAAAAAGATTTTGTTAATATTCACCAAATTCATAAAATTCCGAATATCAAATGATACGAATATCCTTCTACGTCGAAGATAATCTTAGAAACAGGATTTCTTATGATCTCCACATATTTTTGTAACAAATATCGTGGTTGTAAAAACACGTTGTAAATATAAATGTTCTCTATCAAATTGTTTCTTACTATTGACAGTCAACCATTTACTTGGTGTTTATCAGGTCAAGTGGTACACTCGGTTATTGGCAAGGATAAAAATTTGATAGCGTGATATCAACCGTATTATTTACTTCTCCGTATTAAGTGTCAGCGTATTCAAACAAACAAACAGATGCGTTTGAATTTTTTTTTATGAAAAAGATATGTGCCACCATTGTAAGTATGATACTAAATAAAAGTAACAAAATTGATTACAAGCATTCCAGATTGTAATTATAACTAGTAGTTCGCCCCGATCTGATACCTGTCAGCTTCATTCACTTTTGATTTCATTTAATCCTTAACAACGCATTTGATGTGTATGTTTTGTATATGTGTGTGGTTGTGTATCTGTGTATGTGTGTATAATATGTGTAATGAGTTCGTGTTTTTCTTCAAGGTTGTTTTATAGTTACATTTTTGCTGCGTTATTAGTAGTGATATTACTTAAATATTAAAAAAAAAAATATGGAAAATTACAAATAAATAATAAAGCTAATACAGCTTATAATAAAGTTATAGCTATTGGTCACCAAAAATATATATATTATTTATTATACGTATTTATAGTAGAAGAGAACAGCCGCATATCCACCGGACACCGAAAGTATGTTTGATAAGACATAAGACGCTTTGCGCACGCTCAAGTAATTTCTTTAAAATAAATCAATCCATTTGGGAGATCATTCTATTTTCAAAAATCTATCAGAGCGCCTGATGGAGACGACGGGTGATGAAAATGCTGGCACTTATTTGGCTCAACGTATTAGCATTGCAATTCAGAGAGGCAATGTCACCAGCATGATGGGAACGCTACCCACTGGTAGGGGGCTTGACTACTGGAGTTACATATAAGCTCGATGTCTTGTAGGGAACTAAGGTCTTTGCTGAATATAGTTTTAGTTTAGTTTTGGGAAATTTAGGCGATTGGCCCGTAGACATCTGATATAAATGGTTATTATCTATTTGTGTTCGTAACATTAATACTTACTATAAAATATTAGTACAATCAAAATGATACATTTCATTTTATAAAACTAATCAAATGATGTAAAAAAAACAATCAATGTCGTAGACAAATCACATAGACATTGACATTAAATCGATGGGCCCGAAATAAAATGAATAGCTGTGACGATGAGACCAGACTCACCGAAACCAATTACGCTTTGAGGTCGGGGTCAAGGTCACTGATCCCAGGGTCATTAGTATTACTATGGTGTTTATTTAAAAAGATATGCAAAAAATAACTACCAGAGGGAACATCTTTTTGCGTTATCTAGACGTTATTGCCCTGAGCTCGGGGTCACGGTCTCTGATCCCAGGGTCCTCGTTCCGAATATTAATTCGATTATTTTATAAATTTTATGTCTATGAAAATTCCAAGAGGATATTCCTTATTTTCTGTGTTCCCTGATAAATACAATATGGGATATTGAAGGTCGCGAGTGAAAAGGCATCTTCTAGGCAAACCTGCTCCATTGTCGACCGCATCGTCACTTACCATCAGGTAAGATGGCGGTCAAAAGTTTACCTAACTTGAATTAAAAAAATGGTAGTAGCGGGCATGTACATCTTATACAATACTTTACAGCTAAGTTCCATTACATAATATACTAGCATTTTTAAATCATTGACAAGTTCAATAAAACAAACGTTTATGTGAATTGAGATTTCTTAGCTCTCCTTTTACTCTAAATATATTCATTGTTAAATAATGGTCTGGTAACAAGCAACGAATGAATCCGTCCGTCCCTTTATCCGAGCTGAAGGTCCTTCAATTTATTGAATAGCACTCTATAAAAGTTTGGTCCTATTAATTTCACCGATTTACAGTTGAAGGCAAATACATTGGATATCAGTTTAAAAAATATTAAAGTACTTTAATTTTTTCCAAAATAAATAAGAGCATAAGTTAAGATGATTATTTGACTATTATTACACCTGTTATGGCTGAAAATATTTACAAGAAATTTGAAAATAATATGGCTACAAACTTGTCAAATTTATTAGCAGCTGTCGGAATAAATTGCTCTCAGTTTAAACTTACCCTAATATTGTGATTGTTACTGTCCAATTTGTCATTTATGTAAGTTACACTTACTATAATATCATGTACGTACTTGTATTGACCCCGTTTCCTTCTCTGTACTAGGTACAAGGTTCCTCCGAGTAAAACCAACTTTGAAGGAGATTAAAGCGTTTATTATATTATTAAACGAAAATTATTACAGGAGTAGTACTTGACAATTGTAGTTCAATGCGCAAGATGGACGACAGAGCCGATGCCGGCTTTCTACCAATCAGCGCTCTTTACGCCCCACTACCCCGCGCTTGCCCCTCTACTAACAATTTGAAAATATAATAATTTATAATTAACTTAAATGCTAAATGCCTTTTACGTGTCGCCTACATTCCCCACCCTAGTGCTGCCCTTGCAGCACTCATCCTCAATAGGTATTCTGGCGACACCCGTAGTAGCTCTTTTCAGGGTACCGGTAGGTGTACGGATACATACTACACGCACTCGCCCATCCTTACCTGGGAAAGCCTCTTGAACGATGCCTCGCGGCCATATGCCCCTAGGCGCATTGGGATCTACGATGAACACCAAATCTCCTACCGCCAACGGCCGCGATTTTTCGTTGTTCCACTTCTGTCGAGGAATCATGTCGGGTAATACCTCACGCACCCATCTCTTCCAGAACATGTCTGCTAGAGCCTGAGATGTTCGCCACTGCTTCCTTAGGTATAAATCGGACTCGTCAAAAACACCTAAAACTGGCAGGTTCGAAGATGAGCCGAGCAAGAAATGGTTAGGTGTCAAACATTCTTCACTGCCTGGCTCAACCGACACGTGACTTAACGGTCTGCTGTTAACTATGTTCTCTACTTCAGCTAACAGAGTACTGAGAATCTCATCTTTTGGAGCGCGTTCTCGTAACACCACCTTCAGACTAGTCTTCACGCTTTTAATGAGGCGTTCCCACGCCCCACCCCAGTGTGGACTAGCTGGAGGGATGAATGACCATTGTGTTCCATATGTACTGGCTGTAGCTATAAGTAACTTTTCATCAAGCTCCTGGATCGATTTCTTTATCTCGTTGTCCGCGCCCCTGAGATTTGTCCCATTATCGGAATATATAAATTTTGGCCACCCGCGTTTAGACGCCATACGACGCAGTGCCATCAGTAAGGAGTCTGTCGAAAGCGAATGTACAATTTCTATGTTTACAGCCCTTACTGTGAGGCATGTAAATAGGACGCCATACCTTTTCAATCGTCGTCTGCCAACAGTCACTTCCATAGGTCCAAAAAGGTCCACCCCGCAGTGGGTGAACGGTCTTTGGTGATGTGCCATCCTTCCCGCAGGTAAGTCACCCATCCTCGGTATCTCTGGGGTTACTTTTCTGATTCTACAAAACATACATTTCGAAACAACGTACTTTACTGTAGGCCTTAACCTCAAATGTACTAGGTACAAGGTTCCTCCGAGTAAAACCAACTTTGAAAGAGATTAAAGCGTTTATTATATTATTAAACGAAAATTATTACAGGAGTAGTACTTGACAATTGTAGTTCAATGCGCAAGATGGACGACAGAGCCGATGCCGGCTTTCTACCAATCAGCGCTCTTTACGCCCCACTACCCCGCGCTTGCCCCTCTACTAACAATTTGAAAATATAATAATTTATAATTAACTTAAATGCTAAATGCCTTTTACGTGTCGCCTACATTCTCTATGTGAAGCTATCGGCCGTATTATACTCGAATAATTTAAACGCAAGCAAGGCTTAAAAAAACCGACATCACCGCTTATATTTTGGTTTGAGCTTGATCGATTTTAATAAAATGTATATGGGTCCTATAGACCTCTGAATAATCTACCAAACAAAAAAATAATCATCAAAATCGATTTCTAATTGGCGGAGATGTCGCGTAACATACATACAAAAAATACAGTCGAATTAAGAAACTCCTTTTTTGAAGTCGGTTGAAAATATAATATCCCGCTGTATCTATATAATCTTATTTAATTGTATTTGATTTTATCTACAGCAAAACTGTGTAATTTTGTTTATCAATCCTACTAATGTTATAAATCCGAAAGTTTGTGTGTAAGTGTGTCAGTATGTTTGTTCTCTCTTCACGCTTTAACGTCTGAACGGATTTGGATGAAATTTGGAATGTACATAGATTATACCTAGGGTTAACACATAGGCTACTTTTAAACTTGAAAATAGCGGGCGAGCCACGGGGCATGGCTAGTATTTAATCTGAAAGTAATGAATACTACATGCACGTTTAAAATATTGTGCCTACGCCTAATATACATGCTGCAGCGATCTTTACCTTTAATTTGTTAACACCCTTTAATTTAACGTAATTACGTAATTTAGGTACCTGTGATATGACAATAAATTATTTTGATTCGATTTATGTTTTATTAACATCTCGTACTCTATAATTTATATAATGTGCTACATTTAGTGCACTGACTTGTAACCCGCTACTTCTCTCAAATAGCCACTTTATACAGTGTCAGAATAAATTGCACACAATGACTGGTTTTGTGGATCGAATTACACTAAATTCGAACACGATTTGCTTGAAGGTTAAGGTTTTGATTTAACAGTAATGGATAAATGATTTATTTGAAGGTATTTACTATACTTAAATACTTGTAGCAAAAACTTAGGTAATAACTAACATAAAATAGCTATGTAGTCAACATTGTATTGTTAAATATCACTTCTCGGGGGCTTTATTTTGCACATCTACCTATACCGACACGATTGTTAAATTTTGCCCCTGATTAGTTGTTTGTGCGTCCGCCTTCTAAGCAACGGGTATTAGGTTCGATTACCGGCGGGAACACATACTTTTCCCAAGATAAATTTGTGTTTCTGGTTCTAGATGTGATTGTGTGTGTGATGTGAATGTTTCCTCTTCACACTCACAACCTCACACTTAGTTCGATTACGAACTAAGTGTGAGGCTGTGAGTGTGAAAGCGTTTACTTTCATAACCATTGTGAAGTGAACCGCCACCGAATGTTCTAGTAAGGGGTGTAATTTGTGCTCATAGTACCATGGTCAGGTTAAGCCAAGGTTTAGTGGACAGAGACCTTAAAAGTTGGCACTATATAAGTATTTTCCGATCAAAAAATTACTATAGCCACAATTACGGTTAAATGGTCTGACCTAGTTATAAAATGCTCACCTTTCCAACTAACGAGACATGTTTTTTCAATTTTTAGTTTCTGTTATTTAATAAAAATTAAGATACATTTCAGACAATCTCCATCAATAATTTCAAACTCAAGTTACATACTTACAACGTTTCATATGTTTTTGTGGGTGTTATAAAACATTGCAAATCACTCGTGTTCAACGATTATGTCGTAGTCATAAGAAAACATAATTCATCTAACAACACAATAATAATAGAGAAAAAAACCAGTCCGGTTCTACAGGAAGACACGTGATCTGAGTCACGTGATTAAAAAAGAAACAAGATAAACATGAATTAAAATGATGTATATCATAATTAGTCATTTCCAGCTTGTATGATCGTAGATTATTGGTGAAGGAAACTCAAGGATTTTGCAGTTAAAATTGTAGGTTTGTCTTCTATCGCGATGATGAAACTACAAATGTAGTGGTACCTAGATACTCGTAATTCAAATGTTGAAAAAAGTAAAAAAAAAATGTATTACTTGGTAATATTAGTTTTTGTTTTTTTTTTATGTGTGTTACCTCATAACTTCTCTCCACGTGAGCCGATTTCGAAATTTTTTTTTAGTTTGAATGATGTTGCTTTCTAGTTGGTCCCATTTAAATTTGATCAGTAGTTCTTGAAATATCGTCAATAATGCTTATTTTGTGAACAATATTGCGTACTTTGGCGATGTTCTGGTTTACCCGACTTCAAATGTTACCTCATAACTTCTTTAGTTCTGAGCCGATTTTAATGTTTTTTTTTTATTTGAAAGCTGGTGCTTTTCATGTGGTCCCATTAAAATTTGATCAAGATCGGATTTCTAGTTTTTGAGTTATAGTCAATAATGAGTGTTTAATACATTAAATCTGATTAAGGTTCCGATGATAAAGCAGTGAAGTCGGTTTTTTTAAGCTTTGCTTGTGTTTAATTATTCAATGTATCAACACAAATTTACTTCAAATCACGTATTGTTTTATATGATAATAAAATAATCTGCAATCTGGAAAAGTTTTGGAACATTGTATAAAATGGCTGTATGTTTTTTTTTATGCTAGATAGGCAAGCATTTGACCACTATCTCACTCAATGGAAAGTGATGACGTGGCTCAAGATGGAACATGATTGTCTAAAAGGTTTTTCTGATCAAGAATGATTGCGGAGATCGGTGTTTTCTTCTACAGCACTTGCAAGAACAAATTTGAAATGTGCGAGTGAATATATGTGTTTTAGTTTGTGAGCGTGTGAGTTAGTATTTTCTAACTCCTTTACGCTAAAATGAGTACATTGATATGGATAACATTTGAAATTAAGATTGCTTTCCCTGAATTATAACACCTTTTCTACGCGGGTAACAGCGCGGGACACAGCTAGCATTATGTAAATTACCAAGCCCGTTTATGATCTAACGACCAGATTTACTGTCAATCGTCATCCATATTATATTTGACATACCTTCAGTTCTCTTGAAGCGTTTCGCTCTCCGCTTAACATCTGTACTGCGAAGGAGTAGAACTCATTGCCCATGTCTTTGTTCCCCGAACTGTATAATCTGGGAGTCTCCAAGTCAAGATTGGATTAGTATTTTCTAGGTGAGCATGCCCCATTTTCAACCACATCTTCACTTTCCAACGAGATGGTGGTAAAATGATTGCCTGTCGAGCAAAAAAAAACAATAATTGATTCCATTACGTAACATTTTCATACTTTTCTACAGTTCACTGTACTAGATATAAATACAATCTCATTAAAATTTAACACATTGTTATCGCATCAACGAGAATTAATTATACTCGATGAGTGTAAATCAATGCATGATCTTGACAATATAATTGACCTAACGTACATTGAATTCACAGGCTTATTATAGCGGATAATAGATATAGTGATCATATTACGATATATACATTGATATTGTATATAAACATAACATAAACGCTTTCACACTCACAGCCCCACACTAAGTTCTCTGACTTGTGTCGTGGGTGCACATCACAATCACAACCAGAACAAGAAACACAAATTTTCCTTAAGGAGAAAACTTGTGTTCCCGCCAGGAATCGAACCCGATACCCCTGCTTGAAGGCGAACGCTCACCCAACTGAGCCAACGAACAGTTCGTATATATATAATAGATAGGAATAACAAGTGGCAAAATCTTAATTAATTACCCTTGTCGCTCTATCTGGTAAATAGCTGCACCGATTTTCACCAAACGTAGTTAGGGACACTATTGAACAAGTTACTATCAAACAAAAAAATTAAAATCGATTCAGATGTTTGGGAGCTACGATCCCACAGACAGACATACAGATACACATGAAAAACTTAAAAAGCCCCTCATTTTTGTCAAGGGATAAAAATATTGTTTGAAGCTGAGTTCGAGCTTGTAGCCATAGGGTGTTTTCAATTTTTGCTCTAACCACTGAGCTACTTAAGCCTTTCCTCAAAAGACTAAATTATACTTTTCAATGTCAAATAGAAGCAATTGACGCCATCTACTGGAATAGTTTATTGTGTTAATAGGGAGTAGATTGAACCTGATTCAAATCCAGTAAAGCTATATTATGTTTATTTTATTTTAAAAAATTACATTATTTTAAAATATAATAACATGCACTACTTGCTTACCATAATATATACGTCTCGATAAGGTCCAATTTGTTTTTTTTATATTTACTGCCTTTAGAGTTGTCGGAGTAGTTTATTCCAGGTCGTCCCCACACGGTCGTCCCCACTGGGTACGAGTGGGAAAAAAAAGTTTCGTTCGTCCCCAGTGGTGACGATTCAAACTTTTTATTTCCCACTCGTTCCGCTATAGACCAAGAGTCAAAATACATGGGGATTTCAATAATTGATTTCACGGATTATTAAAATACTTTAATTATGACTTTCTAAATAAGACTGAACAATGATTTTCAGTCTTTTAAGCAGCGGGTATCGGGTTCGATTCCAAAGGAATAAAATTATATCCCCAAGAAAAAAATGTGTTTCTGGTGATAAATATTTTTTAATGGCGTGGGCAGAAAATTAGGGACGCATGTGGCATAAATCATAATAGTATATTTATACTTTATGATATACTATTATGATTTATGTCACATTCGTCCCAAATTTTCGGCCCACGCCATTTAAAAATATTTATTCGTTCCGCACGATAATATTTGTTCGTATTCGTCCCGCATACCAAAATTATTGTAAGTACAGTTAGCGGCAAAAGTATAATTTATCATCACAACCAAAACTGTGGTGATCTATCATTATAGGCTGAAGATCAAGAAGTGTGTTATCCACCACCCAATAGTGTTGGTGAATACTAGTAATATTATGTTTATTAAGCATTTATACGACTTCACTCACGGTTGTTAGCTCACATTGTTGTTATTTTATTACCCAGTATTAACGAAATTTGTTTTAGTAATCTGTCGTTGTTTAAACAATTGCCTCTGTTCTTAATGAATGTGACAAAAAACATTTGTCTATGTTGTAAATATTAATATAATTAAAGCTGCGCCATATATTTTTCTGATCAAAACAAACATTAAATGACGCAAAATATATGGTGTGGACCATGTTAACCACATGACTCATTTGAAGTATTGTGGGAGATCCACATGCCGAAATTATTCACAACTTTGGAATTTCATTATGTATTTGTTTTTTCTGTAACACATACCTACTTTTTCTGTTAAATATTTATCTTGTAGTCTAAAAACATACACAACAACATTTCCAGACATTCAACATAAATGTGTTTCGGATTCAAGGGCAATGTTTCCAGTAAAATTAAGAGATAGGGGTAGATAGGGGATTCAGTGATTTCACATCTAATATTTTTAAGGTGTCAAACGCAGTGCCAAGCAACGCAGGACTTTGACCTATATAAGTTCAAATCTCTGCGTGGCACTGAAATGCAATAGGCAAGCGTGATGGTTACTATTAGTGATTTGCTCGTCTCTCAATTACACTAAACATAATTTAAACGCAAGCAAAGCTTAAATAATTTAAACGTAGGCAAATCTTAAAAAAACTGACTTCAGCGTTTGGCTTTGGCATGATCGATTTAGATAAATTAAAAAAAGAACTGAATCGTTTATTGACATGGGCCCAAAGAGGCACTCATGAAAGACAATGACTCCACTGCCAGATTCGCAAAATTATAGCCATCTCGAGAAGAACCTGGCAAGTAACTCGGCGGCGCATTTTTTTAGTCCTTAACACTAATACATAATTATACTATGTATTACCTTGGTATATCTACATTATGTATTCGCTAAAAAGCGCTTGTGCAGTTTGCCTCCATGCATCCTTGTCATTAATATAGTCGATCGTTTTATAGTAAGCTTTCTTAATTAATGCCTGTTTTATTACAGATTTGACCTTTATGGTTCAGTTACAATTTTTGGAATTCTATTGTAAAATCTTACCCCATTTGCCATAAAAGATTTATTCGTTTTGCTTATTCTAAATGCGCGCACTGTAATTTTATGCTTATATCTAGTATTAAGATTGTGTCCGTCTCTTCTTAATTTATTATTATTATATTTATATGGGACCACCTCTGAAGTATAATCTACCAAACAAAAAAATTTTTTTGAGAATCGATCTACAAATAGGGAGAAATCGATAAACATACATAAAAAATAAAAAACATATACAGTCCAACATCAGATCAGAACCTCCTCCTTTTTTGATGTCGGTTAAATATTTACTTCACCGCTCTATCTTCGGATCCCTTGATCAGATTGAATATACATTATTGAGGATAACTGGAAAACTACAGGTCAGATCTTGATCAAATTGAAATGGGATCATATGGGGAGCATCAGCTTTCAAATAATAAAAAAACATCAAAATCAGTTCACATAAAAACAACATTTGTAATAACACACAAAAAAAAATCATTCGAATTGACAACCTGCAAATTTTTTTGAAGTTGGTAAAATAAGAAAAAAAAATATGTGTCTTTATGATACACAAATAAGAACTTCTACTACGTATTATGTAAATAAAACCCACAGCTCACAGCAATTATCTACAATAAAAATATAACTATTATGTTATTAAACTGAACTGATGTGGACGGATGACCATGGCAATCATTTTTACGATTGATATTTTTTGTGTCATAATTTTGATGTTTGCCTGATCTTGACTTTTGGGTCTCATATCTTGTAATATATCTGCCCTAAGGGACTTGATATACAAAGCGCCCGAGGCGCGCGTACAGGGATCTTTTACGTGGCGCGTATGAGTCGCGCGCTCGCCGCGCGTCTTGTATGCCCAGAACTGCCATCATTCGGAAAAATAATGTACCCGACAATTTTGTCAAAATGTAGTTATATATATCAGAAAATTAAATGTCTTTACTGTGTTTAGTATATGTTATATCTTGTAGCAGATGCATCTAAATTAAAAGTTAGATTTAGTAGGTTCCCTTTGAATATTTGAAAATAAAAAAATTGAGTAGAAGCGTTTATTTTTCCTGATTCCAATGATGTATATAACTCTACTTTGTCAAAAATGCAGATACGTCTTTTTTTCCTAATAACGGCAGTTTACCAAACGGCAGCGCGGGGGAGGAAGCGCGGTCCCGCCGCTTGGCCGCACGCCTCGGGCGCTTTGTATATGAAGGTCCCTTACGCGCCATACATTTAACTTTAACAGCGCCGGGGTCGCGCGCCTAGGGCGTTTTGTGTATCATGTCCCTTAGGTCAGGCAAATAAAATTACTAACAAAACATCACAAAAAATAAACGCTTTAACATTCACAGCCCCACTCTAAGTTTAAGCATATTTCGTGAGTGCTGGAAACATTAACATCACACATACAATCATAACTGGAACTAGAAAACAAAATTCCAATTTAGACATAACTTGTGTTTCCACCGGGAATCGAACCCGAAACCCGCTGTTTTTATTTAGAAGGCAATGCTCAACCCCCAACGAGCAGTTAAGAAAATTTCAATAGCCACTACTTCCAAAAGCCTTCGTCATAACATTTTTAAAGAACCACAACAAGAAAGTTATCTTTAACACTATTTTGAAGCTATACGCTAATCGCCCATTTTAATTCGCTTTTACATGTAAATTGCTCAGAATTACTTCTGCAACAGAATGAAAGGTATGTTTTTACAAGTATCAATTATTGTTTTTAAAAAGTTGTCTAAAAGACTTCGTTGTTAGCGATAGCTGCACATTGTACCTATTTTATAAGTTTCTCTGATTGCTCTGCTTATTTATCTTTTGGTGTCAGAAAAATGTTAAAGTATTGTTATCGATAGATACATATACGAATCTAAGAACCTTGTTTTTCCTTTATAAATCTATATGTTATATATTAAAACAAATCCTTCTATACCCTGATCACGCCATAACTTGAGAACAACTTTATCTATTTAATTTATAATTTTTTAAGTTTCTGATACTTTGTAGAAGGCATCGATAGGAAATGATAGGAATAACAAATCCAAAAATTAAAGGTTCTTACTACGGAAAGAATAAATAATAAAATTGCGCAGAAAATTCACTCGAACGTCAATCGGATTTAGTAAATTACTTGGCAAACATAAGCGTGAGGGAGGTAAAATAATTAATTTTTTTACGTGGCATAGCAAAGGCGGATATAGCTTTTCATAAAAAAATACATTTCGGTGAAACTGAACAAATAATTAATTATTCATATAAGTCTGCGTCATAATAATATATTTATTCTGTAGTTTCTTGTTATTGTATCCGTTGATTTTCAAATTCCTTTTTGTGTTTTTTTCTTTTATTATTTCGATTGTATGATTATTATAATTTTTAACCGACTTAAAAAAGGAGGAGGTTCTCAATTTGAGTGTATTTTTTTATTTATTTCTAAAGCCCACTATCTATCGGGGCAATTGCCTGTTTTCGTAAGAACTCATCATTACTGTCATTATATCTATTATAATCAACTTCTTCATTTGTGTTGTGGTTTCCTGTTTATTACGATGAATAGATGATAATAAACACCGGTGACATTTAGAGCGGTTAACCGCCTTTGTGTAATCTATATGCCGCATTGAGCACTATTTCCTTATTAGACGAATATGAATGTATTTTTAAATAAAAATATATACACACAAAAACTGTAAACAGAACCATTCAAACTATTAAAAATAATGAAGTAAATTTTAATTGTCATGATATATTGAGGACCTATTAACTACGATTATTATTATCATAGCTACAACTTCTATAGCTACATTTCTATTTATATACAAGTGCAAAAATTAAAACTTTGAATATACCTTATATACTATCTGAACTGAAGAACGGAAGCTGCACTGATTTGCAGCAAACATATAAATGGTTGACGTTCTCAACACAACGCGGAACTAACTGCAATGTTAGACTCGTTAACAGAAGTAGTTTCTATAAACTGTTTCGGTAGATGACGTCACACGTCCTCGAAGACGTTAATAATATGGAAAAGTAAATTTCGTCGCTTCAGGCGGGGCTTGAGTAGCTCAGCGGTTAGAGCAATAGGGCATGACACCCTATGGCCGCCGGTTCAAATCCCGCCTCATGCGATAATTTTTCCTTTCTAAATTTATCACTATAGTTCTGCCTAGCATGGCTAATGCTAAGCAAATAAAATCAACATATAAATATCTTTTTGCTTCATCATGGACAATCTTGATCAAGTCAACTATCAAACAAAGACTAGCTGTGTCAAAATTGATTAATTCGTTTGAGAGAACCAAAATAATGTTTGGGAGATATGATGGCACAAACAGATACACACGCACACGTACATACACGTACGTCATACTTATAATACCCCTCTGTATATATCGGGTGTTTTTTAAATTTAATTGCTTGAAAAAAGCATATGCCACTTTGCAATCACATAATAATTTAAACGTAAGAAAAGTTAAAAAAAATCCGACTTCACCGCTTGTATTTTGGTTTTGGCTTGATCAATTTCGATAAAATTTATATGGGACCACCTCTGAAATATAATTTACCAAACGAAAAAAGAATTTAAGAATCAGTCCACAAATGGGGAAGAAATCGGTGAACATACATAAAAAAAAGCATACAGTCGAACACATACAGTAGTACCTCCTTCTTTTTTGAAGTCGGTAAAAATGGAATCAGTCCCTGAGCAGCAAGTAGATTAACATATTGTGTTAAGTAATATGTTCTTGTATTTCAACTATATTATATAGACTACTAGCAATACTCCGCAGAACATTATTATTAATATTATTATTTACTCATATACTTGAGTAAACACTATTATTTTCACAATTTTGCACAAAATGGTAGGCAAATAAACAAATAGATAATATTCTGAGTAAAAATAAGATTTAAAATCCATTACAGAAATAATGGATGTTCTGCCTACTCGTGAATTAGTGGAGGTGTGTATGACAAATGCAAAAAAAACTTATCCTTATCCAGCATAAACAGAATTATGACAGAGTTTTTATTAGATAAGGCAAAGATCTATAGGTATAATTAGCCACTCGCAAGTTCAAGGCTTACATATTATCATATTTTAATGACTACAAAACGTTCCCGCCGTCTGAAAATTTTACTGTGGTAACATATAGGTACCTACTTAAGGTTTACTCTTACTTATCTTGATTTAGCATAGTAAGTTTAATAAGCAGAGTTTGGTAACAAAATTACTAGGGATATAAAATGTAATTTGAATCTCGAAACGAGAATCGTTGTGTAGGAAGACGTTTTATAATTCAAACTTTTAAGTGGCTTGCAGCTATTTTGTTTGGCTCTAAAATAAAATAACTTATAAGATACCGAATTATTTTAATTCTACGGCAAAATATACTATAAGAAGAGCGCATAATCTTATGGCACCGATTATAGATGGCAATGCAGTTTCTACACATATAAAGTAAGTTTAATAAATAAAGTATGCTAACAAAATAAATAATATATAAGTAGTAATAAAACGGGCATTAATTAAGAAATCTTATTATAAGACTGCAGACTATATTAATGACAAGGATGCATGGAGGCAAACTGCACAGGCTCTTTCTAGCGACTACCATAATAACACCTAGGTTAAGAAAATTATGTATTAGAAATTAAGAATGTTTTAAATAAAAATTCGCCGCCGAGTTTCCTGCCAGGTTCTTCTCGAGATGGCTGTAATTTTCCGAATCTGGCAATAGATTCATTAACTTTCATGAGTGCCTCTTTGGGGCCCATGTGAATAAACGATTTTGATTTTGATTGAGTAAATATTAGCGCTTTTCCTACTGCTTCTCATTCTATGATTAATTGCAAGCATTGCAGAATTCATTTGTTGCAAAATACATACTGATTCAAGTGGTTTTAATAAAATTGGCCCTGTACCAACTACGAGCTAACAATAATATTTAGAGACATTTGCAACTACTGCTGCTAATAAATTGCTTCAACAACTTAAAATTAAAGATTTTCTCTTTCAATTCAAATCGTACACACACACCATATACACGGAAGATACAATAAAGACTTAAACTGAATATAATTAATACATTCTGAGTCACATTTGTAATCAAAAGTTCAAATACAAAAGCAAATGTTATTTCGTTACTTATGACGTGCTAAAGTAAACGGAAAGTCATTTCCAAACAAAAATAAGTTAACATAATCATGAAAATAGACACCGTAACTTTGTTTCTAGTAGTGCACACCTTTTAAACTGTTTAGTGGGCTTTTACGTGGCCCAACCCAGATAAAAGGCCTTCTTAGAAACACACATGAACTTAAGATATAAAGGATGACCGTGAAAAGGTAATCCGTTAGAAGCTTTTGTCGTAGTTCAATGGATTCATAGTTAAACACATTACGTGTCTGGAACATTTATTTATACAATGGCTTATATTTTACTAGCTGTTACCCGCGACTTCATCTGCGTTGGGTAGCCAGGTTCAACGTTTCTCTTGGTATTTACCTTTGAATCACACATTTTTTTGTTTAATTACTTACGAGTACTACTCATGTTGAGCCTTCAAAAGCAAAGCTAAATGCTTTGACCTAATATATACGCGAACAAAGCCAGCAAAAATATACATACATAATGAACTTACCAAATGTATACATTTGTGGGATAAATTTGAAGTAAAATGTTAATACTTACTCAAAAAATCTCTTAATGTTTACCGAGACAATTAATAGGTCAGGTTATGATTTTCATAATTTCAAGAACTAGGTATTGTTTTACCAAAAATTACTACTATTTCTTCGAGATTATTTTCTAATTTTCGCCTTAATGCCGTAATAATAAACCATTTTAAAGCTAACTACTCATTTTACTTACACATATATGATATACCTATCGAAATATTATAAATCCAAAAATGTGTACATACTTCAGAGAGAAAGAAACCTCTTCAACAACTTTACTGAACCGATTTCTTTTTATTATAAAGGTAAAACCGCATGATACAGCTCTCTGCTTAAAACTCTCTTAACAAATAATTAGTTAAAATATAACAAAATATTTATGCCGTGTTACACTTAGTAGCTCAAAGAGATTCACTGAATGCCAAACATATTTCTTTTGTGAAATATCTTCAAAGGTTAATCCGTTATGATTCAAAACCCAATGCCAGGGAAGTCAAGATCACAAAGCTTTTAAAATCTAAGTGGTCTATTCAAACAAAATATTACTACGTAGTTATGTATTGGGTATTACTAACTTTTTAAATATATTTTTTTAACAGAACCTTTTTTTAACAACATGACTGTCCTACTGTATTTTCTCACAGTCCGTTAAGTTAACCAAATAGAATAAAATTACAAATACTTAAGAAACTTAAGTTGACCTACAAATTAAAACGGATATCACTTACTGTACTGGTCAACTCTCATAGTAGACCGACCTAATTCAGATCATCTTCAATGTTATATTCAAAATTTTGTCACTATGGTTTTCAAAGTTCACATAGTACGATAGTGTAGCGTGCACTTGAACAAGATATTTTTTTCACATGATCACTTCACAGTTCGACTAGCATCGTTTATAACATCGTTAAGTCATTTTAAATTGTTTTTCCAAACCCGTTTGGGACACAAGTGTGATCATTTATAAACCGGAGTCTACTGAATGACTTCGGGAGCCGAAGTTATGATTGTACGATTTATCGTGACGTTAAATTATGTCGACGCAGTTATTTCACGTTCAATGAACTCTGATTTTTCCTTAAAACTACAAGGATTGCTGCTTTTTTAATATCCTCGCCGAAATGTTGAAAATATATAGACGACTACTTTAAGAACCAGAAGTTATGACTTTCGGAATGTACATTTTTAGTGATTTTGTTACTGTACTTACTTTGGTGTTAAAGTTTTATCATTTTATCTCTGATTATAAAATCTACACAATATCTAGTATATGGTCATGCGGACTTTGCGTGGAACGCATCCTACCCTCCGTGCAACCCCTGTTAATGATGACATTTTTGATTTTAAATATCCTATATAACTTCGCCAATCAAGTTTATCATCAAATTGTAGGCCAAGGTATTTTTTTATGATACCTATGTATTACTGTACCATATAGAAACTGGTTTGTACTAAGGTTTTCTTTTTTTATTTTTATTTTGAATTTTTGTAGGCCATTAGAAGATTTGTTTATCAAATCGGGTATATTACGTCCAAAGTACCTAAATATAATTAGTATCACCGAAACAAGGTCATATCTACGAGGTTTTTTAGACATTAATCAATCGTAAAATAATTATTACAAAGTTATGTATTACATTTAGGTAATAATGATGATCGTAAATCATTTATTAAAATTCCAATCAGCGTCATAATATAGAGGTGTGACATTTTCGTTGGTGTAAATTAGTTTTTATTTATTGCAAGTGGTCTTGGTCTGGTCCGAAACGAAATACACGTTATATAATATTGTAATGTGGCATTCTGGTAATTTGGAACAGCTCGCTGGCGTAGTTGATATACTTGTGAGTACAAGCGCTGCGGGTCCAAGGTTCAGTTTCAGGTAGAACTAAGCATTTATATCCCTGAAGGAACAATAGGATGAATTAATTTTTTTATTCGATATAGGAAAACTTTTGACCACCATCTCACCCGATGGTAAACGACGATGTGGTCGACGATGGAGCAAGCTTGCCTAGAAGATACCCATTCACTCCTGATTCGAAAACTTACATATTATTGTACTCATCCGGAAATACCGACTCCGGCAAGAAGTTCCTTTCCTTTGCCGTTCATACAATGAATACGGAAGCAGAACACTTCGTCCGCATTTGTGGAATGTCTACCATATAGCGGTGTCGCTTATCAGTTTGTCTGCTTGTCCGATAATGGAATGGAGAGGCGGGAACTAGATCGTGTAGTTTCTTGGCACATTCTCCAAAATGTATGCCATAAAAAACCGAGAGGCTAGCCTTGCGACGATGTTCCAAGCTCTGAAGCCTTGAATCAGTTTTGGTTGTAATTGTATATGTTATGAGAATGTTGCCGGTTCCAGCGATCTCAGTACGGTGCTGTGACCTTAAAAGCGTTCTTTCATCGTTTGTTATATTATTCATTTTATATTTTTATTTAAAAAATATATTTATTTGTAAGTTTTCAAGACATTTTTAAGCTCTTATGGCGTGTATGAGCTGAAATTCGGTATACCCAATGTATTGCAAGCATCAGAGTAAAGGTTTTATCCAACCTGACTTTATGAAAAGTTTTAGACTGTCTATTTTTTATTGCTAGATCTATTTGACAACGAGTACCTACATTGCCGTTGGATTGTCAAAGAAAGAAAGCAACCTTTGCGCAACTCTGGCCTATATGGCAATCGAATGGAAAAAGACTCGGAGAGTAACACTTAACATATTTCAGTTCCTAAAATGGCTGACACACGTGGAAAGTTATCATTAAATCCAGGTCTTCACCGACCGATGTCTTTGCAGAATACTTGGGATTTAATAGCCTACCAAGAACAGCAATTATCAGCTGTGGGAACGCTGCAAGGAAATCGCGATTTACTAGCTTAAACGCCTCAAATGGAGCTAATAATTAGTTACGCTTATAACTTACATTTTTGGAATAGCAAATTGTGGTAGCATATTTTCGTACAGTAAAAGTATTGCTATAATTAAAAAAAAAACATATCAAAGCAGGCCCAAGACTAAAATCTCCAAAGAAAGCGAAGACATGGCCGTCCAAAGCAGAGCTTGCGGCGAACCATAATTACGGAAGTGGGATTCATCGGGAAGACCTGGAGCTAAAATAAACACAAAGCTCAAGATCGAACGTGATGGCAAACTACTGTGGACATTGTCTGCCCCATCTAGGGTGTACTAGGTACAAGGTTCCTCCGAGTAAAAACCAACTTTGAAGGAGATTAAAGCGTTTATTTTAATATTTAACGAAAATTATTACAGGAGTAGTACTCGACAATTGTGTTCAATGCGCAAGATGGACGACAGAGCCGATGCCGGCTTTCTACCAATCAGCGCTCTTTACGTCCCACTACCCCGCGCTTGTCCCTCTACTAACTATTTGAAAACATAATATTTGATAATTAACTTAAATGCTAGATGCCATTTACGTGTCGCCTACATAGGGGATATAGGAACTTAAGTCATTTATCATTGATAAATCTATTTTGTCATAAATATGCGCCCTGTACGCGCGCCTCGGCCGCTGCTGCTGCCACTGTATAAAAACGCGCGCCCTGGCCGCTTAGTTTATTTGGTTACACTAGACTCTATATAAAACGTCGGCAGCGTGGGGGGAAACGTTACAGCCGAGCGCTCGCCACGCGCCCTGGCCGCTTTGTACATCATGTCCCTTAGGCGCCATACTTTTTATCTTTACAGCGCCCGGGCCCCGCGCCTGGGCGCCTTGTTTATAAAGACCCTTAAGCAGTTTTTAACCCTTGAATAGAATAGAGAGATTCCATTAATTGAAAGCCTGTAGCTTCTAGGAACTTTCTAAGATTACAACCATTCAAGATGAACATTTAAGACTCAGTACTTTAACTAAATGTTAGCTTTACTGAAGTATTTTCAAGTTTGAGAGGAATCAAATCAAGTGCAAATAAATAAGTTACTCTCCATCAACTTATGCTTTGAAATTGCTATAACAATAGTTGGAATCTTAGTAGTTAAACTTCTTTTGAAAACTATTGTGTTTCGGACTCTAGTTGCGTTCTGCGGATAATTTATTAGTTTCTGGGCTAAGATTGTACCTAAATATGTTGCTGATACGTTGAAAGTCGCCGAAGTGATAATA
The DNA here is from genome assembly GCA_948107665.1 of Lomographa bimaculata. Classification (NCBI taxonomy): domain Eukaryota; kingdom Metazoa; phylum Arthropoda; class Insecta; order Lepidoptera; family Geometridae; genus Lomographa; species Lomographa bimaculata. The sequence continues at coordinate 13,206,398 of OX403599.1, forward strand.
ATACCTAAAACACGTAAACCTTTAAATAAGGCCACACTATACAGACTCATTTCTCTACTTAATGTCAAAACTATTCAAGAGACTCCTTTTAAATGGTTTATACCAATTAAAAAAGAAAAAAAAATATTCCAGACTACCAATTCACTATTAGGGAAAAACATTCTACTGTAGATCAAGTGCACAGAATCACCAACATAACTGCAAAATCTTCCTGGATGTAACACAAGCATTTGATAAGATGTGGCATAAAGGTCTCATCAAAATCACAAAATTTAGTTCCAAAGCAGTTTGTGGATATCTTAGAGTCTAATGTTCTGAGTAAGACAAGACTATACGTACTCAGAAATAAAAGAAAAAGCGAATACCCGCTGCTTAGAAGGGTTCGAGTCTCGATAGAAACAGAAGAATCTCCCATTGGAGAACTCGTCAAAACACAAATGTTCAAAATCTATTTCCCGGTGTCAAAATACTCTCAATCTCCTCTTGGGAAATATGCTTAAATAATTTGAGGCCGATTCTAATGTCTCAATCCAAATTATTAAATCTAAAACGTTTTCAAAGAATTCGTCGAGTTTTCCTCGTTTCAAGCGCGGTCGTTTTAAACTGTTATAGGAAACTTAATGGTATTATTTGAGACTCTAAATGAAGGGTAATATAAGTAATATTTATTTAAAAGTAGCTGACCAGTCGAACTTCGTACCACCAATAAGAGTTATTTGAGTTTATCTATCTAAATAAAACAAATTTTATATATTTTCATGTTTTAAACTTTCTTGGACCTCTACAAATATTTTAAAACCGAAATTAGGCAAATCGGTTCAGCCGTTCTTGAGTTTTTGTGAGACTAACAAATGTCAATTGATTTTTATATATATATATTTGGGAAGAGGGCGTGTACACAAACATACATTAAGTTGTTACACCTTTTATTAAGTTTTTAACCAACTTCATAAAGAACGAGGTTCTATGTTCGATAAAATTAATTTTTTATCATCTAAATCATGATCTTCAGCGTGTTTTTTTCTTTTTCTTTGCAACACGCAAAGATTAGAAGTTAGAGTTTCTAGAATATTTATATTGACCGGATAACCTCTCACCTATTAACGCCTAAGAAAGGATTTTTTTACTTCTGATAGTATGGTCGTTTGAATAATATATCACCTGATTGTAAGTGAAGATGCGGTTAAAGATGCAGCACGCTTGCCTAGAATGTATTTTACCATGCGTGCTGCATCTTCACATATTTAATTACTATATACCACATATTAACCTTTATTTAAACGTGCATATTACATGTTTTAAATTATGGTTGTTACGCAAGGTGACGCGTGATATTTTTATTTTAAATGGTCTTATTGAAATTAAGTGAAAACATACTGAAAATGTTTTTTTGTCTAATAAGAAAATAGGTAGCTTAACTAGTATTTAAAATAACTTTGAACAAAAAGGTTAAAAAAAGATATGATTTATTTACGATACCGTATTTTTTTTTCAAACAAGATTGAAGGAATCTCTCAAGTGTATGTATCTATCTACGGGCCAATTGCCTATATTTTTAAAACTAAACTAAACTATATACAGTATTTGGAATAGAGGTGATTTGTTACTTTTTTTATTTATTTGTGTTATGTAAATAAAGTGCTCTTTCTCATATTATATAAATTCCGATATATAGTTATATATATCAGATTCTGTTATTAATGCCTATGTATATTCGTTTATTGGGTCACGCGTTTTATGCGAAAGAATTACATACATATAACATAACCTTCTTTTAAGACCCCAAAATTATACTTATCGAAAAGCACACTTAGGCAACAAGTTCTACAACTTAACTTAACCAAGAGATACCTATAATAAATTTGGTGCGCACCCTTAGAATATCAACTATCGATTGCATGGCTGAATTTCTGGTTATTTGATAGTAAAAATAAGTTACTTGTTAAAAACTTTTTTAAAGACAAGCTTTTAGAAGTCCGCCATATTGAATTTAAAGTGAGGTCACTTTATTTTTCGAGTTCTTCTCAGCAAGCCCTTTCATTTGATATCCATATGTGTAGGAGTGCATTAAAAATTACTGGTCCGCCATTGTGTGTGTTCCGCCATGTTGGATTTAGAATGACGTCACACAGCTAACCACGCATTGTCATCCAAACTAAACGTGAATAATACAAAATTTCAGCTCAATCGGTTAAAGATATCTGCTTCAAAATTGAGTTACAAGATTCCACCCGAACAAACATATACATACATACAGTGCAAGCTAAATAAAAGCTTGTAAAAAGGTATAGGTGAATTCGATTATGTGTTATAATATCTGTTACCTCGTCTGAAAAGTTTGCACTCTTATTTGCTCACAAAACACTAGGTTTTATACTATTAGAAGCAATGTACTTAATAGTACAAAACACACCGATATACCAAGTAGTACCTTATAGATTAACGAGGAAGTAATCAAATTAAAGGAAATAGGTATATTTCTTAACACTAGTTGGTGCTATGAGTATTAGAGCCAAAGCTTCGTATAATGAATGGCTTAGTTCCTTTCGATCGAAAGCGTTAATTTCGGTCAAATCCCTAACATATTAGGAAAGCGCCTCAAGCGAACTCATTTCGGGTACCATACACCGTACAAATAATACTATACATTATTATGAATTAGTTCATACATTTCTGGAGTAGTACGACGTATAATAACTATGAGCCTGTCATATTCCAAGGACAACATTAACTAACTCAAATGAATAGGCATATTCTAGGCAAAACGTGCTTCATCGAAAATGAAACCAATGTACCTATTTTTCTTAAAACAGTGGCGATATACCTCGCCTATGAAGTTGCATTTTGTGCAAGCAGTCATAAATTAATATGGATTAATGTAAATAATATGCAATTTGTAAAAAATAATAACATTTATGAATTAATTAACAATTTTTATTAAACTCTAAGATAAATTTATAATAAGTTTATATACAATAATAGGATCTACTACATCTGGATGAATTTGATATTATTATTATTTATATTTATTTCTTTAATTATTTTGTCTCCCAGGTATGTTTTCTATTTCTCAGGGCTTTTGGCCAAGCAAAAACCATTTTTTTTTCTTTTGATAGGAACGTATTGCTGCTTTCTGCAGCAACAAATACAAGTATCAATTTATGTATTATTAAAGTTTCTTAACTTAAAAAGAGTGGTTTACAGGGTACAGTGGCGATTGTCGAAATTTCAATACATAAACGCTGTCACACTCACAGCCCCACACATAGTTCGATGACATGTGTCGTGGGAGCCGGAAACATTCACATCACTCACACAATTACAACCAGAAACAGAAACACACATTTTCCTTGGGGAGAAAACACATTTTCCTTTTTTATTATAAATGTATAGTTTTTATTGTTATAACTCTCCATTGTGATTTCATTTTAACGGACGGAATTTTATATATATAGTTATATTTTCATGGGTGTTGGGAACGGCGATATCAATGAGAAATATGATATCAGATTTCTGGTCATGTAAAATGATATACGGTCTATTGTAATGCACAGTTTTATATGCAATCGGCCCGTGGCCTTTATTTCGGTCCCAAATTCGTGATCAGCACCCCCGAATGCCCCCAGATATCGATTTTGAGCCGGATCGGTGAACCTCGATTTTGACAAAGTTCGGCCGCCATGTACTAGGTATATTGTTTACCTCAAATCCAACAGAGTGATCGTGGTTCATTGGTTGTGGTCAAGTTGTAGGACTTAAAATGTTTGAATGTCTGCTCCGCCTCGCACCTTTGACATTTGCAAGTTACGTGGAATCACTCGCTCTCAAGTCAAGAAAACAAAGGAAACCTGTAAATCCTACTATCACAAAATTCGTGGAATTATGCCATCCTCTGTACCATTCTGCATCAACGGTGCCTGACGATAGAATTATTTGGATTACTAATCAGGTAACATTGCAATGAGCATGATGAGCATAATATGGTGATGATGATATTTCATAATATTGATAATTATGGTGTTACAAATAATCTTTTCACGTTTGTATGCATCCGTTTTCATGGTTTGGTTCCAAAGAAAAATTGAAACCACCTCACGGCAGTGAAAGCAAGAATTTGTGACTAGTTTTCAACACTGGTGAATAGACATCTTTAATGATCAGATGAGATACTTATCGGTTGAAAATTAGCCTTACTTAGAAAAAAGAGAAAAAAAACTGCGTCAACAGTGGAAATAACATATAGGTTTCATAAATACATCTTGAAGCATTAAATATCACAATTGAAACGCAAGCAAAGCTTTCAAAATACGATTTCATCACTTATATTTCGATTTTGGCTTGACTGATTTCGATAAAATGTATATGGGACCACCTCTGAGGTATACTCTACTAAATAAAAAAAACATTCAGTAGAATTGAAGTCGGTACCTCCTTGCCTCCTTACCTCTATACCTCATTTTTTTTAAGTCGGTTGAAAATAAGGTACATTATCGCCTTAGGTATTTTATGAAGATGTAAAAACGTTGTACTGCAAATAATTTGGACAAATACTGGGTGAAATCGTTAAATGATTAGCGTGGTTAACACGTTGAAACTTATACTACGGAGACGGGACAAAAACAGTTACTGCGTAATCCGACGTAATATACGTATACGTTTTGAACATTATAAGATAGAGGTTCTCAAGTCAAGTGAATTTACAAAGCCGTTTATAACTTATCCACCCGAACAAAGCCGGGCAAGTCAGTTGGTAGTTAATGATTATTCTATTCAGTGGCACCTTTCTGTTGAAGTTTTGTGGTAGTTATTAAACGCAAAATCTACTAAAGTATGCCTGTCATTACTGGCATTCATAGGATCTTTAAATATTTCCACCCTTTTGTAGGAATTTCATAAAATTCTAAAGACAAAGGAACAGAGGACGACAGTCTCAGCGTTCCCTAATTAAATGCTATAAATTCACAACAAACTAGCATTCAGCGTAAATATTCAATTAGTCGTGTTTTGGTTGGTACTTGAGATTTAATTTATGAAATGTACTCCACATTGATTGGTGTTTAAATTCGTAAGAGTAGAAATTTGCTCGTTCTGTCACTTATCTATATATATGAAAATGAATTGAAGTCACAAAAACCGATTGGCCTCATTTTGGTTTTAAAATATTTGAAGAAGTCCATGGAAGGTTAAAAAGGTGGTAAAATAAAAAGATCTTGCAAGGAAAGCTGTTTTATATTTTCTCACCGAGCGACGCCGGCCAGTTCTGCTAGTTATATATAAAAAAATAACTTTAGAAAATTTTGGAAATAGAGCAGTCTCCCACATTAGTCGTGCACTCTTGATGGAGCTGTTGTGGTATCATGGTGATGGTTGTGAGTTGTTAGTGTTTCGTTCCCTAGCTACTTTTTCCATCTATCCCGTTTGGTTGCGTTGCGATCTTAGGACCGCAGACTGCGTACTACCCTAATTCGAAGTTGTGTATCGTCTAGGAACAAACGAGCGATATATATAGCGATAATCGACCAAGATACACTACTTAGTAAACAGACGCGTAACCAACAATGCCAGCGGACAGGACAAAAAACACCTTTGAACAAAAAATAGAATCATTTGCAACGCTTTTGTTTTTTACAACTGGTAATAAAATTATCTCAGGTAGTATGATGACCCCACTATCTCACTTCTTTGTAAGTGTAGATGTAATCAATGTTAGTAAGCACGTAAACGAACGATAACTAGATCTCACAGATTGCTAGAACACCGAGTGGTAATGATTGAAGCGCTACGTTCAGAAAATAGCATTGAGGAATGATGCCTACTACCCATTCCTTGCCACAAATGGTGAGTTAAAAAAGATCAATGTGTAATACTTATCAAAGATGTACGCTTGGAAGCTCAACTAGCGTAAAACAAACTCAAATTCAACTCACGAACTCACGTCCAACGGATCGTAAGTTATTTTCCCTGCAAGCGACCGGAAAATGATTTATATTAAAAAAATACTGAGCCTGGTGTGCTTTTCTTTTGTTACTAAAATTACATATCTGGTTCTGGTTGTTATTATGTGTGTAATGTGAATGTTGCCGACACCCACGACACGAGTCATTGAGCTTAGTGTGGGCTGTGGGTGTTTTAACATTTAACCAAGATCATTAACATCGTAAACCACAACCTATAGATATCATGATCACCAACCTACTTTGTTTGTAATTTTTGTAAAAAAATATGTTTATTTAAAAAAATATAACAAGGGTAGTTTTATTTTGCTATCGTTTGAACGATGACTAAAAATGTCAGCCTACATATATGAGAAAAATTACCAATTATCCACGATTAATAAAAAATAAACCTTGTCCTACCACATTTACTCAACGATTTTGCTTCAAAGTATTTGATATTACCAAAGTTTTCACCTTGAAAATATTTTATATTGTGACAAAGTATTTGCTTAGTACAAATACTCAAACCTTTTGGCAGCAAGGCCTTAAATTAAGAAACTTGCTCCCTTGTTATTAACCAACAAAACAGGAAGAGGTTCTCGAGTCGAATGTATTTTTTTTTTTGTATTAGCTCAGAACTTTTTCCAGGTAAACCGATTTTGACGGTTTTATATTTATTTGAAAACTGGTGCTACCCGTGTTACCATTTAAATTTGATTAAGATCTGACTAGTAGTTTTTGAGTTATCACACTAATATTATAAATCTGAAAGTTTGTGTGTAAATATGTAAGTTTGTTTCTTTTCTTTTCATGCAGTCGGTTTTTATAAGCTTTGCTTGCGTGTGAATTATATGTGGTTCGTAGCAAAACATGAAGACAGAGCCACCTACGTCATTTATGATATGGCTACGAACTCGTAGCACATCTTAACTCAATAACAAAAGTGTTTTGTGGTGCCATCTAGTAATTTTTGCGAACAACCACACGTTCACAACTTACAGTCTTCACAACAATGATTGTCATTCTACAGAATTTCAACAGATGGCGTGTTTCTCTTCAGCTGGAAGGTGACAACTACTTCTGATTTGTGTTTGGTTGCATTTGGAAACGAATTAATTCTTAACCGAGCTAACAGAGGGCAGATTAACACAAAATATACAATCGGTGTATAAAAAAGTAATAATTATATATTATTATCTTATAATGTTTTTTTTTATTAGTTTCTTTATGAACTTACTTTGGAGCTTAAAATAATTCATAAAAATTGCAATTTTTATAGATTTTCATTTAAAACTTGCCACTCCTACAAAAACATTTAATAATCTTTATATAATATGTAACATAATTATTCTTCTGTATGTGTGTATGTAACTTAACTCCTCCTAAAAGGCTGGACTGATTTTGATGAAATAAAATGTATTAAACACATACATTTTATTTCATCAAAATGGATTTAAGAATGGTTTAGATTAAATATTTGATCCGATAAATAATGTTTTTTTTTTATATTTACGCGGGTAAACCTGCGAGACACAACTAGTGATAATATAATCTAGTGCTAAATGGTCAGAAATTCAAATTATACCAAGATACAAAATATATTATTATCACAAATTTCGTGTCAAACACATGATATCTTTTTAGATATTACAAATTTTTCAATTTGTTTTATTTTTTACCTATATAAGACTAAAAACGTGATCTAATGCTCGCTATCAGAGATAAAAAAATAGCTACTATTCGCATAATGTTATCGCTTTGTTATTTTTTGGATTTTTAAGAAAATAGTTAACAGCTATTTTTATTCCAAGATTTAGAACAGTCTGGTGAGTCTGAATAAGTAATGTTATTTTGTACTGTTTACCAAAACTCTATCGCTTTGTGTGTATAAAAATATGGGGCGTGGGGGTTAGGTTAGGAAAATACTTTACTACCTATTCTCATACCTACCAAATGTATAATAAAAAAACCGTTTTAGAAGAGTTCGAAACACTGTGTCACGAAATTTTTATCTGTTAGAAGATTATTTGACTCAACGTATTAGCCTTGCAATTCAGAGAGCTAATTCCGCCAGTATGATGGGAACGCTAGCCGCTGGGAATGGGCTTGAGCACTTGAGTTACCTATAAGCTCGTCTTGTAGGTAACTTAATATATGCTATATATATATATATATATATATATGTTTAGTTTTACCGTCTAACCCAAACATAATTATTGTCGTACGATATTAAAGTAGCATCTGATATGTGCGACAAGTCGCATGAGTAAAACTAGGACCTAATGTTAAGTGAAAGAACACATTTTCATTTATGTACATAAGCTTAATACAATAATCGTATCGCATGTTCCCAAAATGACACACATGTTGTATCTCACGCTAAGGGAAATGGTAACACGACCGTCATATTCATTTTGTGTTATTCTTGGACACAACACAATATTATCTTTATTTATTTTATACATAATGTATCCAAAAGATACGTATCGAAAGGAAACCTTGTATAGGCTTACATAAATTGAAAGGCCTGTTTCATCATAAAATTATTATTTCAAATTATTTTTCATTCCATTTACCCTTTCTATCTTCATTAAAATACTTTAAGAAAAAGTATTTCGTTTTACTCTATTGTGTCAGTGGTAGGTGCGACGCGTTGCTTTGAAGACTAAAATCGTCACCACCGTGGATGTACAGTTGACATAGAAAAGTGTGTCTGTCCGCCTTAAAACAGCGTCAAAAGCAGATTTGCCGTAATAGCAAAGTTGAAAATCCAAACGTGTATTGTTAAGTCTATGCTTAATTTATGAGTAATTGTCATTCATCTTCCAGTCGAACGAGATACACCGTTGACCGCATTAACAATGCTTCATGCTTTACAAAAACAAAAAAAGCATATTTAAATAACGTACAAAACTGGCCGATGGTGGAACAGGCCCATTATATACTTTGCAATATTTTGTAAATTATATTCATGGTTGCTGAAAATACCTGTATTCTGAGGATGGTGATCTTTGATATAATGCATGGTGCCAAAACAAAGGAATGAAAATAAATGTGAATACGAAGAAAATAATGATTTTTGAAAAAAGTATGACAGGAACCGCCGTTATGATTGAAGTTGAAAGAGTGGAACAAGGGAAAGTGTTTGTGTACTTGGGGTCAAAGTTTACAAAAGACGGTAAAAATGACAATGATATTGAGCGAAAAGTATTGGCAGGGAACCGAGCGAATACAGCATATATACAGCCCTACATACAGCCAGAAAGTGTCTAAAAAGCAAGAATGGCTGTCTATTATTATAGAAGGGTGCTAGTGCCCACACTTATGTATGGTAGTGAGTGTTGGGTTTGGCAGAAATAGCATGTAAGTAAGATAAATCCCGTGGAAATGAGAGGGCTAAAAAGTATAGCTGGAGTGGACTCTGATGGACAAAATGAGGAATATTGTGATAAGAAAAGATTGCGGCGTGGTAGAAGATGTGGTGTCAAAGATTGAGAAATAGATGCTTAGATGGTTTGGACATGTAGAGAGGATGGACGAAGCAGATTTATAAGGCGAGTGTGAATGGGCAAGTTGGTTAAGGTCGATCTAGGCGAACGTATCACGATCAGCGCGAAAACGTTTTAAAGAAAGTCCAGGTCAATAGTACCCGCAATAACGAGCATGTATGAAAAGACTCATGAACTTAGGAGAAGCTAAAGATGTGCGTCAGAATTGTAGCAAGTGAAGAGATGTGGTCTCTACCTACCTCAATAGGAAAGAGGCGTGAATGGCTAGTGTTTGACCACTATCTCACCTGATGGTAAGTGACGATGTGATCGAAGCTGGTAAACACACTAGACCTGGAATACGCAGGCTCTCAAGGATGACTGCCGGAACACCGTATTTGGCTTGGCGGCAGACTTTCAACTTGATGGTGGTAAGCTACTTTGGTAGCAAGCCAGGCGAGCAACAATATGTATGTATGTAACAATATGTATGTATGTAAATTATATAGAATACTGACATACCGTCGAAAAAAATGTGCACTCATTTCGCTGAGACTGTCACCATTTTTACACTTATTTAAGACTACATTTCTTAACTTGCACTTCACATGATTATAAAACATTCACTATTAAAAATTTCACAAACAGCTTTAATAACTCTAAATCAATCAATTATTTTATTCTGCGCTTCATTAACACCAATTTATACTTTCTCACTCCAATCACTCCTTACACAATACTCTCACAATCTTGTTGATCTACTTTCAACATAAAACACAAAGACTTGTATCGTGGATGCCGGATATATTTAAACATAACACCCCAATCACATCTACAAACAAAATCACAAATGTCCCTTAGGATGGAAAATTGCGTTTCTGTCGGGAATTGCACCTAAGACCCACGGCACAGAGGGCATAGACTTGCTCACTGCGCCAACTCCGTCGTAAGGTGAATGTATGGCAAAATGCAAATATTGCTAGATAGTGCCAACGCTTCAATGCCCTATCTGACCAGAAATTTAATTTAATAATACATAAAGAAAACCAGCTCACAAAACTTTATCTACGCTAAGTGGCAATTAATCAAAAGTTTTATAGTTAACGCAAAATGATTCACACTAAAGTTGAAAGTGTTTGAGAAAAAAAGTGCAGCGTAGCCTTCGATCGGTTGATTTATGTTCAGAAACTGAGATAAAGTCAGTGATTAATTAAACTTCACAAGATTGTTTATTCGTACTTATTTATACGAATACTTAGTGTACTTGACAATAGAAAAAGTGAACAAGCAACTACAAATTATAGTTAATGTTCCAGTTTTGTACCAAACACTAATTGATCGAGCGAAGCGAGATCTCTAAGTTGACTTGATTCGTTCAGCACTTTGTCCGTCGGTCCGTCTATCCGTCTGTCAGAGGCATCTCGCGTCTAAATCATATAAGCGAATGCCTTAAAATTCTCATAGATTATGTAAAACTACGACCCAAAGCCAAAAATAAGGGCTAGGAAGTTGGTTAAAAATGAGCATCATTTAAGCTTTTTTAACAACCGACGATAAAATAAGTTTGTAGTGAGTATTCATGCGTCTTTTTGCGAGACTGAGCTCCTAAACAGCTGCACTGATTTCGATTTAGTTTTGTTGGAAAAGTGACTTGATCGAGAGTGTTCCTGGCTATGTTTAGTGAATATCAACGGAACTGTTTTCCAGAAATAACGTTGGGAGTATTTTCAAAAATAAAAAATATATATATATACGATCTCTTGCGCCCGAAACTTTTAAAAAAACCTATACTTTCAGTACTTATGCTCATGACTTCATATATTTTTGTCAAATATGGGTAGTATTTGGTATAATATTGTTTTTTATACATACAACCTGTAACAAAAAAGGTGTAGTAATACTTGGTGGTATGTATGTGTGTCGTGCCAGGAATCGCCTGCCAGAGAACGTAAGTTGAAATCTGACATAATTTTTTCCGTACAAAAATTAAAAAAATATTTTTCAAATACTTTTGACAACCCTACGATTACATCTGTGGCACGTGACCTTAACCTTTGTTAACATTAATTCATCATAACTCAATATTAATGGTGCTGCCGCGAATGCAGAAGTTCCCGTTAGACTCCATACATTTAGCTAGATGTGTGACTTGAGTATTACTACACCTTTCTGTTACACATTGTATAATTATAATATCATACAGTCATTCAGAGCTTAGACCTACCATGAATAACCTAAAAACATACTTATGTTTACTGCAGGCTCAAGTTTATAGACTCTTCAAATGTTGGTTCCGTTTATGGCTTCGCTTTTATTTTACCCGAAATGGTTGCAAACAAAATAAAATCGTATATTTAGATACTTTATTTACCTTTTCTTGAATAAAAAGTGACATATGCTTTATAAAAGCAGACTATTTTGTAGTGAAATGGTTTTTTGTTATAAATTACGCCAGCACAATTTTTCTTCAAAATTCGCAAACATTTTATGCATTAATATAAGATTTTAAATTTCGTACTAAGTTACGTAATTTTATTAGCGCCTTCAGATAAAGCGTGAAGTTATAAAACTTTTTAGGAGGTATCGTATAGTCCGGGTTTTATAATCCATAGTCGCAAAAAGGTCCCAAATAAAGAAGGAGCACCTATAAAAAAGCAAGAATATTGCCTTGACTTAGTGTCAATTTAGTTAAGTGCTCAATTTTAATGATAAGATCAAAGATTGTGATGTAGTTAGCTTTTATCACAAAGGGACACGTAAATTATTGTTTATAATCAATAAAAATTCAGATAAATTAACCTTTAGTGAAATAAAAAACATTGTTCTTAAATTGCACTGTATAAAATACACCATAGTATGCACAATCGATTTGTTTAATCGACCTCATTCCAGGTTACTGGACACACAACAGATGAATGTCTTTTCATCAGTGATTTTTGGTGATACATAAAATAGTTCTAAAACGTGGAAAACGGTGTCACAGTCAGTAGTGGTGACGTCATGATCTTATTATGCGTGACATCGAGTTTGTTCCGAAAAGCGACTCAAATGACGGCATACAATTAGCCATTCTATGCCAATTAAGCGAACTGTTATTATATATGTAAACTTGAAATTTTTATTGTTTGACACTGAACGACCCAAACGACGATGGCTTGACGTTATGAAAGATGACATGAGAGCCAACGGTCTAAATACCGAGGATGCTAGCTACCGTGCGAATTGGAGAAAACTTAGTCGGAAAGCGGACCCTGGCACAAGCCGGGACAAACACTAAGCAGAAAAAGAAGAAGATTATGTATTGTTACAATTGATTGGCTTATAAAGGTATGTTTATATAGGTATATTTTTTTGGTGCTCTTCTATAATAGTATACCGAGCAAGTAATTGATGAGCGACGTTTCATCATCAGACTGGAACTTTAAAATGTTTTCATACGCGGACCCTAAAATAGAAATGAATAAAAGAATGTGTAAAGAATGGTTTGTTTCGAGTATTTAATTTAACAAACAAAACAATTCAAGGCATTTGAAGTGAACAAAGACATGAATGTTATGTCTTTATAAAGGTTTTTCTTTTTGAGGGATTCAGATGAGTTGACTGAAAAAAGTAACTTATTTCTAGCGAGACAAGTTTTTAACTTTTAATTTATAAATATAAATTAAAATAAAAGTTTTTTATATATATAAAAGCGTTTCTTTGTCAGGTAGATTAAATATAAGCAACGAAATAGTTTTGCCAGTAAGCATCTCACCTAATGTTAAAACTGATACGGACTATTTAAATCTTAGTTTACGGACTAATTAAACTTTAGTTTTAACAATACTGGTTTTCCAATACAATTTACTAATCACATTTCACATGATTACCTATTTACCGCACAATAATATTACCTACACAGTAAGCTCAAGAACAAGATCAAGAATTTTCCTTAAAAGGCGAGATTAAAAAAAATCGTAAAAAAAAATACACGGCAATATTTTTTTTTAATGCTGGATAGGCAAGCATTTAACCATGGAAGAGAAGATGGGACATGCTCGCCTAGAAGGTACCTATTCACTCTATACTTGAAAACACCCAGATTGTACCGTTCTGGGAACAACGATGCAATGAGTTCCACTCCTTCGCTGTACGGATAATAAACTCAGAAGCAAAACGCTTCGAGCGAACTGAAGGTACGTCAACCATAAATGGATGACGTTTAACAATTTGTCTTGTTGTTTGATGGTTGAAAGTGCATGGAAGAATTAAATCATGTAACTCCTGAGCACACTTTCCCAAATGTAAGCGATAGAATACCGATAGGCTTGCTACCTCACGTCGTAATTAGTGCGTTTAAGTAATTAAGAGCTACAATCCACTACAAAACCAATCAATTTATTATTTTTATAATTAAAGAACCAAAGTAGGATTAGATCTAATCGCCTTAAATAATAAATTATAACTTAATTATCCATTATCAAGTATGTAAATGGCTTTTATAGCATTCAACCCTTTTTAATTATGCGAACTTGCGGAATGGGCTTTTAATGAAGAAACTTTCGGACAAAAATAATGTTTTTGCTCTTCAAGTAAGATGTTAAAATTATAAATGAGGCATAAATTGTAATTATTTTAAATAAAGTTTATCTTATAACATCATAGCTTTCGACTAGATGATGGTCAAACAGTGACACACAGGTGCCACGCATTTATGAGCCCGTTATTTCAATTGTTTCCCACAGACCTAGTAACCGTGCCCTTTTTTAGTAAAAATTTTTTTTCGCTGAAGACATCTAAAGTACCCGGATGACTGAGCTTTACTCGGCTGAAAACACGGATAAAACGACGTTTTCTAAAATTGAAACCTAGCTAGATCGATTTATCGCCCCTGAAACCCCTTGCATACAAAATTTCATGAAAATCGTTTTCTGAGATCCTGATTACACTAATATATATATATATATATATATATATATAGTATACAAGAATTGCTCGCTTAAAACAATTAAAATTAATTGATAAGGAAAAACAAGTAAATATGACGGCGCGTTTGATTAACGAGAGTAAACGGCAATGGCAACTGTCAGTTGTCAACTTGTCAACGGGATTGGGGTCTCAATGTCGTTTACTCTGACACAACACCGAGCGCTAGTGCAGCAGCGTGCCGGTAGCCGCCATTACATCTGGAAACGGCAATCGGTGAACATCGCAGCCTTGTGTTACGTGTTTGGTGGACTGTCATTTGATTTAGAGTGTTTATTTAGTGGACGATTCAATAGAACAGTTATTTTGTACCGATCATTGTGAATTGGCGAATTATAACGCATAACCAAAAGTTACGTTTCATTCTCCTCGCCCGACTACCCACGTTTACCTGCGTTCGAATATGGAGGCTGATGATATAGAGGACCCTCTTCCAGTCCCTTTAAATATATTACTAAATTATAAACAAAACAATTTTGTTTACACATTCATGTTTTATAAATGACAGATATGTTTTATATATTCTATGATAGAATGGCGTTTGAAATCTGTCTCACATGTTATTGAGTGAAGTTTTATTATTAAATAGGCCCCTACACTAAGTTCAATTGAATTGTGTTGTGGGTTCTGTAAAAAATACACATTACACACACGATCTCACCAAGCACACAAATCTCCCTTTGGGAAAAAACTTGTTTCCATCAGGAATTGAACCCGATACCCGCTGCTTACAAGGCAAACGGGAGCACGTTTGCCTTGTAAGCACTAGTAATAACGGGCAGTTCAATAAAATAAACTTTAATGAAGCCGGCATACTAAATACCTATGGAAATAAAACAAATGACCATAATCATTGTAATAAAACAAGCTGTAGGTTGAACACTGACTTTATTGTATCTTTGAAGGTAGACTACATATTTACAATTACCTACATAAAGTAATATTAAATCTACTACATCTTTCTCCTTACAACAGAAAACAAAAAACACCTAAAGTTAATTCTAATTTAGTAATAATAATTTTAAGCGATGCAAGTTCAAATGTACGAAACTTATTTTAAATTTATGTTTAACTTAACTAAATTAACCATTAATTTCTATTTATAATCTACAAACAATCGGTATATGTACTTGCTAAATCTCTATATAGTGCTACATACCAACTAAAAACGTAATAAACTATATAACTTCTGTAAACTTAAGTACCTACCTTATTAGCTCTAAGACTAGTTACTAGTCTGTACAAACAAATATATTAATTAGTATGACCTATATTCGCTTCTGAGACCTGTAAATCACCTAACATCTTTCGGACTTTACTTCTAGTCATTACCGGATACTTTCTAGCTAAGTTATCATTGCTGTCATCGGTATGTTTGGATGATTGCGGCCGTTCAGCCTCTGAACCACCTACCTGATTGTGCACGGGACTCCGTGGTGCGGGACTGACCGGTTCTTCTACATCTTCATAAGCCTCTTGGTAATTGTCTGAATCGCCGTCCCCTGACTCACCTGTTGCCTCGGCAGTGCAACGAATGATGTGTCGACGGTTTCGACGGTACTTCCTGCCTACCGCGTCCTGGAGTAGATAAGACCGCGGCTCGTTACATTTTTTAATAACTTTCATGCATCTTCTTTTATTTCCATCCACTACCACTACCTTTTCGTTTTCATGTAATGTAGGGAGGTGTCTTGCCGAAGTGTCATACCTAGTTTTCTGTATCTTTTGTTGATATATAATCTCGTCGTGATTTCTTTTTAGATCTACTTGTTCTTGTAGTAACTGTTTACGAATTGGTAAGCGCGTATTTAATCTTCTACCCATTAGTATCTGAGCTGGTGAATCTATTTTATCTCGAGGCGTAGAACGAAAATTTAACAAACTAAGGTGATAATCTTGACCTGAGTCTAAGCACTTTTTGAGTAGCTGTTTTACAGTACGAACAGCTCGTTCACTTTTCCCGTTAGATTGAGGGTATAACGGGGATGATGTGACATGTTGTATCTCCCATTCAACAACAAACTTTTTAAACTCTTTGGAATTATAAGCAGGCCCATTATCTGTACATAAAAAATTCGGTATACCATGTCGCGAATATTGCTCCTTCATAGCCCTAATGACCGACCTACTATTTATAGAGGTTAATTCATTGACTTCTACAAAGTTCGAAAAATAATCTATTAATATTAAATAGTATTTTTTTCTGTATTCGAAAATGTCCGAACCAATTTTTGCCCACGGTACGTCAGGTATGTCATGAGGCATTAGCGGTTCTCTACGCGGCGCTGGGGCATGCAACGCGCAAGTTGCACAGTCGCGCACGCATCGCTCTATGTCTCGCGACATCATCGGCCAGAATAGCACTCCGCGAGCTCGTCTCTTGCACCTGTCTATTCCAAGGTGCCCTTCGTGAATCCTATTTAGCATTTCTCGGCGTAGCGCATGCGGTATAAAAACAGAATTATCCTTAAATATTATGCCCTCAGCATATTGTAAGCATTCGCGGTAAGGCCAGTATAATGCAACGCTTTTATCTACACCGTATTTACTTCTCGGCCATCCATTCTCAATGTATTCAATAATCAATTGTGCCTCTTCATCCATTATAGTATACTCTTTAACCAAATTTAATTTCGCGTCACTAAATTGAACCTGTTCGATCATAAAACACGTTTGAGCTTCGATCTCTTCATTCACCCGTTCATGCATCAACTCTGGCAATGCAGCTCGCGAAAGCGTGTCCGCTACATACATAAATTTACCTGGAGTGTATATCACCTTAATGTCGTAAGCCTGAATTCTTAACATCATTCGTTGTAATCTCGCTGGCACACTAGAAAGCGGTTTCCTAAAAATGGACTCAAGAGGTTTATGATCTGACTGTACCGTCACGTCTGTCCGTCCAAAAATATACTGATGATATCTTTCACACGCAAAAACTATTGCCAAAAGCTCTTTTTCAATTTGAGCATATCGGCACTGTGTATCAGTGAGAGTCAATGAAGCGAACTCCACTGGGCGCCCCCCTTGCATCAGTACCGCCCCTAGCGCACTCGCGCTCGCGTCAACTGATACTGTTATAGGTAACTCATGGGAATATAACGCCAGAACAGGTGCACTTGAAATTTTTTGTTTCAAGAGCCTAACTGCCTCTGTATGCTGTTCGTCCCAAACCCACTCTGTATTTTTTTTCAATAAACCTCTTAATACGGCTACTGACTGCGAATAATTAGGTATAAATTTGGATAGATAGTTGACCATGCCTAGAAATCTTTCCAGTGATTTTTTATCATCTGGATTAGGCATTTCATTAATAGCTTGCACCTTCTTTTGATCGGGCCGCATCCCGTTTTCATCAAATACATGACCAAGATAAGTTATCTCCCTTACCCTAAATTTACATTTTTCCTTATTAAACCGCATTCCTTCTTCTTTAGCCCTTACCATCAATTGTCTGAGTCGTCTGTCATGCTCGTCCTTCGAAGATCCCCAAACTATTATGTCGTCACTGAAAGAATCCGTCCCTTCTAAATCTTCAAGAATTTGTCTTACCTTGGCATGGAACATTTCCGGTGCGCAACTGATACCGTAAGCTAAACGAGTGAACTGATATCTCCCAAACGGTGAGCTGAAGGTGCAGAGATCAGCGCTAGCCTCGTCCAAGCTCAGCATCCAAAACCCGCATCTGGCATCTAGCACGCTGAAGTACTTAGCTCCACGTAGTCGCGCCGCTATCTCGCTAACTGTAGGCAAAGAATAATGTGCGCGCCGAACGGCACGATTCAGCAATCGTGCATCCAAACATACGCGTATATCACCGTTTTTCTTAGCTGCTATCACAATCGGATTTACCCAATCCGTCGGGTGATTTACTTTTCGAACAACCTCTAACTTTTCCATCCTCTCTAGTTCACTACGCAATTTGTCACGCAGCCCTAACGGTATTTTACGGGCCGGGCAGATCACAGGTGGTACGGATTTATCAATTAGTATTCTATGTACACCCGATAACCTACCCACCCCGTGAAATAAATCACCAAATTCCTTTGTAACGTCTTGACTTATCATATCTACTCTTTTTATAAATCCTAGCCTCACACAATCTTCTCTTCCTAAAATGTTTTGCACGTTCATGTCTACAACAACACATTTCAGCTGATATTTTTCTTTTTTATGATGTAAACATACACAACATTCACCAATTATTGGTAATTTATTTCTTGTGTAAGAAAATACATTACTTTTGTGCGGTTTTAAACAATCTTCTTTCATTCCTAACCGATAAAAATCTAACTTAGAAATAACATTTAAATCTGCACCGCAGTCTAACTTAAAATTGAGTTTCATACCGTTGATGTAGAGGGTTTCCATCCATTGTCCCTTAGATTGACTGCCCTTTGCCTTCACCACATTCACGTACAAATCACTGTCATCCGAGTCTTCCGAAAACTGAGACGCGTTCAAACCATACACTCTCTTACTAGGACACTTCCTAGCAAAATGACCTCGATTATTGCACGAAAAGCACAAAGCATGATTTGCGGGACATTTTTGAGTATCAACACAATACAAACTTCCACAACGCGAACACGGATCTCGATCGCGGCGCTGCGATGGCGGCCGGCCGCCAGCGCCGCGGTCGCGACGGCCCCTGTCTCGCGATCCGCCGCGTCGCCTGTTGTTCCCGGTCGCGGCTCCAACTTGGCCGACGTTACGTCCGGCCACAGCGTCCACTTGACCGCTGGACGTGCTAGCTTTGTTTGTTTCCTCTATTTGACGAGATTCTTCTCTGGACAACTCTTCGGCCTCGCCGATCTGCACCGCTTTAGCCAACGTTAGCTCTTCTGTTCGTAGCATACGATCTCTGACGACATTACTCAACACGCCGCACACAATACGATCTCGTATCAGCCCATCGACTAAATGTTCAAACTCACAATTCTGGCTGAGTAATTTCAACGCTGTGACGTATTGACTAATAGTCTCCCCGGCGAGTTGATTACGAGAGAAAAATTTAAAACGTAACATCGTCACGTTACATTTTGTTCCAAAATGCGCATCATATTTTAACTGCAAACACAATAAACTGTCGGCACTTTCTTCTTTAGCGAACGTAAACGTCGTATAAATCTCGTAACCCCCTGCTCCTATGAGGTTCACCAATAAGCTTGCTTGTACATCCTGCGGTTCCTTGTTTACGCCGGATGCCTTTAGAAACACTTCGAACTGCTTCCACCATTTTCGCCACGCATCAGCGCGCGCGGCTGGGCTGCCTTCTATCTGCAATTCGGGCGGTGGACGAGCATGCTCCATACTTTTACTTGTTTGCACTAAGTGTTTATCAATTCCGAACAATTTAATACTCGCAATTTAATTGATTTAACTATTGTTTTCAATTAAAAACACCGCTGCCACCATGTAATAAAACAAGCTGTAGGTTGAACACTGACTTTATTGTATCTTTGAAGGTAGACTACATATTTACAATTACCTACATAAAGTAATATTAAATCTACTACAATCATAATTTAAAAATACCCACGACTTATCTGGAATACGACTGCACTGAATTTCAACAATCAAGATGTGTGATGTTTGGTAAAAACCAATTTAAACACTCTTAACTGTGTAACCCTTCAAATAAAAAAAAAAGTTTCTAAATCAGTCAAACCGTTTTGGTAATAAATGGGAACATTAAGTTTACACATAAACAACCTCTCACCCTAAAATCAATTACTATTTATCTTTGCTAAAAATATTATATGTACCTCTTCTGTTCCGTTGTAGGTATTTATATTATTAGAAGCATGTGAATTAAAAAAAGTGCACGGATATAAGTAACCGGCAAAAAAACAACCAACATTGTCACATCTAAGGCCACTTAATCTTACCACCCTAAACCACACCACTTACCAAATGATGACATACTTACACCTACGATACCTTACTTATTTTTGAATAAGTAAGGTATCATAGGTGAATTCAATTTTCGAGCTCCTTCATATGATGCCGGTCTCGATGGTATTTGTCCATTTTTATTTTTTAGTCATTGCTTTATGGAGTACGGGCGCCATATTGTTTTTTTTTATTCTAGCCTTTGACAACCGCAGTACTGAAAACGAATGCTACGGTTCCTCGTGTGCTACATTACAACTAACGAACATACTCGTACAGACATAAAAGGAGCCAAAATCATTACTCTCATATTCGTTTCACCGTTGTCAGGTAAAAAAATTAAGAATAATTTAAGTAAGGATTCCAATAAGGAGTAATAATTACTAGTTGTTGGGATTGAAGATATTTAACATCTAATATCTAAGGGTTTTGACCTTTGGGGGCTGAGTCACCCACGTCCGTAGGAGGATACCCCTTAAGTCTGACTCCCTACACGTGGTCCCCGGGTGGTGCTAATCAGGTGACATTTGAGAGGTGGTAGAGCATTTTGTGAGTTGCTCGCCTGGCTTGCTACCAAAGTAGCTTACCACCATCACGTTGAAAGTCTGCCGCCAAGCCAAATACGGTGTTCCGGCAGTTATCTTAGAGAGTCTGCGTATTCCTGGTCTAGTGTGTTTACCAGCTTCGATCACATCGTCACTTACCATCAGGTGAGATAGTGGTCAAACACTAGCCTGTCACAAATAAAAAAAATAAAAAAATATATAAGTTCAAAACTTTAGTTGGCTCTTAACTGTAATGGGCAAGCGTGACGCTTACCATCAGGCGAGTGACTTGCGTCATTTCGTCTCTCAATGACATATTTCTTTTTACAAATAACACAATTGATGTTGTGTGCGGCTTGAAACACGTCGAAAATTTCGACTTACTTTGTAGTCGACTAGTTTCGGACAAATTTGTTGTCCTTCATCAGGATGAGTCAGACGCGCGAAACGCAGAGGCGGGCGGCTTGAGCCTCGGCGCGTGACTGGTGACGTGAGGGCGCGGGAGCCGCATCGGGTGGTGGTGGTGGTGCGTCCTGCCGCACTCCAGTCGCTGGCTCGGCATCTGAGTTGTCACAGTCACTGTCACTTGTCCCGTGACAAAGTAAGTCGAAATTTTCGACGTGTTTCAAGCCGTACACAACATCAATTATGTGTAATACTCACGATAGTTTTAATTTTCATATTACAAATAACACGTTGAAATATGTATAAGTCTAAAGCTAGAGATAACCTATGCGCTGCATTGTGTATAAGTATATACCTAGAGATACCTGTGTGCAATATTTTTATAGGTACCTAAAAAACCTAAAGGCCACATTCTAATAGACACGTCAGGTAAAATTGGAAATTTCTAAAGCCAACACAAGGAAATTGGAAAAGCCAAGCCAAACATCCTGCATTTCAGGATATTGGCACTAGGAAATGAAAAATGGGTAATATGTGGTCCGATATTGGTGATACCGAAAGTTTCGTATCAGAGCACAGTACCCGCAGGGATTTCAAGGATTTCTTGACCAGTCAGCTGAAATAAACGCAAGTAATTTTCTTGACGGTCTAAAATTACCAATCCCTTTTTTCCATCCCTTTACTTTTACTTAAGTGCCTTTATTGCCTTTTTATGGATGAGTAGGTAATCAATATTATTTATCAGTTGGCATGACGAAATATATAATGGACAACTTTACTGACTTTGTTGAAATAATCTTACTTATACATATACTAGCTGACCCGCCCGATGTCACCCGGTAAATAAAAGTATACACATAAACGCTTCACAATCACAGCCCCACACTTAAAGTATTACGTCATAGAGTCGATTTACGTCATGGAAAGGAAGCTTCTGTTTCCACCGAGATTCGAACCCGCTGGTTTGAAGACGAAAGCGCACTCATCAACGCCAGTGGATAGTTCAAAGTTCAAATATGACCTAACCCGGCGTCGGTCGCCCGGTTGTTAAACGTAACACAAACATCTACATATAAAAAAATAAATTGTATTCGTTGGTTTGCAAAAACTCGAAAATGGCTCGACAGATTTGGCTGAATCTTTTTCTGTTGTGTTCGTAATTGTCATTTAATACACTGGAAATTGTACCCGCGCAAAGGCGGGGCGAATCGCTAGTTAGAGATAAATAACATTTTTGTAAAAGATAAAAAAAAATGGTGAATACCACCATTTCAATTTTACTGAGCATTTATTGTGCTAGACAAAAACATGAAAATGAAACCCAGAACATACATAAGTATTAACATAATCGGCCTATTAGATTCTCACTACTGGGAGACCTTCCTAAATAATTTTGGCTTTATCGCTACTATAAATTTGCATTAATTTCTTTACTAAGCAGCACTTAAAGGCGCTTATTTGCATTTTGAGATCCTGCTTGCTCGTTTAAATCTGTCGGTTGGATTTTCCGGTATCCATTTCATTAGGGTGATACTACCTAAATAAAAAATATGTCTTATTAAAAAATATTTTCTATTTTTTATTCAAGATAGGCAAACGCTTGACCACTATCACACCTAATGGTAAGCGACGATGCGTTCGACGACGGAGTACGTTTTCCTATTCGAAGATTCGTATTCTGTCGCGACTTAAGAACTCCCATATTGTATTAATTAGGGAACACAGACGCGGGCAATGAATATCACTCCTTCACAGTACGGATGATAAACGTATAAGCGAAGTTATAGAAATGTAAAAAAAAAACAAGGAAATAAAAATCAAGTCATCTAGTCAAAAGAGCTCCATCGTCGACCGCATGTTCACTTTCACATTAGGTAAGATAATGGTCAAACGTTTACCTATCATTAATAAAAATATAATAAAAAAAATATAATTTTAATAAAATTGTAGCAGGCTGATGTCTGTACATTGAAGATATTGAAGAAAAATTATTACTTTGTTAGAGCAAAAGAAGCCAAATAAAGAATTTTTAGAATTCTTGTCTGTCGGTTTGTCTGGATGTTTGTATGCGCATTACGCAAAAACTACAGCATAGAATTGAATGATGTTTCCACCGATGTATTGCTGCAAGTCTAACTTACAATATAGGCTCCATTTTACCGCACTGTCTGTCTGGATGTTTGTACGTGCAACGCGCAAAAACTACTGCATGAAATCGAATGCTATTTTTACCGATGTATCGCTACAGGTCTCAACTATACATATAATATTTAAAATCCAGGCTCCATTTTACCGCACTTTCCGTCTGTCTGGATGTTTGTACGCGCATCACGCAAGAACTACTGCATAGAATCGAATGCTTTTTTCACCGATGTATTGCTTCAGGTTTAACTTAAAATGTAGGCTACCGCAGAAAAATATCTTATTCCTTTATATAACTAAAGAAAAATAATATAAAAATTTTATGACTTTGACGTGATATATCTCGCAAACGGTACGCTTGAAAAAAATATGAAGTAATTATCCCTACCTTCATTTTAAAATCCGTGTTCAATCGTGATCACATGTTCAGGTAGTGCTTAATATAATAATTGTGAAATTTTAGATGAATGTTTGTAGCTTAATCACGTCAAAACTACTGTACAGTTTTGGATGAAATTTAGCACACAGATAGTTTATTACCAGAGTTATTACATGAGATTGATTAATACGTGGAAGAAGTCGCGGGCAGAAGCTAGTAATATAAATAGTCATAAGTTTCTCTACGCTACTATCATATTCATTAAAGTCATCCCAACCTCGTTCAAGTTTTTCTTGACTTATATCGTTTTGCTAGTTACCTATCCCTACGGTTGCGCTCACAGTAAGTAAATTACTCTTCCTTTGACGAAACTTGTTTGCTCAAAACTCTAGATGGCCTTTAATACGGGTACTTTGAAACCATGTTATCAGAAAACTACTAAGAGCTAGCTTGCGCTCTTGCAAATTTTCTCGCAGCTAATTAATTTTATAAAAGTTTGCATGAGCGTGGGGCGTTATTATTTTCTAAGAATCAAATATCGAGGCATCTTGCTTTATGCCAGATTTCGCTTTGACAAACATTAAACTAGTCGTCAGCTCCAAACTGAGATCCGCCCACATTTTTGCCAAACAGAGAAAAATTTTTGTCAATTGCTTATAACTCTTTTTCTTAATGAAATTTTTTTGTAAAGGATATAACTTATTTTATATACAAATTTTTAGCTTTAAATATGTTTCCCTTTTTGAGATAGATCTCATGACAAATTATTTTTTTGATAAACGGTTTCGTACTCTTCTTGCAAATCTCTTTTCAACAATATCCCAACCAGGTAGATAAAAAATATAATTTTACTTCAAACTGGTGTTATATGAGTGCCCCCTTAATATCAGTTTTGACTTTGGGCCATAGTTTTAAATATTCTCTGTAAATTTGAAGATATTCGCTTGTATGACGCTAGATGCCTCTAACAGGCAGACGGACGAAGAGAACGGAAACTGAACGAAGAGAAAATAGAAATTGGCAAATAGAAAAGGAGACTGAGAGTATCTAAGGCATTAATAGCTGATGTTGATGAAAATTGTTTGTTGTGAGTCTAAATCTAGATTTTGAGGAATTCAGTTTTGTTTAGATTTTCCAATTTCTAATAATCTGAGAAATCGCCAGTTTTTATGTCAAATTTGTTTGTATGTCAGTCTGTCTGTTTGAAACTATATTAGAACCTTATTTTACACTGACTTAATTTAAATTACGATAAAGTCGATGGACTACATTACATGGGTCAATAGCATTACTACCATATAAGCTGGCATAAATCGTAAGCCTCAGATTGTTTTTTTTTAAACTTGTTTTATACTCGTATTATAGTATCAGACCAACCTCTTTTAAGATATCACATTCAAATGTATCCTGGATTTTGCACAGTAATAATGCCATTTCTGGCGAGTTCAGTTCATTTAACCTTTTGTGGATGAAAATTGCATGTTCCAGCACATTAAAAAGTCAATTTTCTTTTAAAATAAATGCATGGACGTAATTGGCGCCGTATTTTACGGTAGAACGAACCCAACGATTGCAATTCACAAAGAATCGTAATTAAAGTTCAAAGAGAACCCGATGGGAATTCAAATGCAAGTGGAAATCACTCAGCTTGAATAGTTTAGAGGTTTTTAGATGCCACCTTTACGGTTACAAGATTAAATTTTGAACGAAAATGTTTCGCAAAAACTCAGCGTCTTCTATTTGCATCATATGAGTAATAAAGCTCTTAGCTCTGATTCTTGATATAACCCATAGCTTATTTAGTTCTACGACTTTTTCTTAAATTTATGTGTATAGATTCCGTAATAATTAAGATGATATATTCCATACAATATTTTAAAAATTAACAGTTTAAACTACACTGTCATTTGCACTACAAACAAATAAGGACACTGTATTTTTTAAAATTCGTAGCTAATAGTGGTTATGTAACACTGAGATTTGTAGTCATTTTTGTAGTTTACTGTCTCAAGTAAAAACAAACTTTACAATTTAAGAATTAACTATTTATTATGGGCCGCATACGGCATACAATGCGGGACGAAAGCAGATTTTTTTGTATAGGCCAAACTTCCTCGGGACTAATATGGCATAAATCTTATAAAAATATATATTTTTCACATGTTTTTGATTTTGTGAATATGTAAATATTTATTGTAATACACATATAAACACACAAAAAGTTTAAAGTTTTTAAGCTATCATTGTTTGGTTTAGCTAACTATAAATAAGAGACTAAAGAAATGTGCTGGATTTATGGAATGGAATTAGATGCTTAATATTTTTTGTATGTAGGTATGTCTAAGTACCAACATTTAATTATTTTCATAATAACGGTCATTTAAACTTTTTTCTGTTTTTTTTTTGTTTTTGATGAGGCTATTGTTTGAACTAGTGGTCGAGGGCGGTAAAACACTAGTTTAGAATGAAGAGTAGGTATTCTACATCCTAGCCTATCAAAAACAAAATAATTAAACGCAAGGAAAGCTTAAAAAAAATCGACTTCACCGCTTTATCTTCGGAACTTTGATCAGATTAGATGTACTAAACACGCATTATTGACGATATTTCGAGAACTGCTTACCTGATCTTGATCAAATTTAAATGGGACCAATTCGATAGCGACAGCGTTCAAACAAAAAAATAATTAGAAATCGGTTCACGTGTAATGAAGTTATGAGGTAACACACATAAAAAAAATACAGTCAACTTGAGTACCTCCTCCTTTTTCGGTAGAAAAACCGACTTCACCGCTTTATCTTCGGAACTTTGATCAGATTAGATTTACTAAACACGCATTATTGATTAATATTTCAAGAAGTACTGGTCAGACCTTGATCAAATTTAAATGGGACCAATTGGAAAGCAATATCGTACAAAAAAGAAATATATATAATCGGTTCCCGGCGGACAAAGATACGAGGTACCACAAATAAAAAAGAAATAAGAAAAATACAGTCGACTTGAATACCTCCTCCTTTTTTGTGAAGTCGGTAGAAAAGAAAACAATTACTCGTGTAACTGATTCTTTTTTGCAGCTTTTTCACACAGGAACTGAATGTAGACCTCTATATAAAATCAATCTATTAAATTAATCAAAACGTTCCTTGAGCACGTTAATGAACACTTTATCTGTGCAGAAAACGTTCAAACCACACACAATCACACCCAGAAATAGAAACTTGTCTCCCCACAGAGAATCGAACCCGATACTCACTTCTTTGAAGGCGGACGCGCAACTACGCCAGCGGGCATTTTCAAATCTCGAAAATTTACAACATACGACAATTCGAACTCTTACCCGCATCCCGTTCAACCCGATAAGCGGTTGAAAGACATTTTTGCTTTACATTTATTTGGTCGCCCGCTTTATCAACGCCAGATTGCAGTGACGGGATCACAATGGATGCGATGTTAATTGCCTGTCATTGGCAACGGGTGACATTTGTGCGGCGACCTGACCTGAGTTTTGAACGGCTTCATCTGGGGAAGCAATTAGAAGAAGCAATTAAAGGAAACCTTTAATAAGTCTGAAAAGTCTGACGATAATAAATCGAGACTTGTTTTGATTCATTGGTCGAAAATATGTTTAAATGTAATGCCATTACGTAGTGTATTGAATAAGATTTCAATAGTTTTTAATTGCAATTGTTTGTGTTATATATAATAATATTTTTGACGCTCATAAGTGTACCATGTACCTACATGAAAAATAAACTAATTGAATTGATTGATATTCGAAAAATCTTGCGAATGATAACCGTAGAAGTGAATCGCTTCGGGTGAACTAGAATTTCTACTTAGTATTAATATATATTTTTTTTAATAACGTTATATTATTATTTTATTCCAAAGTTTATAAATACCTACACCAATACGAGTCTTTAGACGATATGTCTTTAGATGCAATATCTAGCACCTTTTAATTTGTTCTTTACAAAGCTACTTGGTACAGTCACGTAAAAATGGCTTGGAGACTTGACAACAGAAACAAAGCTCTGTGAACTTTCAGTTTAATCAGATTAGTGGTTCGGGAGCACAATGGTTTAACGAGATGATAATTGGTTGTCAAAGGCATACAATCTGTGTGATTGAGAAGGTCTTGTTAGTTATTTGCTGTTGGTTTGAAGCTTTAGGCAGGTAGATTACGCCTCAGGAAATGAGCGATTCTCCCTTTGTTTTAGGGAATCATTTGGGACTATAGGACTAGCACAAACTTAAGAGAAAATCTTACTTTCATCATTGGTTCTTGCCGCAAGCGCTGGTGGCACTGCATATGAAAGCGTTCGCTAATTTTCTCTTACTTTTAAGCGATAGTATTTTAGATCTAGTCTAGTAGTCTCCCTATTCGTGAGCTTAGTAATTAATCGCAAGCAAAGCTTAAAAAAAGCCGAATCCACCGCTTTATTTTCGGAACTTTGTTCAGATCAGATGTACTAAACACGCATTATTGACGATATCTCTCACTGATCAGATCTTGATCAAATTTAAATGGGACCAATTGGAATGCGACATCGTTCAAACAAAAAAATGGGATATTGGTTCACGTGTAATGAAGTTATGAGGTAACACACATAAAAAAAATACAGTCGACTTTAGTACCTTCCCCTTTTTTGTGAAGTTGGTAGAAAAATAACATACGATCGTAAGTATTGGTGGGGGATGAGTGGTGAAACGAACGAATTACTACATTATGATAAAGATGCAAAGAGGCAAACTGCACAAGCGCTTTATGGTGATTACATAATATTATAGATATACCTAAGAGTCGGTAGATACTGTATTAATCATTTTTCTTAAATGACTAATACAGTATCTACCTCTTAATAAAATGAATGAAAAAATGTGACGCATAGCAGTTTCGGTCCACAAATTATTGAGTGCTATTTGCTTAATTCCATATATTTACCGACTTCACAAAAAAGAAGGAGGTACTCAAGTCGAATGTATATATATTTTTTTATGTGTGTTACCTAATTACTTCGTTCCACGTGAACCGATTTTGAATATTATTTTGTTTGATTGATGTTGCTTTCCAATTAGTCCCATTTAAATTTGATCAACATCTGACCAGTATTTTTTGAGTTATCCTCAATAATGCGTATTCTGTTGACTACATGATGTTCTCATTTTTAACCGACTTTAAAAGTTACCTCATAACTTCTTTCGTTGTAAGCCGATTTTGATGATTATTTTTTTATTTGAAAGCTGGTGCTTTCCATGTGGTCCCATTGAAATTTGATCAAGTTATTATGATCTCTAGTTTTTGAGTTATAATCAATAATACGTGATTAATGCATTAAATCTGATCATGTCTCCGAAAATGAAGTCGGTTTTTTAAGCTTTGCTTGCGTTTTATATTTAATACAATAAGAAATTAACACATACTTTTTTTGACAAATATTGCTTATCATTTTATACAATAATAGAAATTCCTTTTTGTGCGAAGTGCTACCAATATAATCTTACTATATGGAAAATTAAATTGGATTTCCTTACATACACTTTCATCTATATACAGTTTGCATTTTGATGTCGTACCCAATATTGTGGAAACCATAAGGAAAGGAAATAGGAGAGCGTACGCAACCTTTATTTTACTTTAGAAGGAAATTTCAGGAGCTTTTTACAAAGCAGAAAAGTATTTACGACAGTCAATATCATTATAATTATATGAAAGTTTGAAACTATCGATACACATGATGATTCAACGTTTTAACTTAAGGTATACCTACTGGTCAGATTTGAAATTAAACTACGCTAAAAAAAGAAATCACCCATCAAGTCTTCTTATTTGAACTACGTTGTTAGAAAGTAATGGTACCTACTTAAATTTGAATACTTTGAGTCATAGATTCAAATTTATCGCTAAAGTTTAAGTTCCTTTTGAGGCACATCCGGCGTTACTTCCAACTTATTATCTTATATGTCTCGATTTTAGTGAGTACTGATTTTTAGTTATTTCTAAGGTACATCAGGGCTTACAAGGATATAATAATTATGTTGACATATTTAAAGTTTCAAGCCGTAGGTATATAACATTGAATCAATATCATAGTATTATATCAATTATAGTGATAAATTTAGAAAAGAAAAATTATTGCTCGAGGCCCTATAGTTCTAACCGCTGAGCTACTCAAGTCCCGCCTGAAGCAACGTAATTAG
This sequence comes from Lomographa bimaculata, assembly GCA_948107665.1. Classification (NCBI taxonomy): domain Eukaryota; kingdom Metazoa; phylum Arthropoda; class Insecta; order Lepidoptera; family Geometridae; genus Lomographa; species Lomographa bimaculata. Next base: position 13,236,357 of record OX403599.1, read on the forward strand.
CCATTTCCTTATTATTAACGTCTTACGGGGACGTGTGACGTCATCTACCGAAACAGTTTATAGAAACTACTACGGCCAACGAGTCTAACATTGCAGTTAGCTACACGTTATGTTGATAACATCCACCCAAATCAATTGATTTTATTTATATAGCATTAGCCATGCTAGGCAGAACTATAGTGATAAATTTAGAAAGGAAAAATTATCGCTTGAGGGGGGATTTGAACCCGCGGCCATAGGGTTTCATGCCCTATTGCTTTAACCACTGAGCTACTCAAGTCCCGCCTGAAACGACGTCCCCGTAGGACGTTTATAATAAGAAAAGGTTAATTTCGTCGCTTCAGGCGGGACTTGATAATATTAATTGTGTGTGATGTAAATAATAAACTTATAATATTAATTGTGTGTGATGTGAATGTTTCCGGCTCCCACGACATAATTAATCGAACTTAGTGTAACACTGGGAGTGTGAAAGCTTTACAATATATTTATTTTTCAGTGTGACCGGCGCAATGCAAGGCAAAATTTTAAATAAAATTGTTGAACTTAAACATTCTGAATGCCACTGAAGTATAAGGCAAAGGTAACGTTTACCACCACACAAGTAGCTTGTTCGTCTCGTCTATTATTATAATTTTTTTAAATAATCATAATTTTGGTTTTAACGCAAAAAAGTACACACAAGTAAAAATAGTTTAAGCCACAAGTGAGGTGTTGAAATTGGTATCTTCAACAAATAAACGTACCTTCACTAAGTCTGTTACAATATACTTAATACAAGCAATAGAATGCAAACGCCAGCATTGTTTGTCTTCAAACAACGTGTAGCCGAGGTGTATGTAGAGTATCACTGTATATCAACGTATTCCTATAATAAACACAATGCAATGTTTGCAGTGTATCAGACGAGAGCTATTGACCGACTGATCCCGTACCCACCTTTGACCCGAGTCAGATGCTATAGATACGGGAGCATCAATATTATCTTACTTTGTTTAGCTATCTTGTAATGAAAGTATTTCAAAGGAACAAGGATGCCGTACCCTTTTCACCATTTTACAACAAGACAAACTGGCAAACGTCATCAATTCATGGTTGACATACCCCAAGTGCGCTCGAAGCGTTTTGCTTATACGTTCATCATCCGTACAGTGTAGGAGTAGATACATTGCTACCGTCTTTGTTCCCTGGCCGGTATAATCTGGGAGTCTTAAAGTCTAAAGTGAATAGGTTTCTACTAGGCAAGCATACATCTTTGACCACATCATCGCTTTCCATCAGGTAAGATAGTGGACAAAGATGCAGGTAATGAGTTCCACTCTTTACGTTTGACAAACGTAGAAGTGAAACGCTCCGAGCAAACTTGAGGTGTGTCAACTAAAAATGGACGACGATTGCCAGTTAGTCTTGTTGTTAGATGGTAAAACGGGCATGGGGTAATTGATAGTACTATTAAATCACAGATGTAATAATAAAAAACTTATTTTTTCATCGCATGCCAACATGTTTTTAAATGTAATCATATTTATCGGTAAAAAGCTGCATGACGTAACGATGGAGAGTCTCCATGCCATCAAAAATTTCGGTGTTGACATCAGTACCTGGGACCCGCTTCTGGTGCATATACTGTCCCTGAAGCTGGATAGCGGAATAAGTGCAATATGGGAGTCTTCAAGTCGCGAGTGAATGCAAGCTTGCTCCATCGTCGACCATATCGTCGCTTACCATCAGTTGAGATGGTGGTCAAAAGGTTACCTATCTTAAATTTTTAAAAATCGTGTATATTTTTTTATGGCAGATAGGCAAGTATTTGACCACTATCTCACCTGAAGGAAAGTGAAGATGCGGCCGAAGAAGTAACATGCTAACATGTAATGTGTTATTCTTGCGCATATTCACAAAGATGTTAACGATAGAGTACCGATAGGTGATTATTATTATCACATAATATCATACATCTACAGTTTCTATATTATAATGTTATTACTTATCTGATAAGGCCTAGCCTTAACAAGTGATTGCTTGGGAAAGACGATCTTTGATGTTGATTAGTTCATTGTTAGTTTGGATTTCATGACAAAATTATGCAAAGACCGATTTAACGGCTATTGTAAACACCGATGTTTATGGATGATAACGATAGCTTAGTCATAAAAAAAGTTAAAATTTGTTTATTAACAGATGAATTAACAGTTAAGTACAGTTGTTTCAGCATACATAATATAGGGTTTATGAATCTTATCTGTGATCAATTTTGTTATTTTGAAAATATAAACACATTAAGTAAGATTTTAAAAAGCAAGCACTATAATGAATATGACTGGAGTTCCTATTGCATCTATTCTTACAAGTAGTTTTGCTGTTTTTTTATCTTTTGGTGTCGATATCATTCATAACATTCATAACATAAACATAAACGCGTTCATACTCACAGCCCTACACTAAGTTCGATGACTTGTGTTGTGGGTTTGTTTTGGTTTCAATGCACATCCAAAACCAGAAACACAATTTTTCCTAAGGGAGAAAACTTGTGTTCCTGCCGGGAATCGAACCTGATACCCCTGCTTAGAAGATGAACACAACCAACTAAGCCAACGGGCAGCTCAAATTCGTTCTAAATATTTTTTTTATTTTATTATTGCTCCTGCGTATAAATTACTTTAGAAATAAGAACATAAATTATATGATTTTATTTGACATTTAATTTATTTTATTTATAATTTCGGAACTATACCATGATTTTATAATTCGATCAACTGAAATAATATGGTTTTAGATACATATAATGTGATATACTAATCAAATTTTATAATTTTCTATTATTTATATTTTATGATATGATATAGTTTACTTTAGTCTACATTAAAATCATGTAGAGATAAGTATTGAGCTATTAGAGATAGAATTTTTTAATGACTAGTTTGGGGAAAGTCACATAATATAGGTACGAAGACAAGCGTAGCAAGGTGGAGTGTTAAACTTAACGTTCCATCTTACTACGCTACGTGGAACGTTTAATTTAATGCTCTACCTTGCTACGCTCGTCTTACTTGTGACCACAACGCTCAAGCCGAGCAAGCGAAGCGAGCGCGGCGAAGTGCCATAAGTAGCACTACGATGCTACTTTTGGCGCCATTTCTTTTTATTTTTATGTTATTTATATCAATTGAATTGTATTCTGCTGAAACTATAAATTTTCATTCTGGAAATATGATAGTGTTGATTTTTCAATAATTTTTTATTTAATTTTGGCGCCACGCTTGTTTCTCTCGGCATTCCTTATGGTCCAAGATCCCAGGGCCAACAGACGTCACGTATTTTCTGACAAACGAAATGTGGACGATTGAGTAGTGTTAGTACGTACTAAGAACGCATGCCTACCTGCTAGCTTGCTTAGACGGCCAATTTTCAGGTATCAGGTAATCAAGGTACATAAAAACATTTATTAGTATTTGATCAGTACATGAGTTTGACTAGTAAATTATATGTCAAATAAATATTTAATTCTTACATTTTATCATATTCTTTTTATGTTATTTATATCAATTGAACGGTATTCTTCTGAAACTATTAATTTTAATTCTGGTAATACGATAACATAAATTTTTGATATTTTTTTTATTTCCATCAGAATATATTACTTAGGTACACGTTATTAAGCCAGTGTATTGTACAGTGTAACTAGTTTGAAATCTTGGTGTCAGACATTTTCAGTCTACCAGAAGGTTTTTTACCGACTTCACAAAAAAGGAGGTACTCAAGTAGGTAGACTGTTTTTTTTTTATTTTTTTATTTTATGTGTGTTACCTCATACTTCGTTCCAAGTGAATTGATTTTGAAAAAAAAAAATTGAAAGATGTTGCTTTCCAATTAATCCCATTTAAATTTGATCATGATCTGATTAGCAGTTCTTGAGATATCTTCAATAGGGCGTGTTTAGTATATCTAATCTGATCAAAGTTCCGAAGATAAAGCGGTGAAGTCAGTTTTTTTAAAGCTTTGCTTGCGTTTAATTATTAACACTATCAAACGGTACAGACAGGCTTAAAGTGCTAACAACGATAAACTCCGTTGTTGGTACTACATAACAACTAGGCTTACCTAATTACCTAACTGTTCCGAACGGTTAAAATCGACAAAGTCGACCGTTTTATGTGCCACTATGAAGTAGAAAATAGTAGGATTAATTGATTTTTATTGTTACCAACTCCAATGCATCTTTTGAAATTTGTTTCAATTCAAATTAAATCGTTTCTTCGCCAGAATACATGTAAATTAAAATGATCCTCAAAATCAGTTCACCTTAAAAAAAAGTTCTGAAGTAGGTAACACAAAAATAATAATTAAACGCAAGCAAAGCTTAAAAAAACCGACTTCACCGCGCTATCTTTGGAACCTTGATCAGATTTCATGTATTAAACACGCATTATTGACTATAACTCAAAAACTAGAGATCATAATATCTTGAACAAATTTCAATGGGACCACATAAAAAGCACCAACTTAAATAAACAATCATCAAAATCGGCTCACGACGAAAGAAGTTATGAGGTAACTTTTGAAGTCGGTTAAACGAGAACATCGTCAAAGTAGTCCACAAAATAGGCATTATTGTCGATATTTCAAGAACTACTGATCAGATCTTGATCAAATTTAAATGGGAACAATTAGAAAGCAATCAGCAATCTTTAATATTAAAAAAATTTTTGAAATCGGCTTACTTGGAGAGTAGTTATGAAGTAACACACATAAAAAAATAATTAAAAAAAAAATACAGTCGACTTGAGTACCTCCTTTTTTGGGAAGTCGGTAAAAAATACAGTCGAATTGAGAACATCCTCCTGATATTATATTAGGTTAAAAATAGTCCAGCATCTAAGATTACCATACCCCTTCAGAAATGTTAACTAACTTCGCTTTGTGTCAGACATGTGATAGGTACGTGTGTGAGGAGCATGACGTGTGGAGCATGGATATCACTGTAGCATCGTGCATTACAAGGGCATAGATCAACATACCCTCATCCCTTATTCATCTGAGAGTGCAACGTAGTAGATGAGTAGCTTCACAATGGCAGCTTAGCAACTTTAATCTTTCTTTCTCTTTCTTCTCCAAGCACCCTTTAAGGGATGGAATACCTTGAGTGACTGTTGCAAATACTACGGACTGTATATTCAAGTAAATTTTACTTAGTTTCATATTATATGACATTGTTTTTGACCCCGAAAATTGAATGCATTTATTTGGCACCATGAAAAAAAATTTCAACCACAGCAGAGCTTTTCTCATCACTGACAAATCAACAAATCAACGGACATACATTCCTCCCTAAGTGGTACTATAGTGTGATAGTTGACATAAATAAATTATTCCACCAACTTAAATGGGTTGACGACCCGTTAACTTAAACAGGTCGAGTTTTGCCGCGAAAGTGAAAAAATGGCGTTGTTGATTTTGTATAATTTTCCAAAACCTGTGATTCTTTGAGTGTTAATGTGTAATGGTGGATTATTAACCGTTAATACTTAGTAAACGTGCATAAGTGTAGGCAAATCATACAAAGTTGAAAAACCCGACTTTCGCCTTCGCTCCAAATCTCCAATAGAAGTTCTAGTAAAGTTTCTACCACTTTACTAGGGCATGACTTGACTATGACTGGACCTTGACTCTTTTACTTGACTTCGGCTGAGACTTGTGACTAGGACTTTTAATATGAAATACATTTGAAATATATTATTACTTGACACTGGCTAAATGCACAAGGTTGCGAAGCCAAAATTAAAAGAAAAAAAAAAACTTAAACAAGTGCGCGACGCTCGTTCGCCGTCTGCAGGGGTATAGGGTTAACACAAGATTTCTCCCAAAAAATTATATAAAAAGAAAAAACGTATTTGATCCTTTTTTGTAGCAAACAATTTATTAGTCATTATATATATAGTTTTTGTCTATTTTTCGTACTTTTTGGGCCATTGATAAATAATATATAAAGATTCGGACGCAGCAGTTGTCGTCACAGCCATATTGCAGCTCGCGCAGATATGCGTTGTTCTAATGGAAATTGGCGCCAAATTTCAGAGACTTGAATAGGCCAACATTAAAAAAACATATTATTCATTCGTATTTCATTATACTTACACTTTTAGAACTTCTTCTTGTGAACTGAACTGAGCGTATTCCATTATTTCTATTTGTTTTCTGAAAACCAATATTGGTATTTCTTTTTCTTCATATACTTCTGGTTTTTGTAGGTTTCCGTATAAAATGATATTTGGTATCTTTTTTATTACGTGTACGATATTTACCACAGTACGCAATTATACGCAATTTATTGTGATGTTCCAATATCTTTAGTGATATTTATTTGGCTTCCACGGATTGTTGAAAATACGGCCAAGTGCGACTAGATATTGTTATAATACCCTCGGACTAAAAGGCTTATGTTTCATTTTTGGATATTTAAATATGTGAGGTAATAATAGGTAATAGTTTAGTGTTAGATATTATATTATTTTATTTAGTTAATAAAATAGAAATGATCCGTAGTCAGGAACGCTTTTGTAATTTTTATTGGTGTCGCTAGTGTGCAATGACAATTATCTGTTTTTGTTCAATACGACTGCAAAGTGTCCATATTAATAAACTAGCCCGCTACTTCGTCCGCGTAGTAGGTAAAAAGTGCCAAATCATGTGTTAGCCCTAGTAATAACTATCTATGTTCCAAATTCTATCCAGTAATCCATACAGAAGTTTTGACGTGATTGAGCTACAAACATCTCCACCTAGAATTTCACATGTATTATATTCAGTACAACGCCATTATGTGTGATATCATTGAACAGGGATTTTTGTCGAGCGTACCGTTTGCGAGATATATCAAATTCATGAACACTTCTTTTTTGTTTCGTTCGTTATTGTTAATTAGTATCATTGAATTATATAATTATCTATTGAATCCAAAGCCTGCAGCTGATACTTGGCGGAACCATCCCACAGCAGTACCCCATACACGACTGGACCTGCAGTTTAAAAGTGGTCCCAGAAGTACTGGATTTATCAGGCCGCCTAAAGCATCCCACATGCCTTAACGGCTGTTGTCTTACGACTAACAACCGGGACGACGGTTTCACATGTCCTCCAAAGCACGGTAACTCTCAGGTATGGAACCCTAAAATTATATTATAATAGAAGTAATTGTAACTACCCATTCCCTTCAGGGCCATATTTCCAATTCTATTTCCAGTGGTTGGAATTAACTTGAATCCCCTGATGGAGGATGAAGGGTCATGTAATTAAAAGTATTTCAGAGTTTTCAAGTAATTTACTTTCGTTCTGAGTTATTTGTTGAATGTAGGAGAATTGAATTTGTATTTCATTTTGTGGTCAACGCGATCGTGAACTTTGTTTAATTATATTGATGTAGCAAAGGGTTGTTGACTAAGGATGTACTACTTATTACTACGGATTACTTTAAAAAACTTTATTATAAGCGTCTTTATATTTATATGTAAAAGTTATGCCATTGTATACAATGCAAAACGCTTTGGATGATCTTTATTTATGCCTTAGACTAGACTGTTACTAAACTACCAACTCCCAACAAAGCATAGAATTTAAATAATACTCCTAACAAACCCACACATGGTGACAATAAGAACACTCAGACGTCCAAGTACGTTATACGCACGTGAGGAGCCGCCCTAACGGCATTACTGTATATGGACCCGCCCGCACCAATTACTGAAGTTCTGTAGATGTTGCCTAAGCGTATTAATTGAATCTGTTTCGATACAAACTGGCACATTTCGGATTGTATTTGGGATCTATTTTTAGCTTCATAGCCTTTTTTATGCTGGTAAAACCAAGCAAGATGTTCGCTATGTTGATTAATACGCTCACCTATTTATAGTGCCTAATTGGAACTAAATCCTGATAAGAGCCAAATAGGCTTTTTACTTTTTACATAAACGTATTTTTGACCGAGTGATTGCGAAGCGCGAGCGAAGCGTCCCTGTTTCAACTTGGGCAAAATTGCTTTCGTATGTCCGGATGTCCGGATTTCCGGTTGTTCTCCTTGTCGCATTTCTCAATCGATTGTCATGAAATGTTGTGACCAGATTAGATTAATATATGCTTTTTTTGTAGATTCAGTTATTGTTTTTATCAAAATGGCTAATGGGGATTGAAAAACTCAATAGACAAAAGAAAAAACACAATATGCACAACTTTTTTTTTTGTTTTTTAGCTTTATTTTCATTTCATATATATACATTATCAAATACCATTAAATTTTTAGCGGTCTGTCATAGGTGGAAAATGACTGGCCGTTGATTCTAAATTTTTTAGGTCTTTTCTGCGTCTAATATGTTTCGTGTAGGACTTGAGACCTACTCTCTCTGTTATTATGACATTCCTGGTATTGGTCTGTTTGGAGTGGTACTCCCCTTAGCGGACTCGCAAGAAGTTACCACCTCATTTGTTGACAGATATTCCCTCAACCCTGAAAGCAACACAAATAACACAATATATAGTATTTATCAATACACCCAAACCGCGAGGTAAAGTAACAGTAATCATATATGAAAATAAATATTTTTTATCTATTATATGACAGAATATTGTTTGAAAACCGCCTCATCTGTTAGTAAGTGAAAATCTGATAATAAACATGTATCGCCTAGAATATGTATTTGGCGTTTGTTTTGTTTGTTTTAATAATATGCAAATACTACAAGAATACCAATTTTGCATATAGATGCAACATTCTATTAATTTAGCAGTATCAAAATCACGGATAGCTGGTTCCATTTATTTACCTCTGACCTCTATGTGGTTGAAATCAGAGTAGCAAATACGTCTTTGTAAACACTCCACCAATATTTAGTTTGCATCAACAACTTGTGATGTGTTCTTGTTTGTAAAGTGACTTTAGTTTGCTAGTTTGTTTTTATAATAAAACGATGTTTGAATCATGCTTGCAAATAAAAATAAGTGTTTAAGCTTGTTTGTATGTCTTGTTCATCATTTAAGTCAACGGGTGGGCACAAGTGAAATGTGAATGATTCCAGCACCCACGACACAAGTCATTGAACTTTGTGTGGGCCTGTGAGTGTGAAAGCGTTTGTTTTAAAAAAAGTAAAGTAAGTAAAGTGATCGTCCTAGCACGTCAAAAGAATACAGCGCGCGCAGGATTATCTGCTATAAAAGTTGCATGTGTCCGACGCACAAATATGGACTCAAGGACTTATTAGTGGTTTCCAAGCGCTTTTAATTGAGCTATATGTGGTTCAACAGAGAGGGAACTTAACTTTGGTTCTTAACTAAAATTATACATATCTATGAAAAAAAGAACTCACTACAAGCCACAGTGCTCGTGGGTATAAGTGGTCAAGTCTGTATCAGTAGGTGAATTGTGATGCTTGTACTTTTACCCAAATATGTACCAGCAATTCTTAACTTGACCTTAAAATATCGTTCGGTACAGAAAAAATAAATAGGTAATTATTGCGTATACGAAATGTGAACAACTTTAGTATGGTGGATTATTTCATATTGTAGAAAGTGCGTAATTGAATAATACATGATTACATAAAAAATACGGGGGGCTGAGTCACCCACGTCCGTAGGAGGATACCCCTTAAGTCTGACTCCCTACACGTGGTCCCCGGGTGGTGATTGAGAGGTGGTAGAGCATTTTGTGAGTTGCTCGCCTGGCTTGCTACCAAAGTATAGTATATCAAGTTGAAAGTCTGCCGTCAAGCCAAATACGGTGTTCCGGCAGTTATCCTTGAGAGCCTGCGTATTCCTGGTCTAGTTTGTTTACCAGCTTCGATCACATCGTCACTTACCATCAGGTGAGATAGAGGTCTAACACTAGCCTGTCACAAATAAAAAAAAAAAAAAAAACGTAGTTTTAACGGCCTGAAATATACATAATTATGATTTCTTTGATTTTAAGTTTATTTCTTACTAGCGACACCCCGCGGTAATTTCGGGATAAAAGTAACCTAAGTATATCCTTTCCTAAGCTCTAGTCTATTTCCCCCTTAGCAAATAAAACCAACACGCTTTGTCTCTATTCTATCAAGAGAAACGCTTTCCAGTAACAGTACTTAAATTTTGTACAAATAAGGTTTAAAATATTATTATCTTGACGTGTTATTTAGCGCTCACTGAGATTGCAAAGTTACAGACAAGCAATTTAAAACCTTGGTACGCAAGTTCTAAAGTCTGTTACATTTGGTAAGCGTTTCTTTTAATAGAATAGAAACGAAGCGTTTTGATTTTTGGCTAGGGGGGCTGTACCGAATTTCATCAAAATCGGTTCAGTGGGTTAGGCGTTAAAGCATTAAACAGAGTAACTTTCGGATTTATAATATTTAGTTGGGATATCTTTCGGATATCTCGGAAAAGGGATTCTTTAAAGTACACACACAGTCCTAAAGTAAAGTAGCCTCCGTGATCGCACTTTGCTCTATCGATTCACTGAGCAGTGTTCAGATTAGCAAGTCATAACGTACAATATTATTTTCAGTAAGCTCACTAAGGTATTCCAAGTCTTAGTTTCTAACTGACCCTTCACTTAAAATTAATGTCATTGCGACTTAGAAGGTTTGGTCACTTGAGTTACAGCGTGAAAATGACTTTGCGGAACCTTTGTAATCCATTTCAAACATAATTTAGCATTTTGTTAAGGGGCCTCCGGTGGTTGATTTGCACATACAATCGTTATACCGAAATTATTTATAATTCAAGCATATTACCACCATACTGTTCTGTTATTCAGATTAAAAACATATTAATCTAGGTTCCTGGATAGTTTTTATTCCAAAATAATTACCTAAAACGAAATATAAACCAATAGATTTTCACACATTATTACGACGTAAATGTCGCATCTTTAACTTATTCGTTTTGTATTAAAAACTAACACATTTCTATTGTAATTACAACAGGAACATAGATTATCATTTCAAGGTACTATTAATGCAAAAAACAATGGCTAAACTTTACATATTCATACACTACTAAGGATTGCAGACAGTCAAAGGAGGCTTTCCCGGACTTAAGTCCCAGATACTCCCGAAAACTGCTCAATCTAAAACGGGACCAACTCCAACAAATCGTTGGAGTAGTCACGGGTCACTGCTCACTAAACAAACACTTATTCACAATAGGTGTTACCGACAGTCCTTTGTGCAGAGGCTGCATGGAGGCTGAAGAAACGGCCGCGCATGTAGGTACTCTTAGAGTGCAGTAGCGTGGCGAATCAGCGGAGGACACTCCTCGGCTCCCCGACGACGATGCGGGAGGCCTGCGCCGGCGCTAGCGAGCTGCTGGCCTTCCTCGCTGACATTGGGTGGCTGGATTAGAGCGCAACCAACCTACACGCAAAAAGGGCCGACATGCGGCCTAGTTGCGGAAAAGAGCCCGCGCACCAAGTACATATTCATACATATTTTTTTGTATTACGGCACCTTTCATAATTCGTTCGATCAGTAGTGCTATCCCATCAAGCATGGGCACAGTTTGCCAGTCAAACGTCACTTATATAATGTCAAAATGGCCGCAATTAAAATTTACCAGTTCTTATTGCATTTGCAATTATTAAAATAAAATTGATTGTTTCTATAAATGTTTTTTTACTGGCAATGTATTTATTCAAAGAATCGACCAGAAGCATAAAAATATTATACTATTATGAATATATGCATGTTTAATATTACACAAAAACGTATTCCTGTGCCAAAATGTATTCGTAGCATAATCAATAATTACGATAATGTAAAGCCGATATGTTTGGTTTCCTGCAGAGGTAGAATTGTTCTAACAGTGAAAAGAGATCTGGATCTGGATGGATGGTATGATATCATTAATTTATATGACTTAATAATAAACCTAATAAAAACGCAGGGGTGGTTTGTGGCGAAACGTCGGTAAATGGCAACACCGCGTACCCCGAGACGCTCCCTGGGGCTAAAAGACCCCTGACTCTCGGATTGCCTTAATTGGCCGTCCGAGGGTGGAGGCGCAAGTTAAGTTTCTAGGCTCCAAGAGTGGAAGTGATAAAAGGCATAACGTCGGGAGTAGCGTTTATTGAAACTGCAACAACACCTTTCAGCACCCTTTGGCCATCCACGCCAACGTTGCTCCTTTTGTCGCCAATGCAGGCGGCCCTTATGAGGAGTCCGTTCAGTGGGTGGCAAGTCATCACCTGTCTACATGTTTTTCAATGAGGCGGAATTGGCAGGTGCCGTGTAGTATCATGCCATAATCCAGAAGAAGATCAAATATACAATGCAGTACTCTAAGTTTTTACTCGCATAAGAGTCACAGTTATTGTCAGCCTAATTTATATAATCCATCCCCTAGTCCATAGTTAATAATAAGTATAAAACGGCATGAGCAAGCATTAACTTAAGAGATGACTGTCGTATGTTTGGACACGCCTGATATGTTATTATTAAAATGTAATTATACCAAAGGGCCTCTTAGCGTTGGCTACGGCTCAGCTAATGCCTTACAAAAGTCCGGGCGTAGACTAGTAAGATGCAGTAAAAACTTAAAAGTTTTGCAATCAAAATACACTTACATGGAACACTTGTGTTTTCCTGCTTTAGTGTGTTATTATTCCTCTCAAAACTCTATCATTGTTATATCAAGGCACGCTGTATAATACACCACTCCACTCCTCGGGTCAGCTTTTGTTGTCGGGCTTTCATCCATTAATCACAGGACGTGTCTTCTTAAGCCAAAATATTTTTTAGGTCAGCTGCCAAGATAAACCTTTTTACACCTCTAAAGTATATAATATAAGTATATATATATATACATAGAAAATATTTTTATGTATATCTAAGTACTATGAGTAGTAATAAGTATGTATTATACTTGGTATCTTAAAATAGACTTTTTGTATAATACTATTTATATACAAATTAATTTTTTTTTTTTTTTACCGATTATGTGTACTATCATATTGAAATATCCTCGATACACCCAGGTTAACTGGAAGAAATTGCTTTGTAGCATTAAGTTTGCCTATGTACCTACAAAATTGTATATGTATTAAAAAAATCTATCAATGTGACTCTGGAGTCACAAAATATTCGTCCAACCCCTAGACTAATCGTCGAAATCTGGCGAAACATTATATACCTATAGTGCAATAGTGTATATAGCAAGCAAATAGTGAGGCATAAGTAGGCTCGTAAGCATCTCGTAAGACTTTAATACGACGTACTCTGATAAAAATCTTGGTAGATCTCACGCCAATGTCTTTGAAACAAGTTGTGTGTGGAATGGACCCTTGTCCTCTAATAAGGAACTTTATATATAAAGCGCCACAGGCGCGCGCTCGCCCCGCGCCCTCTTCGCGCGCCTTGTCCGCTTGTTATATTTTGTTACACTAGAGCCTATACAAAACGTCGGAAGCACGGGAAGAGTCGAAGGCGCGCGCCCGCCGAACGGCCGCGCGCCCTAGTCTCTTTGTATATCAAAGTCCCTTAGGAGCCATACATTGTACCTTTACAGCGGCCGGGTTTTGTATATCCCTTACAGTCAAGAAAATCATCATTGAGGAAAATTGACATGTAAAAAAATCACAACATTTAAAACAGAATATTGTGTCATCTGCCGACCCGCACTGGACCAAAGAGTGGTAGATTTTGGCTTAGACTCCTGTGAGAGAAAAAGTCTTATGCAACCAACAACAAGACAAACTATCAAACGTCATCCATTTATGATTGACATACCTCCAGTTCGCTCAAAGCGTTTCTCTTCTACGTTTTTATCCGTATAGGGAGGGAGTGGAACTCATTGCCTGCGTCTTTGTTCCCCGAACGCGGGAACTTTGTTCAACAAATCTGGGTGCCTTCAAGTCTAGAGTGAACAGGTGTCTTCTAGGGAAGCATGTTCCATCTTCGACCGAATCGTCACTTTTTATTAGGTGAGATAGTAGTCAAATGCTTGCCTACCAGCATTAAAAAAACCTTTTTAAGGTAGCGTCTAGGTAAGCTCTAAAGAATTAGTTTATAAAAAAAATAAAGTAACTAGTAAGGTTATATTTAAGTAAGTATTTTATTACAAGTATATTTGGATTTAGCACTACCCAGTTTCAAAATTTTCCCAATTACAGGAATATGAAAAGAAAATATACAAAAGTGGAAATAAAACAATCGGATTTTTTCGATATCGAAGATAAATGAGTAAACGTCATATCACGGAGAACGTTTCCAAAGGGTAGAACGATTTGCTCTTCATGTGGGAAGCGTTGTGAGCCGGTTTGTAGCCCCACAAATCCATGGCCTCCTTGCACGCCTCCTGTGATAAACAAATTTGTTTTTTATTTCACACACACTTAAATCGCGTCCATTAAAAACTATTTATACGATGTTTTATCTGACCCAAGAAGATTTAAAAGATGCACAATTTGTGAGGGTGTTAAGACAGAGATTAAAGATGAGGTTAAGAGGGGGGGGTAAAAAGTTAAGACAGAGTATAATATTATCCCTTGCTGTTAAAACTCCAAAAACAAGGTACTTAGGCCTTATTGTAAATCCGCACTCTGGAATTGCTGTAATATTACTAATTAAAAAAAAACACATAGGTACCTGTATTTTATGAACATATTCAAAATCCAAAACTTGCTTCCACTTAAATGGAACGTTTTGGGTGATCCGAACTGTAGAAAAGACTTTATTGGAGTATGAATTAGTGTGCTCATCGATAAATTCTTTCATAGATTGCGTAGGGCCAAGCCGTAGAAACTTCAATAGTTCAGGTATTTTTTCTTCCAAATTCAACGCAAAATCTTCAAATCGAAGTACCCTGTAGCAAATTAATGAGTTACCATGACATAACCTTAACCACATCACACTAATTTAACAAGTTTACCTACATTACTCTTCCGTGATGCTTCTGTAATAAACGCCTAGCCGCTTTATAATCGCTGACCATATCTGAACACAAAATGTCGGGACGGATGCAGTCAGGAGACTTTACGCACCACCTTCGGTGTCGACGAGATTCCAGCATTCCACGAGGATCCCGGACTAAAAACACCACCTTAACTGCTAGCCTGAATTAGCAAAATTTTATTTTATTAGGTTAACCATCATGCTTAATTATTACATTTAGGAGCTATCAAATTAATATTGTATTTTCCATGGTCATTGATGGACACACACTCAGAGTCGTAAATTTACATCCAAATATAAGTTACTTACTTTTTATCCTCTAATATGTCATTGACGAGATGGAGTCTGAGCCTGACTACTTTCATATTTTGGAACGGAAACAGCTTACAAAAGTCAGCAGTGAAATTAGCATTAAGGCACAGTTCATTATTATGTTTACAATAGTTCCATAATCTGGTATTAAGCTCAAACTGGTTTCTCCAATATTTTTCATGCGCCTTCGGCATGTCGTATTTCGCAAACTCAAAGAAATCTTCCATATCTTTGAATTCACATCTGAGCATAGTCTTTAGTGATCTAATAACATTCCGTGCATGAGGTGGCCCTCTGATCTGGTTTACGTTATATCGTAAGAGAGGCTCAAAGAAATAGAAATTGCTTGGCATCGCATTAAGCAAATCTCCAAGAAAGGTAGACCCTGATCGCCAAGCAGATTGATGATATTCCTCACAGGATTTCCACCGGATTCTATAAGTAAATCATCTATTTTCTGAACACCCGAATAACTCAAATTGTAGTGCGCTAGGTCGTCCTTGATTTTATTGCGCGTTATTTCATATATTTTTTCAAAATTTGGTGATCCATCTTGGTTAGTCGGTATACATTCTTCTTCTTTTTTTCTATCTTTGTTTGTAAAAATCACGTTGCTGCGAAGGCTGTATCGATCGGGTAACCGAAGTGGATATGTTGTATTGGTGATATATTTCAATCCAGCGTAAATAAGGAAAAATCCGAGGCCAATTAAAATACAAATCGAGTAAAGTTTGATACTATAATATCCGCGGTGCAGTAGCTTTTAGGTAATACCTGAACTATTGAAGTTTCTACGGCTTGGCCCTACGCAATCTATGAAAGAATTTATCGATGAGCACACTAATTCATACTCCAATAAAGTCTTTTCTACAGTTCGGATCACCCAAAACGTTCCATTTAAGTGGAAGCAAGTTTTGGATTTTGAATATGTTCATAAAATACAGGTACCTATGTGTTTTTTTTTAATTAGTAATATTACAGCAATTCCAGAGAGCGAATTCAGAATAAAGCCTAAGTACCTTGTTTTTGGACTGAGTTTTATCAGCAAGGGATAATATTATACTCTGTCTTAACTTTTTACCCCTCTTAACCTCATCTTTAATCTCTGTCTTAACACCCTCCCAAATTGTGCATCTTTTAAATCTTCTTGCGTCAGATAAAACATTGTATAAATAGTTTTAGCCGGACGCGATTTAAGTGTGTTCAATGCAATTTTATGGCAAGCATAACTTAAATCGACAGGATCTGCTTCAGATAAAAGAACTCTTCAACATTCAATAGCACTGACTCGACATTTTGTTTTCGCATTCAATTATGATAACCCACTATAGGTGTCATCATGACATAGTTTGCACTCATTGTAGGCTTTCATATTCATTTGGTAGATATAATTCTTAATTTGGTAGCCTTCTGAAATGAAGTAAACTGAGTGCAGTCATTGGATAGTTATGAAACATTTAAAGATTTATAATTTCCGTTGAATGGCGTTACACGTCTCCATAAGACGTCGATAATAAGAAAAGGATGATTTCGTCTCATCAGGTTCTACTCATTTATGATGAATTCTTCTTAAGTATTTAAGTGACCAAATAATATTATTATTTGATTATTGTTAGTATATAGTACACTGTGGTATGACATATTTTTATTTACCTATTTTAATTTCACACTAGCTGACCCGACAGACGTTGTCCTGTCATTCAATTCAAAGTGGAATACTATACTATTAATGTAAGAACCTTCTACTTAGTATTAGAAAACATTAAAAAAAAGATGAATGAAATCGGTAAAGCCGTTCTCAAGTTATAGCGTGACCAGAAGAAATAGGGGTTCATTTTTATATATATATAAAAATATGTTTCAAGATAGAAAGGTATATTACTAATCTAATATATAAAATTCTCGTGTCACAGTTTTCGTTGCTATACTCCTCCGAAACGGCTTGACCGATTTTGATGAAATTTTTTGTGCTTATCCGGTATCTATGAGAATCGGCCAACATCTATTTTTCATCATCATCATCATCATCACTTTTCATCATTATCAACGCGGGTGAAACCGCGGGGCGCAGCTAGTAATATATAATATTCACCATTCATGCCAACAATTTTTCTTCCCAAGGGACTGTTTCGGTTGTGCTATTGGTTCCAAGTGTGATTGAGTTTGTGACATACAAATGCTTTCCATACCCACGATACAAGTCTTTGAACTCAGTTTGTAGCTTTGAGTGTAAATGCGCTGGTTTGTTTAAACATCAAAAAGTACGGCAATTTTAAAAGAGAGTGTCTCATCTTGAAACAACTACCTAAGCAATTTAGGTGTCGGCGTGTACTGGTTGGGTTCAAGTTGCACCCTCACGAATAATGTATTAGTTCAAACGATTGAGTTCTCCAATCTCTGTGCAGTCAAGGCTTTATAGCACGATGGACGCCAGTTGCGATTTCACAATTTTCCAAACTTTCTCAACTTAATAATGGTTCCATAAAGAAAAAGCCATAGGATAGATTGCTGAATTCTGTTTTCAACCGACTTCAAAAAAGGAGGTTCTCAATTCAACTGCATGTTTTTTTTATGTTGTTCTATGATAGTTCTGTTTACATTATCTATTATTATTTGTATAATTATGTTACTCATGATTAATTAAATAATTATTCCTATTTTCTACCGACTTCAAAAAAGGAGGTTCGGTAATTGTTTTTTTTTGCTTGTATGTTTTTTTTTATGGTAGATAGGCAAGCATTTGACCACTATCTCACTTGATGGAAAGTGAAGATGCGGCCGAAGATGTGACATGTTTGCCCAGAAGATACCTATTCACTCTAGACTTGAAGACACCTAGATAGTACTGTTCGGGAAACAAAGACGCAGGCAATGAGTTCCACTCCCTCGCTGTACGGATGATAAACGTAGAAGTTGAGAAAAAAAACGTTTCGAGCGAACCGGAGGTACGTCAACCATATAAGGATGACGTTTGATAGTCTGTCTCGTTGTTAGGTGGTAAAAAAGGCAAGGACAATATTTCAAGAACTACTGAGATCAGATCTTGCTCCAAATTAAATATGACAATCTGAAAGCAACATCTTTCAAACCAAAAAAAAATCGAAATCGGTTCTCGTGGAACGAAGCTATGAGGCTACACATAAAAAAAAATTAATATAGTCGACTTGAGTATCTCCTCCTTTTTTGTGAAGTCGGTAGATAAACAAATAAAACCACAAAAAAATACGTTCGCATTGTTAAAACCTTGATAAAAATTACATTTTAAATACGTTAAATGGTTAAACTTCACAAACTGTCACAATAAATTTCATTATTTACGATATAGGTGCCTGAAATCCCGAAAATTGTTCTCTCGCTTCGTTTCATGCGAATGCGACCAGAAGTTACGGATCATTGCTATAACATAATTGGAATAATGAAAACAATACTATGAATAAATCAAATTAAAGTAAATTTGTAAAATTGTACAACAGATAAAATTTAAAGTTGAAAACTGCAATAAATCCGTTTGAAATTAGTTTTCAACGACAGAACACTCATCCGTGGAGAATTAATCGCTAGCCGATTACCAATAGTTTGTAAAGCTAAACTTCGTTGAGTTATAGCAGTTAGACAACTTTAAATTGTAAGAAAATTGGCTATCTGCTTAGAAAGACAAACCGTATTTATTTTGAATGAAATAGATACTATTTCTATGTTACTGACGGCTCATAACCAAGAAGTACAAGTTCTTAATAAACAAGCTTTTTCAAAGACAGCAAGTTTTTAATAAATTCTATCTAAAAAGCTATTGAACTAGAGAACTTCTCAAGACGAATTAAACGAGTCTTTCCAGATCATTTTCATGTCATAAAAATGGTATTGTCATCCGATTTACATATGCATGCAAAATTTCAGCTCAATCGGAAACAAAAGAGTGAGTCAAATATAACTTGCAAGATTTGATTAAAATTATGAGACATACCCCGGGCAGGTCAAACAAAAAATCTTGTAATAATTATACTAAAACATATTTTTGCAAATCAGACAGTTACAGACTTAGTAAGAAGATTTAAAGGAACTAAACCATATGAACTTGTGTAATGTTAATATATATCAGTGTAATATATAGTGAGAGTGCTGCAAAAGAACACATGAACAAAGTGTATTACCCTTAAATAGAGACAATAAGAAAAGTGTTACCATTAACACTTTTCTTATTGTGTCCATACACATTCTTAGTTTAGCAATGTAGCAGTTTAAGTTAAAGTTAAATTACTGATTAGCCATAGTTTGGCTAGATTGTAATTATAATAGGGCACTTTGTAAGAAGTACTCTAGAAGTAAAAAAAAAAAAAAAAATTTTTGCAAATAAAAGTAGTACGACTAGTATAATATCTTTATACTACCAAATCAGCAGAATTGTCTTTTTATGCAAGCATTTGAGCACTATCCCACTTTGATGGTCATAATACGGTCAAGGATGTAGCATGCTTGTGTAAGTACCGATACCCTTTATAAGAAGTTCTAGACAGAAGGGAACAATGACAGGCAATGAGTTCCACTACTTAAATGTGCAGATGATGAACGTAGAAAAAACGCTGCAAGCTAACTATAGCTAACTAGCCATGCCCCGCGGCTTTGCCCGCTATTATCGAGTCAAAAACTAGCCTATGTATTAATCCTAGGCATAAGCTATGTACATTCAAAAGTTCATCCAAATCCGTTCAGCCGTTAAAGCGTGAAGAGGGAAGAAACATACTTACACACTTACACACTTGCACACTTGCACACTTACACAAACACAAACTCTCGGATTTATAATATTAGTAGGATTAGTAGGATTTAATCATAAAGGGACGATTTGTTTGTTTGTTTGTTTGTTTTTTTAGCTACCACAGGAGACCACAGTACTCGATACACGATCGGAATTAAGCTTTGTATAAAGTTCAATTTCGATAGTGTATCGTCAGATTAAGAAGTTATCCCTCAACTATTTTACCAAAATATATGTAATACTTACTAGCTGAGCCCCGCGGCTTCGCCCGCTATCATCGAGACAAAAAGTAGCCTATGTGTTAATTCTAGGTATAAGCTATGTATATTCCAAATTTGTGCGTGAAGAGGGATTAAACATACTTACACACTTACACACTTGCACGCTTACACACACACAAACTCTCTGATTTATAACATTAGTAGGATTTAACCATAAAGGGAGTTTGTCATGTGAAATTATTTAGTGTAATTTCTGCGCCCACTCTTCGAAATGTAGACGATAAAAGCGATAGGCTTGCGATCTTACGGTGATGGTTTTTTGGCTACCACAGGAGACCACACAGTACTCGATACACGACCGGAATTGAGCTTTGCATAAAGTTCAATTTCGATAGTGTATCGTCCGATTAAGAAGTTATCTCTAAACTGTTTTACCAAAACATAATATGTAATACTAGCCGTGCCCCGCGGCTTCGCCCGCTATTATCGAGTGAAAAAGTATTCTATGTGTTAATCCTAGGCATAAGCTATGTACATTCCAAATTTCATCCAAATCCGTTCAGCCGTTAAAGCGTGAAGAGGGAACAAACATACTTACATACACACAAACTCTCTGATTTATAATATTAGTAGGATTTAACCATAAAGGGAGTTTGTCATGTGAAATTCAGGTTAAAGATAGTTTATTTCTCATAAAGAATAAAATTCACTTACACGAGAAAACAAATAACTTAAATAAACAATAATACTAGGCTTAAAGTTACATTTAGAAGCTTAATATAAAATAAATATAAATTGTGTTTCTTTTGCTAATATATGAGAGAAAAGAGGGTAGATTAACAATAACAATGTTTGCTAGTACGATCGCCCGTTCGGCAGGTAAACATTACAACTATGTGTGCGTGTGCCTACCGAGCATTCGGACTTTGCACTCATTCGCACGATTACACGGAGTAAGCGCATATGGATGTGGCATTAATTGTTAACAGCAGTAATGGACTTTATTATAGTTTCATGATGTGATATTTCAAATGTTTTTTAAAGGAAGTCATGGTTTTAGTTTGTTTTATATCTTTTGGCAACTTATTATATATTTGAGCACCATCGTACATAATAGATTTTTTGCCATAGTTAGTTCTTGGTGCTAGCAGTTTTATGTTATTTGCGTTCCTGAGTCTCATATTTTGAAATTGATGTTTTTTTGTGAATGTTATTTGTATGTGTATGTCCTTGGTTAATATTTTGCGAATGATAATGCAGTTATAGTAAAGGTAAGTTTGCAAGATGTTCATAATTTTAGTCTCTTTGTAGATTTTAACAGTTGGTGTGAGAAAATTGTAGTTAAATAATCTTTTAACTAACTTATTTTGGGCCACTTGTATTAAATTAAGGTTCGTTTTAGCTGCCGTGCCCCATACTTCTACAAGGTAGTCGATATGAGGTTTTACAAGTGAATTATATATTGTATAACGCACCTGGGGCGGCAAACATCGTACTATGCCACGCAAAACTCCAGTGAGTGAATTTAATTTAGATTTAATTTTGAGTAGATGAGGTTTCCATGTCATATTACTATCCATGATTAGGCCCAGATATTTTTCTTGATATATTCTATTAATAATAATATTATTTATTTTTAGTGGTGTATATTGAGGGATTTTTTTATTTTTGGCTGTAAATATTATGTAGTTTGTTTTTGTGGTGTTGACTGTTAGTAAGTTACACTGAAACCAATTGTTGAGAAGATCTAAATCATACTGTGCATTAATGATAACTGAATCAATTGTATGTCCAAAATAAAATAAACAGGTATCATCGGCATACAATGTGACGTTACCTCTTAGTCCGATTTCGTGTATATTATTTATATAAATGAGAAACAGCAATGGTCCCAATATTGACCCTTGAGGCACGCCATATGTTACAGTTCTTGGGCTACTTTGTATTTTACCTATTTGTACAATTTGTTGTCTGTTGTAGAGATAAGACTCAAATATTTGGTATGCAGTTCCTGTGATACCGATGTCGTTAAGTTTATTTAAAAGCAGTGTATGACTCACGGTATCAAAAGCTTTTTTAAGGTCTATGAATACACCTAATGCAATATGCTTTTTGTCAATATTAAGATTAATTTCTGTGACTATGTCGATTGTTGCAGAAAGTGTATTTGATTTCGGTCGAAAACCATACTGTTTCTCATATAAGAAGTTGATTGAAGTTAAATAATTATCTAAACGATTATAAAGCACCTTTTCGAAAATCTTTGAAAATATTGGTAAAACGGATATTGGACGATAGTTCCCTGGATCAGTCTTTTTGCCAGTCTTAAAAATAGGTATTACTTTAGCGATTTTGAGACTGTCTGGGAAAGTACCTTGATTCAAACATTCATTTATACAGTTTGTGAGTTCAACGAGTATTATTTTACCAACACATTTGACGGATTTTGTATTTATGCCATCTATACCAGAACTAGTGTTATTATTTAAGTTATTTATAATTTTTTCCACTTCATCTAAAGAAACCGGTTGTAGTTTATTTAAGGAAGATCCAGGTGCACTTACTCCTGCAACTAGTTTTAACGTATCATTGTGTTGTACCTTTGGAATTTGTTCAGCTAGAAACGAACCAACACTGGAAAAAAAATTATTAAAAGTTTCACAAATTTCAAATACGTCACTTATATCTCCATCTTTTCCTTCAAGTCTACTCGGTGTTGTTGTTTCTTGTGTCTTGTTTTTTGCAAGGATATTTATCAAACTCCACATTTTAGTTGGCTTTTTCTTGCAATTACTAAACTTTTTTAAATAATATTTGCTTTTTGTGTATTGTATATTTTCTGCGACTTCATTTCTCTTCTTAAGGAAACATTCTTCTTTTTCTTTATCATTTGGGTTCTTTTTGTGTTCTGTCCATAGTACATTTCTTGTGTGTTCATGTGAAATTATTTAGTGTAATCGAAATGTAAACGATAAAAGCAATAGGCTTGCGATCTTACGTTGATGGTTTTTTGGCTACCACAGGAGACCACATTACCTACTCGATACACGACCGTAATTGAGCTTTGTTTAAAGTTCAATTTCGATAGTGTATCGTCCGATTAAGAAGTTATCTCTAAACTGTTTTACCAAAACATAATATGTAATACTAGCCGTGCCCCGCGGCTTCGCCCGCTATTATCGAGTCAAAAAGTAGCCTATGTGTTAATTCTAGGTATAAGTGAATATTCCAAATTTGTGCGTGAAGAGGGAACAAACATACTTTCACACTTACACACTTGCACGCTTACACACACACAAACTCTGATTTATAATATTAGTAGGATTTAACCATAAAGGGAGTTTGTAATGTGAAATTATTTAGTGTCATTTCTGCGTCTTCTCTTCGAAATGTAAACGATTAAAGCGATAGGCTTGCGATCTTACGTTGATGGTTTTTTGGCTACCACAGGAGACCACATTACCTACTCGATACACGACCGTAATTGAGCTTTGTATAAAGTTCAATTTCGATAGTGTATCGGCCGATTAAGAAGCTATCTCTAAACTATTTTACCAATACAAGTGAAACTTTTAATGGGAAGGCTGAACTTGAATTTTGGATCCGCAACCTTTTTAAGTGACGTGAAATGGTGGGGGTAAACACTGTATAGAATAATTAAAAAAATAAAATGTTTTCCTGTGACACAAAAGTTTCACTTCTAACGTGTGTCTTACGACATATTGTTGTTGTTTATTTTTTGCCTGTTTTTTATTTATTGTAATATTATTTTTTGTGAGAGTTTGTTTAATCAAAAATTTGTTTATGGAAATAATATTTTGTTTCCGATTCTGTATTATATTATATTGTATGTGACGTGAATGTATCTGGACTTGCGATTCAAATATTAAAACTTAATTAGAAGTTGAGCTTTTGTTCCACAAAATAAACATCAACTTAACATTTTCAATTGCAAAATAAATGCATCCGGTGTTTTAGTTCAACCGCACCAAATGGCGTGAAGTGACACAGACTGTATGAAACGAGTCGCCTACATATTTGCGGTGCTATTAGCCCGCGGTACGTATTTCAACAGTTTTAGGTCATTGTTGAAAATAGTGCTTCCTTTTCCATTGTTTCTAATAAAGTACGGGCCAATTGCCTATATTTCCTAAAACTAAACTAAAATTATATACATCTATACAGCAAAGACCCAAGCTATCTACAAGTCATCGACCTTATAGGTAACTCAAGTGCTCAAGCTCACTACTAGTGGTAGCGTTTCCATCATGCTGGCGGCATTGCCTCTCTGAATTGCAATGCTAATACGTTAAGCCAAATAAGTACCAGCATTTTGACCATTATTATCATCCATTTATTTCAATAATACAAATCGAATTGATAAGAAACACATTTTTTTGCTGTCTATCTTCATTACCACTAACCCTAGTGTCAATTTAGAAAAGAAAAAATTTCGTCGCTTCAGGCAGTGCCTGAGTAGCTCAGCGGTTAGAGCAATAGGGCATGACACCCTATGGCCGCGGGTTCAAATCACGCCTTTTCAATCAAAATTTGTATTGTTGCTGTTTGGTATTTGGTAATATAAAAATAAAAATATATAATATAAATATATAATATATTAATAAGGATTTAATTTTTTTACTTATTATTTAGGTACTGTAAATAATAAGTAAAAAATTAAATCCTTATAAATTTATATTATATATTTTTATATTCTATATTTCGCTCGTGTAGGATACATATGTAGATAAGTTTTATATCATACCAAACAACTCTGAACTCCTGTATCAAGTTAAGTCTAACACAGTGCCAGTACCAAGTGCTGCTTAATTTTCTCGCCCGATCTATGCTAAACGGTTCGTCTCAGTCCCAAGCTTTTGAATTTCTGCCTTAAAAAAATTTCTTCGAGCAAAAATCCAATCCACCAAGAACTGCTTGATATGTAAAGTTAAACGCACAAATTATTTAAAACATTTTAAAAACATATAATTAATGAAGAGTATATAAACTACATATTTCATATCGCAAATGAAAAAGTAAAAAATCTTTTTTGCGCTAGCTAGGTATATTTTATTTGCACGTTTTGTAATAAATCACTTACTTTTATTAATATTTATGAAGCTAGACAACAATTTAGTAGCATATTTAATCAACAGTGCCTGCCATTATATCTGTACTCTCATTTTCATAGTTATTTATAGTTTTTTTTTCAAAGTTTCAGTTAAATAATAAGAATATATTTTGTTTAACTTACTGACTACATTATTTTGAATGTAAATGTTGCTGATGGTTAAAAATCAGTAAAAAATATACTTTCAGTCCATTTGTAGCCCAATGTGTTCATCGTTCTAAACCATATTATATTCACTTATCTGTTGATAAGTGGAGACAAAGTGGTCAAACGCTTCAAAAGAAATTAAAAGTGATGAACGGCCTAAAGTCCTAATTTTCCGAAACTTCGTTCGTTAATCGGCAGTGGCACCCCGTGAAACCATCAAGACATGAAACGACATTTTAACTACCCAAAACAGGAATTTATTGGCTATCAATAACATAATTACTCCAATGATATAAATCATTATAGATAACTTCGTTCGGGCAACGACAGCCAATAAGCGTTTCACGCGAATTACCCCAAAGATAAATTGCCTATCGCTGACATTAATGCGAACTTTCTTGTGAAAATATATTACCTGTATCAGGCCTCGATAGCGACATGTCCTTGTCTAAAATAGGTTTTCGCAGGTTACAAGGCAACTTTGTCAATGCCGCACAAGATAAAAAAGGTGCTTGGGACAAGCTAATACGAAAACCAGGGCAAAGTCCTAAAGCCGCAATTTGTAGCGGAAATATTTTCTTAAATGCTCGGAACGAAATGTCTTCCTTTTTATCCAACAAAGTCAAAGTCAAAAATTTATTCAGCGATTATGAGTAGCAAGAAAAATTTTGAAACTACTGCTTTATTTGGAAAACAATTGCGTTGATTTTCGCCAAACATAGCTAAAAAACTGTCGATCACGTCACCTTAGAAACCTAAATTAATTAATTCAAAATCGGTCCGGCCGTTTGGGAACAACGATGCAACGGATACAGAGACAGTCAGATACATGTCCGTCTCCATTTAACATTTCTGATAATACTATTGTTCTAATTCCGTACGTTACTTATATAGCCATAGCGCATCTTCATGGATTATCAGTTCGTTACATACAATTTTAACTCTAGTAAAACGTGACAAATCTTAGTTGCCATCTCTGAGTACCATTAATTTAACTAAATGGGCTACGCATGCAATCTCTAAGACCAATCCCTATTAGGCCATGTTATTCCGATTAACTGATATAATTTATACCATGACATATTGCTGGAATTCGATTATGTTTATTCATTTCCTTATTGACTTTTCGCAGATGTTATTGAAAGCGCTAAAACCGCTGTAGTCTCAATCGTTGGCCATAATGTGCGCAGATAAAGAGCACGTCGTATTGGGAGCATCAATATTGAGGCGGATATGGGCTTAACCATTGCTGCATTCTCACTTCTCTGTCACTTTAAATCAAATACATACTATGTAATCAAGAGAGTTATTAAACTAATTGATTAGGTAAGAAACACCGGTCCCAAATCCGTTGTAACAATTCTACAACTTATAATGAATATTAGTATTCTTCAAGACTTTTTCAAAGCTGACGCTGTAGCTGTTTCCTCTCGATTCCAGTAAATTTGGTATGTTTTCAACTGCCCAAGGATTTAGTTGGATTCACGTCCGCTTTTTAAGCAGTAAAAGGTTAAGGGGGGGTATCGGGTTCAATTCCCAGTGGGAACATAAGTTTTTTTCCCCAACGACCAATTTTGATGAAATTTGGTATGGAGGTAGCTAGATTAACACACTGATGACTGATTTACTTTTTAACTCGAAATTCTCACGGGTCCGGAACATACTCCGGTAATTCCGAGATAAAAAGTAGCGCCCCGCTACTTATACAAGCACCTAGTTATTGTATATAAATATCGATTGGAAAATTCGTTGCTAGTTATGGCTGGTTAGAGAGTGATAGTAACGCATAATACCCTAGAGCCGCCTCAAGCCGATATTTTCTTTTCATTTCTATTCTCTCCACTGAACTGTGATATTCTATAGTAGGACCTCCAGTGTCGTTTAAGTACGAGAATAGCATATATCAGCTGTATATCGCTGTTCCCTTTCTGCCATGGTACATAAACAGGAATTATCATCAATACCCTTAGAAACAATATGGGGACACTCTTTACGGCCGCGGCTCAAACGCTGCTTCGGTATCCAATTTCTCTAAATGGCGATTTTCTTTTGCCTATATGAAGTCAATATGCAATCTACGGAGGGTAAAGCACTTGTTTGGAGTATCTAGTTGTTTATGTCTATATAAAACTAGAAGGGTTCTGTAATCTGTATTTATTTAGGTAAAATAAAATGGAAACTCATTGGAAACGTTATTGGCAATAACAGTATCTTGGTAAACTGATTTCAGTATGTGCAAGTAAGTAAAGTTGTTATAAATTTAAAGGAGAATATATATTTCTGTTAATATATCTACAATTTAAAGAAGATTCACTGTTACGGAGATAAGAGATAAATAAAACCGGCCAAGTGCGAGTCGGACTCGCGCACGAAGGGTTTCGTACCATTTTCTATAAAACATCAAGTTTGTTGTATGGGAGCACCCCTTAAATATCAATTTTATTTTATTTTTAGTATTTGTTGTTATAGCGGCAATAGAAATACATCATATGTGAAAATTTCAACCGTCTAGCTATCACCGTTTTTGAGATACAGCCTGGTGACAGACGGACGGACGGACGGATGGACAGCGAAGTCTCTTTGGGCTCGGAACCCTAAAAAGAAGCTAGTAGTTTAGGCACGCTTTACCGTGCCAGCTAAATTGTAAATTTATTGCGTCGTAGCCAGAGTTGCTATTTACTTTAAAATGTCTTAGCGTTGTAACTTTTTTGTATTATTTGTACTAATATGTATTCTATGCTTTTGTGTAAAACCAAATAAAAGTAAAATGTACCACCATGGAAAGTTATTTTCTAGCTATTATGTTGAAATGTACGCCAGATTCTAGCTTTCTTATTCTATTACTGTAAATTTCGATGCACGTGTGACAGGCAGGACGTGATATCAAGACGCTGCGCTGCGCAGTCTTGCGGCGGCGCTCCAAAATGCGCTTGGCTGAAGCTACTTCCGTTGACATCCTCGACTGACAAATTTGAATCTCAATGCTTGGAATATGATTTCACTATGACGCGAGATCAAATTGAATAAAAATGATTGACTCCGAATTGCAACTATGTGTTAATAAATAAAATGTAGTGTGGGTAAATAATATTTATGTTTTATGTATCACATTATGCTGTATTCATACGTATTACGTATATGTGTATTGTTTTTTTTAGATATATATTTTTTGTTTTTTTTATTTGTTGATAGCTAAAAATTCTTTTAATAGTGCCATATTTTTACCACTTTCTTATTTTTGATGCATGCCTTACAGCCTCCGCTTTTCAACCTTGAGTTGTTGACTCTTAGAAAATTCTTTAAGCGTTAAGACCACCCTTTGTATCATGTTTGGGCAATACAGAGTTAAATAAATAAATAAATATATTTCATTTCTTTCTTCATTAAGAAATCACGTATACATGATTAGGATGATAGTGCAATAGAAAAAGACTCCTGGGTCAAGTTATGGTTTCGAATAATATTGTACCACGAGCCTCTGATAAATGCAATAATGAAAATATCTAAAGTATCAAATGTCAATTTATTATGCTCGCCTACTTTGTACTGAAATATAGCTAGTCGTAGTGAATTCTCCAATAGAAGAATCGATGTATCGTCTTGAATGGTCTTATAGTTGAGATCCTTATAAGCAGTCGCATTTTAGATCTCACTTATCAAAGTGACAGTCACGCTTTGCCACATAAGATAAAACCAATTGTTTTTTGGTAATAATTACCTATGCTTCAAGTCTTAAATGATATCTATTGCAACTATTTTGTTGTCTCTATATGTAATAGATAACCTTTTAGAGTAAATTAAAAAAAAATCCCTAAGAAAGCCTTAACATACAACCTGCATTGTTTAATACTTATTAACCACCTAATATTCTTTTTTTCTATTTTAAGTGAATGATTATGAGTTAAAACATCAAAGAAAATTGAAAATTAAGTACTAATATATATAGACATTTAAAGAGAAAGTTTTCATTCTCTTTTCCGATATTAATTCCACCGATCTCTTTTTATTAAACCTTTTTTATCCTCGCCATCCTAAGGTTGCCTGGAAGAGATCACTGCTTAGCGATAAGGCCGCCGAATGTTATATTATATTGTTACTTTTCTATGTTTTAATTTTTTTTCTTGGTGTGCAATAATGAGTAGGTATTTGTATTGCATTTTAATTCAAAAATTCCTATTTTTGGGGGTTTCTTCTTAACAGTCCGTTATCCTTGTCATTTACCGTTGCATGTGATGACGTTTGATTTTGACAGCAATTTTACTCTTAACCGCCATCTGTCAGTTAAGCAAACGTTACATCTTTAAACAGAGTTTGGTGAAATCAGACATTAAAATCGAGACTGCTTGCTTAGCTGTTTCATACTAAAATATCCTCATTTTGTAACGATAGCAAGCAATTGAATAAACAAGCTGCGAATTATTTGAAACGAGCAGACCAATTTTATAACTTCCTTTTTGGAATAACGCCAAAGCATGTTGTGAATTTGGTTACAAATATGTCTTTGATTAACGGGATTTGTTCCCGTTTTTATTATTTTTAGCTAGAATTAAAACTACTTGATTACCTACCGACCCACATATTTTATATTAATATGCCTAGGAGACGTTTTTAATTCGGTGATTTCAAATAATTTGTTTGTTTGGGTTTCTTGCCTGTCTGCCTATTGCATTTTCCAAATGATTTTTAACTACTGAAATAGCCTATTTTTTGTATACTACAAAGAAAAAATACAAGATAGACCCTCGCCGGATGGTAAGTGACACGTCGGCTTATTTTAAACATCTGCAGTCTGCGGTGCTATCCAGAAATTTGTATAATTATAGAAACCAATCCGAACTTTACATTTCATAATAATCAATGTATTTCAATTTCGTAATGTAATTCAATTGTGTGGTAGTCCAGCAATAATTTTCCGTACATCCAATGTAAATAATAACAGCAGTTGAAACAAAAAGATCTAATCTTGTAACCTATTACTCTAAAATATATTGTTATATATAAATATATCTTTACATAACTTTGCTTCGGTGTCAGGTCTGATATCCTAGAGGCGTCCCCTAAGTGGTGCATAGTCTAAGACCTGTTTTGATAGTACTCGTAAAATTTCCGACAGTAAGAGAGAAATAAATGAACTATGGCAGACTACATAGCCACACGTAGAAAAAAAATTGCGACAACTAGAATACTAAAATTCTCAGAAACATATTTTCTAGTCAAAATTACAGTTACTACGATCTTTTTACTAAATAAACTAGTTAGTACCAAATAATTTTGCAATTGTTACTCAATAATTATTGTTGTCTCATATATATATAGCACTATAATGTTAGTAACAGCAACAAGACATTTTCTTCAGTGAAAAGAGATTAAAACTCCGTGAACAAATGAGGTGGTAAGACTTTTGACGAAGTCTACCTGGGTCGGCACCATAAGTTTGCATAACAGCTGTCAAAACAAGCTAGTGTGTTTACATATGAGACGTTACACCTTTAATCTCAATGAAACCACTACCGTGCCTTTTTCGACCATATATCACTAGCTATCAGGTATGATAGTGGTCAAAGCTTAGCCTATAAGAGATAAAAATAAATTGAGAAAAAGAGAAGCACAGTCATGAAACCCACACGTACAACTGTGCCCCTCAAACTTCTGGGTATTATACTACAAATACTATCTTTTAAAATAATATCTCCATTCTTAGACAGTATCTAAGAATAGAGCATTAAAAAATGTAAAAACATCTCGCATGAAATTTTGCAGTTCAGTTCGTTTTCTGAAACCCTAGACTAGTATTGGATGCAGAAGTTGTCGATATCATTGCAACGGTTCGACATTTCCATGCGTTGAATATTTTCTGCCACGTGCTTAGGGCTTAGGGGTGTCTCAGAGATCTAAAATTGTATATAATGAAAAAAAAAAAAATTAATTTGATTTACAAATGTGTATGTCGTACGAACAACTTATAGACATCACATACTTAAATAATATATATTCATTTTCTTTCAATTATAGTGTTACAAACAGTATATTTTGATGAGAAATCTCAAACATGACCATTGTTATTTATTCACATTGACTATTATTGTATAATACAGACATTTTGTCAGCTCGCAAATGAATGTCAAAACAATACATTCATTTCTAAACCACTAGTTGTGGCTCGCAAATTAGTACGTGTTTAAATCGTTAAACTAACGATCATGATAGTGCAACAGGAAAGTCTTTGCTTTTACGCTGCATGGACTAGGTTTAATTCGTGTAGGAATTTTCTCCTCCAGGAGGGAGATTTGTACTTCTAGTTCTGGGCATAATTGTGCGTGTGGTGTTAATGTCCGGTACAAATTAAAGTAATACATAGATATACAATAAGCGTATTAGCGTGCTTCCCATTTACAATCCCATCATCATTTACCATTAGGTGTGAGAGTGGTCAAACGCCTACCAAAGATAAAATATACAGTTCGTTTGCATCTATGTAATATAGTTATAAGCTTTTATTATTTTGTGTAATTTCAATTGAATAAAAACAGAGCATACAGATAACAGATATTTTCACAGCATGGCAGTGACCTTTACAAAATGCAAATCCCTGCCATTAAAACAAAATCAAATTGCCAATAAATTATTCTTTTACTCAGAACAAATTGTAAACATTTTACGGCTGTCATAAAATTTTATACTAAGCCGTTATTACGCGGTACGCGGCAACCCTATAGCGCTCAGGTATTGCGGGCAAGCAATTAACTTTTCAGTTGGATTTTCCTAGGCGGCGAATAGAGCAATATGCATACAGAACACAGTTTGCTTTGCTCATGTTTGATTGGTGCTTCCGAATGATGATGATCGACTTTTGTCGATATGAAGTCGAGTTTGTTGCCATACTGTGTGAAAAGAGCTCATGTTTTTCTGTCTTTGAAACATTAGGAGTAATAAAATAAAAAAAAACTATTATTTATTATTGTAATGTGAAATCGAATAACAGAGCCTACGAGGTTCTGAGACCACAGTCCCAGTAGATTTAGCCCAGTAGTTAGTCAAGTAGTCTACTGTCTACCACAAATCACTTATTACTTTACTAGCCGTGCCCCGCGGCTTCGACCGCTATTATCAAGTTAAAAAGTAGCCTATGTGTTAATCCTATGTATGCCTTATCTATGTACTTTCCAAATTTCATCCAAATCCGTTCAGCTGTTAAAGCGTGAAGAGGGAACAAACATACTTACACACTTACACACAAACTTTCGGATTTATAATATTAGTAGGATTCATAGTACCTACACACCCACGAATGGAAAAGCCGAATTCGGCTTAAATTCAGATTTTATGATGAAATATTAATAAAACTGACATCAAATTACTAAAATTAAATCCCGTAACAAATAATATGCCTAAAGAAACTTTAAACTGCCTTAGAAAAGACATCTTTTCAGAAAAAAATATAAATAAGAATAAAAATTACAGCTCTGTACGTTTTTGTTCACATATGTTTGAATATATTTATCAAAATTATTTAGTTTACATAATTTATAGTGTATACAATTTTTTTATATATTTAATAACAGAAAATAAAAACAATTTCTAACTCTATATTTAGTCACAAATTGTTATTTTCTATACAAATTTAAAACTGTTACCTATGTACTTTATCCTAAATCTATTAGACCCCTGTCAGAAGAAAGAGTTCTCAAATTGCTATATAGCCGATTAACCACGTAGCCGTGCTCCGCGGCTTCGCCCGCTATTATCAAGTTAAAAAGTAGCCTATGTGTTAATCCTAGGTATAATCTATGTACATTCCAAATTTCACTCAAATCCGTTCAGCCGTTAAAGCGTGAAGAGGGAACAAACATACTTACACACTTACACACAAACTTTCGGATTTATAATATTAGTAGGATAGACCAGCGTTTTGTTCACTTATAACATTCCTAAATCAACAAACTTTCAGCCACTCTGCAGCCATAATAACTTCCACCAATTTACTTAATAGTTACTCCGATCACTAGTACAATTTGATCGATTATGATTGAACTTTGTTGGTTTCGCCAATAGTTTAAGGGGAAGTAACATAAACAGACCGAAATGCATTAGTTCAATTTAGGCCGGAAACGGTCAACTATTAGTTAACTGTCTAGTGTTACCTCTGAACGATGAAATCTTATGAAAGTACTTGAATTACATCAAGGCAGAACGTTCTATGGAAGATAAATAACTAGCTTTGTTAAAACAAATGTATCTAATACTATAAGAATCTTTGTCCTGACTCAATGACTAACTGACTGACTGGCTGACTTAGAGACAACGCACAGCCTAAACAGCTGGTCGTAGAGACTTGAAATTTAGAGGGTACATTTGTCCTAGTACGTCGAGGTGTACTGAGAAAGGATTTTTAAAAATTCTACCCTTCAGAGGGTTCAATTGGGTAAAAACATTTGTATGAAAGTTCTTTGTTTTTGAACTTTAGCGATGGAAATTAGTATTTGAGTAGTTCATTAATATAAAAAATTAAGTTATTCATTTTTTTGCCAGGGGTGCATTCGGGAATGAAAGTTCATGTCACAATTTATTTATTTATGAAGTTATACTGATGGAAATTGTTATTTAAGCAGTTCAATGAAAATAAAAAAATATATACAATCAATATTTTTGCCAGGGGTGCATTGAGGTCGTGCAATAGGGAATGAAAATTCATATAGAAAGTTTTTTGTTTATGTACATACACAGAAAATCACACTTATCACACTAATATTATAAATCCGAAAGTTTGTGTGTAAGTTTATACGTATGTTTGTTTCCTCTTTTCGCTGTATAGGCTGAACGAATTTGGAATGTACGTAACTTATACCTAGGATTGACATATAGGCTACTTTTAAAATTGATAAACGCGGGCCAAGCCGCGGGCCTTTGCTAGTTTTTTAAAATTTCAGTCTTCATAAAAATTTAATGTTCTAAAGATATATCTAAAACTTTATTGCCTGACTCTGTTGCAAAATGTTTTTTATTGCCTAGCGTTAAAACTAATAAATAAAGTTAATTTATCCCTAATTCGAAAATAAACCCATTGCAATTTCAGAGTTTGAAACTTATATAAGCATACAATTACAGTGCGCGCATTTAGATTAAGCAAAACGAATAAATCTTTTACGGCAATTGGGGTTAGATTCTGCTATAAAATTCCAAAATTTTTAACTGTCTTACCACTGGAAAAGTTGAAATCAGTAATAAAATGGGCATTAATATAAAAACCTTAATATACAGCGATTGACTACATTAATGACAAGGATGCACGGAGGCAAATTGCTCAACCGCTTTCTAGCGACTACATAATATAGATACACCTAGGTTAATATAATTATGTATAAGAGATTTAGAATGATTAAACATTTTTTTATGAAAAACAATGCGCCGCATAAAAAAACAGGTTCTTCTTGAGATGGCTGTAATTTTGCAATCTGACAGTAGAGTAATTAATTTTCACGAGTGCCTCTTTGGGGCCCATGTGAATAAACGATTTCGATTTACCAGACACCCAATTTCTTAACAATGGCTCCTTCAACCAGAATGGGTTTGGCAAAGAGATTGTCACATCACAACCAAAAAAAAAATCTACAATCTTGTGATTTAAAACGACAAATCAATCGAGAAACTCTCGATTGATTTTCGTTGACATTTTTATTAAATTTTATTATAATTATTTCACGAACACTTTGCAGCGTTAATCGTCACACCTTGTTGGGGCACAACCAAAAGGATCGCGAAAACGATGCACTATCCATTCCCTTTCTGCTGTCGGACAACCAGACTTATATCTATGCAACATCGATTTATGGTAGATATTCCAACAGTGTGCATGAAGCGTTTTGCTTCCACATTCATCATGCCTACAATGGAGTGGAATTCCTTGCCCAAGTCTGTGTTTCCCGATGGGTATAATATGTGAGTCTTCAAGTTACGAGTGAACAGGTATCTTCTAGGCAAAGGTGCTCCATCGTCGACCGCATCTTCACTTTCCATCTGGTGAGATAGTGGTCATACTTTTGCTTATCAAGAATAAAAAAAAAACAATGGGTTGCACTCCAGGAGTGCCGGCAGAAATGAAAACTTGAACCTTAACTGTGTAATCAACAGAAGCAAGCATACATTTTCGCCACGCGATAGAAAGAGAAGGGGATATGCTATACTTCCTCTCGTTCGTCTTACGAATTTTTGATCACGTCACGTGTCCTGACGCGAGTTTAAATTTTTTACCCATCCCAAAAAAGTGCACAACGCCGCTGAAGAAGTTTTCACTTCAAAACATGGTAGTTTTCCAACTTGTGGATACACCTTCTATTATTATTTAACTCCGTGCATCCAACTAGTCGCACAGGTTGTCATGCCAAAGGAAACAACAACAAGAAATGTTCTAGTTAACAACTAACGACGGCTGCTGGTTCGTATCGACACCTGTCTAAAGAGATTTCTCGCTCATAATAATATTATTAGTTAGGTCGAATACATTCCTTGCTATAATTTGGCAGGCGTTAAGATACATTAGCTCATGTGTATTTTATCTTGAGTAAATTGTCGATTAATATCTTCTATTTTTTATGTAACTCCATGAAGTAGGTAAGTATATATGCTGTCTGTGTTGATGTAAACTAAAGAAAGCCCTAATATAAATATAATCTTTTTATTTTCGATATGCAAGAATTTGACTTTTATATCATCCGATGGCAAGTGATGATGCCAAAGATGTAGCATGTTTGCCTCAAAGATACCTATTCACTCTTGATTTGAAGACTTACAGATTATAACGTTCGGGATTCCACTTCTTCCTTCCTTTGTTACAAGTCAATTCATCAGTCAAAATAGTTTAATTTATTTCTCTCACTGTAAGACAAAATCCTGATAGACTAGCTTTAAACAACTATCTCACCTGATATGTAGTACGTAATGATGAATTGTGATAAAATATCTCTGAACACATTTTTTGGTGGATTTCATTTTTATCGGTTCAGCGGTTTGCCTTTAAAATGTATCGTTGATTTGATTTATATTTTGTGATATGATAAAAGTAGGCTGAAAGATGGAACAGACAACTTTTAGTATTAACCTTTTTGGTTACTAACCGCTTTTGGGTACTTTTGTATATTTTTCGTATGACAGTGGCTTTTAGTAGCTTCTTGTATTTACGGTATTCCACAAGGCTCACACTTAAATCGATCCAAATTACACATCTTATAATAGAAATAATAGAATAAACTACTATTTCCATAAATTAGAACAAATCTTTATATGCCTTAGTATAAAACCCCGAATAAAGCAACGTCTAATATTTCATTTAATAAAAGTAGCTACGCTCTAGCCACATCTTGTAGCGCTATATTGTATCACAATAACTCTGTTCTTATTAGTTTGTTTCGGAAATAATATCATATTTTTATGAGCTTGGAATAAAGAGGCAATTTACATTTAATGTTTGATCGTAAAATATAAGCAACGAATGTTTTCATTATTTTTATGGCTTTTATCTATCTGAAAGTACATAACATTAAGTAGGAAGATTTGCATTAATAAGCTGTACTTATCAAATGTGTTGATAATATTAGAACACTGACTACAAAGAAGCTTTGTATTGAGAGAAAATACGTGTAGGTAAGTTGTTAGTTGGGAACTAAGATTAACTCTCAAGATCAACGCTCTCAATGCTCAAACTCAACATTAATTTAAAACTCAAGTAAAAAAATGTTATCTGTCCAATATCTAAACATTACTGTAGGTGAATTGTAGATATAGGTTAAATTATATCTATAATAGGTACTTAAATTTATTTGACTTGATATTCTATTATTTTTTAATGGTATGTATTATTTATGTAGTTTAAAATGTTAGTATTATTATTATTTTTATAATCTTTTTCATTCATTTTATTGCGCCACCATCCCAATTTCACTTTTGTTTATATTTCCATCCAAAGGTTGAAGAGATCGCAATAAGACTGCCCATTGTACCTATATTTATAAGTTTATCTGTTAGTTGTATTTATCTTTTGGTGTCAATAAAGAGTTATTGTATTGTATTAAATGCTAGTTAAGGCATTTTATCAGTTAATACCCAAGTTCAATCTGTGGTTCTATAAACTTTGTATAGTAGAAACTGAATAGTAATTTTGACTGATTTTTAACTTACTTATAATAAACTGGTAATGTGGTTCTCAATTCAAGAATCAATCCCCTAACTATAGTCAGTCTCCAAGTTCAAAAGTTTACGTTTAATACTGATGAAAAGAAAAATTAAAGATCCAATAAAATAAAGAATTCAATAAATCCATTGAAGCAGGGTTTCAATGGATCCATTCAATAGACGGGGTTGATCACACTAGGTACGGGCAGGAAGCCAATGAATTTATGTTGGAACCTAATTCAATGCACACGTTGGCGCTGTTGTGGATGCTTCTAGTCTATTAATCTAATGTTTAGTATCAAAACACACCTATGTTTGTTAAGTTGCGCTAATGCAATGTACGTGTACGCTAGCGTCGACTTAAACAGAAATGAAACTGAATTATAAATTAGAGCCGTGGCTTTTAGTAACTTGTGTCATGGCAAATCCTTTTGGTTGTGTTTAATATATTTTTTAAATCTTATAACTTGTATTGTTGTATCGTCTATTTCTGATTTGTCTTTGAGAAATCGATATTTACTTCCTCGTGATCCAACATTATTGCCCATGATCATGACATAATATGGTGCCAAAATACCGATATCCTAATGAATAATTAAAGAAAACGTGGTAAATATCCCGTTTCTTGTAATTATTCGTGAGTGACTATGTAAAAGTGCCATATTTCCTCAAAGAAAAATAAAGGATACATTGTAAACTAGTCGTTGGCGCCGAACTGAGATCTCGCGCCTATATTTTGCCTAATAGAAAAATATTTATTAGGTTGATATCTTAATACTTTTTTTTACTTATAATTGAGACTAAAACAGAGCTCTTTTCAATGATATCCCACAAAAGTAGATAAAAAATATTTTCCCAATCATGTGTATGAGTGCCACCTTAATAAATTAATTTATATTATTTTAATTGCCTTTCCTAACTTTGTGCTATAACTTTTAATATTCTTTGACAATTCGAAGTTATTGGCTTTAAAAGTTTAGACGCTAGATGCCTCTGACAAATGGATGGACGGACAGACGCGCAAAGTGCTGAATCACCCAAGTCAACTTGGAGATCTCGCTTCGCTCGATCAACAAACCGTTTCTACTAACAACCCAACCACGAAAGCGGGCAGTTCAATTACGAGTTTGTCTTCCTTTTGTTTTTGTTACAAGAGCAAAACAAAAATTATGACAATTAAAATTTTGAACATGATAACACTTGATCACGCTATTACGATGATTGTTTTTTTTTATATCGAGTAATCGATTACTCGATATAAAAAAGCAACATAAAAACTATATTTAATTATAAAAATACAGGTTATTTAAATTCCACCAAGTCACTAGAATCGTCACATTAGAATGATGGCATTAAATTGAAAGGGTGCATGATATGCGGGAAAACGTTTTAGGTAAATCGATAGGAAGGTTTTTCCTATTCCTTATAAAGTAGCAGTGTTTTAAGTACCCACATAAAACAAGTATAGATTGTCGAAACTCTAAACGAACGCAAAGATGTCATCATTAGCGATTTACTACAATTATTCTGTACACTATACACCTGAGCTTGAGACACTTTTGAGTAGCATTTAGTTGCATTATTTAAAATAATTATCGATCTTTATTTAAATACAAGTGTTCAAAAAACCAGCAGAAAGATGAGAGAAAGACATGGTCATGGCCATCTTTATGTGCAATTTTGGGCGAAGGGACACAAGTTGACATATTCTTTTGGAGTAAAAATTTTATTTTGACATATTATAATCAATACATAACATATTTTTTATCAATACATAATATAATCAGTTATAGTTTATAATGAATATTTAATTTGACTAATGAGGTCTGTAACATTCTAAAATATAATGCATTAATTTAACTCTTAATAAATTTTCCACTCCAAAAAACACCTAAAGTTTTTTTTTTTAATTAAATTCTCGGCTCAACTTACATCAATGTGTATCTTCAATGTACCAGAATAATTGGCATGCAAAAAGAAAATTATTACTGACTTCTTTAATACTTCTTTTATATGGAATTTAATATTTTCTCTGCCACTTGAAACTTAAGAAATATTTAAGGATTTAAATTACTTGTTCAAATTTGTATAGCTTTTCTTATTCAAGTAAATCTTAATACTAGCTCATTAAGTGAACAATTGCGTGCTTAAAAATTGAAAAATAGAAATGACTTTTCACGTCAAACGTCCTTCTATTTTCTACAATATATATATTTTGCCATTTTTAATTCTAATGCCAACTCTTTTATCTCTTGCAGTCTAGCGTTTTTCCACCATTTCGCCTTATGATTAATGATGTGGTCAAGAATCGTAAACGCGCTAAGCTTAGAATAACTGCATCTCAGGAATAGCTGCCGGAATATATTTTTTTTGTGAAGTTGCCGACCGTTTTCTCTAATATTTGAGGGAAGTGAACTACGGCTGTGTTTGGGTACAGAGTTATAGTCTGGCTTAGTCGAACACGAAAATGCCCTACCATGGATTTAATTACGATGTTAGATTCACCGCTCAAGCTTGTATAATACGTAATCACAACCCCTGATTATAAGGCGGGCTTACGACGGGGCTATCAAGACTATTTTTATTCAAGATAGTCAAACTTGGCCACTATCTCACAAACAAAAAACAATTTTTTTTTTTCATTTATTCATAAACGAATTAAATTTTACAAGATCAAACTGTGGAACTTATATGTGTTTCATTTTTTCTTATGTACAAAAATTAAGGTAAAATTGGTTTAGTAGAAAAAACAATTAAATCTCAATAAACCAAATGAACGGTATCTTTAAACAAATCGAACCTCTTTTAAATAAATATATGAAATCCCTTTACTAAAATACTTATATAAACCGGTATTCAAAATCATAATAACGTGATTAACTAGTTTTTTTTTTTTTATCTTTTTGGCATAGGTAAATCTTTTTAATTTGAAATCTTTCTTGAATATATTCTCTTGCTATCATTATCTTTCAAACACGTTCCATGAAACCACTGCGATACCTCTAGCTCATAGATATATTTAACATCAGCCAGGATCAGGAAAGTAACACTTTGCAACTATTTTTCATATATCGATTCAAGGAAGTCGTTAACGCGTCGATGGGAATGGAAAATAAACCAACATGGACGGTGCATTGTGTGAGCTGGGAGAGGATAGGTTTAGTCTATATCTTAACAAGAGGTAACAAAATTTAATGCTACATTGATGTTGGCGATCAATAAACAATCTTTGTACGAAACTGATTACTAGGTTTCCGTATAGGAAATTAAAGTGTAGCTATTCCGCAACTAAATAAAATCGTCGTCTATCTTTAAGAAGAAATATCTGTAGCCAAGCTTAAAAGCCACTTGTCACATTTTAGTAAGGTTTCATCATCATTTTACATACAAGTGCAGGGGACTCCCAAGATACCGGTTTTTCCTAATTTGGGCTTCAGCTAAGCTTCACAATCATACTATAATATGTCTTTCTTTGTTAATTAAACAAATTTCCATTATCACGAGTGATTAATACATATAATCGAAGGAGATGGTGGTCAAACGCTAGACTTTCCAAGGCAAATATAGAGATAAAAAATACTCCATGGAGCATCAAAAATTACTGTCATGGTTTTCATAACAAACTCGAAACAATACCATTTTAGTTTAATAAACTTCATCAATTTAATGCAA
Source organism: Lomographa bimaculata (assembly GCA_948107665.1). NCBI lineage: Eukaryota > Metazoa > Arthropoda > Insecta > Lepidoptera > Geometridae > Lomographa > Lomographa bimaculata. The sequence goes on from OX403599.1 coordinate 13,277,676, forward strand.
GCATCAACGAGTAAATGAGGTATGCAAATTAGTATCGCGCCGTACACAGATTAATTAATGCTATCTACATATGTTATGTGTCGCCTCTTCCTGCAATGCGTTTAACTTCATGGGTGGGATATAATAAATTTTATTATATCGCAGATATCGGTGGCTTTGGCTCCCTAGTTGCTTTTCCGGGGTGACTTGCATTGTGATATTCAATTGTTTATGTGGGTGGGTTTCAACAGTTAAAGTTTAATTTGGCGAATCAAACGAGTTTTCGAATTTAGTATTTTTTCTACATAGATATCAATTTAAAGCTTTGATTCAAAAAATGGGCATAAAAATATTAAAGGGTTTAATATAGATTTTTATCCTTTTGTTTCTTATCTATTTTAGATATTAAATAGCGTCTATCAAAATGTATGAATGCTGTAAATCACAGTTATATTTTTAATCATTGTGTGTGAGTATGTTTGTTTTCTCTTCACGCTGTTATAGCTGAACGGATTTAAATGCAATTTGGAAAGCACATAACTTAAATGTATGTACGTATATATCTGTGATAATCCCACAGGCTACTTTTCAGCTTGATAAACGCGGGCATAGCTGCGGGGCACGACTAGTTTATTATATTACTGTTGTATTTGTTAATTAATTCTAATTGTTGTTCAAATATCTCAGAAGATAGGAATTAATTAATGACTCTACTGCCAGAATCGCAAGATTACAGGCATCTCGAGACGAACTTGGCTAGAAACTCGGCAGCGCATTTTTTATTCATTTTTTAAACACTCTTAAATGACTAATATAGGAATTATGTTAAACTAGTTATACTTATATTATGTAGTCGTTAGGAAGCGCTTGTACAGTTTGCCTCCATGCATCTATGTTTGTTGCATAAAGTAAGTATATAACCCCTCAATACAGCATTTGCTTACAAAAACATATTGAATCTGTAAACATATCTAAAATAACAGACACGTTTCTTTAATGTATTTGTATCAAATCGCAGGCAAATTTCAAAATTCATGATATAATATTTCAATGAACAAAATATTAATCCGGATGAGATTTTTATTTGAAGCGATGTTAAAATTTATTTAAGTTTTTATCATACATTTTAGTATCTATATATTAGTCATTGGCAAAAACATCACACTAATGTAATAAACACAAAATAGATTGTATTTGTTATCATTGGATGCTATAACGGCTGAATGCATTTGGATGAAATTTGGAATTTCAATTGTTTATTCAGGTATACTAAACTATTACACATAATAAACTATTATAGGCTTACACAAAGGCTACTTTAAAACTTGATTAACGCGGGCCACTGGGTACTGCTGGTAATTTTATAAGTAGGACTAGGTACAAGCAAAACAAAATTATTGGAAGTAACCATGATGATGAACGTGAGCCGAGTGACGAGTAAGCGACAATGGTCAGAAATTAGAGCAGAGTATATTGCGGTGTTTCCTGAACATGAATATTAAAATATTCTAAGGTCGTAAAAACATACGATAAATAAGAAAGTTTTCTATTACAGGGAAATACCTCCACTTTTTACCACACAAAAAGGTTGTGGATCAGAATTTTATAGCGCTCTCACGAAAAGTTACGCTAAAAAAAAATATAATTAAATAGTTATATACATAGTATCTAAATAAATAGATATTAGGGAATTTAAAACTTTTCTGGTTTGATAATTTACCTGTGACACATACTTACATAGCCCGGAGAGTGTATTCCCATCTAAACAGCAATGGGGATGCGAAGTACGAAAGAATACGAAATAAACGCTTTTTCATTTACCGTCCTTTTGTTTCGTAAAAAGCGGCCCGCGATATATGGGAGCATTAAGGGAAACAAAGGCCGCATTGTGTATGTGCTCTATAACAAATATTTTGAATAAAACAGATTGACTGCTCGTTTTATCAAAGGACATTGTCCCAGCTTGTAAGAGAACAATAGGCGGGAAACCAATTTGGTTGTGAACCCACGTTGTATGCTAAATGATATTGGGTGAGAAAGGCGAGTTCTAGGACTTTTTGTCAGTTCAACTTAGGCTATTGCACCCACCGAGAAAAAAAAAAGATATAAATAGACGACCAAAAAAGTCTCTGAAACATATAACAATTTGGTTCAAATGATATGCATTGCGTTATTTTAACAGAATAAGCGAATTATTAACAAATAACAAGACTTTTCTTACACATAACAATAAGTTTAGTTATAATTACTTAGAATAAGTCGTAAATAAGTTATTATTAATTTATATATTTTATTGCATTTTAAAATGTAACGTGTTAGATGCGCTGTTGCTTTCTGAGCAGTAAGTTTCTTGGCAGGTTCTTCTCGAGATGAATGCAAATCTGGCAGTAGGGTCATTAACATTTTCACGAGTGCCTCTTTGGGGCCCATGTGAATAAACGATAAAAAATTTAATCACACCCAGAACTAGAAACACAAATCTTCCTTGCGGAGAAAACTTGTGTTCCCGCCGGGACTCGAACCCACTGCTTAGAATGCAAACGTTCAACCAACAAAGCCTACGGGCATTACAAGATTATATGTTTGATGTAAATGTTAAAGCACCCACGTCACAAATCATCGAACTTAGTAAAGGCTGTAAGTGTAGAAGCCTTTTTTAAGTTATTATTAAAATAAAATGTTGTAAGTAATTCTAGGGTTAGACCCTACACTATCTAATCTAAAAAATCAAACATCTCCTTGTTTTCTTTCATCCCTATCTATAATAAAATTATTCTGAAAATATTCATAACCTTTATTTATCAAATATAAAGGATAAAATATAAAATCTCATGCAAATAACATCAATTTGTATTTTTGTAACCATTTCGTTGCATCATTTTATATCACAACACTGTAAAAGTTATTTCATATACGTATATTTACTAGACAAATGATGTCTTTGGCGTATTTTTTTTTGAGGCGCGTTTTCACTATATTTGAATAAAACCATAAAAAATCAAAGATTGCACCGCGAGACCTTGTGTAACCGCCACGATGTTATTCATGCAATACGCACCTTTATGTGCAAAAGTACAAGGGGGATAATTGGCTGTGGTTAAAAAAGGTGCTCGCATTGACGTATAATAGTTTTCTGATACCATACGTTTACTAGTCGATCGATTAACCCATTAAACATTTGAACTTTTGGAGCAAATATTCGTACTAGAACATAAAACATACTTTTTGTCTGTCAGTAATGAATACGAAACTCAATGACAATAATTTCCGCGAGAATTTGCAAATTAGATTAGTTTGGGTGTTAATTAAAGCAACGAGAAACTTTAACTCAGTTCCTTCTAGAATACGAAATAAGGCCGTGATTATAATTTTGTCAAGAAGATTTAGTTTTAATAGTTCTTCAGAAATGTTTATGGGATAGAGTTCAACATTTTCACAGCAGTTATTGTAATTGGGTTTGCTTTGAGTAGGTCGGTTATATTAACTTGGATTGGTTGTTAATGGATCCTAGTATTTGTACAATCTTTTTATTCTATAAACACTTTATCAGGCAGTCGGCTGGACGTTTAATTAACAGTTGTTGAGATAGCGCCGAACGTAATTTTTTTTATGCTTTCACACTCACAACCCCCCTCTCTAAGTCCGAAGCCTTGTATCGTTGGTGCCGGACAGTCAATTTATACCTAGAACCAGAAACACGAATTTTCCTTAAGGAGAAAACTGGTGTAGTCGACAATATAGTTTGGGTAGGATTAGTTGGGTGCGCGTCCGTCTTCTAAAAAGCAGGTATCGACTCTAGTATGGGACACAACTGACCATAGTTGAGGACGTAAGAAATGTGTTTTGGGTACTCGTTGAATTACCTAGTGCTATCTAAAAAGATACGGGTACTTGACAATACGGGTTTATGACTATTTGTCCCAGACTATTGAGATCATCATTGGCATCGCTTGCGATGAAATTGTGTCATAATTTTCAGCAAGCAACCAGTTCTGGATTTCAATGGGAAAAGGTAATCTTCGCCGCAGTATGATGATACATTAACATAACATAATATAAAGGCTTTTACTTTCACAGCCCGGAGTACAAAGTACGAAGACTTGTGTCGTGGGTGCCGGAAACATTCACATCACACACAAAATCATACCCAGAACTAGAAACACAAATGTTCCTTGGGGAGAAAACGTGTATTTCAGCCGGGAATCGAACCCGATGCCCCTGTTTGGAAGGCACCCGCCACCCAACTAAACCAACGAACAGTCAACGAGATACGTGAAAATTATTTATCCTTTTCATAAACCATGAGGTCTAAAGCGCAAATATCTACACAATTCAAATTTATAGGGCATGAGTATTCCAGATGAAGAGTTTCTTTAAAAGGAATTCGAAAATATTACCTATCACATTGCCATTTTCAAAAAAATATCACAAAGTAAGGTAATAGTACCTACCTACAACTGTAGATATCGATGTTTCAGCTATAGATGTCGACATCTCATCACTCCACCGTACCATTTAGGGTATGGCCCAGGGTACGGTGGGCCTGAAGGGGTATTAGTTAAGCGTGCCAAAACGGGAAAGCAAATTGTCGTGCTTCCACTAGACCTCTCGAGGAGGTGTAGTCACTAACTAATACCAATTCTGCAATCTAATCAGAGATCTGTACATTTTCCCACTTCGTGTGTGACTGGCTATACACGCGGGCGAGCTGTTTTGAATGGAGGCACTAAAATATCGACTTGTTCGGCCTGGGTAATTTGATACCTCCCGTCTATCGGCCTCTATGTTTTTATGCCCCAAAAAACACATCTGGCCGTTTGTGGAGATAGAAGTGACCTAATTTTTAAGGAGAACTTGCCGATTCACAATTAGTCTTTCAACAACTGAAAATCGCCTCTATCAACAGCACTTTGAGACTATCGAACGTTAAGGTATAATGTTTCGGCAGCCCATTGAGATGCCACACATACAGCAATTTGTTGCCTCCTGTTTTTTATGCACAATATGCAAGCGTTTGATCACTATCTAATCAGGTGAAAAGCGATAATGCGGCCGAAGATTTGACATGCTTGCCTAAAAGATACTCGTACCTATTCACTCGAGACTTGAAGATTCCCAGATACCTTTCGGGGAACAAAGACGCAGGCATTGAGTTCCACTAGCTGTATGAATAATGAACGTAGAAGCGAAACGCTTCTAGCGAACTGTAGGTATGTCGACCATAAAAGGACGATGTTTGATAGTTTGTCTTGTTGTTAGATGGTAAAAAGGCCATGGAGGAATTAACTCATGTCATTTCTGTGCACACTCTCCAAAATGTAAGCGATAGAATATCGATTAGCTTGCCATCTTACGTCGGTGACCGAGACTTTGCAGCCTACTGAATACTCAACCTATTCAGGTTTCTCAGAAGCACGTAAAAGCGTCATACGTACAACTGTTGAGAGTATTTGCACAGCGTTTATACTTTTTTTAAGTTTTTAAGCCTTTTTTGAACTCTGTAAATTAATTAACACAAACATTTTATGCATAATTTTTGAACCTATTCACAAAATTTCACCAGAATTGGTTGATAAATGTGACCTATAATAGAGGAGAACACAATAATTGGCTAAATATAAAAAACATCCAAAGTCATTATTCACATCAGATCCAAATTTTCGAGTATTAATAATATTAATAGTAGAATTTTATTAATTACACAGCGCGTTTCCCGCAGTAGGTATATCTCGGGTGATGTATGGATTTAATTTGTAAGGATTATGATTAATGATATTATTGGTGTATTACATAAAATATATTAAGCTATTGTAGTAAGCTCATGGCTAAGTTGCCTGCCGGCTATTATCAGAGGCGGTGCTTTTGATTCTATCTGCTATCTTACAACCATCACAAACAATGGAAACCGCACTATGTATACCTATCTGTTTTTGTGTTGACATAACTTAAACAGGCAAAAATAAAGCAACACAAAATAAAAATCTTTCCGTACATCTTTTACCGTCACGTTAAATTATAAAGCAAACATCCTTTTCGAGTAAAAACCTCAAACACAAAGTAAAATCTGCACCTTTTTAAAAATTGTTTTACCACCGCAACCCAGAGAAAGCTCACACAAAATAAAATGAGATGAGCATTGTTGCCTCAAGTTGAAATATGAGCGGTTTTGAATAAAACTTCGAGAAAATACTACGTTTAAGAACAGAAATCCATTCTATGATCCGTCAATCTTGACAGATAGCTAATAGTACAGTACAAAATCCTCACACAATTCTTTCGATACAAGTCTTTTGAATAACAAGAATGGTCTAAGATTTATTGAGAAACAAGGTCACGAACACAAAAGGAACCTTTTTCGCTTATCAGATGGGACGTGAAAATATTTCAAGGTTTTCCATTTCATGAAATACCACTTAAGGTATTGGATACCTACTTATCCGATATACCACAAATTCATTACTGTATTGATAAGAAATTTGAAACTATCGAATTTCAAGCCCCATAAAACGTTTATTCATTAGTACGAAAGGTTAACATTTTGTCTGTCTGTCTGTCTAAACTCTCCGCCTCTACTTAAAACCGCGTGTAGGTTAATTTGTACCTAATATGCTTAGGCTTACGGTTCCATGGAGCTGTAAACAATTCAATCTGCTTAATAAATAAATCATTGTGTTTTTTTACTCATAAATGAATCAACTCACAGGTTGTCTGATATTACCTTAGAGATAATTGAAACGCAAGCAACGCTTAAAAAAATTTACTTGACTTATATTTCGGTTTTGGCTTGACCGATTTCGATCAATTTATATGGGACCACCTCTGAAGTATACTCTACGAAAAAAAAAACATTAAAGGCGATTCATAATTGGCAGAGACATCGCGTAACGTACCTACATACAAAAAAAAACATACAGTCAAGTTAAGAACCTCCATTTTTTTACTCGGTTGAAAATAATTTATACCCTATCATTCGTATCGAAGCTGCGGCCTTAATAGGTACTCTTTAGTTGAGTTTGAAAATCAAATACTATTTGTTTTGAACGAAAATACATTCCTACCAGTTACATAATCTCTAGTTTATCTAAAAGTTTATTAATTACCAGACACTATGAAACAATAAAGATTTTTGTATATCTGACACTTGACTCGAAGTAAGTTAAGTATAGCTAAGTACAAGATAAGTTTTCTCATGTCGTGTTTTGTGGTAGAGAGCAAAAGTTTAGCTTCGACGCCGACGCTTTTTTTGTCCTCGTGAGACTAAATGTATCGACATTATACGAAGTATTGCTTTTAAGGCGAGTGAAAGTTATATCCTACTTATATTATAAATCCGAAATTTTGTATGTTTGTGTGCAAGTGTGTAAGTATGTTTGTTCCTTCTTCACGCGGTAGAATGGATTTCGATGAAATTGGGAATATACATAGTTTATAGCTAGGATTAACTACTTTTTAACTTGATAATAGCGGGCGAAGCCGCGGGGCACGGCTAGTATTAAATAAAGATTTTGATTTTATTAACGAACTTAATAATTAAAATGTATAATGACAGAGACGTGAAATGCTTGCGCAGTAATAACAAGCGTTTGCAAATTGCACTTTTTTGGATTCATCACGTTCTAAATTTTCATTTTATTGAATAGCCATGTATCACTTTAGGATAGTAATATTCGACCCTGCTGGCACAGTAGGCAACTATTTGCTCTCTCCGCCGTGAGTTGAAGATTCGATTTACATTAATTGTACATCTGGCTCTGGGTGTTATTGTGTGTAAATTTTTCGGCACCAACAAACAAACAAACAAAACAAACGCATTCACACTCACAGTACACGACTTTAGATTTAATGTAGAGGCGTGTGTGTGAATGCGTTCGTTTGTTTGTTTAGCGTTAAAAATAATATTTTGGCTTTATTAATTACGAAAATTAAAGATTTTATCGTGTTTATCTTACATTATTTTTATTACGTAAGTTTTGAAAACTTTGCACCGTTGAAAGTCATAGATCTAAGGTCAGACTAAGATCTCACTCAGTTCCACAAAGACGGGACTTTTTTTAATGATGGATATGCATTCATTTGACCACTATCTCACTTGATAGAAAGAGACGATGCGGCCGAAGATGGGACGTGCTTGCCTAGAAGGTACCTATTCACTCTAGATTTGAAGACACCGAGATTGCACCGTTTAGGGAACAAAGACGCAGACAATGAGTTCCATTCCTTCGCTGTACGGATAATATATGTAGAAGCAAAACGCTCCGTGTGAACTGGAGGTATGTCAACCATAATAAAATACCGATAGGCTTGCTACCTTACGTCGGACCGAAACTTTCATAGTCACGCCCTGGATAATGGCAAGGTTTGAAATCATGCCATCAACGACCGCGGAGTTCGTGGTTAAGGTTAAAATATCATTGCAATCATCCAACAATGTCAATCAAACTGAAATTTAAAATTTATTTTAGTGAGAATTTCCTACATTCTGTTTAAGTCAGAAACTTTCCACACATTTATTAAAAATATATTAAATACTACATTTATTACGATACTACCGTTATAATGATTTCATAATTAGTATCATAGACGCTCACGTTTAACAGCAATTTGGGTGCCCCGAGCGTGGATGCCGCGATCGCTCACCATATTTCAGCGAAACATTGTCATGTACAGTGCAAATTATGCACCTTTACACACTATATACCGTGGAATTGGTATATATTTACAAAGTTTCATTAAAATGTCATAAAGATACGGTTCACACACGGTTATAAGTTTAATGACTTCGTGAAAGCTAGGAACACACATAATTGGAACGAAAGTTCCTTATCGCGCGTTGCGAAAGGGGGCTAGACGGAAATTGAACTTCATTCCATCCGGGTGTCCCTTGACACCTCTCAAGTTTTTTGTTATATAAATAACTATTTTTAATTGTGATTATGCTATATTGCCTAAAGAGTAAGTTATATAGAATATATTTCTAATGATAAGATCTATAATTGTAAGCTTGTACAGCAATTAATAAATAAATATGTAAATGAATAGCCAAGTTAAGCGTTTAACTCTTTCCATAATATATTTATATGGCGTATTTATTTTATTAAAGCTTTAAAAAAAAAAAAAATTTTTTCTTTATTAAGCCATTGCATAGCTTCTATCGCGGGCCTTGAGCGTGGAGACCGAATCCAGAAATTCCGTAACGAAAATAACCTAACACCCCCACTCCGACCGGCACAGCGGTGATACTTTTTAGTTTTGCCATCTATCGATGAATAGCAGAACTTTTAATGACTTTTTTGAAATATCACGCTTGTCTCTTTAGTTCAGCAACTCGCCTCTAGGTGGCAGGAAAAAAAATACTGCATAAATAAAATAAATAAATAATTATAATTGCATAAGTTGATAAAAAATGCTATGCAATAGCTTTACCGCGGCAGTCCCCGAGTGCCACACGTCTTGTTTTTTTTTTTATTACTACAAACATCATCTTTTTACAACTAAAAAGGCATATTTATTTGTCTGATACTGTTATGAACAAAATTAAAATGTGTTGTATTTACACATCAAACTTATTAAAATTCTTACTACGAATAGCATTTCCGAGCACATGCCTCAATTCCTACTTCAATTAACATTATGTTTATTAATTGCTATTTGCCCAAATTTGCCGTCTCTACTTTGTTACTGGATATAACGAAATTACTAGTTGCAAATCATTTGATAAATACGAGTAGGTAATTCGTGTTAGTCGTCGCTCATATTTGCATTTTCGAAGCCCATAACTCTGACATACAAGTGCTGCACCTGAATAAGCTTTGAAGATGTTTTTGTAGATATAACATGTTTATTAATGCGGTGTGTGTGCATTTATAATAAGATCATTAAATTTAATATAGGTCCTGAAGCCATCGTAAACACCCTCACTTTAAATGTTTTTATAAGTAAATATATATTATACGATCTGTTACAGAGTGTGAGTGTAGAGTTTAGTAATACGTGGTGGTGTGTATGTCTAACCTGTCAGAAACCTCTGCTAGTTAATTAAAGTAGAAATTACATATGAAAAATATTAATTATTAATTATCATATATTTTTGACAACCCTACATATTGTAACATCTGTGGTGCATGACCTTGACATAAGTTATAGCCACCATTGACAAGCATCTAGGTCTAAAGACTTAGTGGTGTGGAACAGTACAGAAGGTTTTACAAGTGCTGGTAGACTTGGTGGTTTATGTTAGTTTAACAAATATGCATCTTCATATAAATTACATATTCAAAACGATTGATTTTAACTTAACATTTGATTTAAATTTCAACTAAAAATGTTCGGAATATGTAGAGTGGAAGTTTTCCTTTATCGCTGTATCATATAAAATAATCTAAGTTGTAACTTACCTATCTTACAAAGTTCACATAGCAAAATACTACTCTAATCACTCTGTGATCATGGCGCTTACAACAGTACCGAACTATCGCGGAAACTCAAAAGAAACGAAATTAATGGTAAATATCCCGTTTCTAATACAAAGATTTACATTAAGGTCATTAAATAATTTTAACTGGTATCATTATAAATTACTAGCTGACCCAGCAAACGCTGTTTTACCATGTACATTATTTCATGATGATTATAAGAAAAATATATGTTGACCGATTCTCAGACCGAACCGATATGCACACAAAATTTCATTAAAATCGGTCGAGCCGTTTCGGAGGAGTTTGGTAACAAACACCGCGACTTGAGAATTTTATATATTAGATGTAATTTTTCGAAAGGTTTTTCGCTAACATTCATGTGACACTGTCGCCTGGTTCATCACATTTGATAAAGCTACGGCTAATGCACGCATCATCCGTAATCGTATTTTTTTCTATAAAAAACGACTGATGACGGGCTATGTGTGAATACTCCCTTGATTGATCCAGTACTTGGGTTGGTCACCGTTTAGTGGTATTTTCAACTGAGTGTTAGCGTGGTTCGGAGGAATACGCAGTCGGTCTTGGGTGTCAGTTAGATAGGAGTCGTAAAGCCGTGTTGGATGCCTTTGAGGGACTTGCTGAAAAATACTGGAAACCAATCATTATAAAACATGAGGTCGTTGATTTTTAGCTTTAAATACTTTGCGGGATTATTCGGAATTAGTGGCCGAGCCCATATTGTATCCATACGGTCAGTAAGCATATTATTGTAACAAACTTCTCTCAGGTCTGGTTGATTGTCCATTTAAGCACCGAGTATCTTTTAAAAGTAAATTTTATTCCAAAGCGAAGTTTGTGTTTCTGGCTCTGGGTTGTAATTGTGAGTGTGATGTGAATGTTTCCAGCACTAACGACAAAAAATTATGAACTAAGTTAGGGCCTGCGAATGTGTATTCGTTTATTGTAATGTGTAAGCATCAGCAATCGCACGCAACAGAACACAATCTATTACTGTAGCCAGCAACCTTGCTAGCAACGTCGCATAGAAAATTCTAGACAATTTCGCTCTAAGTGTGGAACCTATTGAATTATTACGCTCTCAGCACAAAAAGCCATTGTTTTTCGTCACGATTTTCCTCTACCTGTGAGAGGCAAAGTAACGAAAAGTATTTCCTCAAACTTTATCACGATCATCCTGAGGCTTTTTGTCATACGACTTTCAAGGTCACGTCGGGCCATAAGCGCCTTAACTACTTCAGAGACATCGGATCGAGGGAATAGCCCTCCAAGGGGAAACGTTAGCCATTTTTTCACACGAATGTATTGTTTACCCCTGTTTTACAGGCTATTCTAAGAATTTGTGAGAATTGGTACTAATAGCATTTTATTACTTGAGTGAGATATACGTATATTGCGTTTTATTGCGGGAGGACTTTAGGAGATATATGTGTGGTGCTGGGAGCGGCTTATTAAGTAATTGGTTTACAATAGTTCGTTCATTTCGCTCTGTTGTTTTATTTTTACCCGAGCACAACATGGAAATTTGGAGATTTATGATTTTAGCAACGATTTTTTTGGGTACACTTGGCAAATGTATGTAAATAGTCTCGCCTAAATTTAATGCATATCAAAAAAACCCCTTCATTTATATCAAGTTAAATTTTAAAATGCATTATGTAGCAGTACTATATTAAATAAACGATTTTAGACATGTACGTTTATATAACGTATATTTGCACCAGGAATCGAATAAAATAGAATTAATTAATTTTCAAACATAAAAATAATATCCATTAAAAAAGTTATGGAATCGTCGAACATATTCATTCATTATTTATGAGAAAAAAATCACAAAACATACCAAACGATACAAGGTACACAGATTTACATCTGAGTAATACACAATGTTGTTATTTTTGAAGTGAAAACTTCTTTAGCGGCCTTTTTTGGGATGGGTAAAAATTTTTAAACTCGCGTCAGGGGGTCTATTCCGGGCGTCATATCGACGTTGAAATCGAACGATTTTCTTTTGTTATGAACATCGAATCAACTGAAATTTCAACCAATCGACTGTCGTATCGACGTCGCATCAATTCGAACAATCGTATTTTGACGACCAGTATAGACCTACAGGACACGTGACCTGATCGAAAATTTGTAAGACGGAAAATTCGTAAGACGAAGGAGAGGAAGTAATACTCTCTTTCTACCGCGCGGCGAAAAATATTCAAGTTTTCACTTCTGCCGGCACTCCCGGAGTGCAACCCGTTGTTTTTAAGCTATTGCATAGCTTCTATCGCGGGCCTTGAGCGTGGAGACCTAATCCAGAAATTCCGTAACGAAAAAACCTAACGCCCCCCACTCTAGCGACTTCACAAAAAGTTTTCGGTCACGTTGAGATGCGAACTCCGTACCGATGCATTCGATTCAGTATCCAATACCAATTGGCTACTGAGTATTCTAACTGTAACTTCGAAATAAGCGTATAGTTCTTGATGACGTTTACGTTTTTAAAGTAAACGTCAAGACCTATATGCTTATTTCGAAGTTATAGTTAGAAGACTCGGTAGTCGATTGGTGTTGGATACTGAATCGTATGCATCGGTACGGAGTTCGTATCTCAACGTGACCGAAATCTTTTTGTGAAGAAAATGAAACTGAAAAATAAAAAATGCTATGCAATAGCTTTACCGCGGCAGTCCCCGAGTGCCACACGTCTTTTTTTTGTATTGTAATATATGTCTGTGTTCCTCTAAACTCAAAAATTATAGAACAGGAAAAATGATTGTAATATCATATTCAAATTTACATTCATGATTGACGACCTAGTTGGCGCAGTGGACAGGTGTCTGCCCTCTGCACCGTGGGTTCTGGGTTCGATTCCCGGTAGGAGCACAAATTCCTTCCCAAGGGATGTTTGTGCTTCTGGTTCTGGGTGTAATGTGTGTGTGGTGTGAATGTTTCCGGCACCCACGATACAAGTCTTTGAACTTAGTGTGGAGATGTGAGTGTGAATGCGTTTGTTTGTTTGTTATTAACCCTAGAAGCCTAATCTATTTCAGAAGTACACAAAGCCTTAACATACGTCTCAGAGGCGTACACATATAATTCAAAATTTTTATGTAAAAATAGCCTTATTTGTTATTTTTGTAGTGGAAATTCAAATTTGGTATATAAGTTAAAAATAAAACAACACTGTTATGAATAATTACTTTATTCACAGTTATTTATAACAAAAATAAAACTAGGTGAATAAATTGGAACAAAAAAATCAACTTCTTCAAAATCAACAGAAACATATTATTTTTTCATAGAAAATGTTGTTTTTATAACGTTTATTAGTTATTCTTAGCGCAAATATTAAAACTAATCAGACTTCAAAAGACTAGGTAAACTTTAAGAGCAGTCTACACAAATATCTACCTTGTGCTCGCCACACACAGATTTTTTACATTTATAACAAACCAATTTGGACAAGTGGTGAAACACGGTCAGCATCAGATGATGGACCATCTTCTGTAACAAGGGCTGGGTCGGTTTCTTCAGAGGAAGCAAGTTTTTGTAAAGACGAAACATACTCAGTCACATCAATATTTTCATCTTCGCTTTGAACGTCGTTGATAATCTGGTCATCCTCAATTTCGGAATCCGAATCTTCCAAAGAAGGATCATCTTCCTCGTTTAGGATCGCTAAAATATCGATATATAATCTTCGAGACCGTGTCATATTTTATATTATCTGAAACAGGAAAATAGACACACAATATACGAAAAACGAACAAAAGTAAAATCACATAAACCTAGTTAAAAGTTACGCAAAGCCTAAACATACGTCTCGCAGGCGTGCAATACTTCGATAAATCAAAAATGGCGGGACTTACCTTAACGATACGGGCACCGTACGCTAGCTCCCGGCGGCCACTGAGTTGGCGAAAGAGCACGACGCGCTAGCTTCAACCGTTAGAAAGATACAAACGATATTCGGTTTCGTGTACGCCTCGCAGACGTAGATTAGGCTTCTAGGGTTAATATAGTGATTAATCGATCGCGATACAACCTGCTTAGTAGGCGAACGCGTACCCTACAAAGACAACGGGCAGTTCAACAGTGTAGTAAGCATAATCTTTAGGTCTAAACTTTGTACTTGTAAAATCACAGTAGGTACCAAGTTACATGGTTAGGTACGAGAAATTAAATAAAACAAATATTTTTGCACTTGTTAATTCATTTTATACCTAACTAACTCTACAATGAAACAAGTAGCAAAATCTAAAATTAAACACAAGCAAAGCTTTAAAAAGCCGACTTCATCGCTTTAACTTCGGAACTTTGATCAGATTAGATGTACGAAACACGCATTATTGACGATATTTCAAGAACTACTGATCAGATCTTGGTCAAATTTAAATGGAACCAATTAGAAAGCAACATCTTTCAAGCAAAAAAAAAATTCAACATCGGTTTACGTGAAACAAAGTTATAAGATAACACACATAAAAAAAATTGCAGTCGACTTGAGTACCTTCTCCCTTTTGCGAAAATTTTATAACACCTTCGGTGCTCTATCGCTGAATATGACTCTGTGGCTGCCGCGATTTTCCCTTAACATAAATAAAACTCTCTCGAACAAGATTCCTTTAACAAAAAAAAATTAAAATCGGTCTAGCCGTTCCGGAGCAACGCTGCCACAGACAGACATACAGATACACATAATAATATACACTCTACAAACTTATAATACCCCTCTTTTTCGTCGGGGCCTAATACATTTTCATGAAGGATACCTGGAACTCTATTCACGTGTGTAGCCAAGACAACGTGATATCTACTTAAGTATGGTAAAATGACTGTATTTCGGCATAGTTAGCCATATAAATGTATTTAAGTAAATCCTACTATTATGGATATCGAATATTACAATTTTACCTACCAGAAGCTCAAACCCGTGGCTCGGCAACTGTGACCTGAAACTAAGAGGCGTCTACCCACAGCTAAAACATAGTTTGTATGTAATGTGGATTGACTTGTAATAAAAAATATAAATAAAACAAGACAACGTCATCAACTAACTAAATGTGGTCAAATGCTAGCCTATCAGAGATAAAAAAATCTATGTGTTCGTATTGAGCTATAATTAATTAACAATATAAAAGACATATGAATTATAATTGAAACGCAAGCAAAGCTTAAAAAAACCGCCTTCATTCATTAAAAAAATCGATTATATTTCAGTTTTGGCTTGACCGATTTCGATAAAATTTACATGGGACTACCACTAAAGTATACTCTACCAAAAAAAAAAAAACAAAATCGATTCACAATTGGCGGAGATATATCGTAACGTACATACAAAAGAAAAAAACACACAGTCGAATTGAGAACCTCCTTTTTTGAAGTCGGAAGTTGAAGAAGAAGAAAGTCGAAGGTAAAGACACGCGATGTAAGTAAAACTTTTGTATTACAGGGAAACGTTTAAATTATTTATCACTGTGTTTACCTCCACCACATTTCGTAACACAAAAGTTTGCGTATCACAATTTCAAAGCCCTTCCATGAAAAATTTCACTTCAAAAACATCTAAAATTTCTTTCGATTCTTTTAGTACGCGTTCTTCTCAACGTTTGCCGAGTTAACATTTTAGAGCATATATTTTAACATCTGCTAGGAGTATATCAATCATCGAGAAATCGTGAAGTGAATGCCCAATACGACATGACATCCACGACCGCTCTGTAAAGAGCGAAACAAATAAGAATGTAAAGAACTCACTCATTAGAACTTATAAGACACTTTCCATTGATCTAACTTATATCATATTTGGCTAGAAGCATGGCGCTACAGCACTTATTCGAATAATGATCTGAAAATCAGTAATTCGTGGTCACATCACTTTTTTTCTACGTTTACAAATTTCAATTTGCTTAAACCCATCGGTATCGAAAATATAAAAACAACAAGACGTAATATGTCAGTGATTGATCATTGATCAAACATATTCTTAAAAAAATAATAAGTCAATCTTTCAGACAAAAGAAAACCCATGCTCAAAACTATGCACTTATTAAGTTTTTACGCAATCGTATCTACACACACGGTTTTTGTTTATTTTTATTCCTTAACGACACATTGGAGTGCTTAGTTCCTCATTCACCCCGTTTTGTTTGCCAATATATTTTATTCTGTTGCGTGTAACGTTAAAGTAGTTTTTTAACTATCTGAGACGAGCACCAAATTCGCAGAAACATCATTATTAAGAAAAGGCTAAATAAAAAATGTCAATAGAGGCAATTAGCCATTTCATAAAACATATTTAAAAAATTTAGACAATACGAAATGTTTCAAACTAAAATGCTTGTTCAACGCGCGGAATTTTCTATTTAATATTTGAAACATTATTTGCCTTATAACGATACATAATTATTTTGCATTACGTTAAACTTTCGCAATATTAAACAAACTGATTTCATATACGACATCTACTCATATCATCGTTACAGTAATCGAGTCGATCATACGCAGTGTACCCCAACACTACCCCAAAGTGACGTTCATGTCACGTTGCTCCCGCTCGCTCCCGATTCTCCTCAGTACCACACAGCCTCTCGCGGCGGCCACGTCGTCACTCGGAGCCCGACCTCGATCGAACCCGACTTGAATCGACTCGTCGCCGAATACAATACGATCATTCGAATCCAACAGTGGAGTGCAGTGATTGGTGGTTATAACTTTAAAAGTGCTTGGTGACTTTCAGAATGTGATTTGAGAAAATGCTGATATATATTTTCAGTGCATCCTTTAGAAATTTTGTGGGTATGTACTTAACTATTTATATATATATATATATATCTAACTATATATCTATAATTATTTATCAGATTAAAATGTGTAAAGTGAATTTCATTTCATTATTATTCATGATTAATAAATGGGTTTATTTACTATTATAAAAAAGTATTAATAGAACGGCATGTGAATATGTAACATATATATAAATAGGTATTCATTTAATAGAAACATATGATTCGTATGCTTCATTTTACCAGCAGATAGGTAAATAAAAATATGTCTGTAGAAAATTATACAAAAAACATTTTCCATCATGTACTATAGGTACCTACCTAACTCATATTATATACATTACAGTGGTAGGGCGATTACTATTACCCATTTTGGTAGCTAACAACCAAATATTTTTGGTAGTACAGTGATTATGTGTAACGCTCCGAAAGAAACAATTATATCGTCAAGCACCAAACGGTGGTCTGGTAGCTATCCTTGAACGCTAGTTTGTGTATTACTCTTATTTTTCCAACATGTGAGATAGCAGTCAAACGCTAGCTCATTCGATTAAGAAAAATGATAGATACATACCTTTTATAATTGTATAATTAGTCATCGAAGGTTTAATAGATTACTTATAGCTTATTTCTTTCTACACCTTTATAATGTTGAACAAAGACTGCACATCTAAGAAACATTTATACATTTATACCATTAATAACATTTATACCTATTGGACTAGCTAGAGCCTCTACAAGCGCAAAACCCATCGTCAAGGCAAGATAACTCACTTCGTAATTTCCCTTTGACGATGAGCACTCTACATAAGGCTGGGAATGGATTTTTCAACCACACCAGTACAGCATTTGTTATGCAAAAAGCAGATTGTTTCCTTCAAATTCCGAGCAGTTGTATACTTTATATCTACAACTAGCTGTACCAGGCATGCGTTGCAATGCCACGATTAGAAAGTGTTTTTTACCTCTTTCACGCTTATGGTCGCCTAGTATAAACACCATACTAAAAACTTTTTGAAGAAGGGTTGTAGGGAGAAAAATACTTACGTAAAAAGGTAGTTATAGAGACATAACTACAATATATGGACACATGGTCTCGCGAAGTTTTTTTGTACATATTAATAAGTTCTATAATATCGTAGAGCTTTTTTTGTTTTATCATCAATACTTTCCGCAGCGCATGCGATGAAAGACATTTTATGGCAAATTTTTTACACCATGGGTTGGTTTTAGTAGCGATATCTAAGGATCTCTAATTTTTTTCTAGTAATAAATATAGCCTATATTACTCAGTAGCTTTCTAACGGCATAATATTTTTTTACAATTTTATAACTCAACAATACAAATATTTCCTCTTTGTAATATTATTGTAGATATTTATAAATCTTAAAACAGCAACATGTTTAATCATATTTGAAGAATTAATTAATATTCAACTCTACATAAAATATATTTACCTATAGGCACGATCATTTTAGATTTTACGATGTCTGTGATCGCTACGGTGTCAGATGACAGTGTTCTATTAATGAAAATAATACTAAAGTAACGCTCTTAGCGCGGTTGGCCTGGTCGATCGTAACTGCTTGATAAGATTAAGCATTTTTTAGTCAGGCCAGTTAAGTGTAATTTTTAACTGAGTGTTACCTTGCTTCGGAGGGCACGTAATGTCGTCGGTTCTGGTTGATAGTTGTAAGACAACAGTTGAATATTATATCGGATGCCTTAAGGCTGCCTGATAAATTCTGATTTCAGGACTGCTATTTAGTTATGCCGCTGTTAAGCAAAGGGATCAGGTTCATTTCCCAACGAGAAAACATTTTTTCTGTATGTGATGTGAATGTTTCCGGCACCCTCAACACGAGTCATCAAATTAAACGTGGGACTGTGAGTGTGAAAGCGTTTATGTTTAAGTATAGATATTTAGTAAATTATGTCAATTGTAACTTGCAGCATATCTTTACGACGATAAAAAAAAAAGAAACGATTCCAAGCATTTCCAGCCCGCACTCTTCAAAAGGACAGTTAATTAGAGGGACAAAAAGAAACGACATTAATTAACTTGGTCTTGTCAACCCCAATTTCAACCGAGCTGTTTCTCACTGAGCTACTATTCAACGAAATCGATCAGAGTTGCTTTGCAATTAACATCGCTATTGAATATATTGACTAGGTGTGACTACATGTGAATTTGAGTTTCTTTTTATGAAGGGATGATATTAGAATGTCTCCTTAAACGCATGACTTTAGTTTCTGTTTAACTCGACAGTCATCAATTTATAAATAAAAATATTCGTTGGAATCTGTATATGACAAATGACTCCTATGTCTTGGAATATTCTTAACATATAAAAATTAAATGGAGAAATATATCAAATCAAAAGCATATCACATCAATTTCAAAGTTTTATATAAGTACTGATTATAAATATAATTAGGTTGCAATAATTTTATAGTATTACTTTCTATTTATATTTTTTCTTTTTTTTTGACTTGCCGCATGTTGATTGCATATAGATTGCTAGTGTTGAGAGTTATGTGTATTTGGTTAGACCAACGAATCGTCTTTTTTGCTCTTTCCTGCATCCAAATGTCTATTTTCATTTACTTTTTCGATCTCTATCAATTTCCCATGCTACTTTTTCCTGCTATTTTAACAAATGATTCAAACGTTCGCCGGTGATAAGATTGTCTTTCTAGTGCTGCTTGCTCCGTGTGCTGTTCATCCGGCATACATAGTCCATGATATATCTATTGTCATTAAAAACTTTCCTGATGTATGTCAAGATTAAGTATTTTTGCTCTATACAAAAACAAAAGCAACGCATTGATAAAGCAGATAGGGTTAACTAGTCGTTCATGAGGTGAGTCGTTTTGAGGTTAATAACTTTTTTTCTTTTAAATAATTGTTTTATTTCTGTATTTTTTGTACTAGTATAGGATATAATGGACACTTTACGTAAGTTTCAGCATTCAGTGTAAAGTCGTTTTTGTGATAGACCCCGGGACATAATAGGTCTACAAACAGTGACTTTAGTGGCCTACCAAATCGTTATTTTCCAACATAGTTTTTTTTTAATGGTTGCGTACTCTACTTGTCATGCCCTTTTCAACGATACCCCAGTAAGGTAGATAAAAAAATATATTTTGCTCCCCACTTTCTTGTATGTATATTTTAATTTATATCATTTTAAATGTCATTTCTAGCCTAGCTTTGGGCCGTCGTTTTATATATTCTATGAGAATTTAAAGTCATTCGCTCGTATGGTTTAGACTGAACGAAAATGCTGAACAATCCAAGTTAGAGATTTCGCTTCGCTCAATTAATTATTTGCAAAACATGTGTCTGTTTCACCTAAATATTACTTTATTACCGTGCCCCGCGGCATCGCCCGCGCTTATCAAGTTAATAAGTAGCCTCTGTGTTAATCCTTACACACAAACTCCCGGATTTATAATAAATTATACTTAGTATGATGAGGTATATCTATTTAAGTTGCTAAGCCATAATATATAAGTATATGCATGTAACCGAGCAATCTACGATTTTCATTTTACTATTTAGGAATTGTTTATTTATTCATTCATTTAATAGTTAAGCACAAAACAGTGTACAAGGAATAGTTTAATGCTATGAAGCATTATCTACCAGCTTTCCTGGGCATGTAATAAAAGTGTTTAGGGGTACAGCTAAAAGATGTTAATGTGTTTAAAAAATAGATTTTATAATAAACTAGATCATTTAATTTTAAATAATGAATAAAAAATATATATTTTAAATAGATAGAATATACTAATTTACTACTGTTTTCCTTGAATCGTCAAATAATACTGAATAATAAGGTTGCATTAAATTATGACAAAATTGTCAAACAAATTATTTTAATTTAAAAACTCTGTAAGATAGCCACACAAAAATCTTTTTGATTTGTAAAACCAAAAATAAATGTTTCCTTTTCTATGAAAAAATAAACACCGAGTGTTTCACGAATACAGAAAAAGGTAAAACGAGTATTTTTCAGTCAATTAAAATTTGTTCGCTCGGAGTGAGGCATTTACCTCACAGAATTTTGATGTTAATTGTATACTTTTATAGGATATATATTTTAAAGTATTGTATACTGTTTGGAGAAGATTTCTTCTATTTCTATAATCTTTGTAATGATAAGCTGTCATAATTCAGTGTATTATTAGCAAGTGAGATGTTATCAAGTTAAAAAGTAACCTAAGTGTTAATCTTAGGTATAAACTATGTACATTTTCGTCCAAATCTGTTTAGCTTTTACAGCGAAGAGAAAACAAACATACTTATACACAAACTGTCGTAATTAATATAAATATAGTGAGATTAGGTATGTCTATTTAAATAGGCAAGCCCTATTTACACCATTTTGTCAAAATGTTTTCTATCCTCCGTCCCTGTTTGCAATATTTTTATCATCTCCCTTTGGTTGTCTGTAAGAATCGCTTTAAGCGATAAGTCCACCCTTTGTGCTTCTATTATATTTAAGATTTCTTTGTGAGTGTTATTTCTTTGGTGGGCAAATAAATAATTTATCTATCAATCTAGAATACATACAAAACGTTGTACAGATTCACGAAACATTTCGTCTTGTCTGTTGTAATATCATCGAGTTACAACGTGTTACTACGACTATATTGCACCGCACTTCAGCATATTTGTCTATTTTAAAGCGAAGTCCTTAAATAGGTACGATAACCCAAAAAGAAAACCCTATGTAAGAGTTTAAGGTATTATTTCGTGTCTTGCAAATACAAAAAACGCGATTGGTCACAATTACCTCGAACTAAGTTACCTACAAGACATCGAGCTTATAGGTAACTCAAGTGCTCAAGCCCACTACCAGTGGGTAGCGTTCCCATCATGCTGGCGGCATTGCCTCTCTGAATTGCAATGCTAATACGTTGAGCAAAATAAGTGCCAGCATTTTAATCACGCGTCGCTTCAACCAGGCGCTCTGATAGAATTTTGAAAATAGAATGAAATACATTAATTAATTAATTTCATAAATTATACATAACATTTATATGCTAGCACAGTTTGTATATTAATAAACCTCGCAAGCCAGAATTGATTTATAATTCTAACCTTTCCAAATTTATAAGAAATATCTAAATAACCAAACATTCTACATAACGCTATAATAATAGCTATATGTACAAACATATGATGATGATTAATACGCTCTTACGTAGATACTCGAAACATAATCATAATGATAGAGTGCAGTACTTTAACTATCTACGGGCCAACTGCCTACAGTTCCTAAAACAATATAAAGCAAAGACTTAAGTTACAAGACGTCGAGCTTATAGGTAACTCAAGTGCTCAAGCCCACTTCCAGTGGGTAGCGTTTCCATCATGTTGGTGGCATTGCCTCTTGTAATGCTAATACGTTGAGCCAAATAACTACCCAGCATTTTGATCACGCGTCGCCTCAACGACGAGAGCGCCTGGCTCTGATAGATTTTTGAAAACAGCATGAGTTCCCGGTCCCCATGGACCTAGTGTCTCAACACCAAACTGCTCAAATATGTAACCACTGCCGAGGTTTCCATATTTTCGCAATTTGCGGTGCTCTACCGTAGTTCACAATAAAGGCCGTTCGATCTTCCATGGAATTAAAGTCATGCCGTCGGATCTTTTACCATTTCATTTTAGTGCAGCAACATACCTGCTCACATAGCGAAATAGGAGCGCCTCAACATTTTTCACAAGTTTTCGAATGAAAAAATTACCTCATTTTAATGAAGTAAAGTATTTATCCATTTATGGTTGACATACCTCATATCCGCTCGAAGTGTTTTGCTTCTACATTTATTATCCGTACAGCAAAGGAGTGGAACTCACTGCCCACGTCCTTATTTCCCGAACATTATAATCTGAGAGTCTTCAAGTCTAGAGTGAAAAGGTGACTTATTATTATTATTATTTAACTCTTTATTGCCCAAAGAAGGTACAAAGGTTGGACTTAACGCTAAAATAATTTTCTACCAGTCAACCATTCATTGTTGAAAAGCGAAGGCTGCAGGCATGCATCAAAAATAAAAAGGTGGTAAAAATATGGCACTATAAAAAAAAATTTATGACCAAAAATTACGAAAATAAAAAAAACAATACACATACACGTAATCGCATTTTATAGGTCTTCATCTATGGCCGCATCGTCACTTTACATCAGGTGAGACAGCAGCCAAATGCTTTCCTATCTGTCATAAAATATTGCAATGTCTTCCCCAATACCGGCTTACAAAAATATTTTCATGAAACTTAACAATTTAAAGATAAAAGTGAAAATTACGAAAGAAAGCCCTCAAAAATTATACTCCTCGATCCTCTTATTAACTCCTCTTTACCCCACTTTCTCGGCCATTTTGAAGCAACTTTTGTAAGAACGGTGTTATAAATCGCTCTCAAATTATTATAATAGCCAATTCAACTGAAAATCCACTGTAACTCATCATTATAACGTATTACTTTATACTGCGATGCTATTAGCGTTAGTAGACGTTATATTTCGTTTATATCAATAATTTTATGACGTAAGAAATTTTATTAAATAAATAAAAGCATTCGCACTCACAGTTCCACACTAAGTTCGATTACTTGTGTCGTGAGTGCCGGAAACACTCACATCACACACACAATCGCTACTTTTCCTTGGGAGATATCTTGACTTCCCGTTACTCCTGCTTAGAATGCGATCGCGAATTAATACAACGGGCAAACTTAAAACAACAACTGATTCTAAAACATGTTTTTAACTGTGGACAAGGTTATCCTCAAGTTATTATTTTACAAAACAATACACTTTATGCACGAAATAAAATAACATAAAAACAATCATAATATTGATATCTAAGTACAATGGGCGAACTGATAACATATATATAATATTATATATAGATATACATGTATATATTTATATATACATATAACAATAATATAACATACTACATACTCAAAAATAATTCTGAATTAATAATAGTCACTTAAGAAAGTAAAACATAAAATCAGCATTAACTTAGATACATCACTTTGAGTAACCAAATAGATTGCTCTTCCAATAAAAACACAAAATATTTCAGTCATCCGATGTCTGAAATATTTTGTGTTTTTATTAATTGGAATAAAAGACAAACGTATAAGCATAACGTCAGGTCAGTTTCATATTTTTTTACATTTATATATAAATATATATATATATATTATGTTGATTTATCTACGGGCCAATTGCATGTTTTTCCTAAAACTAAACTAAAACCATATACATCTATACAGCAAAAGCCTAAGTTACCTACATGGCATCGAGCTTATACGTAATATAAGTTCCCAAGCCTACTACCAGAGGGTAGCGTTCCCATCATACTGGCGGCATTGCCTCTCTGAATTGCAATGCTAATACGTGCAGCCAAATAAGTACCAGCATTTTGATCACGCGTCAAGCAGGCGCCCTGATAGATTACATAATTATGTACTTTTATTCGGCAACTTGTATATTTTATTATACCTATTTCCTTACAACGAATTGTGTACAATTTTCTCGACCATATAAGCGATCGGAAAAAGACGATACAAAATAAACGATGTCAATTCCGTGCTATAAAAGCTTAACTTTACGGTCTGGTTGGTTAATGGCTTTACTTTATTTCTATACTTTATATTCATTCGATATTACAATCGTTCGATCGTTGGATTCGAAACCAAAGATATTTTAGGATACGTGATATTTTTAGCAATAAGCTTCAGTCAGACAAGAACGTACTTGACTTTGATTTGACTCCAAAACTCGTGACAAAAGGCCATTTTGTAGTTTTTGACAGAATTGAATCGAATAGAACATTATTTATTGTACACCAAATATTGTTAAATTACAGGGGTAATCTTAAAAAAAACTAAAGTACGATGGGCGGACTTATTGCTAAGAGCGTTCCCTCCTGATGGAGAGAAATAATTTTAAATAATGAGGTCGGTGGTGTAACTACACAATCATACACATATATACAACTTACATACATATCTATATACATGAATACAAACATACAACTAAACTTACATAACGTTACTTATATAATATAATTTAATTATTTGTACATAGTAATTTTAATGTTAACAGTCACGCGCCGAGGCCCGAGCCGCACGCCTCCGCGTATCGCGCGTTTGAATCATCCTGATGAAGGACAACTAATTTGTCCGAAACTAGTCGACTACAAAATAAGTCGAAATCTTCGTGTTTTAAGCCGAATATAACATAGAAACATAATTGTACATAGTAGTTTTTGTTGTAAATTATTTCATAAGCAATACCCAATAATTACTTTATAATAACCCAATATTAACATTTGAGGTTACTTGCTTGTTACTTTTTTCTATATTATAATTGTTTGATTACTGTATTTGTTGTGTAAGTACAGGGTATAACGGATACTATACGTAAGTTTCAGCGTTCACCGTGAATCCGTTTTGAGATAGACCCTGGGACAAAATAGGTCTAAAAACAGTGACTTTGGTGACCTACCAAATCGTTATTTTACAAACATAGATTGTTTTTAAACCGGTTTCTTACTTTTCTTGTCAAACCCTTTCAGCGGTACCCCACAAGGGTAGACAAAAAATAAAAAATATTTTACTCCCCACTTCATGTATGGGAGCCCCCTTCATAATTTCATTTAAATAATTTTAAATGTCATTTCTGGCTTTGGGCCGTAGTTTTACATATTCTATGAGAATTTGAAGTAATTCGCTTATATGGTTTAGACGCTAGATGCCTCAGACAGAAAGACGGAAGGACAAAGTGCTGAATGAGCCAAGTCAACTTAGAGATCTCGCTTCGCTCGATCATAAATATATATTTATTGACTGAAGGGATAGAGCTTCAGCATCTAAAATTATATTAGTAAAAAAATTTTAATATCACGGCTTCGCCGATTTATACCTGCGATATCTACACGTATATGCTTATCATGACTGTGTAGTAATGAGCCGTTTTGCTCGTGGGCGGACGTATATTGAACCTCATATTAAAGTTAAATGTGACAGCGGCGCGGGCGTTACGACCCCAAACAGACAGTTTCAACGAGGTCACAGATTCATGAGATGGCTCTAGGTAATTAGCTCAATGCAGCATCAAGTACACATACTCTGCGGTTGCTTTGAAATAACAAAATGTCAAACATATAATATAATAATTGTATGTATCTACGAACCAATTGCCTATATTTCCTGAAACTAAACTAAAACTTTATATCTATACCTTAAAGACCTAAGTTACCGACTAGTCACCGAACTTATAGATAACTCAAGTGCTCAAGCCAGTTTTCTTCTTTTCCATGCATTTACCCCAACAATGCTTGTAATATAACTATACTGGTGGGGATCGCTTTTAGTGATAAGGTCGCCTGTTATGACATATTAAGTATAAGCTTTTTATAATACGAGTATCTCGGCAAACGTTTCTCCACTATCTCACCTATCGTGGCCGCATCGTCACTTTCCATCAGGTGAGATGGCGGTCAAATGCTTGCCTAGCTAGTATAAAAAATATTAAGGTTATAAATCGAAAACTAATTTTGACATACGATTTAAATTGTATAAATATCTGCTTTAGTAAAGGAATATTTTCGCGTATTTCGTTTGTTTTCAGTATGGGTGGCGTTCGCCTTCTAAGCAGGGGTATCGGATTCGATTGCCGGCGGAAACACAGTTTTCTTCCCATGGAAAATTTGTGTTTCTGGTTCTGGTTGTGATTGTGTGTGTGTGTGTGTGTGATGTGCATATTTCCGGCACCCAAGTTATCGAACGAAGTAGGTGCTGTGAGTGTGAAAGCGTTTATGTTTATGTTTACACTACTGCACTACTGTACAATTTACTAAAAATAACCAAGGAAATAAGAAAAACCCGACGTGATTCCGCATACAAAACGGGTGAGGCACTAGGACTAAATTTGTAGGACTTAGGGTCCTACAAATTTCGCAAGTCATAACATGAGCTAAGCGCACACAATATACCAATTAACTATTTACTTGTCTGTGATAGTTTGCATCGAGATGCACACACATACACGGACATTTGCATGCTTCACCCATGATTTTATATGATTTTGTATCTTACACATAATTGCTAAGCTAAAAAAATCCACCCATTATTAACCTAAACATAATATTTATATCATATAAGCTTTAACCAACTCACCTTGTACTTGAAAGTCACCAGAGTAATGAAGTCCTTACGTAGACTCATATATTATGCACGCTACATGCAAGATGAATTCAGCCGCGTCTTTCTGGCTTCAAGATTTCATATTCAAGTAACTGACTATGTAACCGCCCTTGAACTATAATCTTTATGACTATCGTTATAAGGGCTCTAACAGTTTACTACCGGTATTTACTTAATACTGGGATAAATTATGAAATAGGGATATCTTCCACGAGAGGCAAGCTTGCGACCTATATAAAATATGTATAATATTTGGATCTATGCTGTATTCAAACAGAAATCTTATGTAAGAAACTTTTTTGGAATTATTCAGTTGGTACTTAGCGTCTCTAGACACCATTGAGTTGGAGCCCAAAGGCTTATTAGCAATAAACATGTTTTCTTATGTAAGTATCCAGAGTTGAGAACGTCGATGCAGGTAAGAAAGTTTTATAGTTAATAACGGGTACATTTTTGAGAGATTGCCACGAAAATGCATGAATCTCCCATAGCCATTCTTTCACTGCAGTTCCATTTCAGCATATTCACTACCCTCAACCACATCACACTTACCATTTAGGTGAAATAATGATATAAGAATGGAGACAAAAGTGACTGAATGTTACATATTTTTTAAATGCGGACGAAGAAATTTTATGAGCCATTTTAAGGCAATCCAAGACACTTTATGTCGTAAATGAGTGTATATCAAATGGGAAAATTAATCTAAACGCACCACTTAATATCTGGTGAATATTTGGTACTTTTTACCTTGTCTAGTAAAAAAATAAATGACTTTGTCATGTGTACAACTTTAATAATTATTTTTATGTAGTATCTATATATGTATACATTTTACGATAAAATGTCAATACTAAAAAATATATTATTATTATTATTACTCAATAGTTAAGTCGTTCTACCCTCAGAGGAACAATTAAATGTAAAATCTCATAGACTCAGGATTCCTCGATACAGGCTTTGTGGTGGCGCGAGTAAAATCGCTGGCGTGTAAATAGCCCACCATTTACGTATTAATATTTTTAATGATAGCGGTAAATTATTTTGGATTAAAACATTGGCAAAAATCAGTAGGGATACACGAATCAATTTACAGTGTTTATTTAAGCCCACGTACCTAGACTGCGTCGAAACCGCCTCCGGAGCTCCCCAAGAAAGGAACTACAGCAAACTGTATGTATGCCTAAGCGCACACACACAACTCCACGTCGCGCCGGCCGGCGAGTTTGAATCCGAAAACATCCGAAAATATACGAGGCACTGAACACTAAGTCACATCACAGATGAAGCGGTCGATCACAGAAGTTTCGTAGACACGATGAAGTTTTTATTTTAAGTCCTGGTTAATTAGATGATAATTATTTAATTAGTTTTCTACGTCACAAAATTCAATAGCGGAGCGTTTTTGTCAACCACACACAGAGGACACACACGAATGATATCGCGAGCGCAAAAGTGTCACTCGATACAACTGCAACTGGCGCCATCTCTAGGATTCTCCCTGAACGATCTCTAACAGTGGTCAGCAGAGAGCCTAATACACTGCAAATGTACACAAATATCCAAAGATTCTTGCCAATATGAATATTAGGTATATAAAGTGAAGTATTTATTCACAGAAGTATAATTTAAACTTATTTTTTATATTATAAAAGGCAAAGACACTTCACCATGCACCCCGCCTTGGAAGAGCGCAAGATCTTTCAAAAGAAACAGTAAGAGTTATTAGATTCTACTCGTTTATATTATGAAATAATCTAAAAGATCAATGAACTTTATGTCTGATCAGGCGTGAATGTTAATTAATAAGAAATTGTAACTTAATCCTAATAATGCGGAATACTTATATAAGCGCGTAGATATATAAATAATAAACAACAATAAACATTTTACGAATATACATTTATTGTGTCGGAATGGGATATAGTTTAACGATAGGGCGTTTGAAACTACCTGAACTGGTCTTGACCGTGGCAACACGAACAATACCGTCGGTGCCTTTATAAACTTCGGTAATAACCCCTAAAGGCCAGTTTAGAGGAGCTAAATTATCCTGCCCAACGAGTACTACAGTCCCGATTTCAACCGGTTTATCCGGAGTAGCCCACTTTTGCCTTACTTGCATTGCAACGTATGCAAATACTCTAAGCGCCATTTTTTCCAATAGGATTGGACTATGCTGTCCAAAAGTTCTTTGCGTTGTACAAGACTGATGCGCTGATCAGAAAGATCGGCAGTGGGTAAGTATTGCAGGGGAGACGACATTAAAAAATGGGCGGGAGTTATCACCTCTGGATGTGGATCGGAAGATACGACATTCAGAGGGCGCGAATTAAGAATACACTCTATTTGCGTCAATACGGTTTGTAATTCCTCATATGTTAGAAGCTGACTACCTATCACCCTGTACATATGAGTTTTCAAACTCTTAATGTTCGATTCCCACATTGCTCCGAAATGGGGAGCTCCAGGAGGAATCATTTTCCACTCAATGCGTCGGGTCATCAACTCCTCTGAGAGTGACGAATTGAAACTAGAGCTCAATAAAAAAGTATATAGCTCATCCAATTGAGCTTAAGCACCAACGAAAGTGGTGGAATTATCAGAGTAAAGACAGGATACTGGTCCGCGGCGGGAAATAAAACGTTTAAAGGCGTCTACAAAAGCCGAAGAATTTAATGAAGTTACCAACTCAACATGCACAGCGTGGGTAACCAGGCATACAAACAGACAGACATACGCCTTCTGCGCGTGTTGACCTCTACGGCGGGTAAGCGTTATACGTATAGGACCCGCATAATCTACTCCTGTGTGAGCAAAGGCTTTCGCTTCTGAAACACGATACGCAGGAAGATCTGCCATCATGGGAGTGGGATGCGACGGATTTACCTAAAAACACGTATTACATTTACGACATTGAGACCTGACGACAGTTCTGGCATCTAATATCCAGAAACGCTGTCGTAAAATCGACATGAGAAGTCCAGGGCCAGTATGACAGTTCACGACATGGTAATGTCGTATGATAAGATCAACGATATGATCGCGTTTAGGAAGTAGGACTGGGTACTTGGCATCAAATGGAAGATTTGACTTAGAAAGTCTTCCGCCAACCCGCAAAATATCCTCTTCATCTAAGAAGACAGCCAAGCGTTGCAGCTTTATGGATGGCATTTTTTTTATTTTTAATGCACTTTATGTCATCTGCAAAATGAACTGATTGCACGGCGCGGACCATAGCACGTTCCGCGGCTGTCAATGCCTGAACAGACCGTGGCACGATGTTATTTTTCGGTCGTGCGAATCTCAGGATGTATGAGATGACACGCAGCAATTTGTCCCAAGACGAAATGCGTTGCGCCAACTCACATAAAAGCGGTTGTTCCGATTGAGAAGTCACTGTCAACACATTTGTCTTGTGCTCAGGAAGGTTACTGCAGTCAGTTGGCGAAAATGGCTTGATTGGCCATTCTTCAGGAGCGGAATGCATCCAGGAAGGGCCATTCCACCAGAGGTCATGCGAGACTAGCTGCGACGGTAGCATACCTCGAGACAGACAATCACTAGGATTTTCTACACCAGCTACGTGGTAGAAGTGTTTCGCGGCTAAGTTCTCTTGACACTGAGCGACGCGGTTACTCACGAAAATCGACCAACGATGTGGGGAAGAATGTATCCACGATAAGGCAATAGTTGAATCGGAGAATGCATACACTCCTGCAATAGGAACGCGTGCAGCGTAAGAGTCATGGACAACCTTCACTAACTTAGACATAAGCACAGCAGCACATAACTCAAGACGTGCAAGAGTCGTGACTTTAGTCGGTGAGACCTTTGACTTTGCGCAAAGTAAGCGAACTATGATGCCAGCAGGGTAGGTACAGTGTAAAAAGATCACACAACCCATGCCATTTAAACTAGCATCACAAAAGCTAACGAGATTCACAATGCAGTCAATATTTACACCTACATGGCGCGGAATCCGTAAGGTATCAAGCAAGGGAAATTCTTGCACAAGGGCGGAAAAGCGGACAACAATATTTTCCGGAGCGGGATCGTCCCAGCCACTGTTGCTCAACCACAACTCTTTAATGAGCAATTTGGCATAGAGAATGACTGGAGCGACCAAACCCAGAACATCGAATAATCGTGCTACTACGGAGAGTATATTCCTCTTAGTGCATTTGTCGGTTACTACAGCGGAAGTGAAGAAAAAGTTATCTTCAGAAGATTCCCAGGAAAGACCTAAGATCTTCGCGGAAATATTGCCTTCGTCAAAATCGAGGGATTTGCGGTGCGAATCAGGAAGACTACTTAAGAGAGCTGGTGAGTTGCTAGACCATTTCACCAGATCAAAATCACCCGATCTGAACATGTTTATTAGGTCTTGTGACAGCTGCATAGCGGTTTGTTCATTATGTGCAGAATATACCAGATCATCCATATAGAGACTGGATTCTGCAATTTTTGCAGCGTCAGGATAGTGTGGACTCATGTCGGAAGCCAGCTGTCGCACAGTGCGCATAGCTATATAAGGGCTCGACTTGAGTCCAAACGGTAAGCGTTTGAAGGCGAAAGTACGCACTTGTTCGTTCTCGTTGAAACGAAACAAGATGCGTAAGTATTTACGCTGGTCCACGGGTACACCTATGCGTAAGTACATTTGTTTTATGTCAGCGTTCATCGCGACAGGAAACAAGCGGAATTGCAAAAGCAATAAAAACAGATCAGCTTGCAAATTAGGTCCTATATGCAACACGTCATTTAAAGACAAACCTGTGTGAGTTTTCGAACTTGCATCTAACACTATGCGCGGCATCGGCTTATCAGGTCGCACGACCGCATGGTGAGGTATGTAGTAGCCTCCACCAGAAATTTCGGTTTCATCGACATAGCTAAGATAACCATTATCGATATATTCTCGAATGACCTGGTTGTAATTTTCCCTCAAATCGGGTGACTGGCAAAATCTTCTCTCTAGTGCCATAAATCGGCGAAGAGCAACAGCATGTGAATTGCCGAGTTCAGATGGATCCTTGCTGAATGGCAGCGATACCGTGTAGCGACCGACATCATCACGCGTCACTGATGACGTGAAAATATTTTCGCACTCCGTCTCTTCGGGTGACAACAAACGCATCGTAGGTACTTCTTCGAGTTCCCAAAACTTCTGTACTAGATCGTTCAGCGCGAGCGCGGTGAAAGAAGCGGTAGGTATGGTGTCATTACGCGGATAATCTCCCATCAGAACGTAACCAAAAGTGGTTAGAAGTGCAGGTGGAAGTCGCAGACCAAAGTCAACCCGCTTCCCCAAATAAATGTACGGAAAGAGTTGGGCACCTATAATTGCCTGAATGTCTCCTGGAATATTCCAATTCAAATCTGCGAGCGGGAGGTCGCGGTAATCTATGTTACGATTCCATTCAATAAATTGCGACGGCAATTGATCTGTAATACACTCCACGACAAGAGCGTGTATGGTGTATTTCTGTTGCGAGTATATGCGGGATTCAATGTCCAAATACACGTATCCAACGATTGGACGCGAAGTTGAGCCAACACCTTTGACAAAAGAATTACTCAAAGGTATTATCGGCAAGTTTAAAGCGCGGCAACATTCAGTCGTTACTAAATTGTTCATGCTACCATTATCAATTAAACATCTGATGATAGTTTTCGGACCTGTACTACCTTTAGAACGCGCGTACACCTGAGCGGTTGATAATAAAACAGTCGACTTCGGTTTTGTTTCGGCGGATAGAAGCACAGCGGCATTATGTGACGTAAGCGGTTGATTTAAAGCGGGTGAAGGCGCGCAATCAGTCGGCGGCGGCACCGGCGGCGGCACCGTCGGCGGCACCGGCGGCGGCGGCGTTGTCGGCGACAGCACGGGAAAATTCGCATAAGCAGTGTGTACATGCGTATTATTATTTTGTTTCACAAAATGTAAAAGCGTATGGTGTCGTTTTCTACATAACTCGCAGACAGATGACGAATTACAGGTCGATAAATTATGCGTCATACTGAGACAGTTTACACATCCACGTTTGGATTTAATAAAATCATAACGAGATTTAGGATCGTGTGTATTTTTGAATTTAGCACAAGTATATAAATGTGTGTGAGCGGTTTCATTACAAAATGCGCAATGAGATATGGCGAGCGGGTATGAGTGCGAAGCAGAGGTTCCGGTAGCAACCATTGGTACCTCGCTCGCAACAAAGGGTTTATATGTGTTTGAGCGTGTGTTCCGTGACGTAGAAGCGGGCGGTTTATATGTGTTATTTGAATTACGCGGGTTTGAGTTCATGTACATGGTCGGGTTCGAACGTCCTAAGATCTTAGCCTGATCTTGAACGAAACTGATCAGCTGTTTTGTTGTAGGTATTTCAACATCTCTAACAGAAAGTTCAAAACATTGTGCGGTTTGAGTGTCTAATTTTCTAAGTGCGCAGTGCACGAGAATAAAATCCGTCAAATCCGAAACATGCAGCTGTTTGAGAGCAGAAATCGATGCCGAAAAATGATCGATAAATGAATCGAGACTAGCGGCAGTGTGAGTACACCCTTTCAAATCTAACACATTGTTGAGATAATGTGTTTCTAGAAGTCGCTTATCCTGGTATTTCTTGACTAAGCTATCCCAAATTATGCTGTATGTCTCACCCGTTGGTAAAATTCCCGATATAACGGAATTTGCGGAATGACTCAATTTACTTACTAAGTATTGAATGCGTTGCGAATTATTTAGACGCGTATTATCGTGAATATTTGCTTTAAAGGATTCATAAAACGCTGGCCAATTCTGTATTTTACCATCGAATTCCTTAATATGAAGCGGCTCCAATTTAAACACAGAAGCACTATCACTTCGCAGCGGTAACACATTAGCGTGATTATTCATTTTATTTCTAACGCGTTTCACTCTTGTAAACAATTCGTCAAACGACTCCAAACAACCAAAATCGGGACTCGCGGAAGGGTTTGACATTAAGGTAATCTCATTAATTTTATCTACAATAGATTCAAAATTATTGTGAAGGTCATCCATAGTTTCTGTTTCAGACATAAAGTCTTCATTCGACCTTGAACTCTCGAAAGAAGTGATGTTTTTAGACATATTATACAAATGATTCATACGTTTAAATAACAACTCTTTCTTTTCTCCTAAAATGATCAACATCGTATCTGAACTTGGTTTCGACATGTTCGGTTATCGTTATGCTAATAATTTATGCACGAATAAACTACTAAATGTTTGTTTACAAACAACAAATGCGGGCGAAACAAGTAGGTAAGTTAGCGGGCGGCAGTTATACTATAGGTAGTTATAAGCGGAGCGAATTGCACATAGCAACGAACGGGCGATACTTATGTATGAAATGTATGGTTATGGTTAATAACTCAAAGCAAAAGGTAATTAAAACTGGACTATCCGGCTCGAAAAATTACCAAAATTATGGTGGCGTGAGTAAAATCGCTGGCGTGTAAATAGCCCACCATTTACGTATTAATATTTTTAATGATAGCGGTAAATTATTTTGGATTAAAACATTGGCAAAAATCAGTAGGGATACACGAATCAATTTACAGTGTTTATTTAAGCCCACGTACCTAGACTGCGTCGAAACCGCCTCCGGAGCTCCCCAAGAAAGGAACTACAGCAAACTGTATGTATGCCTAAGCGCACACACACAACTCCACGTCGCGCCGGCCGGCGAGTTTGAATCCGAAAACATCCGAAAATATACGAGGCACTGAACACTAAGTCACATCACAGATGAAGCGGTCGATCACAATAGACACGATGAAGTTTTTATTTTAAGTCCTGGTTAATTAGATGATAATTATTTAATTAGTTTTCTACGTCACAAAATTCAATAGCGGAGCGTTTTTGTCAACCACACACAGAGGACACACACGAATGATATCGCGAGCGCAAAAATGTCACTCGATACAACTGCAACTGGCGCCATCTCTAGGATTCTCCCTGAACGATCTCTAACAGTGGTCAGCAGAGAGCCTAATACACTGCAAATGTACACAAATATCCAAAGATTCTTGCCAATATGAATATTAGATATATAAAGTAAAGTATTTATTCACAGATGTATAATTTATACTTATTTTTTATATTATAAAAGGCAAAGACGCTTCACCACTTTGCCTAGTGAGGAAACTGATGAATATGGACCTTTAGGAAAATAAGTTTGCCTGCAATGTATTGTTATGTACTTTAATTGCTAATACAATTATAATAATATCGTGTTTTAGATATATAGCCGCTAACTAATGCAATGTAATAATACTTTTGCAGTAATAAAACCATTTCATTTCATTTCAATTACTAGACTAATAAGACAGTTTACACATATATGTGCGTGATATGTATTTTCATTAAAGCGTCTTGTAATTTAATTGTTACAAGCTAACAAATAAACACAGTCACAGGAACCCACACACAATCACATCCAGGACCAGAAGCCCAAAAACTTTTCTTGCAAGTAAGAAAAAGCAAGCAAAGTGGCATATTTTCACGGCGAAAAAAAATCGGACAACTAGTTCTCAGAATCATATTTTTCAGTCAAAATTGCAATTATCTTCTTTATACAAAATAAAATAGTTATTACCAAATAATTTTGTGATCAAACTAATTAATTAAAGTTGTTACATATAGAAATAGAATGTAAGTAACAACAATGAGACATTTTTCTCAGTGTAGCCCTGTAACAATATATATATAAAAGTTGCAGTAGAGTTATAGCTTTAATGAGTGCCTCCTTAACCATAATTAACCATTTTGATTTTTATTTTTATAACATTATCGCTTTGAAAATCAGTGAAATAATGGACAAAGACATTATGTTTATGGAAATATAATGCATAAAAAAATGCTACTATTATCTAACTAAATGGTCACAATCATCGTTTAATTGTGCTGAAATCATCATAATCAATGTGATGATGATATTGAGCCCGTAAATAATCCTCGCATATTTTATAAACTACTAGCCGTGCCCGCGGCTTTGCCCGCATTTATCAAGTGAAAAAAGCATATTAATATATATGAATCCTAGGTATATGCTATGTTATTTAAAAAAATATCCGTATCCGTTTAGGCGTTACAGCGTCAAGAGTAAACAAACATACTTGCACACAAACTTTCAGATTAATAATATTATTATGAAATAATAATTGTTTTATATTCAATTCTAAGTAGCTCAAGCATGAAGTACTACAAACAGCGAAAGTTGATATCCTCGTTCACTGATTACAAATAGGTAACTCAATCTACGTGAATTTAATTTACTATGAATACAAAAACAACCTCATATCTAAAACAAAACGAACGACGTTCTAAGCATAAAACAATAATAGAACATCATATTATTACGGTTCCTAATTTCCTGCCAATTTCTTTTTCAACTAATCCAAAATAGGATGAGTAGGTTCTCTACAGAAACGCCATTGCAATAATATTTATTAATATATAAGCAACCGCTAAACTGCATACCAAAGTTAAATCTAGTTGATTTTAATAATTTTGTTTCCATGAGATTGCGTCACATTTATCTTACTTAGGCCATTATTCTATTATAAATTAATTTTAACCATTTGACATTTTTTTTATTACTATAGAAAATATATAAGTGTGCAATTTAAATGTCATGTGCTTTTCCGATTCAGTACGACTAAGCTTTTGTTTTATATTCTAGCACTAGCCATCGCCCGCGGCTTCGCTTGCGTTAGTTAAATTAATTAGTTAGCTTTTTCTCATCATCATTATCATCTCAGCCGCAAGAAGTCCACTGCTGGATATAGGCCTCTCCCAAAGATCTCCAAAAGAACGGTTGTTAGCAGCCTGCATCCAGCGTCTTCCTGCGACCTTCACTACGTCGTCCGCCCACCTTGTTGGCGGTCTTCCGACACTGCGCTTGCCGGTCCGTGGCCTCCATTCTAGAATGTTTCGGCCCCATCGGCCATCCGTTCTACGTACTATGTGCCTTGCCCATTGCCACTTTAACTTGCTAATCCGCCTAGCTATTTCTGATTTATTTTAATTACATTATATTGTTCATATTAATAAAATTATCTTTCTTTTTTAAATCATTCGGTTTTATCACACTAATATTATAAATGCAAAAGTTTGTGAGTGTGATAATATGTTAGTTATTTCTTCACGCTCAAACTGCTGGACCAATTTTGATGAAATGTTATATGAAAGTAGCCGACACATAGGCTACTTTTTATTCCGGAATTCCCGCGGGTCCAGGACTTACGTGGGTAAATCCGCGGGGCGCAGGTAGTTAATCATAATTTCTGTAGTAAAATTATTCAGACTACTTCAAGCATGTCACTTACGAGCATATGTAGAGTTTCTTGCTACATGAAATAGTCGCAACATGACATGCGGCACGCCTATAAAAGTGATTTATATCTTGTAATATTTGCTTTTGGTCACATTATTTCAAGTCTGCACTCGTATAACGTTAACAGTCATTATTTTATATTACACGTATGTTACTGTCATCGCACTGCTTTATTGCTACCCTTCTTTATATTAAACTGTACTTAGATGAATCGACCAAAATATGCACAAAACTTGCAAAGTGCAAACGTATTGCATTTGAAAAATGTGATAAAAAAAATCGAATGATGTATTTGAATAAAATTTAAAGGCTCATTAAAATGGTGCTAGTAAAAACTGCACTAGTGCTTGTAAAGATATAATAATAAGATATAATATAATATTGGTATCAAATGAAAGGGCTTGCTGAGAATAACTCAAAAAATAATTAAACGCAATCAAAGCTTAAAAAACCGATTTCATAGCACCAGCTTTCAAATAAAGAAATAATCAACAAAATCGGCTTACAACGAAAGAAGTTATGAGGTAACTTTTGAAGTCGGGTAAACGAGAACATCGTCAAAGTAGTCCATAAAATAGGCATTATTAAAGAAAGAAAAAAAAACGATTTGATTGACATACCTCCTTCTTTTTTGGGAAGTCGGTAATAAAGTGACGTCAATCTAAATCCAATATGGCGGCCTTCTAAATGCTTGATTTTAAAAAGTTTTTAACAAGTAGCGTATTAATATTTTTTTTAGATAGTTGTATCTACATAATTATAGTTGTATACACTATTTCCTTATCCTTATAATTTGCGTATCTTTCTAGGACACATTGCTTCCGAGCATCTACCACATTCAAAGATGGAGCAAGATAATGCGCGACCTATAACCCTTACTTAGCTAGAATTGGGGTCTGGTTTAACGGAGTAAAAATAATAAGCTTGTTGATAACATCTCCATTTATCAAACCCCCGCCATATAAATCTGCTGTTGACAGAGTAGGCGGTTCCAATAACGGTACCTATGTTATTATATGGATTACGGGTTCTTCTTATAATAGACAAGTATTTTTATGGTTTCGGCTCTTACAGGCTTTTCAAACTCAACTATAGTTTTGTCTCTTATCTCGATGTTTAAACATTTTATATCAATACATTATTTGGAATAAACGAAATTCACATTTATTATTTGTACATATTTATGTCTAGTTACAGATATTTTTGGTTAGATTTAATTTAGTTTTTTGTTTAATTTAGTCATAAATAATATTCTATAGCTATAAAGATTCAAAAATAATCATCATCATGTCAGCCACAAGCAGTCCACTGCTGGATATAGGCCTCCCCCAAAGATCTCCAAAAAGAACGGTTGTTAGCGGCCTCCATCCAGCGTCTTCCTGCGACCTTCATTATGTCGTCCGTCCACCTTGTGGGTGGTCTTTCGACACTGCGCTTGCCAGTCCGTCAAAAATATTAGTTAGCCCATATTTCAATATGACATATAAAAACGAAAAGACAGTAGTCATTACTAGAACTCGAAGTACATTGGTATGGTGTCGTGTCTAGACTTGAAAATTAGTTAGAACTGAATAATTGACAAAGTTATGACCGCAATTGCGTTGAAATTCAAAGATACTCTGCATAAAATAGTCCAATTCAATATTTGGGATAACAACATCTACTATCTGGTTAAAATAATAAAAGAGATTGAAATATAGCACTGGCAATCTACAGCTGCGCTTTGAATTCGTTTGTGTTATTTCCTCCCCCAAGGGAGTAGATAGTTTCATCAATATCTCACTCTATTGGTTTGACGCGTTGGCTTTAATTGAAAGTGTTTCGGATATGAATTCGATTGAACCAGTTATATAAATGTAAGGTATTTTTTATGTCATAAATAAACGATTTGAGCTAGTCGCTCGCCTGATGGTAATCTCACGATTGCTCATTACAGTTCCGTGCTACCCATAGTTTTTAACTTATATAAATCAAACCCCTGCGCGGCAAAACACTTCGCTCGTCACCCAGAGATATTAGATGTTAAATCTATTTAAACCTCTGAAATACAGTAAGGTTTACTGCTTACACTACTGGCGGTAATACTGCTTGAATGTTGAATGTTTGGCAATGGGGGACCCATGACCCCTTGAGTCCATCGACCGGCGAGCAAAAAGACTCATAGGCGATGATAAGCAAGTCGAGTCCAAATTGCAGAGTCTCGGTCACCGACGTCAGGTCGCGAGCCTATCGGTATTCTATACCGTTTACATTTTAGAGAGTGTGCGCAGGAATTATACGAGTCCACCTTGGCTGTTTCACCATCTAACAACAAGACAACGTCAAACGTCATCCATATATGGTTGACATAATTCCAATTCGCTCGAAACGTTTCGCTTCTACGTTTATCATCCGTACTGCGAAGGAGTGGAACTCATTGCCCTCGTTTTTGTTACCGGAACGGTATAACAAATAGGCGCCTTCTAGGCAAGCATGCTACATTTTCGGCCACATCATCACTTTCCATCAGATGAGAGTGTGATCAAATGCTTGGGTAGCAGGAATAAAAAAACATTAAACAAATTGTTCTGGTTTTGCCCCAGGCGGACTTTGCAAAAGAGTCCTATCACACAAAGGTAATAGACCAGGGTCGATAATTTTTAAAACCAAAAAAAAATAGTAGGATGAAACCCATTAGAAAAGGAGGAGAATATTATAAAAATGAAAGGAAAAATAATTAAATTTGAAGAAGATAAAAATAAAATATCAAAAACTTGGTTTTTGAATTTTTCACATAAATTTTAAGGTTATGTGAAAAAAGTGTATATTATACAAAAGTTAGAACTTTGCCATTTGACTTTTTTCCATAGGATTTTTAGTTTTGCCGGAAATCGAGAAAAACCATTTTTTACCTTTAAAAACTCACCCCCATCCCCTTCCCGACCTCAGATCGCCCGTAAATTATTTTTCCTTTCATTTTTATAATATTTTCCTCCTTTTTTAATGGGTTTCATCCTACTATTTTTTTTTTCACTTTTTATTATATCTAAAGGCTTCTACCTTAGTCTTTAATGCTATCTTCTGATAGTAAATCCTACATCCATTTAAGTGATCGCTAAAAAATGATGTTTCATTTATCATTAGATCCTTATATTTTGTTTAAAAGAACAGAACGAGTCTTACCCTTTTTTCGTCACGTCATCGTATGTCTTGTAACTTCTGTTGAAAAGCATTTCTCGATAGAAAGAATTCGAATGAAGCAAGCGAATTCCTCTCATGTTCAATGTTCAATAATAGTTCGTCCGATATACTTTTACGACATACATTTTCAACCAAATATTTCTAAAAGACCTGTAAAAGTCAATATACTAAAAATTCTAAAAACTCGACTGCTTAAAAGATAACTAACATTTATATTTAAGTGAAAACTTAATAAAGCGCGTTAAGCACTTTTTGGGTGAACAAAAATTATAGAACTCGCGTCATCATCACCGAACGCTGTCACCGCACGCTTTCCATGAGCTATATGTATACTGTGTATTTATATATTGTATATATAGTTTTCAATTTTATCGGCAGTGTCAAACACTGCCCCGCATGTTTTTTTACACTTTTGAGTTAATTATGTATTGCGGTTATTTAAGAAATATATCACGGATTAATTATAGGTAAGTATTAATGATTATTCAAAATACAGATTTAACTAAACTACTTACCTAATACAAAAAGTCATTAGTCGGCAGTCGAGGTTTGAGTATTTTCGCCGTGTCGAAGATTCAGTTGCGGTAGCAGCGCCTCTTGCCTGCTGCGATGTTTTTGGAAGATGAGACGGCGCCAAAGTGTCGACACAAGTAGCGTCCCACACTAAGGGTCGACCCATCTTCCAAGGAATGAGTGTCATTCCATCGGGTCGTTTACCGTCGTTGCGCATAAGGCAACTAGGCTCTAAAATTGCTGCGATATTCGAACTCCCAAATGCCCGACGGATGACGTCATTCAAAGCACTGTGGCGAGCTATACGACCAGCACTTCTGACACAAGAAAGCCCATGGAGGCCTAAGCGATCTACTTTTTCTCCACATGAGCATCGGTGAGAAACAACGTATAAGTATTAAAATATAATTCAGAGTGGTTGCCACTTTAAATCGTTATAGACCCAAAGTGGTGTTTCAGAATAAAAAAATAGTAGAAGAAACTTAAAGATGATTTTTAAATACTTATTTAATGATAACCCACTTGACTCAGTTTGTTGATATTCATATTTTTATTTTTCACATTATATAATAGGCATCTGGTCGTCACCATATTGTTTTTATTGTCATGTCTTAAGTGCCACTTGCAAGATTAATTTCAATCGATGAGGCAAAAAATATCAAAGTCGGCCTACGCGTTGGGTCTCTATAAAGCCACATAGGTTTAAACATCCATTATGACTTAGTCTGGTAAACACGTTACTCTCATTGGAGTTGTATAGTCGGGTTAAATAAGCTAAACGTATCTATATATTTTTCTTTTTAAATTATTATTAATCCAATAGAATTATTATTATTTTTATCCAAAATAGGCAAGCATTTGACTACTATCTCACCTGATGGAAAGTGACGATGCGGCCGAAGATGTCACATGCTTGCCTAGAAGATACCTAAGTTGGATAACAATGCGACACAAATATACAACGTTCAAGCTAATTAGTTGGACGCTACTCACTGGTAGCGGGCTTGAGCACTAAAGTTACCTATAAGCTCAATGTCTTGTAGGTAACTTAGGTCTTTGCTGTGTATAGTTTTAATTTCGTTTTAGGTATTAGTATCAGGGGATACTGGATGTTTTTATTATGTAAGGGATAAGCTAATTATAACACGCACAAAGAACAATAGCTCTTTACTTTCAGAGAATATCTACGATAACAGCGCATTAATTATGTGAAATTATCTTGACACGGTATTATGGTACAGAATAATTTAAATCCGAGATAATCTCATAAGGTTCGGAAGGTACACGTTAACATACTCGTACTAGCAAATGATGATAGTAGGCAGTTGTTCTCTTGTTATAATTATAATGTTCATATTTTAGTAAGAACAAGCTTAAAATATATTCTATTTTCAAAAATGTATCAGAGCACTGGCTAATGCGACTCGTGATCAAAATGTTGGTACTTATTTGGCTCAACTACTTATTTTGCAACACAGAGAGGCAATACCGCCAACATGATGGGAACGCTACCCACAGGTAGTGGGCTTGAGCACTTGAGTTGCCTATAAGCTTGATGTCTTATAGGTAACTTAGATTTTTGGTGTATATAGTTTTAGTTTAGTCTTAGGAAATATAGGCTATTGGCCCGTAGTTAGGACTATCAAGTCTGAATGAAAGCTAAAAATATGATTTTATGCAATGAAATCCTGAGTTCTACCGGCCAATTGCCTATATTTCCTAAAACTATATATCTATACAGCAAAGACCTAAGTTACCTACAAAGCATCGAGCTTATATGTAACACAATAATATTAAAATGCAAAAGCTTGTGTAAGTGTGTCGGGTTTGATTCCCGACAAGAAATCAAGTTTTCTTCCCAAGGAAAATTTGTGTTTCTGGTTATGATTGTGATTGTTTCTGTGATATGAATGTTTCCGGCACCCACGACACAAGTTATTGAACTTATTGTGGGGCTGTGAGTGTAAGTATGTTTGTTTTCTCTTCAACCAGTAACCGTTAAACGGATTTTGATGACTTTTTAAATATGCATAGGTTATATCCAGGATTAACATATTATTATAAGCTACATTCCTATTTCATTAACTTCAGTTACGCGGGCGAAGCCGCGGGCAAAATTGGTATGATATAATATTTTAGACGTTTTTATATGCTCCATTTAACCAGTTAAAATATTGAATCTCACTCATTAATTTTTTTTCGACAATTATGCGTTTTGTGTTTATTTTAGCCTTGTGCCGTTAACTGTTTATATCAGTTACTTAGGAAAAATTCTGATAAATTACTTACTTTTGGTAAATTTTATGAAAAACCTTCGAAATCTTATTAGAGGACGCGCTACCATGAAAATAATCATAATTTAAGCATTTGTAATTTGAAATGGTGCAAGGATTAAATAAATAAATAACCACTATATTTTTATTCTACCAAACGCGCCCCTATGTGCTACGGTATACGCTCTTTAATCGCCTGTGATGACAATTGTGCTCAAACCGAAGCACAGCCTGCTTTAAAGTCATACCTAATAATTTTGAATACTTGTGCTAATTCTGTTGAGCACCGAACTAACCTAAACTAAACTAAAAATAAACTAATTTTAGTCATAGAATACCTAAACGCTATTCTGATTTTACGTTGAACTTAATTTAAAAGTTGATATGACAGGACTAAAATTGATTTTGACAGCAACCAAATTGAATTGTACTCATAAGAGCCGCAATCACATATTCCTCCATTATAGACTGTAGGTCAGTATTTGCTTCATTAATTGCACGTGTTATTCTTTCAAGTATGAGATCACATTAAAAATAATCCAGACCTTTTTCATACAGACTAATTTGAGTTAAAATTTCTATTTTTAGTCTTAATTTGACGTAAAACATGTACATCAGAATAAGAATTTGGTCATTTTCACTAAATAGAGTAA
This sequence comes from Lomographa bimaculata, assembly GCA_948107665.1. NCBI lineage: Eukaryota > Metazoa > Arthropoda > Insecta > Lepidoptera > Geometridae > Lomographa > Lomographa bimaculata. The sequence goes on from OX403599.1 coordinate 13,322,100, forward strand.
CTAAACTTACTTAGTCCTGTCAAACTTAATTTTAGTCTAATCTTGCATTTTCTGAATAGGTTTTGGACTAAAGCAGGACTAAAACTAATTTTAGGTTAGTTTAGTCTAATTCTGGACAACAGAATCGGCACCATTAACGTTGTTGTGCTCGTTACAATTAAAATGTTCCACTGCTGAAGATATACACCTTCCATTGAATACACTAAGTTTCACGACTAAATTGTAGAAGAATTTTTGAAACCGCAAATTTGCCGTCGTAAATCTCATCTCCCGATGTAAGGATGCGGTTTCGAATCCTATTATATGATTACCAAAAAAAAAGTAACTATTCACCCATTCGTAGTCGCCAAAATCACAAAAAAATATGTTTCGTAATTCTAGGCCTTAGCTTATTTACCACCCTCGACCACATCACCACTCAACATCAGGTGTGATAGTGGTCAAACAGTAGCTTATCACAGTTTTAAAAAGCATAAACCCTTTATTTAACCATTTAGTTAAAGAACCACTTTCAAAAAAATTTTGTAGATCTACTCTCATTTTATTGTAATAACAGTAAGGAAGACTGAATCCCACAACACAGGTTTTCCTAGTGTCGGAGACTGTGGTCGTCTCTTATAAACAGAAAGGCCTTGCAAATGCATACATAACATGTTTTGTAATGTATCTGTTGAATTAAGTTTAAGTTTTTTGATGATGAATAAAGTAAGAATAATATATGATTATTATTATAAATAAAATATTAATATATTCTTACTTGACATTCGCTACGAAGACACTAGCACAAGATTACGGAGCCATAAATAAAAGAAATGAATGACAAGTAGGAGTTTATGTACCAAGATTCTTAGGAATTATTTGGTTTATTTTTTTATGTCGTAAGTGGCTTAGTTTTTTTTTTATTTCTCTTTAAATGAAAGGTTTGGTTTGAAATTAATGAGAATTCGTAAAATATTTATTTGAAATAGTCTAATTACAAATGTCACAGTTGGATCTAGATTTCAAATTAGACTTTAATATAATAAAAAAAATAAAAAAAAAATACCCTAGACGAGTCTTCCTCTGCTATAAATTTAGTTCCACTCTACAATCTGCATTTTGCGGAAAAACTACATTTGACTTGTACATTCGTAATTGCAATATTAAAAAGCTGGTGCACTTTTTCTTTATTTCTAGTGCAAAATTTTCACATTTTAAAATTAATGTTTATTCACAGCTGTAAAATCAGTATAACCTTATTAATTCAACATCAGAGACGCCACATTTTCAGCAAATATGAGCTGCGCTATGTTGACACGTTTCCACAAGGTTTAACCCGGTCAATAACGATCTCTTTTTACCCGTTACAGTGATATAAAAAAAGTTTCGATTTTTAAGCATAATGTTTGTCCGTAGTTTTTCACAGAGTCCAAACTAATAATCCGGTTTTAACATAGGGTATCGATGGATTCGTCTCAACTTTCCGGGTATATTAAAAGATAGATAGAATAACTCTTTATTGACACACAAAAAAACTCATAAAAATATATAAAATTAACTAAAATAAAGTGTACAATTGGCGGTCTTATCGCTAAAAGCGACATTTTCCAGATAACCTTTGGTCGGAGTAGATTTTGAATCTAACGATGTAAGGGGGGTGTACAATTAAATATTATTTAATTTTAAAGCTATAGGCATAAGTATACAAGAATATAAATGCTGTTATCTATACTAATCTATAATATATATAAATATATATATTATAAAGAGGTAAAGTTTGTTTGTTTGTTTGTTTGTATGTAAAAGGTAATCTCTGAAACCACTGATCCGATTCTGAAAATTCTTCTACTAATACATAGGCTACATTATTCCCGAGTGTCATAAGCTATGTTTTGTTGGGATAAAAGTAAGTTATCAGTTTGAGATAATAATATTCGTAAGACAAGCCGGAGAAAAATTTGCTAACTGGCTGCTTTATCAACGTACGCTGACTAAACAGTGAGACATAGGTAAATACAATGTTTGGCAAAAATGTTGAACTTAATGAGTTTTACAAAAAGTCTGCGAAAACACCTATCTAACATGTATATTTAGCTCAAACAAATGACTATTTTTTGTTAAAAATCTGAAAAAATAGCAGCTTCTGTTTTGTTGGCTTTTTGAGGCATTCAACATAAATCCCTATCCATATAAACTATTTCACCGTCTTACGTAGTTCACGTAGATATACAATTTGTCTTTTACTGCATATAATTTGGACCTATAGTCTAGGAGAACTTGTGATATTTATTTAAGGGTGAAAACGCTGGATCACAGAAGTAACAGTGCATAATCCGACATACATCTACGTTTTTAACCAATTAACATTAGAAGGAGGATATAAATTCGACTTTTTTTAAATGTCGGTTATAACTTATCAATGAACTTTGAACTGCCCGCTGGCGTAGTTAGGTAGGCGTTTGCCTTTAAAGCATTTTTTTCCCCTGGAAATTTGTGTTTTTGTTTTTGAAGTATGGTGTGAATGTTGTGTCTTCAGAAAAAAAATATTTTTTTAATTTTATTATAACGGTATAGCATATAAATCAATATAGCCAAAAAATATACAGTATCGATCAAATATCAAATACAGTCATGGCCCTCAGATCCAAATATTAGATACAAATATTCGTCGTTTAGGTATTATTAAAGTTAAAACTACCATTAGAATTAAAAAAACAAGTGAGTGAAAGATCGAAGCTAAATCAATTTTCCCTGTAAAAAAGGTAAATGAAAAAAAGAAATAAGTATATTTTTTTATTAGCATAGCTTCATTCATTTTGACCGTGACTAAAATAACGATAAATACTTTCTTTGGCAATATATATTTTTGAGCAAGTATTTATCGGTCTACTAACGGCATCACTGCCGTTCGAAGAATTGATTTATTACAAGCTTTTGCCTGCGAGTTGGTCCGCATCAACCACCGTTTCGCTGTTGAAACTAGTCATAATAAATTGATGGTGACCACGATGATGAAGCAACACCAGTTGAGTGTAATTATAAGATTTTAAAAATAGTCAAGAAGTTATTTCGTGTTGACCTATCATGTAATAATTAAAAGTAAGCTTAGAAAAACCGACTTCACCGCTTTATCTTCGGTAGCTTGATCAGATTAAATATATTAAACACGTTTTATTAAACAAACAAACAAACGCATTCACACTCAGAACCCAACACTAAGTTCAAATACTTGTATCGTGGGTGCCGGAAACATTCACATCACACACACACCCAGAACCAGAAGCACAAATATCCCTAGGGAAGGAATTTGTGCTCCTGCCGGGAATCGAACCCAGGACCCACGGCGCAGAGGGCGGACACCTGTCCACTGCACCAACTGGGTCGACGACGATGTTATTGACGATAACTCAAACACTACTGATCAGATCTTAACCAAAGTTAAATGGGACCAATGAAAAAGCACCAACTTTCAAACAAAAAACCTTCGAATCGGTTCACCTGGAAAGAATATATGAGGTAACCACATAAAAAAATATAAAAAAAATACAGTCGAATTGAGTACCTCATCCTTTTTTGTGAAAAAAAAAAGTCTGTAGAAAAATTACAACAGCTTTATTAAAGATGTACCCGATAAGGAAATACAATCGTAAAACAAGTCGTATAACTAACTGAAGTCGTATATACATCATCCAAACTAACCCATATTATTATTTTACACATGATATAATGCTTGCCTATTGATCATAAAAAAAGCTAAAGCTTCATAAGTAATCTTGTAAGTAATGTGCTTGATGACATAACTTTTGTCTGTAGAGGAATTCGAGTTCAGAACTTCATAACTCTCAAGAACTTTGAAGCCTTGATCCCAAACGCTGAAATAAATATTTCAAAGCTAATGTTATAGAGCGACCATGGATGTTTTATTAGAAGAAAAAATAACAGAAATAGGTATTTATTTGCCTCAGGATTTTTAGAAAATTTGGTCACACATTTGGGCACATTAACATTTAGGCATGACACGAATACTTTTACATAATTATACAATGTTCTTATTAATGTATTACTATGTATTCAACAGCTATGCATCTCAGCAGCCCCACACTAAGTTCAAAGACTCATACAAAAAATCACTACCAGAACCAGAAACACAAGTTTTCCGTGGGGATTAAACTTATTTTTCCTTCTAAGCATCGGGAAACGAACCCGACACCCGATGTATAGAAGACTTGTTTTAATCTAAATTAATGGGAGAAAAACTTTGGACTACTGCTAGTAAATATATTATAACTCTATCAAGTAAAAATATATATATCTAAGATACGAAATGTGTAGCATTAGAAAAACCATTCAAATGTGATGAACCATTATATCAATACCTTTTAACCTACACCATCTTTCACTTACATACATAAACATTATTTTATATAGGTGTGGATAGAAACGTTTCACCTAAAGTCAACAGCATTAAAGCACGCTTTGTAAAACAAATATTTTATTTCATTCCCCGTTCAAATATACGTAAATTTTAATACAGTTTCTATCTTAGGCCTTTTGTAAACAAGTGGAATAACAAATTTAACGCCGCCCCTAGACCGGGTGTTTCATGTAAATCTTGTTTTTCATAATTTATAACCCTTTATCGTTCGCCGGATTTTATTTAAGCGTTCAATTTGGATACTGAGGTCGATTTGGTAAATGTATATTTAAAATTCTTATTAACTTTATCGGTAGGTGTTAGCGTTGTTGTATCAAACATAAACGAGTTCTATAAATATATAAATTCTATATTTAGTTTCTGATGAATATACGTAGTTTTAAATTTAGAAATAGAGAGATAGAGAAAAGAACAATATAATCCGATTTAAAAATACCTATTTTTATAAAATTATAATCATTAAGTATTATAGTTTATGACCACTATTTCACTAGTTGGTTGTGAGTGATAATTGTGGTTATGATAGAATGGAGATTTGAATTCGAACACTTTCGGTTTCGTGTGTTAAGATAGAGTTTTCTTCTTTAAAGTGGTTATGTCTAATAAAGAATGGATTTCAACTTAAAATTAAGTTAGAAATGGGACCCTTGATATACTGTAGAAGTACAGTGAAACTTGAAAATACCCATTTTTAACTTAATTTTGAAAAACGATTATTTAAAAACAGATTTTTTTTAACATTTTAAAATCTAGCTACAATGCCTTTCTCTTTAATAATTGCGCCATGCTCATATGATTTTATATGACTACCCATATATGCGTTATGGTGCCGGGGACGTGTGACATGCATCAAATCATGCTCGTCATTAAACTCCATTACCGAGAGACCTAAGGTTTGCAACACAATAATGGGTTAAAAGTGAAGTTGAGCAGAAGGCATCCGACATGGCTTAACGACTGTTGTCTTACGACTAACAGCCGGGACCGACAGCTCAATGTGCCCTGCAAAGCGCGATGAATTGAAAATCCCACTAACCGCTCACACATCAATCGACCAGGCGGAGCGCGCTAAAGGTGTTACATCGTAACCAAAAAAGGAATGCTTAGCTATCGTTTAATATGGAAATGAATTATATTTTACCAGAGAGACTTACCTAAGAATGTAATAAGTTTTAATAAAAATGTATGTTCATGAGGATGAAGGACAGCTGATTTGTCCGCAAAGTAAGTCGATGTTTTTTTATGTGTTTTAAGCCGTTTTTATTATTGAATCAGTATGTATAATACCCACGATAGTTTTACCTTACAAAAATATAGTATAACAGAAAAGATGGCGGGTGATGGACTTATGCAAACGACGAAACTTTTGTAATGGCCGCGCTCATGAATGTGAATATCTGTTTTACTGATGAAAAATATTTTAATAAGCTAAAATATAAAAAACGCTCTTCAAAAACCATGTTTAAAATTATCCTCACATTAAACAATTACAATAAAATTGTTTGCCGATTTTGAAAAAAATAAATATAAATAACTTCACAAGCATTTTATAAAACGAAAAGCAGACCGTATACGGACAATTTTAACTTTGTTTGTAACAATAGGATCCATTTTCCTTTTTTTTTAACGTTTAACATATTTATTGCTTTCTAAGAATTCAGTGTTTCTTTTCTTTTTGTATTGTTCTCTAAGAGCGTGTAAATTATTTATTGTATTTGTGACTCTATTTATTATTGAAAGCGATGAAACATGTTGAAATATTTTTTGTACGTTTACAACAAAATAATATCTTTGTCGTAAAAAGTACACTTTGTTCTTTAAATAAACATGCACTCAATGTACCACACCAAAAAAGCACAAATTCAAGTAATTTGACTGTTGTTCCAAATGGACCTATGCGATGGTCTCTGCGGTATCTAGAAGACATTAAAATAGAATCAAGATATTTTTATTATTGTATATACAGAAAGTATGGATAACTCGTTTTGTTTTTTGAATTAACATTGATTGAAGTCTCTCGTGAATTTTCATAGGACACTGATTTTGCTTAAATAATGATAAGTACGTTCGCCTTCTGGTAAGCATTACGCCGGCCTATGCCACCAAAACCCTGTGGGCACTGATAATTAGTTCCACTCCCTGTGATTTAAATGTTATCATCGGTTATCATCGGTACTAATATGTATTTATATTAAGCATTGTAATCTTGCATTTTAGGTGAAACCACTCCTACGCAGTCTTGTTAGTTACAACATTTCACTAGTTTGTTATTATGAGTAAACATTTATTGATGTGGTTCCAATTGGTGACTCATAAATTAGATCAGCTCAATAGAGGTAGTACAATCAAGAAATTTCTCCTCTCTACTCAGTGTTTGCTTATAATTATTTTAACAATTTTTTTAAATTGTATACGTTAATTATTACTCCTAAAGCCTTTCTTGTATTTCTCTCTACTATACTTAAAATAAGTTATAAATTGTGTTATAAAATTCCAAAGGAATTCGATATCTTCGGCCGCATCGTCACTTTCTATCAAGTGAGATAGTGGTCAAATCCTTGCCTATTCAGCATAGAAAAAAACCTCTGAGTAGACACTTCAGTATCTGTTGCAATTGAAGACCTCTATGTCGTATATCAAGCAATTTGTTTCATCTCGATAGTCTTATTACATCATGAATCCTCTTTTTTGCAATATTTACTGGGTATTTTATATATTCCACAGTTTTTTGAATTTTTTATTTATTTTTGTAATAATTTTATTCATTATTATTATGCATTACATAAAAGTTAATTCACATTTTACGCAGTCGCGGTTTTTTAGAATATTAACTTGTCTATACCTAAGTAGGTTTAACATTATTAACAATGATTTCATCAGCTATTGTTATAAGGTTAAGTTATCAACGCTTTCCCACTCACAGCCCCCACTAAATTCGATGACTAGTGTCGTGGGTGCCGGAAATATTCACATCACACACACGCTCACAACCAGAAGCAGTATCACAAATTTTCCTCGGGGAGAAAATTTGTATCCCCGTCGGAAAGCGAACCATTATATGATGCTTAGAATGTGCAGTTCAAACTATAAAAAATTAAAATATACCCAAAAAAATATATTAATAAGTATTTTGCTTCAATAATGCAAAGAAAATAATTGAAGAATTTAACTCTTCATCTCAGACACACTCTGGCAAAATTAAAATCGTACAAATATAATTTAGTCTGCAAATGAAAATACCTACGTTACAACCGCAACCCTAAAGTTTAGGGCAGTCGCCGGAAGTATGTCTTATTCACAAACATGTACGAACCAATTATGAAGCCTTAAATTTTATATTACCGTACATATCTGAGGAAGGTAATCTAAGTTTGTTAAGTACGTTTAGTTGAAGGCGGTTGTTTTATAGGTAGGGATTTGTGATTCTGCAAAATGACAACGAATGTGCTGTTAATTGGGTACTTTTTTATACTAAATATAAATACTATATAGGGGAATTCTAAAAAACTACCCTACTACTAGATTTTTTATCAAAACACGAAGATACAAACAAAAACGCAAACACAATTATCACACCATTACACTAATATGATTAAGGTGAAATTTTTTAAGTGTGTTTGTTACTTCTTCACGCTCAAACTGCTGCACCAATTTTGATGAAATTTGGTGTGGAGGTAGCTGCTCCTGGATAACACATAGGGAACATACTTTTTACGCCGGAATTTCTGCGAGTCCGGGACTTTTGTGGGGAAAATTGCGGGGCGCATACTCAAAATGACGCCACCTTCAAGGACTCCAAATTTATGCAAAACACGAAAATACAAACAAAATCGCTCTTAAAATCATCTTTCTAATATAATAAATCAGAAAGTATGTGTGTAAATGTATATAAGTGTGTAAGAATGTAAGTATGTTTGTTCCCTCTTCAGCTTTAAAGGCTGAACGGATTTCGATGAAATTTGGAATGTACATAGATCAAACCTAGGATACATAGGCTACTTTTAAACTTAATAATAGCGGGCAAAGCTGCGGGACACGGCTAGTGTTTAATAAAACTTATTTTGTAGCAATGAAAGTAATTAATTACATGAGCCTATTAATTAATACATATAATATATAACACTGGCTGAACCCAGTGACGTCGTCCACGTAATCTGATTAAAAATACATTGCCATTACAATTAAAAACTGACTGATTAAAAATACATGACCATTACATTGTTACAATGATCTTTTCATCAATATTCGCCCAGGTATTCTATATGTAGCCCGTCAAACAACATACCCACTGACAGACAGAGTAGGAAAAAGACAGGTTAGACTGACATTGAAAGAAGAAGACATTATTCTAAAAATTTGTTAGGTAATTGTAAAAATATCTAATAAACTGCTCGTTGGATTAATTGATTGAGCGTTTGCCTTCTAAGCAGGGGTCTCGGCATCAATTCCTGGAACATAAGTTTTCTCCCCAAGGAAAATTTGTGTTTCTGGTTCTGGTTGTGATTGTGTGTGTGATGTGAATGTTGCCGGCACCCACGACACAAGACATCAGACTTAGTGTGGAACTGTGTGTATGAAAGCGTTTATGTTTATGTTTATCTAATGCTTGTTTGCTTTTCTTATATACTAGTGGGCAGTTCTAGTGTCAGGATGTGGTTAAGCTATGTACAGTCAGACCAGTGCTTGGATGGGTGACCGTTTAGTATGATTTTCAACTAAGTGAATCTGGCAGTAGAATCATTAACTTTCATGAGTGCCTCTTTGGGGCCCATGTGAATGAGCGATTTGAATTTGAAAGTGTCTCCGGTGCTTTGGAGGACACGCTAATCTGTCAATCTAGGTTGAAGGTCGTAAGACTACATTTGAACTACTATTACTACTAACAGTCGTTTAGCTATTTCGGAAACAATCAGGCGGCCTGAAGATATGTAATTGAATTTATTAATTGTCCGCAGGGGAGAGGCGAGCGTGATGCGTCTACGCCTGTGATGTATTTAATATGCAGTGGAGCGGGCTCTACTTCGTTTGTTTAGCATTATGCTGTATACACACTGCATCTGGTAAGTGAATATCTTCGTATGACTCCGGGGTGTATAAGTTCAAATGTCAGAACGTCCAAGATGTTAAAATTTCCATGATATAATACCAAGATGCTAAAACGACAATATTTATATATTTAATTCTTTACTGCACCAAAAAACAAAAGGTGGACTTAATGCTAGGGGCATTTTCTATCAGTCAATCACACATGGTAGACAAGAAGAGGGGTGTAGGCGTGCATCAAAAAGGTATAGAGAGGGAGAGAGACAAAAGAAAGTAGGATGAGTTAAAATTATCAATAGAAAATTACATAATTACGTTCATGAATTACATATATACTTACAAATACACACAAATGATTATATACATATATATCGGTACTTATAATTTTATAAAAATACAAGCTGATGCCCGCGACTTCGTCGGTGCAGGATAAGTACTTCAAGTAGCTTATTTTCTTTTCTAATGTCTTATCTATCTTAATTCCAAAATTCATCAAAATTGGTTCTGCAGTTTAGTCGTGAAGGCGTAACAGACATAGTTGCCTTGAGAGACTTTGTTCTATATTGTGTAAGTAAGTATGTAAATTGAAACTAAGTATATATTTGATGATGATCTCACTAATAGGTATTATGCACTAGGTTGGTCATCGTCGTAACTATTAAAACATTTGTCTTAATGATTGACACTTAGGACATAGGGGCTAACGGGGAAAAGCAATACGCCCGAAAATAATCTTGTCTGTCCATGCGCCAAACCCCCTGTATACTAAATTCATAGTCATTACCATAGTGTCATGACAGTAAATGACTTTTAGTACATAAATAATTTATTACATTAACATATATTTGCAAAGCAAAATAAATTATAGTATAATTGTTGGCAGTTGGCATATTTACATGAATAGATAAATATAATTTTCTACTAACTTCACAAAAAAGAAGGAGGTTTTCAAGTCGACTGTATTTTTTATGTGTGTTGTCCTCATATCTTCTTCCCACGTTAACTGAACAAATTTTGAGATTTTTTTGTTGTTTGAAATATGTTGCTTTCCAATTGGTCCCATTGAAATTTGATCAAGATCTTGTAGTTCTTGAAATATCGTCAATGACGTTTATTTAGTACATCTAATCTGATCAAAGTTCCGAAGATAAAGCGGTGAAGTCGGTTTTTTAAGCTTTGCTTGCGTTTAATTATATTGTTTTGACTTAAAGATAATAATTAAAATTATATTAACTTAAACCAAAATACACAATCAGTGGTTTTATCGCCAACAACGATCTCTTCCAAACATTTATAAAGTTGCTGTTTTTTATTACTTTACGATAGGCATAAAAAATCCATAGAAAGAGCTTCTTGAAGCTCTATCTTATTATAATAAGCTACTTCCGGTTAATAAGTAATTGAGAAATTGGAAAGGTTTATACCTACCCAATATTCTCTATTCCGGAAGTTGCTCATTCAAAGTTATTTTGACTACTTAATCGTATTGCTCTTAATCCCTGATAAATGTTTGACTTAGACAGTTGGAGACAATTCTATTCACGTTCCGTATAAAATTATAATATTTCATAAAAAAGATGTGGGTAGAAGTTTCCCCATTTTCTAACTGACAGTCAAATTTCCGTTAATATTGACTAAATTGAATGTCAATTTACCGATTTCGGACGGAATATTAAAATTTCTTATTTCCAAATCAGAATCTGTCGTCATTTACCGTATTTTCTATATTATGAATAGCATTCTTCAAACGAGAAATCTCCAAGGAAGCTATTTGAATTCTTGAACCTCCATTTTGCTAAATGGCCTTCTGTTGCGTAACGACTTGATTAAGTCAGTTTGGTAGTTCAAACGAGCCAATAAGTTATTGTGATGGAGTAGATGAAGTTGAGTTTGTAATCACAGTGACGAAGCTTCAGAACAATATAATATAAGTCTCATCGAAGGAAAGGTCAGGCGTCAATTGAAGTACTTCTCGTTAAATCTTGACGACTTTGAGGGTAGTTAATAATCAAATTTTTGTCATTTAATATCGTTATATTTCTAAGCAGGTTTAAAGTTGTAAAAATAAATTTATTCAAAAGTTATTTATATTTACATAGTATCTTACATATATTATGTTAATTTATATTTTTTTAGTAAAAATTAAAGTTTTAAATAATTAAAAAGTTAGTAAATGCTTAAACTCGCGACTTTTATTCTCATATCCTATTCCAGATTCAAGTACTTCGCGTCAAATCTTGACGGCTTTGTGGGTAGTTCATTATCATTTATTTTCTATTTAATATCGTTATTTCAGTTTTGTTTCTATAGCATTTGCCATGCTAGACCGATTTAAAGTTGTTATAATAAATTTATTTAAAGTTATTTATATATATATATATTGTTTCTTACGTATATTATGTTTAATATCCGCATGACCGAGCTTTGCTCGGTTTTTTGTTTTTGGTAGAATGTGTTTGAATTTGTAACCTCGGAAAGCTCCATCTAGTGTCGAGTAGAAACAGTTTTTTACATCGGTCATGGCATAATAGATGGCGCTGATAGTTTCTTAAACCCGGTTTTTTCAAATGCAGTTTGGGAACTTAGCATTTCTCGGACCTGGAACGTTGATAAATCGATTCCTTGGGCCGAGAGACCCCTAATCTGTAACTTTTATGAAAATCGTTTCCGAGATCCAGATTACACATATATATATATATATATATATACAAGAATTGCACGTTTAAAGGTATTAGATTAGATTTTCATTTTAGTTAATGTAGTCTCTCGAAATTAAAAGATTTAAATAATAATAAATGTTAGTAAAGGCTTGAACTCGCGACCTTTAGTTGTCATACCCTATTCCTGTAACCATCTGAACTAAATGTGAGCTGTTACTATCCAAGCACAGAAATTTACTTTTTTATAATGTAAATATGTTAAAACGGAAATTGAGTAAACAAATATAAAAAATATGTAATTCCATCGGTTAGTGAGTAATTCTAAAGCGACATAGACACCATTTGACAAGATATCTTACGACTATTAGTTCTGTCGCATTAAAAATCGCCAAATTCGGTATTGTTTTAAATTTCTATAGGTTTAAGTCAATATTCCACTGTCATGCAATTCCTAATAAGGCACCCAATTAATGCAAATTGCAGATTAATGTAGTAATTTAGACAGATTTACAAACCTCATTCGTAGCGTAACAAAATTAGTACTTAACGTAAACCTTATAAAACTCAAATTTTGTTATCACAAATAAAAACATCTTCTTTCTGTAAATAAACAATTAATTTTTTTATAACTGTGAATCCAAGAAGCAATTGACGCAAGTTACCATAACATTTACATTTACTATAATTAACCCAAAGTTTTTTAAAGTAAGTAGCCATCGATCTATAGTGATTGTCAGGTACTAAGGGCTAGGTTTGCTTCAGCTTTATTGATCGTTGTCTCTGTCATTTATTAACGAATAAAAGAGATAGCGCTCTACCGACATGAAGGTGATCCACTAGCTTCAACAAACAAAACTTTGCTGATAAAGCGTAAAGTCATTCAAATTCATTAGAGATAAGAGTGACATGTAATTATTCAAACGAGTTTTTATACAAACCGTAACAAAAGTGCCCGCCTGTAGGTTAGCAAACTACCCTCATAATAATATTCATGTGTAGTTTAACCAGCAATTTTCAAAAACCAAGTCACGCGTAGATTTGCAATGTTAATCTCTCCCTGATACGTAAGATGTTACGTCTCAGATATTTGGTAATAACTTTGTTTAAAAAAATGTTAGTTACTCTTTTGGCATACCGTGCGACAAATCATTGAGGAACGACTTCTGCTGGTGCCATTTGATCTAAAATGTCAAGCAACAAGATAGCAACGAACAATGGTATCAATTCGAACAAAGTATCAACAATTCTTCATCAAAATCTGATAATCTGCTATTTCTACACAGAACAATTAAGCTTCCCGGAAGACTACAGTTCAAATGGCGTACGCCGTCGTCGTGACGAGAAGGACAGCCTGGCGTTATCCAGAGAAATATTCAAGAACATCACGAAACAGCTCAGAGAAAATATTAAGCGAGAGGGCGTGACTGACAGGAGCGATCATTTGTTACAGAGTGAGTATCGATCTTCTGGAAGCTATCTGTGTTAAGTTCGCAATACATTGGGGATTTGACACGTTATAATACTTCATATTGTAGATTGTAATAATTTACTAGCTCGCTTGCAGATTTGTCTGCGTTACTTAGTGAATGTAGACCTTTGTTCTACTCCAGGGTGGTATTGATGCTGTCAGCTTAGTCATAAAAGGCACCTCTTTTAGATTTTTTTAACAAATACATTAACATTCTCAGCTTTTGTTAAAAAACTTGAATCGTGGGTGCTGGAAACGTTTACATATCACGCACACAAGGTCAGAAGCAAAATGTCCCTTGGGATGGCAAATTTTGGTACTACCGGGAATCAAACCCAAGACCCAAGGCAAAGTAGGCAGAGACTTGCCTTATCTTGGATTCTCTCGCGGATGAGGCGATTACAATTTTATATATCACGGCTTGAGTGGTGCTAGGGCATTTTCTCACGCTCGTCTGAATACCTACTCTGTCAAACGCTGTTTCATCATAATTATATAAATCCAACAAGTGACTCGCGTATCAAGGGTTCCGCACAAAGTTGTATGAAGATAAATCTACTCGTAGTTTGTCCATTGCAGCAAGCGATCCTCGAGTCCTCGCCGCATATTGCCCGATTTTTCTGATAACTTTTTACCCGAATGGCAATGGCGTTTCTTGTATGTATGTAGGTAAATTTATTTATTACCACGTATCTGCCAAATGGCAAGATAGATTTCGACAGTTAAGGTATCGTTGTATTCGTCTTAAAAACACGTGACCTCTGATAAGTGTTTAAAAAAAAATGTTGAATTTTGGCGTGAAATATGACGTTAATAAAAAAAAAATCCCAAACTTATAGAGTAGGATATCAACATAGAGATTAAAGGGGGATTACATAACAAGTAGGTTCACATTTTAAAATATATGTTCCATTCAGAATTCATTATTAATGTTATAACTTGAACATTTTAGTATAAAATTTCAGAAGAGATCATCAGCGAAGAAATAAATTTAAACTTGTACTGGCAGCGCAAAGTTCAGTGACATTGAGCATGTTCACATACATAATTTATTCCCTTTTTTCACACCCTCAAATATTATGAGTGTATTCTCCGCCTTAGATATTCATGAGTGATACATGACGAGGGAAAGTAAAAGCATTTTCGGTGAAACGTTGTCTTAGCAAAATGTAAATTCGGTTGATCGATGCGTTTTATAAACGTTCCAATTTTTGTCGTACGGGAAAGTAGTTTTCCTGATTCAGCACCAAACGAAAGTTTAGATTGGTGAATACTTTTTTTTTATTGCCCGTTAGCTAAGTTGGGTGTTTGCCTTTCAATTAGGGGTATCGGGTTCGATTCCTAGCGGGAACACGAATTTTCTCCCCAAGGATAATTAGTGTTCCTGGTTCTGGGTGTGTTCGTGTGTGTGATGTGAATGTTTCCGGCACCAACGACACAAGTCATCAAACTTAGTGTGGAGCTGTGAGTGTGAAATCGTTTACTCTTATGTTTTAATTTTTATTCTCTTTTCAGCATCGGGAGTAGAATAGCTTTTAGGGTGGAGAGTTTATTTAAAAATACTAGTAGTTATTTGGAGATGTGTGGGTCGAATTGAAACGAATCAGGCAAGGATTCAAAATGGACGGATATTATATTAAAACTTTTAGTAATAATGTTTTACCATAATATAGGAAGGTTAAATGTCTAACTACTATAACAGATGAAAAAAGAGAGCTGGTAGTCATCTTGACTGGCCGGAACTCGATCACGCGATCTAGTCGCCTTCTTTAATTTTTATATATTTTTTTGGTTGTTAACATGACCACTAGAGGAAATTAGTAACAGAAAAACTTAACAGATAGCGCTTATTCCAATCAATGAATATCGATAAAATCGATTTAGAATCAGATATTTTTCATACCTAAATCCAACCAATGTACTCGTATAGATAATATGTCACCGTACGAAACATAATTCTATAGTTGCCAGATTTAAAATATAATTCTGTGTTGCTATATTTTTCACAATTAAGTTGAGTGGCCTTTCATATCAGTTAAAAACCTTTCTGTGTTTATGGACATTTATTTAATCATTTTGCAGGAGCCTTCAGCATGATTGAGGAACGCCATAACTTTTTAGGGCCAATGTAACACAATGAGTTTTTAATGAACAATATTTGTGAATACTATATAATATATAAACAGAATATCAGTACGTTTAGATCAGAATTAAACTAAATTTGTTTTATTACATTACAAGTACAAATGAGTTTGCTAAATTTGTTTCTGTAGTTTTAAGTTTTGACAGTATGCCATAACAAAGGTCAAGGTCAGGCGCCACAGAGGCAATCGTAGGGTTAGCAAAAAAATATTTTTTTATTTTTGTACTTAACAAATATATCCGATTGCCGCACATGTAACTGTAGTGTTGTCAAAAGTATTTAAAAAATATATATATACAAGTACAATATATATTTAGTTTAAATTATAATAAATCAAAACATTTATTTGCTAAAACATGGTTTAAAGCATAGATTGGGCCATTGCGCAAACATTGACAAAGAAAAAACATATTGTAGCCTATTAAATGTAATTGGGTACAATATTATTATGTTTTTTCTTTGTCAGCATGCAAATAATTTAGTTATTGGCTAAATTAGGTTTATAAATTAAGTTAAAATTGAAAGTAAATGAATACCCATAAAAACAAATATAAATTCATACCAATTTAACAATATAGTACGGTATAAATTCAACATCGTTATCTATGTAAATTTTATTTATAAAATATGTTATTATGTAATTAAAAGTATTTTGGTCAAATTCATTCATGTGATGTTTGATTATTACAAAATTTTGATAATATTTAAATTATAATAATATGGCAGTGTTTGCTATCTCTGTGTCTCTTTCTCTCTCTGATCGATCCTTTGTGACAAAAGATGTCTAGTCTAGTCGTTCGATAGGCCCCACGATTTGTTTTTGTCTTGCTATTCATGTTGAAGTTTCAAATTTGGACGTCGTGCTTAACTTCAACTGGTCTGACGGTGGAGCTCTACCGCAGGTCGCTCCGCTCTACATTGTATGCCCAAAATAATTGAATACGCAGTTGGTAGATAGTACAAACAGAAATTAGCTCAGAATCCGATGATGGTAGACACATTTGTGTGAAAAGCTGTACATGGAGTTCGGAGAAAGCACCTCCTATTCCACAATTCAAATGCATCTATTCTCTTCCACTCATTTCCTTTGTTCGTTTATATTACTTCTCTTTATACAAATATCGGAAAGGCAAGCTCTTACTAGGCGAGTTTTTGTACTCAATCTTGTATTGTGCTGCGGGTGCTTGATCTAAAATGAGTTGACCCTCATCAGTGTGTCTCATACATAACATAAAACATAAACATAAACGCTTTCATACTCAGAGCCCCACATTGTTATTATTATTTCAGACATTGTATTTTAAGTCCTTTTTTAATATAAAATATATTCTTTACTTAATGTATTATTAATATATATACCTTATCTATTGCATGCAATTTCACATGCCACATGGCAAAATAGAAGGACAAATTTTCAATGAAGAACAATATGTATACTCTATTTTGTGTGATTTCACACAAAATAGAGTATACATATTGTGAAATGAGTATATTTATACTCATTTCACATTTAGTTGGATAACTTGGCTCGTGACTGTCGGAAACATTCACATTACACGTATACAATCACAACCAGAACCAGAAACTCTTTTTTTTCTTGGGGAGAATACTTGTTACATGCCTAGTTAGTCTGTTTTAGTTAAAAAACATAATATATTCTCTACCGACTTCACAAAAAAGAGGAGGTACTCAAGTCGACTGTATTTTTTTATTCATTTCTGTTACCTCAAAACTTCGTCCCACGATATTGCTTTCCCATTGGTCCCATTTAAATTTGATCAAGATCTGATCAGTAGTTCTTGAAATATCGTCAATAATGCGTGCTAAGTACATCTAATCTGATCAAAGTTCCGAAGATAAAGCGGTGAAGTCGGTTTTTTTAAAGCTTTTCTTGCGTTTAATTATCTAGCTTTATAGACAGAACCTATACTAAAGCAAATAAAGTGCAATAAATTAAGACAGAATGAAAAACAATTGGTTACAAATATTTTTTTTCTATTCTTCCTCCTAAATACAGTTTTTGTTGTATGCAAATTGCTTAAAATTATATTAAAACGTGATCACAAAAAGAGAGCCAACGAAATGTACATTGTATTTCAATGATTCTTACCCTCTTGTGATCCTCATTGAAAATGTTTAAGATTAAACAAATTTGCAAGTCCTCGGAATAACGATAACAATTATATAGGGCGCTAAATATAACGACTTTCGCCACTTGACTTTTATTGTAAGAGTCTAAATGGAACAATGATCTCTATTATTATACGCAGTGTTCTGAAAATTTCAAATTGTTTCAAGGAAAGGTAAGATAACAATTTTAAATTTGTTGGTGTTGAAAAGGTCTACAATGCAAATAGATATTAAATACCGGCGTTGAATGTAGTAAAGTTTTAACGCGTGTTTGTTTATTATTGTATACATTTTTAACACTTGATCGAGCGAAGCGAGATCTTTAAATTGACTTGGATGGTTCAGCACTTTGTCCCTCTGTTTGTCCTCTCCTTTGTCTGTCAGAGATATTTGGCGTCTAAACTATACAAGCGAGTAACTTCAAATTCGAAAATATATATAGAAAAGGCAGATAAAAAGATATTTAGGAGCCTCCTGGTACGTAAGTGTGGATCCAATTGTTTTTCTACCCATGTCCGATGGGACATGGGTATAAAAACAATTGAATAGAAAAAAAAGAGCTTTGCAAGCAAAGTTTTGGCTTTTGGCCATAGTTTTACATATCTTCTGAATTAGAAGTTATTCGCTTGTATGGTTTAAACCCTACATGCCGCTGACAGACGGATGGACGGATGAAGTGCTGAACCACCTAAGTCAATTATATACTATTTATAAAAAAAACATAAACGCTTTCACACTCACAGCTCCACACTAAGTTCAATGACTTGTGTCGTGGGTGCCGGAAACATTCACATCACACACAATCACAATCAGAACCAGAAACACAAATTTTCCTTGGGGAGAAAACTTGTGTTCCCGTCGGGAATCGGACCCGATACCCCTGCTTAGAAGGCGAACGCTCACCCAACTTAGCCAACGGGCAGTTCAGTTTTGTTTATCATAATACCCACCCATATTATGGGTGAGTACGAAAACTGTTTGAGTGCATATACACACTTTTTTGCATTACCATAGCTCTTTCGAAACTTAAATTGAGTTTTATACTGACTTTACAAAAAAGGAGGAGGTAATCAAGTCGACTGTATATTTTTATATGCGTTACCCCATATCTTCTTTCCACGTAAACCGGATTCAATTTTTATTTTATTTGAAAAATGTTGCTTTTCAATTGGTCCCATTTAAATTTGATCAAGATCTGATCAGTAGTTCTTGAAATATCGTCAATAATGCGTGTTTAGGACATCTAATCTGATCAAAGTTCCGAAGATAAAGCGGTGAAGTTCGTTTTTTTAAGCTTTGCTTGCGTTTAATTAATCAACTTTAGAGGGAGTATAATACAATTTTAAAGATCTTACCATAGATTTACTTCCTAATGAAGATAAGATGTAAAAACTCGGCGACCAGTTTTTCAATACTTAATCACTATAGTGGGAGTTTGTGAAAGTGAAAAAATACATACGGTGCTAAAATCATAACCCTCCCTTTGGCTTAGCCGTTGTCGGCTAAAATGGAATTCTCTGATAAAAATTGTTGTTTGATGTATTTTTTCATAAATTACCTCTACCTTTACTAGTATCGTTCTCCCATAAGACCTTTTACTAGGAGGGGTATTAATTAATACAGCTCAATGTGACTATTTTTTTTATGGACACGCAGTAGTATTATTTAAATTTCATACTATAATAATGGTTAATATCTTTATGAAGTTTAGAAATTCACATGGAATATGATGTCACGGGACAAACACGTGACGCAGTAATTCGATAATCACGTCGAGTCACAATCGTTTTCCATCCAAATTTACAAATATGATATGAGGAATGGTTTTAACGTTGACTGTCAGACTAACAGATGATTTTGATTTCAGGTAAAGTAGAAGAATCTCGTCAGTATGTCCCCTATCAAAGTTACCACGATCATCACCATGAGCATCATTGGGGTCCATATTTTGAAGAGGAAAAGTATACGCAAGTGACAGCACATGTAGGGTCTGAGGCCCTACTGAATTGCAGAGTCATCATGCTCAAGGATAAAACGGTATTTTCCAAATTTAATTCTGATGTATTTTTATGTTCACTGAAATTATAACTATATAAAGTTTGACTCATCAGCTGATCGATGCAAGGCTCTACAACCTAGAACATAGTCGCAAATGCATGATCTAATTCCCCCATCCACTTTCTACCATAAGACAACCAGACTTACAGTCGTGCGACATCGATTAATGGTAGATATTGCAACAGTGCGAACGAAGCGTATTGCTTCCACATTTAGTATGCACACTGCACTGGATCTCCTTGCCCGAGTCTGTGTTGCTTGATAAATACAATTTGAGGTTCTTTAAATCAAAAGTAAGCAGGTATCTTCTAGGCAAACGTGCTCCACCGTCGACCACATCTATACTATCTAGTAGTCAAACGTATGCCTGTCGCAAAATAAAATAGAAGTTCTGGTAAGTTTGATCCTACTGAAAAAATCTTTCGTAGAGATAGTTAGTTCAAAAATTAAAAACTTACCGTTACTATCATATTAACATAACAAATTATAAATAAATACGAAAGCTTAGATGTTTATTGGATACTTAGTAGTTAGTTCATAATGTCAAAATGAATTTTAATAAAATCAGGAACAGCAATAATTCAACATTAAAAAAAATATAGATTAATTTTATTTTATCTTAATTAACACTGACAAAGCAACGTGGCACGACCTGACTTACAAAAAGCAAATGACTTGGAACAAAATGACTTCCAGTTTTCATTAAATCACAGAAACCTTTTCAGACTTTATAAGACCAATTACTGGACTGTTTTGGAGATGAAATTTCGCTACAACTCAGCAGACTTGCTAATGCTTTTGCCGTTACTACCATTAGCCCCGACGTGGCAGAAAAGTGGCTATAAGTGCATGAATTTATCTAGTTACACTGCATAGCACCAGTTACATTTAGTTTTGACTAGATCATTATAACTTTTTTATTATTTAATCTTTAAAAGAACTTATTATAGGCAAGCCTTCAACTTACTAAAAAGCTGACCCTCCCTAGCTACTTCCAGGTCATAGAATAATAAACTATTTATAACAGCCGTGCCCCGTGCCGCCACCTGCGTTAATTATGCTAAGAAGTAGCCTTTGTGTTATTCCGGCACTTAAACTATCTACATTCTAAATTTAATTTAATTCGGGTTATTCATTTCTGAGATACGTGGTAACAAACATTCACACGCACACACACACACACACACAATCTTTCGCATTTATAATGTTATAGTTAGTAGGATATTCCTAGTGGAACAAATATAAACTTTCATAAATGATTTTCTAGGCAGAACTTAAGAAGTAAACATTAGAATAGAGGATAATCACTTGAACTATTATTTAATAATATTGTTATTGTATCGATCGACAATTATTATTATTTCTATCTTTATTTATTATTTTTTCTTAAGCTACGTTGTTATATATTATTTTAAAAAAAATAATAAACAATACAATAGGTATTACAAAATAAAGAAAACTGTAAAAAAAAAAACTTTAGGTACCTAGTATTCCACCAGCAGCGAGATTATTATTATAACGACGCATAAGTCACGCTAATTTTCGTTTTAATTTTAATTAATTAAATCTTTCCTTTTGCAAAAAAAAATTCACTTGAATTGTTGAAGATATTGCTTGCCACAATATGTTTATTTTCAATATCTAGCACAAATGGAATGTCGGTGAATTCTGCGAGATCTTTTCTACAAAATGCTCTAAACCGAATAGTTTCGTACAAAGTACTGTTCCCGTGCAATCATCAATAAATGTCCATCGGTGCACTTTGCCCGAGAAAATTGAAAGCGCGGAGTAATTTAGCACAATAGTAATCGGATATAGAAATCTATCGCTCTTCCTTTGCTCTTTCTTTATTGGTCCGTTCTACAAGATTCGTTAGATATAAACTAGTGAAGTGAAATTAAATTGAAATGCGTACAAAACGTGACTTCATACATTTGTTTATTTGAATAAACTTATTATAGATTGAATAGTTGATGATATTTTTTGCAATACAACTGTTGTGTGTACATACACAACATTTTTACTCAACGAATAAGGACGGCAAAAAAAAGGGTACACATAAAAATATTTATGGCAAGCCTGAGTGCAATAACTTGAAATGATTACAGGATGTAACGTTTTTCTTATTAGCAAAGGAATAAATGCTGGTTTTTTATTTTTATAACTTAATGGCAAAATTATGGTGAACTCCGATTAGCGATTCTTTATATTCTACTCATTCATAAAGATTAGTTAAATTCAAGTATTTTTGTAGCACATTGCAAAATGTTTTTATTTACCGACATCCCAAAAAAGGAGGACGTACTCAAGTCGACTGTATTATTATTATTATTTTTTTATGTGTGTTTTCACATAGGTAACTTCTCTCCACATGAGCCGATTTAAATTTTTTTTTTAGTTTGAACGACGTTGCTTTCTAAGTCCCACTTAAATTTAATCAAGATCTGATCAGTAGTTCTTGAAATATTGTCAATAATGCCTATTTCGTGGACTACTTTGACGATGTTCTCTTTTAACCGACTTCAAAAGTTACCTTTAAAACTTCTTTCTTTGTGAGCCGATTTTGATGATTTTTTTTTATTTGAAAGCTGGTGCTTGTCATGTGGTCCCATTGGATCAAAATATGATCACTAGTTTTTCAGTTATAGTCAATAATGTGTGTTTAATACATTAAATCTGATCAAGGCTCCGAAGACAAAGCGGTGACGTCGGTTTTTTAAGCTTTGCTTGCGTTTCATTATTTCGTTTATCATGTTGAAAAGTAGCCTATAGTATAATCTATGTACATTTCAAATGGCATTCAAATCAGTTCAGCTGTTATAGCGTGAAGTGAAAACAAACATACTTACACAAAATTTTTCGGATTTTTTATATTGTATAATAATAAGTATTTGGATTACCGAGATTTGCTCGTTGAAATCGATTGATCGCCCCAATATCCCC
Source organism: Lomographa bimaculata (assembly GCA_948107665.1). Lineage (NCBI taxonomy): Eukaryota > Metazoa > Arthropoda > Insecta > Lepidoptera > Geometridae > Lomographa > Lomographa bimaculata. The sequence goes on from OX403599.1 coordinate 13,344,959, forward strand.
TGCATACTAAATTTCATGGTCGTTGGAGCCGTTTCCGAGATTCAGATTATATATATACAAGAATTGCTAGTTTAAAGGTATTAGATATCATACTTGACAAATCAATATAACTTCATAAATGTATATCCACTATAATACAAACAAATAAACGTTATATATTAATGTTTACCGAACATTTGGTAACATAAACCACATCGAAAATTAAGAAGAATTCAACTGAATGTAGCAACACTTGGTTTAACTATGGCATGCAGCCCAAACATGTGAAACTTGCAGAGGGTAGTTCACCTATTTCAAAGTTTGTCTTTAACTGTACCCAAGTTGTAGTATGTTGGTAAACTGAATAACTTGGGAGGGATTGTAACGGTTTCTTGAAACCGCCTTTGCTATTCCACAGTGAAGTTATCAGCTTTGCGAGTGTCAATTCCTTCTGTTATATGTTTAGAATATTTTATTTAAATAATAATTATTAATTTTAGAGTAAAAATTATAGCTTTGAGAATTCAGTTTTGTTTAAATTTTTTATATCGCTTTGTGTACTGTTAATATCTCCTAGAGTCGCGTATAAAGATAATTGTGTAATCTTTCCATGGTTTTACTGTATTTCGGCATTTTTGCCTATAGTTAGGGGTCTATAAATATACATATATATATATAGTGCACTGTACAGTACCTGCATATAAACTATATTATATTATTTGAAAATAAAATCTATCATATTATAAATCAAGCTATTTTTTCGTAATCTTTTAAACGAAAGATAATTTATGTATTTTTATAGAAGTATGGGACAGACTTCAAAAATCGAAATCAGATACGCGTTACTTTACGTAACCGTCATAGCGTCATGTTTGCTTCGCTAAAAGCGACCTTACGACTGCAGCAACAAACGTGCTTTCATTGTTTTGGAAAAGAGCTTTACGGGCAAATATATCGCCCTAGAAGTAGACCGTCCGTCCTTGTCCGTCTATTGTACAATAATTGAACAAATTAAGAAATTATCTTATCATCCAGGTAATGTGGCTGAGAAACACGACGGACTCAGCTCAGCTCCTCACCGTGGGTCCAGGGACTTACGCCGGCGACAATCGAATAGCTGTAAAGTTCCAGTACCCTAACAATTGGAGACTAAGCATGAACCCAGTGAAGAGGTCCGATGGTGGAAACTATATGTGCCAAATATCCACTCACCCACCCAGAACTGTTTTTACAAATCTTACTGTTCTACGTAAGTATTTATTTTGTGTGTGCTATTTGTAATTATACTAGTCGTTTGCGCCGAACTGAGATCTTACGCCTACATTTTGCCTGATAGAGAAAAACTTTTTTTTTTAATGTACGATAGGCAAGCGTTTGAACACAATCTCACCTGATGGAAAGTGACGATGCGGCCGAAGATGTAGCATGTAACTTTTGAAGTTACTTGCTTATAACTTTTTTATATAATAATTGTTTGATTTATGTATTTTTTGTTCAAGAACAGGATATAAAGTATATTATACGTAAGTTTCAGCGTTCAGTGTAGGCCATTTTTGAGATAGACCCCGGGACAAAATAGATCTAAAAATAGTGACTTTGGTGGCCTACCAAATCGTTATTTTTCAACATAGATTTTTTTAAGCCGGTGTCGTACTTTACATGCCATTTTCATCGATACCTCACAAGAGTAAATAAAAAATAAAGAACATTTTGCTCCCTACTTAGGTACATATATATTTTCATTTATATATATTTTAAATTTCATTTCTGGCTTTGGGCCGTAGTTTTACAATTATTCTATGAGAATTTTAAGTCATTCGCTTATATGGTGTAGACCCCTCTAAATGCCTCTGACAGAAGAGCGGACGGACGGACGTACAAAGCGATGAACGTCAACTTAGAGATCACGCTTCGCTCGATCAATTAAAATATAATGGCTTATTCAGCTTAGCTGTGCTAAACAATTAGTTTATCGTAATGAGACACGGCAGATGTACCTACGTGATAATTAAAAGGCAACATGCTGGTCCTAGATTTTCTGGTTCTCAAATCTATTTTTGAATAGGTTCAAAAGAACTTAGCTTATGTTGAAATCAAAAAGGTTGATTCTTTACAAAATATAAGTATGACTATATATTTTTTAAATAACTTAGTATAAATACAAGTGTACTCTGAAAAGTAAATATCATTAAAATCATGACATAACATTACTCTTCTGTTTATGAATGAATGTTTTTTTAATCTACGTTAAAATAAAACAAATAAAAATACGCACACTGCAATAATGGTTCCTCAAAATCACTTAAAATGTTTGAAAGTGCCAGATTCCATTAAATGTCTAAAATTTTTACCACCTATCACTACATCATCACCTCGAAACAGGTAAGATAACGGCCAAACGATAGACTATCTAAAGTAGAATAACAATAAACTCTAAGAAAGAGGTATTGAACCTATAAAGCTTTGAATTTCTTGCTGTTTCACCGGGTAACGTAAAGTAGAGCAGCAACTACGATCTTTTAAAATTGGTATCGCTTTATTGCTCGTAGACGTCAGCTCGAGCTGCTTTGATCCAGGATAATTTAGAACGAAAAGTGTCAATACAATCCTTAGAAACGTATAGCGGTAATTGTACCGAAGAAATGTGCTACGAAATAAGCATTGTGCTACGGTCGTAGATCATTAGTATGATATACACAAATAGTGGTCCTTTTTTATTGACTGTCTTTGCAACATAATTAATAATATAAAGAAAACGTAACTGATATTTCCTACGCAGTAATGTAGACTATTATCACAGTGGTCTACGCTCGTAGCAGTAAGCGTAGCATGGTTACGAGCGTAGGCATTCCGATTACAGCGTAGGCGGCGTAGCTAATGTCACATGACTATTTCTAGCTTGTGCATTTTTGTGAAGTGAATTTTTAAGCCAGCTGCAAATTACAAATAATGTAAAGATAATTAGAATTGGCTAAGGTCTTAATTCTTACGATACGCCACTAATCATAACAAATAGCGATGTATTGCACAGTAAATATTCCTCAGGGGACAAGAGTGCGACTATGAACAAGTGAAGGTTACGTTTCAGTTATGTTCCTTTCTCTACATACGTACTGTAATAAAAATATGTATAGTACAAATAAGTAGCATATAGTAAAATATAATTATTTTTTTTGATCTTTTGATATTAAAATTTAGAAATAATACTTTAATTGCTTAAGTCTACTATAATATAATAAGTATGCCTTTTATTCGTGGTTCAATATAAAACAACCGTCCCACAAATTTTAAACACCCAATTCCATTAGGCAAAACAATTAAAATTAATACATTAAGCTCAAAGGAAATATATGGGACATAATTTACGCCCCTCTATGTCTGTCATTATTTAAAATTAGACGGTTTTAATTAAGTAAATGGATACGAGCTACGCGTTTTCAATCCTGCATACATTTACAAAGAAACCTTCGAACGTTAAGCGAGTTTTAAGTTTCACGAAGCTATTACTCGGAATCGTTTTAGCACGTACGGTTCATGTGATTACTTATATGAAATACTTAGCCTTGTTGAACGTAATAACTTTGTTTCAACCTACTTAATTTTTGCGTTGAGACTATAATATCATTGACAAAATAAAACTTAAAAGAAACAGATCGATTTGAAAGTTAAAAGTAGATGCTCGAGTAGATTTTTTTTATATAAACAAAAAAACTTGAAACTGTTATGTTTGTGCTTTTTTTCGTTCCTGTAACACTATATAAGTTCCTGTAACATTATATATCGCCTTAATAAGGAGTAGATTGGATTACGGGTCGTTTTTGTTTGATAGCAGTGCAAAGGTTCATACTTATAAATTGGACAAATTGCAAAATCAAGCTTTAAGAATAATAGGAGGATTCATACGAACTACTCCTATACACGCTATGGAAAGCGAGCTCTGTGTACCTCCACTGCACATAAGGAGGCGATTTTTAGCGTATAAATATTGTTTAAAGATGCGTTCGTGGACTAATAATGAGACTGTATGTGTAATATCGAAATTGTATGATCTTATAGGCAACAATTATTGGAACAGTAAAATAAAGCCATTGCTTATTAGATGTTTTGAGGAGGTTAAAATGGAGGACATGTACTCATCTTCTCCGCTTGACATGTTTAATTTGGATACTTGGGTTTCCAATATTAATAGCGATGAGGCAATTTGTATAACTATGGATAATATAGCTTCTCCCAAAAGAGCATTGGAGACTAACTCGTTAAGGTTAGAAGTAATTCAAGAGCTTAACGGAAGGTATTTGGGTTGGCATGTCATTTATACAGATGGCTCAAAGAGTGAAGCTGGAAGGGGGGCTGCTTTTTATGATCCTATGTTTAAGTATAACAGTAGTCACTTTAAAATTTTAGGAAATATTTCTATTATGTCAGTGGAGCTCATTGCAATTTCTAAGGCGCTCTCATATATTAATACCCTAGAGGGAACGAAATTTGTTATTTGCAGTGATAGTAAAAGCGCACTTCACCACCTAATTCGATGCACTTCCGGTAAGAAAGGAGTGTCTATAGCCTATGCAATTTTAGCGCAATTGTATAGATTAGGCATTAGTGGAAAAACAATAAAATTCCAATGGGTTCCGTCACATATTGGGTTAAGAGGCAACGAGGAGGCTGACGCACTCGCGAAATTGGGTGTTTTAGATGGGGCAGAATTAAATATTTTACCTAACTATTCGGAACTTTTGCCAAAATATAGAAACGTGTGTTGTAATTTATGGAAAGAATACTTTAATCAAAGATCGCTAGAAAAGGGAATTTGGTATAAATCAATTCAGTGTGAGCCTCCTCATGTGCCGTGGTTAAGTAGTTTTAAGTTTTCGCGCAAAATGTTGGTTACAGCGCATAGGCTAAGAACAGGTCATATGCCTCTCCGGAAGTTCGCATTTATGATGCGAAAAGTTGCCTCTCCCAATTGTGTACAATGTGGGGTTGTGGATGATGTTCACCATTTATTGGTTGAATGTACACGTCTCCAGAGTGCAAGGCAGTACCTTGAGCAGACCTACAACATAAACAGTTATGATGTCGGCAGGTTCCACCAAATTTTGTCGGATCCATCGTCGCAGGCGGCTCAGGAGCTGTTTTGTTTTGTGGGTCAGCTTAAGTTAATTTAATTTAGTTACCTTTTAGTTAGTTACGTTTTTCCAAGAACTTTATTTGCCCTAATGTAAGAACATACAATAGGACCGTCGTATTGTCAAAATAAAGGTCCTTAAAATAAAATTGAATAAAAAAAAAAAAAAAAAAAAAAAAAACACTATATAAGCACAAACTAAAATGTTTATAACTGAAAATCTACATAAGTGTTACAAAAAAACGACTACTTAAACACATATAAAAAAAAAATATCACAAGTATATAAAAAATACTGAACTGATTGAAAAACGGGTTAAAGATATTTAATCAATACATCATTAATTAATGTATTCTTTATGTTAAATAAAAATGTTTACCGAATTTATATCTAAGTTATAGAGTGACTCAAGTAGGTTTGTTGAGAACCTGAATTACAGGCCACCAGGGCTCCTGCTAGCATAATAACAATTTGACAACTATTATTACTAAATATTAATACTATTAAGTATTACTAATTCTTATTAGATAATATAATACGAATTTATTAATATGTGATATTGTTATGCGTTCAAATATTAATGAGAGAGACAGAGAGTGAGTGTGCGTATGACAATAAGACGGTCGCTTGTCTTGTAAAAAAAATAAACGTTATTGTATTCTTTTCTAATAAACCTTATATTTCAGCTCCAGTACTCACAATAAATGGTGACGAAACTCACGACATGAAAGACAGATTTTACAAAGCCGGCAGTGCCATCAAGCTTTCATGTATCATATCCGATGAATTCGTCTCTTCCCTGACCATAAAACCAGCTTTAACAACACCAGCTCCAACAACAACACAACCGCTAACAACAACCACAGAGTTGACAACAAAAATGAGCACTGTATTCAATAGAATAGATATTATGATGAACAAAAGTTGGAGCGTCGAAACGACGACTCTGACTTCGACAGTTAGTATAAGCACGTCAACGAAAGCTACAGAGTTGACGACGACGACTGAAATGCCCACAACTAAACCCACTGCTCCTCCAATAGTAAATAATGTATATGGGATAGTATGGAAGAAGCAAGGAAAGGATTATTTTGATAACGTCACGTTTCAAAATATGAGGTGAGGCTTTTTATCGTGGTTAATTTTGGAATTTAGGTATACATTGCAATAAGCAGGGTGTTTCACAGTTTGTATAAGGGACTAGCGCATGGCCAGGGCGCTGTGAAGATAAAATGCATGGCGCCTTACGAACAAAATACTTGGCGTCGCGAACGCGCACCCGAGCGGCGGGCTAGGCTCTAGTATAGTGGTAGTACCAGCGACCTAGGCGCATGTACAGGGCGCGGGCTAGGTGTCTGGTACTTTGTATAGCAAATCCCTTAGAAGTGATGTATAAAATAATAATTTACACTTCGCTGTCAGCTTGCTTGTCGCAATTTTCAAGTGTATAATTCCTTTCTTATAATCCTACTACTCATGACATATATTTTTATTTCGATTGTTACACAATAAATTAGTACCTACTTTTAGTAACATCAATAATGAGACGAAGGCGCGCGCCTGAGGCGTGCGCCTCCCTCTCCTCCCCCCGCGCAGCCATTTGGTATACTGCCGTCATAATGAAAAAAGACGTAAGTGCATTTTTGTCAAAATTGAGGAAAAATAAACGCATTTACTATTATTTTTTTATTTTCGAAATTTTCAAACGCATTCTACTACATATTTTAACATAGACGTATCTGCTACAAGTCATAACATACACTAAAATAATATCAAAGACACTTCTGATGTATACGACACAATTTTGACAAAGATTTACTTACGTCTTTTTTCCTTATGCCGGCAGTATAGGGCGCGCACCTCGGGCGCTTTGTAATGTATATCATGTCCCTAAAGGAATTAGTGCAGAAAAATCATACTAAGTTGAAAAACTTGATTTAAGTTTTCGCATCTATACTCCAATAAAAGGTTAGGTACTAAAATTTTCTAATTACTTGGGCATGACTTTATTATGAACGAATTGTAACTCTTTTACTTGACTTTGACTGTGACTGATGAATATGACAACAATATTATATGTACTATTTGATTAGTGAAATGCAACTTGTCTGGCTTAAATCAACAATTTGTCTATGTACTTGATTGTTTAATATTTGTGCTTCTGGTTCTGGGCTGTGAATGCGTTTGATTATTTTGTTGCTTTGCTATTATTTCTAATTCTTGATACATTTTCTTTATCCATATTTCAATTGAATCCAATTGTTCATGGAGCTAGAGATAAGTCCAGTGAACTTTTTTATAATATGCCATACTAATCAAAGCTAAAAATGAAAAAATTGGAAAAATTAATAGAATTGTTCTAAACTGTCTAATATACACATTCATTACTAAAATAATGTTCTCACAACTAAGTCAATTATAAATACTAGCTAACAGACATTTCATTAGTATTAAAATAATATCACACCTAGAACATGACTTGCAATTAAATTGAATTTTACTTGATACGAAACTTTAAACTTATACTTGATATTATAACAAGTCCTCATACACGTCTTATAATTAGCGGTTTGTAGCAGCATTTTCATTATTATTATTTCATTCCTTGACTATAATAATAAAGCTAGGTTACAACTGCCCGTTGGCTTAGTTGGTTGCCTTCTAAACATGGGTATCGGGTTCGATTCCCGCTGGGAAAACATGTTTTTTCTCCATGGGAAAATTGTGTTTCTGGTTCTGGTTGTAATTGTGTGTGTGATGTGAATGTTTCCGGCACCCACGACATAAGTCATCGAACTTAGCGTGGGGCTGTGAGTGGGAAAAAAAGAAAAGAAAAAAGCTGGGATTGTACTTAATGTAGTATGTAAAATACATCATACGGGTAGAAAATAAGTTTAACTATTTTATTTTTGTTACAGTGCCACAATAAGCGTCTCATCAGCGTCACAGAATGATAGCGGTACCTACACATGCCTTCTACTAAATCATTCCCAAGTTACAATCAACGTACATGTTCTAATTGGTAAGTTGATATTTTCAGAGACTTGCGATAGTTGAGTCATATGATTTCAACTAGAGGTGACAAATTAGACACAACATGATGTTTTTGTTTTTTCCATTATTGTTGCAGATGATTTGTATATTTATAATAAAGTACCATATATTACATTAAACTAAAAACTAAATAAAAATTAAACAAAAAAAAACTATAAGATATAAATATGTACAAAACTTAATCTAATAGACCGCTACCAGTAGGCAAAGTACCCAAAACGCTGGCAGCATTGCTACGTTGAATGGCAATACTCAATCTCTGTACAAAATATTTGCCAGCTTTTTGGTCACGAGTTGCTTCGACCAAACGCTTTGTTAATTCATTGTAGAATGTATATCTTCATTGTTGAAGATTGTTTTTCACATATTGATATGGAATATTAACTTAGATTATTTTGAGTCAACAGTTTAATGTTGTATGTCAAAGATTATAAGAACGTTCTGGTTAAAGCCATTAACACTAATGAGTACAGTAAAGTAAAAAAATATATATTGCCCATGTTTAAATTTCACACACGGAGCATAAGCGTAAAAATAATCCTAGTTTATTTACAATCATAAGCAGTATTTAGCAAATGGGATACATTCAACACTAATCTAGACATCGTCTGGACCGGGCGGCGTTCAGTATACACCTTTTATATTGCATTGAAAATCTGGATATTATTTTTTGACACCAGCTTAGATAGAGAGCATACTAAACAAAGGTGGTTTTTAATTATTTATTATAATAGTTACCTTTTAATAAGTAACCTTTTTATATCAATAAATCGTTTCCTCAGAACATTTAAGGAAGAATAACAGCTTCTAAAAGTTAAGAACAAATTGGACTAAACATTTGAGACATGATACGCACTTGTATGTTTAATTAAATACGATAGTGCATGTTGTGTACTATCGTCTCTAGTTATGTTATGTCTTCATTATATTCAATAATTGTTATGAACATGTTTTGTTACTTTGAAATACAATATTATTATCTTTCAGAGTGTTGAAATTGTTAGGCTTTTGTTATTTTTAACTTTCAATGCGTAGACTGGTACAAGTAACATCTGTGTGCGGCATCTATTTTTATCAAACAAAAACAGATAATGATTTTTTTTTACGTCCAAATTTAAATTTATAAAGGTACTATTTAATTGCTTTGGTTTGTAAACATACAATTAATTATACTCAATAACAAATTGAAATTCTAGAACAAACTGATAAAGAATAATGTGGCTTTAAAAGAAAATTAACACCATCAATTTTACTAGAAAATATTTATTTATTCCAAGACCAAATTTTACAATATAAATATTTAAGTTATAACTTGAACATTTATATTTAACTAGAATACAAAGCATACATTCTTGATAAAACTAAATATTTTTGTTATCAGGAGAGAACCAAGCTGCTGTGCATCACGACACGTGGAACAAAGGAACACTTTTCTGGCAGCCCCGGGACTTGACTATAGTGTCATTCGCGGTGTTTTTATTGTTCTATCCTTGAAGAAACAGAATCGTGGTAGTTTAAGAAATGAGTTTCTCCATGCTGCTCATTTACAAATGTAAATAATTCATTAAATGATAAAATTAAAAATTAACTATGTTATTATGATCAAACATGTGATTTTTACGTGAAAAGATTGTCTTATTTTTTATGTTTGTGTTGCCGATAGAATAACGGAAAACTCGTTAATTATCCTACTTATATTATAAATGCGAAAGTTTGTGTGTGTATGTGTGTGTGAATGTTTATTACCACGTATCTCCGTAACGAATAAACTGATTTTGTTTAAATGTAGAATGTAGATAGTTCCGGTTACGGAATACTACTTCTTAGCTTAAAAAACGCGGGCAAAGCTGCGGGGCACAGCTAGCTTGAAAAAAAGAGCCTTTGTTCTATGACCTTAAAAATATTGTCAGATATAAGTAATTGAAAACTCTCCCGTACCTGACGTGACAGTTGTTGTCCCTTTAATGAATACGAGACTTAACACACGAATGGTTTATTAATTGAAACAAATTAAGGACGGGCACAAAGGTTTCGACTAATACGAACGTTAAACAAATATTTGAATAATAAATTAGGTAATACGAATACTGGTCCAGTGCCATTCTGAAGAGGTGTAAATAAATTAAATTTTCACGCCTTTACAAAATTAGATACAAATACCAGATTTCTTTGATGTATTAAATGATAATTTGCTAATGAAAAGATAAAAAAAACTAAAGAAAATAGACTACTAACGAGATCCAAAGATTTATAATAGGTGAAATTTGGCTAGTACTTTTAATTAATGACCTATTTATATGGTCCAAGCAGGTCATACAACATTTTCAATGATGTCAAATTGTGTGACAATTAGGTTTAATAGATTTATTGTAAAAAGTGCGCGAGTGACGTGAAATTTTATATTTGATAGCCTTAGACTACTATTTGACCTGTTTGTGAGTGATAATGAGTTCGAAGTAGTTAGTAAGCCAGGACCATAATTGAACTGGCTTGAACTGGCTTCTATATAGCTGCCAAGGTATCATTTGAACAGAGATTTACTTTGTTACGAATTTATTTATAATTATTTTATACAATAGTTAATTAGGTATATCTAACTACGGGCCAATTGCCTATATTTCCTAAGACTAAACTTAAAGTTTATACAGCCTACCTAAGTTATCGAGACATTGAGCTTATAGATGACTCAAGTGTTGAGCCCACCAGTTGGTAGCGTTCCCATCATGCTGGCGGCGTTGCCTCTCTGAATTGCAATGCTAATACGTTAAGCCAAGCTTTTTGATTTTTGATGCTAGCATTTTGATTACGCGTCGCTATAATTATTAATTTAAAAAGTTTTATATTATGAATGATAATCAACACAGTATCACTTATTATCAGGTGATATATAAGTCAAACGCTAGGATGTCAAATATAAAAAAAAGATTAACCGACATTTAATTTGCCTTCATGGTTTTTATATAAAAACTATAAAGTAAAATAAAATTTTACTATTAATAAATATTTTAAACGAGTTTTTTTATGGAGATACGTGTTAATGATTTTTTATTCAGTGACATTGTTAAATTCTTCTTATTTACAAACCATTTCAAAACAATAAGAAATATTTTATTGGTAAAGTTGATTCAGACATTTCATTTGGACTTTCGTACTCTTATTTATGAGTAATATAAATCTTTACAAAATAGGAAAATGAAATATTTTTTTTAAATATGTTACCCAAGCATAGAGATTTCGAAACATCAACTACTACCTACGTAGTTTCTATTGTAAATATGAAGTAAAAACTGGCTTAAACTGGATTTGGGTTAAACGATGTTATGTTTCTTATAATTATAATAAACTGTTACATTAAATGATTGTTAATAATAACTGAATAATTAGTTATGATTGCGATGGGGTTATTTATTGATTTTATGGATTCTAATTTTATTAAATTAACGCACATTTCAAACTTTTAAATTGAAATACAAAACGGCAATTATTGTGAACTACGACGTGCAACAGCGAGCGATTTGAACGTATCCTGAACAAGGCTTACGAACAAAGCCATTAAAACTAGTGATAAGGCTCAAGATGTCGATGTTGACATCGACGAATACGCAGCCAAAACAGCTGTCGATCTTAAGATCGAAATCGAAAAAAAAATGGCTGCATTCGAAAGCCTTTTTAAGGATGAGTACGAATCGCTCACAATTTTAATTATATTTATCAACACTTTCGATAATATCACTTTTTTTTTCAAGGAAAATAGCAAGTATTTGCCAATTCTGCTTGTTTAGTTCAGAAATTTGGCAATACAAACACTAATTAGTAATCAAAGAAACAATCATGTCATCGGCTCATTATAGTATAAGTCATTCATATATCCAATATACCTATATGTAAGTGTAATCAACCTAAATTTAAAGTAAATTAAAACATTACTTATGTATCTAATACAATGTACAGATAAAAATATTTAAAATCTTGTTCTAAGCGATAGGCACTTTTCTTGTTTGTAATCATAAGTATTAAAATATTACGAGTTAACAAGGCGAAGCCAATATTAGGTTCTTGAATCTCGTGAGATATTTTATGATATGTTGTTGCACATTTTTGTTAATAAATACACGAATGTTTCACCAGTAAATGGAAAAAGACTATGTGTTATATTGACTGTAATTATAAAATAAACTGATACTTAACAATACATTAAGACTTTTATTTTCTACTAGCCTTGCCCCGCGGCTTCGCCCGCTATTATCAAGTAAATAGTAGCCCATGTGTTTTTCCTAGGTATAAGCTATGTACATTCTAAATTTAATTTCCGTTCAGCCGTTAAAGCGTGAAGAGGCAACAAACTCAAATCAGTTATATGGCTTGTGAAAAATTTGGGATAAGAATAAATTATACAATAACTAGAATTTCATCTGAAACGTTGAATACGGTAAATGATAATTCCACCATGAGATTAATTCCACCATGCCCATTTTACCATCTAACAACCAGACAAACTGACAAACGTCATCCATTTATGGTTGACATACCTCCAGTTCGCTCGAAGCGGTTTGCTTCTACGTTCATCATCCGTACAGCGAAGGAGTGAAACTCATTGCCTGCGTCATTGTTCCCTTAGGGGTATAATCTGGGAGTCTTCAAGTCAAGAGTGAATAGTGGTATCTTCTAGGCAAGCATGTCACATCTTCGACCGCATCATCACTTTCCATCAGGTGAGATAGTGGTCAAATGCTTGCCTATTCTGCATAAAAAAAAAAAACAAAAAATGATGCCTTCTTTTTTTAATATTCATAAAGTTCTTAAATATAAGAAATCTAATGCAAATAACAACAATTTCTTTTTTTGTAACCATTTCGTTCCGCCATTTTATATCCGCGTTTTCACGAAATTAGATTATCAAATCTTGCGTAACCGCCACGATATAATTTACGCAATATACACCTTAATATGCAAAAGAGTAAGGGGGACAATTGGCTGTGGTTAAAAAGGAAGCTTGCATCGACGTATATCAACCCCTTAATAAGTATCTAGTAGGATTTAAGTAATACGGCATTAGCCCTTAATATAGAATAATTAAACGCAAGCAAAGCTTAAAAAAACCGACTTCACCGCTTTATCTTCAGAACCTTGATCAGATTTAATGTAAAACACGCATTATTGACTATAACTAAAAAAACTAAAGATCAGATCTTGATCAAATTTCAATGGGACCACATGAAAAGCACCAGCTTTGAAATAAAAAAATAATCATCACAACGAAAGACCTTTTGACGAGTAAACGAGAATCGTCAAAGTAGCCCAAAAAATAGGCATTTGTGACGATATTTCAAGAACTACTGATCAGATCTTGATTAATTTAAATGGGACCAATTAGAAAGAAACATCTTTCAAACCAAAAAAAAATTTCGAAATCAGCTCACGTGGAGAGAAGTTAACACACATAAAAATGATGAGATAAAACACATTAAAAAAAATACAGTCGACTTTGGGAAGTCGGAAAAAACACGTGCATTTGATAATAGGTTATCAGTATAAAAGCAAACATACCGAGCGTAATAATTTTTATATTTACGGTACGTATATAGGTATTTAATAGACTTTGCTATAATATTTTAGAACTTTAACTTTTACCTGTTTATGATAAATTCAGTAGATCTTGTGAAATTTGTGAGCGAAGCGAGCGCAATTTTTTTTACTCATATTGATAATAATTATACTTGTAAAACTACCAGTAAATTAGTATACCTAACATTTCTCTTATCTATTACTCTAGATACATTAGTTAGTTTACACACACGTATACCTTGATATGAAAATTACGAAGCCTAAACCCGCGTTAGTCGGGGAAAAGCCAAGTAGTGTAGTAAAAATATTTTTTTGCTAGTTTCAACAAAAGATAAATGCTTTTACACTCACAGAAACATAACATACCTAGAACCAAAACATAAGTATCCCTTGGGAAGAAAACTTGTGTTCCCATCGGGAATCGAACCCGATACCTGCTGTTTAGAAGGCAGACCCGCTCCCAACTAAGCCAACGGGCATTTTTCATGTATATTATTCACGTAGATATTCAAAACATCTCCAAAAAAAAAAACACCTAAATTTGTTAACTACTTCAGAGATATTCAATCTTGTATCCACATACATAAATCCACGCACACTGATAAAAAAGAGTTAACAACATTTTTTTTATAACAGAACTCAATAAATGCAAAGGCCAGATAAGACCTTGCAAAAGCTAAAGTGAAAACTGCGGAGCGATATAACCATCACCTTCCATGGAGAAAATGGAAAAGGGGTCCGTCGATGTAGAAAATCAATTATGTACAGTTGGCTACAGAAGTTAATAAAGAAACCTCAGCTTCTGATGTTTCTATTTAAAATTGAAGTGACAAATTTGAGTATTAAAATACTGAACCGGTAAAGTTTCTCTAGAATAGAATAGAAAAAATAATCATTGACTATGATAAAAATTTTCTAATATATTCTAGACTGACTTTTATTGTAAAACATATCACAGTAATGCAGCATAGAGTTTTTACTCATTTGACATTACGTGTCATGATCATGTACATTTTTCTATTTCATTATGGAGTGACTTTTACGAGCGTGCTTTTAAAGCTTTTTATTATAAAAACTACAATAAACATGACCTGCTTTGGGGTTACTAACTAACAGACCACCATTATAATAGCTTTCTATGGATTCGGCAAATGGATCCGGGGTTAATAGTATTGTAGGAAGAAAACAATAACAATTCCTGGGACTAACAACTATCCTGGATTGACTAGCACAGGTCAAGCTCTACAACTCTATTTCCAAGTGTAAAATGTGTTTTTTTTTTTTTTAATGTGACGGTCTAATGTTTGACCACTATCTCACCAGATGGTAAGTGACGATGTGATCGAAGCTGGTACACACACTAGACCTGGAATACGCAGGCTCTCAAGGATAACTGCCGGAACACCGTATTTGGCTTGGCGGCAGACTTTCAACTTGATGGTGGTAAGCTACTTTGGTAGCAAGCCAGGCGAGCAACTTACAAAATGCTCTACCACCTCTCAAAAAAATGTGTCGACGGCAAATATATTTTTTTACGCTCGATAGGCAGACATTTGACCACTATCTAACCTGATGGAAAGTGAAGATGCGGCTGAAGATGTAGCATGCTTGCCTAGAAGGCACCTACCTATTCACTCTTGACTTGAAGTCTCCCAAATTATACCATTCGGGAAAAAAAGACACGGGTAATGAGATCCCAGTCGTTAGATGGTAAAACGGGAATGGGGGAAATACCACAGCATTTCAAGTATTGATGAGCTCAGAGTGTTTACCGCCCTCGACCACATCTGCACTTATCATGAGTTATCCATAGCGCGAGATACTTAGTGGTCAAACGCTAGAAAATCTTATATATAAATATCTTTTGTCACGGTGTTTGTTGTCACTTTTTTTTTAAACGGCTCGAGCGATTTTTTTTGTATAATTGGTAGGTATAAAAATATGTTGCGGTTGAGCTGGCCGACGTAAGGTAGCAAGCTTATCGGTATTCTACCGGTTACATTTTGGAGAGTGTGCTCAGGAATTATATAATATAATTCCTGGAAGGAATTATATGATATAACATCCATTTATGGTCGGCATACCTCCAGTTCGTTGAAAGCGTTTCGTTTCTAAGTTTATCATCTGTACAGCAAAGGAGTGGACCCTGAACGGTACAATCTGGATGTCTTCATATCTAGAGTGAATACCTTCTAAGCAATCATGCTCCATCTTCGGCCACATCGTCGCTTTCCATCAGGTGAGATAGCGGTGAAATACTTGCCTACCCAGTATAAAAATATAAATAAAACGATTGAAAAGTATGTTTCACCATCTTATTCTTCTATATCCTTTTATTTTATTTATCTTTTTTTTACCACCACCACCCATTTGTTAATCGCGATTTTTGTATGAACTATATCAAAAAAGTTTTCGATATATGTACCTTACGTTTTACTGAATTATTAAAAATCTTCTCTATCCAAAGGTTGTCTGGAAGAGTCCGCTTTTAGCAATAAGACCGCCGATTGTACACTTTAATTTAAGTTTTAAAAAAATATTGTAAGTGATTTATGTAAGGTGTGCACTTACTTACTTGGTTGGTACTTGGTGCGCGGGCTGTTTTCCGCAACTAGGCCGTATGTCGGCCCTTTTTGCGTGTCGGTTGGTTGCGCTAGTCCAGCCACCCGATGTCTGCAAGGAAGGCCAGCAGCTCGCTGACGCCGGCACAGGCCTCCCGCATCGTCTTAGGTGAGCCGAGGAGTGTTCTCCGCTGGTTCGCCACGCTACTGCACTCTAGGAGTACATGCGCGGCCGTTTCTTCTGCCTCCATGCAGCCTCTGCACAAAGGACTGTCGGTAACACCTATTGTAAATAAGTGTTTGTTTAGTGAGCAGTGACCCATGACTACTCCGACAACTTGTCGGAGTTTGTCCCGTTTTAGGTTGAGCAGTTTTTGGGGGTTAACTCCGGAAGTGCCTCCTTTGACTGTCTGCATTCCTTTATACTTGCCCAGTAGTCTTGGTGTTGTCCTTTTGTGTGTCGTCGGATCCAGGTTCTGATTTGGCTGAATGGTAAGGGGATGATTGGCTCCACACCATCCATACGTTGGTTAGAGCCTCTCCTTGCTAGTTCATCAGCCACATCGTTACCTCTGGATCCACTGTGTCCTTTGATCCACTGTAGAGTGATAGTGTTGTGCTTACATACCTCTTCCAGTAGATTGTGACATTGTATGGTTAGCCCTGTCGAGTGGTCGTATCTCTGTAAGGCTTGTAGCACTGCTGCGCTATCGGATAGTATTCTGATATTTTGGTCAGTTACCTTCCTTCGTAGTACAGCTGATGCGGCCTCGATGATGCCAACACATTCCGCCTGGAATATGGAGTTGTACTCACCTAGGGTTGTTGATATATGGATATTGAGCTCGTCCGAGAACGAGCCCGCACCAGTACCTGTTGTCATTTTGGAGCCATCTGTGTATATCCTCATTTCATGAATGTTGGAGCTGTCACTGGGCTCCTCATGTAGTTGTACAGTGTAGTTTTTTGTGAATAGGTGTTGTTTAGGTACCCTATCATAAATCGAGAGTAGCATGGCATTACTTGCCGCATACTCATAGACGATATTTGTGTGAGTAGCCTGTTTATTGTGTTCCCAAAGGTTCAGTGCTTTCAGTCGATATGCCGATGCTTCCTGGTGATGTGTGGCTGCTGTTGGAGCAGTTTTCATGCATCCTGTTACAGCTACGCATGCCAGCCTTTGGAACTTTTGTAATTTATTGATACATGTAGTTTGCTTGACTCTTGGCCACCATACTAGAGCACCGTATGTTATGGAGGGTCTTATTACTGTATTATACAGCCACAGGGTTATCTTTGGGCTTAAGCCCCATGTTTTGCCCAACATTCTCCTGCACTGCCAAAAGGATATGGTGGCTTTGTTAATTTTGTTTTCCAAATGTTTAGCCCAATTTAGTTTACTGTCGAGTGTAACGCCCAGATATTTTGCTTCCTCGGACAGTTTTAGTTGTATGTTGAATAACTGAGGTAGATTGTATCTGCCTAAGTTACGTTTACTGGTAAACATTACCAGTTCCGTTTTTGTTGGATTCACATTATAGTCCGTAGTTGGCGCACCATTTCTCTACGATCTTTAATGCGTTATTCATGATGTCACATGACACACTAGCAAAGTGGCCCGGAATCAGAATAGCTAGATCGTCTGCGTAGCCAACCGTGAGGAAACGTTGGTCGTTGAGCTTGGTGATAAGGTCGTTGACAACCATGTTCCAAAGCAGCGGTGAGAGGACTCCACCCTGAGGGCAACCTCTAGAGACTATCCCTCTAGTTGAGTCTGTTATTTCAACTCTCACTGTCCTCAGTTTTAACATGTTGAGTATCCATTCTACCAGCGTTTTTTCAACTCCATGTTTTTGCAGGGCTTCGGTGATGCTGTTAAAGTTTGTCTTATCAAAGGCTCCCTCAATATCAATGAAAGCTCCTAGACATAGATTTTGTTCTTAATTTCTTGTTCTATGGTCTTCACTACTTTATGTAGTGCCGATTCCGTTGATTTACCCGAACAATAAGCGTGTTGTTGCGGATGGAGAGGAAGTGTGTGTAGGTGGTTATCTCTGATATATCGGTCGCATAGCCTTTCCAGCGTTTTCAGAAGGAATGATGTCAGGCTTATTGGCCTGTAGGCTTTAGCTTCCGTGTAGTCGCTTTTTCCCGGTTTAGGTATAAATAGAACTCTAACTTCTCGCCATCCCATCGGTACATATCTGTACGCGAGACAGGCCCTGTAAATTCCTGTTAGTGTTCCTAATATAAGTTCCCCTCCCCATTGGAGAAGGCCAGGAAAAATTCCGTCTAGTCCAGGTGCTTTATATGGCTGGAAGGTATTGATAGCCCATTTTATTCTTTCCGCCGTTATTACCGACTTGGCTGCAGCCCAGTCTATAACGGTTGGCTTCATCTCATTAGTCGATTCCCAGGTTACGGTATCTGTAATAAGACAGCCTGGAAAGTGGGTTTCCAGCAGAAGGTTGTTAGTTTCCCTTTCAGTCTTTGTGTATGTGTTGTCTTGTTGCTTGAGAGATCCAATACCGCGATTTGTGTCAGTTGACAGGATCTTCCTGACCCTGTTCGCTTGAGTGTTGGACTCAATACTTGTACAGTAGTTTTTGAACGATCTACGGCTTTTGCGACGAATGCGTTTTTTGTAATCTGACTGGGCCTTTTTATATTTGTCCCAGTCTTCGTCGTTGTAGGTGTTCATAGCTCTATTGAATAGCTGTCGCACTTTAGCTCTTAGCCTTTCCAAGTCCCTTGACCAGCCTTGATTCCCTATTCGGGCTTTGGGCGTGGTCAGAGGGCATGCTTCTTCGAAGCTTTTGGTGACGGTATTTGTGAGTTGTATGACAGCCTGTTCTATATCTGTTGTGTTTGTTAGAAGTGTTCCTTGCGTTGACTGTGTGAGGTTGTGTTTCAAGGTGTTCTTGAAAATTACCTTATTAGTTTTACGAGGATTTCTTCTTGGTGTTGGCGGTATGCTGCTGACTGCAAGTTCAAATCTGATCCACCTGTGGTCGGAGCAAGAGGATTCCTGTGACACTCTCCAGTTCTCGATAATATCCTGGGAGTTGCTCGTGACTAGTGTAAGATCGATAATGGTGCGGCATCTTCTGGTCACGAAGGTGGGTTCAGCACCTGTATTAGCTAGGGAAAGGTTGGTAGTAAAGAGAAAATTTACCAGTTCCTCTCCTCTGCTGTTGGCTGCTGACATTCCCCATAGCGGGTGGTGTGCGTTAGCGTCTGTTGAGATTACAAGTGTGTATTGGTTTAGTTCGCAGTATCTGTAAGGTGTGACAATAAAGCGTAATCTAATCTAAATAAATAAAATCTATCTAAAGTACTAGGCAACCATAAACGTAAAAAGGGTAATACACTTTACGTGGCATTGCAACGCCGCTCGCGCAGTTCAGCTAGTAATCGACAGAAATAGCTTATTAAAACTACTACTGGTGCCTTATAACATATTTGGTATTAAAACTACATAAAATGGCTTTTTATTACAGTACCAAGGCACCATTACTCATGCTATAGCCACAAATTATGTGTAATAATACAAAGGAGCAGCAATATTGCTACGTCGCAAAAACTGACAGAAAATTGCAGTTTATTATCCTAAAGTCATCATATTCCCTTCGTGATCGGTGTTTAGCCTCGAGGAAGCTCATCCCAAAAGTGCTATGTTTGAGTATATAACTTGCAATTTTCGATGGCTCCATAAAATGTTGTGGTAGTAAAGTACGTTCTTATATGGAGTTTTGCCGCGAAAGTGAAAAAATGGCTTTGTTGTTTTTATATAATTTTCCAAATATATGTGATTCTTCGAGTGTTAATTTGTAATAATAGTGGATTATTATTAAACGTTAATACTTAGTAAACGTGCATAAGTGTAGGCAAATTAAACCAAATTGAAAAACGTGATTTTTGCCTTCGCTCTAAAAATCCAATACAAGTTCTAGTATAGTTTTTACCACTTTACTAGACTATGAATGGACCTTTGCTCTTTTTTCTTGACTTTGACTTGTAACTAGGACTTTTAATATAAAATACACTTGATATATATTATTACTTGACACTGGCTAAATGCACAAGATAGCTACGGGCCTATCGCCTATTTTTTTTTTTAAATAAACTAAAACTATATACAGCAAAGGCCTAAGTTATCTGCAAGACATCGAGCTTATAGGTAACTCAGGAATAAAACTTAATAAGTACTCATTTGAGTACAACATTATTTTTGTTGATATTCTATTCTACGAGGAACATTTGTGTTTTTGGTTCTGGTTGTGTTTGTGTGCGTGATGTGAATATTTCCGACACCCACCACACAAGTCATCGAACTTAGTGTGGGGCTGTGAGTGTGAAAGGGTTTATGTTTATGTTATGTTATGAGGTGTTAATATGGTACCTTTTGAATATAATCTTCAACTTAAAAAACACTAAAATAACGACGTCACTAAAATGTTGACAAGCTGTGACTTGTCAAAATCAAGATCAAGAATTTGACGACAATATTATAGTGACGTAACAGAAAATAGAAAATAAATTATTTTAACTTAGAAACTTGATAAGTTGTTTTTTTTTTGCAAAATGGGTGGTAAGTGTAATAAAAATTTAAGTTAATTATTATATTCATATATTTTGTGTCAAAATATATTTAGATGGAAATTGTTAGTTGTCAATTTTCCGTAAACGTATTATATCTCTGAAGGTAGCCATATAATACTCTTTCAAGAAAAGGTCCTCAATCCGAGCGATATCGAAAAGCTTTTTTGGGTGCTTTTATTCGTATCACTGAATTTACTTCCCATATAAATTGGACTCGAAGCCACATTATAGGTTGATAAAATATCGATAAGTGCTTCAAGTTTACCATTCTCAGCTCCATATATTTCACCCATGAGACAGACACGTTATTTATAATAAATTGTTTTAAATTGTAGGTAGGAGTGAATAAAACTAATCACACTAATATTACAAATCCGAAAGTTTGTGTGTGAGTATGTTGGTTTTCTCTTCATGCTGCAACGGCTGAATGGATTAGAATTAAATTTGGAATGTACATAGCTTATACCTAGGATTAACACATGGCTAGCTTACAATAAATGAGTGGTCTCGGTAATATGAAATACTAGCCCCGGGGTTTCACCCCCGTAAGTCCCGGACTCGCGGGATAAAAAGTACCAGTTAGTGTCAGTTTCTCCATACCAAATTGCATAAAATCGTTCCAGCCGTTTGAGCGTGAAAAAATAACAAACATACAAACAAACACAAAAACTTTCGCCTTTATAATATTAAAGATTTGAAACGTTTGGTGGATACTGTAAAATACAAAAAAAATATATATATATCATATTTTTATATTCCCAACAAAAATCATGTGATTGAAAAGCAAATTGAAAGAGCTTTAGAACTATCCTCAAACATCAACTTACACGCTTTCAATAAACCTGATATATAGCTTTTCTGCTCCTAATATTTCTTTGAAACTCTTTCACTTTTAGCTACTATTTCGATATCGGCTATACAAGTCGTCAACTAATCAACTTTAAGACTCTACAGAACTCTTTTTATACATTCTTTTACCCCCATTTCTTTTGAATATGTTAGGTATTGACTTGTAAAAGATAAAAGATCCTAATTTTATGTTCTACAACTTTTTCTTTCAAAAGACACCCGAAAGTTCCCTAAAGTTTGTTCTTCTATCCTAAAGCTAAACTATACTTAACTTGGAAAAATAATAACATTGATGCTATATTCGAAGTAACGCAGTAGTTGGTACGATATTTCAATTTAAATTATTCATGTCTTTATGTTTCATGTCTTTTTATTGTATTCGTAATTTGAAAATAAATACAGAGGTTTTTTATGGGAACTTTAGCGCAAAAGTGACGAATTTCATTTGTATTATTTTCAAAACTTGTGATTCTTCAAGCGTTAATTTGTAACATGGTGGATAATCGTGAATATTTAGTGAACGTACATGAGTGTAGGCAAATCAAAGAAAGTTGAAAAACGTTATTTTCACGTTCGCTCCAAAACTCCAATAGTACTTCTAGTAACGTTTCTTATTAGGACATTTCTTCCACTTTATTAGGACATGAATTGACTGTGACTGGACTCTAGACTTTGACTGTGACTTGTGACCAGGACTTCTATTATAAAATATGTTCGATTTTAAATGTTTTATTACTTGACACTGGCAAAATGCACAAAATTGTGGAGCCCATATTTATAAAGAAATAAATATAGTAGTAGTAAAGTGTATATTATTCATATAATAGAGTAATGTAGATATATAATAGAGCAGTAGAGTCATTAAATTTCATGAGTGCCTCTTTGGGGTCCATGTGAATAAACGATTTTGATTTTGAATATCCTTATATTTTTTAACAACATGTGATTTGACGGAATTTAACTAATTTATAATGAACATTTGTATCCGATACGATAAATTTATTATTTGTTTTATTTAATATTCCAATATTAATGTTGTCACTAGTTTTTGTAACACTTGTTAACAACTTTTGATTTTATTTTATACTCTCTTTGTTAGCGTGTACGGCTGCATGAATAAATGATTATGCTAATTCTTTTGGGATGAAACTAAAAGCCAATACATAATATATGAATTCAACTGATATTATGATAAACATAAAATATATAAAACAGATTTCCTATTTCCTTTCTAAAAAATAAAAGAAACAAAAACATTTACTATTTGTATATATTTTAATGTAAGTTTTGTTTAAAATCACTGTATGTGATACCAAACTCAGTACTTTGTTGGAAATTTCAAACGATGGTTTCGCTGTTTGATGTAATAGTGAAAATATGTGATAGGATTAATGTATATTTCAAATATTGAGCATGTTAAAATGAATTTAAAATTTTAGTCAATGTAGACGTACTCAGTAAAAATGTTTATATATTTTGAAAACTTTGAAAAAATGAATTTGGAGAAACAGTAGTCAAACGCTTGCCTATCAAAGTAAAAAAATATGGTTAGTACAAGTGGTATTCATGGTTTTAATTGTATATTTTTTTGGGCCGATATCTCACCTGATGGAAAGTGACAATGTGGTATTTTTTTTTAAATAAGCTTTTATTTTATACTTAGTTATATTTTCTGCAATCCCTTTCATTTTATACCTTATTATGAGTGTGTAAATAACTGAGCAATCAAAATGAGTTGCACTCCTTTGTCGTGCGGATGATGTTTTGAGAAGAAATGGCTAGAGTAAATTGGAAGTATGCCAAATATTTCACAGTTTGCCTTGATGATAAAACCTATGATATTGTAATCTCCTTATTTACTGATATGTTTTTGAAAACTAATAATTATCTTTATTGTATGGCTAAAATCATAAATAAAAGAAGGTTAATTCAAATAAATTTACGCTTTCACACTCACAGCCTCATTCTAAGAAAAATGTCTTGTGTCGTGGATGATGGAAACATTCTCATCACACACACAATCAAAAACAGAAACAGAAACAAACATTTCGGTAGAAAACTTCTGTTTCCCATCGGGAATAAAACCCAATAACCACTATGAAGAAATAATAAGCTATTAAGAAGGCTGACGTGCATCAACTACGCCAACGGATACGTGGAAAATCATATAGCAAAACAATAACAATGCACTAAACACACATGACCTAAAAAACTTGGTTTATTTTTAAGAAAACCTGGTCGTTATCTTGCAGTTTTCCAGATGTGTACGTGATGAGAAATGAAGATGAGATAGTTCCGTCCAATTTTGTTTGCACAACGTTTTTATATCACCCACATACCTAATACGGAGACCCTTTTATAAGATCTCTCTGCAAAAAACATTGTACGAAATAAAACTTACCGCACTCAATCACAATTTGCTATTGTTTAGAAGAAAAGCTTGAAAGAGCTAATCAATTGGGTTTGTAAGAGAAGTTTGTTGTCGTTTTATTGTTGAATAGGTATTTGTATCCATAGTCGTACATATACATCAAAATTCAATGTATTACTTTAAGATGTTGTAATGCTTTGTTTTATTTTATCTGTGATAGGCAAATGTTTGACCACTGTCTCACCTAATGTTGAGTGACGATGCGGTCAACGATGGAGCATGCTTGCCCATAAAAATACCTTTTCACTCATGACTTAGAGATTCCATGATTATACTTATTTAGAAACACAAACTCTGGCAAGGAGTTCCACTCCTTGGTTTTTATTGTGTCAAGCTGAAAAATGTTTCTACCTAAGTAACCACAAAAATATTACTCAGCAAAACTTTACAAGGCTTGATACTTCAACATAACAGCAAGTTTTATCATTTTCATTCTCGCCTTTGATCGAAATTACGCTAATAAAAGATAATAAAAAGGTTATTTGACCACTTCTTAAAGTCTGTAAATTTAAAGTTGTTAATATTGTGTAATTGATAAATTTGAAAAGCGGAAATTTTGGGTATTTGTCTTTATGTAAGTACCTTAAAGTATTTTACTTATTGTTGTTTTAGAAATAGTATTTATGAAGTAATCTTATACTTAAAACTTAAAATTGAAAATTGACTGCCCGTTCGCCTTCTAACCTCAAACTTATCTCTACATGAAAAATTTGTGTTTCTGGTTCTGTTTGTGTTGCGTGTGTGATGTGAATGTTTACACAAGTCATCGAACTGTGTGTGGGGCTGTGAGTATGAAAGCTTTTATGTTTATGTTATGTTTAGAAATAATGAAGATAAATGTTTGCGCTTTAGCAGGATGTTGGATGGTCTAGTGGCTCGGTGTTGAGCTAGTTTTACATGGACTCGTGGTTCAAATTTTTTAATCAAAATTTTCCCTTTCTCACTTATGTACTTAATTTTAGCCTTGCATAGCAGAATTTTAGTTAAATATATTTAAAAAATCTACTTATTAGTTATTATTTTCATAATAGTGATCGGTGCTTAAGTTTAGAAGCTTCATTTTGTTTTGCATACTTTTATCCTCACTCACATACTTTTTTTAAATTGTTGTACATAAAATCTCGAAAGTTGAATACAACAAATAATTAGAATTGTGTACCAGAATTCCTAGATATTTTTAGACGCAATAAGACTAGACCATACTGGATGGTATATTACTATGCAATGTTTGCGTCAATCATCATCAAATTACAAACAAATTGCATTATTGCACCCTAACCTGATATTAGAATGTAAATGTTCGACGAGAAATATGGGTTAATTATTCATTCCGTCTCAATTTACAAGGCTGTATAATTACACTGACATATTATTACCAGGATTTACTTCGAATACTGAATATTTATTAAGCTCTGTCACCGAACTCATGAATATACATGGGGTTATTATAATACGTAGAGAGCTTAAAGCATTTAAACGTATTACGAACAATAGACGTGCTAAAACCCGGAGCTAAATCTGGTTTAATGGGTAAATACGTCTGTAGTAAGAATAAATACCTATCTAATATATAAAATTCTCGTGTCACAGTTTTCGTTGCCATACTCCTCCGAAACGGCTTGACCGATTTTGATGAAATTTTTTGTGCTTATCCGGTATCTATGAGAATCGGCCAACATCTATTTTTCATCATCATCATCATCATCACTTTTCATCATTATCAACGCGGGTGAAACCGCGGGGCGCAGCTAGTATTTTTATAATAACAAGATTTTGTTAATCACTATCTGCTACCTGCGACTTCGTCGTTTTGAACCATTTTAAGTAGGTACTTATCCATTATCATTATTATTCGTTATGATTCTGTTCTAACAGCATACTTACATACTACTAAATTTCCATCTGTAATAGGATGAACTATCCACCAATAATATACAAACTTAGCACATTTAAAAAAAAACGTTTGATGACAATTTATAGTTAAAATATGTTTTGTTTTATTTTCACAGTTTTGAATTTTAAGCGTCAAAATAAGACAAATGATTTGTTTGTATTTATTGATGGAGTAGCGTTACCAGTAATAAAATAAATTAATTAAAAGAACATTATTTCAAGAACCGAATTGTGAATCTAAACCATTTTTTAAATCCATCTGAATCATCACACAAAATAGTTATATAAATACATCAACAAAGATAATTTAGCCTAGGTGAAAATTGGGTTTCTATTTATAATATTTATGGAACGTTTATATTCTTTTTAAATAAAGTGGTTGTATAAATGTCATCTTCTACGATTAAAGGCCCTGAAGTCTGACAATTGCAAGCCTCTTTCATGGAACAATCACAACGGTTCGTGACCCAAATACCTAAGTCCCAACACTCTGTTTTGGTTTTCATCAAGGTTTCGCTCGTTAGTCTCAAGGCATCAAAGGTGAGTAATAAACTTGAAAGGTAAGAATAATTAAATTATAACTTTTGTTTCTTAATAAGCTCTCATTTTGAAACATTGTAAATTTAAGATCGATCACTACAATATCGTGTTGGAGATACTTAGATTTTTAGCAGCCTGTTACGGATTTCTTATTATATTATACTATTTTAAATAGCCGTTTTATGAGCAATACTACTCAGCGAAATAAAAACTTCAAAAAAAGAAGAAGTACTATGTTAGACTGTATGTATTTTTTTATGTATGTTCACCGATTTGTCCCTCATTTGTGGAACAATTCTTTTTTGTTTGGAAGATTATACTTCAAAAGTGATCCCATATAAATTTTGTCAAAATCAATCAAGCCAAAACAAAAATATAAGCGGTGAAGTGCGTTTTATTATGCTTTGCTTACGTTTAAAAAATTACTCATTATCTTAATCTTCGTTCCCCGTATGGTATGGTCTGGGAGTCTTCAAGTCAAGAATAAGTAAGTATCTTTAAGGCAAGATATTGGCATAAAAAAATATTTTAATACATATTATTATGTACTATAGATAATACAACTTTTTTTCAATAAATTAATCACGTATTTTTAATCTAGGCACTTATGAACTGAAATAAATTTATTAAACTGCTTTTAAAATTTAATCAAAATATTGATTAGTCTGAAGGCCAAATTGTATTATTAGTGAGAAACCATTACTGAAATTATAATAATATTATTTCAATGCGCTTTTAAACATAAAAATCAACAAACAATAAGTCAGCAATGGTAACAACTAACGCGTTTTGTACTCAATTTTTATCATTATTGCATGTCCTTAAACAGTAAATGGGGTATTTTACAGATCTGTTTCATATCTAACTCATAAATATCAGTATCTACGCTCTCAGAGTTACGACTGCGCTGGCGTTATAAATTCCCAGCGTAAAAGCCAGAAAATAACAAACATTTAGTAGACGGATAAACACGTGAGTTTCATAATATATTCAGGAAAAATTCCGCACTTTATCACGTCAAAGAAGTTCCTTTTATTTCATCCCCGAAAGTTTACTTCATTCGACATTCATAGGACATGAGCACCTAAACAGTTTTGGTGATATATTGGAGCGGACGAAACGTGCTTCTACGACCTGGCGTTTGTCACTCTTATCAAGCTATTTATTTCACACGTTTTGAACTGGAGATAAATTACTTCAGCGCAACAAAAAATATTATGCAAAACATTCCGTGATATCAACAGTACTCAAACAGATTTAATCACCAAAATGCCTTAATTTGTAAATAAATCAATTATATAGCATTCAGAATTGCATTAAATTTGTTAATTCAAAACAGCTACTCATTCTTCTCTTTTGTTGTGTTTATCATGCATCTTATTTAAAAACTTTTTTTACAGAACCGAGATCGTCATCATATAAAAAGGTTAACAGATTTTAATTGTTGGTTAAATCAGTATAGAAACCCAAGAAAAAGTAATTGAAATTGAACTAAGAAAGGTCATTCCATCAAGATTTAGCTTTTCAGCCAGCGTCTGATGTGCCGGCGCGCATTCACATAACTTCTGAAGGCGCCTATCTGTCATCATTAACTTCTATCACCAATCTGGTCGACAAAATAAACTCTTTTTGGAGGAAAAGTAAGAGATAAATATTGAATATTCACTTATTGGAGTATCCATTGTAAACTTATTCATTATTGATGATGATATTAATTAAATTTCAATACACCTATTATTTATACAATAAGATATTAAAATACCATTTTAACACAATACAATAAGGTATTGTGTCATGTATAAGCTTTGTATGCTAGAAATAACAAATAATATATTTAAACTAATTTAAAAGAAAAAGGAGAAGGTTTTATTGTCGAATGTATGCTTGATTTTTATGTGTATTCACCGAGAGCTCCGTCAATTGTGGACCGACTTTTAAAATATTTTTTAGGTTAAAAGGGTAGTATTAAGTTAGAATCTGATGAGCCCTCATGGAAATAGAAGGTAATCTTTAAATTTTATAAGTGTTTAACAGTGTGTTTATTTAAAATTATTTTTGACGTATACAACAATAAACCGCTTAATCATCTAAGGACAGATTTGAGCTAAAAAAAATTCTGGTCACGACAAATTCAAAAGATTGCAGACGATAATTATAGTCAGAGTTAACTGCAAACTGTTTATGAAAAAAAAAATAGAGTAAATTAGGTTTTTTACGGAAAAAATACCTATTCGCTGTGTTATATAAAATATCATTGGGTCATAAGTCACTTTTGCCACTTTGTATCACAATGTGGAAAAAGTGAACACAATGTGTGTGTTGACGAGTGCATCCTGAAACTGGATACTTGTGGTTTTTTTTTTAACTAACATGGCTCACCATAAGTTTTTGAGGCAAATGGCCAGTAGTTAATCAAATAAAAAATAATTACATGTGAGTCGGTGGTTCTTGAATGGTTAAGGACAGGATATTATAATGAAGATGAAAAATCCCTCCACGGAACCAAGCTACGGCCGGCTACCTTGATCTAATTTGTATACGGACTTCTCGGGTTCAATTCTCGTGGGCCTAACAAATTTGCGAAAATTCCCCGATCCCAGTGGATGCGGCGGGCCGAGTTTAATTTGTCTCAAAAGGAAAATGATCACAGAGTTACTACCTGAATAATTAGACGGTATGATGATGCTTCATAATGGGCGGTTGAGAGGGTTGCGCTTCGCTGAGTTAAGAGGCTGTGGTTACGTACATTTATTTGAAAATTATGATAAAAGTTCACATGAAAGCTGAAAGAATAGGGGCACGATATCATATGACTTTCCTCTTTAATTTAGTATCTATTTTCACATCAGTTCAGCGTATTGACAAAGGGGTTCTGGTTCTGCGTGTAATTGGGTATTGTGTTAATGTTTCTGGCACACATGAAACAAGTCTTTGAACTTAGTGTGGGTCCGTAAATTTGAATGCGTTTGTTTGTTTAATTAGTATCTATTTACGTCGTTTGAATATATATGTTCAGCACATATATCTGTAATCACTTTATGTGGTTTACCCGCATAGCTTGGTAGAGTGTTATACCTTAAATGGTACTATTTTTATGCATTACATTCTTAAATTTTAATTTATTTACTCGTAATTACTCTCTGCCACATATTCCAAGTGTCATTTACTTAACCACACTCCCAGATGAATTAAAAAATTAAAAAAAAAACAGTCATGATAATATTATTATATGAACTGGCTGTTGGCTAAGCTGGATGTGCGTTCGCCTTTTAAGCAACAAGTATCGGGTTCGATTCTCGGTGAAAACACTAGTTTTGTCCTCAAGAAAATGTTTGCTGGTTCTGTGTGTAGGTGTGATTGTGTCTTTGATATGAATATTTACAACACCTTTATGTTTTATTAAACACGTGAAGAACTAAAAAAATCTGGTATTTAATATTTTAAGAATTTATTAGCTTCACAATATAAAATAAGGTCGCTTTCCTCGTCACGCCAGCCTAAATGATATTACCCGTTGGGCTTTTGTCAGTACTGGCTTAGCTTCAGTTCTAGAACCAAGCGGTTTAATGCGTGACGACGGCAAGAGGCCTGATGGAATGACGCTAATTCCTTGTAAGATGGGACGTTGGACGTCGTGTTGGATGCAACTTGTGTCGATTCACTGGCGCCGTTTCATCTTCCAGAGACTAGTGTTCAATCTGTCGGGGTAAAAAACCTCAAACGGCGTAAATGCTCCAACCTTGATAGAGGTTATATGTTTGTAACTTTTGGGGTAGAAACTTTGGGTCCGTGGGGACCGGGTGCACATGATTTTTTTAAATATTTAACCAAACGTTTAGTCGTGGGGACAAGTAACCAGAATGCTGGCTCTTATTTAGCAAACAAAATTTGCATCGCTATTCAACGTGGAAACGTAGCCAGTATTCTGTGCACTTTTCCTTTGGCTAGCGGTTAACAACATTTTTGAGTGCTTTTTATTTTATTCTCCATTTGTAATATTATCTGACATTGTTATTATTATTTAAAGAATAAACACATGAATAGAATACCAAATTTTTAATTAAATTCAATAAAATCGTTTTGAACTCTGTTTAGGAGTTACGATGCCACAGACAGTCACACTACAAAATTCAAAAGTGTAACAAGTATCACACTTTGGTTTTTAATAAAAAATGTTAACTTATTTCTCGCATCACATTGTTGGCTATTCAAACTGCTAACTTAAATGTCTTATCTTTATGATATGTTTTAAAATCCCGAACTTCGCCTCGGTCACGACCGCAAGCTGACTCAGTCTACACATTCGCTTCTTATCTGCAGTCTATGACAATGTTTGCAATGTAAACATATACGCTCCGCAAGGGTAAGTCCGAAGACGGGTCATGAGGGTGATAAACATTTCATCATATTCTACATTTAATTATCTAATATATAAATATCTCGTGGCTTGGTGTTTGTGGTCGAACTCCTCCGAAACAGCTTGACATATTAAATGCCATTTTTAAGCTATTGCATAGCTTCTATCGCGGGCCTTGAGCGTGGAGACCTAATCCAGAAATTCCGTAACGAAAAAACCTAACACCCCCCCACTCTAGCGAGCATATAAGTCTTGACGTTTACTTTAAAAACGTAAACGTCAAGACCTATACGCTTATTTCGATGTCATAGTTAGAAGACTCAGTAGCCGTATTGGATACTGAATCGAACGCATCGGTACGGAGTTCGCATCTCAACGTGACCGAAAACTTTATGTGAAGAAAAATGAAACTGAAAAATAAAAAATGCTACGCAATAGCTTTACCGCGGCAGTCCCCGAGTGCCACACGTCTTTTTTTTGTGTATCTGGTAGGTATGAGAATAGGTCGTAAAGTATTTTTTACCTTCCTACCTCAAGCCCCCATTTTTATCGCGATTTTAGTAATTTGTACTATTCACATTAAGATTCACAATAGTACCTAACATTAGTTTAAATAATAATAATTTAAAAAAAAAACTTTTACATGTAAAACTACCTACCTGTTTAGTTGAACTAAAACTACATTCAGCAAAATTTGATTACCGATTAAATTGTTTGTACAATCTACAATAAACACAGTAAAGTACCTATTTGTGAGATGGCGGGAGAGCACTGATATCCTACACACAGGGCAACCTAGTTAGGAGTTAGGGTTTATCCATGTACACAACAAATATCTGATCAGCATAGTTTATTTATGAACCACCTGTATAAGCCAAGTTATAATATAAGATGCTGTGTTGACACACAATAGTGATCCTACTATTACTATAGCTAGTTATAAGTACATGGAGTGTAAAAAATTAGTTAAGTTTTTTTGTCCAAATAAAAAGATTTTTCATTTTCATTTTCATTTCTATGAACAATATCCAAATTTTTTTTTGTATGGTATAAAAGTACTAGGCCACCATAAACGTGAAAGAGGTATAACACTTGTTCTGAACGTGGTATTGCAACGCATGCCGGGTACAGCTAGTATCAATATAAAATTCTCATCGACCTATGCCTTGCACTAACTGTTTGGCTTGTACGTTTTAGTTTTATTATTAATTGCTTATTACTTTTTCTTATTAATTATAATTCTTCTTTCTAGAATCTCGTCGTTCAAATAAAACATCTAAATTAAAATAAATGTTCGTAATTCTTACTTCAAATGACTAAGCTTTAATTTTAAAAGCTAAATTAATAGGCTCAAACAAAACCTAAAAGGCAAATTATTCTAGCAAATTGTTAATAAATAACGTAAATATAATAGTTTTATACTTTGCTTGGGGAGCTGTATTTAATAATTGAATCATTATTATTTGCCGTTTTTGATTTGGAGGATATCATTTATAAATAAAATCCTCAAATCTAATTGGTGTAAGTTTTTTCAATAAAATATTTTTTAAAGTTGGGTCTTTTGAAAACAATGAAGTTGTTACACAGCTTTAAAAAAAAAATTACAGAATATTTAATACTGCGTGCTTTAGATAATAAAATACCTAAAAAATAGAACCCATTTTAAACCGAGATAATGATACATGGCTCTGATCTACATGTTTATCTCTTTTTAATGTATGGTTTGTGAATAGCTCGTCCGAATTTTTACACCTCCGGCTAAAATAAATTTGTATATTGTCCTATTGAGCCTCGAACCTCGAATTTTAATTATTTTCCCGATTTTCATTCGTTTTCTTATATCGACAATCCGATATGTACATCAACGGTAAAAAGTTTAGTTGTCTACTAGTAAGGTCAGATGAACATAAACATAAACGCTTTCATACTCACCGCCTCGGACTTAGTTCACTGACTTGTGTCGTGGGTGCCGGAAAAAATTACATCACACACACAATCACAACCAGAAGCTGAAACACAAATGTTCCATAAAGGGAAAACTTATGTTGCCGCTGGGAGTCGAACCTCATACCACTTTTTAGAAGGCAAACGCGCAATCAACTATCCCAACGAACAATACAAGTTCATTGCTGAAATCTTACCCCTTTTTTGTTTTTTCTTATGAATTAATTTCTTTATGCAATGCGCTCCATGACCCCAATCTGGCTTTCCTCTGACAATCTGGAGTCTCCAACTTTGTTTGCTAAGTAAACATGCGACGGCTCACAAGGGCAAGTAAAGACAGGTCAAGTACAGTAAGCTAGCGTGTCATTGTGTTTTATGATATGCTACGTGGTAGGAATTTTAATAACTTGTAGATTTAGTTTCAAGTTTTGGGTCAAGCTTAGCTTAGCATTCAAAATCTAGTAAAAAAATGATATTGTATAAATGAAAGCTCAAAGAAACTGACTGCACCGCTTATATTTTGGTTTTGGCTTGATCGATTTAAATAAAATGTATATGGAACTACCGCTGAAGTACCGATTTCTCCCGTATTCTTTTTTTGTTTGGTAGATTACCCAAACAAAAAAAGAATACGGGAGAAATCGGTGAACATACATAAAAAAAATACATAAAACCTCCTTCTTTTTTGAAGTAGGTTAAAAAGTGGCGAGCCTCAAATTTTAGAGACTTACTGGGGTTAAATTAGGTTGTTTATTTATTTATTGATAAGGAAGACCAACAGCCGAAGCCAATTACTGTAAAAAAGTAAAGAAATTTTTTTTTATTTCTGATAGGCTAGCGTTCGACCACCATCTCACTTAATGGTAAGTGATATTGTGGTCAAAGATAGTGCTAAAAAATAAAATACGCTAGGCCTAGAATAACTGGCTCGCGTAACTGACGGTATATTATTTAAGTGATTTTGGCGGAATGTTTTTCTACTTGAGGGTCGTGAACTTAGACTGTATTTTGGTACAGGGTATGAAGTCAGGCAAGCTCGAGAAAATGCCCAATCACAACGGAAAACGTATTTATAACACTTGTTTTATCTGTTCTAAAACGAGTTATATTTGTCATCAATAGCGGAGATGGTTTTGTTTTTTTTTCTTTGACGGACGCGAACATAGGGAGACGTTCATGTCCTGGGTCATTGCCGGTAGAAGCACAATTTCGATTTCCAAAGGATAAGTGTGCTTATGGTTGTAAGTGTAATAATATGTGATGTAAATTATAGTGTATTATGTAAATGTTTGCGGTATGAACAACACAAATACTTGAAATTGTGAGAACCTGTGAGTGTTTGTTTGGTTGTGTTTGTGTGTACAATTCATAAAACTCAAGCAATAAACCTGTTTATGTAAATAGATAACAATGTAACTGTTGTACAGCAGGTGTGAAAACAAACATAACATAAACGCTTTCACACTCACAGCCACGTATTAAGTTCGATGACTTGTGTCTGCGTGCCGGAAACATTCACATCATACACACAATCACAACTACAACCAGAAACACAAATTTTCCTTGAAGATGAAAACTTGTGTTCCCGCCTGGAATCGAAGTCGATACTTCTGCCTAGAAGGCAAATATACAGTACTATTACCAACTCAATGTAACGTAACGTTTTGCTTAAGCTCATGTCAGTCATAGTAAACGGGCATTTCAAATTAAAAACACTCACATTTCGTCCCACTACTGGCGTCAAGCTACTTTGAGAGCTATTGTTCAGCATATGGGTCACAATTGTCACCGGCTTCATGCAGGTTCATGCCTCTCATGAACGTCACTTCACTGAAATGCTAGTTTCACAAAATGCCAAGGTTCTATTTCAACCACTAAATTGATTAAAAACTGTTAAATCAAACATTCTATATATAACCTATTGAGTAAAATGCGAGGATGTCAAAATTAATGCTGTGATTGAAAATATGGATGAAATTAAATTATACGTATTATTTAATTTTCATGGGTTATGCGATTGTTCAGGACAAACTCATCTGGATTATCAATTGCTTAATTTACAATCAGATAAAAGAAAATCGTCAGATATTTAAGTACTTCAATTTTAAATGTACCTTGCGTCGTTGCCAGCCTTTATCGTGCCAAGTGGTGTTATTAATATGTTCTATTTCTCTTTTAATTTTGTTTCTATTTTATTAGTTAACTTGTTTAGGCGTGATGGAATAACAAACCATCAGACAATATTTTCGACTAGGATTTTTGATGTTATGATATTTTTTGTTACTGCTTTGTATCAATATCTGGTACCTATTCATAAATACTTAAATATAGTTCGCACCAATATATGGGGTATACGCAATGCGCAAGTCAGCGCATCAATTTAAGGTATTTTTAAACATCAATAGATGATAAAAAAATTGACTCAGACTTTCATTATACACAATCTAATTCAAGTTTATTGTTAAAAAATATCAATAAGATAAAATTAAGGTCAATAATATAAAGTTACTTAGTAAATTTTAGTCAATAGTCAGCATCATCATCGACTCGAATGAAGTCTTTAGCAACAGCTAGAGTAAAGTTAAAAACAGAATAGTAATGTCCTAAATAACAACGTGACCTTCTAATCTGTGGTTGACCGCGTATCAACCGGACTCGTTATGTCAATACAACAAAATATCAGTAATCAAATTGGAACAAAGTTTTGACTCGGATCAATTGGATATTTTGTTTATTAATGTAATACCACGTCAATGTAGCAAATAATTTAGCGCAAGCAAAGCTGTAAAAACCGACTTCACCGCTTTATCTTCGGAACCTTGGTCAGATTAAATGTATTAAACACGCATTATTGACGATAACGCAAAAACTACTGATCAGATCTGGATCAAATTCAAATGAGATCAAAGGGAAAGCTTTCAAACAACAAACAAATCATCAAAATTATTCACGTGGAAAGAAGTTATGAGGATAACACACATAACAAAATAAGAATAATTTAACGCAAGCAAAGCTTAAAAAACCGACTTCACCGCCTTATCTTCGGAATCTTGATCAGATTTAATGTATTTCAGACGCATTATTAACGATAACTCAAAAACAAGAGATCAGATCTTGACTGCATGAAAAGCACCAGCTTTCAAATAAAAAAATAATCATCAAAATCGATTCACAACGAAAAAAATTATGAAGTAACTTTTGAAGTCGGTCAAAAACGAGAACATCGTCAAAGTAGTCCACAGAATACGCATTATTGACGATATCTCAAGAGCTACTGATCAGATCTTGATCAAATTTACATGGAACCAATTGGAAAGCAACATCTTTAAAACTAAAAAAAAATTTCGAAATCGATTCACGTGGAAAGGAGATATGGGGTAACACTTAAAAAAAAAATTAGGAAGTCAGTAAAAGTACAGTCGAATTGAGTAACTCCTCCTTTTTTGTGAAATCGGAAAAAAAATCCTACGAACTGCGAAACATTTGAACCTAATTTTTTTATAATTTTATATAATCCCAATTTTGATCTTCTTCATTTTGATTCCTTGCTCGACAGGTATGGTTATTAGTTTTTATTTACGTACCTATATTTCGCGCCAAAATTCCGGCATTTTTTTTTCAAACACCTATTTAAGGACACTTATGTTTTAAAACAAATATAACGACACCATAAAGATGTTTAAAAATATACAAACATATGCAAGGTAGGGACACGTGAAAAACATAACCCTTCCTAGTATTTCGAGTAAAAAAAAGAAATGTGATACATTGCTTCAGCAATTCTAAGTATCACTCACATTTTCTTCGGTTTTTACCTTCTTGTGGTTTCAACCATCATGAGAATTAAACATAACCCATATCAACCTCTCTATGTACTTTTTAAGGTAGTAATATCTTACTTCAACCGCTAAATTCCCAAAAGGACTGTGCCTACTTGATTTATTCGAAAACGTGCATTGACTTCGTATTAGGTACACTTCGAAACGCCTGTTCTTGTTTTAGATTTACTGTCGATATTAGATTCGTTTTATTTTAGATGTTAGGTTCAATTTGAAACCTAATTTCGTATTGATTGCTTGGAAGTTTGAACTGTTTTGCTTTGGTTTTGTGAACACGAAATGTTTTGAATTGCTTGTTTTTTCAAGATAATTGATATAAATTATCGATATTTTGAAATGTGCTGCCTTTTATTATTCATAATGATGATTGGAAGCACACTATTATCATGTGGCGAATCCCCACTATCTATGGTGTCAGATCACTAGAGTACGCTCATCACTCTCATAATAGTCACCGTCACCCGTCAGAACTCCCGGTAAAAAGACAGATTGTTTTTTGCTTATGACGAGAATTAGCTAAAACAGATCAACTAATTAGTTGAGGTCTTTTTTTTTATTTTTATTTGTGACCTGCTATTGTTTGTCCACTATCTCACCTGATGGTAAGTGACGATGTGATCGAAGCTGGTAAAAACACTAGACCTGGAATACGCAGGCTCTCAAGGATAACTGCCGGAACACCGTATTTGGCTTGGCGGCATACTTTCAACTTGATGGTGGTAAGCTACTTTGGTAGCAAGCCAGGCGAGCAACTCACAAAATGCTCTACCACCTCTCAAATGTTACCTGATTAGCACCACCCGGGGACCACGTGTAGGGAGTCAGACTTAAGGTCTAATAGGATTGATGGTGTTCCAATATAAAAACGGTCCTACAATTTTAATGAGGACGTTTTCTTCAACACGTAACCCACACCCATCAAATAGAAGCAAAGCGTTAGAAGGAAACCAAATGGTGCTTCCAAGATGAAGATTCCCCCGGTTTCCCAAAAAAATACATCTAAAAATTTGCGTGTGTTAATATTTTTGGAACAATTTTTATCTCTATAACGGCTGGCCGTGTGCAAATAGTCTTGAACCTAGAATCGGAGGTACGAGTTCTTTATACTTCTGTATAACTGTTATATTCTAATAAATAATAAACAGTACAAGGTCTATTTTGTTTTGTTTTTGGTTTACCTCGAAGAGGAAATGTTTCCAGTGTAGTTACAGTGCTTAAAGAGATTGAACAGTTGATATCTCGGGGTGACGAGTGGAGTGCTGTTAAAGCGCAGGATTTTGAGCAACATAAATTCAAAACTTTTGTGGCACTGAATTGTAATGGCAAGCGTGACGCTTACCATAAGGCAAAAGACTTTCTCGTCTCGTATCTCAATGACATAAAATAATCTTGGTATTTAAGAACGCCTCGCTCTTGCCTGGTTTAATTATTCTGATTGACGCTGATATTTAAAAATGAATAAAACAGAGTACGATTAAATATTAATCAGGACACTCATTGATTATAAATTGAAAATTGAATCAGTTTACTCTTGAAAGCATTAATTACAGAAATATTATATACCTGTGGCATATAATAATGCCACAGGTAAATTATTGTTATACGCGTTATATTAATATTAGTGATATCAAATTTTATCCGGTAAACTGACAATCATCTTCAAGCTCTTTCTAGCTACTACATAATATAGATATACCTAAGTTAATATAATT
Source organism: Lomographa bimaculata (assembly GCA_948107665.1). NCBI lineage: Eukaryota > Metazoa > Arthropoda > Insecta > Lepidoptera > Geometridae > Lomographa > Lomographa bimaculata. The sequence continues at coordinate 13,383,413 of OX403599.1, forward strand.
ATGTATTAGTGCAAAGGAATTATTTAAAAAAATAATGAAAAAATAATGCGCCGCCGAGTTTCTTGCCAGGTTCTTCTCGAGATGGCTGTAATTTTGCGAATTTGGCAGTAGAATCATTAACTTTGGGTTCATCATCATCATTAACATGAGTGCCTCTTTGGGGCTCATGTGAATTTTGATTGTTCTTATATTTTATCTAGGAATAGCATCATGTAATCTAAAGTCATATAATTTGTATTTGAGCGAAGAATTATGAAATTTTAGGTGATCATAACGCGTTAGCCAAGCTATCGAAGCGATCATCTTCCAACAGCGATCGGCAAATAGCCAGGCAAAGGATTATTTACCTCATCTGGCGATAAGCGATGCCGAGGATGAGTATGGTAAACACGCCAAACTTCTCAAGGATGCCAAACATTTTCGGTGGTTTTGACTACAGATATGTCTAATTGAAACTGTTGAACTAAAACTATATATTGGCAGAGGGTAGCAATCCAAGCTAAAAAAAAATCGACTTTATCACCATGGATTTGATCACTATGTTATCATCTAAAGTTCACACTCGTTCGCAGGATTCGAAACCATTACCTCCGCTTTGAAGGCGGGCGCTATCACAGCTTTGTAACTGGTATTGGACTGAATTGTCCATTGACTAATTGTCCCTTGCGTAATTTTACCATGCCTATAAATATGATTTTTTATTAAATGAAACGAGAAATTAAATGCATGTTATAGCAATTGAAATAGTTAATTAGCCAATCATATATTTTGATAAATGCGACTTGCGGTTAGTTATAGTATCACTGTTTTGACTAAAATCTGCGACATACTGAATGCAATAATTTTGTATCATACACACACAACAAATAATAGACAATTGATTTTACCACATAACAATTAACTATGTTTAGTTTGATAATGCAATTATCCATTTCCTGTTTCAGCATAATTTTAGTAAATGTAATTTTAATATCGCCGACGTGAACCGCTTACCCCGCTTGAAATGTTGGAGTTAATAAGATTAAACAAGTTTTAAAAGCTGTTTAAACCGAACTACCAATGCTACGGTGAGCTAAGACAAGTAAAACTTCCTCTTACCCGTTTATTAAATTCATTATGAGCCAAGAAAAACTGCAATTAGTTGCTGAACTGAAAAGCTTTTGGTAATGGTTAAAACTGCTTGCGAAACTAAAACTTACAAAAAGTGTGAAATTTTGGCTAAAGTCCAAAATAATTACATTTTCTTCGCAACTTTAGTGTTTGTAAACGTTTTAGTCAAATTTTTCACGTCTTGCTCGGCTGAAAAGTTAGCATATCTTATAACAAAACGGTTTATTTTTTTACATATTTTGTAAAAAAAAGATGATACATGTTTAAGTGGAATTTTGGAAATATTTTACATAGAAAACTATATTTATTATGTGTCCCACGAAGAAAATAAATAACTTTAGGTACACATTAAATTCATAAAAACATCCCAATAACTAACAAAAAGCTTTTTAATGGCATACTTTCTAGTAAAAAACATAACATTTTAATACCTTTTTAAAGCCATACTTAATAAAATGAAATACCTGTTGAATCCCTTATTCCTAAATTGCCAATCAAATGCTTAACAATTTAAAAAATCGTAGAACAGAAATTATAAAAAAATTCCATCAATAAAAAACAAGTGAAGTATAGCAACTTATTGTAGCAAGATAACTCCCTCCACAACACAGTATAACCAGTTATAGTTGAAACCAAAGAATATTAGTATAGAGTTGCATTTCATAGAGTTATTGAATTTTTCGAGTTGTTTTTTTTTATATCTCCGGTCACCGGAGTTGCTTTTCCCAAATGTATACTATTAACTATAGCGCTACCAATATTGTTCATTTCTGGTTTAAAAGAGTCTTACTTTCCAACATGGCAGAACCTGTTACTTGTAGTACTAGAATTCTCCTACTATAGTCTAGGTAACGGAGACACCGCATGTTCCTGACGGTTCCATTTCAACTACCAAATTAATTACTACGCTACAAACTATGCGGCAAATCTCTATGTTATTTGTTTAGGCGTTATTAAAGCATTTATTGCTAAGTGAACAAATAGTAAACGTTTTCAGAGCAATAAATTAAAATTTTATGAAAGCTATTAATAACCCGCAGATAAAATAAATGTTGTTATTAAAAAGCACTGCGCTGTGAACAATGGCGAAACTGATTTATAACCAAATTGTATGTTTTAGTTATTAATAAAGGCATGAGGTACATTTTCTAATTACTATACGATGTTTCAGTAGCTGTTATTAAGAGGCTGTTATCCTACCATGTTTGCCATCGTTGATTGTATCACCAATTAAAATCAGTTGAAATATTGGTTAAAAGTTAGCCTATCAGATATAAAAATCCATGTACATCTTAAATATGTACTTGCGTAAAAAAATAAGAATATAGTAATATATTTCTCATACCAAGGTTTATCTATACCAAACTCGATGCCAAATAGAATTAATAACTAGAGACCGGACTATATGCAACATAAATGGCCCAAAATATGCATGCAAATATGCAAGTGAAATAATTAAAATACGCATCAAAATCCATAAAAAGGAAAATAATCTGCATCATGAAAAAAATTTAAAAGTCATATTTTTAATGTTTTATTCTAAAAAGAAATTTACATTTTACCTTTTAAAATATGTACGAATAAGTACTGATTTTAATGTTGCGTAGATAAATAATTGCGTCTACGATCGCTTAATACATTTTTGTGAGCGGAAAAGGAACGTTCTACGTCTACCGAGGTGACTCATGGGCAGAATTTATATTTGGTTGCAATGTTTGGAGCGTGTGTCGGGCAAAATTTCACCCACCCCGTTGATGAAGCTTTCAATTTAGGGTTCAAACCCTGGGTTGTTGTTCAGTATGTTTTGAAACTTTTCTTAGCAACCGGACGTCTCTGGTGTCAGTATGAGAGAACGATGAGCGAGATTGAGCGTAATTTATAAAATATATATATATTTATGCATATGCAATAATATGCATTTGCATATAATCCGGTCTCTATTAATAACACTTCCAAAAAGCATATTTTTTGTTTAAGAAGTTGCAGTTTTACAACATAGAAAGTTACGGTTAAAATAATAATTAAACTGTATAATTTCTCATAAAATGTAACATGTATGTTAGCTAATATACATGTACGAGTAGATCTATATTTAAAACTAAAGCCAAGTCAATGCATTCATCAAAAAAAAAGAAATCTAAATAATATTCGATTTCTTTTTTCTTTAATGAAACCCACGTTAAAAGAATAATCTATATTTTTTGGTATAGTTGCTTCAAACTGGTCAAAAGCTAAACAAAAAAAAATAGGTCACGACCTACCAGTGTGAATTGGCAAATTTATCCTATAAACATTTTTTAATAACGGTACCAAATCATAAAGATTAAAAAACACAGCCAAATACAACTTTTGGGTGGGTTCCAACGCAGTGCGCAAGAAACTCATGTAAGCAGTAATGTAATAACTGCATTCCCCCGACACCTTGCTATGTGCTAATTAAAGCCACATACATTCATATTGCGTTTTCTGTTTCCTGAGCAATTACAGAACAGCAGGAGAGGCTGGAACATTTATTTACTTCTAAATTGAACCATTTGAATAAAAGTTTCGTGAGTATTGCACATTATTGCTTTAATCGAGAAGGACTTAAGTTAAAAACCATAGTATCAGGAGATGAGCCCAAGAGCACTCCTGCATAGGCGCAGCAGCCCGGTATGCATCCGGCCTACCACCGGGGCTAAGATAATGACTGCTAGCGCGACCTTATCTTACCCCACCTCGGCGAGGGACGGCTCAAGGAGGGGTTTTTAGTAGGTTCGACCCCACACACCCCTTGTACTCTTGGGAAGGAAAGGACGTGGTAGGCATTTCCTCCCACAAAAAAAGGCAAGAACGGCTACTCGCGTCCTTACTTGATGATGACGGACTGATTGCCTTCGAAACCGATCGTGTTATATCTTGGTTATAGATTTAACGTAAGTCCGACTTGATATAGTAAGAAAAAATACATTTATCTACACAAACGAGTGATTTCATCAATGGCACATATTTTACCTGTCAATATTGAAATGTCGAGTGATGTTATTTGCGTTAACAGTCTCGAAATCACTGAATAAATTGATATAAAATGCATGAAAAACTAGACTTTTAGAGTGTTTCAACGGATTACTTCTACAAGAGAATATATCATCAAGAAAATCAATGAAAGGAGTCTAGAGAGAATATCTCGATTTATTATTTACATCTACTTTAACAAAATATTAAAAAGATATATGTAACGGTTATTTGTTTGTATATGTGAGCCACTAACCACGCTGATCTAGTGCGCTTATTTTCCTGTACCACATAACCACTTATGAACAGATGAGATAGCAGAGGTAGAACTCTTTTCAGGATATATACAAACAATGATCTGGATTGCTCGAACCTACATTCGACCAGAGTCAGTAAAATCAAGCATTTGCTTCCTAAGTTTAACGGTCAGCAGAAAATCCCAGAAAACCTGGAGAAAATGTCAACTGGTCTTGTTATCTAGATGCAGCATACAAAGTGTGACTTTAACTGTTAAATGATTAAGAAATTGACTTGAAGGATGTCGAATGTTTTTAATTGACCTTCTCTAATTATTTTAGAACAAATAAGTAAAATTTATAATATTATTGATATATGGCTTTCATATAGGTACGTCACTTAAATTAAATTGTCAACCTACGAGTAGTATTTGAGCATGTACGATGCTCTATTTCCGGACGAGTTTTCGTTGCAAAATCGCAAAAGAGACGCATTTTAATAATATTAAAATGTCTGATTTTAACTAAAATTTTAAATAGTAACGAAAATAGTAAAATAAGTAAAACTAGTTATAGTTTTTTTTTTTGTGAGATAAAAGTAAGGAAATTTGAAAAACCAATCAGCACTAAAATACAAAAACCTTTTTATCACATCAAAAGAGGATCGTATACTGGATATTTTTAGCTTTAATAACTTGCTTAAACCTTGTTTACTTCTTTCAAACCATTTCTTACAATTCCTTATGATGTTATAGGGAAAATAAGTTTGGATTTGATCAAATAATTGAAAAAAACGTATTTACACATTATCATTAGATTTTTTTTGTGCCAGATATGTAAACATTTGGCCGTTATCTCACCTGATGGAAATTGATGATGCGGCTGAAGATGTAGCATGCTTACCTAGATGATTTCTATTTACTATAGACATGAAGACTCCCTGATTATACTGTTCGGGGAACAAAGACACGGGCAGTGACGTTTTTTTACGTCAACACCATTACTCATTTTAGATTGTACTGTACGCATACGATACAAAGATAATGTGATAAACGAGCTTCCTGCAAGTAAAATAAGGTCCCAGTTTCACATTGAATTACTATAAGATAAACAATATTGTTCCTGACATTGATTTATGTAAAAACAACGAATATTAGCGCACCTATTTGCAATATTACGTATGAAATACTTGTTGCCAAATTTCGACATAATTTTATTTTCACTGGAGAACATATTTTTATATTATAGGTAGCATTTTTCCCAATCATTATTTTTCACTTATCCAAAATATCGAAAGCTACATAATTCGTTTCTATCTGGTAAGACAGTGGTCAAATGCTTGATTATCTAGCATATAATAATAAAGCTTGATTTGTGTCGGACCCCTAAAAAACTTACTTTGATAAATGATGTTGTATAGAATAAAAATATTACCGAAAAAGGCGCCATGTATATAAAAAATTAGCGTGTGTGTGTGAATATTTGTTACCACGTTTCTCCGTAACGAATTAACCGATTTTGATGAAATTTTGAATGTAATTAGTTTAGGTTCCGTAAAAACACATAGGCTAGTATTTAACTTAATTAACGCGGGTGAAGCCGCGAGGCACTATTAGTATTACATAACTACGACAAAATAAAGGTTTACGTTGCCGTATTTGCCATTTCAAAAGAATGGCAAAAAGATAAATAACCGAAGACTTAAAAACGAGATAAAAGGGATGAGTTCCGCAAAATAAAATCTACGTGGGCGGAATCGCTGGGAAAGGGTCCTTGTTCTTATAGGAAAATCTTAAATTGGAGTCCCATCTTTGTCCATTCTATCAAAAAGATTATAATATTTTTCCACCGGATAAATTCTGATAGAAATATGAGTCTTTTTTTAACTGTATACATAAAATTTGGTAAATACTTATTTTTATACAATTCTGCTGTACATGCGCATGTGACTGAAGTCTCCTAAACGGCTGGACCAATTGTGATGATTTTTTTGTGTATTCAAGTGGATGTATAAATCCAATTAATAATGCTTTTTCAACTTACACGAGCGAAGCGGCGGGAAAAACTTCATATTTAAATGTTATCTACAATTTATTTTACCTTTTTTTTACTTATCTGAAGATAATTCGATATATTTTGTCTATGTTGGTCTACAGAACCACGTCGCTCACGGTTCTTACAATTTTTCACAAAGAAACTTGCTTAATCAACTCCAATATATGCAATGCGCGGTCACAATCCCCCATGGTCTAAACAGAATATTATGGTGTCGGACACATGTCGAGCCCCCGAGGCCTGAATGGAACGACTTAAAATGTTTTTTTTTTGCAGCAAATATTTTGGACATTGTTTGAGCATAGCCATTCAACGTGGCAATACTGGCAGAATTTCGGGCACTTTGCCAACTGGCGACGGTCTATTAGATTAAGTTCTGGATATATTTATTCTAGTTACAATGATTTCTAAATATTTATTCAATAGTTGAATAAGCATATGAAAATAATTAAGTGTAGGTTATTTTTAAGATATCATGTTTGAACAATAAATAGTTTTAAACTATAAAGGACATTATATACAAAGCCCACGAGGCGCGCGCCCCGGTCGTTGTGAAAATGTATGGCGCGTAAGGGACCGATATAAAAGCGCCAAGGCGCGTGACTATATACAATTATATATATAGCAAAGACATTTCACTATATAGCAAAGACATTTCTGATGTATATAACTAAATTTTGACAAAATTACTGTTACGTCTTTTTTACTAATGACGGCAGTACAGGGCGCGCGCCTCTGGCGCTTTGTATATAATGTCCCTAAAAGCCATTTCGTACTAGTAGTCGAGTTTTAGTTTTTAAACTTTTGTCAAGTTCATAATCGTGGCAGTTGGCAGTGATACATTATTTAGTACTAAAATCATAACTCTCCTAATTGCTTCGCTGTTGTCAGGTTAAAAGGAAAACTCGCCCCGATGCCATCAACACGAGTAGCTTCGAGGATTTAATACATTTTCACAAGCTTTTATTTAGTTGCACCTGTCCTGTTGTCTGTCTATCTGTCGGCCCTCAATTAAATCTTGCAATCTAAATTAGACCCACTTCCTTCAAAATTTGGTGTACTTATATCTTTTTGGTGACAATACAATGGTATGATACAATGGAGATGGTCTGATCATGGAGACGGAAGATAGCCATAGGAACTTCTGAACTAAACAAGATCGAGTTTGGACTCGTTTGATTAGTCTTGACAAATTCTCTAGTTATATTACTTATTAGTCCTATTTTATTTACAACTGGTAAAAGTTTGGTTTTAAAAAGCTTTTTAAAGTATTACTTTTTACTATAGAGCATTAAATCAAAATATTTAAAGGTACTGAATTGAGAATTGGAAATCTATTGTGGTCAATGTTAGTGCTGCCAAAAATAGGTGCCCCATTTAGAATATTTCATCGTGTTTAACCAGAAATCTATAAGATTGGTATTTAAACTGCCCGTTGGCTTAGTTTGGTGCGCTCCGTCGGGTTAGCCTTCCAAGCAGCGGGCAACAAGTTCGATTCCCATTAAAAACGTAAGTTTTCTCCTCAAGGTAAATTTGTGTTCATGGCTCTAGGTTCAGTGTGAGTGTGATGCTAACTTAGTGTGCTATTGTGAGTGTAAATACGTTTATGTTATGTTACATTTACGATTTTGCTTTAAATCAAATCAGAAACATAAATAAAGAAAAAATTTAACCTATAGCAAGCATTTTGGGAACTTTGCCGAACATTAAAGATCGTCTAAACCATCTTTAACCTTTCTTTTTATAACTTGTATCTTACTTCACTTAATTTAGCTATATTATTAATTATTAGCCTTAAATAGTTTTGAATTTCATTTCAGTCTAACATTATTATTTTGTTTGTAACTAGATATTTATAGCTACATAAATAAGGATAGCATAATCAATAAAAAAAAATATACAAGTCACAAATATAAATCACCTATATCATAAATGTAGAGTCATCACTTTATGCCGATATATTATTGAGCCACATGCTCGCTCAAATAAATAACTAGACTGTATAACCCATATAGAAATAAAACCTGAAATTCAAAGCAAATCCGGAAATCATACAAATGCGCAAGTCCAAATAAACACTTTAAGTGATGTGCATTCTATGATAAAGATAAAGATAAAGATTCTTTATTTGCGTAAAACATGGTATGAAGATTTTAAATAGTAGAATTTTAATGAGGCACTCATGTTTTGCTATAGGTTAGTAGCATGCACATTTACGAAGTCACATTGTTAAAATATAGCAATAGTACATGTACATGTGTACATTTATCGTTTTTTAGAAGGCTGCCAATTACGGACAATCTCGCTACAAAGTCACATCACCAGTATTAATACGACAAACATCTTCCTAATTAAACACTAGTTGTCAAAAGTAAATAGTTCCTATTCCGAAATCGGTTTAAATCTAAAAGCTTATACAGTTGCAAGCAAAAGAACGTTAACACTATCAGCATGCAAAATGCGTATTTTCACCATCCGGCACCATCTGTGGCTTTATCTGGAAAAGTATTTTGCATGATATGGCTCGACTTTTAGAGCTTCCTTTTTCGTAGCAGTTTGCACTCTGTACTAGCGTAGTGGCGATTTGCAGACGTACACTTTTGATAACTTTGGCAGCGTTGATGCATTGATCTTAATTTTATTGTGAAACTATCTGAACTAGTGTGGTGTTAATGTGATAGTGTAATGTAGTACCTACTACCCTAAATAACACATGAACAAAATGTCTTGCCCATAATAGAAACAATAAGAAAAGTGCCAATGGATATTATATGTTTAGTTACTGATTATTTCACTTATATTGCTAAAGAACAATCTATGTTAAACAAAAATTACGCATTAGCTAAATACTGGCTAGATCGTAATGAAATTAGGAAACATGCTTATGTTTAACTCTTAAAAATTAAAAAAAAACTTATTGTGTTATAGGATTGCGAATAAGATCAAACGTAATTCAACAACATAGTATACTATTTAGCGATAGCAAGAAGGACCAATGCGATCCATTCAAAATAATAAGAATAGGAATTGAATTTATTGTATAACTTACAGAAGGTTATAAGAAATCTTAAGGATGTAGATTATTCCAACAGTCTATTCGTTTCAAACGTACCTACATTATTAATGTTTTGCTTAATATTAACATGTATAACAAATATATATCACTTCCTCACGATGATTGCCTCCGAAACCGGCCTTGTTATATCACGTCTATAGAGCACATGATTACTTCGAGACTTTGACTTACTTCAAGTATAATTAAATACTCGAATATAAGTATAATTAAATACTCGAATATAAGTATAATTAAATACTCGATATCGGGAATCGGGATATCAATAACTAATCGTTCGCCCCGAACTGAGATCTATAACTTTTTTAATAATAGTAATTGTTTGAATTTTGTATTGTTGTTTCGTTAAACTATATTATTTGCATGTTTCAGATTTATACAACTTCTTCGGCCGCTTCTTCACTTTCCACCAGGTGAGATAGTGGTCCAATGCTTGCCTATTCAGCATAAAAAAAAACTTCGGGACAAAATAAGACTTAAACCAGTGACTTCGATGTCCTGCCAAATTGTTATTTTCCAACATAGTTTTTATTTAAAAACAGTTTTGTACTCTACTTTTAAGTTTTTTTAAACGATATTCCACGTGGGCGGAAAAAAATCGGTCTTCACTTACGTTTATAATATTATGGGCCCACTTTTGGGCCTTCCTAATATAATTTTAATTGTCATTTCTGGCTTTGGGATATAGCTATACATATCCTATGAGAATTTGAAGTTATTCACTTGAATGGTTTAGACATGAATGCCTCTGAAAGACGGATGGACGGAAGACGGGCATAGTGCTTAACCACCCACGTCGACTTAGAGATCTCACTTCGCTTGATCAATTATTTCGGATTTGATACACAAATTTATGTCATGAGGACTAAAGTAGCTACTTAATTATCAATCATTATATGCAGGTAAATTATTTAAATATATTATAAAGGACTAATTGCCAGCTTGACCCAATAGCTTTCAAAAGGGTTGACTTCACGGAAAATCTTTTAGCAACGTTTCTCTTTGCTCATTCAATTTTACAAAAATCCTTTTATTTTGTATTTACTTTTACCAAAACAAATATTGACACAAACGTCAAAAAGGTTTTGGGTCTAAGTCTGTTTAGCCAGAGTAAAGACAAGAAGGTGCTTTTACAAATAGGTACTGTAAAGATATAATATATTTCTTATATCTTATCTTAAACTTGGTGCTTAAAACGAATGAAGGGATGAGTATTGGATTTGTTCAACTTGGTACTATTCCTGTCTTTTTTAAAAAGGTATGAATCTGTTCCGCTCTTTACACAAATTTTACTTATATAATACCTTTACTAATATATTATTATAATATTTTATTATTTTTTTTGCTTTATTCAAGATAGGCAAACGTTTGACCGCTATCTCACCTCATGGTAAGTGACGATGCGGTCGACGATAGAGCACGTTCGCCTAGAAGATGCTTATTCACTCGCGACTTAAAGACTCCCATATTGTATTTATCAGGGAACACAGACTCTGGTAAGGAATTCCATTCTTTTGCAGTTCCCATAATGAATGTAGAAGCAAAACGCTTTGTCCGCATTTGTGGAATATCTACCATATAGCGGTGTCGCTTAAGAGTCTATCTCGATGTCCTATGATAGAATGGCGATAGAGGAATTAGATTGTGTAATTCCGATGCACACTCTCCGAAATGTTTCCTATAAAATACCGAGAGACTCTTGTTTGTTTTGACTATTGTTTTATCTTGAGCAGTTATTGATGTTTTCTTCATAGCGTAGTGGAAGTAACTATGATCTTTCAATTCAAAATAAATAGAGAATAATCAGACGCATTTAAAAAAAACCTTCTGGGAAAAAATGTGTACCACTACCTACCTGTAGTGGTACACATTTTTTCCCATCCAAACCAACACCTGCAGCGTAGAACTGTTGGGCAGTTCCTGCCTTTTTCTCTATTTTATTCACTCCAAACAAAAATGTGCTGATAAAACCTGGGCATGGGAAAGACCAATCTTCAGGTACTAAGTAAATAGCTGAAATCACACAGTAAACAGCCCGTGACAAAAATCCCCGCTCACTCCTGGGAAATCAGTGTTGGCGACAGTTCCAGAGTTCAAGTCATTGCAACGAAGCAGGTCGAATATGTTGGCGCTGAAAAGATTCTTCTTGAAATGTGTATTAAACCTAGGAAGGTAAGGTTCTGTCCATTGTTTATAAAAGTTGCCAAAAATCTCTTTTTATATGAGGAGATTATTGAGGTGCATGAGTGAGATAACATAAAGCAAATTATATCAAATTTACTAGCTGCGCCCACCACCATGGTATTACAAATCAATTGCCGACCGTATATTAGTATTGCAAAGACTTGTAAAAGGCTCAATATCTTTATTTTGTTTTTGTTCGCCTCAATACAGAAAAAGCTAAGAAAAAAAGTACAGTTTCTATAGGAAATGTTGGATGATGTTAAATGGTTTGATGATGGTGGATGATGTATAAACGAATATTAATGACGTTAATTAAGAACATCATTTTTAAAATTTTAAACAAAAAGATACTTAATGAGTGTGGTAATGAAGAACATAAGCAGATACTTAAGTGCTTGAAATGATTTTTTTTTATTTCCTACAAGCAAACGTTTGACCACAATATAATCGACTTATATAAGTTAACTTATACAATACATTTGTTTGTAGAAGTTTAAACCCGTTTATATGTATGCACTCTGCTTTATACTCAAAAGGACAAAATCTCATGAATAATTGAAATACAAAATCAAATAACCTTTAATAAACTCACTTCAAATAACCGTGGGCAGCTTGTTAAATAAATTGAGTTAAGTTCATAACAGACACATATCAGAAATCGGCGCACTTCAGATAAAAGGTCAGATTTCTCCTATTTCCTTTTTCAATTAAGTTTGTTTTCATGTAGTTCAGTGCTAAAGAAGAAAATAGGATTTTTCGTATGTAGTAGTGCCCTACTAATTGTATCCTTTGTCATAAAGAACGTAGAACTAACTGAAAGAACCAATGAGACTAACAAATAATGAACATTGAAACTTCTCAACTACAAATTCTGAAATGAGATTATCTTCTCATCTTATTTCATCATTTTTATTTTTTACCGGAGCATTTACTATCTAAAGGTTCTACTATCTCTTACTTCTTTGTTCTAAATGTTTGGTACAATAGGTCACTAGAAGAAAACGTCTATTCCCTATAGAATTAGTTTCAATCCTGCAACATCTGTCGCAAAAACAAAGCAACGTGGCTAAATTGTGAACCAATGAAATTTTTTAAAGGCATATATGCATTACAATAATACCATTTCTTCACGATTCTTCCCATACATATACCCTGGAGAGTTTAAAACACCCAATGGGCGATCCCCAGAGGCGTCATTTATTGCCGGAGGCCAAGATCCATTTTGGAGTCAACGCGTCAATGTTGTAAGTAAGGTTTAACAGTAAATACACAAAAACTTACTTAGTTCAAGTTTAATGACTTAGTGTGCACACACTACACCTGTAACCAATTACAGGAAAACGCTGCAACTGCATGCATTATTACTATTTTACAATTGAAAATTGAGTGACATATTATTACTGTTAGATACTCATATTAATATTTCATAATCTAACTTTCACTTCAATTTGCATTGACATGTGATGCGCTTGCGAATAATTATAAGCAATATTTTTCACCTATATTTACTACTGAGATTTCAGCGCCTTAGCTCTCCAAGTTGCTTCTTTTACGCGATAGTCTATAAAAGATTGGAATTTATTCACCTTGCCAACAGTTTCTTTGTTTTCCGCTGATTATTTTCTTGGAGGCGCTCCGTCGAAGATAACGAGCTCTCTTCCGAGGCGCCTCCTCATTTCCCAGGAGATTTGTTATTTTTAATTTCAACCCTCTCACTTTATTCCAACCTCTTAAGAGTCTTGGATTAAGAATTATTTTTATTAAATAGAGCGTCTGGTTCGCACTTTTGGTTAGGTAACGAGTTTTGTTGTTCTTTATTTTTACGATAGTCTCGCGCGGAAGAAATATTTTTTTTGTTTAAGGATAATGTTTAAAGTTCTGCAATGTTTATATTGTGTTTCCTAAGTATATTAAAATGAACAGATGTTGCAGTCATTGCTTAGCTGTTATTAATATGCCATGGTGTATTCTTAGTAGTCACGAATCGATTGCAGGTTGCTGTCATAAGCTTTTTCGATTTAGCTTAGCGTATTACAACAAATAAGAGTTCGCTAATGATAATTGTTTATATTAAGCAAGCTAAAATCTCTAAACTTTTTAAGATTCAAGATTCAAGATTCAAGAAACATTTATTGATGAATGACTATACTTTATGAAAGGACTCTGAAATTCTAAGCCTCAAACATTTTGTATGACGAAAAGTGGTTGGGAAAACACTATGATGCATAGTTAAAATGTTTCCCTGTAATACAAAAGTTTCACTTTTACCTATTTGAACTGCTCGTTGGCTTAGTTGGATGAGCGTACGCCTTCTGAGCAGATGTATTGGGTTCGATCCCGGCAGGAACAGAAGGTTTCTCTCCAAGGAAAATTGCGTTTCTGATTCTGGTTGTGAATGTGTGTGTGTGTAGCCCCACACTAAGTTCGATGACTTGTGTCATCCAACTTAGTGTGGGGCTATGAGTGTGAAAGCGTTTGTGTTTATGTATGTTTTATCGTGTGTGTTATCACACTTTGTTTTAATGGTTATTTACTGCTACTTTTTAGTCTATAAAGATATAGTAATATTTACAATAAATAGTAATATTTGTTTTAGTTTTATATAGGCTGCAATTATATATTACTATTTATTTGTGCTAAACAAGATCTTTATCTATAAAAACAATATTATTTACCCAATCTGTATCTCAAACAAAAGCTAATGACCTCGAAACTGAATCTGGGGCAAGTCTTGGAGCCAGGAATTTCGTTACAATGCTGTTGGAATGTTAATGGGTCGACACATTCAAGACAAAACAAACTAAAATGAACAATGATATTCCTTTTAGCCCGTATGTTTCACTAATGTGCCAAATTGCAGGATTCTAATAGATTTACAATTAATATTAACAAATTCTTTGGGAACCTTTAGAAGTTTTAGGTATAAATTATTTGTTTCAGCAATACTAGCATGATAAGCTGTTTTTTGTTTTTATTGTCTCTCTTAATATCATTTGCTGATGTTTCTAAGATCACTATCACTCGGAGCTGATAAAAAAACTAACATTAAACTATCTCACTAAATTTAAGCGTAGGCCGTCTAATAGTAAGATTGCTTGACAAAACAGGAAAATTTAGGTATCTAATACTAGTCGTTTACGCCGAACTGAGATATCGCGGCTACATTTTGCCTAATTGAGACAAACTTTTAAGGTTAATTGTTCAAAACCTTTTTTCTTATTAACAATTTATATTAACACTCTCTAATTGTTTGATTTCTGTATATATTTTTCAAGTATAGAATATACGGGTATTATACTTAAGTTTAAGCTTTATACGTGCTTTATTTGCTTGTATTGTTTAGACGCGATCCCTCTGAAAAAGCGAAGCGAGCTCACTAAGTCAAATTAACAATCTCGCTTTGCTCGATCAATAATTTTACATTTAGAGACAAATAAATATGGTTAAAATATCCAGTTTATATCTCACATCAAGAAATTAGACCACCGTTGTAGGAGTTACTGCGACAGTAGGTACAGTGGCCCCATAAATCAGAGATGAACAACGGATACTCGGAACCCGGGTTTAATTGCCAACTATTCGCATAATGATAATATTGATTAGAGATAGCGTACCTCATTTTTCCGGTTAAGCTTAGACTATTTTTATTGACTGTCTCATAGTTTGATTACCACTTCTGTCTTAATAAACTTGATAGTTTGAAATAAAAGTTTTTTTTAGTAGCAGAATAAATATTCAACCGTCGAAACATTCACGACTAAAAATTTGAAAAAAAAAAAATTTTCATAGACAGAAATACGTTACTCGGATTAAGTAAAGTACTAGGCAAACATAAACATGAATAAGGCAGTAATTTAACCAATAAGTTTAAGTATTAAAGTAGTCCGCATAAACGTGAAAGAGGTTAAATGCTTTTTTTTTACGTGGCATTGTAACGCATGCCTGTTATTGCCTGGCTATTCATCAATAAAATTAAACAGACGATACATCCAACAAAATTGGCCGGACCTACATCTCTATGCTTGCAGATATTGACACTCGGCCGAGAGATATGGATCGGATTCATCACCACAAAACTGTCGCAGAAATCTGTGGTTGGCAATGTTCACATTGCTTTTGACGTTAACGCGTTGCATAATTATTGGTAGGTGTAATGTTTTAGGAGCAAATAACATGGGTTATACTTTTGTGAATTCTAGATGCATTATGATGATCAATAAAGTGAATTCTAGATGCATTATGATTATTAATAAAATGTATAATATTATTATTATTGTATTATTTGCTCAACGTATTAGCATTGCAATTTAGAGAGGCAATACCGCCAGCATGATGGGAACGTTACCCACTGATAGTGGGCTTGAGCACTTGAGTTACCTATAAGCTCGATGACTTGTAGGTAACTTGGGTCTTTCCGTGTTTGTGTATAGATGTATAAAATTTTAGTTTAGTTTTAGGAAATCTGGCAATTGGCCCGTACTTAGCCAATTTTTTTTTAACTATAACTTATTTTTATTCCTTTTACTTAGATCTATGAACTCTAGATATTATTATGATCAACTTGTTACTACCGCCGGAGGGTGAAAAATACTTTGCGACCTATTTACACACCTACCAAATATACAAAAAAAAAATCGTTCGAGCCGTTTCGACCACAAACGCCGTGACACAAGATTAAATATCTTGTATATATTTTTTTTTGTTTTTATTTATACATATATTTTCAGAAATACTTTCTAAGCATAATTCTAATTATGAACGTTAAGTTTCGGCTACAAACATTGACTGAAACCCATTTTATTCTCTCAACATTCGTTCAAATTTGAAAATTTCGCTAAAAGGCTAAATGTGACCTAAAAGCCACATCTAAAGAGCGTGTGTTTGTTGGCTTATATTGAAATTCTGAAATACTGTGAACATCTCATTTACTTCAAATACACCACAGTCAACAATAAGTTGCCACGTCGCTGCGTAATGAACGAACTTGCCCAGCAAAAGGGTTAAAACTTGTAAAGTCACGAGTTTGTCACCAAGAATTGGTAATTCATTGTTAATATTGGGACAACTTTCACAAATAAAACGCCGAGTATTGGGAAAAAGTTTTTCCGATGTTGCTGAAAACGTATGACAGTTTCAAGTTGACTTTCGGCTTTTGTTGTAAATTTACTTTTCTTCTTTTGGTAAGCCGAAAATATTGTCACATATTTTTGCAAAATGCTTTTGGAAACAAACACTTGATAGATATTATTGTAAATGCAAAATGCTTTCGAAAAAATAATCAGCAGATAATTTTGATTTCTCGGTACACTAATTAAATACTTTATAAAAAGTCACAGGTTTTTTTTACTGAATATAGAAATTATACGATCGCACAATATAGAAGGTATTTATAATTAACATCAATGCAACAATAAATCTAAAATGCATTCATTTTTATCGATAGATTTTATAATTATTCCATTTCTTATAATGCAAAGCAATATTATATGGTCATATTATGATTTAATATACGACACAAGAACTCAACCAAATATTTTTTTAATTGTTACTAAATAAGTACAGATGTCGCATATAAGAAGAATGCTAGTAACAGCAGCAAGACTAAGAACAAAATGTATTTCATTTCATTTCATTTCAAGACATTTTTTTCAGTTTAAAATTGTCACACAAGAAAAAGCCACCACAATAAGTCTAAAATGTTTTTATGAATGGTCTAAGAAAATGTTAGCCATTAGGCTTATTTCCAGCCTTTAACAATAAACCACATCACAACCGATTCAAATTATTTGCAAACAGAGACTGAGATCCTCTTTGTCATGTGTCAAAGGGTGGATTTTTCTTTCATGTAACACAAAGATAAAACAACATTTCGGACTAATCCATTTAAAATACGATAAACCGTAACCCTAGATTAACATAATGGATAAAGTTAAAAGGGTCTCAGAAATATGTTATCTAAGGCTGTGACGAAAGGATGCTAAGAGATTTCCGTTCTCGTTGACACGGGTAACTATTGTATTTTGGTCAAAAGAATTCAATTCGGAAACAAAATACTTCCTACGGGAAGTATTTGACAGAGAAGTAGCGAAAATGATTCAAACTTATAAGTTTGAAACATTTTTGATACTTCATTTCACTTCTCTGTCAATAAACTTGCTATGTTTGATTAGTGAATTGCTCATTGGCTTAGTTGGGTGCGTTCACCTTCTACACATGTGTGCTAGATTCGATTCCCGGCTGTTTCCCGGCGAACACAAGTTTTCTCCCCTAGGAAATTTGAGTTTCTGGTTCTGGTTTCTGGTGATTGTGTGCGATGTGAATGTTTCCAGCAACCGCGACATAAGTCATCGTAATTAGTGTGGGGTTGTGGGTGTAAAAGCGTTTAAGTTTCTTTATGATTGTGTAACACGCATTCAGCAAAACAGCATCAAATTTCGAGCAAAGTTTATCTTCGTAGCTAACAAGGTCAAAATAAAAACGTAAACTTGCTGCAGGTTTCAATTAAACTTACTTAAGTTACTTATTTCAACAAACTGGCAACAAACATATTATTAAAGCTTGTAGCTTTGCAAAGTAAAATTCGTCAATGTCTTTGTGTATTGTTAAAAAAATTGACCAAGATTTCATATGGCCATCGTCAATTAATGGCTACAATAATTGAAAAGCGTAATGGTAAAACTGATCCTCCGCATGACCATGATCATTATTAAAAATTATCAGGACTGTCATTTCGTTTGCTCTACTGGAACAGGTGGCGCTGGGAAAGAATATAGTCTAGGATGTAGTCCGCTATTACGTACTCACATTGTCTTGCATAATCACAAAGAACTAGTCGACGATGTAATCCGCACTGGGTAAGGTGTAGGATTATGGATGGATATGGCACGTCGGTGCCAAAACATACATGCCGTTAGATAGTTATCAATCATATGAAAAGCTTCTTTTACTCGATACATACATAGTTTCATAATAGGAAGAATATGGTTAAAATGTCTACCAAGTATAAAATTATAAAAATCCGGATAAATTCAACTCTAATTCCACACTAATGTACAAATTAAACTTATCAAAGTTCTGTAAAATTATTCCAAGTAAGCTGTAAAAGAGTAATAAATTCGGGAACCAAGTTCATTAAGGTCCAGTCCTGCCCTTTTAAGTAGGTACTGACTACGCTTAAATGCTCAAAGTTTTAGCCTTTTTAAGCCAAGAAGTAGCTCTTAGATGATAGAAAAGAAAATTAAATTTCTTGGATTTTGAAGTACCTATCTGAAACAAGATCGTTTAAGGTTGGCTCGCTTCTAAGACGCTGACGTGGCGAAAAAAAGGTTTGCTAAGTGGGTATTGCCGATATTTTCATTGCTGACATTTGTTGTTTTTCTATAAAGCAATCTCGTCAAAGTTTTATTTAAAGCTTTACAAAAAGCTACATGATTTATTTTAATATTAAAAAAAAAATGGTTTTATCAATCGACTGTAGAAAAAGGTTTTATAATATATATATCTCTTCTTCGTAGGTTCCAATTAAATGCATGAATGAATATTCGACAGTTGGTGTAATCGAAATGAGAGCCGTCCCCGCGGTTTTGCCTGCATTTATCAAGTTAAAAATTAGCCTTTCTTAAGTATATGCTGTCCAAATTTCATCCAAATCCGTCGTTACAGCATGAAGAGAATACAAACATATATAGTAACACAAACTTTCGTATTTATAATATTTGTTTGATGGTCCAACCATTTTTTAAATAAGACAACAAGTATTTGGTTTTCATCCTTTACCTTTTATTTTCCCACTACCTTTTCTTTCCCGACAAAATCCATTTTTTTATTCAAGAACAAATAATAATTTCTAGATGAGTTTTATATAAGTATTTGATCACCTGATGGAAAGCGATGATGCGGCCGAAGATGTAGCATGCTTGCCTAGAAGGTATTTTACTTTTGATTTGAAAACTCTCAGATACTGATCGGGGAACAAAGATGGGTAATGAGTTCGACTCCTTCACAGTAAACGTAGACTCAGTGAAGACACCATATCCAATAGCAAAACAATAACCTAGCTAGAAATGTATGCCAATATTTATAAACCGAGTCTAAAAATATTAATTACTTACTGTAACGGGCATAGGTAATCCATTACTATCTGAACGCAACCTGGCTCGAACGTTTTACGATTTGTTTGACACGAATGAATATTGACATGAATTATAGCCTGCCATATATCCACGTCGGATAGATGGCACACCGTTTTTATGACGAGTCGTTTACCTACATATCTGATGCAGTGAATAAGCTTGGAACAACTGATTATGACTGCGATTTGTTACGAAGCTATCGTAGTAGTCGGCAATGACACTCGTAGCGCGGTCCCACTGATCGATTGGAACTGATTGACAACGTTAAGCAATCTTCAAATGGGTGACCGTTTAGTGGGATTTTCAACTGACTGTCACCGTTTTTCAGACATGTCAAGCTGTCGGTGCCTGTTGTTAGTCTTAAGACAACAGTCGTTTAGCCATGGCGGATGCCTTCAGGCCACCTGAAAACTTACACCAAGGCTGCCCACTAGTTACGACAAGCAAGATTTACAAAGATAAGTGTCAGCAAGGAATAAACTAGAAAGTACATGAGTGGGACTAAGTGTCTGGGAAGAAATAACATTTTTTTCCATGTTAACAAAATGATTCGTTTGCCACCTGCGTGCGCTCACTAGCCTATACAGTTTTTTTTTTATATTTTATGTAAAAAAATATAAACTGTCAGTGTGCATGTAAGAACTAATATTGGTTATAATAAAATTGCTTATTTTTTTGTTTCTGATAAATGTTATCATATTTGACCACTATATTTCTTGATGGTACGTGATGTTATTTTTAAGGCTGGTAAACACACTAGGTCAAACAAAAATACCTAAACATAGTTAGTAATATTTAAGAACCTTTTAACAACTTATATTTTCGCCTTAGTTTTATACTGCTTCTTAATATACTAATACCGAGTGGAAAAAGTGTGATCCTTTTCATCGAAGATTTATTGAATTACAACTGATTCTATCTATGACTCGCATAAATTGCTTTTTCTGTCACTCGTTTACTTGTGAAACCAATTTGAATCTAGATTTTTAACTATGGTTATAAAGTAGCACTTGCACGACCTCCGCTTTAGGCCGTGCGTTGTTTATCGGTAAGCCAATCAGCAAAACAACTATTTTCCATATTTCAATCAGTAATTACTATAATAAGCAGCTGCTTTCAACGAAAATAATACAAAAATGTCTATAGCACGGTTAGATTTGAGAGCAATCCGTTCCACGTTAACAATAATAGTGAATATGTATGACATTTATATTTATATAGATCAAGTTTTTCTTTTTAATATTTATAACTATATAATGAGGTATACGTTTATATTAATTCTCCTATTGATATAACTTTTAATTTGAATTATAATGTATAAAATGAAGGGAAATTAGAAATTCAAAATAGCAAAACGCTGGAATGATTCGTGACGTCAATTTTCAGATTATTGATGTCAATTTTATAATTGGTCTAATTTCCTTAGCGGCAGTCATGATTGGGTCGTCAACGGAACAGAATGAATCCCAAATTACGATGAAAATTGCACGATAATTATTAAATTTTGAAATATTTGGATATGAAATGGATGAATGATTATTTTTAACTGGTAATAAATTAATATGTTCCTTATTGAGGACATAATTTATTCAACGAAAACTAAACACATTATGCGCTGCAAACGTATGTGTACATAACTTGTAGAGCAGCAAATATAATTCACAAGGTCGACTATTCCGTAAAATGTATTATCAACAAAGTTAAGCAACTTCAACATAATCAGTAGTTTTTAAATTCAGTCTAAAATTCAACCATTACGTCACAAGATGATAACAAATCGTAATTATTCTAAATACGCGGCCTTTGAAAATAATGCATCTCAATAGCATTTCAATAGAATCTACAGAGAAGTTTGATACCCAAATCCTCAGTATAGAAAACATTTCAACATCAAATGACCATCCCTGTTCTATTCAACATAGAGTTTGCAATTTTGTTCAATTCAACGGGACTTTTTCCATCGCAATTAGGATCGAAGACTTTTCAACCTGCAACTTTATCTAGATCTTTAACACCCGTATCAATGTCCAAATAAATTGGTCTTGAATAAATTGCTGAGTCACGGGTTAATTTAGAATTCTGCTTGACTAATTTATTGCTTTTGATTCAATCGTACGTGATTAGGTTTTTCAGGTCGGACAAAAATTAAGATCCAAATTTTGTGCGTAGAATGAAAATTTGTAATAGAAAAAAGTATTTTTTTATTTTTAATTGACTTTGAGGAAAAATAAAGATTTTAATTCAATGTTTTTTATAGTAGCTGTTTGAATTGTGTTAATGATATTAGCTCATCCGTTTAACCTTCTAACAACAAGACAAACTAACTCGATCCATTTATGGATGACATACCTTAATGAACAGAAAAGTTATACAGTAAATGAGTGGAACTAATTTCCCACGCTTTTTAACTTGAACTTTATAATCTGGGAGTCTTCAAGTCTAGAATAACAATGTATCTTTTAGGCTAGCATACTAGTTTCTTGGACGCATCATTATTTTTAATCGAGTGGGTCAAATGCTTGCCTATTGCTTACCTAGCATAAAAATAATCAATAATAAATAATACGAAAGTCATTGTAACAAAGATTAAAAACTAATAATTTATAGTTACGCTACCCATACAAATTCATCATATCGACTGTTGACTCTACGGTAAACACTATAAACACGATATTACAGGATAAAGTATACGATAAAAGATTGTAATAATATTTTTATTCGGTTCTCTCAGCACGACTTCTGAAGGCAAACAGGGGTACAAGCCTTTTATGAAAGTCAGAGATCGTATCCATAATCCGCATAAATGAACCACATAAGCCGTACATATAGCACAGTATCATATGCGTTATAACCACTATTAGGAAAGAGGCCTTCGTATGAATTATTCATTCAAATATTGCCGCTATGTCAGCCAAGATGAATGGTGTTACATGAATCAATACATTCGAATATACGGTACAGCATTTTGCCAATGGTTTTGATGTTTAAAATAAACACAAAATATTTATATCAGTTACGAATAATTTGACCTCTGTGATTGAACTAAAATGACGTTTTCTAAAAAAGAAACCTAGCTAGATCAATTTATCGCCCTCGAACCCCCTTCATATTAAATTTGATGAAAATAGTTGGAGCCGTTTCCGAGATTCAGATAATATATTATATATACAAGAATTGCTCTTTTAAAGGTATGAGATAAAGAAATGATTTGTTAATGTGATAAGTTTGCGCGAACAATTATTTATGTATTGGTATTTTTCTTGCATTATGTTTTGTACTTATGTTAAAGGTATTCAATACAGAAATATTGTATTGGATTATGGAAAACTATTTATATGATAGACAAAAACTATATCATTACATTTAAAAAATACCACTACTACTAGTTCTTTTATCTCTACCTTTGGTGCCGGTCCTTGGTTCGATTCCACGTAGGAGCACAATTTTCCTTCCCACGAGACATTTGTTCACCCAAGCCTTTGAATTTAGCTGTGAGTGTGAATGCTTCTGTTTTGTTTTTTGTGAAACTACTAAAAAACACCAGACGTATTTTGTAAAGTTAGCTAAATGACACCGAGAATTATGTATCGTTTGTTCTATCGCAATCTCATTTTATCATCAAACACTGAAAACAAAACCACTCAAAAGTTTCTTCAACAAGATTTCATCATAGATCTGACATAATCGTCTGCGAAGTTTCCTTTAAGATTCCTTTAAGGTTATAGCATTACAAGACAATTAAACCAAACAAGGGCAGCAACAATTCTTAAAAGGATAATTTTGGTTGGAATAACGTTGAGAAGTGTTAAGAGGTTGGTAAGAGAATAATAAAATGATAAGAGAACAATAATTTAACTTTTCGATAACAGAAACAACTATGAGTTACGACTTTACATCATTTAAATTGTCAATGTATGCTTGACTGCAGATATTTCAGAAATATCATAAGTTACTATTAGCTATTTAAAATAGACTATAGTAACAGTTTTTTATGGCATGCCATGTCATCTGTGACGGAGATTGAAATAACAAAATATCTGCTATTTTACCGGTCTATGCCAAAGCAAAAAGGAGAGCCTCGATTTTAGCACCGCATGTTTCTATTTAAGATTTTTTTTTGGTTTTAATTTAGGATACGCAAACGTTTGTTCCTTCATAAAGTCTTATTTAATAAACTGATGTTAACGAATCATATATGTTAGGGTATCGATGAATTTGGCCTAATTCTACGAGTGTGTCCGTGGTATTTCAAAATATTGTGACAAAAAATTTAAAAAATTAAATACCATCTTGATGGCTATCAAATGTAACCTAAATTACCATTTCAAAATATATAACACTTGTGGTAATAATATGCAACGTTGAATTTTTTTTTGTTTAGCATTGTTAACATATATACTTTAAAATCATCTATCGAGACTATTGCGTAACTTATAATATATTGGGGTACAATAGATATACAGCTAAGGACTAAGTTACCTACAAGACATCGAGATAAAATATAAATATGATTATAAATAAGTTCAAATATATTAACAAAAACATTTCTATCGAAGCGAGACGTAATTTTATAGCTTAATTTTAATAAAAATACTTGATCTACATTGAAATAAAATTCATATTCATGTCTTTTTTATAAAAGAAATAAAAATGACAGTTAAAAACAAGCCCAACTCTTAAACCAGTCTCTTAAATCAAATAAATAAGGTACACAACAATTTTATTCTTAAAGAGATCACTTGGCGAGAACATTTTACTGAAGAGTGCTTAAAAGTTCGTGGGCCCTTTGCCTTCAAACCTTGTCGCTTGGAGCTATTCCCCCTTGTTTCTCGTATTGCGGACGAGGCGCTAACCACCTCGGAGATTTATGAAAGTAGCTCGTCTTTTTGGAACACTCGGGGCAAAAGAGAAACGTAAACTATGTTATCAGTAAGGGTCATGTCAAATACGTTCGATAAAAATAATGTAGAAGGCAACTTAATCTCTCATCACAAGTATTAATATCACTTCGCCGTGGTATAATAGGCAGACTTGCTTAAATCATTTGCAGTAACTTTAAATTAAAGTGTCCAAGAACGTTAGCCTAAAATGATTTGACAATATGGATTTCTTCCTAAAAATTACTTGAATCACAAAGTCTTATTAAGTTATAATTATTATGATTCAAGTACTCTAGTTAATCTAGTAGACCTCATATAAGTTTGTGCGAAATTATCCGTCAATGTTTTTAATGGGAATGTTATTAGATTATTAGTCTGTTTCTATATCTTTATTAAAATTTTCCAAACAGATGAAATACCGAAAGAGTCTTGGAGAGTAACATTTGCTCAAACTAATGCAGTCAAAACCGGGTACAACAATTTATTTAGAATATTGAAGACCCAGTTGGCGCATTGGGCAAGCCTTTGCTCTATGGGCCGGGTTTGATTCACGGCAGGAGTACTTTCTTCCTCCCCAAGAGACATTAGTGCTTCTGATTCTGTGTACTGTGATTGTACATGATGTTAATATTTCCGGTACCATGATACAAGCCTTTGAACTTAGTGTGAGTGTAAACGCGTTTTTTTTTGTTATATCTACGTGGATACTGTTTATATAATGTGATAAAGCGGAGTTGTTATCTATGTTTTCAGTCGCCTCAATTTTGTTTCACATTTTTGGGCGTCCTTTTTAATTTTCGGGGCTAAAAAGTTTGCGGAAAAGTTTTCGTGAAAGTAAATAAAGACTATTAAGACCAGTCGAGGAAACACCCTCTGGTTACGAAGTGACCCTCCTGTTCGTTGAGTTATGTTTTTCTAGATTGAACTGTTATAAGTGTTATTCTTTTAGATAAGTGTAGGGGCCTATGTCTAACAATTGTCAAAATATCACCTATCAAAAACCAGATATCGGGTTTTATTCCCGTCAAAAATACAAGTTTTCTCCCTACGGGAAAATTGAGTTTATGGTTTTGGGAGTGATGTGAATGTTGTGTGTGTGATGTGAATGTTTCCGGTCCTACGAAACAAGTCAATAAAAGCGTTTATGTTAATGATTTTTATAATTATATACCCGGGTGACGCCGGGCGGGTAAGTTAGTTTTAAGGTATTTGAATTAATATAAGGCGTTTTGCGCGATGATATTGGAAGGCATATGATAAATTTTCCATCATTTGAGATAGCGGTCAAATATTTGCCTTTCTGGCATACAAAAAAAATGGCTGTAGTAAGAAAGAAGAGTTTCAAGAAATTGCGTCCTCTGTTATTCTGGAGCGTTTTACTAGCATGACGTCACGTCGTCGTATACTTCAACAATCGTGTGATCATTCCTGATTTTAAAGAACTTAAACTTAATGAACTAACTATTGCCTCTACAAATATTGTATACACTCGATTTTAGCAAATATTTGCGGTTAAAAGTTTCAAAAAGCAATTTTGAAATTTTTCACCCGAGACGGGTAAGGTTTACCACAGTCAATTTCAGCTGACGTCATTCAATTTAGATAAAGCGCATTTGATATTTCTATTTGTTCTTGTTATTTTACTAAGTTATTTTTGGTTTAATGTAAATAAAAAATAACGGATAAATTACAAAGAACATTTTTACTTGTCAAATTAATAACATATTCATGTTTTTAATTTGAAGTCATTACAATAAAAATATTTTTAAAACTAACCATAAATAACTATGACTTATTAATACGTATAAAAATTAAAATTAAATTATTATTTTCAACCGACTTCAAAAAAGGAGGTTCTCAATTCGAGCGTTTCAATTATAGTAGATTGATATTGACACAACGACGGATAAAGGAATACACATTCATAGGTGATGATTTCCTTAGTTGAAGGCAAAATTTCTTCACTCACCAGCACTGATCCACCGTTATCTTAGTTGTTGGTATGTCTAGGATTTTTTGTATATATATGTATTTTTTTATTAATGTAAAAGTTATATGAGTATCATCATCTCATAAGCATCGTTCATCGAATCAGTACTTGCTGGGCATGTAAATCCTGTTCAAAACCAATCAAATCAATGGTATTTATAATAATAATAGACATTTTTTTATATTATTCAAGGTGGAAGTTTATTTTCTATCGACTTCACAAAAAAGGAGGAGGTACTCAAGTCGACTGTATCTTTTTTTTGTGTGTTTTACCTCATTACTTCTTTCCACGTGAACCGAATTTGATTTTTCTGTTTGAAAGATGTTGCTTTCTAATTGGTCCCATTTAAATTTGATCAAGATCTAATCTGTAGTTCTTGAAATATCGTCAATAATGCGTGTTTAGTACATCTAATCTGATCAAAGTTCCGAAGATAAAGCGGTGAAGTCTTTTTATTTTAAGCTTTGCTTGCGTTTAATTATTTCATATTGTATAAACGTAAAAAAAAATCATATAATTAATAAAATATCAAAATTATATAATCTTTAACTCACGCATGAAGTTCTTATGCGTCAACATTGGTAATTAAATAAGGCATCCCTGACAGCATTTTCACGCTGGATAGCAATAGAAAAACTTTGCTTTAGAATCGAGCTGGAGCTGGCTCATTTCTTTTCCTCATCTGGCGCCACATCTCGCGGGCTAAATATTGACTTTAGCCTCCCAACAGCCTATAGTCTCAACAGCGATGGGTAAACAATAATTGTAGCTCCATCAACGCGTATTTAAGCCGCATTTTAGTAGCAGCATCCTCCGAAGCTGCTGCGGGTGAGTGGATCGAGCAAATAATGGAAAATAATTATTGATGAAAAATAATGTGGCGATATTTATTTTCGATCATTTTACATAGAGTGAGATAGTTGCCAAGTGTACCAAAAAAGTTTTTTTTATGCTAGTTAATAGGCAAGCATTTGACCACAATCTGATAGAAAGCGATGATGTAGCATGATTGCCTAGAAGATACCTATTCACTCTGCACTTGAAGACTCCCAGATTATACTGTTCGGAGAACAAAGACGAAGGCAATGAGTTCCACTACTTTGCAGTTTGTATGATAAACGTAGAAGAGAAACGCTTCGTGAGAACTGGAGGTACATATATCTACCATAAAATTATATTTTCTGATTTGACAATTCCTATGCTGAAAGTTAATCTGAGTTCCATACGGTTGGATACATGTCTATACCTACTCATATATTGGTAGTTTAGCGCTATCTCGAATTAATTTAAACTTGGTCCTCTGCTGCATATCAATTAGCTAGATAGAGTTTGCAGGAACGATAACACTTTGGACATGATTTACTTGAAATAACTTAAATGTTAAGATGAAGTTGGAACATTAATTAAGACAAAAATGGCTTAATTGCTTGAACACAGTCAAAAGTTTTTAGAAGAAAATGAAATATAATGCACTATATCAATAATTTCAACGTTTACATTCTGCACACCGCAGAACGGTAACCTACAAAAAGAATGTTAATGAGATTTAAGTGGGCCCTTCAAACAGGGGTAGGGCACCCCTGCAGTAACTACAGCTGGTATTATTCATGTTGTATCCTGTAAAACTAATACGTAATGTGATAAACAATTAATGAGATCCACTCCACCTCAGTGTCTCATTCATACTTAAATTACAATACAGATGCTATGTTATTTTTTTAAGCCGCCAAGTAGCTAGTATTCAGTAAAAACAATTGATAAAGTTTTCATATTTTCCTAATCTAAATAAATTGAAATCAGAAATACAATTGGTGAAAGTGATTTCCATACAATAATTATGTATCACATTGAGACCAAAATACTTTAAAGAATTTATTGAAGGACTCGTGACCAGAATGCTGGTCTGTATCTTACACAGCGCATAAGTATAATTATAGCAATATACGGCGGAGCAACGCAGCCAGTATTTTGGGAACATTACCGACCCGTTATGATATATTTTCAACGGACTTCACAAAAAGAAGGTTCTCAATTCGACTGTATGTTGTGTTTTTTTTGTATGTATATTACGCGATAATTACGCGATAATTACGCGATTTTGATGTTTTTTGTTTGGTAGATTGTACTTCAGAGATGGCCCCATATTAATTTTATCGAAATCGATTCAGCCGAAACTAAAATATAAGATCTGCTGTGAAGTCGGTTTTTTTTTTTGAG
Source organism: Lomographa bimaculata (assembly GCA_948107665.1). Lineage (NCBI taxonomy): Eukaryota > Metazoa > Arthropoda > Insecta > Lepidoptera > Geometridae > Lomographa > Lomographa bimaculata. The sequence goes on from OX403599.1 coordinate 13,412,284, forward strand.
ATTTGCTTGCGTTTCAATAGTAATTATTTAGTTAATTCCATTCTTTTATTTTAGTTCTAATGATAAAAATATCAAAATTATATTTTAAAATGTACTTTCTATAAATTTATTACGTTAAAACATTTTTTTTTTTCGCCAATTTAGCTTTCAATTATTATGCCAGTAAATTCCACCTATCGAAATAAACCAACGCGCTAGATATGTAAAAGAATTCGAAGAATATTAAACTAAATCCTAACACACGACTTAAGCCAACCAGCGTACCAGTAAAAGGATCCATAATACACATAATCCGTACCTTCTGGGGTGGATATAAAATACCGCACCTACATCCCTTGAAAAATAGCAAACATCAATCCAGTCTCCTTATGCGGATATCCCTTTACAAGTCAAGCAATTTTGGCGAGGTGTTTCGTCATTCCCTCAGATAAATAATGTAGATAGGTGTGACTTGAACGAAAATGATTTTATCAGTAATGAAAATGGTTCTTATTTTATTCGGGACTTATTCGCGTTCACATTTATCAGAAGACTATAATTTTGACCCCAGGGTTTTGGTATAGTTGCATTGGCCACCTCAGTCTCAGAGACTGAGGCGGCAGGAGTCAAGGTCTTGAATAACAAGCTGTATTTGCAACAATATTTTTTCAGTTAAAGATCTCGATGCTTTGCAACTACCCGCATTTTTTTTTCGTTCGACTCACTGGTCAGAATCACAACACTAACAGTATCTTCGGATATATTCGACGATAGATCATGACCCCATGAATTTAATTACTATACAGTTCAAATACAAGTCAACTAAAGTTAAAGTGCTGGATTTTGTAAGTACCTAGGTATAATATTATTATGACATCTCCGTAAGGTGACTTGTAGATAAAAGTTTTTTTTAACCAAAAAACAATAATTACTCTTGCTTTATTCTTATTTGTCGTATAGAATAGTGAATAGTCCTTGAGTCAGGATTTTTCAAGCCTCCGGAAGAAAACCTTAAGACATGTCTTACATGGCTTATTGACTGTTGTCTTACAATTGACCACTTGGACCGAAAGCTTACTGTGGCATTCAAACTGCGCTTGTAGGCGACACGTCAGCCTGTATACATCTGCAGAGCCTGAAACTGAATTGAATTACAAATCCAGCGTGAGACTGCAACTGTCGTTACAATGCATATTCCTAATAATTACATTGGCAACATGGAATTGCAATTGAAACACTGCATTAGCAGGAGTGTTTTGCAGTGCTGTTCTATGGCAATAAGGTGTTATCACTCCAAGCGTACTCGCAAGGAATCCTATCTAACACTTCGTCTAGTGAAGAACCTTCTTCTCTCCGACCTTATGGTGCGCGGGCGGTATTTGAATTCCTTCCTACCCTCAGGAGCTATGTCCTCCAAGAGGTTCAACGAGTCACGGGAACACAGAATTTAGGAAAACAGGCCACAGAGATTCGTACGACTAAGGAAAAACTAATAGACGCGCACATCCCCTCACTCATTCAATTCACACTTACTAATCTCACAGATCGTACGTTACTTGCATACTTGATTCCAAGTGCTAGCCTATTCTAATGGTTTGACGACCCTGTTGGCGCAGTGGACAGGTCTACGCCCTCAATGCCATGAGTCCTGGGTTCGATTCCCGGCAGGAGCACAAATTCTTTTCCGAGGGCTATTTGTGCTTCTGGTTCTGGATGTAATGTGTGTGTGATGTTAATGTTTCCGGCACCTACAATGCAAGTCTTTAAACTTAGTGTAGGGCTGTGAGTGTGAATGCGTTTGTTTGTTTTGTTTAGTAATTAGTGCATAGTTTTGGCATAATATTGAACTATGTAATACAGCCATAGGTTTGTCTCCTATCTCGACGTATTATACCGATTGTATCTTCCTCTTTTATCTGACATTTCTTACCAGCGTAACAACCACTTCCCTCTTACCACAGATTAAATAATAGTAACTACGTTATCCTTTCAAAAAAGGTAAACTTATTCATAACTCAACTTTCTGTTTGAGTTTTAAATTCATAAGCCTTTGTGACTTGAACATAAAATTATGATTTTATGGTTGACTTTATGTAATAATGTTTATTTTTTTTTGGTTTCTGTAAATTATATCATGACATAAAATATTTTTTATACAAGAGGGTCGTTTGTTGTTTTTTTTTATCATCTGTTGTTTAGTGATGGTGACGTCCAATATGCTACGGAACACATTATAACCTAATCGTCAGGTAAGACTATATCAAACGCTAGCTGTTTTATTTTTTAAATAAAACTGTATACATAAGTTGTAAAAAAAATATTGCTAGAATACAAGTATAGTAGATAACTTAATCTCATTCTTCATATATACATAAGTAATAAAAAGGCTTAATCAGCAAGCTGAAAGGCTTTGAGCTAATGATAAATAAACACTTACACACTAAGTTCGATGATTTGTGTCGTGGGTGCCGGAAATATTCACATCATGCATTCCCAGAACTTGAAACTACCAATTTCTCTTGGAGAGAAAACTTGTATTCATACTGGAAACGCAACAGCTGCTTAGAAGGCTGACGTTGATGAAGCAGTTGCTAATATATTATACCTTATCAACATTGACAACATATCCACATGTTTTCTTTAATGTCAAATTAAAATAATAGAAATCGTACTCAAATACAATAAAATATTAAAATAAAAAAAACAATACAGAAGAACGATCAAAGCTGTGATTGCAATCTTTAATATTCTGTATATTTTCGCGTCTGATTAAAAGTTTTTAATTAATTCTTAATTAATATGTTTCGCAGTAAACGAACATTTTTTGCGTAGGAAGCTCTTATTTGTTCCCGACATCTTTTCAAAGTTGTTCCGCAACCGCAAGAAATTTTAATTTCCTTCTTTAAACACGCTAAAATAATTAAAATCGCCAATGTTTTATGAATACCGCTTATTTTCGCAGAAATAAATGTTCTTGGCTATCTCTAACTGTTTTGGTAGTGAGCCAAATGTATGAAAGAGGTCTTCTTTTGTTCTCACATTTTCTGTCTGAATATTGTCTAAAGTGTTGGCATGTGTAGAAAGCTTCAGAGTTCAATAGTGTTAAGTCTCTATCAGTGACGTTCATTTATATATTTTGTATTTGAAGTGAAAACTTCTTTAGCGGCATTGTGCACTTTTCTGGGATGGATAAAAAATGTTAAACTCGCGTCAGGACACGTAAACCTGATCGAAAATCGCAACCCGTTGTTTTTTTTCTTCAATGGTTTTTATAGAAGACCTCTAAAACTTTGGATCATCTTCTGGAGGATAAATTCCGGTAGCTGAGTCATGTACGAGTAGTTGCCATTTCAAGAACCATCTCAAAATATTATATTGTTAACATACTAGCCTTGCACTACGGCTTTGATAGTTCATGTCATCATAAAAATAGCGTATATCCTATTTCTGGCATTTATATATCCGCCTAGGCATTTCCCAAACAAATTATAATATAAAATATACTTATTTTATTTATGTATTATAATTGTTATTGTATGAGATATAATATATTAAATATGTATTAGGATAATTACATGTATATGTAATGTTTAAGTAGTTTGTTTAGTAACCTGTCTTTGTTTTGCCACACCACCATCCTCGATTATCTCTAAATTATTCATATCCATCTAAAAGGCGTCTGGAAGAGATCGTTCTTAGCGATAAGACTGCCCATTGTACCCATTTATTACTTTTTTTTTCTGTAATTTTATTATTGGTGTCAATAAAGAGTTATTGTATTGTACTGTATTGCATACTTTCAGATTGAAATAAATACTTCAATAAAAAACTTAAAATTCAACGGTAAATAATGAATAAGTTGAGGAAAATAAAACGGTTTTTTTATATTATAATGCACTTACTTATGTTAAAAAGTCGCGCAAAAACGAGTGAATTTAAAAACTTTTCATATTGTAACTCGAGTGCTCCACTTAACCTACAATCCATACCCCCTTAAATCTTCATTTGAGAAATTCAACGAGGCATGAGTTAAAATCTTTTCAGTAAATCAAGTAGCTTTTCTCGCATTGTCCACATTTTTTACAAATTGTCCTCAAGACCAGAGACAAATATCGAATTAGTTAGCCTGGTCACGTAGCGACCAATAGGCTGGTGTATTCGCTCGGTCGTGTGTGTGCCACATTATTTGTCAGACATATTGGGATTAAGTCATAGAAAAGAGAGTATGGGCTCTGGAATATAGTCAAGTTGTGATCCTACTCAATAATGCAATGCAAAAACACGAAAAGGTTGATAAGTGTTATTTGTATCACGTCTTATAATTCGATCGCTGTGACTTTGGTCTCTTGGTACATTCAATTAAATATTTAAACATTTTTTTTATATTGTTTTGTATATAGCTATAAACAATGTATAGTTAAATTTCAATCAGATTAGACTTGACTGCATCCTTTTTTTTGGGTAACACCTAACCCATATTAAGTAATTCTTAAACAAAAGCTTTCACACTAACAGCCCCACACTAAGTAAATACCCTTGTGTCGTGGGCGCCGGAATCATTGACAATATTCACATAATCATACCCAGAACCAGAAACACAATTTGCCTTGGGGATAAAACTTTTATTCCCACCGAGAATCGAACCCGTTACCCCCGCTTTCGAAGGCAGATGGGCTCCTTACTAAGCCAATTGATAGTTTAATGCAATACATAATTATATTTTCAGTTATTAGTAATGTTAATTGGGGTAAATAATTGACTCTATTTGGGATTTTGATTGGCCAGTTATAGTCATTTGGATTTTAGTTAAGCGTGGCGAAAATATATAGATAGATTCGTGACACGTCTGGTCTTGATTGAAGCGGACAAAACTTGGTACAACTGCATACATATAGTCCATTTTTTTTAACACGACTAATTACTTTATACGAAATTCAAATCGTCATCTGCCTATATTTTTATTATTGGGGTAATGAAGCGTAACAATTAACGTTTCAGTGAGAGGAACGCAATGCAGTCTAGTTTTTAGGCGTTCGGCCCGAACTGAGATGTCGCGCATACATTTTGCTTAATAGAGAAAAACGTATGTGGTTAATCGCTTATAACTTTTTTCTAAATAATAATTGTTTGATTTGTGTATTTGTTGTTTATTAAGAGGACATAAAGAATATTTAATACAAGTTACGGCTTTATATGTGTAGCCAATTTAAAGCTAGACCCCGGGACAAAGTAGGTCTGTAATCATTGACTTCGATGTCCTATTAAATTGTTATTTTCTGACTGACATAGTTTTTTTTAACGATACCCCATACGGACAGAACTTATTTGTATGGATCCCTCCTTAATATTTCATTTATATGTTTTATCTATGGCTCAAACGTATACATATATATTGGCCATAGATATACATATATTCTAAGAATATGGAGTTATTCGCTCGTATGGTTTATTTTTGATTCAGATATTATTATCATGTAATAATTATAATTTATGCAGATATAAATTCTAGAAATAAGTTTTTCCATACTGTTTATGTATGTCCAGCCGTGGACGTTTCCGTACCATGAGATTGTAGTGTGAGACCGAAATCTGCCTTATTGTGCTCTATGGCCTTTGTTTAGGACATAAACGTACGGTCCGGATAGGAATAAAGGGTAAAGGAAATCGTGGAGTATTGTGGATATTGTGTAAGCATATGACATCGCTGGGATATGACCGGATGTATAAAGATGTTATAGATATACTAGCTATACCTATGCGTTGCAATGCCACGTTAAGAAATAAAACATTTTACCCCTTTCACGTTTATGGTTGCATAGTACTTTACGAAACCCGAGCGACAAATTACATAATTATGACTACCAATTGAAATAAATAAAATATTTCAAGAAAATTTTACACATACATAAATTAAAATTTGTGAAAATTTGCCAATAGCTTCTTTGTTATATGTATAATATATAGACTAGTCGTTCGAAATTCGTTTTTTTATTATAATTTATTAAACGCTTTCGCACTCACAGCTCCTAATTAGGTTCGATGACTTATGTTGTAGATGCCGGAAACAATCACAACCAGATTAGAAACACAAATTTCCTTTCGAGAGAAAACTTGTATCCCCGCCGGGAATCAAACCTCTGGTTAAGCGGTAAACGCACACCCAACTTAGCCAACGGGCAGTTTAAGTTACTCTGTTTATTAGCTTTAAACTGCTACAATTTTAAACTTTAAATTTCAAATGTAAACAACATGTAAATCTTCAATTGAAAACCAATATTCGCAAAGCAAGTTTAGAAACAAAATTGTGTCGACAAGTCGAAACAAAGCCAATAAAACTACCCGTATTTTGTTTAAACTAGAGCAATAAAAGTTTTATCACACCATTTGTACAAAATATCTTACTATTATACCTTAACTTCCTGTAACTTTATCCTTAGTTTAACTATGTTATACACCAGGTGAGAAGGCTTACGACTTAACATTAATGTGTTCTGAACGCAGATGATAGAACTTTATAAAGATGAAATGGGAATACATTGCCTAAAAAGAATCAGCAAAGTGCCTGACTAGCACACCGAGCATTTCACACTATCACTACCATTACTACTACTAACAAAACTGCACAGTGCGATTCATTTATTTTTGTTTCATTTGATAAATATAGTTACCATGTATAGTTAGATAGATAGATAAACTCTTTATTGCACACTTTAATTGACTGCTTCTAGCTAAGGGTCCTAAGTAAAGCACCGGTCAAATATAACCTCTACATTTACAGTTGCACTGTACGGGATATTTGCTCTATTGAAAATTACTTGAAGTAGTGAGTTCCAATCAATTTTAGAAATAGTGCAAGAGCTGCCTACAATTTAACACTTGTGTTTTCAGCAAATTTAGTGGGTTAAATAGTTTTAAATAAAACATAGTTTATTAACTAAATAATTAACTCTGTATTATTCGTTTCACCCCAATAAAAAATATTTTTTTAATATTTTAGGAGGCTGCCTATTATTATTTAGAAGTAAAAACTCTCTGTTGAGTACGAAATCTATTTCTTAAACTGAAAAATAATTAATAATACAAGTTAATTAAATCGAGTCAAAATCGTTAATTCACATGGGCCCCAAAGAGGCACTCATGAAAATGAATGATTCTATTGCCAGATTCGCAAAATTACAACTATCTCGAGAAGAACCTGGCAAGAAACTCGGCGGCGCATTTTTTTTTTCATTAATTTTTTTTAATAACAGTCTTAATCTCTGATACATAATTTTACTAACATAGGTGTTATTATGGTAGTCGCTAGAAAGAGCCTGTGCAGTTTGCCTCCATGCATCCTTGTCATTAATATAGTCGATCGTTTTATAGTAATTTTTCTTAATGAATGCTTCTTAATCAAGTCGGCAGGGGTTATTCCCTTTCGATTTAATTAATGAAGTTACAGCACATTATTGTATGTACTTGCGTTTCATAATTATAACACTGATTTTACAAATACTTACCTTTTGGTAGCGTTTTTTATGGACTACAAAAAGTCATTTCTCAACCGATGCTACTTCACATAAGACTTAAGTAAGCTTTGTATCACCCCTCTATTAACAACTATCCTCGCTGAATCTTATTTAACTTTATCTCTAATAATAACTTAGTATATGCAAATGACTTTATGGTGCTTAGAACTAACTAGGAATAACTCTTGTCATTTACTTTATAATATTATAATATTGTACAGGCGACGTAGTTCAAGGTAAGTGACTATATCTTGCCTCCAGGATAATTTATTATGCTCTTACACTAGCACTTGCACATTCAGCTGCATTATTATGTAAACATTTGCATATTTTAATGTACCTCGTAAGAACTTCTCTTTGGCTAAGTTAAGGTCACGTGTGCCTTTTAAATATATGGTATTGGAAACACAAGTTTTCTCCCCAAGGAAAATTGGGGTTTCTGGGATTTTGGGTATTATTATGTCATAATTGTCCCTAAGGATGGTAAATTGTGCTCCTGCCGGGAATCAAACCCAGGACTGAGAGCGTAAGAGCAATTTACTCGCTGCACGAACTGGGTTAATTTAAATCAATGTAATATTATAATGTATGTAAAAATTATATAAAAGTACACATAGCCCTCAAACATTTTTAAACCACTTGCCGAAGAAAAAGTGCCTAAAATTCTGACTGCATTTCCACGTAGAATAGTGCATGTCGCCTCGGCCAAACGTTTGGACATGTCCCTAAAAAATTTGTGTGCACCTGATCAACATGTTTTTTCTCCTAAACGGTACACACATAATATAACCCCTTTCAAGATTGAAATATTAGTGGTTTTCTGCTTAAGCAAGTTATATAAATGTGAAAGTGTTGAGTTGTTTTCATGTTAATGCAACCGACTGTACCGTGTACAGATACTCGTTGTGAGTTTTTTTATAATTAAATTTATTATAAATTTTAAGCACAATCTCATTTCTTGGCAAGGTTGTTCTAAACAGGACTCTCAATGATGTAATTCTAGACCACGACCTCCTGACAATGGCCAGCTTTTTACCTCTGAGCTATTATTGCTTCAATTCCTTGCAAAAATTGAAACAGCGTAGATAAAACTTTTCAAGTATCTCTGCTTTAAAAAGAAAATTAGAAAAACAATCACGACCCAACTGCTGACATAACGGTCGTGATTCTCAACCATGTATTTGCTCGTCGTGATGTTTCTAGAAGTGGCATGAGATCGAATTCTGAAATTTATTCGTGCAACTAACCCAATTTTCTTGAATGTGCTCGTTCAAATAAAAACAAGAGCAATTTTCGACCGCTGGAGCAAACTGCACTAATCGAATCACCCTGCTCCTTACACAAAAGCAGCATGACGCAGTTAGAGCGCACCACGTAAGCGACCCTTGACCCAAAAGGTCCCCTTGTGCTACCCAAGTGTGGGTTCAACACTTGCGTCACAATTTCGCGTACTTTTTACATCGCTACACTTCACCAAACGTATTTTTACTCTGTCAGGTTTACCGTTCTCTAATTTTTCAACGTTTGTTTGGATTAGTGGCGGCCGTCTGTTTTTGGTAGACCTACGAGACTTACAAATCACTTGAAGATTAGGATTCTGAATCTAATAATAAATTGCTTTTTATCTTAGTTGAATAACAGAGTCGTTATTTTACTTGAAACTAGGCGATTATTTTTAAAATGTAAATAATTAAAAAAAAACATTAGTAATATAAATGGAAAATGATTTTACATGCACTTGAGCCTTATAAGCCGTATGTATTATATCGTTTAAGTTTTAGACTAGGTATGCCATGTCAGATACTTGCTTATACTAATTATTATTGTTATTACTAGCTGCGCCCCGCGGTTTCACCCGCGTTGATAATGATGAAAAGTGATGATGATGATGATGATTAAAAATAGATGTTGGCCGATTCTCATAGATACCGGATAAGCACAAAAAATTTCATCAAAATCGGTCAAGCCGTTTCGGAGGAGTATGGCAACGAAAACTGTGACACGAGAATTTTATATATTAGATTAGCCTTCGGTCTCCCACTGCAGGGCAAAGGCCTCCCTACCCTCTCGCCACTTATCGCGATCCTGTGCTAAGGATGACCAATCGTCAAGTTAAGGTCATCCCGCCATCTCCTCAACGGTCTGCCGCTACATAATAATACTAATACTGTAAGCAAATGATACCGCATCAGCTCTTTATTGGGTTTAATATTTTGTTAGCCTATTGCGCTTAGTTAAATTAGGCTTTCAATTTGTAAGCAATGGTAAATGCGCACTGAAAAGTTCTAGTAACCGGAATGTTTCTGACCGTAAAATTTGAACTGTCCTACAATCCCTTATTGATCAGTAAAGCACCAATTTGGCTACAATTACCGTTTTAAAAGCCAATCAGCTATACTGCGTGGCCCCAAACACATTATCGGGAGAGCTCTTCCGAGACTTGAGGTAATAATAGAACGATCCACTTAAAATGTTTCTCGGACACTATTCGGGCGATAACGTGCTTTGTGGGACGCTAAACACGCTCGTTAGAGTGTTCCGTGTAGTAAAGATTTTGTAATAGGCACTTGACTAAATCGTGGCAATTTCAGCACATTTCTTTGAAACTTAAATGTTCTGGAGCTGTTTTAAGCAAATGTAATAAAACTTAATATAATTGGTAAAATTTTGTTAATTGTACCAGCATCTATGCCAATGGACTACAATTACATACGTATATATTATTATATCACTATCGTTAAAATGAACAGTCACAAATTCATGTCTACTCATTTTATGACCGTATCACTGACCTATTCCGTACGTTCCTGACCGCATGTTCTGACCTTATCAAATATATACATATTAAATATTTATATACAATACAAAATATGATCTACAGAAGTATTGTTATATTAATATAAAACATACATAGACATTCAAATGTTTTTTTTTAATTGTAGCAATTTTTTAAGACGCCAGTTTTCTAAATATACAGGATCACAATGCTGGTGCAAAAAATAAATATACCCCAAGGATTTAAAAGTAAGCGGCGTCATTACTTTTTCCCATTACTTTCCTTGGATAATAAACTTTTCAGCTGAATTAAGTTGCTCTCTAAGCTCAGGTTTTATTTCTTGAATCATATTTTCAAGAAGAAAATTAATGACTTTTATTAAGATAACAACAACAAGACAAACGTGGTTGAGTTTAACAGATGATTTCTTTTGTTTTGAGATAAGATGCTGTCTGGTATGCTATTTGGCAAGCAAATAATTATTCATTAATAATATTTAGACCCTCTCATAATTTGTTTTTTATTTCCAAGATTATGCTAATCATCGATCATTTCAGATATAACAAACGGTAACGCATTTACACTCACAGCCCCACACTAAGTTCAGAGACGTACACCGCAATTATCAGTAGGCGGTATATTTTTAGAATGTGAATTGTCATTTATTGACCAAAATAAATTAAAACAAATTAAAAAAAAAACAAATATTTACGCCCCCGTTTCACCGAATTATTTATAATCTTCTCTATCTAAAGGTTGTCTGGAAGAAGATAAGACCGCCGATTGTACACTATAATTTAAGTTTTGTTATTTTGAGTGATTTATGTAAGGTGTAAAGCGTTATCTATCTATCTATCTTTATTCTTAATACATTAGTACTAAATATTTAAATTAAAATGCTGGAACTTATTTGGCAATTCTGAGAGGTAATACCGCTAGCATGATAGGAACGCATCCCACTGGTAGTGGGCTTGAGCACTTGAGTTATCCAAAAGCTCGTTCGGTATAAGCTTAGTTCTTTATTCTCTCGTTCTATGTGGTCTTTCTTCTGTATACATGTATATCGTTTTAGGAAATAAAGGCAATCGGCCCTTACATAGAAACAATGTATTGATAATTAATAAAAATATATTATATCCAAAAGTATTTTATATTATTTTTTGTCGTTCCTTGCTTTACGGAAACCAACCTAACACTGAAACAAACATCAAGAAATCAAAATTTAAATTAAAAATATATGTATTTGTCAAACTATGGCTAAAATTATAATGTCAGTGAATGAAAATAATGTTTAAGTATATCAGTGAAACAATTACATACGAATGAGATACTCTTAGCACACACACATATGAAATAACGTGTACTGTCCTCGTTTGTATTATAAATGAATAACAAACTTGTATTTAAGTATTTCATCATTATTCAAACTTTCCGTGAAATCAATATTACCTACACGCTGTATGATTAAATTTCGTTCATAATTTGATCCAGCGCAATTAGCTGCTGAAATCACGACCAACTCTCATACTATCACAGTAAAACGATAACCTCGGTTCATTCATTACATTATTATGGTTTTCTCATTTAACCACAGTAAAATGAAACAAGCAGTAGGTTTAGTCATGCATTTCAAAAAAATACAGCCTTAAACGTCAGATCTTATAATATGGAACCATACACACACACACGTTCTTTTAACTCACCCACACATACGAACACACTATCTCTGTTGCACTTACATACACACATATACTCACACACACACAGAGATACATAGCCCTTTTTTCACTTATTATATAATATTACTAGAGATCCGCCCCGGCTTCGCCCGGGTGTGATAAATGAAGAACCGCTCGACCGATTTTGTTAAACTTCACATAAACCATCTACTAAATAGTCCGAACAAAGCCTAAGCATTTGGTTTGGATAGGTGAGCCCGTTCTTGAGTTATAAAATAACAACAAAAAGTGGCAATGATTTTTATATATATAGAAGAAGATGTTACATGCCTTTTTATACAAACTTACAAAATAATATAATAAATTTATTTCTTTATTGTTAAAACATGCAAATAACAACAATATTGTTAAAGGACTACCGTGACATTATTTTCGAGTAACAGCTAATCGATGAATATGGGATATGCTGAAAACTAGCCCTGCACAAACCCTAAGTTTGTGCAGTCTTAGCGCTGAACATATTCCAATTACCAAATATTTCTTGCATGTATTTTGATTTGTGTAACATAATTATGATTGTTTCAAATATTTAGCAATAAATGATTTCTATTTATATTTCTGAAAGGCTCACAAGTGGCCATTTCCTCGTTTTTTGATAAGTAATTATGTTAAATATGCAGCATAAGACAGTGCGGTGTTAACAAACTAAAATAAAACAAAAGGCGTACGAATTATTGACAAAATAAACAGAAACTAACTTCGAGCACTTGTACTAAGTTAAACTACTTGTACTCTTCTTCTATGTCACAGTATTATTATGCACGTAAATCAGAATAGCGACCTAATTTAGGTGTCTTACCGCGTGCTTTGCATATTCATACGGGATAAACGACAACCTTTGCAGTTAATGTGTTGGTATCAAATAATTAACCGCGAAGTATGTTTGAATAATTAATAGGAAATCCCAATTTCATAGTCGGCACGCTAAATAATATTTTATTTTAAATATCCTTCATTAAAATTAAATTAATAATAAAAAAATTATACTAATTCAAACTGCCCGCCGCCGCCGTCTAAGTTGGGTACGCAACGCGGCTTCTAAGTAGGAGTATCGGGTTTGATTCCCGGCGGGAACACAAGTTTCCTCTCTAAGGAAAATTCGTGTTACTAGTTCTGGTTGTGGTTGTTTGTGTGATGTGAATGTTTCCAACACCCACGACACAAGTTATCGAACCTAGTGTAGGACTGTGAGTGTAAAAGTATTTACAATTTTTGCCCGTTCGAGGTGTTTACTAGCTATTGCTAGGTTTAACTATCCAATTCCTGGCTCCCACTTCAAGCACTTGTCACCAAGTGTCACTGTCACTTGAACTCGAGCAAACCTAAAGGGAACAGCCTAAATTCAAGGAGTTTACAAGTAACCTTCAAAGCTTTACCATCTATCGCGCGATAAGCTCAATGGTATTGTCATACATGTATTGTCATAAAAATTATACATTTCCCAAGTTTCAAATAGTTACGACAACAAGAAGTAGGTACCTAAATATAAAAAAGACTTCTCTGTTAATAACTTACCAGTTACATAAATACTTTTACATACCTATAATTATATTTGAAAAACATATATGTAGAGCGTGTAAAACTCTGTCCGATTTCAGTTTGTTGTATTATAAATGCATTCAAATTTTAAATTTGCGTAGACTCCCTAGCACCGTCTCATCTTTCTGGAACTAAAATAAGGCTGGTGTTGCGGCTGAATCAGCAGAGACTCTCAAAAGGCGCAAATATAGTAATCTTGATAGTGGTTATATATTTGTGCCTTTTGGGGTTGAGACGTTGGGACCGTGGGGACCGGGAGCACATACATTCTACAATGAATTAACAAAGCGTTTGGTCGAAGCAACTCGTGACCAAAATGCTGGCAAATATTTTGGACAGAGATTGAGTATTGCGATTCAACGTGGCAATGCTGCCAGCATTTTGGGTACTTTGCCTACTGGTAGCGGTCTATTAGATTAAGTTTTGTACATATTTATATCTAATTATAGTTTTTTTTTTGTTTAATTTTAATTTAATTTTAACTTAGTTCTGTCAACAAATATTAAAACGGTTTTATTTATTTTATTTTATTACTATTGTTTGCTCCTCTAATCTAGATTAAGTTGAATATTTGGATTATTACAATATCCAAATTATTCCATCCGTTGTGCATACTAAAACATTTGACATAAGTTTCCCCACTACTTTGTCTGGTTAGTCAAGCATAGTTACCTTTGTCTTTTTCTCTACAAATATAACTACTGCCCTACCAAACATAACAATTAGTTGAGCCTTTTTGGCGTAATTTAGTAATAAGCATACAACCAAGTTAACACCTTTATAACGTTAATAGTTTATACGAATGTGCGTTGTCTGTTTTTTAAGTGAACTTTTTTAAAAGCTAAAACGAATCGTTTTAGTTTGATAAAATAATTTACATGAAAAAGATCGTTGTAGAAAATAATTAGTAAAGATAACATGACCCTCCAATTGCACAACAGTGAAATAGCGATGTTCGTAAACATAACTATTTCCTTGAAAGACAAATTATTACATCGAACGGGATTTTTTTTCCTTTACTACGAGTAAAATTGTATATATGAACGAATATATGAACATTTGTTCAGCCTAGCATGACTGGAATGCTTCAACAAAAATCAACAGGAAAGTATATTTCTCGATGTTGACGTCGACAACAGTCATGAGATATGATCTTTCGTTATGCTTTGATGAGCTCTACGTTTTCACATATCTCGAATACTATGTTGATTGTGAGGTTTTGCTGTGATATTGCTGTGGAATGCTTACATATTAGTTGACGAAGTAGTCGCAAGTGTAGCATATTGCCGGACAACTGTGCGAACGCTATCATTTAAAGGCATTTCAAAGTGAAGGATTAGCCAGGTTTCTACGCTTGTGTTTCAACTGCTTATGCCTACCTGAGCTTCCCAATGCTTATTTAGATGCCACCCAGGGATGTGAAGGGTTAAATCTACTGTAGACTAGAGTCCATGCGAAGTAAGCAGCGGAAAAAATGTATTCTATAAAAATGAACTACGAATGTAAATAAAAATATCTAAATGTTTTCTCGGATTTTTATTACCATTATGTTTTTGGAATGTCTGGAACAAATTATTGTTGTGAGCATAAATTCTTTGCTCACACCATTCGTTCAGTTTATTTCAAGCGCATTGTTGTTATCAATCATCGTACTGTTGAAAATTGCTTGGCGAGAAGGGTACGAAACCAGTTTAAAAAAAAACAATGTTGGAAAATATAAAAAAATATGTTTTTTGTTATTGATGGTTTAACAAATATTAAGAATTTGTTAGGTCATCAAAGTCACTGTTTTTAGACCTGTTTTGTCCAGGGGTCTATTTCAAAAACGGCTATACATTTAAAGCTCAAACTATCGTACAATATCCATTAAATCCTTTACTTGAACAAAGAATACAGAAATAAAACAATTATTACAAAGAAATAAAAATATAAGCAATGAACCACAAATTTTTTCTCCTTTAGGCAAAATTTAGGCGCGAGATCTCAGTTCGGCGCTAAAGACTAGTTATTTTGATTACTGGGTAAATTTATATAAATTTATGGTTAAATTTATATAAATTTATGGTTAAATTTATATTAATTTATGCTCTTTTGAAAGACCTTACGGCTTTAGTTAACCTGATGTTGTCAGGTCAAGTCAATAATGACGTCACAGATATTTTGTACGGCGCAAATTTATGCGCACTAAACAAAAAAGATGGTGGCATCAGGCCTATAGCGGTAGGCACCACATATCGCCGCCTCGCGGCTAAAATCGGTTGTAAGAAAATGTTTGCTTCTTTAAGCAATCTTTTTCAGCCTATACAGCTTGGTTTTGGTTCGCGGGGCGGATGTGAGGCTGCTGTCCATTCCCTTAGAACATTTTTAAATCAAAATTGTGGAGAGGTGTTGCTAAAGGTGGATGTTAAGAATGCTTTTAATTCTGTTGATAGAGGCACCCTTCTGACCCAGGTGAAAGATAAAATTCCAGAGTTATATAATTTTATTTGGCAATGCTATGGTAAACCATCAAAATTAATTTACAAAAACGATGTTCTTTTGTCTTCCGTTGGATGTCAGCAGGGTGACCCGTGCGGCCCAGTAATTTTTTCTTTAGCTGTCAATCCGATAATTCAACGTCTCCAATCCAAACTAAATGTTTGGTATTTGGATGACGGAACTCTGGGAGGTGATGTGAATACTGTCTTAAGTGATCTAAAATTACTAATAGATGAATTTAAAATGATTGGGCTTGAACTAAATTTTTCAAAATGCGAACTTTTTGTTTGCGATAACTGTTCAGACAAATTATCGCTTTTACAAAAATTTAACTCATTGGCTTACAATATAAAACTAGTCGACAAGTCTTCACTTCGCCTTTTAGGTTCGCCGATATTAGATGAATCAATTTCACCTTTTGTAGAAGAAAAAATTCAAAATTTTAAAAATTCTTCTGACAGATTGCTCAAAATTAACACTCATATGGCTTTAACAATTATTAGATTCTGTCTTTTTGTCCCAAAATTTACGTATTCTTTAAGATGTTGTCTGCTATGGAAACATGGCGCGCTCCTCGAGAGCATGGACAATATCGTAAAGAATACTCTTGTATCGGTTTTGAATATTGACATAGATGATAGGGCTTGGTCGCAAGCTTCTTTACCTGTAAGACTAGGAGGCTTAGGTATTCGTAAAATTTCTAGTGTTGCGTTACCGGCTTTCTTGTCCTCAGTTCATGGTACTTCTAAATTAGTCGAAAAAATACTTTCACATAGTTTGGGTTCTTTAGAAATTTCAAACCAGACTGAGGCCACAAGCGCCTGGGAGATTGCATGCCCAAATACCGGGCTCCCAGTGAGGCTATCCTCACAGAGACTGTGGGATCGGCCGCTCTGTGAACTAGCACGGAAACATCTTTTAGATACGTGTCCTAGCGTCAAAGAGCGTGCTAGACTTCTAGCAGTTTCTGTATGGGAGTCAGGGCTTTGGTTGCAGGCCATTCCCTCTTTTAATACTGGTACACTAATAGATCCATCTGCTTTCCGTCTCGCTATATGCTTACGTTTGGGTGCAAGGTGCTATGTTGCCCATAGCTGTCAGTGTGGTACTGCTGTTGACCAGCTCGGTCACCACGGCCTCTCGTGCCAGAAAAGTGCTGGCCGAATTTCCCGCCACGCCAGCCTCAACGATATCATCCGCCGGGCTTTTACCAGTGCCAACGTTCCAGCCATTCTCGAACCGAATGGTCTGATGCGTGACGATGGTAAAAGACCTGACGGAATGACTTTAATTCCATGGAAGATGGGACGGCCTTTAGTGTGGGATGCAACTTGTGTCGATACTTTAGCTCCGTCACATCTTCCTGAATCACAGAATGGGGTTGGCGTCGCGGCAACTTCGGCAGAGCAGCGCAAACGGCGAAAATATGGAAACCTCGGCAGTGGTTACATATTTGAGCCGTTTGGTGTTGAGACACTGGGTCCGTGGGGACCGGGAGCTCATTCTATTTTCAAAATTCTATCAGAGCGCCTGGTTGAGGCGACGCGTGACCAAAATGCTGGCACTTATTTGGCTCAACGTATTAGCATTGCAATTCAGAGAGGCAATGCAGCCAGCATGATGGGAACGCTACCCACTGGTAGTGGGCTTGAGCACTTGAGTTACCTATAGGCTCGATGGCTTGTAGGTAACTTGGCTCTTTGCTGTATATAGTTTTAGTTTAGTTTTAGGAAATATAGGCAATTGGCCCGTAGATTGTACTATTATAATGAAAAAAAAAAAAAAAAATATGGGTATTTATGTATTTACTTTAATTTGATCATTGGCGAACTATCTCAAAATAACTTGAAATCATGAACACAGAAAAACCACAAATGGACTAGAATGTCTTGCTATTTAGCTTCTTTAAACAACTGATCTCTTAAACGGCCTTCTAAACATTACTATGAAGCTATGACTTATCAATAATATTTTATCAACCGTTTTAGTATGTAAGTAAAAAAAGTCAACAGCTTAGTACTTTTAATCCCTTATATTCGGCGCAACAAAATAACATCTTTAAAATTGTGTTTCTTAAGTCACTTTGGAAGTTTTTGAGGTAATTTACGTTATAACTTCCCGGGCTGAAAACAATTCCTTATTAGACTTTCAAAACCGCCACGAAATTCTGAAAACGAATGTAAAATCAAACTTGAAATTTAAGTGGACTTAGAAGTCGCAGAGTCTTTAGGAGGAAAGACCTTGGTAATTGCCACTCGGTATAGTCTTAGAGTAACGGGAAATTGAAAAAATATTTGTATTCTTAAATTAGTTTATCACCAGCTCTTACAGCTTAATGACAGTAAAATAACATGATATTTATCGTTTAACAAAATTTTAAACAAAATTCATTTGACCTTTGAATCAATATTTAACCACGCTTTAGAAAACACACAATTAAGGCCATAAGAGATGTTTTTCTTCTGACTTCACAAAAAAGGATAAAGTCCTCAAGTCGAGTGACTTTCCAATTGGTCCCATTTAAATTTGATCAAGATCTTACCAGTAGTTCTTGAAATATCCTCAATAATGAGTGTTTAGTACATCTAATCTGATCAAAGCTCCGAAGATATAGCGGTGAAGTCGGTTTTATTTAAAGCTTTGCTTGCATTTTTTAAATTTAAATCTATACGATTTAAACAGTTCTCGGCTCTTAAGAGTCATGTTATACCACTCTGACCGTAGCATCTTTTTTTTCTATATTACATTAAGTACGTTCCCAGTAAGATCGAAATATTAAATTACACATTTGAAATGATAGTCAATTACTTTTTTACTATAATGCTTACTTAAAGCTTTTATTTTCTCGTAAACAATTCATTCTTCAATGGATTTCAAAAACATTCATAATATCTTTATTGAAATGGTAAAAATTAACAAAAGCAAATGACTGAGATGATGATGACAAATGATGATACTATCTATTTCTTGAAATTTGACACTTGTCACAACATTTTCTATCGAGTATTATAAACTCGTAATTAAACCAGACGGAATCTCCATATCTAAACCTGTAGCAAGCTAGCTACATGAAATTTGAAACTGGTGCAGAGCCGGACGGGTGTCGAGATCACAAATTTGTATTCCAAGCTCACAATAAAGTTCATTTAAATATAAATGCGACAAGACCTTTACTCCAGTAAGCGCTGTTACTCCTATAAACTGAGTCGTTATTTTTTATGTTGAACCCGAGAATAACTTTGGGCACTTAACAAGCTTTGGATGCGAAGTATAATGACAATGTTGAGATACAAATATCCGCAAAGGGTTTGGCCCTGAAGCCTAGGAATACTATCTCAATACTTGCTACACTTTTACGAGTATTGCCTTAGCTTGTTTATTTGCTAGGTAGAAAATGTTCCCTGACACATATTGGCAATGAGAATAATATTATTATGATCTTTATTGAGTCATTTAAAAAGCGGTATACCTACTTCTTTTCTTTCCTCCGCAATCTTGTGCATTTAGCCAGTGTCAAGTGATAAAATATTTTCAACTTCGTTTGATTTTAGATTTTAGATGTAGTCATAGTCAAGTCAAGTCCTAATAAAGTGGTAGAAACTTTTCAAGGACTCCGGGGTGTACTAGTCCAAATGTCAGAACGTCCAAGGTGTTAAAACGTCCAAGCGGCCCGCGGGCCTGGTTTGAGGGCTCGGATTCGTGATCAGCACCCGCGAATGCCCCCAGAGATCGATTTTGAGCCGGATCGGTGAACCTCGATTTTGACAAAGTTCAGCCGTCCGGGTTGGTAAACAAACTGCTATAACTGCTGAGCTACACAAACTGCGCTTCAAGTATATCATTTATTACTATCGTCTTAGGCTCATTAAATCGCCTTAATCTACCTTTTATCTTAATTAACGCAGGTATAATGCAGGCATAACTGCAGCACATAACTAGATTTAAAAAGTATTAAATTTGTGTGATAATATTTTTATGTGACTAACAAATAACTGCCTTTATACTGCCACATGATCTGTTTAAGTCCTAAAGAACTTATACTACCAACGCAAATTTCAGAACACATTCAGTACAGTAACAATTCCACACAGTAAGAATTTTGTGACCCATAATATCTCGATTTTATATTTTACCAATAAAGTAAAAGCACTGCATCAAAACTAGGAACTGCAATACATTATGTACAACGTAGTAGTTGCGATAAATCCTTGCTGGATTTTAAATTTCATGCTGCGTCTTCGTTACGTCAATTTTCATACAATATTCATGCTTTCAGCTTTTATCGTTTAAGGAGCGTGCACTGTTTGCAATGTCCCGGACACTGTGTAAACTTTGGTTTTACTGCTACATTCAAAAGTAATGACACTGTCTTTCTGAGCTCACATTTCGGGAATATAGAGACGAGCAGTATTTGTTATGTAAATAAGGTTGAGAGCCAAATTTTATCTATCTGATCAATGTTGCGTTACTTCGCTTAAATTTTGACAAAACTATATGATATAAGTTCTTAAGCTACTATGATCACTCTCGCTATACAAACATTTATAAAACTGTATATATTATATTATTACCAAAAAATACTACACTATTTCAAGAGAATTGAATTTGAATAATAATTATCAACAGCTATCATCATCTCGCATGACGTAAAACTCATGAAAGCCGAAACTACAACCTTAGCTTACCTTGACTTTGCCTACGAAATAATCGCCGTGTTGATGCAGATTCGATGATCATTGTCCCGATAGTCATTTCAGTGAACGAACTATAACTCAATCCGCACCTTGAGAGGCTAGGTAGGTGTACTTCTGAACACGTCACGCATTTTAATTCGTTACTTGTTCGGAATTTTGATCAGATTAGATGTACTAAACATTATTGACGATATTTCAAGAACTACTGATCAGATCTTTATCAAATTTTAATGGAACCAATAATAATTGGAAAGCAACACATATCAAACAAAAAAAAAATTCAAAATCGGTTCACGTGGAACGAAGTTACGAGGTAACACACATAAAAAATACATTCGACTTGAGTACCTCCTCCTTTTTTGTGAAGCCGGTAGAAAATGTCATTGTGGGTTAACTTTTTAATTAATTATGTTGGAATAGACATTTTTTTTAGTTAAGTCAATGACAACAGCTTTCAATATAAATTTACAAACATTAAATCATTAATAAATGCCCGAAACTCTCGTTCCAATTTGTCTTTTCATTTAATATATATTTTTAATTTGTATTTTATTCGTCTCACACATGGCTTGTTTTAACCCATTTTCGCATGCCGTGCCCAAACGCCAAGATGTTTATTACCCCACTAAAAGATCCCCGTGGCTTTGCCCGAGTAGAGATAATCTATAATTCATATTTATATTGGAGTTCATGGGTTTAATTTTTTTGCGCGGTGCCCAAATTATTTTTCTCTTTCAAAAATCAAAGTAGCCTATGTTATTCTTTATAACATAAGTCAATGCAAGCCCAGTCAAACTAGGTCCAGCCGTTTCGGATATTAGCCAAAACAAACAGACGGACAGATTTGTTTTTTTTTATCAATCTTGTTTTGTATTACATTTATACATATATAAGTACCATATAAACTTTCATTTACATTTAATAAAAAGTTGTTAATTTGACACTACAAATTGACATTTTAAATTCATTTATTTGGATGTATTGAGTAAAGATTTTTAACAAAATGTTTTTATTTAAGTACACTTCAGTAGTATAATCTCCTTGTCAGATCCGTCTCTGATTTACGTTTGTTCGACAAACATATTAAGTCAAGTAGCAGGAACAAATTCTCATTTTGCTCGGAGGTAGCTTCGAACATTTAATCACTCCTTGTATTTACTTTGCCTTTGAACGTTTGAAGAGAATCAAAAAGAAATAAAGCTTAATATAATTGACAAAACCGATTATCACAACGATCACACTGAATACTTTGATAATTTTAATAATTTTATGAAGTTCAAATAGGAACGCAAGCTTGTTACTTCCTCGGCCGCATCATCACTTTCCAGTTGGTGAGATGGTGGTCAAATGTTTGCCTATCTAGCAAAAAAAAAACCATATCAACATCGCTATGTTTTTTCATCGATTTTATCCTCCACCAGTCAACACAAACTTTTAAATATTCTTAAAGCTGGATCAGTTGATAAATCAGCTACTCAAAGCCTTTGATTTGATTATAAAATGTTGGAACGGCTTGGCACTGATATAAAAAAAAATGTATTTATTTTAAAAAGTCGATTTCCGCGTCTGTCTGTTTGTCTTTATACCCAAAAACTCCTCCTACAGCACGCAGCGGATTTTGATGTAATTTCGCCATCAGTCAGATATTTTTTTACGGTAGGTTTTATATATTTATAATTAAACTTGATAATTTTTTATATATTTAGAAAAAACAAAGTCGCTGAAAAATTAATTTACATGGTTTACGTAGGCATAAAATTGTAGATCTTCTAAAATCCCAAAAAAAGGCGGTGGCATACCTCTATCTGTTACGATTCCTTTCATTAAACATTGCGTGAATAGTGAATAGGAGTAAATAGCGTCGCAAGGACGCTATGTGCTTTTATTCAATATTATTTTTTATCCAAATAAATATCACAGTATTCTTCGGCATTCCAAGTAAAATTACACCCGTTTAAAGCCAGGGCGGGTCGTTAATAACTAAATAAAATACTTCGTACTATGGTCTACAACAACCTAAGTACTATTTATATTATACGAAACTCCCAGAATTCTACTTAAATGCTGTACTGTCGTAATTCATTACAGGCTGCTAAAGTTTCCATAGCTATTTTAGGACGTCAATAAGTTTAACTTTTATTGTCATAGTTCTAAAACAACTCCAATTTATTAAGTGCCAATTGAAGAAATAAAACGAAACTTTCAACATTATTGACAGCCTTCCACTTCAGTTTAGTAAACTATAACGTATAGTACTTGTTACTAGTGTTCTAGAATGTTAAAAACTCATTAAGTAGCATTTTTTGTGGTAGGGGTAGATCGCGGTTTTTTTTCTGAATATGCATACCTTGATTTGGCTAGAGATCTTCCAAAGTAAGCTGAGCATAAAGAACAAAACTGATTTGATAATTAATCGCTACCATGGCATACATTATAAATGAATATAAATTATATAGGTTAATATTAAAGTGCGTTCATTATTTAGCTTACTTATGTCACCGCACAATAAACATTTAGATAATCTAATAACTATATTGTAGCTTAAAACAAAACAAACGCATTCACACTCACAGCCTCACACTAAGTTCAAAGACTTATATCGTGGGTGCCGGAAACATTCACATCACACACACATTACACCCAGAACCAGAAGTACAATTATCCCTTGGGAAGGAATTTGTACTTCTGCCGGGAATCGAACCCAGGACCCACGGCACAGAGGGCGGACACCTGTCCACTGCGCCAACTGGGTCGACTTTGTTGTCAGTTTTAGACTTAACTAAATTATCCATGATTTTGACAATATCCCTATGGCAAATAATTGCTTAAATTATATTAACGACAACGTTTTTGTGTTATTATAACCACGTAAGAGTATATCAACTAATTATAGACTAGGTGTCATCGAGACTTAACGTTTAGTTTAAAAAATATTAGAAATCTTAACGAGACCTTTCTTTAGACGATACAGCCTTTAGAATATTGTAAGACCGAATTCGAATTACACAATATATTGGGCGCAGATAAATGTAGCTAAATTGGGTCATATTAAATTCCACGATTCACATTGCAGTGGGCAGGTTTATGTCTTCTGCGCCGTTGGTCCTGGGTTCAATTCCCAACAAGAGCACAGCTTTCCTTTCCAAGAGAAATTATTTGTGCTCCTGGGTGTATGTGATGTAAATGTGTGTGATGTAAATGTGTGTGATGTAAATGTTTCCCGCTCCTACAACACAAGTCTTTGAAGTAAGCGTGAGGACGTAACCGTGAATTCGTAAAAAAATACAGAATCGCGTATAAAACCGAACAAAATGTAATCGGTAACGCGGTGATATAATAACTCACAGAAGAGAGAGAAAAAATATCCCTCTTCTGATACGTTAACTATAAAATCATTCTTTAAAACGCTCTCAAAAAGCTCACCCGACGCAAAAAGTTACCAAACACAACAGTATCTAAGAATGATAAAATATCGTCTCCTAATTGTTTAGGCTACGTACAGCCTGGGTTTTCCTTTCATTTCATGTTGCAGCAGACAGCATTATAAATACGATGTGTCAGTCACCGGGTTTTTGATGTAGGTCTCCGGACAGACGGACTGACGGGTCGGTGGGTCTGCGCCCAGTTTTTTTATCCTGTGACAAATGGCCTCTCTCTTCGCTCTGGTAATTGGTCGAATCTATGGCATGGAAAAAACTTTTTGAAGCAACCTTGCAGTAGTCGGGTGTTACAGGGATTATTAGCAAATTTCCTTTCTTGACCTTCAGCAGCGGCGCCGCTCTTATCAGCCCAATAGGTTGGAAAATAGGTGCTAGTAAGGAAAATGGGGAAAAGTTTAGAAGGACAAATGCAATATACTTTTCTGCAGGTTTTGCTTGTGGTAACAATTTGAGAATGAAGGTCATACTGTTTTAAATTCTAGAGTTATTATTTAAGTTCGTCCCCCTCCCCATTTCTTAGGATAACCAAAGGAATCTTAAAACTCTAAGACTTAATTATATCGATAACTTCTTGAAGCGAAACATTATTTGAATTTCTTTTTCATACTTTGATCTCGCTTCAACCAGGCTCTTTGACAAATGCATTGTGATTCGGTAGTACCTTGCTACCAGCATTATAATTTGATGGCACGCTACCCACCATGCATTCAGGCTTGAGCACTTAAGGCACTCTTGCTACTTAATTTATTCTTGCTTTTTAATGTTATTTTTGTAAGTAAATATTTGTACATCATGTTTTCATTTCGTTTTGTTTTACAAAAACCTGTACGCACCACCAACTATACTTAAATTATTTTAATTCCTTTGGGTTAAGTTGTCTTGAAGAGATCACTGTGAGCGATAAGACTGGCCTTTGTTTACATCATTTAAGTTTTCTTTTTTGTAATAATTGAATTTGGAGTACATTGTTATCTATATATCTGTATATCAACCAAATAGAATTTGTTGTTTATGTAAAGTTCGATATCAATCATGAATATTGGATGACCTTTTGCACAAAGTTCAAGGGTTACGCAAACAGCTTTTTAATTAATAAATTTTCTGCGGTTATTTATAACGCCGTTCATTATATTTTCAGTGTTTTGCATGCAGAATTAAAGATAGTATATGTGTGCTTGCATTAATATAACCATGCTATGACACTTATATTATACATTTAAAATTTGTAGGTGTGTTTAAAACACGGTACCTGTGCAACTTTTTTTCAATGTAAACGGTTTTCAATGAAATTCGGTATGAAGGAAATTACTGGTATTAGGTACCTAGGAATTAATAGAGGCTGTTTTTTTCAAGATCCAATTTACAAGAGGGAAGAGAGAAATTTATTTGTAGGTACTTGTTGTAGGTGAATCAGAACGTTTGAGACTAGGCTTATGTGTAAAAGCTTCACTATTGCAAAAAAAATGTGTTTCTGTATTTAGTCTAATTTTTACAATTCATTTTATTATGATTGACGCGGGAAAAAATGGAAAAAAAACTGTAAGCTACAGAACCTTCTTTTCTATCAACTTCACAAAAAAAGAGGTCATTCAACTTGTTTAGTCAATTCAACTGTTTTTTTTTTTATCTGTGCTACCTCATATCTTCTTTCCACGTAAACGTTCTTGAACGATTTTATAGATTTTTTTGCGTTTAATTATTTAAAGTGAAATAAGTTCACTTCGATTTTTATTTGTTTTTCTTGATTTGTTGAGACGATTGTCAAGTAAGTGGCGTATTTACGCCACTTCTTGACGATCGTCTCAACAAATCTACTAATTTATATTTATAAAACTGGTAATAAGAAAAAATAATGTAAATAATTAGAAAAGTTCATTGGTAAAACTCATAAATTTACCTTGCATCAGAGTCACTTTAAATGTTTATCAATTAAGTGTCCAAAATTATATGTCTATTATTAAGCTCTCAGCGATAACACATATCATGTTAGCATAGTGACGGCACCAATTTTAGATTATATTGATTTGATACTTTACTCATCTTTTCTCCGGCCTTAAAATTAACTTCAACTTGAAAGTAGTTTAACATAAATAAGCCAATTATTTGGTAATAAGTACAAACAAAGTAAAATTGGTAAAAGAAGCAGAGAACGTCCAAAGAACAGATTGATTTACGAAATAATCGCCACAGTAGGAAAATAATGGCAAGTAAATGCAAGGGACAGAGAGAGTTGCAGTAAACTGGAGGAGGCCCATACCCAGTCTGAGGTTCCAGCATCAAAAAACACAAATTTAATATTTAAATAATCAGCATTTAATTCATTTAAAACTTCTATATTCTAAGTAAAATTGATATTTAACGTTGTTGGAAATAAATGGGTTTTATTATTATTATCAAGTACAAACAAGCTGTGACTGAACCAATTGTTATATCCTAGGAAGAAAACTGTGACCTCACTGTACAGGTTTTCCTGGTATTTCCGGGAGCCTGTGATTCAACTAAGGTACATTATTATATATTGTTTATTTCAAATTTTTTCCTTTCTATATTTATCAATATAGTTCTGCATGGCTAATGATATATAAACAAAATCAATTGATTTGGCTAGACGTTATCAACACAACGTGTAGCTAACTGCATTTTAGACTCGTTGGCAGTAGTAGTTTCTAAAAACTGTTTGGGTAGATGACGTCACACGTCCCCGTAAGACGATAATAATAAGGAAAGGATAATTTCGTCGCTTCAGGCAGGGCTTGAGTAGCTCAGTGTTAGAGCAATAGGGCATGACACCCTATGGCCGCGGGCTCAAATCCCGCCTTAAGTGATAATTTTTCCTTTCTTAATTTATCGATATAGTTCTGCCTGTCATGGCTAATGATAGTGATGTCATGCATGGGTTCCGCCTGAAAACCAGTTACTGGATAGATAGAAGGGTCCTGCCCACCTACCTACCTAGTTATATGAGTCGGGACCTCATTCGTGACATCACGCGGCGTTATATTTTTTATTCTTGAATTTTGTTTTGTGCTTTTTCTTGTTGTTTTTATGTAAATAATGTAACGTGCGTGTTGTCCCGAATAAATGTATTTTTTTCTTTCTATATTAAACAAAATCAATTTATTTCACATACATCTAAATGTAGTACTTGTTAACTTCATGAGAATTGAACTAAACAGCTTTGTTATCTAACGTTGAAGGATTGATGATGGCCGCGGTGGGAAAACCCACAACTTTATTTCTCGTGAACGTGAACCCAATGATTAGATCGTTATTGGCAAGGCGGAAAGCTATAAATGTGATGTATGTGCGTAACCTACGAACAAGGGTAAATGTTAATGGATGCAAGAAACGAGACAATATTTTATTCAGTTTTACTCCGTAAATCATACTTTGTCGGATAAAAATAGAGGGTTGAAAACATGATTGCGTATTTGCCTTGTCAATAAATTGCAGTTTTCTCCGATTGTTTGTTTTGTTACGAGGCCATACCACCTCCCATATCTCTTACTTTAATAATACTTTGACATTCCAAGCGCTTTCTGGTGCCAACATAATATAGATATACCTAGGTTAAGATAATATTTGTGTCAATCAAGAATGTTTAAAAAAAGAATGAAAATATGCGTCGCCGTGTTTTTTGCCAGGTTGTACTTACAGTGCCTGTTATGTTGCGAAATTGGTAGTAGAGTTATTATTTTTCATATCCAACTTTTTGACTCCCATGTGAATAAATTATTTGATTTTGATATTGATTAAGATTGCAATATTAGATGAAATTTGAAATAAGTTCTGAAGTGGGATATTGGCTGGGACATTTATTTTGAGTGAGCAGAAATCAACTGCTTTGCAACATAAAGATTAACTGCAAGCAATATACCTAGTGGTTTGGTTAAACGCCAGCATATCTGAGTCAAAATAAACATACATCTCAATATATTCCTGAAAATAATTCAATTTATACTAGTATGGGTACCCGTACACCGTAGTACAGTCATTATTTACTAAGAAAAGTCTGTTGCTTAAAATAAAACGGTGTCAGAGCTATCTTTGAAAATAATTTCTGATTTTTCCTCTTATTTGCTTACCACCCATGGCTACATTATTACCTACTAAAAGCTCAGATACCAATAAAACACAAACTGAAGATACCAAATATATTTAAACTGGTCATAAAAATCTGTTCAAACATCACAACAATAGAATTTCATATTCACAGAAACATTTTTCAATTATATCGGAAGAAAGATCTTTGTATTGATGAAAAAATACATTTTAATCCCAGTCGTTCTGTCCATTGATCCTGAGTTGAATATTCAACGTAAACATAGATCTATTAAAAATACAGATACTTCGTTCGGAACACAGGGTTAAGACTTAAAAAGCGAATACTATATCACTTACAAATCAATTCCATAAGCGTGTTCATTCTAATAATTGTGACAGCTGTAAAGATATATAGGATAGTACATTTTGTTTTATCTTCATGATGGTGAAATATTTGAATTACCTTAACAAAAAAATATACATATTTTTCACTCAGGATTGAGTAATACGCTAGTTTTATCCCGACAAATTATACTAATCATATAAAAAGAATCCAGAATTAGGTAAACAAATTGCCATCAGGTATAGAAAACATATGTGTTATATCAAGGTATATGTACACTGCCTACATTTAATGCATTGAAGAGTAATTTTAGAGATTTTACGACGCGAACAAAGTCGCTAGTTAAAGCTTGTCTATAGTAATAAAAGTGAATAAAACCCAAAAGCCCCTACGTTGTACTCATATACGAATGGGCTTAGAAGAGTGATATCCACATTGTAAGCTTCAACGTCGTGCTCTGTGCGTAACATTTGTATTTTTAATAGATGCGTGAACAAACCAAAATTTTTTACACTCCAGTTCGCATCAACCTTTCTTTTTCGTGACTGAACTCTCAAGTACTCTCTAATATCACCTTTGAAAGGATAAAGCCGCGAAACGCAGGCATTGAGAGCCTGTTTCATTTCAAATAATGCTACTTAAAACTTATTGATGATTCTGTAAAAGCTTCTTCAATTTTATAAGTGCGTCTGGCAATTGGAGTGACATTGCTTTTATTGGATAGATTTTTAAAATTACTAAAATGTACACAGAATATGTTACAAGATGAAAGCTGGCAAAAAGTTTAATACATTTCTTCAATCACCATAACCGAAGCTTTTGTATGGGTGTATACATCTATTATAATATTATGTACCTTATTTAGAATAGTGTATAGTAGTAAATTTAGAAAGTAAAAATTTTACGCTTGATGCTGGGATATTTTTTTATTTCTATAGTGGTTTCATTTGTATATAATACTACTATAATTCGGCCTAGCATGGCTAACACTATAATATAAACCCAAAAATCAATAGTATAGTGCAGTCAAAATATCGTCTGTGTGTAAATCAAAATATCAACTTTTTTTTATTTTATTTGATAGGCTAGCATTTGACCACTATCTCACCTGATGGAAAGCGATGATATAATAATATCTGATCTGTGGTAAGGGTAGTTAGTACCTAATTGCTATCAAGGTCAATCGTTTTATAGTGATGTGTGTAGACTTATGACAGATTGTAGTAATGTTGACAAATAAACATTACTTCTTTGATATTTAAAGAAGTTTCTGTCCGTTGTCTTAGTTGAATGCGCGTTCGCCTTCTAAGCAGGAGTATCGAGTTCAATTTCCGGCAGGAACACAAGTTTTCCACCCAAGGGAAATTCGTGTTTCCGGTTCTGGTTGTGATTGTGTGTGTGGTGTGATGTTTTCGGTGACCACGATTCTAGTCATCGAACTTAGTGTGGAGCTGTGAGTGTGAAAGCGTTTGTTGATTTATTTATTTAAGTTAGAAAAATAGATACTCATAAATGATCTTTAGATAAAGAAATATATCATTATCAAATTGATAATAGAATTGTAAAATTGCATAACACTTTCCGAATTGATCACTAATGTTTCAGAGACATCAAAACTTTGTTTTACTTCGACAGGCTGTCATATTGTTTTAAAATATTACAACGTGAAAATCGTTCTCTTTTTCTAAATACAATGCTCAACAAAGTTTCACTTTTTTTAAAACAAATTAATCTAACGCTTTATATACAAACGCAATAAATGATTAGAAAAGTAAACGACTCACTAATTTTCTTTTTGTTTTTATAACAAGGAAAATGCGGAAAAACGAAAAAAAATGGGTGAATGTTTTAATACAACTTGTAGCTAACTACAATGTTAGATTCATTGGCTGTAGTAGTTCAAAACTATTTCTGTAGATGGCGTCACACGTCCCCATGAGATTTGAATAATAAAGAAAGGATAATTTCATCACTTCAGGCAGGGCTAGAGTAGCTCAGCGGTTAGAGCAATAGGGCATGATACTCTATGGCTGCGGGTCAATCCCCGCCTCAAGATATATTTGTTTAATGTTGCCAGAATCCACTATAATACTCGTATGTATGTTTTTAAGGGGGCTATGAGTGTTAAAGTGCACAAGCATTTTCTGGTGACTACATTATATAGATGGTATATGTATATAATGTAGTCACAAGTTAATATCATTCCTGTATTAGACATTTATGAATGTTTTTAAAAAAAATTATGAAAATATGCGCCGCTGAGCTTATTGCCAGCTAAGTGATAGGCACTTATAAAAGTTAATGACTCTACTGCCAGATTCGCAAAACTACAGCCATCTCGAGAAGAACCTGGCAATAAGCACAGCGGCGCATATTTTCATATTTATTTGGGGCGTAATGCTTTAAAATTCAAAATTACTCATTTACCCAAGTGAATTAAGGTATTTATGTTTTTTTAAACATTAAGAATATAATCTTGAAAAAAAAAACACTTTTGAAAATAGAAATCAATTTGATCATTTCCTTCTCTAACATCTTATCTACAGATTTTTATATAAAGATAAGGAAACAGAGAGCAAAACTCTCTCATTAGGCTTCCGTAACTCGCTTGAAAAGTAAACTGAACTCAACAACTGGCAAAAGATACGTGAATATCACATTTTAGAGGGTGATTCAATTTTAATAAGCCCCTCTAAGCGGCAACTTGCATTATCAAGTCTCGCTGCCTCGTTATTTGGGTTTTCATTGTCCCGATTCTCTCAAAAGAATGCTTAGGTATTTGAGAAAATGTATAGGGAAAATGTCGTGGAGATTTTCAGAAGTCATTGTCCTTTTGTGCGAGCCGTCTATGAGATTTTCATATCAAGGGACATAGAATGCACTGTATAGTGTATAATGAATTGCCCGTTGGCTTAGTCAGGTGCGCATTTACCCTCTAAGCAGCGGGTATCGGGTTTGATTACCGGATGAAACTAGTTTACTCTCAAAGGTAAATTTATGTTTCTGGTTCTGGGTGTGATTGTGTTTAATGTGAATGTTTCTTATTGTGCCCACACTAAGTTCACACTCACAGCCCAGTGAGTGTGAAAGCGTTAAAAAAAGCGCAATTATTACAAGCACTTGCATTAACATTATTATACTTATAAGGATGTTATTTATTTGTTTCTTATGAGACTTTAATGTACCTGTCAACAAATCTTACCCCTGTTTTGTTGTACAACACGCTCATTATCAAAGGAAACTATTAGTTGTTGTTAACGTTATTTGTGAAAACAAGGCAGACAACTCTAAACTGATGTATTAATATGATAATGATATAAGTGATTCAAGCATGCTTTTACTATTTAGTACTAGTACTTGTTAGCATATCGAGCTTTATGCCAACGTTTTCTACTTAAAAAATAAAGGTTTTGAAATTGATGGAATTAATAAAATAGGGTAATACTCACATGTGATCACGATTATAATTTCAATAATAAACCATACATTTTACAATAATTTCTTTAACAACTTCCAAGCCACGTTCTGGCTGTAATACGATAGGGATACCTTTCCCTTTTTTAAATCTGTCGAGCTCTGAGAGCTCCTCTGTTCAATACTTTTCTGACGACGACGATGGCGCCCACTGTTGTCGATTTAGTTAACTTACGCAGGCAGTGGCAACTCGGAAGTCAAAACACTGCCTATTAATGTTTCAAATGAGGCAGTGTTTTGATAAACTTGAAATAACAGTCAATAGGAATATTCTAAACGCTTTCACACTCATAGCCTTACACTAAGTTTGATGACTTGTCGTGATGAAACATTCACATCACACACAATCACAACAAATTTTCCTTGGGGAGAAAACTTGTGTTCCTGCCGGTAATCGAACTTGATACCCCTGCTTAGAAGGCGAACGCTCATCCAACTAAGCCAACGAGTGTGATGTGAATGTTTTCAGCACCCACGACACAAGTCATTGAAATTAGAGTGGGGCTGTGAGTGTGAAAGCGTTTATGTTTATTCTGTTATGTAATGCGCCAAACACGCTGCTTTATCAATCTTGTCTGTCTTTTTACCCGCTCAAATTGATGAATTGTGACAGAGCAGAAATCGCAGATCTATCTTTTTACATTGGACATGTATTTATTTGTAAGTAAACTTTGTACACGACTCATCGTTTATCAATGTTAACTGTGAATATATTCATTTGTAGGGTTTTGATTGATGAACGCGATTCACTTTTGTTTTTATATTATTTCACTTCGTCTTGAGAGATGTCTAGCCTTTAACCTTGGCCTTAACTATTGCAAGTCTAAGCCGTAAAGTATCTTAAAACAGATATTAATGTTAGTAGTTATATTTATGTTGAATAATATACCGATGAGAATGAATAGGAATGCCTAAGAAAAATAATGCAAATAACTTTTATATATCATGAAAATCTCGCTTCATCAAGCAGTTGGAACTTCGTTAATTTATTTACCTACAAAAATATGCTATTAATTATTGAAACTTTAATTTTAACTTTTATGGCGTATTCATACCAACCTTTTTTCAACTTTATTAGTTAATAGATTTTATAACAGATCAAAAAAATAATATTATTAATAAAAAAAAATATGCGAATAAATATAAAATGTAATGCAACTTTCCCTTTGTGTTTTCACCGGGAATCGAACCCAATAGCCGCTGCTCAAGCGAATGCGCCTCCAACTAATCAAACGAGCAGTTAATTTTTTTATGTTTTAATTTTTTTACTCCGTAACTATCTACGAGGCAATTGCCTATATTTCCTAAAGTTAAATACACCTGATAAACAAACTTATTGGACTATTCAATAAAAACACATTTGCTTTAATTAGCTTAAAAGGGACTTGTGAATTACAACGAACATGTAAAAATCTCAAAGCCATACATCAAACTTTCACGATACATACAATCATTTTAGGAAATTGGTGCTATTAAGATAGGAGGAGGGCATACTTAATACACCATAGTAACTTCCCCATACCATGTCTGGCGAGTTTATGACCCATTAAATCTTGGGTGGCGAATTTTATATCCCCATCATTGGCTTCCTTTTATCATGGTTATGGTGAATATTATGTATGCATTTACACGTCTCATAGCCTTTCATCCGCCATATGAATATATTTGAATAAATTCGTGAACTTTTGCAAAACGCTCGGAGATCTAACTTTCTGGTGTGAGAAACACCGGTTGCTTCTGACGGATATCATTGAGGATCAATAAAGCTTATGAGTGAGTAAGATTTTATATGGAAAATAGGGTTAGACTTTGATGAAACTCAGTAATAGTTTAGACTACTTTTAAAGTTTGGATCAGTGTAATATTAAAAAGTCGTCTAGATTATTATCTTGACCTTCGCGTCAAAAACATTTAATTGCTCAATGCATTTTCGATCCGCAGCATTGTTTTTTACATTCTGTTGTTTTCTTATTAACTTAACTTTGTTGTTTAGATATTAAAATTGGATCAATGTCAATGTTACAATGTACGGGCTAATTGCCTATATTTTCTTAAAACAAAACTTAAATTACATATAGCAAAGACCTATGTTACTTACAAGACATCGAGCTTATAGATAAATCAAGTAAATAAAAAAAAGGATTAGAATACTTATTTAAAAAAATGATGAGGTATTCAATCTGGTTCTATTTTTAATTTAACTCGGTCAATTTGAATTTTTTTTTTTGTTTGGAAGAATTAAACTTCCGATTGCCCAAAAAAAAAAACAATTTTTAAATAACAATTACTGAAAAAAAAAATATAACATCCACGTAACCAAATTTTTTTCTGTAATGAGCGTAATATTGACTTAATGTTAGTTGTAGTACAGGGCATATCTTTACCCTCTTTTATTGTATGAAAATGACCGCGGAAGAACTCTAAGAAGTACTTTTGTTCAGAGAAACCCTGCAACTATAGTTGCAATTCAGCGAACTGGAATTGGACCTCAACGGGTAACAAAATGAGATTAAACTGGCACCAGCAAAGCGACAATTGCTAGATTTCGTAGCGAACGTCGGTGTGTGGTTTTAGTTGCTTAAATAACAATAGGTCAGTTGAATGGTGCTATTAATTTAAACTAAAGCCCAAAAATATCAACTGCTCGTTGGCGTAATTGGGTGCGCATTAGATTTCTTACAGCGGGTATCGCGTATGATTCCCGGTTGGAACACATGGTTTTCCCCCAAGGGAACTTTTTTTGTGCTTCTAGGTGTGATGAAATGTGTGATGTAAATGTTTCCAGTACCCACAATTCACAAGTCACAAGTGTGGGGCTGTGAGTGAAAAAGTTTTTATGTTAAAAAATCTGCTTAACAATCAAATGGAAATAATGGAACTCATTGCCCGCGTCTTTTTTCCCGAACGGTATATTCTGGGAGTCTTCAAGTCAAGAGTAAATAGGTATCTACTAGGCAACCATGCTACATCTTCGGCCGCATCTTCACTTTCCATCAGGTGAGATAGTGGTCAAATGCTTCCCTATCAAACATAAAAAAATATCTATTAAAGTAACTTCTTTTCCATGTCCTCCAGAGTCCTAAAATTAATTGTTATTTATAGACTCCGGATTCTTCTTTGACCACCAACACACACTCATACACACATGTAAGATTTTTGAGACTTATAATATTGCAATGATGTAAAATGTACTATAAATTTTTTTATAGTTAACCATATAAACAGCTGTTTAAAGGTATAACTGATAAAAATATCGGGTAACTTAATTAACAGTCGACATTTATTCTCCGTGCCAAATCTCCAAACAGCTTTCCAGCAGTTTTTCACAAGTTTTATTCCAAAATTCTAACATTTTTCGGCTCGGGTTTGTTATTTATAAATCCAAACACAGAACGAGCCTCATACATATGTATAAAATCACCGGATGCAAAAGTAAATTGTAAATAGTATACGGGTAACGTTGACACAATTTAGCTTTTTTCTTTACCTTTCACTGAAAAAAATGGTAATAGGATTTTCTACTGAGTGCTACCGAGCTTCGGAAGGCATGTGAAGCCGTCGGTCTCAGTTGTTAGTTATGAGACAGTAGTCACTGATGCTTTCAGACCGTTTGAAAAATCCTGACACAATGACTGCCCTCTAGTCCATAGAACAAGCAAGCATCATAATCAACAGCCCTTTTGATGCCATTACTGGGTTTACTCCTAAACATAAACGCTTTCACACCCATAGCCCTACACTAAGTTTAAAGAATTGTATTGCGGGAACCGGACGCATTCACATGTGCAATCACTCTAGAACCAGAAGTACAATTTTCCTAGGGTGTGGCAAATTGTCCTGTTGCAACGAACCCAGGTCCCGTTACTTACAATCTTAAAGCAATTGTAAGTAATTCGTTACCTTGGTCGATGGATTGTCACATTTAATATTTTGACACTTTTTTAGCTATTCTTTAACCATTATGTCACCTGATGGCAAGTATTGGTAAGGTCTTGTCCAGATCCAGGAAATAGATGTCTATGATATTAATAATTAAAATTTCAGAATGTACCTTTTTTTTTTTTTATTTGTTACAGGCTAGTGTTTGACCACTATCTCACCTGATGGTAAGTGACGATGTGATCGAAGCTGGTAAACACACTAGACCTGGAATACGCAGATACCTGCTATAAAAAAGTGGTTAGGACGATCTCTAATGTTCGGCAAAGTGCACCTTTTGTGCATTACTACGCTATATAATACAGCAAGGCTTATCCTACCTCAAATACAACCCAGCATTTTGATTACGTGTCACCTGCTATTTATGTAAATTAATTAAATTTCAGATAGCTTTTCTAAATCTCTCCATATGTATACGTATGTATAAATAAATTGCCGCAAGTATGAAAGACAACGGATCGACTGATGTGGCTGTCTTTTGTGTGTATGAAAGCAAATCAAATCAATTAAAATTAAACTTTAAGCTCCGGTGCCGGATGTGACACTAGTCATAGTCATATATAAATTATATTTGATTCCAGCTGACAAGTGTTCAAGAATTATGTTTGTTCCTAAAACAGACTGAATTTCCCCTCAACACTGTTTTTGACGACTTTCTGTTTTTCAACCGCTTGTTCGACTCAAAGCTCGCATAATATACTTTTATCACAAGAAAAAAGTTATGGAACGAGGACTCTAGAGGGAACTAACGACCCATTTTCGGATAACACAAGTAGAAGTGCTTGGTAACTTTTGTGGCTATTTGTAGATCAAGGGCCCTACTTAAGCTTAAAAGAGCTTAAGTACATCGATAAGGTTAAGAAAGCAAGAGTGTCTCGCAACTTTACAATTTTATGGTCCTATGTTAAGGAAGAAAATTGCTTGGCAGATCTTTTTTCGCGATATCCTTCCTTTGGAACAAGTAGTGCGTTAAAATACTTTTTAACTCAGATTAAGAACATCTGATAGGCAATTTAGATACTTTTTACAAAATTTAAGTTCGTGATAACGGGCAACGTGTACTTGACTTTGTAATAAAGTAATACTCTTTTTTGTTACACATTTTACTCTCTAGCATTTCACCAAACGATGTTTACTTTCAAGTACATTATTATTATGATAGTTGCCTATTAACTTATCATTGACATGAAAAAAGGCAATAAGAAGAAACAAATGCATTCACAATAAGGGTCCACATGTAGTTCAAAAATTTGTATCGGAAACATTTACATTACACACAAAATCACACCTAGAACTAGAGAAGATAAAACACAGATCACACTGATAATTGGTTTTAAAAGATACAGTAGATATCTTGAATCCAGTAAAAATATTGACTTGCCACACACCTCATTTATAATTAAACTCTGCAACAATTTAATGAATCTTTTTTTTTTATAGTAAGCTTTTATTGATGTTATAAGATCTTTGGTTGGTTTAATAAAGATTTATTCATTTATTTATTGCCTTTATTTATTTTCACTAGCCTGAGACTTCGCTCGTGTTGTTCATGTTAAAAAGTAGCTCATGTGTTAATCCTAAGTATAAGCTATGTACATTCTAAATTTGAGCAAAATCCGTAGTTGTTACAGCGTGAAGAGGGAATAAACATACTATCACAAACTTTCGGATTTTTAATATAATTGGTTTACATTACATTGTAAATTAACATAGATATTTCAATGCAATCAAAGTCATATCATAATATGAATCGTGTTTCACAGTCAAAGTACCTAATTATTATTAAGCGAACCATTGCCTACTTTGCATGTTTTACAAGATTTTAGATGCATTTTTAAACAATTCTTAAATATATTGTATACCACTAACAGTCTAGACAGTGATGGAATCCGTACAGAACAATCAAATGCAAAGTAGATAAAAAAGTCACCAAAATTTGACCTTATTTCATGCCTGAGCGTTACTCAACTATACTCTAATTAAGAGGCTCAAGCACTCCGCATTTAGATGCCATTTGACCTACATTCCGGTGTTACTATAAACATAAGGTTATTTTACAGAAATAGGTTAAAACAAGCTCTGTGCTAGTAATAAGCGTCGAATAACACGGCATGTTTATTGAACTCAGGAGTGACGCTTACATCAAACTGTGAAGATCCAAAATCATATTGAAGTCTTTTTGAACCGTTCAGGGAAAAAGACGTGATCAATTAATTCCATTGCCATATGGATGAGGAAAGTAGAATTTATTACACAAATCAGTGAGGCCAGTAGATGAGTGACCGTTTAGTGACATTTTAAACTGAGTGTTACAGAACTTCAAAGGCAAACATTTCAGAGGGCACGTTAAACCGTCTGTATCAGGACTAATAGTGATAGTGAATAGTGCAGCCGACAAACAACCATTATAAATACTTTCTTTTTTCGAAAATGTATTTGTAATATTTTATCGTGAAGATCACTCTCTTTCCTATTATATAAAGGCGGTTGTAAAATAACTATGACCAAAAAACACAAAAGCTCCTCAATGTAGGTCAGTAGCACGAAATAAAAGACATTTTATTTGTGTCACTAGTGAAAAAAACTGTGCTTATTAGGTGGAGAGAGTCTGGATTGCACTAAAGACGTTAAGAGATTCTCTAACGAAAATAAAGTGTTCCGTAGTTCGCATAATTAAGTTTTATTTTGTTTTTCATAACTTTGCACAACTGGTATTCCTTTTTC
Source organism: Lomographa bimaculata (assembly GCA_948107665.1). Taxonomy (NCBI): domain Eukaryota; kingdom Metazoa; phylum Arthropoda; class Insecta; order Lepidoptera; family Geometridae; genus Lomographa; species Lomographa bimaculata. Next base: position 13,450,964 of record OX403599.1, read on the forward strand.
ATTCTGTAGATGAGCATTCTTTATATTCACAAGCAATACATTATCATAAAATATTGTGAACAGGCAATTTTGCTGAATTATTAAAGCGTAGTTGGTTGCATTTTTGTCTTCTGAGCGGCGGTCTTCAAATTCGATTCCTACAGGACAGGACAGGAACATAAAGGTTATCCTCAAGATAAATTGATGTTTTTAATTCTGGTTGCGATGGTGTGTAATGAAACTCTTTCCGGTACCCACGATACAAGTTTTCGATCTTTATATTGGCTGTCACTCACAGCCGACGAAGCAACGAGCGAAGCAAGTGTTTTTTTTTATGATATATAAGTAATTATTTGGCCGCTATCTCATCTGATGGAAGGGTGTGATGCGGCCTAAGTTGTAGCATGCTTACCTAGAAGATACCTTTTCTCTCTAGACTTGAAGACTCCCAGATTATACTGTTCAGAGAACAAAGACGCGGTCAGCGAGTTCCACTCCTTCAATATACGGAAGATAAATGAAGAAGCAAAACGCTTCGAGCGGACATGAGGTATGTAAGAACGAGATTAGTAATGTTACTATGACTATAACAACGCAATACAGAGCGAACGAAGCAAGCGTACCGCGGCAGCAGCCGGTTAAGCGCCTGCACTGATATACCAAACAAGCGAGCGAAACAAAACTACAGACGCGGTATTAAAAAGTTGTATTTTTTCTTTTTGCCAATTATAAATAGTAATTAAATTTATTTGATTAAATCACACTACCACTATCATGATTATTCGCTATAGTCTTTACGCCTAAAGTTTTAATAATCTTTGATCATTTTTATTAAATAAAAGTTATTCTTCTAATGTACGTAATTGAACCATAAGCTGCATCCTGGATTCTACTTAGCCAGTTATAGTCCAATTAATTTAATCAATTAAGGTTCACCCGAGTTAACGACAAATTGCCCATATCCAGTGACCATCAGAGACATAGCACATCTGAGACATTTATGTACTGGTTTGTAAATTCACCACGCTACACTGATCGCCAATTTGCTGAACATGAAGGTTGATGTCACAGTAAATGTCTGAAACACTACGTATTAACACTTTGTACTAGCTGCATGCTTCTTTTATATTGGGATGATCGAAATAACATTGATTGTTAGGTATATACAAGATAAGCGAGTATCGAAACGATTTGTAAACTCTGTTAATATTTAAATAACTTTGTACGTTATATATCGTGAACAAGACCAACTAAGACTTTCTATTCCCTTTTTTATCTGTGCTTAAATTTAATTTGATTCCTAGTAGTAGATAAGGTATAACTTTTCCAGCTATATTTTCCTATGTATTTGTTATTTATGTTTAGAATATAACAAAAAAGATCATACAATTTTCACACATTATTATTTTTATGAAAAACTATTTTTGAAACAGGGACAAAATAAGACTAAAAGAAAAAAATACTGTTTTCCTAAATTTTATAATTTGCATATAAAATTATCATCTACGACACTCCGCAGCTTACGTTTAACTAAACACTTAAAATACTATTTTCCGGCTAAGACTAGAGATTTTGACATAAAGTGGAAAATAAATTAGTTTAGTTTAGAAGCCATAAGCATTCAAACTGACACTATCTACGGACGGTCTAATTGCTAAGCTCTTGAATTTAAATTATTTAGCTCATTACGTTTAAGAAAATGTTTTTTTGCTATTAGAAGGCCTCAAAACTTTCTCGTTTATCATTCAAAAATCAAAAAAGTTACGCATCTACTGAAACACACTCATTGCAGTTTATTTTAATTGCATATTTGAACAGCTATCCTGCGAAAATTATGAATCCGAAAGTTTGTGTGTAAGTATGTTTGTTCCCTCTTCACGCTTTAACGGCTGAATGGATTTGGATGAAATTTGGAATATACACATAGGCTACTATTTAACTTGACAATAGCGGGCGAAGCCGCGGGGCACGGCTAGTATAGCTATATAGCTCAAATATAACCAGGATATTATTTAACAGTCTTGTATGTTCGGCCGCATCATCACTGTCCATCAGGTAAGATTGGGGTCAAACGCTTGCCATACGTAAATAAAAAAAATGTTACTCATAGAATAGCTTTCGGTCCAGACCTACAGTAAATTAAAATAAATTTGGACCTGCCCTAGCGGCACTGGTGTTTTTCAATATAACCGGTAAATATTAACAACTTCCAATACCGGACATTCACAGTAACATAGTTCAAGATAGTGGGTAGTCTCACTTCAAAGGGCCCAATCAGATATTTTCGGAAACCAGTTTGTAGGCACAAAATAACAAGATTTCCTTTACTAGATCTTGAACTTTATCATTTTGATGTTGACTATTTAAGATACGGAAACAGAAATAGATACACGTCTAAAAAGATTTTGGATAGATGTAAGATTTTTGATGTGTTCAGTTTGTATATTAAATAATACAACTTCAATGACTTTAATCGAAAGGATTGGCGAAAATATATTTGTTTTCAACCGACTTTAAAGGAGGTTCTCAATGGCTCTCTCGGGAGGCTGTATGTTTTTTTTCTACCGACTCCACAAAAAAGAATGTATTTTTTATTATGTGTGTTTCCTCATGACTTCTATCCACGTGAACCGATTTTGAAATTTTGAATATACCGATTTTTGTTCGAAAGATGTTGCTTTCCAATCGGTCTCATTTAAATTTGAACAAGATCTGATCAGTATTTCTTGAAATATCGTCCATAACGCGTGTTAAGATATATCTAATCTGAGCTTAGTTTCGAAGATAAAGCGGTGAAGTCGGTTTTTTTTAAGCTTTGCTTGCGTTTATTTATTAGTGTATAAATACTAGCCAAAATTTTTTATTTTGATTGGTATCGTTACATAGAATAATTAGTTGAATGCCTTATTTATAACTTCAAATGTATATTTTAGTACTTTATTAGTAACTAACCAGCTAGCGTGTCACCACTATTTTAAAGCGATATGTCTCTTCCAGACAACCTTTGGATGGAAAGAAATTACGCAACATAGTTGGACGTCGGTGTTTAAGAAAACAATATTTTAAAGAGTAAATAATAAATTATATTATACTCATTTATAATTAATGAAAACTGACAAATAAAATTATATATAACTCAATAATGATCGAATATAAATACATATTAATCAAATCAAAAACAAACAAAACAAACGCATTCACACTCACAGCCCCACACTAAGTTCAAATACTTGTATCGTGGGTGCCGGAAACATTCACATCACACACAAATTACACCGAGAACCAGAAGCACAAATATCCCTTGGGAAGGAATTTGTGCTCCTGCCGGGAATCGAACCCAGGACCCACGGCGCAGAGACTTATTGGTGATGATAAGCTGGTTACGTCTAAGCTGTTGAGTCTCAGTCATCGGCGAAAGGTAGCGAGCCTATCGGTTTTCTATCGTTTGCATTTCGGAGAGTGTGCGCAGGAATTATACGAGTTAATTCCCCCAAGCCCATTTTACCATCTAACAACAAGACAAACAGTCAAACGTCATCCATTCATGGTTGACATACCTCCAGCTCGCTCGAAGCGTTACGCTTCTACGTTTATCATCCGCACTGCGAGGGAGTGGGACTCATTGCCTGCGTCTTTGTTTCCTGAGCGGTATAATCTGGCAGTCTTCAAGTCAAGAGTGAATAGGTATCTTCTAGGCAGGCATGCTACAACTTCGGCCACATCATCGCTTTCCATCAGGTGAGATAGTGGTCAAATGCTAGCCTATCAAACATAAAAAAAAAAAACCTGTTCACTGTGCAAACTGATCAATCAATCAAATCAAATCATTTTCATTTTTTCTTGGTCTTATAATTATTTATGTTCATATTGTGATAAGGTGAGACTTTTGACGCCCGAGTAATAAAACTGTGTTTCGGGTGCCGTTATATGATTAATATGATCGTTACACGTATAATACATACATACAGTTGCTACTACAATTTCTGTCCATCCAAAGGTTGTCTATTAGAAATAGCTGAAAGCGATAAGACCGCTCATTGTACTGCCTTATAATGTTAATTTCGTAGTTTTAAGTTTGTATCTTTTTGTTTTTTGGTGTACAATAAAGAATTTTGTATTGTATTGTATTGTATACACATAATATTAGTACATAAATATTAATACCATTTTTATAGGTATGAAAAATACAACACTTTTAAATTATTTATTTGCGAGATAGTAAGCCTTGACGCGTATATATATATACATATTGAAAAAATTTTTTTTTGAAGTCAGTTAAAAATACACAAAGAAACCGTAACTTCACATAACAATTTCCAGCGACATATCTTAACGCACACATTTGCTGAGATGATCATTAGAATACGTCGTGCAATCAACGGAACTGCCTCAATTGTACATAAAAGTACCGCTTACGTACATTTGTACGTAGAAGTACCGTTTACGTACGGGGTGTAATGTTGTGTAAACGTATAAAGAGTACGGCAGTGAGCAATGTCAGCTGAGGTGTTAGATAAGCAGTAAGAGGAGAAGTAATTTCTGAGAATGGTTCCCTACCAGCTTTTAGCAGCGGATATGTAGTTCTTACGGACCTTTTAGGTAACCATACATTGGGTTTAGGGTTTTTTTTTTTTAAACGGAAATTTCTACGGGCCAATTGCCTATATCACCTAAAACTAAACAAGATTTTTGTAACGAAATTTATTTTCCTATTTATCGTTGATTAAAAATAAATGATTTTGTTTGAGTATAGTTATTTTTATATTATTATACAGTGTATTATATTTATAATTTGCTAGAGACACAGTAGAGGATATCCGTTTTTTTTTCTTTCACTTTTCATTTATATCACTATCGAAAGGTTGTCTGGAAGATAAGACCACCATTGTACCGATCTTTATAAGTTTCTCTGCAAATCTTTTGGTGTCAATAAAGAGTTATTGTATTGTATTGTCAGATAGTTGCTTCTTCTTTAAGTCTAGATATAATATTTTCTAGGTAATCATTAGCATGCTAAATAGGTATCCTATGCCAACACCGTTTTTTTTTTTTGCAATGCGTAAATAGTTTTTAATTATACAAGAAGTTAAATTAAGACTGCAAAGAAGAATCAAGTTATAGTATACAATTTGAAGTCATCTTATATTGTAGTTGTAGTTTAAATTTGTGATAGTAAACACTACAGAAATACTCATGCAACTCACCCGATTACCTGCAATTCTGCATGTGTTTTACTAACGCACAAGATCGAGGTCTTGTTGAGAAGATTTATAAAATTATAATATTTGTTTTCAGCCCTTAGAATAACGTTAAAATATCCTATAACATGTCAGAAGTTTGTCCTAATCGTGTTGAGATTTTCTATTAATTTATTCTCTATTGCATGACATAAAAAGCACCAAACAAGCTCGTCTTTATGATACAATTTTATATCGTCATCACAAAACTTTACTTTAGCATATGTATTTATATAACAGTTCTTTTCTCCTCTTTAATAAAAATAAACGCTACCTACAACAAACTGATTTTTCTGTATGAAAATATCTAAAGAACTACGTTAGATAAAACCCAACTGGTGTAATCTGAGCTAAGCTATATATAAACGAATAAAAAAACCAAAGGAAAGGCTAAGAGATCACAGGGGAAGTGGGGACCTAAGTAAACCTTTCCACCTCCCATTTTATTGGTGATTTCAGGAGCTGAAGTTACAGTGTTGCCAGCTTTGCGGATGGATAAATGGGGACCTACTAAGAATTCTTGTGAAAATATGCTGTTTTTTACCCGTCTATGCAAGTTGTTATAAGTCAGTTTAACATGTGTATATGTTTCTGGGACACCCCAAATGCTCTCAAACGGCTAAACCAATGTTGGTTTAGTTGGTTTTTGTTTGAAAGATAACTTGATCGAGTGTTCTTAGCTATTAATATAGTTATATAGTTTGGTGATTTTATCGCATACTAGCTTACCCTAAATGCTTTCCTCAAGCTCCCTCTTTCATGTTATTGTTGCTTAGTACTGTATTACCAGAATATAAACTTAATGACTATATTATTACTGTTTACGCGCCCTCGCGAGACGAGGGAGATCTTAGGAATTTGTTCCTAATTTTGTGATGGTTAATGTCAAAGTAACGAAATAATATTCCACCAAAGATAGAGGCAGATGTTTAGTAAATGCGAATCGACTCACCGAAATGCCTGGTAGTCCTCGCATGGCCGGCCAGCTAATACCGATTAATTTTAGATTTATTTTAATGAAATTAACGGAGTAGGTAAAACTTGCGTTTCAGCCGCTAATAATCTCCCAATGATCATACTTTATACTTACTAATGTTGTACAAGATAAAATTTCCAAACGACTACGACTATCCACAAAAGCCTACTAATATTATAAATCCGAAAGTTTGTGTGTAAGTATGTTTGTTTCTTTCACGCTTTAACAGTTAAACGGATTTAGATGAAATTTGGAATGTACATAGCTTACACCTTGGATTCATACAAAGGCTACTTTTTAATTTGATAGCAGCGGGCGAAGCCGCAGGGAACGGCTAGTAATCTATAATTTTAAAAAATGAGTAAATACACTTACTTACTACATAATTATTGTAAGAATTGCAATGAAATTGAAATTTTATATTCATCAAAGACACGTGGGTTCACAAAAACTTAATATATTGTATTAAAATTAAATGTTTTATGAAAGAAAAGCTCGTATTATGTCTTTCGGATTAGCTTCCCTGCTATGTCAATTAAACCAGTCTTATTAAGACTATAATTTCATATTATATAGCATAAGATCTACAACAAAATTACTCATATTCACTTGCAATTTTAGTTCCTTAGCATTGCTATGCTAGGCAGAACAAAACTAGTAAATTAGGTAATGTCCATATACAACGTTTACGTAATCAAGTAAGTACAAATTATTTTCTTGTAGCAAGACTTGTATTTGTAGCTGATTGGTAAAAGTGGTAGGGCATAACATTCTAAAGGGGAGGGTAAGTCCTCCTCCAAGCGATATTTTTCCTATTTAATACTATTTTTAAATCCGTGCTCGGTTTTCATAGTAGCCTCTAACTCATGGATGAGTTATCTAACTAAACGAGCGACGGAAAGCCAATTGGTACGTTCAAGCGCGTTTAAGTTTGTCTAGTGGTTAATGAAGGTTACAAAATAAACTTGATGTAGTTAGAAAATCTTAGAACAATATATTGAGAGAAGTAGATTGAGACTAGCTCTGGAGACTATTAATATTCTCACAGACACATGAGAAGCAAAAGAAAATGGATTTCATTTTTAATGGTGATTTTATATACTTTTTTGTATAAATATAAATAAATAGGCGCTTTTACACTCCCAGCCCGACTCTAAGTTCGATGACTTTTGTTGTGAAACATGAATTTCTCTTGGGGAGAAAACGTTTCCACCGGGAATGAACCCCGATACCGCTGCTTAGAATGCGAACATGCAGCTGACTTAGCCAACTATACTTTATATGCTTTGTACACTTTCTATACATAAATTTATATATCTTGTTTTGTTTGCGTAAAGCGAAAGGAGACTATTATATTAATAATTATATTTTATCTAATTTTATTAGATAATCATTATTTTATGCGCCCTAAAACAGGCATAGAAGGACAAGGAAAAATAAATTTTGTTCAGAAAGTGGGAGCTTGGGTGGTCTAGTGGTTTGGGCTGGTAAGCCAAAGACGCGAACCCCTGCTCCGATATTTTTTTTCTTTTGGTCGCTCTCAGATTGAGCAACCAATATACCAAATAATTTAATCTTTATTTAATTTTTAGGGTTACTTTTTGTTCTGTTGAGTAATATCACGTGTACATCTAACAAAATCAAAGAGAAGCTATAACATAGAGACTATTAAGAGCGCGACCTTTTTCATACGCCACGCACTAGTCGCTTCCTAGAGTTAAAATAAATAAAAGAATAGTCGAACAAAACTAACGAGAAGTAGCGTTCTACGCACCTACGTATGTTTGTATGCACTCAGTAATCAGACTATCTTTCCGGAATAATCCTAACAGTAATGTTAAATAACAGGATATAAAGAAATTTAACATCTAATATCTCAGGGTGAGCAAAGTGCTTTGCCGCGCAGGATTTTGAACAATATAAGTTCAAAGCTCTGAGTAACACTAGTAATAGGTATCTTCTAGGCCTATAAGCTACGTTTTAGGCCGCATTTTCACTTTCCATCAGGTGAGATACAAAAAAAATAAACTGTTTTTTTTTTTCACTTAGAGCCACACACTACTTTTGATGACTTGTGTCGTGGGTGCCAGAAACATTCACATCACACACACACACAATCACAACCGGAACCAGAAACACAAATTTTCCTTGGGGAGGAAACATGTGTTTCTGCCGGGAATCGAACCCGATACCCCTGCTTAGAAGGCGAACGCTTATCCAACTAAGCCCACGGGCAGTTGGATGAGCGTTCATTCGTACGTATTGGTTAAGCTTGTTGCTTACAATGAAGCGATTTAATTACTGGTTTCTTGTTTACATAAAAAATAAATGTTGTTAAAGCAATATCGGAGAAAAGAGCAGTCTTTTCTGTAAGCTTGATCTTAAGTACGACGTTGATGCTGATCCGTACTCTTTATATGAAAAGAAGAACTAAAGAAAATCACGTAAGAAAGGTAAATATGGTAGCATAATTTTAAACACAATTCAACTACCACCACCTATTCCTAAGCTTATTACTCAGCATTTATTTAACTTGACACTGATTTTCATTTCATAATATTAATTAACTAATTCATTTTTATCATTTTGTAGTGCTCCCTTGTGGAGCGACAAACTAATTTTCTCTAACGGCTGCCATAATAGCGAAGATGGTAGGTGTAATTGTATTAGCAAGAAAATCGAGAAGTATAGCTACTTATTTAAAGGTGACTAAACTAAATTTGGCGATAGAAAATATTGGTAATTGGTGATTAGCGTTATTTAATTTTCTAAGTCGTTTATAATCCGCTTTGTATAAGCTCCGGTATAATTATGTTAATGATTAGAACTGGCTCTTGAGCTGACGGAACAGCATTAGGGCTGACTGACAAATAAATTTATATAGAGACTGACTGCTTACCGATCGAACATAAGATAATAATTAAACGCAAGCAAAGCTTAAAAAAAACCGACTTCACCGCTTTATCTTCGTAACATTGAAACTAATGATCAGATCTTAATCGAATTTGAATGAGACCAAATGGAAGACACCAGCTATCAAATAAAATACATAACAAAATACAGTCGAATTGAGAACCTCCTCCTTTTTTTAAAGTCCGTTTAAATGTTCTGTCATCATGGATTTTTCCATTATATTTATCAATAACCGAAAAACAATGTTAGTGTAGAATTTTTTTACTTGAGGGTAAGTAGAAAAATTCGGCACCAACGTAATTCAAATTTGTGTTCCGGCAGCTACCTTCAAGAGCTAATTATTTTTTCACAATGATAAAGAAGAATAGCGGTGAAATAGCGCGGTGGTCTAAGCTTGGTTGACCGTCAAATTAGTGACCGAAAAATTTACGGTATATATTTCAAGTTGGTTGTTATCTAAATCGGAACTCGACCGCGCGGTCGAGTTGCCGCCATTCAATTGATCATCACTTACCTACCTATCAGGTGAGAGAAAGGGTTAAATACGGGCCTATCAGAGATAAAAAAATAAAGGAAGCTCAAACTCGAAGAAGAATTTGAAACTGACCGAGCAATAGGCAACCAACCGCTCTCACTGATTACGCTTGTGCGCACCGTAAAGTTATCCGTCTTCCATTATTTATGAAATAACAAGCTTACATTTCTTCATCGTAAGATTGTGGTGAAATGCTTGCCTTAATTTATTATTATTATTATTGACCAAGCGAGCAGAGTGAAGCTTCACCGTTTTATCTTGGGCAAAAACTCTTCGTATGTCCGGATGTTCGGCAAATTTCCAGCTGTTCTCGTAGGTCGCATTTCTCAACCAATTCTCGTAAAAAGTTGTGAGCAGATTCTATAATTATGGACGATTACCTTTTTGGATTTTTTCAAAAATTACGGTTATACGGGGTTGAAGATTTAAAAATCATATTTCAGCTAAAATATGAAAGGTCTTTCAGTTCACAGTGTATATAATCACACCCACTAGTATATATAATCGTTTCTATATTCTATCTCTTTGTTACTTGTAAAACAAGGAGCAAAAGAATCTCAAAAAAGCTATATTTTCTTTTTCTTTTCCAAAGCCGTCGTCAATTTGTCAGTCACATTTTGTGAACGCCGAATCTGAAGCGCGCCTAAATCCCTAAAGAAAGCTGTGATACGGCTTCCCTCAGGCTTTGGCTTTAGAGAAGATTTCGTAGCCAATTTAAGGGAATAGTTATTTAAATAAGGCAAAGGGTATGCAGCGCGTAAGCATTAAGTTTGCTCAGAAGCATTTTGATCATATATTATCGCTTATGTAAAATAAGCTAATTAAAATAAATATCACTTAACTGCCCATTAGCTGAGGTGCGTTTCCACCTTCTAAGCAGAGGTGCCGGGTTCGATTCCCGGTAATATACACCAATAAAAAAATAAAAAAGTACTCTATATGACGAAAACATACAAATTATTTTCTAATTAAACAACACACACATTCTACAAACACGTAGACATACCCAGATTTAAACCACTCCATATAAATAAATTGAACAAAGCATCATGCTAGGCAGAACTATAGTGATAAATTTAGAATGTATTTTTTGTGAATTTTTGATTTAATTCAATTAAATTTATTTATTTCAGATTATTATTCCATATTTTAAAAAAATCAATTACAAATATATGATAATAACAATTTATAGTAATACGCTAATGAAATGTCTGATAAAAATAAAATAATAATAATAATTGATTGAATATTAAAAAAAAAACATGCAAAATTAAATATAATTGTCAAATAAAATAAAATTAAATGTATGAAGGACCGCTGGCGTGCAGCTGCATCCACCTCTTTAACATCGGCGAGTCCCACCGCTCAGACAATACGCTAAGGATACCGTTCGGACTACCACGTACACGCCCTAATAATGAGGCGCACCTTTTTCTCATGAAGGCTGGGAAATCATCCACTCGCGCCTCAGCAAACATGGCGGACGCACTACAAAAACGTGGCAACCCCAACAATATCCTAAACGCATAATTATACTGAATGTTCAATACTTTGTACGCCCGCTTTGTAAAGCTAGCCCACAGGCTGCACGTGTAGAAGGTCTGGCAGTATGCCTTGATTTAGCTTCAAGCGATAATTTTTCCTTTCTAAATTTAACACTATAATATTTATTGACTAAATTATCATTGAATACGGTAGAAGTAAGTAAAACGGAATTAAAACCGGGTGATCGACCGGGCGGACCGCGCTACCACAGTGTCACGAGTTTGTGACCAACACTGGTAACGTGGTCCGCCCGGTCGAGCAATGTTGCAATGTTCAGTTAGAATAATAATATGTGCTTGGATGGGTGACCATTTAGTGGGATTATAAACTCACTGTGCTTCGGATGGCACTTTAAGCTGTGGGTCCCGGTTCTTACTTTTAGACAACAATCGTTAAGCTATGTCGGATACCTACAGGCGGATGAAAAATCCTGACAGTAGGATTGCCCACTAGTCTTTACGACAAAGCAAGCCGATACAACAGTGAATTTAGCTCTGGGATGCTAACATGCTATTGCGACAAATGTGCATTAGATTTAATGTTCTTAATGTAAATATGTTATCACGCTAAGCAAAAGACTATTAAGTAACAACGTACTTTAATGACTTCACTAATTCTTGTTTTAAATAAATTGCACTCTCAGCGGTTAATCCATTATGCGAGGTGCAGACGGTGACTTTATTAAAGAAGTTCTAAGTACTTAAGTATGAACAGAATTCAGTGCTTTATTCTCTCATTCCCATTCCAAGGATGGTTTTATGCAACATCTAATAGCAATAAGCTCGGCTGTTTTGACTGTAAATGCCGATTTACAGGATTTAAGCAAATAAGATTTCTGCAAGTTTTTAATGCTGTGTTTATTGTTTTACTTCTAATCGCAGTGAAAGTAAGTCCTTTGTGTCTTTTTATTAGATGAAATTTTACAGCTATGGAAATTTTAAGCCGCTAAAAAATTGTCGTTTTAAGAAACGACAACAATAAAGCTTTCCCATTAAACACTTTCACACTCACATTCACATCCCCACACTACGTTCAATGACGTGTGTCATGGGTGCCGGAAACATTAACATCACACACACAATCACAACCAAAACCAGAAACTCAAATTTTCCTTGGGGAGGAAACTTGTGTTCCCGCCGAGAATCGAACCCGATCAGGGGTATCGGGTTCGATTTCTTTGAAGGCGAACGCCAGTCAACTAATAACGTAATACAACTGTGCATCGTCAGGCACGTTTTATTTATATAATAACCTGAACTGCCCGTTAGATTGATTAGATGCGCGTGCGCCTTCTAAGCAATTCTCGCAATTTTAATCGCGGCCCATTTTGGCGTTTGTCTGTGACATCCGCAATTTAATCACCGTCAAGGTAAATTAACCGCCAGCTGCCGTCAAGGAAAGTTGACCAATCATAGACACCAAAAATGTGTGACTGACGTCACGAATCAGTTTAGCCAATAGTGTGCGTTTTGCTATCTTTAAATGTGCATAATTTTCATCACTATGTATTATTTTTAATTCCTAGTTAAAGCATTTTACGATAGTTATGTTGTATGTGTAATTCGATAGCAATAAAATTTTCAATAAAACTATTATTACCATACTTATGCTATAACGCTTATATATTGTGCTAAGGCAAACCCATTTCGACATACTAATTTCTAAGTTGAGTAGTGTTTAAATATAGTTTTGTTCATGTATTTCTTACCTTGTCGAAATAAATAGTTTTAATTTCTTTCTATATTTAAATCTCATGAAAATTCCTCTTTAACCCCCCGACATAAGTGCCATTTTTTTGTGTCTAAATAATACTATTTTTGATTGCGCAAACGACTGAATTATTCAAAGTATAATCAACAACATATATTACATAGTTTAGGTAATATCTCGGGACTTAATCGCGCAAAAAAAAACTATTTTTATTTACCTCGACGTTTCGGCCAAGTTGCATTGGCCATGGTCTTGAGAAGACAGTCTCAGTCTTCTCGAGACCATGGCCAATGCAACTAATGCGTTTAAAAATTACAACATATATTACATGTTTCGTACCGAAACCGTTCTTTTGTTTTTGTTAGGATAGTTATGCTATCTAAAAGTGTAATTATTGAACGTGCCCTCACATAGACAAGCAATTGTCTATTTTTTGTGTGTTGGTAGCGAGTGTGGCGCGACATTGGGTGTCGTCTTGTCGGCCATTGACCCATTGGCGGGCATTGCGTGCGCGCTCGTTGAGATAACTACACGCATGCACTTGCGTATCAAGGTGCATGTAACTTTGTGGGCTGGTGTGGTCAAAGCACTTAGCCATCGCGTCGCGAGTGACCGATCCTTACCAACAAAAACATAAACTGTGCTGTGTTTTACGATATTGTGACTAGCTTAGAGAAAAACTTGAACAGCGACCTATATACCTACCGAGGGACACGAGGTCCCAGTGTTGTTACCTAGGCCCTAGCTGGAATCATCACCCCCTGGATATAAGCACATGGACGCACCCCCGAGGTGGTGTGCCGGACTTCCCAAGTAAGTTCGCATGCCCACTTTAGCTACCTAACATTACATTAAACTAAAAACGAAATTAAAATTAAACGAAAAAAATAAAATAAACTATAATTAGATATAAATATGTACAAAACTTAATTTAATAGACCGCTACCAGTAGGCAAAGTACCCAAAATGCATTTGAATTGAAAAACTACTGAATTGCATTTCCTTTCAAATGTAACAGAAAACTTAAACTAATGTGGGTAGCAGCAACGGGCGAGAATTCAGTTAAACGTAAAACTGCTTTAAATCGCTGCCATAATGGCATTCTGTAGCTTTCGTTTGAAACATTATTGTTCAGAGTATTAACAAAACAATGTGGAAATCGTCTAGATTGCCTAAATCGCCTTACAGCTGCCATTGTCATCGTTGGAGGCTTAACAAGTTTCGGGTGCCCTTAATATTATGCCGTCGACCTTTTCTGAGATAACTGACAGTCTGTATATCATACGGCTCGTAAAAAATATTATTTGAGGCTCTGTGTGTGGTGTATAAAGATAAAGTTTTAAAAAGTAGGTTCAGATTTATGCGTTCAATGTTCGACATTTTTTGGACTTCTTAATTTGTACAGCTTAATACACTACATTTGATGACCCAGTTGGTGCAGTGGACAGGTGTCCGCCCTCTGAGCCGTGGGTCCTGGGTTTGATTCCCGGCGGGAGCACAAATTCCTTCCCAAGTGATATTTGTGCTGGTGCTGGGTGTAATGTGTGTTTCAATGAGTGTGAAAGCGTTTATGTCTATGTTTATTAGTCAAAAACAGTGTATATGAAAAAACTGTTACAGCTATAGATATCAGGCAGATGCCTTGATGACTGTATCTACAGCTATAGCAGAAGAGTCTATAGAATTTAATTAATTAATGTGGTTTATTTTAAGTTAGTTCAACTTTACAACACAATGCTACTACGTACTACAAAGAGCAATTCCAGTCTTTATTGTGTCCCAAGAGTGGGATAATAACTTCATAAATCTTAACAACTCATTGAAGATAAATATTTTTGTTCAGATTTATAGTCCTGGGTGGATAATAAAATGTAATCTTTAGTTTTACTATCCGTAGGTGTATTAGGTATACAAAAATAACGCTTTAAGAACGTAGGTGTATAAATTAAGTGCGGAAAAAATAACTATTCCTAAATATAAACTAAAAAATGTTTCGTATGTTAAAAAAATATATAATTATTTAGTTTTTTTTCTGATGATCTATAGGTAGGTATGCAGCGAAGCTTCTAAGCAGGTACCTTTGTTACCCTATGAGTACACACATTTTCTCCCCAAGGGAGTGTGTTCGTTTGTGGTTGTGTGTGTGATATAATGGCACTTAAATCTGCGATTCATGTCATCAAGCATTTATTTGTTAAGTTATGTAGGTCAAGATACTCTTTAGTGATGGTCAGCTGACGGTATCTCAGAATTTCATAAATACATTTCGAATAGTGTGCTACAGAATTATGCGATCCGATTCCCTTATCCTTATGCTTTTGCAGCACTATTACATTTTATACATATTACTATTAAATAACATATAGTGGCATTTTGTTTATTGTTGATTGAATGCCAAAAATATTTACATCACACACACCTTCACACCCAGAACCAAAAACACAAATTTCCCGTCTGGAGAAAATTTGTGGTCCTACTAGGAATCAAAACAGGTGGGAACCTGCACAGAAATCAAAAATGCCAAATCTAAGCCAGCTACCAGTTCAAATGTGTATTCAATTAGTTTTTTTAATGTACGATAAGCAAGCATTTGACCACTATCTCACCTAATGGAATGCGATGATGTGGCCAAAATGTAGTATGCTTGCCCTATTCACTCTTGACTCGAAGACTCCCAGATCATACCGTTCAGAAACGCGGGAATGAGTTCCACTCCCTTGCAGTGCGGATGATAAACTTAGAGCGGGCTGGAGATTTGTCACCATAAATGGATGACGTTTGACTGACGTTTGACTTAGTGTTAGATGGTAAAACGGCATGGGGAATTAACTCGTGTAATTCAAACTCTCTGAAATGTAATCGATAAGAACTGATACGCTCGCTACCTCACCTTATTACTCAATTTTAGAAAATATATTGTGTTCTTAGAGTAGAACAATTTAGCGTGTAAATGCGTAGCTCCGCATAAAACTCAAGTTCACCATAGAGATAAGACTTCCACACACATGCCTTTAACTATCCGTAAGGGCAACACCAGCCAATACCCATTCATAATAAAGCAACCACAGAGATACGACTATCGTACACCCGGACCGCATAATCCACTAAACCTAGCCTTGTACCGAAATGTTCTACTTAACTACATGTTGGCTTCATAATTTATGATCACGTAATCTGCAGGCCAGCGATGCTTAGGTTCTCTTCATTAAAGTGGCATGATGTATGACTGCGTATTAATATGTAATCCTTGTTTAGGGATTAGCGTGATAGTGATGGTAAGAGATAATCTGGTTATACTGTATTAATGTGTATTTGGTTAGTATTCAATATCGATACGTGACCAAATTACTCGTTAATGTAATCATGCATTTGTTATTATATTATCTAATTTCGCGTTTTGAATGTAAATCTAATATAATTTTCAATGAAATATCCGTAACCATTAGATACAAAATGAATGGATTAAAATTATATTATTATTTGGCAAGTGAATTGTCTTCATAGTCGAAAAATAATATAACTTCTTTAATTAATTCAGTCTGTATTTAAAAGTTTCGGATATTTCACTGAAAATTAAAGTCAGTTTATATTCAATTCGAAATTAGACATAATAAATGAATGAACTATCTGACTACAATGTTCAGTAAAATATCCGTAACTGTTAGATACTGACTGAATGTATTAGAGTTGTTATCTTATCATTTGGCGAGTGAATATTCTTCATAATCGAAAAAGACCCTGCTATTTAACATAAGTTTCCTGGCATAATCTGCACTAGTACTCTAATATATGCGTTCAAATCTTATAAGAAATTAACACACCTTTAACACCCCAGACATAATATATGAAGATACGAGTACTAATTAAATCAATATAAATACTCTGAGCTCAAAGAGGAAATTGCAAATCAGTGGTTTCTAGAGGCTTTTCATTGCTTTGAGGCGAGTGCTTATGTACGGGTATTTTGAAATTTCCGATTTTGGAGACGGAAAATCGGGAACTTTTCAAGGCTGAAATGCTTATGTAACCAAAACTGTAAATGAGCAATATATATTTAGCAAGCGGATAACGAGTTATAAGTAAGTGTACATCATGTCTCATTATCATTGACTCGAACAATATTACTTTGCAGATTATTTTAGACGGATGTTGTTATAGATTACATAAGTAAAACATTTGTTTAATTATTTTTTCCAGCCTTAACATTATTCCAAAACAGATTACCTATAATTTAATAGCCATGTTCTGCGTCTTTCTCCACATTAATCAGGATGAAACGTAGCTGATATATTGTTTTCAGTTCTAGACTAAGTATTTTTATCTTTCATCTAAAAATTGCAGCTTAAAAAGCATTGCGTTTTATTTGTATGCGTGATAGAATGCTATATCTATGCCATCTCTCACTTAAAGAAACGAAAATGCGGCCAAAAATGTAACATGCTTGTCGTTCAGGGATAAAGACGCGGGAGACGGATTCTACTCCTTCGCTGTAAGATATAAACAAAACGCCAGGTGCCGTTCGAAACTATAACTTTGGATTAAGGGGCTGGTATACGTCAATGCAAGCACCTTTTTTAACTACAGCCAAATATCCCCCTTACACTTTTCCACGTAAAGGTGTATATTGCGTGAATTATATTGTGGCGGTTACGCTAGGTCGCGCGTGGCGATCTTTGATTTTTAATGTTTTTTTTCAAATTTGGTGAAAATGCGCCTGAAATAAAAAAAAATAAGCTGAACTTTCACAGTGTTTTGATATAAAATGGCGGAACGAAATTGTTACAAACACACAAATTGATGTTATTTGCATGAGATTTGATATTTATTTCCTTTATATTTACGAACGTTATGAATATTCTAAGAAGAAGGCATCATGTATCGTATCACACAAATTACGACAAATATTTTTATTTATCTGGTTTTATTATGAATGCCGAGTAAAACGGTTACAAAAACACGCATTTTAGTTGAAATTCTGGTATCGCCACCTTAATACTTTTAAACCAAATTAAAAAAGGAGGAGATTCTCAAATCGTTTGTAATTTTTTGTGTGTGACTTAACTCATAATTTTTTTACAGTAACGATTTTGATGATTCTTTTTTATTTGAAAGCTGGTGCTTTCCATGTGGGCCCATTTAAATTTATCAGATCAGATCTGACCAGTAGTTTATAAGTTATCCTCAATAATAAGCGGTATCGTCAGGTTTGGTTGCACTTAAATTTTTGTGTGATACAGTGATTAAAAGTAGTGAAGACTAAATTTCTACCGAAATCACAAATATATATATATAATATATCACAAATATATATGTTTGTTACCTAACTTCTTTCCATAACTTCTTTCCACGTGAACCGATTTTGAATTTTTTTGTTTGATAGCTGTTGCTTTCCCATCGGTCCCATTGAGTTTGTTACCTCATATCTTCTTTCCACGTGAACCGATTTGAAGATTTTTTTGTTTGAAACCTGGTGCTTTCTTGGTCCCATTTGGTCAAGATCTGATCAGTAGTTTTTGAGTTACCGTCAATAACGCGTGTTAAATACATTGAAATTGATCAAAGTTCCGAAGATAAAGCGGTGAAGTCAGTTTTTTAAGCTTTGCTTGCGTTTAATTATGTTGAAAGAGTTGCAATCACGATCATAGATGTTTTAATGCTTACAACCAAAACCGAAGAACAAAATACAATGTATATGATACATAATTATTATTAAACGGAGTATGGGGTGTGAAAACGCTGCTGTCATGAACGACTGGCGCGAATGATGGATGGATAGCTCAAACATTAATTTTAAACTTACACGACCCTTGGTTGAAGGTTTGATAAGCGAACAGTGCACATAGGAAGTACGGCTTCTAAATTAATTATATGCGTACGATACTGAGTGATATTGCAAAGCGATTTAACGTGGATTTCTTCATATATCCTACTAATATTGGAAACGTGAAAGTTTTTATTATTTTTATTTATTTATCACCAATATGAAAGTATAACAAAATATTCAAAATCATGCACCTGTAATCCTCGTAAAGATCTGTCTAAATGTTCCTTAGTAGTCGTCATAAGTAGAAGAAAATGCTATTCTAGCATTAAGTCCTTCTTTTTCTGCTTTTTGTGCAAAATTATTAAATACCTAAGTAAATAATATTTAAAAATATTAAGTCTTTGCTCTTCAATTACGTTTTACTAGTAGTTGATAAAAATAACATGTAAAACCTTAATATCAATATTTTTAGTGATATAAAACTAGTGTTGGTATTTGAATAATTTATTCTCAAACATCAACTAGTATCGTTCACTATCTATAGAATTGCTGCAAGTTGTGGTTCTGAGAAATTTTGTCACGAACGGCCCCAACCGTGTCTTTGGCCAGCATTTGCTTGGAGACTATCTTGCAAATCCTGTTAGAGTGTACCACATTTCACTGAGGCTCTAGAGCGAGAAAGCATTTTCCCTTGTGGTTACATGCTTAGAAACTTACGAGCTACATCTCGGTGTGAAAAGGCTGTGTGAAAAATATCGATAATATAATCAATTGTATCGTTTTTTCTGAAACATGTAGAAAGATGTATCGTAGAATGTGTCGTCAAATTTGTCTGCCTAAAGTGCATTATATTAAAATACTACTCATACTTATTTTTTCACGACAATCAAACTTAAATGCTTCACACAGTCCCACACTAAGTGACACGATGACTTCTGTCGTGGGTGCCAGAAACATTCACATCACATACATGCACAACCAAAACCAGAAACACAATTTTTCCTTGGGAAAAAACCTGTGTTCCTGCCGGGAATCGAACCCGATACCCCTGCTTAAAAGGCGAACGCCCACCCAACTAAGTCAACTGGCAGTTCAAATTATGTATTAAAAAACTTTAAATCAAAGGGGATACAACATGGGATTTTTTGGATATGCGTGACAATATTGAACTCAAAAAGCAAAAAAAAAAGTAATGAAAGTAAAAAAAGAGGAATACTTGAAAGTAATACAATAATTCTGCAAAGTTACTTAGGGTCAAAGTTTACTATTTACTTGCGACATAATTCTCAAAACGTTGACTTTGAATACTGCAAGAAAATTGCTGAAAATATCAAGCTCACTGATTTGATTGTAGAAAATATTTCATTTAAGTATTACATTCATTTGCGATACGCGAAATGAAAAAGCTTAAAAATTGCAACTAAAACTAAATTTATGTAATAGCTGTAAAATCATCCTTCACAATATTTTCAATCTGGTAACCGATATTTCCTTTTATGATGAGAAATTCCAAACTTGGCAATATATCTTGTGCTTCGACTCGACCGGTGCAAGGAACAAAGCCGTATACTACAGGCTTCGATACTGCAATATAATGCAGTAGTTTATTTTGATGCTTAGTAGATTTATAGGGTTCCGTAACATAAAAATACTGATAGGTTTACTTAGTTGTCCCTTTGTCCGTCAATACCGTTTTTGTCTTAGGAACGCGTGGAAGTACTTATAATGATGATATTATTTTAAAGTTATTTACACTGAAAAGAAGAATAAAGAAAAAGAAAGAAAGAAAGAAAGAAAGAAAGAAAGAATTGGCGGTAAGGCAAGATTGCACCTTACTTAGAGTTTTATAGTTTATAAAACTCTAAGTAATAAAAATAAGTCTTGAGAAAAGTTAGATATATATCTATTTTTTAGCTAAATAAACCTTGTTTTAATAATAAACTATGTTTTCGAACTGTAGATAGATAGATAATACTGTATTAATCCACTTTACAAGATGAGATAAAACAAAGGTAACAAACAAGCTTATACGTAAAGAATCACAACTATAAGTATTTAACATAATTTTTAACTAAAAAATCTGTTGAGTGGAAATCATTCAATCGTGAGACTGGCTAAATGAAGGATTAAAAAATGTCTGAAAATAGTTGCTCACTGATAGAATAACACGTGTTTATATCATAAAATATAATAATTTTTAGGTTGCAAAAAATATTAGTAAAAAAAAACGCTATGCAACATGTCACATATTAAGGATTTGTAACATACTTCCATTGTCGAAAGTCATGCCAATTCCCGTAGAATTTTTTTTATTTAATAATTCTAACATTATGTACTGCTCAAATTCAGGTATAGATATAGATACATACATGTATAGAGAAATTGATAACTCCTAGATACTCTGTGCATAGGTGTATTCAAATAAGATGGAGAGCACGTTCGGTCCAACCGAATCAGGAGCGAAGAGAAAATCGAGTTTGAATTTTCGTTTGTATTGTGTGGAGGTTGCTTCTAAAGTACCTATTGAATAAACTTGATAAAAATTGCTAGCACCTCTGTGTTATATCCACCTTTTTCTCCGACTGTACTTGTATGAGTGGTTGAGTTGACTA
This sequence comes from Lomographa bimaculata, assembly GCA_948107665.1. Taxonomy (NCBI): domain Eukaryota; kingdom Metazoa; phylum Arthropoda; class Insecta; order Lepidoptera; family Geometridae; genus Lomographa; species Lomographa bimaculata. The sequence goes on from OX403599.1 coordinate 13,472,235, forward strand.
CTACAAAAATTATAAAATTAAATTTGGCAACTTGAGCACGTGGTCGAATTTTTCGCGATTTAGATGTCTATATGAACTCAAGCTATTCAGTTACATTAACCAATCCTACTAATATTATAAATCCGAAAGTTTGTGTGTATGTGTGTAAGTATGTTTGTTCCCTCTTCACGCTTTAACGGCTGAACGGATTTGGATGAAATTTGGAATGTACGTAGATTAAACCTAGGATTAACACATAGGATACTTTTTAACTTGATAATAGCGGGCGAAGCCGCGGGGCACGGCTAGTAAGGAATATGCATACATTTTATACTTTTTTAGGTTTGATTTATATGAATAGTTCGTTTTTTTAGCTACACGGGGTTAAAACAAAAATTGAAAAAAATCTTTTATACTTACAGCTCCACACGAAGTTCAATAAATCATATCGCGAGAGCCGGAAAGATTCCCCTCACATATCTACTCACATCTTTAACACTCTGATGTAACTTTATGCGTAAGATTTTGTCTCGGAGAGTTAATATGAAGTAAGAGAATTACTAAATAAATATGTTTAAATAAGAACAGGTAAGTAAGCAATGAATGTACGCTACATCATAAAATCTATGATGAATAAGTAAGCAAACCATTATGTACTCCTAGTTTTTCTCCAGCATAAGAAAGTATTTGTTTATTACTGTCCAGCATTTGGAGTTTAATATATGTTTTTACTTTTATATGAAGTATAAAATCAATATCGTTCATTTATATGGGCCCCAAAGAGGCACTCATAAAAGTTAATTACTCTACTACCAGATTCGCATAATCACACCCATCTCGAGCAGAACCTGGCATTAAACTCGGCGGCGCATTTTTCATATATTTTTTTTACATTCTCAAATTACTGATGCACGAATTATCTTAATCTAGGTATCTATCTAATACCTTTAAACGAGCAATTATTGTATATATATACTTATTCTGAATTTTGGAAACAGCTCAAACGATTTTCATGAAAATTTGTATGAAGGGGATTTCGGGGGCGATAAATCGACCTAGCTAGGTTTCATTTTTAGAAAACTTCGTTTTAACGAGCAAAGCCAGGAACTATCATATGTAGTCACCAGAAAGCGCTTGTGCAATTAGCCTCCATGCATCCTTGTCATCAATGTAATCATTCATTTTATAATGAGCTTTTTTAATTAATTTTCGTTTTATTACTGATTTAATAATTCCCAGTGGTATTTTAGTTACAATTTTAGGAATTTTACGGTAAAATGTAACGCCATTTGCCATAAAAAAAATATTCGTTTTGCTTAATCTAAATACGCGTACCGCATAGTATAATAACGTTACTTAAAACCAATAAAAAATATAGTGTTATTAAACAATTTTAACAGAACTCATTTATATCCATACTTTTAAAACACTTATTTTTATAATGAACTGCGCCCACCTTTTCAAGCCCGCAAAACAAACTTTTCGCTTTTGTTTAATTAGCTCAAACATAATTAGTTATGTAACTTAAAAATCTCTTATTCATAATTAGTTTAGAGCTCCACTATAAATATTCATAACTTAAAATAATTGGTCTAAGTTCTTCAGCGGCTTACCCGCTAATTTATTGTAAACCTCTTTTCATAAGCACTCTATTTTGTGAGCTATTTGTTAATATTTTAATTAATATTGGAACTATGCTAAACCTCCAATTTGGAGTTCATGTTGCGATGAGTATTCGGTACGGCAAACATGAATGCTGTTAATCACCAAAATTCATTTGAATATTTTAACACTGACGTGCAAAGGGAGTCAAGACTTAATTTTCTTTGAAAAGATTATATGAACTGCCTCTAATTAGAGCACCTACGAACTCTAAAACTTTCACAATGTTCATCTAAATAAAGGCCGTGAATGGTATTCACATTTGTTTTAGATAAAACTCCAGCTTAGACGATTACGCCTTCTTGGTAATAAAATGCGTCTCAGTAACAAGACTCGGCAGAATATATTAAAAAACAACACGTTAATATATCATAGATATAGTCAGTCAGATCACAGATGTTTAGTCAGTCATGTCATAGATACTTAGTCAGTTAGCCTTCATCTAAGAGTTTTCGAATTGCCAAAAACTTACACAATTGTGTAAGTTTTCGGTACTGCGTGTGATTGTGTGATTGATATTATTATGTCTAACAGGCGCAGCAAACTTTATTTAACCAAGGGTCGACTCGGAGTTTATCTCTGGTCGGAGTGATCTTTTTTCGCCGAGAGGTTGTAATAGTTTTATAAAAAGAAGCCTAAAGTCGTGCTCATTGGCGTGATATGGAAGAGGTCTCTAAGTTCTTCAGTGGACCAAATGACTAATGATGATGATAAAGAGTAAATATCAATTGCCAATAAATGTCACTATTACTTCGTACAATAGTTATCTCGCTTAAAAGGGTACCTATATATGCGCAAGATAGGGAGATTAACGCTTACATAACTGGAAGAGAGAGAGAGTCTGGAAGAGAAGGCTCTTAGCGATAAAGCCGCCCATTGTGCTTATCTAATAAGCTATGTCTATGTCATTTTTTTTTTTAGTGTCTAATAATAAATAAAATAATCTAAAAATAATAAAGAAGTTTTGTATTAATTTTTTATATTTAGTGTTAATCCCGATAATGATGTTAGGCTTCAAACAGGATGCACTACCCACCCGCCCGCACGCCGCGAATGTTAGTGTTATTGGGGTGCAAACGTTAGTATTATTATCGTGGGAACTCCGCCGAAGCCTCTGCTCTCGCCGAACCCTGTTTGACACGTGTTTCACCCCTACACGAGGCATCCTCAGGAGCTGTTGACGCCGAACGCTAGAATGAGAGATTGACTCTCTCGCGTTTCGCGAGTAATAATACTAACGTTCGCACCCCAATTACACTAACTTTCTCGGCGTGCGGGCGGGTGGGTATTGCATTCTGCTTGAAGCCTAACAACATTATAGGGATTAACACTAAATATAATTAACTTTGTCGTTATGGATTTCCGAAAAGTAACGCCTAATTCAATTAAATTTTGTATTATATGTTATCATTGTTTCCTACATGCCTTACATACTTTTTATAGAGTTTACTTACTGTCTGTTTAACAGAGAAAGCTTTTACTTCTCGTTTTTTAATGCAGCCCGCTTCTGTAGAATAGAGCTGAGCATTTGCACGTCTCGATAATAGTAATGGCTTCGGCTAAGTAGATGTAATTCACTTTCTTAAGAAGAATTCTTTGTACCTCCTATATTTTGTTTAAAAAAGGTAGCAGAATATTGATTTCACATAAACAAGACTTGTTAATTTAATTATGTTGTGATATTATATTAACAATTGAATCTGGATACTAAATTGCCTGATAAGTCTAAGGTAGGCTTTGATAAGTTTAAGACCTCTTGAGAGGTCTTAAAGAGTCTTTGAACTTTTTGTCATCTAAATTTAACATTAGAAAACGTTTGTTACGATTAAATTGTGGTCGTAGAAAATAAGAACTCTCGATTGAGTATTTTGATTTAAAATAAACGTATAAAATATCTGCTACATTGAACTGCCCGTTGGCTTAGTTAGATGAGCATTTGCCTTATAAGCACCCCTGATTATAATAGGGTTCGATTCCCGACAGGAACACAAGTTTTTTCCCCAAGATAAATGTTGTGTTTCTAGTTCTGGTTGTGATTGAAAGTGCAATGTGAATGTTCCGACACCCACGACACAAGTCATCGAACTTAGTGTGGGGATGTGGGTGTTAAAGCGTGTTTATGTTTATTTCACGGTTTGCAAGCACCGTTCCTAATGTTAGCCAAGCTTCAAGGTAGGTAACCCAAACTCGTATTTAGTAAAATAAACGAATAAAACATGAAACATTGATTCAGAATATTTCGTAATTTATACTATAAAAGAAGAGGCTAAACAATAACACCCTAATCAATACTGCCAGGTTTTATGATTTAGGAATGTAAATATAGGTTTTACACCATCTACTCTTAAATTATAGCAGCAAATTTTTTACTGCCAGTTGGCGTAGTTTGTTGTGCATTTGATTTCTAAGCACCCCAATTGGTAACACAAGTTTTTTCCATTAAGGAAATTTGTGATTCTAGTTCTGGGTGAGATGTAAATGTATCCAGCAAGACACAAGTCTTTAAACTTAGGGCTGTAAGTGTTAATAAAAAATACGTATCGCAATTTGCCCAAATTCATTGAGATAAAATGCTTGACATTTACATAATTATACAGACAAACGCTTTCAGCTTATACCATCCTTATTTTTTTATGAAATATTGAAAAAGTACACATGCTATGTGTACAAAATTAACGCTTAACGCTTTTAAATTACCAAGAAAAAAAACATTTGCCGTTGCCGTTCCTAATGTTAACCAAACTAGATGGTAGGTAACCCAAACTGTAAACAAGTAGAATAAACGAACCAAATCAAGCAAGCAAATGTTTCAAACTTGATTTACACCCTTACATTTTGAGTTCGAGCAAATGGCCCACGCCAAGATCAACATTAGGAAAAAGAAGAAAAATTAGTCCCCAGCTTTATCGAGTGTTAAATCGACGATCCGTTGCAGAGTTACGACAGATTAATCCGGATTGCATATGAGGAAAGGATCCGAACACATTTTCCGGGAATTCTTTCGCTAAATCTCGTATATCAGACGTATCAGAAAGAAAGAAATGTAAGTTTTTGCGCAGAAACTTTCAGCGGATGCAGGATAGAATATTACGTAACCATATTTCAACGGTTGTTTGTCGTAGTAGTTTTAGTGTAACTTTTTATTACGGACGTGTTAATGTGTGCGTGAACTTTATCGCACCAAAGCAGACTTTGCCATTTACGATTATGACTACTGGAGAACAATAACACATTTATTACAGAACGCAAATAAACCCTCTATAGTCCGTTAAGTTTTCTTGATGTACGTTAAGGCGTATTTCTAGCCAACAAACTCATGTGGAACACACATGTGGCCAAGTCCTGTCGGTAGTTAAATTTAGTTGTTGGCAAATTCAATTGAAATGTTTTACTACTGTGTTATTCACCCGGGGTTTCCAGGGGCTTATTCTTACTATTTATAGATTGTTTGAGTTATTTCACTAGGACTGCTTGCATGCATAGTTGGTCATGTGCTAATCAGGTATAATTTCGATTACCGGTGGAAACACAAGTTTTCTCCTCAAAGGAAGTTTGTGTTTCTAGTTAACGGTGTGATTGTGTGATATTCATATATGCGGCATCCACGATACAGACCTTGGTCTTATTGAGGGGTTGTGAATGTAAAAGAATTAAGCATTTTTTTGTGCACATATAATGTGTACGTTTTTAATATTTAAAAAAAATAACGGTGTTATAACCTTAAAGCGTTTGTCTGTTCAATTATGTAAATTTCAAGCATCTTATGTCTGAAATAAATTTGGGCTAAGTGCAATGCAGTATTTTTTTAATAACACTTATAGCCCTACCTACATAAGTTTAAAGAATTGTGTCATGCCGGATACATTTACGTCTCACCCAGAATTAGAATCTCAAATTAATTTCCTTTAGGGAGAAAACTTGTATTACCCAATGGGGTGCTTGGAAGTCAAACGCACATCCAACTAAGCCAGCTGACTGTCAAAAATTAGTAGCTATAATTTAAAAGTAGATGGCATAAAACCTTTATTTACATTCCTTATGATTTAGGAATGTAAATATAGGTTTAATGCCATCTACTGACAGTATTAACTGCCTGACAGTATTGATTAGGGTGTTAAACTTCTGGTTAAACTTATGGTGCAAATTAAAGTATCATATAAACCTGCTGTTAAACATAACATACCTAATACACCTACATAATATACCTACTACAAATTAGTAATGATTAATTAAAATAATAGAGATTATTTTAATGAATCATTTTCAATTTGATGTTGTTGTTATTATAGCTCAAAACATAGAATTTATCCATAACGTATCTAAGAGACGCCCGAGGCGCGCGCCCTGTTCTGCCGTCATAAGGAAAAAAGACGTAACTGACATTTTTGTCAAAATTTTGTTATATACATCAGAAATGTCTTTGCTATATAGTAGATGTTATGACTTATAGCATATGCGTTTAAATTAAAAGTAAGATTTTGTAGGTTTCGTTTGATTATAAAAAAAAAGTAAATGCGTCTATTTTTTTCTGATTCCGATATAAAACTAAATTTTGACAAAATTACAGATAAGTATTTTTTCCTCATGACAGCAGTATACAAAACGGCAGCGCGGGGAGAGGAGTCGCGGGCTCGCGCCTCGTACGCTTTGTATATTATGTCTAGTATCTTTGTGAATGTCGCCGATTTTATTTTATATTTTTCCATCAGCTTATCTTGGAGAGTAGGCAAAGCCTTAAAGAGAACACCCACATTTTACAAATTACATTTTAAATCTTCATGAAAGTATAATTCAGGGATTCCAAGCCTTATACTCACAAGTCTTGTGATGTTACTTACATGGTAATTTGAGGCCCTTAATAAATAGCCACGCTTAAGTCCGAGCAACGAGGTCAATTTAGGCACATAAAAAATCTAATAAAGCCCGGAGTAGACCTTTAAATTTATAATGTTAATCCGTCGACGGTTTCAGACATTTAAACATTTATTTATTCGATTGAACTATGTATTAGTCCGAGTGCGGACTCAAATTCGACCACGGTTTTACATCAATCCTGTCTGGAACCCTCTTACGGAAAGGTTTGTTTACGAATTCTGAATGAGATCTATTGGATTCACTTGAATTGTTTTAGAAATACTTTGACTAATACTGAACAGTGAAAAACGGTCGGATTAATATAATAAAATATAGCTTTTTAATTATGAACATGACAATAATCGATGACAAGTGACTACTAAGACCGACATGAGTTAATTTCCCCGTGTTCTTTTTATACCACCAAACAACAAGACAAACTGACAAATGTTAACAAACTAACATTTGTGGTTGACATATCTTCTTCTCACTTGAAGCGTTTCGTTTTTACTTCACTATTTATAATGTAAGTGTCCATTATTATCTATGTGTGTTGTTTCTATTGCTATGCACTTCATAGCTATGTTAGATCACACACACTTACAATAAGTAGCCTGATGATGATGAATTTTTTTGACTCAAGAACATCTTAGTCACAAGAAGTATATTGTTGTATATAGGCCTCCCCCAAAGATCTCCAAAAAGTTCGGTTCTTAGCGGCCTGCATCCAGCGTCTTCCTGTGACCTTTATTATGTCGTTCACCCACTTTGTGCCTGGGCGGTCTTCCGACACTACGCTTGCCAGTCCGTGGCCTCCATTCGAGAACCTTTCAGCCCCATCGGCCATTAGTTTTGCGTTCTATGTGCCCTGCCCATTGCCACTTTAGATTGCTAATCAGCCAAAAATATTACATTTTTAAAAAGAACCTTCGCGTTTCCCTTTATACGGAATACGAGGCGCGTGTTCGTAAAACGCAGTAACTGTACTACGCATAAACTATGATCAACTCTAGTTTACCTTCATCATTCATCATTCGCAAAAAGGCAGTAAATAAACAATTTTACCAAAAAGTTTAAGATCCCATAATTGCATTTAGTATCTTACTAATATTTTTGTTCACTTAGGAAAAGAAAACTGAAATAATGCCAAAAACAATTTAGAAACAACCATTAAGTAGCGAGCAACTTTGTCTATAATTTCATATTTAATTTGTTAGGTCGGTGAATTTATGTATCAGTTTTGTTTTTGACGAAAGATTTATATGCGAAACTTTACCTTTTAACTATTTGAAAAGAGTCTTAAAAGCCGTATTAACAATCATGCCTCAACACATTCAGCTTTATGTCGTCGTAGACGTAAGAGTTTTTAAATTGGATGGAGACTTAACAAGCGATTTTGTAGGCACTTAATCACTTGTGTAGGCACACAAGTTTGGACACGCATGTGTTTGTATTGATATGAGAGTCGCAAATTCGTTTTAATAAAATGACAAATCAGTCACTTACGTCTATGTTATTTTATGGTAGATTTTCAAGCATTTGGTCACTATTATAACTAATGGAAAGTGATTTAAACATAAACGCTTTCACACTAATTTCTACAATAAGTTCGATGACAGGTGTCGTAGGTGCCGGAAACATTAACATCACACACACAATCATATCCTGAACCAAAAACATTATTTTTTCTCTTAGGGGAGTCGAAATTTAAAGGCAAATGTGAACCAACTAATCCAACGGGCAGTTTAAACAAAGCGGCCAAAGATGACACAGTCATTAAACTCAAATGTTTTTCTACATGCACAGCTGATTCGATCATTTTTATGCCAATAGAGGGTAACACCCATGTAAATTGTCTGATAGTAAGTATCACGTCTTCTCATCATGTTAGACGAGAACATTATTAAATATCAACTTTACTTAGTTTATAAAATAAAAATGATACGTAGTCAGGAACGGTAATGTAAATTTTGGTGGTGTCGCAGTAGTGTGCACAAGTATCTGTCTTGTTCAATACGTCTGCAATGTGTCCATCTTTTGTAAAACATGCTAGGAGTAAATAAGAAATTTCCCAAAAATCTAGGCCAGTTGTTGTGTTGATGAGAGACACCCCGAATAAACATTAAATAACACAAATCAGTGTGCTACTCGGTACTGCGTTTAACCACTTTAGTTTACTTCTATCATCGCAAATTCGTCTTTGGATCTTTTCGTTTTTGGTCTTTTAATTATAGGTCCGCAATCTATTATATGTGCATTTAGGCAAATCATGTAATATGAAATATTTTTTAATGTGATGACCCAGCAAACGTACCACATTAGAATTATTGCTAATTTTTGTTTCGCCTAAATAGCCGTAATTTAACGTGAATTCTTATTTAGGCAAACAAAACAAAACAACTTAAACGAACGTTTAAAACGCTCTATCTGATAATGCCTTAACTATAAAACGAACTCCCCTTTTATATCGTACATTATGAGAACACTCTGTAAGCATGCTTTTTGTTTAGTTTGAAGAGAACATTGTTTTCGCATTATCTGTTTTAGTTAAGAAATGTTTTTACGGCTGGCAAATTTTACGACAGCTGATTGGATAATGGAATAAAAATATGCATTTAATTAAATTTTGGTGTTGAAAATAAAATCACAGTCATGGATTTTTAGCCAACACTGGATTCTTTTAGTTTCGGGAGAGTAAATATGTAAACATAACGACTTCTGATTTATTGTGATGTATTAGCGGTGTTCATAGAGAGTTAGAGATATTTTCTTTTAATTAATATAAAAAAGCTTTCACACACAACCCCAAGTTCGATGACTTGTGTCGTGGGTGGCGGAAACATTCACTTCACACAACAATCACAACCAGAACCACAAACTTACCTCGGAAAGAAAACTTGTGTTCCCGCCGGGAATCGCCAATACGCCTGCTTAGAAGGCGAACGCCTATTCAACTAAGCCAACGGGCAGTTCAATACAGTTCATATAACAGTTTAACACAGCTTTTTAAGAGTAAAGGTAGTCCTTCTAAACAAAACATCAATATTTATCCGGAGGACTAGGAATTAATTGTAATTCTAAGCAATATTTAAATACTTAAAACATTACATGAAAAATAATGAAATGCAAGCAAAGCTTAAATAAACCAACTTCACCGCTTTATCTTCGGATTATTTATTGACTATAACTCAAAAACTAGCAATCAGATCTGACCAAATTTCAATGGGACCACATGAAATGCACCAGCTTTCAAATAAAAAAATAATCTTCAAAATCGGCTCACAACGAAAGAAGTTATGAGGTAACTTTTGAAGTCGGGTAAACGAGAACATCGTTAAAGTAGTACCAAAAAATAGGCATTATTGACGATATTTCAAGAACTACTGATCAGATCTTGACCAAATTTAAATGGAACCAATTAGAAGGTAACATCTTTCAAACTAAAAAAAAAAAAATCGAAATTAGCTCACATGGAAAGAAGTTATGAGGCAAAACTACAGTCGACTTGAGTACCTCCTCCTTTTTTGGGAAGTCGGTAACAAAACAATAAACACAGACTTTACATTTATTTTAGTTACAGCTTGGTGCCTTGTAGGTAACTTAGGTCTTTGCTGTTTAATTTTAGGAAATATAGCATATTGGCACATAGTTAAAGGATTATCCTGATCAAATAGGAAAGAACAATAAACATGTGTAGAATTAAATGAGATCGCATTAGAATGAGAACAATTACAATTCAAAGATTATAAAATTATTCAATGTTATCCAAATAATTTACTTTTTAGCCCAAACTTATAATATACAGAATGAGCTCACATTTTGACTAAAACATATAATATCTAATTTAAACAACGAAATTTCAAGAAAAATAGTTAAAACTGAGCACGAGAGTAGAAAATAATTTGAATGCAAGCGACTAACCGGTTAAAAAACCGACTTCACCGCTTTATCTTTGGAACTCTTGATCGGATTAAACGAAATAAATACGCTTTTTTGAGGATAACTCAATAACATGGCCATTATCCACCAGATTTTGTATAAAAAAAGAATCATCAAAATCAGCTCCCCTAGAAAAATGTTGTGAGGTACCCAACACACAAAAAAAACAGTCGAATTGAAAACTTCCCCCTTTTTTTAAATCAACAAAAAAATCTAATAATTATCAACATGCAACCTTGCTTTTGTCACTTACGAAGACACAAATCTACAAATTACATTATGTAGTTGAAAAGAATCTACTGACCTAAATATGTTTGTTATTGATGATTTTATTAATACGTTTGTTATTTATGGTTTTTGCTAGACAGTGACGACGAACGCATTGATTAAATTATCATTTGATTTAATTAATGTTTTCATGGAAGTGATGTATATCTTGTAGGAGAATAAATTTTTTTAAATCTTAAATAAATTGCAAAAATAACAAAGGTTACAATAAAGAAGGACCTTTCAAAAGCATAAAAAATATGGCTAACAGACAACTTTTAAACAAAAACGTGACCGTAAAAAAAGTTGTCGTATTCTATCTAGGACCCTGTAAACACTGGATAACCAGAATAAGGTTAACGCCCTGATAACTCGTCGTTTAATATCGGTATCAATCATAATAAAACTTCCGAGGCAATTTCGAAACAGGCAACTTGGTAAATATTTATGTGACAACTTAAATCAGCGCTCCATCTTGCAGAAGGGTTACTGATCGTCCTACGTTTCGGAAGTTATTATGAATTATTTGGAACTGAGATTGGAGTCATTATTATTTTAAAATGATATGAGTATTTTTCGACAAATTGCACTTGCTTTGTTAATATTAACAAAAGTTTTTTTATATTTTGTTTAACTGCCCGTTGGCTTATTTGGTTGGATATTCGCCCTCAAAGCAGGGGTATCGGGTTCGATTCTCGGCGAGAACATAAGTATTCTCCCCAAGGATAATTTGTGTTTTTGGTTGTGATTGTGTGTATATGTGAATATTTCCGGCACCATGACACACATTATCGAACTTACTGTGGAGCTTTGTGTGTAAAAGCGTTTATTTATATTAGTTTATTTACAACAAATTGCCTTGACTTTATAATTATTATCAAAAGAAGTATTGTATTTAAAAAAAAAAGATTTGAAAAACCTGATGTTTTTTTGAAGTGAAATGTTATCTTATAATTTAATAAAAACTCACGTACTTTTTAAGCTGTTATATTTAAATTATTGATGAGCTTGAGCTCTTTCACTTACTTTCCTATTTAAATAAAATTGTGACCAAATAAAAATATTGTTCTACCAGGGTTTTTTTTGTTCGCTTAGCTAGCTGCCCTGTACTAAAATACAGTCATAGATTTTTTATTTTTTTTATGGTAGATAGGCAAGCATTGGGCCGCCATCTCATGTGATGAAAAGTGACGATGCGGCCGAAGATGGAACATGCTTGCCTAGAAGGCACCTATTCACTCTAGACTTGAAGACCAGATTGTACCGATCAAAAAAGACGGATGAATGAGTTCCACTCTGATGATGAACGTAGAAGCAAAAAGGCTTCGAGGAAACTGGAGGTATGTCAAACATAAATAGATGACGTTTGACAGTTTGTCTTGTTGATTAATCTAATACCTTTAAACGAGCAATTCTTGTATATATATATATATATATATATATGTGTAATCTGGATCTCGGTAACGGCTCCAACGATTTTCATTAAAGTTACAGATTAGGGGTTTTTCAGCCCAAGTAATCGATTTATCAACGTTCCAGGTCCGAGAAATGCTCGGTTCCCAAACTGCATTTAAAAAATCGGGCTTAAGAAACTATCGGCGCCATCTATTACGCCATGACCGATGTAAAAAACTGTTTCTACTCGACACTAGATGGAGCTTTCTGAGGCTACAAATTCAAACACATTCTACCAAAAACAAAAAACTGAGCAAAGCTCGGTCATCTGGATATTATTAATAAATAATATTCAACTACTACTACAATAATTAACATTCAACCATAAATAGATCACGTTTGACAGTTCGCCACCAACGAGTAAAAATATATATCACTAAGCACTGAATGGTAATAAAATTCTGGAAATCTGTCATATTCTACCTCTAACGTAAATACCACTACACACAATGACATGATCTCCCACGTCATCACGTACTTACAGGTAAGATAGCGCTTAAATGCCAGGCTACCAAAGATAAAAAAAACACTGTTTAAGATAAGATTATTTCCATCAGGCGGAAGAAAGTAAAAAGGTATAAACGTATTTCTAATATATGATGAAATTGCAATATATCGTAAAAACCCCACATACAATTTGGCTTTCGAAAATGATTACTTAAGGAAATGTACTAAGGATCATTCTAAGTAACATAATCATATAGTGGGACAAAAAGGCCCTTGATCAATAGCTGCTTATTGATACCCAACCAACTGTTAGAAATGGATCCCGTTTCGTCTCGTAATAGAGCCATTCCATATTAGAGAAATTACTTCCTTATTTCGTAGATTTATATCCTTCTATACAGAATTCAATTAATCTCTGACCCCGTTTATTGATAGTGAAATTATCCGTTACTTTGTCATTTATAATATGAACGCATATTTATATTTGTACTTCCCGCTGTTATTTGGGTAAGTGTTCGTCTTCTAAGCAGCGGGTATCGGGTTCGATTCCTGATGGAAGCACAAGTTTTCTCCCCAAGGGTAATTTGTGTATCTGAGTATGATTGTGCGTATAATTTAAGCGTTTCCGGCACCCAAAACACAAGTCATCTGACTCAGTGTGGGGCTGTGAGTATAAACATAAAACAATAACATACAAGTTTTCACACTCACAGCGCCTACACTTAGTTCGATGATTTGTGTCGTGGGCGCTGGAAACATTCACTTGACTTCAAATACACAATCACAACCAGAACCAAGTAGGAAAGCGTTTATCAGTACCTGGATGACCGAGCTTTACTAAAAATGAAATCTAGGTAGATCAATTTATCGCAACTTCATACTAAATTTCATCAAAATCGTTGAGCCGTTTCCGAGATTCAGATTACATATATACAAGAATTGCTCGTTTAAAGGTATTAGATATGATTAATTTTAATATTTCTGTCAAAGGACAACATATTTTGGTCTCAATTAGTTGGGTCTGACTTTATTGTGGGATGCCACGTGGCGTTTGGACTTTGGCGACATTAAATTTTTCTGAAGACAGCATGCTAGTGGCATAGATGCTGCTGCTGATTCATGCAAATTTAAGCGGCGCACGTATTTAATTCTTGACAAAGGTTTTATATTCATTCCGTTAGAGATTGAAGCAGACCTTAGAGACAGGTTGCGTTTAAAATTTTGTCTGATGATTTGTCCAAGAGACGGACTGAGTTAGTACGAGACCAAAAGCCTTGCTATTCAGCGTAGCCGTTAGGACACTAATTGTCTGTAACATTAAAGATTGAAAAAAAAACTATATTTTTGTTTAATATGGTCCTGCAAATATGTTTTTGTTAAGTTCTGTAAAAATCTGCATTAACATTTAATTAAACAAGCACCATAATAATATAAGGATAGATGATATTTATTGATACTGGTATTTATTTTTACTTTATTATATTGTTTATATTTATTTATTTATATTTTAAATGGTGTTTATTGTTACAAAAAATTTGAATGTACATTTTAAATATATTATTGGTATCTTGTATTGTTATTATATTTCTATGTACACAACAACCTACTTGCTCCTATTATATCCTACTTAAAGGGTTTGCTATAAGAAAACTCTGTGAAGGGTTAAGACGAGCGCCTTTGTGCATCTTTTGTTATGGCCTTATTGTAAAATTATTGATCTATATGTGTACAATATAGAATATAAGAAAAACTATAATAAATTGTTATCTATCTAATACTATGAGAATCTTTGTCCTGACACACTTTTACTGACTAAGGGACAACGCACAGCCTAAACCACTGGTTGTAGAGACTTGCAATTTGGAGGATACATTTGTATTAGTACGTTATTTGTACAAAAAAATATTTTTTTGGAAATTCTACCCCTAAAAGTGTTAAATGGAATGAAAATTATTGTATGAAAGATCATTGATTTTGAATTTATAGTGATGGAAATTGCTATTTGAGTAGTTCATTTGATATAAAATAATATGGTATATTTTTTTGTCTGGATGAATTAATTTGTTGCAATGGGGGATGAAAGTTCATGTCGAAAATTCTTTATTTATGAAGTTATACTAAGGAAATTTAAAGTATTTGAGTAGCTCATTTAAAATAAAAAAGATTTCGTCAATTTTTTTGTGCCAGGGATGCATTAATATGGTGCAGTGAAAGTTCATATGGAAAGTTTTTGTGATGTAGTTAAAGTGATGTAAATTCTATCTGAGTAGAAAAATTTAAGGTAATTTTATGAATATGTAATTACAGTAAATAAAAAATAAATAACGACTCTAACGCGTAGTTAACTCTTTCATAATCACACTCATATTGTAAATCCGAAAATTTGTGTGTAAATGTATCAATATGTAAAATGTTTGTTTTCTCTTAAATCTGAAACAAATAAACTGATACCCAAGATGGGCTACTTTTTAACTTAATTAACGCGGGTAAAGCCGCGTGGACGGCTAGTAATATATATTCCACAAACGAGAGTAAAATTTAATTTGCTTCGAGTCTTGGACCCACAATCTTGAATTTTACACTTTTGATGCTGTGATATGTCGGATTAGCCTCATAAGAGCTGCGAGTACAATACCACAAACACTTATATACACATATCAAAATAATGACTTTGTGATTGTGGTTGTATGTTAGTAACTTCTTCACGCTCAAACGTCTGGAGAAATTTGATGAAATTTGGTATGGAGGCAGCTGACACCCTGGATTAACACATTGGCTACTTTTTACCCCGGTATTCTGTGACCGTAAAACCGCGGAACGCATCTTGTATCTAATAATAGCTTTTAAATGCTGACTTGCTTAAAATTCCAAAAGTTCAATTTGTTCACGGTAGAAGACTTGTTCGTATTTTGACAAGATTCGTTTCCTATTCTAAAAGGGAGTTGAGCGGAAAATTGCGAAACGTGCCTTGTGTTTACAATTACAGATGCAAAGTCTTGCAACTCGCATTCTGATTGGGAGATCTGCAGAATAAAACATCTAGTTAACTTATTCAAGAGAACGATGCAAAGGTTTCTTATATATGTTTTATACCGACAGCTGCTTTAAGGTCTGCTATGTTTGAATAAGGAATAAACTTATATTTTTTTACTTATACTTATTTTAACCTATATTTATGGTTTAGGTCGGTTGTTAACTTAAAAAACTATTTATATAAATATTACATTAAATATCTAATTATACATTTGGAAATGCAAATTTTATACATTTACATAGCATACACAATCATACCCAGAACCAGAAGCAAACAGTCATGTCTTTTGGGGAGATAAATTGTGGTTGTGCCGACGCAGGTAGCAAATATTTGCCCACTGTGGCAACTGGATTTGTCAGAAGATTTGATTTTATAATCTGCTACTTGTAGTTTTATTTTAAGAGCTATATGTAATTATTTTTTTGTTTTGTAAAAAAATAGTTTTTAAAAAATATATGTAAAATCTCTTTCCTCGAACGGGAGTCTTCAAGTCAAGATTGAATAAGTATCATCTAGCTGGGCAAGCATGTAAATCTTCGGCTTCATCATTGCTTTAAGTCAGGTGAGATTATGGTCATATTTTATTGAGCATAAAAAAAATTGAAATCAAGAAAGGCACGTATAGCCTGTAACTGCAAAATTGGATATCAAAACACAAACTAAACGTCACTTTTCATCCTTTGACTCTATCCGCCCCACTAATCTTACACAAATTTTATACAAAATATTTGCATAACAATGGAACGGGCTACTATCAAAAATGCACCACCGTGCATCCACCTATTGGCATAATAGGTCGTCGAAAAAACACTGTTTCAACTGCATACATATTCAATAGCACTGAACTCTAGTTCATTTGCATAGAGACGGCTTAAACAGGTAACGAGTAGATATGCCTCGTGATTGTATCGAAATGCGAAAAAATGGGCAATTAAAAAAAATTGCAGCCATGCACTTTTGTTGGTTATAGGACAGACTTTAACATTCTTTACCAAAATGATTAGATTTCATTCAAAAACTGATTTAATTTATCAGTATGATTAAATTATGTTTTTCTTATTTAAGATCATCTTATTTAAGGTCAAACATTGACCACTATCTTACCTGATGATAAGAGACAAAGCAGTGGATGATGCCTAATCGACAAGCAAGTTTACCTAGAAGATGCTTGATTTATCAAGAAATACCTACTCAGTTACATTACGGAGTTCCTTTCCTTTTCGGTTCGAACAATGAATGTGTAGGCAAAGGATTTAATCTACATTTATTGTAAATCAAGGGGAATAACGATGATCTAATCTTTCTCCTGATAATTGACATTCATAACCTCTTTTTTAGCTTTCTCAACAAATACATTAAAATTTTGATTACATATACTAATAAAAGAGCAATAATAAAATTCTGTTGACATTTTTGACCTTGCCTCAGAATTTAGTAAACAAATAAATATCCATATAACATTATATTTATCTGTGCCACCACACTTTAAAGTTTTTTCATCTTTAACTTTTCCATAGGCCGCCATCTTACCTATTATTATTTATTTACTAATGCTACTTTTCATGAAATTCTGTAAATTAGAGGTGTAATTTTGCAAATCTGGCAGTTGATTTATTAATTTTCATGAGTGCATCTTTGGGGCCCATGTGAATAAACGATTTAGATTTATGTTTTTTTTTATTGATTTGTTATGTCTATATTTTTAAATGATTTATGTAATTTAATTGAGATAGAAAACAAACTAATTGTAGTTGTTAAAATATATAACTTAACCTATTTGAGTAAAACCTTAGGGGTAACCAGTAAAATAACCTTATTTAAAGACGCAGTTGGCGCAGTGGGTTCTGTCCTCTATTGCGTTGCTGCATGGGTTCAACCCAAAAATATTTTGAATTTTTCTATCTATAAAATTGTTTTGTATGTTTTATGAATATTACTCTACAAGTTTGACAAGTCCATACACGGTTACATAACATTTTTAAGAGATGATATTTTTCTATATGACAATAAATTAATTCTATTCTATTCTGATCCTGGGATATGATCATGTGTGTAATGTAAAATTTTCCGGCACCCACGACATCAATCCTTCAGGTTACAAATTAAACTTTGGTATTACTTAAAAAAAAAAGGTTTTATTGATAACGTCGAATAGATTTACAGACACTAAAAATGTAATACCAAGTGTAATATCTAAGTTTTCAATAAAGTTAGTAGCAGATACGACCACTTGAATGTTTAATATCTGAGCAACGCACAATAAAAAGTTCTTAGTGTTGTAGTTTCACACATTGGTTTAAGGTAAAGATCCACTAGGGAGAGTTCAGGCAATTATTATTAGCCCATATGTTTGCACAGCAGGGCAAGTGCCTGACGTTATCAAACGTCATTAGGCTTGCGTGTTTTTTAATCGCAAATAACTATTTCTTAATCAGCAAGCATTAGTTAACATAAGCTTATATTTTTTAATACTATTTATGTTGCTTTATTACCTGTGCTAATTTTAAGAAGTAAATTATGTGGAAAAAAAAAGGCAGAAACACTTCAAGTGAAACTATCAAAAAGTTATTTGTTATGGGATCGAACCCGATAGCTGCTGTTTTTAAGGCGAACGCATACCCAATGGCTAACGTGTGTGATTGAAAGTGTTTATGTTCATGTTAAAAAAAACAACAAATGGACGAATATATCTTTCCGCGAATTTAAATAAAACAAACCATATTTTTCCACAAACACCTTGTTGAGTTTCTTTCATAACACATCCATAAAATTTTAGCTACTACCATAACCATCTAGATTATAAAACTTTAGAAGTCAACGTTCGTTCGTGAAAAGTTATTAGACACGAAATTATAACTCGTCATTCGAGGTACGTTTTAATGAAATGTGCTGATGCGTCTCTCGAGCTTTAAGGGCTGAATATAACTAAAGGTTGAAGCCTTTTACGTAGTACATTAGTTGACTTGCCACTTAATATTAAGTACATTAACTTTAAGTGATAATAGAGAACGCATGTCTCGTAGGGGCATTGTTTGCTCTTACACGTTAAACATAGTTTCGAGTGTCTACGATGTGCGATGTTAATAAGCTTATATTATTATAAATTTAATTTATCAAAGTTAGATGTCAATTATTCAGTGCATCTATGAGAAGTTAAAGAACCTAATGCTTGATTATTTATCGGATATTATTTTTTTATGAAATTATTAATGTTATTAAATTAAAAGCTTGCTTAAGAACAACACTTTTTCATATATAGAAAAATATGAAGAGTATATATATATTTTTAACCACAGTTACATTTGCTTAAATTAAATTGCAGTAATCATGATTTTAATCTCATTATAAAACTATAAAGTATAAATAATAATTTTAATTTGTTGAATAAATTTTTCGCCGTAAAACTTTTCTAATCAAGTCTTTATAAAATCTCCCGACGAAAAGCGACTTAATTTGGTGTCCTAAAATAAAATAGGTACCATACAATTGAATAAAATCACGGCAATTTTATAAAGACTTCACTGACTTAGTGAAAAGACTGAAGAAAACTAACATTGTAAATTAGATAGTGAAGTGACAGTGTGATATAGTGACTATTATTGAAGGAAAATTTGTGTTTCTGGTTCTGGTTGTGATTGTGTGTGTGATATGAATGTTCCAGCACCCACGACTCAAGTCATCGAACTTAGTTTGGGGCTGTGAGTGTGAAAAAAAAGTGTTAGTGGACGCCTAGTTGAGTCAAAACTGCAAAGTATTGGTCACCCACGTAAGGTAGCAAGCCTATTGGTATTCTATCGCTTACATTTTGGAGAGTGTACTCAGGAATTACGTGATATAATTCCTCCTTGCCCTTTTTACCATCCAACAGCAAGACAAACTGTTAAACGTCATCTATTTATGGTTGACATACCTTCAGTTCGCTCGAAGCGTTTGATCGAAACGTTTATCATCCGTACAGCGAAAGAGTGGAACTCATTGTCTGCGTCTTTGTTCCCTGAACGGTACAATCCGAGTGTCTTCAAGTCTAGAGTGAATAGGTACCATCTGGGCAAGCATGTTCCATCTTCAGCCGCATCGTCACTATCCATCAGGTGAGATAGCGGTCAAATGCTTGCCTATTCAGCATAAAAACCGTCTTAGTTTACTACTCAGCAGGTTAAGTCGAATTGAAATCATTTATTAGTCTTAAGCCTAGATCATTATACCAATGGTGTACCAACCTTAATTGGTACGTCATGATACAAGTAAGTACAAACAACGCTGCCAGATTTTTAAGGGTTAGTAATCGGTTTCTTAGTACAAAATACGCGCGTTGCGACTACGAAAGATTAAAAACACGTAGCTCCTAAAACTCTCATCTGAACGCCAAATAACATACAAACACCCCAGTTTTATGATTACATCGAACGACCGCTAATTGCGCAATCGGTGGCTACGACTAATCACGTGACTAATTACGCTAATGCGACAGACGTTGTTGTTATTTTGTTTGTCATGGTGTAATTACGAGTATATAACAGTTAATTATGCTAATCATAGTGGTAATGTCCAAGTAGTAAAACGAATATGCCAGCGTCAATTTATGGGGTTTTTTTTATGGGTTCATAATAATAATGTTGTCGCTTATGTCAATTAATCTATTTTAATTTTAGAACTCAATGATCTTTATCTATTATTTTATTATTTAAAAGATCTAATGGAGTGTTGGTGATTCTATTATGTTGCTCAAAAAGTGGCAGCTTGAATAAATAAAGCAACCTTTTCACTTTTAGATTATTATGTTATTCGATAGTCTAAGAAAGTATTTTTCTAATTCTGATTCGGATTCTGAAAATATAAAAATGTCCAACTTTTATCTTTATAAAAGCTGCGTCCCGCGGTCCTACCCGCGTTAGTCTCGGACCCGCGGTAATTCCGGGATAAAAGTAGCTTAAGCGTTAATCCAGGGTGTCAGCTACCATACCACATTTTTATCAAAATTAGTCTAGCCGTTTAAGCGTGAAGAAGTAACAAACATTACACACTCTCAAACTTTCGCTTTTGTAATATTAGTGAGAAGTGTGATGTGATGAATAAGAGGGTAAGTATTAGGTCTGTTATTAAATAAAAAAGTCAGTATACACTTGGTGAAGCGTCTTTGCCTTTTATAATATAAATAATAAATGTAAATTATACATCTGTGAATAAATACTTCACTTTATATACCTAATATTCATATTGGCAAGAATCTTTGGATATCTGAATACATTTACAGTGTGTTGGGCTCTCTGCTGACCACTGTTAGAGATCGTTCAAGGACGACCCTAGAGATGGCGCTAGTTGTATCGAGTGACATTTTTTGCACTCGCGACTAACTTCACAGACTTAAAAAAGAGAAACTTCAGTCGTGTGTGTCACCTGATCCGTGTGGTCGACAAACCCTCCGCTATTGAATTTTGTGACGTAGAAAACTAATTAAATAATTATCATCTAATTAACCAGGACTTAAAATAAAAACTTCATCGTGTTTATTGTGATCGACCGCGTGAACTGTGAGGTGATTGAGTGTTCCGTGCCTCGTACCCTCTCGGATTTCTTCGGATTCAAACTCGCCGGCCGGCGCGACGTGGAGTTGTGTGTGTGCGCTTAGGCATACATACAGTTTGCTGTAGTTCCTTTCTTGGGGAGCTCCGGAGGCGGTTTCGAAGCGGTCTAAGGTACGTGGGCTTAAATACACACTGTAAATTGATTCGTGTATCCCTACTGATTTTTGCCAATGTTCAAAATAATTTACCGCTATCATTAAACATATTAATACGTAAATGGTGGGCTATTTACACGCCAGCGATTTTACTCGCGCCACCAACACTACTCAAATATTATTACAAGAATTTATCAAATAGCACGAGTTACGGGAATTATTGAAACTGAAACCGCAACAGAACAAACGGATTCAGTAAATTACAAACTAAACTTCAAATAAGTATTATCTACTTAGAATCCTTAGAACTAATTTTGGTCGGCCGCCGAACTTTGCTGGCCGCCTTGTCCTTTACAAAGATAAAGGTAACTAAACTATTAACAGTGGTATTAACTAACTCGCCAACTAACTACCTTATTGTTGCTTTAGAGTCCCTTTAATATGCCGCAGAGTTAACCGTTCCTTTTCGACGCAAGAAGTATAATATGGTGTGGATTAGATTAGAAATGATAAATCTCACTAATCCCACTAATATTATAAATATACAACAGTTTGTGGGTAAATGTGTAAGTATGCTTGTTATCTCTTCACGCCGCTAACGACTAACAACTGAACGGATTTGGCTAAAATTTGGCACGTAAGTAGATAGTAAACTAAAATCACATATAATTTACATTTAAATGCAGGCGAAGTCGCGGGAGCAGCTATTATCTGCTTTTATTATTTATAAGAAAGTTTGTGTTCAATGATGTGCTATTATTTACTATTATTTTTTATAAGAATGTTTGTGTATAAGTATGATTTTTTTTTCTCTTCACGTTCCAATGCCTGAATAGATTTAAACGAAATTTGAATGTACATATCTTATTTCTAGGATTAACACATAGGACACTTTTATACTAGATTGTCGCGGGCGAAGTCTGAAATGTCTGCGGGGCACAGCTAGTACATCATATAAGATGATATTGAAAATTTGCCGAACAAATCACTAAAATTTATGTGCTGGCCATAGGCCTAATATGTATTATCCTACTAATATTATAAATCCGAAAGTTTGTGTGTAAGTGTGTAAGTATGTTTGTTCCCTCTTCACGCTTTACCGACTGAACGGATTTGGATGAAATTTGGAATGTACATGGATTATACCTAGTATTAACACATCGGCTTCTTTTTAACTTGATAATAGCGGGCGAAGCCGCGGGGCACGGCTAGTACAGGTATAGTTGGGAGCTAGTCTTTCTAGGCGTAGCGTGTTTAAAATCCACGACTACATAAACACTTAGCTTTAGGTGAGATATTGATCAAATGATAGCCTGTCAGAGATAAAAATAAATTGCAGAGTCATGGTCAGTCTTTACTGACTGTGACTCTTTAATTTTGCCTTTGACTACCGGTAATTATTTATCATTTTGAAGAATTTTAAAACCTATACCTATATTACATTTTAATTCATAAATATTCATACAATTAAGAACACATACACTATAACGTTAACACGACACTCAATGTATAACGCAGTCATCTAGATCTTACTAATAGAGAAACACTTATATATTTTTATACAATACATGCTATCTACTTACAGGCAAATGCCTATATTTCCTAAAACTAAAACTATATAAATCAACACGTACCTAAGTTTGTAAATATGATTTAACATAAGGAAGGTTAAAATTATGAATCTGAAAGTTTTATATGCGAACCGCAGCATTCATTTCCTTTTTAACTAAATAATTTCCTATTTTCTGTCGTTGAGTTCAATTTAAGGATAAAAAGTTAGAACCCATTAACATAATTATGCTTTCAACTGTCCGACTGATTTTTATACCTCCTGCAACTTTTGAGATGAGAAAAATAAACGGAGTTCGGAAAAGAAAAAACCGCCTGAAAGTGCGTCAAATATTCTTAAGTAAAAGTTAATTATATCCAAACTAAGAGAAAGCCCGTTTACAGATTTGATATTTCATCGTTTTTTTGTCAAAGAGGTAATTTTACCACATGAACTACATATATTGTTATAAAGATTTCTACTGCGGCTTATGATTTGTCCCTAAAATTAATGTATATATTAAAATATATAAAACAAAATATAGTTTCTGCCTGCGGCTTCGACTACAGACGACAAAAATAAAAATTACATAAAAAACATGTAAAATGAGATTTGCTTTCACATTTATTATGCGCACCGCTAAGGAATGGAATATCTCACCCGAGTCTGTGGTTCGCGATAACTATAATGCTGTAAGGTACCAGTGAACAATTCAAGTGAGATGGTGGCCAAATTGTCTGACGATAAAAAAAACAAAAAAATTCCATTGAAATTGAACTCTCTTATTTTTAACCAACAAAGAAAATCAACATAGCAGGGTAGCAAACAGCAAGTCAAAGGATCTTCAGTGAAAAGCCGCCATTACTCAAACTGGCTTTTAAAGTGTGTAAGTGACGTGATTTATATAGCAGTCGGCGATTTTTGTTTTTTACTCTGTCAGCTACGCATTTTGGGTGAATTGCTATTCTATATTTTAGAATATCTACTGAGCCAAGTTTATGAGATTTAAAGATTTCTCACCTAGAGAAAAAAACATGTCTATGTTATAACAGACTAGCGATCCGCCCCGGCTTCGCCCGGGTGTGATAAATGAAGAACCGCTCGACCAATTTTGTGCAAACTTCATATAAACCTCAAGGAGCCCGAGACCTTTCCAACGAATGCAAAACCGTGGAAATCGGTTCGTGCGTTCTGGAGTTATAGCGTCAGGAAGGAAAACCCGACTTATTTTTATATAGTAGATAAATATCTACAGCTTAGTTTGTAAAATATCAGAGAACTCAGGCTCTTTAGTACGATTCTTTTTCGTTGTGTTTGTAATTGTCAGGGCAAGGTTATGTCATATTTTTTAATCGAACAGAAATTGCGCGATGCCGGGGTGGATCGCTAGTGGCAAATAAAAAAAATGCTTTCAAAAACCGAGTACGAGCTGAGCGGGTCACGTATGAGCAACAGACCATAATATTTTATATCATAAACACATTTTTCTTGATTAAACTTGACACGTAGGTACTAGAAGATGTGGGACGAATTTGGACTTTAATTTACCCTGGGACAAATGGAATGTGGGGAGAATCCGTGAGTCAATGAAAAAGATGGACAGAACTTGTTTTTATTCTAAATTTTGACTATTTCACCTGATGGTAAGCGACGATGTGGTTGACGATGCATGATAGAACAAGCTTGCTTAGATAATATTTATATATTTGTGATTTAAAGAAGAGTTAAAAGGAAACGGTAAGAAGGCTTTGAAATCTCACATGCTACCACTAAGCGACAACTAAAATTACTCAATGCTTTTCGTGGATTTAAAAACAATTGAAGCATGCAAATGAATGGTACTTGGATAAACAAGCCTAACTTTTAATTAAAGTTTGTCTGCCAACTACAAGAAGCTGTTATAAAAGTTGGGGACAAACTCATTTCAAAATAGATGTGCAGAAACGGTGCTAATGTCGTCGTTGGGAAGCACTAGTAGTTTTCATAAAGTTGAGTAATTTTGACCTGCCGGCGTTTTAGGTCACATGGCTTGTTAGGCATAATGGAAAGTTTAAGTACAGCACGTTTTATTTGTTGCTAGAGTCTCATTACATTTGTTTTACAAAAGAATAATTTACTCTCACAGGTACACCCTGAGTTTAAAGACTTGTATTGTAGATGCAGACAACATTAACATCATATATTACCATACCCAGAACCAAAAGAACAAAAATTATGCTTTAATGGGATGGAAAATGCTAGAAATGAGATTTGCGCGTCCAAATTAATTGATTGGAGTATCTTTGATAATCGGCAGGTGAAAATTATATAAAATTGATTTAATCTTAAAATCAAATGCTTGCCTATCTAGCACAAAACAAAAGGCTGAAAATCTGATCTGCATATAATTTTTCACTTTATTGACAAGTGGAGTAATATAAGTAGAGGGTTATGGTATAAATAGTGTGTATATTCTATTCATCCCACTTCTACGAGTATCATAAGTTAAGTTTAAAAAGAATAATGTGGCCTTCCTGGTATTCCACAGGGGACAGATAAAAAACATATATTATCGAGATGTGAATCAAAAGCAAGTTTTCCGAAATACCATTTAAAAAAATCCCTTATTATATTTAACAATGTGGCGTTCGTGGTATTTCATAGAGCCAAATAGATAAAAAGAATGGAGATGTGAACCAAAAAAAAGGTTTTCAAAATATAATTTCATAAATATACCTTTATCATGCACATATAACGCACATATAACACATGCGATATAACGACAACTTTGTTTTTTTATTTGTAGTTGTAGTCAGTTTTTGCTTGTTATAGGTACCTACTATAAAATTGAATGCGGGCAATTCACATACAAAACTGATAAATGACGAAAACGCCACACTAACAATAATCAAGTCATCATTTTAATCTCTCAGTTTTTTTGTTTAAAAGGCCTTTGTTTGCAGAACAGAAAGCCAATGCGGGCATTTCGTACAACTTTGTTGTGTGCAAAACACAAAGTTAATATAACATATATATAATCACGGCTCTTTCCCATTGGGGTAGGAAGATACCACATCTCTCCACCTGCTACGATCCTGACACACATCTTTCGCTTCTCCTACATTCATGAGTCTTTTCATACATGCTCGTTGGTTGCGGGTACTCTTGACCTGGCCTAAAACGTTTTTGTCCTAGTCAAGATACGTTCGCCATTTTTTTCCGTCGGGGATGAATGCCTGCCACGTCCTTTCCTTCACTACTGGGAAGGAAAGGTGTGTGGGGCTCGAACCCACTAAAAACCCCCCCGTAAGCAGTCCCTCGCCGAGGTGGGGCAAGACAGGGTCGCGCTAGCAGTCATTATCTTGCCCCGGCGCGCGGCGGCGGTAGGCCCAAATACAAACCAGGCTACTGTGCCCATAGAGGGGTGACCTTGCTCACCAAGGCCATCCCCCAGACGTGTGGGGTCGTGCAAGCCGATGAAGAGGAGAAGATACGTTCCCCTAGATCGAACCTTACCAACTTGCCCATTTACGCTCGCCTTATAAATCTGCTTCGTTAATTTTTTTTCGTCAAAAACAGCATAAAACATATTGATAGTGAATAAGCACGTATGGACAAATTTTACATGAGAAGGGTTTATTGAAAATGACAGGAGAAATGAAGACACTTTAGGAAAATGGCCCAATTTTGGCAAGGGTTTTTGGAAACGTGTCAATTTTGAAACGCACTTTATGGTTGTCATTATTGATACAACACGTTGAACATTTATTTTTATTTGTGGCGTGTTCGCATTGAATTAGAATCATTTCTTTCGATTCTATAAAATAAGATGCTGGGCATTTTGAGTCCTCGTACGTGGATTTCTGGAGGTTAAGAAACTGATGGTGCGACGACGCGACTTTTGCATTTCTCTAATTAAGGTACTGTTACTTAGGTCTGATTTCAATAATTCCAGCGATGGTAACGGCAACTCACACATGTGCATACATACACAAGGTATGAGTTATTTAATATTAAATATTATTGAAAAAAAAAAACTATTTCCCTGATTTTTATGACAATATTTGTTAGCGAAATGCAAATATTTGGTTACATAAAATCGGCAAACAAAACAAATGTAATCAAATCAAACAATTTGACATTTATGTTCAATATGTGAACGCTGAAAAAGCAATAATTCCTGAAGCAAATCCCCTGTAATACGCGTAACATATCGACCGTACGAAAATTGAAGTGAATAAGATAATGAAAGCAAATTTCAGTAAATATACAACAAAGTTTTAGCCTGACCTAATAAATTTGACACTAATTAAGAAATCAATTTGAATAAAGAGAAGCCGACGCATAATCTAAGCGAAGACAATATTAAATTTAGTACCTAAGCGGGCGCTCTATGTAATCTTTAATCAACGAAAGCCGTTAAAACGTACGTACCTCACATCGCTTATTCAAGAGAACCATTCTTATAATAAAATTCCGCTTTTGATAGTCCGCGGAATTGAGACAGGGTGAAACTGCGAAATTTTCGCTAATGGTGCGTAACCACGTAACGTTACGCGGGTAGGCGTTCGACCGTGTCTGAGATTTACGCTCGTCGAAGGTTACGCAAGTACGAGGTTACGCGAAATACCTCCGGTTTTATTGTTCATTTCCGTTTGGTGGCACGAGATGTGCATCTGGAAATATATTTCCCGTTGAGTCTTACTGTCATTTCATTTGTCTTATCATATGATCTAAGAATTAGTATTATAAGAGAGTAGATATTAGATTTCGCCATGTTCAAAAGTGATTTATAATTTTTATTACATTAATAAAGTAAATATTTTAACCTTCACAATTAAAAATACGTAGTAACGTAGTAGTTGGCAATGTCTAAACACTAAATTTATAAAGAATACATTTGTTAAAGCTTCAATTGTTAGTTACATTTTATTAGCACTTAACAGCACGAAAGAGCACATTGTAGGACTAAGCATATTTTCGTGCAGTAGAGTAAAAATAATGTTTTATCTTTTTTTTTCCAAAGTTAACTAGTAGTTCTTGCTGACCTGAGATCTCGCGCCTACATTTTGCCTCATAGAGAAAAAAATTTGAGGTTACTTGCTTATAGCTTTTTTCTGTATAATAATTGTTTGATGTCTGTATTTGTTGTTCAAGTACAGGATATAACGGATATTACAAATAAGTTTTAGCGTTCAGTTTGAAGCCGTTTTCGAGTTAGACCTCAAGACAAAATAGGTTTAAAAACAGTGAATTTGGTAGCCTGCTAAATCGTTATTTTTCTACATAGTTTTTTTTTAAACAAATTTCGTACTAAACATGTCAAGCCCTTTTCAAAAATACCCCACAAGGGTAGATAAAAAAATAGAAATATTTTGTTCTCCACTCACATCATGCAGGGAAGCCCCCTTAATATTTTCATTCAGATAATTTTTAAATGTAGTTTCTGGCTTGGGTCGTACTTTTACATATTCTATGAGAATTTGAAGTCACTCGCATACTATGGTTTAGACGCTAGATGCCTCTGACAGACGGACGGACGGACGGACTAAGTGCTGAACTGAACTGAAGTCAACTTAGAGAACTCGTTTTGCTCGATCAAATATAACGTGTCAAAATACGACAAAAGAAGGTTTATCGAACGTTATATGTTGGGGTGTGTAACATTTGTTTGCCATACATTTTATATATTTTCATTTATATAGTGCTCACTGCGTAATTTTGGAAATAACAACAATCTGTATAATTTTATTTGATATATCATTTATTTTATCTATAATAATTTATAAACTTGTTGTATGTCAATCAACTGATATATTATGGTTTTAGATACAACTAATGTGACATTCTGATAAATCATATAATTTTCTTCGGTCTTATTATGATTTGACGTATTTTACTTTAGTTATTGATGTAATTAAATACGAGTATGTTAGTATGACTAGTTAAGGGAAAGTAAAGTATAGGTGCGACGACGAGCGCAGCAAGGGGTTGTTATGAATAAAAGGGTGAGGGTAAAAAAACTAAAATCTCATGCGCTCAAGGAGGCCTTGGTAAAGCTTTCCCTTTTACTGCGACGTGACTGGACTTGAACTCTTCACAAGGCTGTACGGATTAGACTTGACATGAATGGGATTGGACATATTATTATTATAATACCTTTTTAGTGGTTATGAAAATCAGATATGATAAACCTAGTAAACCTCGCTTCAGTCTTGTTTTATGTTAAGATTTATAGGCGTTGATAGCGCAATGGTAATTAATCCGGATTTTAACTCTACCATTTGGCACATAAAACTGTCGCTCTTTCCCTTAAATTTCATCAATTTAGCCGTTGTTGACAATAATTATTTAATAATGACTTTTTTTGACATAAATAAATAATTTCAACAACATGAAAAAAAAGATTACACTCAGTATTATATCAAGAGAAAACCCGACGCTAATTTTCAGTTTATCCTTACGAGTACAATAATAATTTTAAAAAATATATTTTAAATATATTATACATTTATTTAAGATACAATATACTGTTTACTATCCACATTCTTCTTAACAATTTTTTTTCATGTTCAAAAGGCAAACATTTAGACCATTATGATGACTAATGAAAAGTGATGACGTGGCCGAAGATGTAGCTTGCTTGCCCAGAAAATACCTAATCACTCTTAACTTGAAGACTCTTGAAAACACCTTAAAGAATTAATGCATGGTATAATCTATACATTAATTAGATATCGTTACAGGTCGAAACTGAAGCGATTTTGTTTTAGAATTAGCTGGCTGGACTATAGTAGAGGCCTACCTTAGTAAGTGTGCTATCATGTCAGTATATCAATATGTATTTTATCTAACTATAGAAACACGAGACTGCTTGATATTCCGTATAAAATGCGGATTACGTTCACCTCTAATGTTGGGCTTGAAGAAATCAGTAAACTTTTCTTTTTTCAAGGAAGCCTAATAAAACGTAGTTTAGGCTCGGCAATATTTCATAGTCATTTATTCTGCAGGTAAGCATGAGATTTTGTCTTGAGAGGAAACAAACTGGATAAAAGAATTCTCGAATTTCTCAGGATCTAAAGATTTTAGGCTTACATTCGAGCTATAGAATAAATGCTATATAGTATAATATTTTCTTATTTACTATATTAGTATCAAAGACAACTACACAAACACAAGTACCTACCTGATGGTATCTTTTTAACCCTCGACAAAAAAAGGGGTGTTAAAGTTTGTAGTGTGTGTCTGTCTGTAGATCATAACTCTTGAATGGCTAGAGCGATGTAAATTTAGTTTTTTTTGCTTGAAAAGTGGCTTGATTTAGCGTGTTTCAAGCTATGTTCGGTGAAAATCGGTGCAGCCGTTTTCGAGATAAAGGGGAATGTTTTTTTTTTAATTGGTTTTTATCCCCTTTAGTATAACTAAAACTGTACTCCAACTGTAAGCATGGCAAAGATAAACAAAAACCGCATTCATACTTAACGCCCGACACTAAGTTCAAAGATTTGTTTCGAGCTGGATCACAACCAGAAATAGAATAACAAATGTACTTTGGGATTGAAAATTGTGCTCCTGCAGGTAATCAACCTTGGACTCGCAGCATAAAAAGCAATGACGTGCCTTGCTTACATATACAAAATAACTGCCCCTTTTATGACTGACTTCCACAACTTCCAAAAGGGGAAGAGTTTGATTTCGAAGGAAAATTGCTTTTTGGGTATTTTACCACATAAATCCGGCGTACGTGAACAGATTTGATATAATTTACGTGGATTACTCTTTTTCTTACAATAATGTTATAAACTGGACATGTGAAACGTAATGGATGATAGAGAAGCACAGTGCTGTCCCACGTCACTTTCCATTGGATGAAATAGTAGTCAAATACTTGCCAATCTTGCATAAAAAAACGTACAACTTTGTTATTCAAAGTTCCATGTGCAGATGTCTGTGTATACTACATACGCGAGCGTGTCGTTTACATCCCTAGTTTAGGCCACTGTCGTGCTTGTCTCCTTTCTTACTAGCATCAATTTAAAAGTATTTAGTTTCGTTCCTTTAAAAATTGAATCTGAAAAAGACCACATTTTTAATGTTAAAACTATCGTGAGTATTACACATTATGTTTCAATGTTACATTCGGCTTAAAACTAACGACTACAACGTCGAAATTTTCGTGTTTTAAGCCAATTTAACATTGAAACAAGACCACATTCGGTTCACTTTGGACTTTAAAAAAAAATAAAACTTGACTCAGCTTTGCGCAGGTACATTTCCAAATAAATACTTTCAAACAAATTTGTTCTGAATATAAACGAAACAAAAAATATCATACAAATCGGTCGAGCCGTTTTTAAGTGACGATCTTCCATACGTTCGGCGATTTTAATTGATTTTAATTTATGTAAGATATTCATGTTTATCATATTTGGTTATTCTTCAGTTGCGAATGGTACAATGGCTGCTGTTAGTATCAAAAAACATTTCTATCAATAAATAAGTCAAGTCTTTAGGCATTTCTTTAATCTTTAAATATGGTTGAAGAATCCGACCGTTATGTATTAGAAATTGAGAATGTTTTTTAAAAAAATGAATGAAAAAAAAATGCTCGGCCGAGTTTCTTGCCAGGTTCTTCTCGAGATGGCTGTAATTTTGCAAATCTGGCAATAGATTCATTAACTTTCATGAGTGCCTCTTTGGGGCCCATGTGAATAAACAATTTTGATTTTGATTTTGATTTTGACCGTGATGTCAATTTACGTTAGGCGCAGCTGTTGATATGCTATGTATTGAAACCACTGAACCCGCGAGGTCAATGTGTTCAAGGGCGCTTTAGTAAATAGATTATTGACCTACATACAAATTCAAATAATATCTACCTACTACATCACATCCTATAGTAGCAGATTGAGTGCATTGAGTTTTTGGATTTAGCCAGATTGCAAAGTCTTGAACAAAGTTGTAAGCCTGTCAGTATTCTATAAAATACATTACGGTGAATGTGCACAGGAACTGCACAACCTGGTTCCCGCTTACATCCAGACGGACGGCGGAATCGCGTCACCCATTTATGGTAGAAATTCCGTTCATTTGCACAAAACATTTCGCGTCTTCGTTCATTTATCGAATAGCATTTCCCAAAAGGTACAATTTGGGTATGTTCAAAGGTTAAGTGAATAGGTATTTACTGAGCAAGCGTGCTCCATCTTAGACTATATCGTCACTTTCCATCAGGTGTGATTGTAGTCAAACATTTGCTTAGTCAGTTATACAAAAAAAATGCTACGCCCAAGTTATAGGTGAACATTATTTTTTTCAAATGTTAGTAAACATAAGATACACATCCTCACCTAAAAACTTAAGACTTAAACTTTAAATATCCCTGTTCATGTTTCAAATCGTATATTAAACCACCCCGTATATTCATTCAATCATAATCATATTCATATTCATTACACCCATACACACGTCTATGTACATAATATAAGATACCGCAGCTAATATCGTTGTAATTGACTACTCATTATGATATAATTGCCACTATCCTTCATCAAATAAATCAACAATGTTAATTAATACGCAACCATACACGTGTTTACACGAGAACGTATCAATTTGGCTATTGGGTGCTTGCTATTTTAATATGACCTAGTTGTTATTTTGCCTTAAATCACCCTAATAGTGTTAATGAAGGCATTGTATTGGTTGCAATTGTCTAATACAATACAATACTAAAACTCTTTATTGACACCTAAAGATAAATAGATGTTACAGAGAAACTTATAAAGATAGGTACAGTGGGCGGTCTTATCGCTAAGAGCGATCTCTTCCAGACAACCTTTAGTTGGAAATATAAACGAAAAGACAATGTAGGAATGGTGGTGCGATTAAGTGATTAAAATAATAGTCGTAAGTGTTTTGAACTGTTAGCATAAGTTGTCTGCACAATAAGTGTCTATTATATACTTAGAAATAAGGTACATTATAAGAATTTGCAAGTACCTACATTACACCATCATACAACAATTATAAAATCTAATGGCTTGTGTGTGTGAGAAAGAGTATTTTGTAAACACGTATCTTTGTAAAGGCTGGACAAATTGGATGTCTGCTAAACGAAATTTTCAACTGAGTGTTTTACCTGTGCCTAATACCTTTTACTTGATATGGTTTATTACAGTACAGAGAAATATTAAAAAGATAAACTGTAATTACATAAACATCCTAATTACTTACATATTATGTATCCTAATTAGATAAGTTTTAAATTGTATTGCATGCCGAAAAGTCGGATACGGCGACCCATTCTTTTCCCTTTTGTCATCACCTGTTTACAATCGATAAATGAATTTGAAATTGAACCTTTTGTTTATAATAATTAAAGAAAAATACAATCAGTTGCTAAGTGATGCTGGATGTTTTATGGCGACAACTATTCAAAAACAGTTATATGTTTCGGTCTATGTAAGACTGCGTAAAAGCATCGAGGTTCCATAGCATAGCTACGGACTTTTTTAGTCTACACAGGAACATTCCATTCTTAATGCTACGCCGCATATTGAATGTCTGCGTGTAAAGTCTACGTGCAATAAAGGCAAACAAACTTTTCATGAAAAAAAAACCATACAAAATCTAAATTTTAAAATCAATCTCAAAACCGTATACTTTGTTTCATCTAGCGTAGCATCGAAGCTACGAAGCATAGCTATGGATTGTCTACGCAGACACATTCTTAATGCTACGCCGCATATTGGAATGTCTACGTAAAGTCCACGTCTAATAAAGGCACACTTTATTTTCATGTAACTCAACCATCCTAAATCTACATTTATAAATCAATCTCAAAATTTCGACCGAATTCTACTTTTTTTTTGTAAGTTATTCAATCGTTTGAGTCAGACTTTCGTTAGATATTTTCTAAACTATATTTGTATTTGTAAATCTCATTTACATTCGTATCAATCCCTATGTCAAACAGAGGAACGACAGATGAAAAGTGCGGTGAGAGGTCTCGATCTGGATATGAAAACGAGCGCGCGGAAGCCAATTTCGGTGCGAGAGGAAATTGACGCCGTCGCGGTTAGCCGAAGCAAATCTGACGCTGGAAACTGAATACCCTTGTGGTTGTGGTTTACTTTATCTATGCATGTGATAAATGAGAAAGTCTCTTTATTGTAAACGTTTTATATTACCTAGTCTTAGTTACATTCAAATTAATTGCGTAGGTAGGGTGTACATTCGTAGAGTGTTGTTGGGTATTATGGTCACTAGCTTTAATTTCTGCGAAAACCCCACATTGTTTTAAATTTTAATTATTTTTTTATTTTTAACTTTCGTGAATTTCAATCATTCACCTCAGTCTCTCGTGACCACGGTCGGTGCAACCCTGCCAAAATGGTCAAACTAATGCTATTTCAAAAATGAATGTGCGAAAAGACCCGGTTTTTCTCATATGTACTTAAATTATATGAGCTAGTGGTCAAAGGCAGATATTTTAATGGTGTGTCATATGGAGTCACAACATTTTCTACATTTTGTTCGTTTATTTTTACCTCTGATAAATTAGCGTTTGACCACTATTACATCCAAAATGATGGTTTCTAGAAAAATGTTCTTTTAAATGTCGGATTAAACAAATAATTAAAAATATTGTTCTAATTATTGGTATTTTGTAATTGACGATTGTAAGTTATGATGATTATGGTTGAATCTGGTAAACTGGAAAACTGAAATCTAGACCTAAAATAAATAAAAAAATATAACTTAACTGAAAAATATATCGAAAAATGTGAAATTATATCTGAAGTATCACTATAATAAGCAATAAAGAAAGGAAAATTATTTTTGTATTACACAAAACGTCTTCGTGGCCAGACCTAAAGATAGTAGCCAAACAAACTAGACGTCTAAGAATTTCTTCTAACGTAACCATAGCGATAGACTATAATGTTTGAAAAGTAGGAAAGGAGGTCTTTACCCAGTGGTGGGATTTATTTATTGATAATTAAAACGGCCAGAACCACTTACACTAATTAACACAATATTAAATCATTAGTTAAAACATTTATAAATCATTGGTAAACTTAAAATTACAAATTATAATATCATTAAAATTATATAAGAATTAAATTATTTTACTTACATATAATGTCAGTCATTGATTAGCAAAGGTCAAATTTTATTATACAATGTCAATATGTCATTAATTAAATACAATTATGTAATTAAATAATCAACGCATCTCACAGAATTTCTGACAGACACACAAAATTTCCTTCCATCCGTCCGCAAAAAAGTCAAAGTCTCGATTCGCTAACTCAGGCTGATAAGATAATAGTAATAGTAAAGTTTTTTTTTAAGCTATTGCATAGCTTTTATCGCGGGCATTGAGCGTGGAGACCGTATCCAGAAATTCCGTAACGAAAATAACCTAACACTCCCACTCCGACCGGCACAGCGGTGATACTTTTTAGTTTTGCTATTAATCGATGAATAGCAGAACTTTTAATGACTTTTTTGAAATATCACGCTTGTCTCTTCAGTTCAGCAACTCGCCTCTAGGTGACGGGATAAAAAATACTGCATAAATAAAATAAATAAATAATTATAATTGCATAAGTTGATAAAAAATGCCATGCAATAGCTTTACCGCGGCAGTCCCCAAATGCCACACATATTTTTTTTTCCTTTTCTCTTAAAACTTACTATAAATCTCCGAAACGATATTAAATGGACGACAAATCAAAATGTATAACTTAAACAAAATGGCTCAAACGTTAACGATTCACGTTAACATCAAAAATACCAAAATACTGATACACCGCTAGATAAGCACAAGATTTCTCACTAAACGGGAATTTAGCAGACTAATAAAATAAATAAGCAGCAAAGCGACGAAAAGACAAACATGTCTATAAAACCCGGAAAAATAAAACAAAATTAGCAGTCGCCGCTAAGCTCTCATTTATTCGAATTACGTAGCCATTTTCATTTATTTGTATATCCAGTTTCTGTTTATTTGTTCTTTTTGAAAAGAAATTTATCCAGAAATTCTATGTTAAGAAAATTACTGTAATGTATTCAATTACAAATGACGAACGGAGTATATCCTGGAAAAGTTAAATTTATTTGTGTGATTTTAAGTCTAACACCAAAACGTGCAAAATTATAAAAAAAGTGAGATAAAACAGATATACTCTGATATAGATTGACTATAATAATTATTGTAAATTTACAAGAAGTAAGTTTAATGATTTGTGTCTTGCGTGCCAGAAACAATCACATCACACACCCAAAACAATACAATTTCCCTTGGGGAGAAAACTCAACCAGTATTTAAACCCGATACCCACTGTTTAAAAGGCAAGTTTAGAAATATTTATGAAAAACCATTAAAATTCGAAATATTATAAATAATAAAAATTATAAAGCTACTCAAAGATTTGAAGAACCGCAAAGAAATTTTAACATGAATACTAGCTAACAAAGGTTTTTTTCACGACAAAACATGCTGGTTTCAAAAGACGTAGAATAAACAATTAAATTTAAAAAAACATCGTGTAACAACTGGACTACTACAGTGAGTAAATATTCGTAAAAAGTTTACTATTCGCGGAGTGAGTGAACAAACAGAACAAAAACGTTTCCTAGATGTAACAAGCAACGCTCCGCCTAACAAAGCGGAAAGAATGAACTACATAAAATTGCTTTAGTTTGAACCATGAATAACTGTGCTAGCTCCTCACTTTGCAGTAAAGTATGTAGTTCTTTGGCTCGGATTAAGCAATTTTACTAAATGTTTGCAATTTTTTTACAATAAGGTACTTTTACTTATACTTTTTAAGGAAGGTCTTTGAAATTCTGATCTGCAACCTTTCTGTGTGTCGAAAAGAAGTTGGGATAAATACAGTTTTACTTCTATCTTGTGTCTCTAAAACACACCCTGTTTTTTTTTCATTAATTAAACATTTGAAAAAAATATATCGATTTATCATTCTTATTGGATTATTTTATTTTAATATATTTATTTGAACTGCCCGTTGGTTCAGTCGGGTGAGCGTTCGCCGGGTTCGATTCCCGTCGGGTTAACAAGTTTTCTCCCCAAGGAAAAAATTGTGTTTCTGGTTCTGGTTGTGATTATGTGTGATATGAATGTTGCCGGCACCCACAACACAAGTCTTCGAACTTAGTGTGGGGCTGTCCAATCAGTCCAAATAAATCCCTGTGAAATAAGACCCTAACGCCCGCGACGTCATCAAAGTAATTTAATAAAATGGTCAATTTTGGGTCACACATTTAAAATAACGTAAATTTTGCTAATTTATTTTTAAGTTTGTTAACTTATATGAGTGAAGTTAGCCGAGTGCCCGTCTTATTCTTATTTTAATCGCATTGTAAGGAGTTAAATTTGTCTTGTAGGTGTAAATATAGAATTAAGCCGTGATGGCTGATGACAGCCTTCAGCTTACAGTGAAAGTAATATCATGATAAATCCACTGTGGTAGGCCATTTTCTGGTGCACCTGACTTGTCACCTGATTAGCGACGCTGTACCAAAATACCAAAAATCGTAATTCACCTCTTTCAAGTAGACATATATATCACCAAAAATCACTAAATAATTAAACGCAAGCAAAGCTTAAAAAAACCGACTTCACCGCTTTATCTTCGAAACCTTGATCAGATTTAATGTATTAAACACGCATTGTTAACTATAACTCAAAAACTAGAGATCAGATCTTGATCAAATTTCAACATAAAAAACACCAGCTTTTAAATAAAATAATAATCATCAAAATCGGCTCAGAACGAAAGAAGTAATGAGGTAACTTTTGATGTCGGTTAAACGAGAACATTGTCAAAGTAGTCCACAAAATAGGCATAATTGACGATATTTCAAGAACTACTGATCAGATCTTGATCAAATTTAAATGGGACCAATTAAAAAAGCAACATCGTTCAAAGTAAAAAAAAAATCGAAATCGGCTCACGTGGAGAGAAGTTATGAGGTAACACACATAAAAAAATAAATACAGTCGACTTGAGTACCTCCTTCTTTTTGGGAAGTCGGTAAAAATATGTTCTGGCAATTTTCCTTAAGAGCTTATCACACACAAGAGAACACTTAAGCTAACAAAAAAGTCAGAAATTAATGATAACATAATAACACTAACTTGTCGATGCAACCGGTAAAACTTATCATCGCTCGTTACTAGTTAAGATAGGAAGAACTAATCAAATTAAAAGTTGTTTCCTGTTGCCCGCAACTTTGTTACCGCCATCGTTAAACCTAACGAAACCTCGTAGTAACGTGTACGTGAAACAAAAGAAAACAAGTTCGTGAAAGAACTCCTGAAAAATTAATGAAAACGCAAAACGAACTTATGTTACGAGCAGAACTAGTTTTTAGTTTGGGGCTTCCAGCAGGTGTGGTGAATACGTTAAACTTACCTAATATAAGTTTTATTTGTATGACACAAAACTTCGTTCTTGGGAGATGGCAGTTGTCTAAAGTTATGGTGATGATTCATGAGATGCTCATAATTATTAAATTTAAGCATATTTTAAAATTATAGATGGACAATAAAATTTGATCTGACGTCGCGCTTGGAGAGTTTTGTGCACATTTTACCAACTTCATAAAAATGGAGGAGGTTATTTTTTGTTATTTTTAGTTTTAAAGATGTTCCTTTCCAATTGGTCCCATTTAAATTTGATCAAGATCAAATCAGTAGTTCTTGAAATATCGTCAATAATACGTATACTGTGGACTGCATTGACGATGTTCTCGTTTTTAACCGACTTCAAAGTCGCCTGTTTTTTGTGTGTTACCTCATAACTTATTTCGTTGTGAGCCGATTTTGATGAATATTTTTATATTTGAAAACCGGTGCTTTTCATGTGGTCCCATTAAAATTCGATCAAGATCTTATCTCTAGTTTTTGAGTTATCGTCAATAATGCGTGTTTAATACATTAAATCTCATCAAGGTTCCGAAGATAAAGCGGTGTATTCGGTTTTTTTAAGCTTTGCTTGCGTTCAATTATTATTTTATTTCATAACTGTCTAAGACTATAACAAAAATATCTAATAAAAATTATAATGTTCAGAAGAATTCTAACCAAACGTCCTCGATTTTAGCCTATTAGCAAACAATAGTGTTCAAAATAGTCGCAATAGTTATATGTAAATCCAAATAGTTATACTCGTGTTTTAAATTTGAACTGCTTGATAGCGTAGCTTGTTGCACATTTACGTTCTACGCAGCGGGTATCGGGTTTAATTCCTGGTGGGCACAATAGTTTACTCTCTATTGTGCCCACCAGGAAAAATGTGTATCTTTTTGTGAGTGATATTGTTTATATAAGTTGAAAACGTGCGTAACCACAACACAATTCAACATATTGCGGGGTTATTAGTTTGAAAGTATAAAAAATAACAGGATATGTCGTAAAGATACACGATAGAAATGATTTTGAATTACAGGGAAATAGCCCTACCACGTTTTGTCACACAAATAGATTACGGATCAGAAATTCAAAGTATTCCCATAACAAGTTCAGTACAAAATCAAATAAATATTTTTCTTTACTTGGCTTGCGGCTTCATTGCTTGCAAACGGAAGAGGACACAAAGAGATGATGATTTATTGACCAAGAGTTACTTAAAAAGGTATAAATTCACAAGCCACAGCCCCGCGCTAAGTAAGCACAGCCACACAGACTTGTGTCGTGGGTACCGGAAACATTAACATCACACACTCAATCGCAACCAGAACCAAATTTTCCTTGGGGAGAAAACTTGTATTCCACCGGGAACCCGATACCCCTTAGAAGGCAAACGCCACCCACTTAAGCCTACGGGATAATACATCATAAGAAAAACAGTATAAAATAAATAAATAATCTTGTTATTCAGAATTCTATTGTACTACAAACAAGTCACCATAAAATAACAAACTATACAAAAAACATTAACCGTGACTGTGCTGCGAGGGAAAGTTAAGTCTACTGTAAGGCCGATATTAATACATCACGGACGAGACATCAATTTATCACAAGGACAGGGGACATCCTGGGTGAAATTACCTACTCGTAACTTTGAAAAGGTTGGCCATACTTCTTATTAGCTTTTGTCACCTTGTTATCAGCATGAACAGAAGTCATGTCATAAATAATTCGTTCACAGTAAGTTCAATTACAAGTATTAGTGAGAAATTACATGTAATAGAAATACAAATTTTGAGATGGATGTTTTGAGTCATAAATTATTTTTACTGGAAACATTGTCCTTCAATGCAAAATACAGTATTGTGCACACATTACTTAATTTACGCAATTATATGGTGGTTAGAAAAAAGAGATAATAAATAAATAATAATACATGTTGGTTGGGAAATAAAAATATTCACAAAGCAAACCTATAACACAGTACACACATATGTTATAAGCTGAGGTATACTATGTTTTTAATTATATATATTTTTTATACTAGATAGGCAAGCATTTGACCGCTATCTCACCTGATGGAAAGTGACGACGCGGCCAAAGATGGAACATGCTTGCCTAGAAGGTACCTATTCACTCTAGACTTGAAGATACCCAGATTATACCATTCAGGGAACAAAGACGCAGGCAATGAGTTCCACTCCTTCGCTGTACGGATGATGAACGTAGAAGCAAAACGCTTCGAGCGAACTGGAGGTATGTCAACCATAAATAGATGACGTTTGACAGATTGAGATTGTGGTCAAATGCTTGCCTATCAGGAATAAAAATTCGGTATCTATCGGTATTCTATCGCTTACATTTTGGAGAGTGTGCTCTCCAAAATGTAAGCGATAGAATACCGATAGATACCGAATTTTTATTCCTGATAGGCAAGCATTTGACCACAATCTCATCTGATGGAAAGCGATGATGCGGCCGAAGATGTAGCATGCTTGCCTAGAAGGTACCTATTCACTCTTGACTTGAAGGCTCCCAGATTATACCGTTCGGGAAACAAAGACGAGGGCAATGAGTTCCACTCCTTAGCAGTAAGGATGATAGTTATAGGCAAAGTAAATATAGTAGTCAAGGCAAGTAGTACGAGTGGACTATTTTAAAGTCAGCTGTTTTAATGTAGGTATCTATCTACTAAAGCTACTGCGCTGGACGTTGTGATCAGTGATTGATTCGGTTGAATTTTGGTTTGTTGTTTTTGCTAGATAGTGACGACGAACGTATTATAATTTCTTTTAATTAATGTTCTCATGGAAGTGATGTATATCTTATATGAGAATAAATATCTTTAAACCATAGTAGGCAAGTATAGTAGTCTATACTCACACTTTGGAAGCTTAAATTAAATTACCCATATCATTTTATATACGAACACACACATACACATTTTACCAGCAAATTAACGCTAGGGAAAACAAAATTTCTGAACCATAATTACACCAGCGTAACGAGTATCTGTGAACAAAATGGGGATTATTTTAATATGCCTATGTTATTGCCTCGGTAATCTTTATAAACGCGTGGTCAGCAACAGTCCTTACATACAATAAACCTTTCTGCACAATATAAAATAATGTGAGTTTAATAATTATTTTCAGAATTGTGTCAGTAACGCCAGTTAACAAAAGGTATACAATTATAACATGAACTTAATTGTAACAAAAACATTATTATATATAATTATAAGACGTGCCCCGCGATTTCGCTTGCATTTATCAAGTTAAAAAGTAGATTTTGTTTTAATCTTAGGTATTGTATTAAGTTATTGTATAAGAATTACTATGTAATTCAACATTTCATTGTACATCATTTAGCCATTACAGCGCTAAGAGAAAACAAACATATTTACACACTTACACAAACTTTCAAATTTATGATATTAGTGTTATTAGCTTAATGATTTTGATATGCTTTGTTTTGGTACTATCATAGATCATCGTAGTATTTGAAGAAATAAAAAAATAAACAATAATTACTTACATCATGTCATTAAACTTTAAAGGAAAGGATTCAAATTATGGGAATTGTATATAAATGAAATTACTCAAAACCATAGTAATGATGATATGTATTAATATCTAATGACAGAATAGTCATACGCGCTGGTGAGATTGTGATTATGGGTCCGACGTTACATTATTAAGTCGTAATTTTTTGCGTGTTTTAAGCCGTATATAATATTGAAACAAAGCTTATATTAATGTTTAAAAATAATTTAAATTTGTTATTATCAAGCAGTATTTAATGAAGCGTTCAGAATATGCTCTCGATTCGGCGAGTACTGCAACGTTCTACTTTCCCATCAAAAAATCCAAAACAGCTTTCAAATTACAAATCTTTAGCATTTCCTATCACATTCAGACTCCAGCTATGAGTATAGGATGCCGCACATCAATTCAGTAAAGCACTGACGAAACAGCCGTAGGCTCAAAGCGAGCGCGCGTCGTTTTTGTCTCTTTAGATCTTGCAAATGAATTCAACGTCAAGCTCTTCATTTATAGACCTGTAGTTTTACTTCGGATATTTTTACAGGATTGCTTTCAAACCCGTTCCAACTTCAGTAGTTCAAATCCGCTTGTAGATGTTAGGCAGCTATTAAAAATATGCTCATCCATTATATATTTTTTTGCAATTTCAATTACTTATTTTGATTTGAAATATGTACAATTTATTGTAACTACAATTATACACACATTTAAAACTAAAAAAGAGAAATAAAACAATAAGCACTCAAAAATTTTGTAGACCGCTTGCCAAAGGAAAAGTGCCTAGAATACTGGCTGCGTTTCCAAGTTAAATAACAATTTTTTTTTTGTTTTAAATAAGACGCATTCTGGTTATTTGTTGCAAATTGATTAAATATGATAATATAGTTTTTGCAGTCAAGAACTAAGATGATTGATGCCCAGTGCGAGTTATATGCTTGATTCTACTTAAGTTGTTATTATATATGAGTATTAAATATTTATTTTAATGAAATGTTTAGCAAGGTGATCGATTACTTAGGCCTTAAATGATTGGCTTTGAAAGATAGTTACCGAAACGTATTATTTTGTGATTGTGGCTACTAATTTATCTACTTCGAGGTGGTAAACTACCACTGTATTTCAGCACAGGGTGGCAAGCCATGTAAGCAAAAAAAAATGCCCCTCTACCCTGCACATGTTGCTGCAGTTCAAGCAAGTCAATAGATTCGAAACCCCTAATAAAACCAGATATATGACGGCAGTTTCAACACAGTTTAATAAATATGTATATTTTTTTAAATGTGCAGCGCAGGCGCTTTCTAAGGATTATCTTTGCCGCTGTTTGATAAAAAAACTCAGATTTTTAATCTTAACGGTAATAATGGTTTTATTTTACCTGAGTCCTAAGTGGAATTTTAGTACACAGAGGCATATCAAGGAAAATACCTTGATATGCCTCTTTTGGTTGAAATCACTAAAATCGTTTAAAAAAAGAGGCACTCATGAAAGTTAATGACTCTACTGCCAGATTCGCAAAATTACAGCCATCTCGAGAAAAAGAGGCAAGAAACTAGGCGCCGCATTTTTTTTTTAATCATTGTTAAACGCTTATACATAATTATATTAACCAAGGTTTATCTATATGTAGTCGCTAGAAAGCGCTTGTTTGCCTCCATGCATCCTTGTCATTAATTGGTTTTGTTTGTTGTAACCACCTAACTCGCTCACAAACAGAATATCTCATGTTATTCCGAATTCAAAATCAAAGCTGTATATTAACAGTAGTCCCATTGAATCATTTATGAAAGTTAATGACTCTAGTTGCGAGATTTACACATTTACAACCGTCTTGTAAAGAACCTGGAGAGAAATTTTAAAATGTGAATATCTCTTTGGTGGTGATTTATATATTTTTTTTTTAATTTAATTAACTAATACAAAATGATCCTTTGCGTATGTTAGAAAGTACTTGTGAAAGCAATTTGCCTCTACATATCCGTGCCATTAACATAAACGTTAATTTTAAGTTGATAAAAGCTCCAATTAAATACGCAAAAGTTCTATCGTTGAAGAAGTTATATAAAATGTAACAAAACCTTTCATCATAGAGAAATATAAACAAAAAGTTTTTTTAGTTGAACATATAAGAATAGTAAATAATATAGCCACAGCATTAAATTATCACTGGTTTCTATTTAAAACTAGATAAAACTGGAAGTGAGTCGTTTATTAAAATAACTGCAAAGAACTTTGTCGCTAGAGGCTTGTTAACATTTTAATGTACACTCTAACAAGAAATATGGAACCACAGTCCGTCGTTTAATGTTATTAATAACATCCTTCTCATTGTTCTTAATAAAAAATGATAAAGAAAGAGACATATTTATGTGAAGATGTTTCAGGCCTGTCTCATTTGAATTTCATTTACTTTTAGATATAAATTAAACATTTTTAAAGCTTTAGATTTTCTCATGAAAGTTCTTAATTGGCCGCTGTGTTTTATAGGTATGTTATTTGCTTAGGCTCGGATTTGGAAAGTCAATGTGGAAAACTAATAGAATGTTGTATATCAGAGGTATATGTTTACAGAATTTTTCAGAAAAAAAACGGTGTAAAGTCATAGAGCGAGCGAATCGTCTCCAATTCACCATAGACAAAAATGCTTTCGTATGTCCAGCGGATGTCCGGCTGTTCTCTTTTCTTTAGTCGCTTTTCTCAACCGATTCTCATTAAATTTTGTGAGAAGGTTCGATAATCATATGGCGGAGGTTAATTATCCAAAAACAGACTCGCGAGGTCTTTATTAGCTCACTGATCTATTAGTATATTTTTGTATTCATCGCGTAAAATCTTGATAAAAATACATACAAACATTATCTTAGTATGTCCTTGCATAATGAAACTTTTTAACCATAAATTAGTTCAAGGGATCTGTTTATGATTATTACTACTTTTTGAACTGAAAGTGACTCAAAGTAAGTATTGACTTCCGATACTATGAGCCGCCACTTCAGACGGTCTTGTGCCACCTCTTGAAAGGTTGTGGCTTGGA
Organism: Lomographa bimaculata; assembly: GCA_948107665.1. Taxonomy (NCBI): domain Eukaryota; kingdom Metazoa; phylum Arthropoda; class Insecta; order Lepidoptera; family Geometridae; genus Lomographa; species Lomographa bimaculata. Next base: position 13,517,104 of record OX403599.1, read on the forward strand.
GCTGCCGCAAGTACTTCTTCATTTCATCTCTTTAGTGGTTTCCACATATGCTCGCTTTACAGCACAATCATATAACTATATATCTATATACAAATTAACTACTTACTTACTTTATCAAAAAGTCAGTAGTCGGCAGTGCGGCCTAAATGATGGCTGCGTTAGGTACCTTGATCTGTAGCGACACTTTATTGCTCAGCAAATACAATCCAGAGTTTTAGTCACCTGTTTTACTTTCAGTTTCCCAGCCAAAACTATATAAATGTTGAGTGCATCTGGTTCCCATGGAGCTATAGTTTAAACCTCAAACGGCACCAATATGTAAATTCTATCAAAATTTAAATACGTTCGCCGTTTTTAAGATTAAGCTGCGGTAGCAGCGCCAATTTCCTGCTGTAATGTAGTTGTGAGATGTGACGGTACCAGTATGTTTAAAACCAATTTACATTACCTAACTAACGAATTTGTGTAAAACGCTGAAACAAAAGCAAGTAACACTAACATTTGTTCTTATAGCCAGAGATTAGGAAGGGTAGTGCGTGCAAACAGGGCGGTATAATTAATTTATGCTTTCTTTGGATAACTCGTTCCTCGGCTTATATCTAGAGGTTAGGTTTGGGGCGAATATTATTTCTCTGCTGGAAACGTGATAAAAGGTTTGACCTGCATAGATCGTGTATTTAGTTAATAGATCGGCTGGTGTTATAAGTTATCTTAATCTTAATATATTATTATGATTTATATTGTTGATTGACTGCTAAATCAATTCAATGTATATTTCTAAGGGTCGCGCATGTGTAATTATTTTTGAACAACTAGACTACCAGAAATATATATTTAGACAGAATTACATAACTATTATTACGTCTTTTTCACAAAATAAGCTAGTTGTTACCTTCTTATCAATACTTATATTTTATATAACAATAAGTTCAGTTACAACTTCACAATATAATTAGATCTAGAATTTTTCAGAAATAGCGCAGAAATGTTAGTGACAGCAACGAGATGTTTTTCTCTGAGATTTATTTCTGCGTTAATTATTATTCACAGACTTTCAACAAAAAATGTCTATTCCAAGCGCATTTATAATTTTAGAAGAGTTTTTTTAACTAAACTTAAGAGCCAGCCATTTCAAACTAGCAAATTTATCATAAGGTGAGACAGTGGTCAAAAGCTAAATTATCTGAGATTTAAATAAAATTATTGATTATTATTATCCATTGATTTGTAATCGGCTACGGTTTCTGGCCTAATTTCCCACATGATAATTATTACAAATAACAAAGTTTTTATAGATCTCATAAGAGTTTTTAATATAGGTGTGATAAGTGTAAAAAAAGAAAGCTGACAGATAAAAACAGTTCGCTCAAAGCGTTTTGCTTCTACATTCATCATCCGTACAGCAAAGGAGTGGAACTCATTGCCTGCGTCTTTGTTTCCCGAACGGTATAATCTGGGAGTCTTCAAGTCTCGAGTGAATAGGTATCTTCTAGGCAAGCATGTCACATATCACTTTCCATCAGGTGAGATAGTGGTCAAATGCTTGACTATTCAACATAAAAAAAAAAGAACTTAATTATCCAAGCAGCAATCGAAAGGCAAGAATCATTAGCAGAACAAGTGATGCGTATCCATTACTCACCACAAGTGGATACGTTAGGAATACATACAGTTTTCTTGCCCTAGATTCACGTTAAATTGATATACGCAGCTGTGTTGATGAATCCTTCAGATAATATACACGAAATTGTGTTTTGTGTTTTTAGAGATGGAGAGAGTACGTGGGTAGCGCTAGTGCTTTTCGGTGAAGAAATATTCTCATACAAAATAATTATTTTTTTCCTGTAAGTTTAAAATGTACCATAGATATCACAGTCACAGCCTTACACCAAGATCGATAACTTGGTCGTGGGTGCCGGAAACATTCACATCACATACATTATAACAACCAGAACCAGAAACATAAATTGTCCTTGGGGAGAAAACTTGTGCGTGCGGGGAGAAAGCGTGTTTCTGCCGGGAATCGAACCCGATTACGCCAAGGAGGCTAACGTTCATCCAACTAAGCCAATGGGTAATTAAAAAAAGACTTGTTTTCCACATATTTTATACTGAAAACAAGTCTTTTATTATTTTTTTCGAAACTAAGAATTTTCATAACTAATAACAATTCATTGGGTTGTAAAAACGTGAATAAAGTAAATAAATAAAATAAGGGAATTAGATCAACGTTTTTCCTATATTTTGCGGGTTTTTTTTACAACTGTCGGAAATAATTATTGTTACGCATTTTCTACATTATCAGAATAGTGTTAAGATAAAAAATAAAAAAAATAACAAAACGATCAAGCTCGGTTGCGATCATTACCATATTATATTTAATTTTGTCTAGTATGTACATTAATATTATTAGTATTATATTTATATCTTAGATAATGTAATTATATAATAAGCGAGTTGTAGCAATTGTACCAAAATAAACGTAATACTGCAAAGATTTACGTTATATCAATGTGACGCAGCTACGTTATCTTGTAGAGATGATAGCTGTAGTGTTATGCTACGAGAGACGAAATGTAGCGTATTGATGCTTTACTGCTCTGCTATGGATTACAATTAATTTTATTTTAGTAGTACATGAAACTATAAATTACAGTCTTAGCCACCAGTAACACTAGGAAATAAGGGAAAGTGTCATAGTTTAGTCACAGTCGAACCATGTATAAAAACAAACAAATAAAACAATACAAATAAATAAAAAAAAAAACTCGTTTTTACATCTATATAGATCAAATCCTCCTAAACAGATCCAATAATATATCGTTTAAAATAAAAATAAAATCTTTGTATTTTTTTTAAATTATGAAGAGTATTAAGGCCCATCTTTGAAAAATAATTATTTCTGGATTCCATTTATTAAATTTACATTTTCAAGTATATGTACTTTATCTGAATATTAACGTTAGCAATATCATTATTTTTATAAATAACCACCTAATATTTGAGATATAAATAGGTTGTTCAGAATATCAGAAGGTCAAATAATTTAAAAATTTCAAAACTTATCCTAATGATTTTCACTAAATATCTTTAAGTATGCTTCATCTAACTGTTGGCTTAATTGGGTGCGCGTTCGCTTTCTAAGTTCATCAGGTTCGATACCCAGCGGGAGCACAAAAGAAAATTAGTATTTTTGTTATTGGTTGGGATTATGTGTATGATGTAAATGTTTCTAGTACCCACTACACAAGTTATCGTACTTAGTGTGGGGTTGTGAGTGTAAAACCGTTTTATATATTTTTAAGCTAGCTTATTCATTTGACTAATATCTCACTTTTTGTTAAGTGATGCAGGTTAATTTCCGACTTGTGGTTTACAACACAAGATTATTTTATATAACTTTTATCTTTTGTTTATTTTTTAAATCACTTTGCTGTTCACCTGTGATGTTAGTTTAAAATAATGCTTCGTTTAAACTGTACTGTTGTTGGTTCATTCATCAACGTCCCGCGGACAGATAACTGAACGTGATGTACGAGCACAGCTGAAGGGCTGTGGGTGTGGTTTATGTATACATATAAACGGGAAAGGTTAATATAGAGCTAAAGTATTGTTTATACTTACTTTATGCTAGTATAAGAAATAAAAGTTTTATTGAAGACATGATAGCGCCAAATTATTTAAGTGTTACTAAACTGTTAAGCTACTGAATTACCAAACTCAGTAACACACTTAAAAAAATTCGGCAGAGTGTGAGAGAAACCACATAATTTCTTACTGTTGGAGAGATAGTGGTCAAATGATATAACGGTCACTATGGTCCGACCGGACAAAATTTGACCTTGATTTAAGATAGCTAACAAGGTAGGACGGTGGACGTGACAAAAGCGACATCAGCCCCTGAAAATTATAGGTTCATGAAGACCATAATCACTCAGGAGTATTACGGCTGAAAATAAGAGATTCATTTTAAAGGTTTGGCAAGCGGTTTACAACATTATTGAGTACTTTTTGTTTTAGTCCCCTTTTATAATCTTATTTTTATGAAAAAAAAATATTTAAACGCAAGCAAAGCTTAAAAAACCGCGCTCGTTGCTTCATCTACGGAGCACCTGGTCAAACCTTGATTAAATTTAAATAGAACTACATCAGAAGCACCAGCTTTCAAATATAAACTATCATCGAAATCGGTTCACCTCAAAAAAAGTTATGGGGTAACACAAAAAAAATAGAGTCAAATTGAGAACTTCCTCCTTTTTTGTAGGTTATAAATGATATTATAGTTATATATAGACCAATATTTTTCGTCCGTGTACATAAAATCTACATAAATTTGAGAAGACACACTTTTGCGGAAGAAAAACTATAATAACTCAACGCCCATCACATAACTCGAAGCTAAAAAGTCACAGGAAGTGCCAGTAAGAAAAATAATGATCAGACGATGACAACAGGCACTTACCAGAGGAAATAAACGTTTTAACCTGTAGGTATACAGTCGAGCCGAACAATAGAAAGACAAATTGGGGGTACAAGTATGTCAGCATTCTCTTTGTTCACTGTAATTTTTCCGAAGAATGCTTCAAACAATGGCGGGGTTGAAAGCGCGGCATGTAATGTTCCATTCTCATTGAGTTCAAGTGAAACTCGCGTCATGTGTTCTTTTTTCAACAACGAACGAATGATTCTTTTAATCTTTAGCGGAGATACGTTTTTATATCTGATATGCTAACGATCCAGTATGACGACCCAGTTGGCGCAGTGGACAGGTGTCCGCCCTCTACGCCGTGGGTTCTGGGTGCGATTCCCGGCAGGAGCACAAATTCCTTCCCAAGGGATATTTGTGCTTCTGGTTCTGGGTGTGATGTGAATGTTTCCGGCACCCACGATACAAGTCTTTGAACTTAGTGTGGGGCTGTGAGTGTGAATGCGTTTATTTGTTTTTTGTTTGTTTGATTGACTATCTTACTAGTTGTTATAGAAGATGTGGTCGGGGAGCAAACACGCTAAACAGAGTACGAAGTACAAGTCCCACGATACAAGCCTTCGATCTTAATGTGGGATTGTGAGTGCGAAAGTGTTTAAAAAAATGGACTGACCCCATTTTATGGGATTTAACAATGAGTATCATTTGCTCCAGATAGGTGGCAGGTTGAGCAGTTGATGGTTCAAAGTCATAAGACAATAGTCGTTAAACCATGTCGGATGCCTCCAGACGACCTGGAAAATCCTGAAAATAGGACTGGCCACTAGTCTAAGACAAGCAAGCAAGACAGTTAAAACAGTATGTTTTATAATAGCACTTATTTTGGAGCATTTTCAAGCATTCGTGACCTTTAAAGATTGAGCCTGAGCTTAAACTTATTTTGACCAAAATAATTTATTCAAAATACCGCCAAGATTCCGAGCAAAGTTGTTTGTCAAAGAAAAACTCGACAGCGGCAAAACTTTTTAATAAGATAAGAAAGACTTTATAAAATTCTGCTAACATAGATCAAAGATCCTGTCAGGTCTTCGCGTTTAATGGATTCCTTAAACTGCTTATGCGAGTTACCTTATTAATTTGGATCAAGTATTTTACTTATAAAACGAAAATCAGATAACAATGGGAAGGAAAACTTTCTTAGTAAGTACTAACTCTCATTTAGCTTTCCTATTTATTTGGTTTCTCACGTTAGAAATTCGATGTCAAAGCCGAAGTTGAATAAGACTTTTTATAATTAATAATAATAATAATGTAATTTATTCATTTAGATCATTCTTAGAAACTAGGTACAGTGTGTGAAAACATAAGAACTTTAGGTTCGTGTAGCCATTTTCTTGAGAGCTCCAAACTCGGCTAGGCCTGTATCTTGGAAGCCCGGAACAAAATATTTTTTAGCATGCTAGATTTATCGCGCGACACCTTGCGGTTTGGGTGGGTAACTAAGTAGGTAGTAACAGTAGGTTGCGATTTAACATAATGATTGTTAACATTTTGTAACAAGATTGGTTGGTCACGAACAGTTAACATACTTAGGTAAACAAAACAAAAAAGCAAGTTACAAAATTTGTGTTATCTAGGATTAATCTATTTCTTCTTCTTAAATTATAATGTTAAAGTTAAAAATAGGAAAATTGCCATTAATCTATATTATATAAAATAAATTAAATTAAGTTAATGAATCGTTACTTAACTAATCAAATTAAAGATCTAAATAAAATTTAGAATTAAGGTAATTATTTTAAATTATAAATTAACTTTGGGTAAGTGTAGGAAGGTATGTGTGTGTGGGACAGGGATGTATTATGGGATATGTAAAGTGTAATATATTGTATACATGTGAGTGAGTGTAAGTGTGTATGTATATGTGTGTGTGTGTGTGTGTGTTCGCGTGTGTGAGTCTGTGTGTATGTGTGTAGGATAGAGCACAATCGTCTATGCTAGTTGCAACTGGGGTAGTGTAAAGTGGATTATAATATCCAGTTTAATAGCTTTGAGCAGAGGGACTAATTGGCTGAAGTTTAGATGGTTTATGTTGTCATTTCTTTTTTTTTTATTTAGTATTCAAATTATTGCTTTTGGAATAAATAAAATGTAATTTAGTCTAAATTGTGAACCTTGACCAGATCTTCCGTGGCCTCGTAAGTCAGTGTCATTAGCCAAGCTTTCACCTTTGCTCTTGCTTTCCTGTGAGAGCATGCCTTTAAGTCACACTTTTTACATACAGCATTGTAGGTGAATAAGTGTATGTAAGGTGGTAAACGGCATGCAAACACAGTCTTAATATTTGGCAATAGAATTCGTTTGCAGCGGGATCTTTTAGAGTGTAAAGTTGGGTCTGAATCTTTTAAATGTACCTTTTCTATTGCTCTCACTACGAATAGTTGTCTCACCGATAAAACCTTAGCTTCACGGTAAAGGTCACAGGTTGGGAAGCGACGTGGTTTTCCAAGCATTACCTTCAAAACTGCTCTTTGGGACCGTTCCAGTTCAATCATGACCGATTTAGCCACTCCTCCCCAAACACCTATCCCGTATTGAAGTAGTGATTGGCACAAAGAATAGTAAACAAGGCGTCTCACTTCAGGACTGGCTGCTGCTCTGAGTGTTTTCATTAGGAAGATGAATTTTCGAATTTTTTTAACAAGTAGGGATACATGACTTTTAAAAGATATGTTTTGGTCTATTTGGATTCCTAAATATTTAGTTAAGGTTGTCCGGTATATATATCGGCAATGACATTCACCGATACTGGCAAAGTCAGACCTAGCGGTGCAGTCGGATGTATGTAGTTTGATGTGATCCGTGAGATTCTTGGTAGCTTTGGTTTTATGAAAGCATATGAAGTTAGTTTTTTTTTCATTAAGCGTAAGTAAATTAAGATAAGAGCTGATGATTACTGCTTTGTTATCTATGTTGTTTTTTGGCCCACTTTTGTGTATTGGACATACTACTGCTGTTTTCCAGCTGTCAGGGAATATGCCTGAGGACAGGCTCATATTATAGATGTGAGAAAGGGGCTCGAGAATAGAGTCTCTTATATGTTTAAGTAGAAATGGGGTGAAAGAATCTTTACCAGGGGCGCTATCAGGCTTTAAATCCAAAATAATTCGATTTATTTCGAAGGTGTTGGTGGGATAAAGAAACAGAGAATTTTTGCAATGACTTGCAAGACTAATGTTTTGACTAAGTTTTTCCTGATCTACAGACAGTTTTTCAAGAATCTTAGAAGCCAGTCTGGAGCCTATCGTCGCAAAATGTAGATTACATTCGTCTACTACTTACTGTGGACTTGGTTTATTTTGAAGTAGTTCCTGGCTGTCACTTTTAGAGCAAGGTATATCACATACATCTTTAATCGTCTTCCAAAGTTTTTTCGCGTTTGTGTGGTTTTTTTCTAGTTGTGAGTTCTGGTAGTCTATTTTTACTTTATTTAACAGATTGTTGCAGAAATTTTTGTATCGCGTATATGTGATTGAAAGCAGCTTATTTTTTGGCTCGAGTCTAGTCTGCAGATGCAAATAGTCCCGGTGTCTCATACATCGTATCAGCCCGGGGCTAATCCAGGGTTTGAGATTAAATTTTGTGCGACTGATCTTGAAAGTGTTTGTATGTTTGTTAGTAGTGACTGAAATTATTTGGTTAAGTGCATTCAACGCGTCGTTCACGTCCGTCATTTCAGTAATTTGAGACCAATTAATAGTTTTTAGTTCATTAGCGACTGCCACGAAGTTAGTTTTTGTCATTGTTCTACTCTTTTGTATGGGTTTCACTTTATTTACGTTAAAACCCACTAAAGTGAGATCGTGGTCTGTGAGCGAGCACTTGCAGACCAATCCTTCAGCTATGCAAATTGATTTAATAAAAGTGTGATCCAGACAGGCATTTCCTCTTGTCGGGATTGTTATTACCGGGAGAAATCCGTGTTCCGCCATAAGACATTGGTAAGAAGAATTAGTACTGTCTGGAGTATCATCCAATAAGTTAATATTTATGTCTCCGGAGACGAGTACATTTCTATGGTCCTTAATAGATACCAACAGTGCATCTAGAGAGTTTATGAATCTATCTACTTTAACAAAAGAAGGCGACCGGTAGATTCCTATTATTTTGGCATTATTGCAATTGGAAAGGTTTACCATCAAACAATTGGCGTCATCTAAATTCGGTTCTTCGGCGCTGGCGGACCAGCTATCTCTTACATAAATGACTACCCCCCCAGATTTATTGATGAATTTACTTGTATGAAACATATTATATCCAGATAATTGTGGAATGTGTGAATTGTCTCGCAACCAACACTCACTCATAATGACCGCATCTACAGACATATTTAAACGCTTCAAAACTGTGGTGAAATGGTCAAAATTGCGATGTAAGCTTCTTATGTTACATGAGAGTATTTTAAAATTGTAGTTAGATAGAATATCGATACAAAGTTCTGGTTTGTTTACGGAGCGACACTTAAACCTGAGAGTTTCATCAATATCACTGTACACATCTGACTTATCCATTATAAGGCAGTATAGATAAAGATAAAAATATGCTCAAAATCAAGTATGGTGTCGCTTTTGTAAGAGGCGTGAAGTTTATGATTGACAATGGGAAGGGCGCTATGTACCATATATTTTTGCTGTGAATTCGTTCGGTAACAATTACAATAAGTGTTGTTGCGTTAAAATATGTATTGATCGTGATGCATAGAGTTTTATCCAGTAATGTTGAGTAAATGTTGTGTGAGTGTAAGTATGAGTTGTGAGAGTGATTTGTGGTAATATTCGTAAGGTAAGGAATTAAATGATACAAGGAGATGTTATTTTGCACGTATAGTAACCGTGCAAACAAAAAATTTGGAGACATGCTAAAAAAACCAGTCAGGAGTATCATTAACATAGAAGCATAACTAGTTAGCTGAAGAAGATAGAATCCGGTCGAGATCGGCTGGACTATTGATTGTGATTGCTGGTTTTCCTTCTGCCTTTCTAATTTGCACTTTCGAATTTTTAATCCAGCAAAATCGAAATCCTTGTTCTTTAGATCTTGTTCTCGCGTCCCGAAATAAAATACGATTGGCCTTGGTGAGGTGTTCATTGATATAGACTCTTTTGTCTGGTCCCTGTACTATGTTAGCAGAGGAAAGGTTGCGTACGCTTTTGGCTGCTATGAGCATTTCGTCCCTTTTAGCTTTCCTCATTAACCTTACAATGACAGGCCTCGAGAATTTAATGTCGTTTACTGGAAGATTTCGATTGGATTCAGAGTTTTGTCTTTGTTTAGGGCCTGCTCGAGTCACCCAGTCAACGTCAGATTCTGTCAGGCTTACACCAATCTTTGTAGCGGTGACTAGGACCGAGTGCATAAGATTTTCGTTGGAATTTTCATTGAGGCCCATGATTTCAATTTCATTTCTCATAGCGCTTTGTGTGTGCTGATTTGGTAGACGTTTGAATGTTATACAGGGTGTTTGGTAGAGGGTTAGCCAAACGTGGTGGACGTGTAGTTGGACCTATTTAGAAAATACAAGTTCGCATAAAACCCGCTAGGTGTCATTGTTTTTTTTATCGTTATTTTATTATTTTTTAGAATTTTTCGAAAGGTTCATTCTTTTGCTTAAAAATATTTTCTTGCACGTTTCTGGTATTTTTTTTTATTGTAATGGCCTCAGATGTTCTTTTGGTCTACTTAAGGCACTTTTATGTTCCTACGTTTCTACAGTTCCTAAGTTATTCGCTCTATATAACCAAATTAACGGTAAAAAACAAACACCTAGTGGCTTTTACGTGAACTTGTATTTTCATTATATTGTGCTTGCAATCATTTCCTATTTGTTTCCAACTGTAAACATGTATAACGAAAGAGGCTATCTTCCACAACATAGGTCCGCCTAGTGTGGAAGTTAGAAATCTATGTAATAGATTGTATAAATATGGAAATAAAAAAATATATTTATAATTAAATAGGCCTAACTACACGTCCACCACGTTTGGCTAACCCTCTGCCAAACACCTTGTATAGTCATTTTAATCATTTTAAAGTCTCTGTAAATTTTTTACATGAATTCGGTTCGTAATGCTAAATGTTAGCTTAGCGAAAACATTGCCAAATATATATTTATATATATATGTTCCTATAGTTTTATTAACTATTAACCTTTTATTTATATAGTGAAGTATTATGTAGTACAAACGTTACATTATAGAATTTTGAATTGACTTGTAAATTTTGTGACATTTGAGAGGTGGTAGAGCATTTTGTGAGTTGCTCGCCTGGCTTGCTACCAAAGTAGCTTACCACCATCAAGTTGAAAGTCTGCCGCCAAGCCAAATACGGTGTTCCGGCAGTTATCCTTGAGAGCCTGCGTATTCCAGGTCTAGTGTGTTTACCAGCTTCGATCACATCGTCACTTACCATCAGGTGAGATAGTGGTCAAACACTAGCCTGTCACAAATAAAAAAAAAAAAAGTAAATGGCATTGTTACCAATAAAATATATTTATTATTATGACGTAACGTAATCAATGTTTCTATTTAGTTAAATATATTTTAGATCATTATTATAAAATTAACGCCAAAGAATAGCAAACTTTTATAAAATTGTTTAGAATTACTTAAAATTTAATATTCATTATGTTATGTTATATTCGGCTTAAAACACGAAAATTTTGACTTACTTTGTAGTCAACTAGTTTCGGACAAATTAGTTGTCCTTCATCAGGATGAGTCAGACGCGCGATACGCAGAGGCGTGCGGCTCGGGCCTCGGCGCGTGACTGAGCCGAATATAACATAACATAATGTGGAAATACTCACGATAGTTTTAACATTAAAATGTAATATTCATGTTTGTAACAAATTACTAGACACGTGTTTCAGCGATTGTGAAAAAACGTCTAACGGAAGTGAATTAGGGGTAAATGTATACAGTTATTTTCTTCACATAAAAACTAGCCCTTCAAGAACAGGGGGTGAAAAAATTAAAATCTGTTGCGAATTCGGTTTTTTTTTACTTTTTGCTTTTTAATACAATTAATGCACGTCTTTCAGTGTTTTTAAAAACCAACCCTTATGGAATATTGGGGAAAAAGTTTTAAAAGCTGAAGTTGAATAATACTTTTATTTTAATATTTTTACAAGTCTCCTTTAAATTTTTACATGAATTCGGTTCGTAATGCTAAATATCTTTGCGAAAACTGCCAAATGTGTGTTTTTTTTTACTAGATAAACTAGCATTTTCCCACTATATCACCTGATGGAAAGTGAAGATGCGGCCGAAGATGTAACATGCTTGCCAAGAAGATACCTATCTACTTTTGACTCGAAGACATCCAGATTATACCGTTCAGGAAACTAAGACGAGGGTAAGGAGTGCCACTCTTGATGTACGAATGATAAAGTTAAAACAAAATGCTTCGAACAAGGAGGTTTGTCAACCATAAATGGATGACATTTGACAGTAGTTGGTACACTCTCCAAAATGTAGGCGATAGAATACTGATACCGCAACGTAACTTAAATTATGTCGGTGACTTAAACTATGCAATTTGGACTCTACTAGCTTAATACTATTGCCAATGAGACTTTTGCTTGGACGGTAAATGTATTCAAGAGCTTCTATCTTTTGCTAAGCGGATATATATATTTGAGTAAACAGTGGCCTCTATAAATTTTTCATATTTAAAACGTACGTATGTTCTTTATGAGGTAAAATGTTGGCGCGAGATCTTAATTACTGACTTCGAATTAGGAGAAGGTACTATGTTCGAATGTATGTTTTTTTTATGTATTTTCACCGATTTCTCTCCCATTTGTGGACGATTCTCAAAATTCTTTTTGTTTTGGTGGTCCACACTTCAGAGCTAGTTCCATATTTTTTTTATAGAAATCGATCAAGCCAATACCAAAATAGCGGTGAAGTCGGTTTTTTTAAGCTTTGCTTACGTTGAAATTATTTGTGACGAAAGATTAGTATATCCTTATATCACAATCAAAAATGTTTCATGGCTATGTGCAGTAATGTTTAAGATAAGACTTGAGGCTCTTGAAATCATTGAGCGAAGAGCCAAGAGACTTATTAACAGCGACCAGTTGACTGATGCAAAACTTCAGAGCTTAGGGCATCGTCGCATGGTAGCGAGTCTCTCGGTATTTTATCGGATACATTTCGGAGAGTGTGCAACGGAATAACACAATCTAATTCCCCCATTCCCATTCTATCATCAGACATCGAGACAGACTCTTAAGCGACACCGCTATATGGTAGATATTCCACAAATGCGGACGAAGCGTTTTGCCTCCACATTAATTATGCGAACTGCAAAGGAGTGGAATTCCTAACCTGAGTCTGAGTTCCCTGATAAATACAATATGGGAGTCTTTAAGTCGCGAGTGAATAGGCATCTTCTAGGCAAACGTGCTCCATCGTCGACTAGATCATCACTGACCATCAGGTGAGATGGCGGGCAAACGTTTGCCTATAGATCTAGAATATAATAATAATAATAATAAGGATCTGCTAACAAAGCTAATTTCACAGCTAACAACATTTCGCATGAGGATATTTGTTATCTCAGTACCTACTTATATCTACTTATGCTACATGGCACTCAAGCTACATTTCGGGAATGAAAACACGTTTCTTGTGCTCATAATCGTCTAATGTGGGCGGTTATGTGGACTTTGTTATTTCATGAGGAAAAGGGAAAAAAGTTAAGTGCTCCCGATATGTTTCCACGCCTTTGTTGACGCAGTTCAGCGGGAAAATTGGCAAAAGTACCTACGATGTAGTAGCTTCGTTTTGTTTGGATATTAGAAAGCAGGTGTGTATTGGAGAAATCTAAACGTTCAACGGTGATATTATAAGAACATGCGATAAATACTTCGTTGAAATTCACTGTAGACATAGATATACCGTGATATAGATATATGGTGCACCCCATGAAAACATATTTCTTTGAAATTGCACGTCTTTCTTGCTTGGCGTATAGACTAGTGGGCAGTCCTAGTGTCAGGATTTTTCGGGTAGTTCTAGTGTCAGGATTTATTGGGCAGTCCTAGTGCCAGGATATTTCAGGCTGCTTTTTTTTATTCAGTTTTACAGACTAAGCAGACGTTTGACCACAATCACACTTGATGGAAAGTGACGATGTAGTCTATGGTGGAGCACGCTTGCTTAGTAAATACCTATTCACTTTACTTTAGAACACTGAAACTTATACAATTTGGGTGTAATTGTATCAGTATAGGCAAACGTTTACTATCTTAAGCGATGATGCGGTCGAAGATGGAGCACGTTTGCCTAGAAGATTCACTCGCGACTTAAAGTCTCCCATATTGTATCAGGAAACACAAACTCAGGTAAGGAATTCCACTCTTTAGCCTGAAGTCATCCGACATGGTTTTACCACCGTTATCTTACTGACAACATATTTTTTAATAACTTTTTAAAGAAAAACCTATACACCTTTTGATTTTTTTTATGATTTCTGAGAGACAACATCTGGTTGGGTTGGAATGTAAAACCAAATGCAACAATATAATAAGTTATTTAAAAATATACTATTTTAGGAAAGTTTTTCCCACTCTTTAGTATAAATATTATACAAACATTGTATATCTATTTTTAGAAATATAGTGCAGAACCGTGGCGTAGTCCGCGTAAATCATAATAAAGATTTGCTTTGTACGATTTATTTTAGGGTCCTTTACTATTTGCCTACAAAGTTTCATCCTAATTAATCCAGCAGTAACAGAGATACCTCGTTTCAAATGTACTCAAAAGAGTGATTCTTTGGATTTATAATGTTGGTGTGATTAGTATAAACCTATATGTACCGCGAGGCTAGTACATAGCCTCGCGGTTTGGCCCGCGTTACAAAAAGCTTGTGTGAGTATAATGAACATTCCAAATATCATCTAAATCCATTCAGCCGTTACAGCGAAGACGTCAGCGTGAAAAGAAAACAAACATACTTAAACATTTACATGCAAAGTTTCGCATTTATAATATAAGTGTGGTTAATATATAAAATTTTCATAATTTCTATAAAGGTTAAACGTATTTCGAACGATTTAATAATAATTCAGCATCACAATATGTTAATTGTGCAATGAAATAAACGGAACGTGCAATTTTAATTAATTGAAATGATCATTGTGATGATTCCGCATACTTACCGCATGTCTGATAATATATTGTATTAATTACTTTAATGTGCAAGTAATTCGTGACGTATGCACTCAGTTCAAGTGGCTCGCGATTTAAATAAATATTACTCTTTGTGACACACTAATTGTGCTGCAGCATCGCCCGTTCATGATTATGATGACGAACGGCATGAAATAAGCTACTTGTTAAAAACTTTTTTTAAAACAAGCCTTTGAAAACTCGTCATATCGGATTGAGAGTGACGTCACTTTATTTTACAAGATATGCTAAGCAAGCCCTTTCATTTGATACCCATATTGTAGGAGTGCATTAAAAATAACGTATCCGCCATGTTGGATTTAGAATGACATCACACAGCTAACCATGCATTGTCATCCAAACTAAACGTGAATACAAAATTTTAGCTCAATCGGTTAAAGATATCTGCTTCAGAATTGAGTTGCAAGATTCTATCCGAACAAACACAGTTACATTGCAAGTAAAATATAAGCTTGTAAAGATTGTTCCCGGCACCACGGCACAAGTCTTCGAACATAGCAAGGGGCTGTGAGTGTGAAAGCGTTTGTCTTATGTTTTAATTGGTAATTCAGGCATCAGCTATGCCTATTCAAACATCCAAATCTGTTTAGTCGTTTTGGCATGTGAGACACACTAACAAGCAAGTAATGATGGTGAAATTGAATAGGTATTATTTCAAGTCACTTTTCTTATCTATTTATTACGATCGAAATTTCAGCTTAATTGGTTCTGCACTTTCGGCGTGATTGTGTAATAAACATCGGAACTCTACCGCTTTAAATATTATATATTTGGATTGGAACCAATACAACCACCGAACGGTACAATCTGGGTGTCTTTAAGTCTAGAGTGCAGGTAGAGTAGTGAAGGTCTAGATTGAGGTACCTTCTAGGCAGGCTGTCCCATCTTCGGCCGCATCGTCACTTTCCATCAATTGAGATAGTGGTCAAATGGTTGCCTATCGAGCATAAAAAAAATCGTTTCAAACGGGCTACTGAAAATACAATACACTCGTATATTGTTTGATAGAATTTCGAGCAAAAATGTTACTTACGAATGATGCCTGAGTTCATTTTTTTTTTCAGTCATTCTGTTTTGTAATATTCAACTAGGGCGCAAAGTCGAAAGCTCAAAAATGTCCCGCCTCAAAGGAAATCGAGATCGTATGGAACGAAAATGGTATGCCAGTGACGATGTGCTTCTATTGCTACATTGCACGGCTGTGGGTCTGAAAACGTAATCGAGTTTCGTGGTAAAATATTCCAGTCGTTTTTATATACTAGGCACATGACGCTATCGGTTTGTTCTTCTAAAAACATTGGTAAACAGTTTGAGGTACTAACACACTACGATTCTGATTGTGATGTATAGAGTATTCTTGAATTCGGCTCAATTTTATAGGTTTGATAGACTAGACATAAAATAAAAACAAAAAAGCATCTTTGGTAGGTATTCCACCAGTAGAGATAAAATTGAAATAAGATAAATACCATCTTCAAATGAAAGAGCTCAAAATATAACAGGTATATTATAACTGTAGTAGTAACAAAATAAAAAATTTTTATTTTGATTAAAACTATATTAACAATATAAAAATAAATTATGTAGGTCCTAATATTTGGGTTGGTCTTGTTTCTGCTCGTTCTTTGCTTCTTTAAAGGCTTCACTGAAACAAAGACAATTTATTCAAAACGCGTAATAATAATTGAAAAAATACTCGTTATATTCTGTTGCCAGAAAGTAAGAAGCGAAATTTACTTAAGAATGCTGAATGAGCTCGCGTACGTGACCTAATAAAGCATGCTCTGAAGAAAATTGTACACGTTTGACAACACGTGTGAACAATTATTAAGAAAATGTGCGATAATGGTAAAAAGTAGTAGGTAAATACTTTATAGAGAGAACACATAGATAATAAAAACATCACACACGACTTTTTTTAAGGTTTCGTACTCAAAGAGTGCAAACTCCATTACTAAACTGAAGCTTTCTGTCTGTCCTCCTACCTCGAAAGATAGTCTGCAATAACAATAATTTGATTTGAATAATTAACTTAATAAGGCATCGAGGGGAATCCACTGATGTAATTCGAGTGCACACTCTCCAAAATGTAAACGATAGAACACCGTTAGGCCAGCTACCTTACGTCGATGTCTGAGGCTCTGCAACTTGGACTCAACTTGCTTGTCATTACCAATGAGTCGTTTTGTTCGCCGATCAATGGAGTCAAGAGCATAAAGCTGATACTTAGCTGATTCATCCCAAAGGTGGCTACAGTACCCCATACGAGATCGGACTTTTGCTTTTTTTTAGCTTTTGTTTAGCGGTAAATAGACACCCCTGAGTTATTCGCGGTATAGCAAACTGTAAATCTTTAAATATATAGCAAACATTTCGATAATCTTATTAACGAATCACTTAATTACGATTGACTAACTGTTTTCTTCGGGAGAAAGTGTAAATTAATATCGTATTTGCACAATTAGGCATTTCGCAGTTGCCGTTAAAAGTTCTCCCTCATCGATCAAGTGTACTCTCGTATAGAAAGGGAAAACTTTTCATCCAGCTAATTAAACTTGAGACTCGCTTCGAATTTTGTTGCTTTGCTCCTTGGAATTACTTGTTTCGAAAAGAAAGTCGAGGAAAAATACGTCTAATTCTAATTAGTTTTAGATCCGTATCAAATAAGTTTGAGATATATTTTGACGAAGTTTTGTAGATATGCCTTAAGTGATATAAACAAAAAAGCTGTCAAAAAAGCGTACTTTAAGCGTTTAAAACTTTGGGTTTAAAAATAATAAGAAAACGATTATTTCATCTGACACTGCATCCCCTTTCAGTGTTGCAGCGTTGCTTGCCCTTTCGGTGTTGCTTGTTGTCATTGACCGCACAATCTACGACGAATTTGTGACTCTCCATCCTCTATCTACTAAGCGTATATAAATACATGAAAAGAAGGTATTTAGATAAGACGACTATCATCAATTGACACAAGCTTGATTTTATCGTAAGCATAAACGCTTTCACACTCACAACCCCACACTAAGTTCAATGACTTGTGTTGAGAGTGACAAAAACATTCACATTACACACACAATCACAAGCAGAACCAGAAATACAAATTTTCCTTGGGAAGAAAGCTTGTGTTCCCGGCGGGAATCGAATCCGATGCATAGAAATCGAACGCTCACTTAGACCATGCGACGAAACATTTTGATAAATCGAATTGATGCAATTTGATGTTTCCAAAACAGTAACAGTTTTTAAAACGTCTTTATTGTTATCAAAAGTACTCACCAAACACCACTTTATTTCATGATATCGTCAACTGATTGCCATGATTCAGATTCGCTTGTCCATTTCGTGATGTCACTACACATCGCAATATTTTTTACAATCATATACAATCATTATAATATGATTATTAGTTGTTATTTTCGTTCGTTGTCCTTTTATCAAATACTTAATAATCAGATCTGATGGAATAGCCGTCTGATATAGTCGCTGTAATTACTCAATCACTAAATGGAACCAGACATAAAACATCACTTTCTTATTTTATGTTGTGATATTAGGCATCTGTTTTCGATAAAAGATTATACGTTTTATTTAGCTGCGACGACGAATAAATGCCTTATAATTGGTCAGTCTATTTTGATCAATAAAACCTCTTTACGTAATTTGTAGAAACCAATAGAAAATACAAGTATCAAGTACCTGGACAGTGTTCATAGATTTAAAATAAACTAGATCTTAGTTTATAGTATAACAAAGGGTACAAATGTCATAAAATGTTGTTAAGTCGGCTTCATTCGGCTAGGTCAATTATTTGTTTGATAGGTTTTGTTAAGTAAACCAAATACGATTGAAACTTCTCTTGAGTATCTTTATTAAACTAGCCGACCCAAAGGGCGCTACGTTACCCGGGTGGCTAAGTCAACAGCTAAACAAATAAATGTGGCATATCCAGTTGAGTTGAGAACCTCTAGGTATTTTATCAAAATGTAGACGTTTATCTGTGGAACACATAAAGTGCCTGTTATTCAATATGTTATACAGAGAATGTCACCATAGTATAAACTACAAACAAACGCGGTAAATGGCTCGGCATGGTAATGCTTGCTGCATTACCATGCCGAGCCATTTACCGCGTAGACCTTCTATAATTTTTTTCTAGTTCAAATCATTATTTTGTTTAAATTATATGCTGTAAAAGGCACATGAAATCCACATAAAATACAAAGATGAAATAGTTTGTATTGAATGCCTCAAAATCCTAAATAAAGATAAGCCGCTATTGTTTTTAAAATTTCAGCACAGAAAAGCATTTTTTCTAGACTAAACGTAAGATATAATGATGTCTGTCATAGACGTTTTTTTAAAACTAATGAGGGCTTATATTTAAGCCATACTTTTTATTACTTTTAAGCAAACGGCTTAGTTGGCATCAGCTGATAAAGCGGTCAATTATATATTTTCTCTTAAAGATTTAAATTTTAACCTACCTGCAATTTGTTAACTTATTATTTCCTACCATTATTTGCAACTGGAACACAACTGACCACATTGCGTTTCCAATAGCAATCTGTGTATTGGAAAGCTTCCAAACGGCTGTTTGTTCCGACGATACTTCAAATTAAGTCATCGGTAGTCGCCATTATAAGACAAATTGGAGACATTAATTTATTCGGAAACAATTTTGAGAGAAATTAAATTTAACTGTCTGAACGATAGAATTGTGTCGAAATAAATTTATAGTGTTGTAGTTAGCGATAGGTGAGCACTAGTGAATCAGTTATAACAAAAAAAATTGGGTCTTTCTATTGGCCTGTTTACATCTAAGCTGAAAATAATAAGTCATTTATGAGTGTTTAAAAAAACAATTGCAAAATGCCGCCGAGGTTTTTGCCATATTCTTCTCGAGATAGCTGTTATTTTGCTAATCTTTCAATAGAGTCATCAACTTTCGTGAGTGCCTCTTTGGGGCCCTTATGAATAAACTATTTTAAATTTTAAACAGTGTACGTGCAGATGAGGCATAGATTTACGCTCGTGACTAGCAAGACAAAGATGGAAGTTACTGTCATACCCTCTGTTTATCATTATGCGTTCAATAGTAACATAAAATAAAAAAGTGGTCACAGGTAAAATCTCATCTCATCATTAAAACCAACTTAGTATATTTTCTGAAAATTATGGGTCATTGTTCAGTTCATTCAAAATCTCAGGGGCGCCGTAACAGCGCGGCGTGTAGTATAGGTAATAAGTATAAGTTTTCCATCATTTCATTATTTAACTAATATTTTGAATGAACTTGACATAGACCTTTAATTTCACATTTATACACAGGTAGGCCTTTTCAAGTCGAATGTGGACAGGTATAATCTAGGCAAAAATATGTCGCTTTCCATCAGGTGAGATCACAGTCAAATGCTTGGTTATTCAACAAAAAAATATAGCTTATACCCTTGAACATGTTATCAGCGACGTTTTTTATGTGACTGAGAGACTAGACATGCAAGTTGCTCGCCTGATGGTAAGACTTGATGAATTTATATAACTGGATTCCGTTGTGTATCTCGCTATGAAATTTTTTGCCATTTTATGTTATGGATATGCGATATTCACACAAAATCTATTAATTATTCTTCATAATTATCATTATCCTCATAATAAATCTTAATAAAGCTACAAAGTAGGCTAGTGAATTAAGTAAAACATTAGGGACATCAAAACTGAAGAAGCGACCTTGACTTAAAAGCTTTTGCTTATTTTTAAGGCTCCTCTTGTTTTTAATTAAAAAAACTTTTGATATATCAGAACCTCCTGGGACATCATTTTGTATATTTTTTCATATACATAATTTATTTATTTATTTATAAGGAAGACCAACAGCCGAAGCCAATTAATGGTCCTCACGGATAGGAACAATATATATATATATATTACTAATTAACGCAAACATGACATTTAAGCATCGATACACAAAGAAAAAATAGAAAAGACGTAACAAAATTTCAGAATTGATTAAGTATACATCCAAATGAAGACAATAATCAGAATATTGTAAATAATTTAAACAATTGAGTCTAATTATCAAAATTAATGTATTATCTGTCTACTCTGTTAAGTCTAAAGTGTCAAGTATCGACTGGCTTTAGCGTGCATATCACGAAAAACGGTATGGCAATGCCATTCATTGCGAGACAGGGTATTTTTAACAACTATTAAATTATAGATTGTATAGAATACATCATTTAATTATTATGGAAAATAAAACACTCAAAACAAAGCCGTAAAAGTGAAAGTCTGAGAGATTTATGGTATTTTACAAATAATCCATATTAATCTCTAAATGCGAAAGTAACCCTGTCTGTCTATCTGTCGCGCTTTCACGCCAAAACTATTGAACCAATTTAATTGAAATTTGGTACACAGGCTTTTTATCCCAGAATTCCTGCGGGTCAGGAACTTACGCGAGTAAAACCGCGGGTCGCAGCTAGTTCTCTATAAGAATATCGAAAATGACATAAAAAGTTCAGTATTCACATATTAATTCAAATTCAGTAGGTAGGCATTACCTACTTCAAATATATATACAAATAATATGTTTTAGAAATGTTAAGAGATTCTTCACATTTTTCATACGTGAGCGTTTAAGGACTCTCGAGTCAATATGGTAGCTTTGTGAAAATAAATATTTATTTTAGGAAAAGCAATTGTCGATCGTTATATCGAAAACTGTTCCGAAGAAGTGCTTCACTCGTTGTTGACGGCTCGACAGTAAAAATATTTGTTGATATTGGAAACATCTCAAACACGTCGATTACGAGATAAATTGTCATTTTGTCAGTCTCCCGTCACGTTTGCGTCCTTCTACGACGTAACACGTTTAGAATACGGGAAATTGTCGCCCTCGGAAGTCAATGTACGTAAGTGGGAGACATAAAATCCTCGCCATAGAGCCGTAAAGAGGGCAATTTCTTGTCTGCGAGAGAGCATCGACGCCGTGTATGGCTCTATAGCCGGACGTGTCCGGAATTACTATCAGGTGAGACCTGAGGTATAAGTCTACATAAAAACGTCGATTTAACGAAAGAAATTTTCGGTAGCTCGCTAAATTGACGATATTATGTTTACGATTATGTCCTAACAGAGCGGGCATTCACATCGCCTCCAGCGTGTTTCTTTATTAGTATAACTTGAGATGTTTTACTTGTAGGGCTGATGGGGATATTACTAGAGTAGAATTTATACGATATCGTCTATCGTATAAATTCTACTCTAGAAATATCCCTACTACTAATCACGCTAGTATAAAAAAAAACAAATGTTTGTGTTTATAGTGGTCAAAGCTTGCTAATCGAGAATAAAAAAAAAGCTTATAAGTATGTACTTAAGCGAAGATTTATATTACAATACAATAGAATAACCCTTTATTGACACCAATAATAAAAAATACAGAAAAGAAATCACTAATAAATATGTGCAATGGACATTCTTATCGCTAAGGGCGATCTCTTCCAGATAAACTTTGGATGGAAATAAATAATATAGATAAGCAGGGATGGTGGTGTGGTAAAACAAAGACGTACTAAACAAACTACATAAGCACTACATATACATATACACATATACTTAACCTAAATACATATTTAATCAATCGGAACCAGTTTCGTACAAGTAAATTAAAAGTCTCGTACGGAACCAGTTCCGAAACTCCAGTTCTATAAACGGCCGAAACGATAATATCATATATAATAGATAATAAATAGAATACAACATACAAACACATCCATACAAGTGAGCAAAATGCTATTCTACGCTGTTAGGTTATTAAGGTAATAGTTTTTTATTTGTAAACATTTTTTCTATCATGTTTCTTTCAAAATGAATGCAGTAAATGCCAAAAAAAAAATACGTTTCATTATTTAATTTTGTTACTCGTACTATAAATAATAAATTTATACTAATTGTACTAGCCGTGCCACGCGACTTCACCCGCTATTATCAAGTTAAAAAGTAGCCTATGTATTAATCCTAGGTATTAGCTGTGTACATTCCTAATTTCATCCAAATCCGTTCTGCCGTTAAAGCGTGAAGAGGGGACTTACACTTACACACAAACTTTATTAATAATATTATTAGTGGGTAGGATTGCGTGTTGATTAAACTGTGAACTTTATTTCCTGACTTTTTATCCTCACTTTATAACTAGATTTCTTACGTAAGTTTCAGTGCAAGAAATATATTTTTATTTGTATTTACTTAATTTGGATAATTGAAAAGGGAGTTTATAAGCAAGCTTTATATTTTATATAAAATAATTAAAATAAGCACTATGCCTGCCTATCATTGGAACCTATGCATATATGAGAATCACAATACTAAGTCTCTCTTAGCACTGGAATACGCTCTTCTCCATGATACTTAAACAGCTTTTCACCATATTGCAATTGTGTAAGGTTTTTTTCTGCTATCAAGTAACTACAACAAATATTAACACAATAAACAACGAAATTCTTGTTCTTAAAAGCAATTATTACACTTGGAAAAGAAGAGCCGATAATCGGGCTCAGTGGCGCGCTTTGAGAGAGGCCTATGTCCAACAGTGGACTGAGATAGGCTGAGTATGATGATGATGAATTATTACAAAGTACTCATTATCTGACCAGTATGTAAATTCTCAGCATTTAACATAATAGTAAAAATAAAACTAGATGCACTATAAATATTACAATTATTTGTACACATAATATGTGTTTTATAGAGCATCGTAAAATATTTTAAATGCCGCATTATATCTAGCAAAATTGAAAGAATGCTGGAATCTATTACTATAATAAATGTTATGTGACCCAATGCATTTCCCCTTCACGTACGTGCGCTGAATAGCTATGGCAATACTTTTGTACAGTCAGCTACAAGGAAATATGCGAAATATATAATAGGTCAAGTTTTAGTTTTAGACGTCATTTTCAGTTTAAAATGTGTAGCCGTATTTTGAGATAGACCTAAGGATAAAATAGGTCTAAAAAACTACTATAGGTGACATAGTTCTCTTAAAATTTTACTTTCCAACATACAAAAAAAAGGTTTCGTTTTCTACTTGTAAAGATCTTTTTAACGATACCTAACAAAACAAATAAGAAAAAGATAAAACGTTTTTGACCCACATATTATGTATATGTATGGACGCCCTATTAATATTTTAACTGTCATTTTTAGTTTTTTGTTACAGATTACATAACATTAACTATAAACAGTTCAAATAACTCTAAATCAACTAATTATTTTTATTCTGCGCGTCACCAACACTCATCATGCACATTCACGCCTCACACAAAACATACACAATCTTGTTGATCTTATTTGCTTTTTATAATATTTGTTTTCAAAGAAAAACAAGAAACTATGTTCCACGACACAGGCAATAGCCTAGTGTTAGAACATATAGCTACCTTTTCCGGAGTAGTTTACATAGTAGGTAACTGTGTTAGTTACGGTTTGTATACATAGCTATGTAAATTAGGTTTCAGTTAATAAATGATACGTGAAATTTATGCTGTTATGGTTTAGACGCTTAATGCTTCTGGCGGACGGACGGACCAAGTGCTGAACAACTCAAGTCAACTTAGAGACCTTATTGTAAGTTATATTTGTCTTATTAAAAAACTGTCCTTATAATTTATTTTTGTTAAGATTAGTTCTTTCAGGAATGTTGCCTTGAATGAGCAAATGTTTAAGTCGACTGTACCGTCTTGAGTGATACTCATACCTCTCATTGGTCAACGTTCGCATGACAAAGCATTTACCAGAAAATATTTTCCATTATAAATGTCAGCCCATTTAAAATCATATCACTATGTTCTCGGATATGGAAGAGCTGGTTTGGAAATTCAGAAGACGATTTCAAGATTCAGTATTCAGGAATATATCATGCCAACTGGAATTGTGAGCGAAGACATCAAATTCATAGAGTTTCTACGTAAAGCCCCAAAAAAAAAGAATTTGTTTTCATAAGAAAGATTTTTTATTAGCAAGACTAACTACTATAGTATCATAATAGAGCAATTAAATTATACAACAAAGAGTTATTTACAAGTCTCAACTTACAGTTATGGAATAACTAACAAAAAATCATATGGGTTTTTATAAAATGCCCTTATTTATAAAAGAAATTAACGAACGTAGTTTTTTATTAATTTAAATATTCATCGTATTGATCGTCGCTGGTATTATTACCAGCGATAAATATTTAAATTAAAATGAACTGCACTCACTAATTCAAAAGTAAAATCATAAAATTGCAATCATTAACAATAAAAATGTAGCAGAAAAGTATAATCCAAAGCACTAAAGAAAACAATTCTTGATCTGATGTTAATTGAGTATATAACATGCTTGTGTTCTTGTAAATTATATCGTCTTGATAAATATTTTATCATCATACTCAAACATAACACCTACCCTTATATATGAATTAGTCATCTGGTAATAATACCAGCGATGAATATTTAAATTAATAAATTAATATTAAAATTAAAATTAAGCACCCTTTTAATGGGGACGTTAAGGGCGTAACTACTCGTCATTCAACTGCGAATTAGGGCTTTGAGGTATCCGGGATATTTATTGCCGATATCAATAAGGCAAACAGACTAAACAGACGCTTGGCCTCAATTTCATATACGATTTGGTATTGATTTTATATTATTTTAGTCATTGGTGGTAAACTAAGTACTTTTGCAATATTGGAGGAACATAATATTATTTGATTGAAAGATTTCACTGCTATCATTTTTACCTGATGGTATGTGACTTAGCGGTCGACGATGGACCACGTTTACCTAGAAACTGTTAATTTATAATGCCAATGTATAAAGTCCATGGATTTTACTTCAGTCCATGGACGTTTCTTTCTGTACTGCTACTGCTTTTTAATGTTGGATAAGCGAGCCTATATCCAGCAGTGGACTCTTTGTGGCTGAGATGATAATGATGATGAAACAAGCATTTGACCTATGGACGTAGAAACAAGGAACCAACTAACCTACGAGCCATGTACCTAATATCTCCTGAATCTAGACTGATATTATACAGCTAAAGAATTCACTACAAGCCACTTAGCTCATAGGTAACTCAAGTGCTCTAGCCCACTACCAATTGATAGCAACAATTATAGAGTAAACATAATATATATAAATTAGAAAATTACGTAATTAAAAACCAATAACCTTGAACACCGCAGTTCCTGCTCAAAACATCCCCAGAATCCGAGAAATTCCTTAACGACGATCCAATTCCAAACGAAAATACGTATTTCGATCTCAATATCTCAAAAGATAGCCATCACAATGATAATTATTGCCAATCGTAATATCGAGGCTGTAAAATGTTCGGGAAATTATTCGGTTTTCGGCGGCGAGTCATTAGCAAACATTTGTCATTTGCAAACTCGGCTTGACGTTTATCTCTCTACAATTGATGAACGGATGTTAGGGCACGTAATCAATTGTCCCCAAGGATGATTGTGGCAAAATTTTACGCAGAATTATATCTGGGCAAATATTAATTTGTTTGCGAGTTTGTGTCTTTATCAGTTTTGATTAATTTGTGTAGTGTTTGCGTGGATTATTCTTTTACAAGCCGTACCCCGCGGCTTTGCCCGCTATTATCAAGTTAAAAGTAGTCTATGTGGCTTTGTTTTCGTTACACACATTTGTAACGAAAACTCTCTTAGTTTTAAACACTTAAAAATCACAATCCCAACCCCACACTACATTTGTATCGTAAGTGACTGAAACATTCACATTGCTATACACACAATCACACCCAGAACCAGAAGCATACATTTCTGTTCCCTCCAGGAATCAAAGCACTACTTAGAATGCAAACCATCTAATAATTATATATAAATAACATTAAGGCATTCATACTCACAGCCCCCACTAAGTGGCACGGTTGCTAGAAACATTCACATCACACACACAATCACAACCAGAACCAGAAACATAATAATGTATAATTTATACTGAATAGGGGTTTCACAATGTAATAGCAAAGTGACTAGTTGTAGTTATTTTAGCTTAGTTAAGTTTAAAATGTTTCATAGTACCCAATATATCTCAAACAAGATATTAAAGATTTTTTGTAAACTTCGAGTTTCCTTTAAACATCACGGCAATAAGTATTTTATCCATTCCTAAGTAAACAAAATAATTCTGTGTGATTAATTCACCTAAAGTTCTCGGACGCCAAAAGAAGAAGCTAACTTTTAAAAAATGTATCCATCACTTAACTTGTAGGAGTATTGGTGTCTACCTTATAAAATAATACACACCAAGCAACACCAAACTTGAAATAAAAATAAAGTATTCATACCTATTAAAAGTTTGGTGGAGAAGATTGGCCGAAAATCACGATATTGCCTAAGTTATTTACGAGGGAAACTCCACTAATCTCGAGAGGTCTGCCTTCATATTGCCGAAGTTAATAATTATTTCAGATCCGTTAAATTTTATTTCAATTCACATGAGGCAGTAAAACTCCCGAGGTGCTCAAGTATATTGCGTACTTGGTATAAAACCCAACTGTGATCCATAATATTCAACTACCTAGATTAAACTTTTTATGTTTGACACGTATTTACCAGGTGGAATAAATTGTAATGTAAATAGTCTGTACCTGGGTCTATAAAGTTCAATGATAAACAGGCATTTTTAATGTTAAATGTTTTTTTTATGCTATGATTTCCAATAGTTATTTTATAGTCAAAAGACGTTTTCATGTAAAAGTTTACTAACAGTTTGTATTGACATGTCAGGCTATAGCCTGTGTTAAAATCTGTATTTGGCCCTATATGGCCTAACCTGAAAAGTCAACACCCGCCTTTACACCTGTCACAAAATAACCAAACTAACGCTTTCACACTCATATCACACTAAATTTGAATACTTGTATCGTGGGTGCAGCACACATTATACATCCGGAACAATAATAATATGGTAATTAAAATCTCTATAAACTAGCATCGACTCTATAACGCGGTAGCTTATGTTTGTGCTGTAAGCATCCGCGTGATGGTACAAGCAAAATGGGTGGTACGATGTCACAAATAATAATTATTTAAGCGGAAGCGAAGTTTAAAAAACTCGACTTCACCGCTTTATCTTCGGAATCCTTGATCAGACTAAATTGATTAAATACGCATCATTGAGGATAACTCAAAAACTACTAGTCAGATCTTGACCAAGCACATTGGGACCCCATGGGAAGCGCCAGTTTTAAAATACAAAATGAATCATCAAAATCGGTTCACCTAGAAAGAAGTAATGAAGCATAACACGCAAAAAGATAACGAATTGAGAACCTCCTTCTTTTTTGAAGTCGGTTAATTTAACACATTTACGTAAAATCAGTAAAATTCCAAAACAAACATAAATTACTGATTATGTGCTTGGGACCCGTTATGTAATATTGGAGACTGGTTGGATTGGGGCGGGATTAAAAAACTGTCCTTATAATTTATTTTTGTTAAGATTAGTTCTTTCAGGAATGTTGCCTTGAATGAGCAAATGTTTAAGTCGACTGTACCGTCTTGAGTGATACTCATACCTCTCATTGGTCAACGTTCGCATGACAAAGCATTTACCAGAAAATATTTTCCATTATAAATGTCAGCCCATTTAAAATCATATCACTATGTTCTCGGATATGGAAGAGCTGGTTTGGAAATTCAGAAGACGATTTCAAGATTCAGTATTCAGGAATATATCATGCCAACTGGAATTGTGAGCGAAGACATCAAATTCATAGAGTTTCTACGTAAAGCCCCAAAAAAAAAGAATTTGTTTTCATAAGAAAGATTTTTTATTAGCAAGACTAACTACTATAGTATCATAATAGAGCAATTAAATTATACAACAAAGAGTTATTTACAAGTCTCAACTTACAGTTATGGAATAACTAACAAAAAATCATATGGGTTTTTATAAAATGCCCTTATTTATAAAAGAAATTAACGAACGTAGTTTTTTATTAATTTAAATATTCATCGTATTGATCGTCGCTGGTATTATTACCAGCGATAAATATTTAAATTAAAATGAACTGCACTCACTAATTCAAAAGTAAAATCATAAAATTGCAATCATTAACAATAAAAATGTAGCAGAAAAGTATAATCCAAAGCACTAAAGAAAACAATTCTTGATCTGATGTTAATTGAGTATATAACATGCTTGTGTTCTTGTAAATTATATCGTCTTGATAAATATTTTATCATCATACTCAAACATAACACCTACCCTTATATATGAATTAGTCATCTGGTAATAATACCAGCGATGAATATTTAAATTAATAAATTAATATTAAAATTAAAATGAACTGCACTCACTAATTCAAAAGTAAAATCATAAAATTGCAATCATTAACAATAAAAATGTAGCAGAAAAGTATAATCCAAAGCACTAAAGAAAACAATTCTTGATCTGATGTTAATTGAGTATATAACAAGCTTGTGTTCTTGTAAGTTATATCGTCTTGATAAATATTTTATCATCATATTCAAACATAACACCTACCCCCCAACCCAAGATCATCTGCACGTATTGCCCATAACATTAGACGAACAAGGCTCAGTGTTTCACAATAGCATTCCCAAGGAATCGTCAGGCAGACGGCTAGGCATAAAAACTAAAGCGTTGCATGTTTTAAAATAAATTATATTCTGTCACCCCACATGAAGTAGAATATGTGGATCTCTTTAATCAGCATAATATACTAATAATTAACTTTTTATTTTGCGTCAAATTGGAAAAGTGTGAAGGTACTATAAAAATATTGCGACAAGTCCCAATACGAGGAAATGGTTGTTTGTAATTTTCCCACTGAAACTTTTATGTACCGTCGCATAATAAAACACATGCGTCACTCGGAATCGGTTCTATCCTAACCAGGAAGGCATATACGCTACGTGTCCAATACGAATGTGTACTACATAACACAAAAGGTGATTTCTGCATATGTTTGTTTAATTTTCTGTTTCAAACGCTAAAATCTAAAATTAAAGAACTTCATTGGATTAATATGCGAAGAGTTACGATTTGTGGTTGGGTTTCATTTTAATTTAATAAAAATAGAAATCAAAATTCAAGGCGTGCGATCATTCGTAATATCGGTTCCATAGCGGTCACACATTGGTACTCGATGAGGTAGAATTAATGACAACCGGTCCGCGGTCTATAACAGCTTTTTTTGGTACCACAAAAATGCAACACTTTTCTATTATTGAGTTTAATGATAAACTGCGTTAACAAAAGTGATTAGATTGAATAAGAGAGAAAACGATAGCCCATTTAATAGGTATTTACTGAGTTTGTTTCATCTTCAACCACATCGTCGCTCCATCTGTTAAGATTATATTCAATTGCCTGCTTAGTCACAAATTAAAGAAGAAAATCTCTAAGCCAACTTACAATATCATTCAAACACATAATAACTTGTCTAAACCTTGAAACGTGAATCGGTCTGCTGCAGAATAAATGTCAAGGATTTGATAATAATACAAACACAATGCGTTATATACAGGAATACATAAGATATATAAGGATAAGTACAAAACAGCGATGTTATTTAAATGTTTTTCTATGATCTTTCTATTGTTATCCAATCAATAGCCTCAGAGTATGATAGCGTAGCTGGTATATTCCCGTATCCATAACAATATTGGTGGCTTGGTAGCGGTACCAGAATTTCATCTTAAACGCGTGTTTTTGTAACCGTTTTACTCGGCGTTCATAATAAAACCAGATGAATAAAAATCATTGTAAACTGTGAGATACAATAAATGACGCAATTTTCTTAGAATATTCATAAACATAAAGGAAAAAATATATAATCTCATGCAATTTTATATAAAAACACTGTGAAAGTTATTTCAAATAGTTACTAGACTCGACTTACTGATATCGTCATCTTTTTTTTTATGCGCGTTTTCACGAAATTTTAATAAAACCATAAAAAATCGAAGATTGCCACGCGTGACCTTGCGTAAGCGACACTATGTAATTCACGCAACATACACCTTTATGTGCAAAAGTGTAAGGGGGATAATTGGCTGTGGTTTAAAAAGGTGCTCGCATTGACGTATACCTGCCCCATAAGATGACTTGAGTGGTTCAGTAGTTCGTCCGTCTGTCCGTCACAGAGCCAGAAATGGCAATTAAAATGATATAAATGAAAATATAAAAGGAGCGCTTAAACACGTCAGTGGCGAGCAAATCAAATCATCAAATCAAACTAAATCGTTTATTAGCCAAAATACATGGCCATAAGATCGTAATGTAAAAAGTGACACAATATATTGAGTCCGCAAGCAGACGTGCAAATGATAATGTCTATGTCTATTGTAATATCTAGACAAATTTACTTAAAATTCTTAAACTCCTTAACACTATAGAAACAATGGATAAGAAGCCAGCTAGTTAAAATTATTTTTAATTTGCTTTTTTCCAATATTTTGATTTCATTACTGTTAAAAATGTATATTATTATGCACATATTACAAACATTTCTTTTGTATAAGTCTCATTTGGGCAGTCGGTTGAAATAAAAGGTCACGAACCTTTTATCGAATTTATCTCTTTTTTGACGAGAAATAACATGACAACGTTTTTTAAAAAAAATCAGGGTGTTGTTTATCAAAAAACAAATGTCCTTAATGTACATATATGGTAAAGTAAAAAAAAAATTGTGATGTTTATAAGAACTTTTATGCAAGCGCATCAAAAACGCAATAGTGTGTAAAAAGGACTACCGTGTAAAACACTATCACGTAACTCACATTACGTCTTGGAATGACTGGAAAGTTACGACTCTTTTCAGGCGACGTTAAAAACGGTGCTCGAGCTATTCTTTCGCCGTTATTCACAGAGCGCAATCCGTGGGGTGTTAAGCACCCTTTTAATGGGGACGTTAAGGGCGTAACTACTCGTCATTCAACTGCGAATTAGGGCTTTGAGGTATCCGGGATATTTATTGCCGATATCAATAAGGCAAACAGACTAAACAGACGCTTGGCCTCAATTTCATATACGATTTGGTATTGATTTTATATTATTTTAGTCATTGGTGGTAAACTAAGTACTTTTGCAATATTGGAGGAACATAATATTATTTGATTGAAAGATTTCACTGCTATCATTTTTACCTGATGGTATGTGACTTAGCGGTCGACGATGGACCACGTTTACCTAGAAACTGTTAATTTATAATGCCAATGTATAAAGTCCATGGATTTTACTTCAGTCCATGGACGTTTCTTTCTGTACTGCTACTGCTTTTTAATGTTGGATAAGCGAGCCTATATCCAGCAGTGGACTCTTTGTGGCTGAGATGATAATGATGATGAAACAAGCATTTGACCTATGGACGTAGAAACAAGGAACCAACTAACCTACGAGCCATGTACCTAATATCTCCTGAATCTAGACTGATATTATACAGCTAAAGAATTCACTACAAGCCACTTAGCTCATAGGTAACTCAAGTGCTCTAGCCCACTACCAATTGATAGCAACAATTATAGAGTAAACATAATATATATAAATTAGAAAATTACGTAATTAAAAACCAATAACCTTGAACACCGCAGTTCCTGCTCAAAACATCCCCAGAATCCGAGAAATTCCTTAACGACGATCCAATTCCAAACGAAAATACGTATTTCGATCTCAATATCTCAAAAGATAGCCATCACAATGATAATTATTGCCAATCGTAATATCGAGGCTGTAAAATGTTCGGGAAATTATTCGGTTTTCGGCGGCGAGTCATTAGCAAACATTTGTCATTTGCAAACTCGGCTTGACGTTTATCTCTCTACAATTGATGAACGGATGTTAGGGCACGTAATCAATTGTCCCCAAGGATGATTGTGGCAAAATTTTACGCAGAATTATATCTGGGCAAATATTAATTTGTTTGCGAGTTTGTGTCTTTATCAGTTTTGATTAATTTGTGTAGTGTTTGCGTGGATTATTCTTTTACAAGCCGTACCCCGCGGCTTTGCCCGCTATTATCAAGTTAAAAGTAGTCTATGTGGCTTTGTTTTCGTTACACACATTTGTAACGAAAACTCTCTTAGTTTTAAACACTTAAAAATCACAATCCCAACCCCACACTACATTTGTATCGTAAGTGACTGAAACATTCACATTGCTATACACACAATCACACCCAGAACCAGAAGCATACATTTCTGTTCCCTCCAGGAATCAAAGCACTACTTAGAATGCAAACCATCTAATAATTATATATAAATAACATTAAGGCATTCATACTCACAGCCCCCACTAAGTGGCACGGTTGCTAGAAACATTCACATCACACACACAATCACAACCAGAACCAGAAACATAATAATGTATAATTTATACTGAATAGGGGTTTCACAATGTAATAGCAAAGTGACTAGTTGTAGTTATTTTAGCTTAGTTAAGTTTAAAATGTTTCATAGTACCCAATATATCTCAAACAAGATATTAAAGATTTTTTGTAAACTTCGAGTTTCCTTTAAACATCACGGCAATAAGTATTTTATCCATTCCTAAGTAAACAAAATAATTCTGTGTGATTAATTCACCTAAAGTTCTCGGACGCCAAAAGAAGAAGCTAACTTTTAAAAAATGTATCCATCACTTAACTTGTAGGAGTATTGGTGTCTACCTTATAAAATAATACACACCAAGCAACACCAAACTTGAAATAAAAATAAAGTATTCATACCTATTAAAAGTTTGGTGGAGAAGATTGGCCGAAAATCACGATATTGCCTAAGTTATTTACGAGGGAAACTCCACTAATCTCGAGAGGTCTGCCTTCATATTGCCGAAGTTAATAATTATTTCAGATCCGTTAAATTTTATTTCAATTCACATGAGGCAGTAAAACTCCCGAGGTGCTCAAGTATATTGCGTACTTGGTATAAAACCCAACTGTGATCCATAATATTCAACTACCTAGATTAAACTTTTTATGTTTGACACGTATTTACCAGGTGGAATAAATTGTAATGTAAATAGTCTGTACCTGGGTCTATAAAGTTCAATGATAAACAGGCATTTTTAATGTTAAATGTTTTTTTTATGCTATGATTTCCAATAGTTATTTTATAGTCAAAAGACGTTTTCATGTAAAAGTTTACTAACAGTTTGTATTGACATGTCAGGCTATAGCCTGTGTTAAAATCTGTATTTGGCCCTATATGGCCTAACCTGAAAAGTCAACACCCGCCTTTACACCTGTCACAAAATAACCAAACTAACGCTTTCACACTCATATCACACTAAATTTGAATACTTGTATCGTGGGTGCAGCACACATTATACATCCGGAACAATAATAATATGGTAATTAAAATCTCTATAAACTAGCATCGACTCTATAACGCGGTAGCTTATGTTTGTGCTGTAAGCATCCGCGTGATGGTACAAGCAAAATGGGTGGTACGATGTCACAAATAATAATTATTTAAGCGGAAGCGAAGTTTAAAAAACTCGACTTCACCGCTTTATCTTCGGAATCCTTGATCAGACTAAATTGATTAAATACGCATCATTGAGGATAACTCAAAAACTACTAGTCAGATCTTGACCAAGCACATTGGGACCCCATGGGAAGCGCCAGTTTTAAAATACAAAATGAATCATCAAAATCGGTTCACCTAGAAAGAAGTAATGAAGCATAACACGCAAAAAGATAACGAATTGAGAACCTCCTTCTTTTTTGAAGTCGGTTAATTTAACACATTTACGTAAAATCAGTAAAATTCCAAAACAAACATAAATTACTGATTATGTGCTTGGGACCCGTTATGTAATATTGGAGACTGGTTGGATTGGGGCGGGATTAAAATGCGATGGATTCGTATCCGTAGACCGTATTCCGAAGCAAATTGAGTGCAACGGTTCGACCACGACTGCGGCCATTGAAATCTGATTAAATGCCCGTAAATTAACTATGACGTCGATTTCAATTTTTATATATTAATTTGTTTTTTTATGTTGTTCGTTTTGGATAGGCTTGCTTTTGACTAATAATTCTAATAACACATTGAAGTTGCGAGTGAATTAGCATCTTCTAGGCAAACGTGTGCGAGTGAATTAGCATCTTCTAGGCAAACGTGTGCACATTTTGCTAAACAATTCGGGTTTCAAAGAGATCTAGTTAATTATAAACCAAATAAGTTATTCGTTTTTAATTATGCAAATTAGGATCAGGGAAATCTTCGGATCCCGTATTCCATTGAGCGATATCTAGGAAAACATATCAACATTTTTTCTTACATATCTCTCAATTTACCTAAAAATAACTTATTTTTAACGTCTTCATATCTTTCAAAGAATGGGTTTTTATTTCAATAGATATTTAACTCTTTATCAGCTTCTTTAGTAAGTATATTTCCTCGTGATCACCATCTTCAAGTAGAAAAACCTGTCGAAAAAACACTAAAAATAATGTGCCAGAAGTTATCTTGCCAACCTTGTTCCCGCTTTACCTTTTTTCCACGTTACATCCAGAAGGACGGCGTCGCGTCACCCATTTATGGTTGAAATACCGTTCATTCGCACGAAATGTTTTGCGTCTTCGTTCATTTATAGAACAGCAAAAGAATGGAACGCTTTGCCGTCATCTGTGTTTTCCGAAAGGTACAATTTGGGCGTGTTCAAAAGTAAAGTGAATAGGTATTTACTGAGCAAGCGTGCTCCACCTTAGACTACATCGTCACTTTCCATCAGGTGTGATTGTGGTCAAACGTTTGCTTAGTCTGAAATAAAATAACAAATCCTTAAACTAGTGACCTAGCGAGTTTATCATCTTCAACCACATCTTCACTTACCATCAGATGAGACAGTGGTCAAAAGATAAGAATAAGAATAAGAATCATTTTAATTGTATATAACTGTGTACATGGTGGATGTTACAGTAATTATTTTGTACCAACAGTTTGTCCTGTACCAACAGATATTAAACAGTTAAAATATAAACAATTAAAAAATAAAGCCAAAGCTAATGCCGGAAATATAATCGCAGTTTTGGCAAAATCTCAACACTGTATTAACTGTATTCAACATTTTTACAAATGCATGAGCTAAAGATATTTACGCTATGATACTTACGCAACATTCTTAAGTGATTACATATACATTTCCTATATATAGATAATGACGGAGCCTTTTCAATCCACTATCAACCCGAACACTAACTGGCTCAGCTTCTTTTTCTATCGTGATCGTTACGTGTTGCTATGAATATTCGATATTGGGACACAATCTTTGCTACGTAAGGAAAAAGCCCATGTATAGATCGTTTATATTCACTGTGTAGTTTGTTCCTCTAACCCAAAACATTGTTAAAATAATTAACATCTTTCACTGTTGTTTGACATACCAACTTAGTTTAGATTCCGTATTTCCTGATAATCGTATTTAAGTGACGAGTGAACAGGTTTTTCTTTTATCGTTTCGTCACTTACTAACAGGTGAAATGTTTGCCCAACATGAATAAAAAATCATTTTTCATAAATTCAAAATATTTTTTTTTATGCTTGAAAGGCAAGCATTTGGCCACAATCTCACCTGATGAAAAGCGATGATGTGGCCGAAGATTTTTCATGCTTGCTTAGAAGATCTATTCACTCTTGACTCAAAGACCTTCAGATTATACCGTTCGGGGAACAAAGACGATGGCAATGAGTTTTACTCCTTAGTAGTACGGATCACTGCATCTAGCTCTCACTGATGGTACTTAGCGGATCCATCCCATAGGTGGCTGCAGTAGTCCATACAGCTTGATATATATTAAGAAGCTGCCCCGGTGTGAAGTATTTACTCTCTTAATTAATAAATAACAATGGCAATAGATCATTTTGAGTCAACGTTTTAAACTTTTTGTTATATCTTGCAAAACATTTATGTCCAAAATAATGATTTGACTCTTAGGGACATGATATACAAAGCGCCCGAGACGCGCGACCGTTTTGTATACTGCCGTCATTAGGAAATTATATACATCATCGGATTCAGGAAAAATAAACGCATCTACTATTATTTTTTTATTTTAAAATATGCAAACACAACCTACTAAATTTTACTTTAAATTAAAACGCATATGCTATAAGTCATAACATACACTGAATTGTAAAGACATTTCTGATGTATATAACTCAATTTTGATAAAAATGTCTGTTACGTCTAGATTGAATAGGCACCTTCTAGGCATGCATGTTCCATCTTCGGCTGCGTCGTCACTCTTCATCATGTGAGATGGCGATCAAATGGTTATCTATATAGCATTAAAAAAAAACGTCTTTTTCCCTTATGACGGCAGTAAAGAACGCATGCCTTGGGCGCTTTGTATAATTAAGTCCCTCACAGTTACAGTATTCATTAACTATTCAATCAATAATTTCTACGTAAACGCACCATGTCTTGTGTGTCAAATACATTCGTTGAGTGACTAACTACAGCCTCGACAAATAGCCGCTCCTTGTGATTGTTAATTGAGTTGCACCTACAAATTTCGTGTGGGACCTAAACAACCTGTGTGCATTGGTAATTTGTAGTCCTAGCTTATCCAGCATTACATGTTCCTCTAAAGGTCAATTTCCTATTTCAAGCTTAATAGGTTCCTGTTCGAGCAATGTCCGCCAAACTCTGGCCAATTACTCTCACAATTCTGGTATAACTGCAGATTTGTGAATTAGGAACCGTTTAGCATTTTGAATATAAAACATAGAACTTAGATTTATAAATAGAAATAGGTCAATCAAAATACTGAATCGTTGTCAAACATCATATAATTAGGGTTAATTTTTTTTGGGATGATTTGGAGCTCCCAGAGCGGTTGCTGAACCTTGAAAAGATCTGAAATACGTTATCTTAAACCTGAAAGCAATTACCGGCTATTAAAATATATTTTATGGTTTGAAAGGACTTATATAATTATGGAAGCTTTTTTGTGTATTGACAGGTAAAGTCCGTACTCTTTATTTTTGTATTCATCTTTAAAACTAATTATTCAAACAATTATTTGACTACTTGTTGGCTTAGTCGAGTGCGCGCCCGCCTTCTTAGCAGAGGTATCACGTTCAATTCTCAATGGGATCAAAAGTTTTCTCCTCAAGGAACATTTGTGCTTCTGGTTCTGGGTGTCATTGTGTATGTGATGTGTGAGTAGGGCTGTAAGTGTGTAAGCGTTAAATTAAGTAAATTAAGGATGTGGTTGTGTGTGTGTTGTAAATGTTTCCGGAACTCGCGATACAAGTCTTTAAAGTGTGGGGTTGTCAGAGTGAAAGCGCTTGTTTTTTTTTTGTTGAATCTATAGAAAAACATTTCAACCTTTGGGATAGCAAGGACTGGTCATAAAAAATATTCCGGTTTGCAAAAACGTTATCCCTAAAAATGACATTAAAATCCGCGCATATATAGCTAACCAGCTTATGTCCACGTATCTCTCAAATATATTCTACTATAACTTACATACGCACAATTAGCAAGCTCATAAAATTAGCCACTGTTAGTAGTTGTACCAGAAATCACTCATGTGAGCCGATAATAAATCTAACGACCAGTATTGGCAATTTGGTCCCAAGATATTCAATGTAGTGTACAAACTACGGTTGACGGCGTAAGTGGTTGATTCGGTGTAATGAACATTTCGATAGGTTTGTTGTTTCATCCATGATATCTTATACTATAAGAATCTTAGTACTGACATACTGATATACTGACTGACAGACTGACAGACTGACTGACTGACTGACTGACTGGCTGACTGACTGACTAACCGACTGACTTTAAGACAACGCACTGCCTAAACCGCTAGTCGTAAAGAAAATTGGAGGGTATGTACGTATATAAGGGTTTAAGCAGCGGGTATTGGGTTCTATTCCCGGTGTAAGAACACGTTTTTACCCCAAGGGAAATGTATGTTTCTGGTTCTGGGTGTGATTGTGTGTGATGTGTGTTTTCAGCATCCACATCACAAATCATCAAACTCAGTGTAGGGTTATAAGTGTGAAAGCATTTATGTTTTATGTTTATGACAATTTAATAATGTATGTGATTGTATTGACGAGAGAAATTGTGTTTTTGTTATTGTTCGCTGTATAAATGTTGACTTTGAGTTTGACTTTGATATTGCTGTTATGAATTTAGCATCGAGAGATGAGACAAACCAATATTAGCTGCAATATCTTATGTCAGTGAGCATATCAGATAAAGTTTGAAAGTTGCGCCAGTCATAGCAAAGTTGAGTAGTAGTATGGACGTATTATGAAAAAGGGTGAGAATCGTGTAACAAAATAGTTAGGTAAGAATGTTCAAAAATAGAAGGACAAATAAAGATTGATAGATTGTGTAAAAATATACATATTAGAAGAAGAAAAGTTGCAAATTCTAAATCAATCTTAACAACATCACTTAATAACTTGATTATATTAAGGCCAAGTGCTTGCCTATCCGATATAAGAATAACATACACAGCTATTTCCGTATATATAGGAGAAGATCTACGTGTATGAATGATCTATAGGGAAAATGGTGTTGTCCTCAAAATATATGAATATATATAAATACGAAATTATACAACAAATATGTATGTAGTTTAATTTCATATGTTTTTTTATTTGTTTAACGTAACAATTCTATAGTTTGATTTATTTCATAACTTTTTTTATTTAATGGACAAAATGGCAGAAGACATAATAATTTTATTTAATGGAAGAATAACAGAAGACAAAATACAGAGAAAAAATTTGGGACAACTATAGACTACTAAAGTTGTAGTAAAGTTAACCTAATATGTTGTAACATATTATGTTCCACCCAAAGGTTGTCTGAAAGAGATCGCTGTTAACGATAAAACCGCCTATTGTTACACTTATTTTGTAAGTCATTATTTTCTATTCTGTTTTATCACAAATATGGTGTACAATAAAGAGTTTATCTATCTATGTTAAAGCTAACATAAATAGGAAAGACATTTTAGACGTATAAGACTCAATTTTGAAAAAAAAGGCAGTTACGTATTTTCCTCATGACGGCAGCGCGGAAGAGTCGCGGCCGCGCGCCTCCGGCGCTTTGTATACCTATAAAGGTCTCTTAGGCGCCATACATTTCCCTTATCGCTTAAATTGATTATATGTCTCATAATATTGAGTGACATATAGCTTCTCAAAGCGTTATCGATTATTCAAAATAGGGCTTTATGAATAAGATACTCCCAATCTCTATTTAGGCGAGGGCCGGGCACCGTCGACAAGCTGAAGTGGCCCTGAACTATTATTGGAAGCAAGCTAATGAGAGAGCTTCAATATTGCCGGAATTCCGTCAGATATTGTTACCACGTCGAATTGGAATCAAGCGCGTGCCTCAAAGGCTAGAGAAGCAAACGACTCCCAGCGCCATCAAGTTGAACTTCGCGGTATAACGTAATATATTTGATTATCAGCTAAACATATTATTCAATTTATGTATAATATTTTATAATATACGTAACAACCTAATCGAAGTTGTCTCCTTGACAGAAAAGGTTGCTGAAAGAAAACTTTGTAGAGGCTTAAGTTCGACTTAGTGTATCTTTTCTTATATATAGCCTAATTGTAAAAATGATATAGAATTTAAGAAAAAATACACAAGTGTCGCTAATATCAACGATTGAGTTACTAATACAAAAAAATATTTGAACAGTCCGTTGGCTTAGCTGGGTACGTGTTTGCCTTTTAAGTAGCATCGGGTTCGATTCCCGGCGGGAACACAAGCTTACTTCCCAAGGAAAATTAGTTTTTTGGATTTATTTGTGAATGTGTGAGTTATGTAAATGTTTCCGACATCCACGACACAAGTCATCGAACTTAGTGAGTGGCTGTGAGTGTGAAATCATTTATAAGCTTCATACCTTGTAGGTAACGTAGATATTGCTGTATAGATGTTAATAAGTTTAAGAAAATATAAACAATTGGCCCGTAGACTGCCAATACCATCTTTATCTACAATATTACAAAGTTCAAAACCAATTTAAACTCTACAAACTGGAAAGAACTAAGAGTCACTCAAATTAATTTCAAGAGCGGGAACACAATCCTTCTTTAGAACTGCTGTTAAAATACGGGAGTTCTTATTACGGTCATGTTCTTATCTACGAGAAAGTGTATTGGCGCTTAATCTCTTACGGCAAATGAACTCCGCAGTAACTGCTACTTTATCTTTGAGTTTGGGTTTCAGCTTTCGTTTCACCGGATCCGCAAAATGTGTGATAAATGGGGACGTTTTACGATATGGATTATCGGAGGATGGTAGATATTAGGTAAAATATCTACTAGGACATTGAACTTTCGGGCCGTCCTAAAAATTATGATATTTCGCAACAATATTAACGAAAATCGGACCAGTTGGCACGGTGGGCAAGTCTCTGTCTGTCATGGGTTTGATTCCCGGTAGAACTACAATTTTCTTGAAAGAGATTTGTGGTAATTTAAAATTAAGTATATTAATTATCCTAATTAACTCATTATTTTGTATTTTGCTTTGAATGTTATTAAGTCCATTAGGTTAACTTTGGTTAAATTAATAAACTACTACGTAAAAAAAAAAACTACTTCATTACTAATTATGCAATAAAAAAAATATAACATCCATAAAAAAAGACCCGACCGGAAATATAACATGTCAAATTAATTCTAATGCGCAACGGAACCATGAAAAATCTAGACCGGCTCAAATATTTTCAACAATGGGTTACTTATTAGATTATTTTGTACTTGTTTATTGTAGTTAGCCGTATTTAGCAGCTATCTCACCTGATGGAAAGTGATGATGCGGCCGAAGATGTATGCATGCTATAGAACACCGGGTCCATATTAGCTCGTATAAAATCTGATGTCATAATTTAAAGTAGCATAACAACTTTTGGCCCACGCATCAATACGCCACATGGTGATAAGCATAACGTTTTAGGCATAAAAAAAATCCACATAACAATATTGAGCATAATGATAAAGTGGCCTAAAACGAATGTGCATAACTATATAAATTATATTTTATTTTAGTCCTGGCGCTTCGCCGGCCGCTGCCGCGGCACGCTCGCTAAGCTCGCTCGGCTCACGCGTTTTTGTGGTCACCAGTAACCTAACGCTCTTCCTAGCTTCGCTCGTCGTCACCCTTTTATAAGACTTAGCCAACAGTTCCAATATTATGCTCTGCAATATTCCTAAAAACATTAGGCCAACAAATACTTATGTAAAATAAACGGTAAGTATGCTCAACATTATTATGCCAAATCATGAATATGCCAAAACTTGTTATGCGAAACTTTTTGGGCCAAATTAAAGTATTAACTGGAAAATTATGCTCTTCGATAGGCACCCTAGAACACCGACAGACTAGCTACCTAACATCGATGATCTGCAACTTGGACTCGGCTAGCTTGTGCCGATTTGCTTGCCGATCAATGGAATCAAGTGCATCAAGCTAGTACTTGGCTGATCCATCCCAAAGGTGGGAACTGTACTTCATACAAGATCGGACTTGGGCTTGGTATAAATTAAGAAGCTGTCCAGGTGTGAAG
Source organism: Lomographa bimaculata (assembly GCA_948107665.1). Lineage (NCBI taxonomy): Eukaryota > Metazoa > Arthropoda > Insecta > Lepidoptera > Geometridae > Lomographa > Lomographa bimaculata. The sequence goes on from OX403599.1 coordinate 13,559,401, forward strand.
TACTGTCTGACCTTTGCTAGGATGCCAAGTTTTATTGCAGCTAGCTTTGCTTTAGATTCGACGTATCGGCTGAAGTTAAGGTCAGAGTGACGCCAAGCAGCTCGAGATGGTTTGTACCTCGAGTTGGTTAGTACCGGTAGCTGTACATTTCGTAACGCTGGAGCTAGATTATAAGGCCGCCGTTTAGCGGTAAATAGACTCGCCTGAGTTTTGGACCCATTGAACTCGACTAAATTATAGTTGTCATAGAATGTTAGTAATAACAACGAGTTTATTAATATTTATTTAGTACCAATTACAAAATTGTATGGTAATTACTAGCTAATTTTGTAAAAAAAAAAACTATAAAATGTTTCTGAAAACTTTGGTAGTCTAGTTGTGCCAGATTTTTTCTCCGTCCACAGAGGCTGATAAACACATTACACACCTCCTATGCGTCGTAAAGTTGTGTAAAAATACCGTATCCCTATGCTGCAGAGACATAATTACTCGTGCTGCACCCAAATGGTGACCTAATTACTCGTGCTGCACCCAAATGGCTAGTGGGCGTGTTTTGAAATTTGGCAAAAGTTTTCTGGGTGGCTAGTAGATCATTCGCTGTCACACACTCAGTTTAGTTAATGAAGGTGAGGTGCATAGAGTTTTAGCTACAATGTTACTGTAAAAAAATCACTTTGCTTTCTATCCTAGGCTTTTGTAATGAGGATTCTTACAAAGCAGGGCCCTTTTGAGTACCACAAGTGAGGAAGACGTTAAGAGTTTTTAATAAATACAATTATGTACGTGCGTTTTCGAAAATGTTTTTAACTAACTATATGGACATTAATACAAGGATGTTTCAAACTTCTTTTCGCTGTCATATCCTTCAATTAGATGAGAAAAAACACAGTTCCCAAATTTAAATATGATTTTTACGCCTTCTTCGTTTAACTTAAAGATATAAACAACGAAAGGTAGATTAAAACAATTATTGTATTAATAGTTATATAGTTGGTTCAAAACATTTTCAAAAGCACACGTAGCTAATTGAATTTTATTAAAAATATCGAAATGTTCGAGCGAGAGAGAAGACAAAACGAATAAACCCTCTTAAAATAGATACCTTTTCAAATTTTTACATTTATGTTCAATCGTTTCAATTGCATCTAACATTTTGAAGAATGTGCTTCAGAATAACACGATATAATTCCGCAGTCCTTATTCTATCATCGGACAAAAAGACGAACTGCATTGCGACATCGTTATGTTGTTATGTAGTTAATATTTTACAAAAATGCACAAAAGAATATGCTTCCAAATTTATTAAGCACACCGCTAACAAATGAAATTTCTTACGATCGTCGACTGAGTGGTCAAATAATTGAATATTATGAATAAAAAAATAATTAAGCTTTTTTATTTCATTATACCTTTTTCACGTCAAGGCTAAACCGAATTGAATAAACCTTTGATCAAAGATTTCTCAGCCAGAAAAAAGTTTTATTCCAATTCATTGTCATAGTTATGGGCTATTTATATTATGATTATGTGTTATTTGAAAAATCTTATTCAGATTCCGATTGTTTATTGACTACATATATACAGTACAAGTTGTTGAGAGGGCATCCACCTTTAAGCAGAGGTATCGGGTTCGATTCCCAGCGGGAACACAAGTTTTCTCCCCATGGAAAATTTGTGTTTCTGGTTCTGGGTGTGATTGTGAGTGGCACCCATGACACAAGTCATTGAACTTAGTGTAGGCTGTGAGTGTGAAAGCGCTTATGTTTATGTTTACATCCCTTTCTCAATCTTTATCATAACATCTTCTACCATACCGCAAATACCTCACTTAGTCCACAGATTCACTACTTACAACTATACTTCTTAGCCTTCAAAACCCAACACTCACTACCACACATCATAGTTTTAGGTTTTTTAGAAATTTCGTGCAATTTGTTTCTATTAAACTAATTTTTGTATGTATGTTACGCTATATCTCCGCCAATTATGAATCGATTTTGATGGTTGTTATTTTGTTTGGTCTTCAAAGGTGGTTTTTTTTATGTGTGTGTTACCTCATAACTTCTTTCTACGTAAACCGATTTCAAATTGAGAAAGATGTTGCTTTCCAATTCGTCCTATTAAAATTTCACAAAGATCTGATTAGAAGTTCTTGAAATATTGTCAATAATGCGTATTCTGTGGACTACATTAACGATGTTCTCGTTTTTAAGCGACTTCAAAAGTTACTTCATACCTTCTTTCGTTGTGAGCCGATTTTGATTTTTTTTATTTTGAAAGCTGGTGCTTCTCGTGGTGGTTGAAATTTGATCACGATCTTAACTATAGTTCTTAAGTTATCGTCAATAATGCGTGTTTAATACATTGAATCTGATCAAGGTTCCGAAGGTAAAGCGATGAAGTCGGTTTTTACCAACTTCCCAAAAAAGGAGGAGGTACTCAAGTCGACTGTATTTTTTTTTCTTTTTTTTTTATGTGTCTCTCCTCGTGAGCCGATTTCAAAATTTCTTTTTTAGTTTGAAAGATGTTGCTTTCTAATTGGTCCCATTTAAATTTGATTAAGATCTGATCAGTAGTTCTTGAAATATCGTCAATTATGTCTATTTTGGGACGAATAATGCGTACTTTGACGATGTTCTGGTTTACCCGAATTCAAAAGTTACCTCACAACTTCTTACGTTGTGAGCCGATTTTGATGATTTTTTCTTTATTTGAAAGCTGGTGGATCAAGGTTCCGATGATAAAGCGGTGAAGTCGGATTTTAAGCTTTGCTTGCGTTTCAATTATATAATTACCTGTAGCAGTTGATGTGGGTTTGAATATGGCATACCATCAAAATAACACCAGTATTAAGCAGATCCTATAATAACTTCTGATCAATAATAATGTGCGAGCTCAACACAAGACTGCTCCAACTCAATATTGGATAACGTAAATCGCTATACGCTGCAGCAATGCGATATTCCCGACCATTCCTTTGATATATCAACTTTACGATGTAGCTCAGAAACTATGCTCCATTACAGCAATTTATTAGGTAATTTGTAATAGAACTGGGCACAGGTAAGACAGGTCAATTATCGGGAAACGTGTGTTCATTGTATCTATTAACAACAATAAGAACTTGAAAAACTAAGTTGTAGAATTTGTAATGTTTTCCAAAACTTGTGATTCTTCGAGGCGCAATGTGTAATAAATGGTGAATTATCCTTAAAAGTAAACTGCATGAGTATAGGCAAATCATACGTTGAAATATGTAATTAAAAAAAAAAACAAACAAACGCATTCACACTCACAGCCTCACACTAAGTTCAAAGACTTGTATCGTGAGTGCCGGAAAAATTCACATTACACCCAGAACCAGAAGCACAAATATCCCTTGGGAAGAAATGTGTGCTCCTGCCAGGAATCGAACCCAGGAACCACGGCGCAGAGGGCGAACACCTGTCCACTGCCCAAAAACTCCTCAGAACTAACTAAAGAAATTCTTGAACGTAAATACATGCAATAGAAGATGAAAAATATTTATTAACTAAATGCTAAAACTAAAAACGAACAATAAGAACACATTATGATAGATCCTGACCAATGAACTCCTTTAAGTAATTAAATTGACTCATAATTATAATCTTTTTATGTATTAATTATAATCAACGACCATGTCTTCAATTAAATAAAAATAATATAATACCTATATAATTTTTATTTAGCAATTATATTTTCAAAAAAGTTCAAGTTCAAAAAAAAAACATATTGTGACAATTTGAATATTTGAATAAACGACCTGGGTTGTCGGTCTAGAACTCAAGTGATGTGCTTATAAACGAATAAAATTTAATTTAATTTGATATAAATAAAAATTCAAACCTGTGTTCTCATCGGAAATCAAATCCGATACCCTCTGCTTGGTTACCAGTCGCGCAACAAACTACGCCAGAGGGCAGTTCAGCAACCCTAACCAAAAACTAAAACGCTTCGTTTGGATTCTATCAAAAGAAACGCTTTCTAAATATAACAGACCTTAAAACTTGTATAAATAAGGTTTTAAACATCTTGACTGGTTACATAGCGCTCACCTTGATTGCAAAGTTTTACAAAGAATTTGGAACCTTTGTACACAAGTTTTAAAGTCACATTTGGAAAGCGTTACATTTGATAGAATCGCGATCAAGCATTTTAGTTTTTAGCTAGGGAGGCTGTTATTAAGTACATGATTGTATGGTATGTAATAACCATTAACATATTAGTCTGCACAATGAGCTTGTTACCTTACACACAGCTACATAACATAACATAGAGCTGATAACGTTCGACTTTGAACTAATTAGGCAACATTCAATTAAGACTTGGGTATTTGATACCAAATAGCTGGTAACAAGTAATTGATACCTTTACTCTGATTCAATCAGAGAAACCGTGATGGAGGTGCTAATAAATTATCAAATTTGATTAGTTAATAACATGCAATATAGCTTTGACTTATATTAGCACCTGATTACGTTTGACAGACTGGTGACGTATTCCATCGTCAACCAAATCGTCGCTTAACATCTGGTGATATATAGTGATGGCTCAACCTTGAACTAGTTCTGACTGACTGAGACATCACATCAACATTATGCCTAATTTTTAACCAACTTTAAAAAAGAGGAGGCTCTCAATTCGACTGTATGTTTTTGTATGTAAGTTACGCGATCATCCCGCCATAAATCGATTTTAAGATTTTGCGTTTTTGAGAATATCAACAAAATATAAGCGGTAAAGTCAGTTTTTTATGCTTTGCGTTCAAATTATTGTTTGTTGTTCAGGAATATAACAGTTATTGTACTTAAGTTATAGCTTTAAATGTGTAGCCGATTTTAAGATAGACTCCGGGTCAAAATGTTTTTATTCACCCACGTATGTTTATAGATGCCCCCTTTATATTTTTATTTATATCATTTTAATTGCCGTTTTTAGCTTTACATATTCTCTCAGAATTTGAAGTTATTCGCTTGTATGGTTTAGCCGCTATATGACAAACGGACAGACGCAACCTCCCAACATACATTGTGAGATATGGATTTGTTGTTTGAAACAATGTCTCATCATTTGAAAAGTAAATCCTAAGTAATATTTCATAAACATTTTATAGGGGCGGAGACAAATCCATCAAATCAAGGTATATAAAAATCGGTTCAGGCGTTCTTGAGTTATAATGGTGTAACTTAGTCGACTTTATTATATATATATATATATATATATATATATAGATAAGTATAAAATACCTATAGATACATGTTTAAGAGCACAATGAATGGCTCTTCTAGCTAATCCGTTTATGTAGATAAAAGCTTTCTAGTAAGTGCTTCCCTATTGTACGTTCCAGAGAATAGATCTTTTCAGGATTTTCCGAACTAGATGTTTAAATGTTTGTAGTGTTTCTTATAGTTTTGTAACTTTAGGATTAATCAGGCAAAAATATTATTGAAATTGGGTATTGTCTCTTATCACCAAGTAATAAAGTTCATTGTCATTGCTTTATCCGACTACTAAGCCTAGTGTATTTACTACCCTCTATTATTTTATAGCTTAAGGTGTTATCTCGCCTAAGGTAAGTTATTGCCATCTCAATCAAAAGCATAAAATGCAACAAAAAAATATACTGTCATACCTTTATCTACTGCAATTAAAATTAGAATGCAAGGAAGTACTAATACATATTAGACGAATATATAGTAATATGTAATACTGTGCATATTTTGATACAATATACATCTGTAACACATTGAATGATTTTGATAAAATTTTGTAAGTAGAAATCGGTTAAGCTAGGATAGGATCTATGTTAGTCTTTGCCCCGATTTACCAGAGAAATATATAGGGTAATAATAGCATGTTATGGTAGAAAAAAAATATTTCCAACGATCGAATAAATATAAAAAAGTGAAATTCACAGTTCGTAAACTTCAGCTTTACTCGTAATGGCTTTTACAAATTTCCTATAGATATCTGCTTCTGTGTATTGCAGTACGTAAAGTTCTTTGCTAAATTTTCTTAATTATATTTTATACCTTAATAGTAATAATATTGTCTTCATGTTAATTTAGTACCTATATAGTTTGCATAGATAGTTATGTAATAGAATATTTTTAGATATGGTCGATACGGCGATATATAGTCAATATGTGCTACTTAAAGTTTAACGTTATTATGTTTATGTTTCTACAGCGCAATGGTACACGTATATGTACAGATATAATAAGGAAGAAATGTTCTTCTCTACAAACCGTATTTAGAATAATTTAACGCAAGCAAAGCTTAAAAAAACCGACTTCACCGCTTTATCTTCGGAACTTTGATCAGATTAGATGTAGCAATTGGAAAGCAACATATTTCAAACAAAAAAAAATGTTTAAATCGGTTGACGTGGAACGAAGTTATGAGATAAAACACATTAAAATATCATACATATACAGTCGACTTGAGTACCTCCTCCTTTTTGTGAAGTCGCTAGAAAAGATAGCTCTAATCCTAGTAAATATTCTTTTATATGTTAAAGTTAGAAACATTAGAAGAAATCTTCAATTCACTAATAAAAACTCTATACTACAGTGCTACCAAGATACACAGTCTTCTACGAAGACTCACCTAACTACAATCAGTCACAACCTTATGCTCGCGAGACAATATACTGCTATAATACATGTTTACTGATATAAAACAAATATGCAATTTTATTGAAAATTATTTATAAAATATTTAGATTTAATTCGTGCCTTTTTTGTTCAGAAAAGAATTGTCATAAAGTTCTTAGGATTCAAATAGAGTTGAGTGGGACCCAAAGCTTATCAAGGTATACAAGAAGAGACAAGTGTTGTTTTGTTGTTTGAGATGTAGCCAAGATAGGGTGAAACGTCTGAATATTGTTATGATTGTGGGTCAAACCTTGACAAAACAATGACAAAATGGCAAATGAGAGGTTTTTAATATCCAACAAAGTGATTAGAAGGACTGTAGATGATAATAAGACAATGTACCGTCTTAGACCACAAGTAAATAAACATGTTCGATTATGATGCGATATTGTAGCGAATTGTTGAATAATTTAAAGCTTCAGAGCTTAGGTCATCACCGCAAGATAGCAAGTCCCTCGATTTTTATCGTATACATTTCAGAAGGTGGGCCAAGGAATTTCCCTATACCAGTTCAATCGTGTATCATCAGACAAGCAGAAATACCGCTATATGGTAGACTTTCCACAAATGCGACAAAGCGTTTTGCTACCACATTCATTGTTCCGGTTGGCACAAAGAATGGAACTCCTTGCCTGAGTCGGTGTTTGATGAGTCAATATGGGAGTCTTCAAGTCGCGAGTGAATAGAGGCAAGCTACGAGTAGCTCTATCGTCGACCACATCGTTGGTTACTATCAAGGGAGATGGTGTCAAAAGTTTGTGAGCAAAAAGCATGTGAGCTAAGGTTCTGCTCAGATACTATATCCGATCCACTGTTATTGAGCGATAAAGAAGGGATGCGGTCATTCAAGCGATGTAATATACTTATTAACTGTTTCAGTCTTCACAAGTACTAATACAGTGTTTATAACCCGTGGCGTTCGCGTTTACAAGCAATTATTGTATTTATTATCTCGATATCTCACTCGGGATTGTCTATGAATATTTCTGCGGAATGATGGAGTTGATTTGCAATTTTGATTTCGGCTTTATAGGCTCATTTGGGTTGATGTTTGGTTTTATTGTGTTTTATCGGTGCTGTAGGATTTGTTTCGAAATTTGTGTTGTTTTCTACATTATCATTTACAATGTAGGTATCAACCTCAAATAGTTTTTACAGTTCTGGCAGTTTTCAGGTTTCGATGTGTATATTGAAATCAGTAAAATATTTAGGATTGATTTCTTCAATCAAGCTTTCATTTAGTTTCACGTGTCCCGTTAATATCTGTCGCTCTGTAATCAAATCTTGCAAGCTAAATTTACCCACTTCGCGGTACCATGGAGCTGGTCTGTTCATGGAGCCGAAAGATGGCCATAAGAACTTCTAAACTAAAACAGATAAACTCATCGAGTTTGGGCTCCTTTGATTTGTCTTGACTAGTTATAAAACTTTTTAGTCCTGATTTATTTACATAAGGTAAAAGCTTGATTTAAAAAATAAATTAAAGTATTACTTATTTTTAAGGTCATCTCTGGCTGTTGAAATCTAAAAGAAAAATATTGAGTAATTGTTTTTTTATATTTTGATAAATCAAATAATCGTAGTACGGCTTAGTTTATTGGTATACTGAAATAAATAAATAACAGTTTTTCGATCATTCTTCTCGAAATTGAAAATAAACAATTTCGAGAAGAGAAGAACATCGTGGTTCGTTAAAAAAACATTTGATATGTGTGTTATATACAAATAAAGTGTACCTAGTAAACAGGTGCACCGCGACCAATGCCTAGACTAAACTAATTCCTTATATTCGCTTACATTTGGAGAGTGTGCTCAGGAATTACATGATATAATTCCTTCATGTCCTTTATAACATCTAACAACGAGACAAACTGCCAAATATTATCCATTTATGGTTGACTACCCACCAGTTCTCTGAAAGCGTTTTTTTTTTCTATGTTTATCATCCGTACAACGAAGGAGTGAATCTTATTGCCTGTGTCTTTGATCCCTGAACGGTACAATCTGGGTGTCTTCATTGTTGTCCTTCTAAACAAGCATCTTCGGCCACATCGTCGCTTTCCATCGTGACATAGTGGTCAAATAATTGCCTATCAAGCATAAAAAACCCCGCAACTTCGCCCGCGTGAGTTAAAAGTTGTGGTTGAACTTTTTCAGGGTTTATAATTTTGGATTAATATTATTAATGGTTTGAATTCGCAGTCTCGTTTATAATCTAAATCTAGTAGACCGTATATTTGTACCGAGTTTTGAGTAAATCAAAGCAAGAAATAAGATTTTCCATACAAACTTTAAAACTACCTTGCACACACCCTAGGGGTAGTTTAAAAAAAATAAAATAAAAATGTTTTATTATTTATTTTAAAATTTATTTGTACCGAGTTCTGAGCAAATCGAAGCAAAAAATAAGATTTTCCATACAAACTGTAGAACTACCTTGCACACACCCTAGGGGTAGTTTTGTTAAAATAAAATATACGTGTTTCATTATTTATTTAAATGTTTATTTGTACTGAGTTTTGAGTAAATCGAAGCGAGTAAAAGTTTCCATACAAACTTTTTCACCCTATTTAGCACACGTAGGGGTTGATTTTTGATAATTAGATTAGCGTATGTGTTATTCCGGAACATGAACTTTATATATTATAAATTTCGTTTCATTCGTTACGGAGATACGTGGTAACAAACATTCACACACACAAACAAACTTCCGAATTTATAATATTAGTAAGATAAGATAAGATTTTATTTATTTTATTTTATTTTATTGGGAAAGCTGTAGCTATCATTACAAAATAAACAATTCTTAAGGTAGGTATATGCAAAACTTACAAATCAGAAAAAAGAGCATGGTGTAGAGTGACAAACGTAGTAGTTGCGTTCATTTTGTAGAGCTTTTTTATTTTCTACTTTGAGACCCTCGGATTTATATTGGAAACCTTTTCAGACTTGTACGGTTTAGTAAAAGTATTTCTGAGCCATAGATTTTGGTTATTGGAGACCTTTCTGGGATAATAGAGGTACAATAGGTAGTCTAGTATTCGGCACCGAAGGAACGTATTTACAGTTTACAGTATATTTTTATGAATATGTATGAGTATACCAAGCAGTCAAACGGTTTTTTTCTCGCATTATTAGGAGACTAGTTTCGGAACATTCGGTGCTCCTTCATCAGTCGAGTACACGCGTAACCGTGTCCTGCGTCTCGGCGTGTACTGGCGAGCGCATGTGACTCGCGCGCCTCCGCTCGCGCCACCCGTAACGTCGTTTGTGGCTCGTATATATAATTCTTCTGTACGTATGTGTATGTATCTGAGGAGGATCCCTAAACATAGAAATAAAATACACAGATTCTACTCTAAATTACATAATTATCTTTAAGTGATTTTTTATTGCACAATATGCAGGCACTTTTAACAAGTTTAGGAGTCTTCAGAAATAAAAACTTTATCTAATCACTTTATTTTTTTTGCCAAAATGGTGCAGTTATACAGACAGAAGTTATAGACAGTTTTAGCAAGTTTAGAATTTCAAAACTTAAATTTTACCTAGAAACTGCAAGATACATAGGTAAAGTTAAAATCAATCAATGTTATATACGGCTTAAAACATGTAAAAAATGCCGAGGCGTATCGCGAGTCTGATCCATCCTGATAAAGGACAACTAATATCTCCGAAACTAGTCGACAAAAAGTCAGTCGACATTAACATTGAAATAGGTCTTATCAATTATTATAAAACAAAAACATGTTTTAATTCAAATAGATTCTCGTCTTTTAAATGTCTTTTTAATGGTAAAATTGCAATCACCCCTCAAAACTTTGAAAGAAAGAGTTCGAAATACTGCAGTTGAAAGGCGAATATGCAAATAATAATATGTTAGAACAAATTACCTACCGTGCTAGTATAGGTACATAGTATAGGTACATATTTTAGACGAGCTTAGTTGGGCTGTATTGAAATATGTTCGATATTGTATTCGACGTGTATTGTAGTTGAGTGAACATTAGTGTAGGCCATCAATTTTCGTGGGCTTATGTACAAGCACACTATGGAAGATAATATTTTGTTTACAAACCACCCCGAGAAAATGAGATTACTTCAAAAGAATAAACATTCTTTTGAGGAAACGAGTAGATTATCACTAAGATGAGAGCAAGCACGGAAAGATAAACTTAAAGCTTGTTTCCTTGAAATTTTACCTTATCATGAAATCGCAAAGAAATGTGTCTATCTTTTTTTTTGCGAGGAAAATATTTACTGGTAAGAACGTTTTAGACGGGAAGATCGTCCCCATAAAGATAATTTTGATGTAAAAATATCATATTTTTTTTGTGAATGTAAGACTCTGCGACTATCTCTACAATCAGATAGTCAACAGGCTTTCATCAGATCTGAAGCCTTTTGCTTTAAAGTTTTTTTTTTACAAATTATTCTACTTATCGATTAGCTGAACTTATCAGCTAGCCCTGTGCTCGAAAACTGGTACAAATCTCGCATCGTTTAGCGTCTGAGTACAAGCAGAGCTTCACGTTTCGATTACGGTTAATCTTAATCTCTATTAAACGGTCAAAGCAAATACAATTCGTAAATTGATTTTCTTCAAATAATCGGTTCAAATCGATTCTGTCGCTTGGGATATGTGACAGCACTTTCGTTAGAATATAATAGAATAGAAAATTCTTTATTGTACACCAAATACAGTTAGTTTCAGAGGTAATCTTCAAAAACTAAAGTAAAATGGGCGGACTTATCGCTGAAAGCGATCTCTTCCAGTCAACCTTTAGATGGAGAGAGGGATAATTTTATATAATGAGGTCGGTGTTGTAAAAACATACTAATAGACATAAATACTACTTAGATAACTATCTATATACATTAATACATACATACATATAAACTTACATAAAGTTACGTTACTTTAAGTCGTAAATAAACATTGACAATTATTATTAACAAAGTGCCGTCACTGTCTTTCCTCACGCCGCGGAGGGTTGTTTTGCACTCGCACGATACTCGTAAAACGTCGGGCGTCATTTGCGCTGGACACCGTGGATTAAACCGGTTAATATAAGTTTGTCATGACGCTTCTAAAACGCTCGCACTCTGAACGAAATATTGTTAAAAACCATTGAACGGTAATTTTCAAACCGAGTTCCGAGTTTTTAGCAAGGCAATAATAATTGAAGACAGAAAACGCTGGCTTGTGGTGGGCCACGTTATATCTTAACAAACCGCTATTTTAATATTTTAGGTTGCCTGCGAATTTCTTGGTTTCTCATCCCAAAATAATATCGACTGAAATTAAAGCATTGGCTCAAATATTCTATGGTTAAAGCAACGTTGATCCGACCCTCTTTTCGCAAGATCTGTGTAATAGGGCATCTCTTATCGGCATTTCGTTGGAATAGGGAGCTTTCTACACCGAGAAAATTACTCCCAGACGTACAACCTGACTCGTTATAGAAGAAAATGTACAGTATGGACAAATGAGTGGTATGGTCAATGCATTACGTAGTAGCAACGTTACGTATTATAATGAATTAATACATCCTCTCTTGTAAAGACGACTACATTAATGATAAGGATGCATGGAGGCAAACTGTACAAGCGTTTTCTGGCTACTACATAATATAGATATACCTTGGTTAATACAATTCCTGTTTTAGTAAAAAAAATATGAAAAAATGTGCAGCCGAGTTTCTTGCCAGGTTTTTCTCGAGATGACTGTATTTTTACGAATCTGGCAGTAGAATAATTAAATTCATAAGTACCTCTTTGGGGCCCATGTGAATAAACTATTTTGTATTGGAATTTAAAACCTATCGCGATGCGATGCGGTCTTTATTAATCAGGTAGGATAGCTTGATTTAATAGTTTGGTGAACGACTGTTGGCTACCCGATAGTCGCGACAGTCGCAGGATAGCTTGATTTAATAGAAGCTGCTTCACATCGCGAATATTACCTATCCCATATGTCGGCGGGTCTTCCGATTTTACGCGGTTCTGAACCGGTTTTGAACCGCGGTTCTGAACTAAGAGAAGTATCTTGATTGATGATTCCGGAGAAGTATCTTGATGAAGTTAATTAATCTCTAGAGCATTTTATCATGTCATCGAGTTTCAAGTGGTAATTACAAAAATCCTTTCATAGGAAAGATAAAAAGAAGCGAATCCTTATTTATATTTTACCATCTCAAATATAGCGCTTTAGCTTAAACGTCAAAGTTTCCATACTGCTCAAACATTTACCCGCCGCGCCGGTGATGTTTTCCTTTGCCGAAAAGCGCGATAAATGTTTGCGCATAAATTTCAAAAGCTCATCGACACAGCTTCCTGTTTACGAGCAGTGTTGGTCCCACGTGAGCTCGTTCGCAGTTTCATACTTTAAATTCGTCTTGTAAGCCCTTTTTAATTTCAGATTCTTTACTTGTAGCTGGAATTTACTCAGATAATGGCGCATACAAAACGGGTGAAGCACTCTAGGTCCTACAAATTTATTTTGTCATAACGCGAACTACACATAAATAGTCCCAAGGTCAGACAATCGATACCAATATTACACACATAGTAACTGTTTGCTATCTACGGGCCAATTGCCTATATTTCCTAAAACTAAACTAAAACTATGTATAGAAAAAAACTAAGTTACCTACAAGACATCGATTTTGTAGGTATTATATTTTAGTAACTATTTTGATGTCTTTATCAGCTTACAGCGATATGCATCCTCACAGGGACACTTGCAGTGTGATACTGAACTGTAATGGGCCACCATGGCGCTTACCATAAGGCGAGCAACTTGCTTGTTTCGTCTCTCAATTATATAACAAAAAAAGATTTCTTAATATAGGTACAATTCGTACCGACAAAATTCAAACTTTCCTTATTGTTATACTTGAAAACGTCTTCGTCCCCGCGGCTTCGTCCGCTATTATCAAGTTAAAAACTATTTGTTAATCCTAGGTATAAGCTATGCACAATCCAAATTTCATACAAATCCGTTTTTTTTATTCAATATTGACCAGCGTTTGGCCTCTATCTCACCTGATGGTAAGCAATGATGTGGTCGACGATGGAGCACGCTTGCCTAGAAGATACCTATTCTCTACTCGCGACTTGCAGACTCCCATATTGTACCTATTAGGAAACACCGACTCAGGTAAGGTGTTCCATTCCTTTGCTGTTCGCATAATAAATGTAAAAGAAGCGTTCAGCCGTGAAGAGAGAACAAACACACTTACTCACAAACTTTCGGATTTATAACATTAGTAGGATAATTATAATTATGTAAGACGATAAACTTAATTATGAATACATCAGATATAGACATTGGTGTTGTAAACTATTTATATTAAAAATCTAAAGCCAAATTACTATAGAGATAAACTAAACAAGTGTAAGAGTAAAGGGAATATAAAGAAAAATGGAAAACTATCAAAGAAATATGTTATTTTAGGAACGCAAGGGTTCCGCATAGGTACAAAACAAAATCAAACCGAATCTCTTAAAGTTGCTAACGAGTTTTTCAATTTCATTGGAGAGACGTTATCTAATACAACTTTACATATCATTATATTAAACAAACATCAAAATGACTTGGCTACACTTGCAAAATCACCGCAACAACCGATTAATACAATGTCTCTACTACGTGCATTACTCAAAGTTTTATCGTATTTACCATATGGACACTCTGATGCGGCAGTTTATAAAATAACAAGCGTTCTCTCAATAAGAAATTTGTTTATATATAAAAGTCTGAGGAGACATCACAGGAGAATAGTAGCAATCTTGCCAGATACCAATAAATTAGTCAATAGATATCCTATTCCCTCCGTCAGAACACGATTTGCACCAAAAACCAATGTAGTAGTTCCACATTTATCAACATAATGTCTCTTGATAAAAGACACAGCATTAAAATAAAGAATAATAATGACAAAAAAATATTATAATAACATATCTCAAAATTTATGACTATGAAGGCATTGAATAAATGCCTCAAATTTATATTATTGACAGGATACCACACACATTCCACTAACTAATATATATACACGAACGCACATACTTTACACAAAAAGCAAGTGTCACCCTCTGGACTGTCGGTCTTGGGTTCGATACCCGGCAGGAACACAATTCTGCTTCGCAGGGGACATTAGTTCTTCTAGTTTTGAGTGTGATGTTAATTTTCGGCACACACGATACAAGTAACTGAACTTATTATGGGGCTTTGAGTGTGGACGTGCTTTTTGTCGGTTACTGATAGCAGCTATAAAATCTCGTCTTCTCCAGTCTTTTGCGAATTCAAGGACTGACTTACATAGACGTTAATGAGTATCTCACGTCTTATAGTAATTAATATAACTAAGTTAGCACCTCCCGTGAAGAACTTCTTTGAACAATATTTGTAGGCCTGTTGGGCTTGTGTGAATAACATAGTATATATATTTATTACATAAGTTGTTTATCCGCCTAAAAGCACAGAAGGATATTCTGTTGTTTTAAAGACTCTTTGCCTTTTTTGACTTGCATTATATATATTTTTTTAATAACCAATTAATTTGTATGACTATTATTGTGACATACCGTCATCCGTTTACATCTTCGACCGCATCATCGCGTTCCATTAAATGAGATAATGGTCAAATGCTTTCCTTTTGAGCTTAAAAAAACCTACTCAATTGCGCAGCCCTCTCGCGATGTCGAATCTGGCAGTAGAGTCAGAACTTTCATGATGATGGCATCATGAAAGTTCTGACTCTACTGCCGGTCCATGTGAATAAACGATTTTAAATTGAACTAAATAGGATTTTTAACTGAGACGGTCGCTCACATAAGATTTACGGATACGTTACGAACGGGATATTAACCATATATTTTTCATTCATGAGGACTCAATATTTCGGTACTATTACAAGCACCTTGATCACGATTTGCGTGTGTTCTTACTTGTCTTCTTCCTAAGATTTTTTTTGCCGTAGTATTTTTTTATGTCATTAAATGATGACACGAACAAGTCACTCGCCTGATATTAAGTGTCACGCTTGCCTATTACAGTTCCGTGCCACCTAAACTTTTGAACTTATGTAATTCTAACTCCTGCGTGGCAAAGTACAGCAATCTGTACCCTGAGATATTTTTATTATTTATGTTAAGTCTCTGTAAGACCTGTTATTTCATTTACTTTAAAAGCTGTCTGTCGGAAATTGGTGCACTTATATTGTTATAAACTAAACTGTTTATTTTTTAATTAGTAAGATTTGGCTGCGACATGTAACTCTTACTATCATTTTGGGTCATTCACAGAAGTGGATGTATAAAAATTGCACAAAAATATAATTTCACATTTTTCACCATTATATTATTTTTGAGTTCTAAAAACTGTATTATTCCATTACGAGTACGCGAAAGTGCTGGAACTATTTACAAAACCTTTTGACCTTGCTTTTGTAAACCAAACGCTAAACAAACTAAGAAGCGTGTTCGGCAAATCTGCTCAAAGAAATGAAAATGTTTCTTTTCAACAGAAAGTTTCTGAGTTCTTCAGCACTTACTCGCTGAGAGCAGTGTAAATGGAACTAGATCTTACTTTACATAGCAAACAAGGTGTAAATAAGTGAATGGGGCAAAAAGCGAACACAGCACTATCCAGAGTCATACTTAATGTTGCACAAATGTAAGGGTTAAATTAGGCATATTATTGCCCGGAGCGGCAATTACATGCCTTTGATTTAAATACTATATCTGTCAAATGGTTGATCACTATTTCACCTGATGGTAAGTGACGATGTGGTCGACGATGTAGCACGCTGCCTAGAAGATACCTGTTCACTCAAGACTCGCAGAATCCATTCTCTGTACTTTCTATATCTCTGAACATACAAATAGGTACTAATTTAACACTCTTACTTTACTCAAGCACGCTCAAACATCTTATTTTTCATCCTTCCAACACGTGATTTGCTCCGAACTGAGACCTTACGCCTACATTTTTTTAGCGGAGAACAACTATTAGCTTTAAGTGGTTACAATTTTTATATAGTTGTTTATGTTATTGCTGTTTGAGTACTGAAAAGGTACAGAACATATTATATGGACCTAAGTATTAACTTTAAATATAAAGTCATTTTTAAGACCAACCCCGGGACAGAATAGGTCTTAAAAAGGCAAACTTGCTTTGTCACTAAATTGCTTATTAAAATTGTAGATTATTACTTAAAACAGGTTTGTATTTTACATGCGATTTTTTTCACCAATTCTCAACTTGAGCTGCTTTAAATTGCCTTAAATAGGCAGCAGTATCCTATTTAATTTAAGTAATATCATTATAACCACCATTTACGGCTAGGACGGACCAACAGTATTTTAGTCACACCCGTATCGATGGGTCTTCGCTTCGCTCGGTTACAAAATAGTTTGTACGTTAAATGGCTAAGTTGATCGTGATGAAAGATTTTCTAGATCAATCTTCTAATGATATAAGGTATTACTAAAATATGTAGGAGCATTGTAGGTTAAGTTATAGCAATAATAAGGTGTAGAAAACTCAATGTACTCAATGGCTTATAACGCTGAGGTTGCCCACAATGGCACTGCACCTAAATCCGTCACTGGTACTATCTCTATTACCACGTTGGGAGACTCGAGTCTTAGCTGCCTCTTCAGAGCACCGAGAGTCTCTCTAATTTACAATTTTAATATATCTTCATTGTTGAGGAGCTTGTTTTCATCTTTTCCGTAGTAACAGTTTAAATGTCCAGAATTCTGTGTATTTTTACATAATCATCTTTAGTCGAGTATTACAACTGTAAAGGGAGATGAAGCCTTTGTTTTGCTTCCATTTCGCAGAATGGCTCCATAATATTTCGTATTCGCGAAGTTATAATGTTTCAGATTTATTTATGGAATCCTACATGTTATTATGAAGCAAATGCAAAAGTTTGTGATCGGGTATTGGTGTTCTACGCAGAGCATCACTTTGATATTCATAGTATTATGTTTGATATTGAAACCTAAAAATATAACTTTAGGTTAAAAAAACTGAAAATAAAATGAATGCAATAAATACCTATACAATCGTGATTCAAGTCAAAAGAACATCAAAGTGCTTAAAAGAATTTGACGTGTCGTAAATTTATGATAGTCTTTTTTTAATAAATACCAAAATCTACTTTGCCGCCGCCGCGTACAATAACTTCTGATACATTTGTCCACTATACTCTACATTTTCAAACAAAGAAATACATCCGTTTCGGTTTCGTACGCCAAAGATTTTGAAAAAATAATGAAAGAAGAAAAACAAACAATGTTCAGAACCACCTTCTAATTTTTAAAGTAGATGAGAAATATTTAGTTTGTTGTAAGGTGGCTTGATTAAAATATATAAATATATACTAGCTGCGCCCCGCGGTTTCACCCGCGTTGATAATGATGAAAAGTGATGATGATGAAAAATAGATGTTGGCCGATTCTCATAGATACCGGATAAGCACAAAAAATTTCATCAAAATCGGTCAAGCCGTTTCGGAGGAGTATGGCAACGAAAACTGTGACACAAGAATTTTATATATTAGATTTAGACAAGTTCGCTACATTTTAAGTTTTAACATAAAACAAGCCATATAATATTTGTAGGACCGCCGATGATAGGAGTTGAAAAGTTATGTAAGACAATGCGCACCCCAATTGCCTATATATCTTAAAACTAAACTAAAATTATAAACATCTAACTATACAGCAAAGGCCCAAGTTACCTACAAGTCATCGAGCTTATAGGTAACTCAATAATAATTCCATAGAAGATGGACCGGCCTTTGTCAGCCAGTGTGGGATGCAACCTGTGTCGGCACTTTAGCTCCGTCACATCTTCCTGAAATACAGAATAGGTTTAGCGCTGCGGCAACTTCGGAAGAGCACCGAAAACGACGAAAATATGGAAACCTTGGCAGTGGTTACATATTTGAGACGTTTAGTATTGAAATCTGGGCCCGTGGGGACCGGGAGCTCATACTATTTTCAAAAATTTATGAGAGCGCCTGGTTGAGGCGACGCGTGATCAAAGCTGGTACTTATTTGGCTCAACGTATTAGCACTGCAATTCAGAGAGGCAATGCCGCCAGCATGATGGGAACGCTACTTACTGGTAGAGGGCTTGAGCACTTAAAAGAAGCTTAATTTATCTACCAACAGTAGAAAGAGATATAACATCTAGTACAGTAGTGTAACAAGCGCATTGTGTTGCCACGCAGGATTCTGAACTGCTACAAATCAAAACTCTGATTGGCAATTTACTGTAATGAACAATTTACCGTGATGTTAACATTTTAATAAAAAGAAACACGATTGTTAGGCAAATATTAACAACTCTAATAAATCACACAATAATCAACAATCAAGCAGACGTCGTTATTCGAAAACATTCACGAAAACAAACCCGACATTTTTTTGAAACCCAAAATGCGAGCATTGCATTCCTTTTCGTCGCCGGAATTCAGCACTTTCGCTAAAACACTGGTCTTCGAGTAAAAGTTAATCAAACGTGAATTTCACTTACTGGCCAGGGCCCGTTTTGAAGGACCATTACATTGCCAATGGAGAGACCCATCAATTTGGCTTCACGCCGACCGCACGCGGCCGCTAGGGCTGTGGTCGACATGTGAAACGTTTTATTACGGTTCGGGAAAAACCGTTACAATAGCGCAACTCCGAATTCTTAGGTAAGGAGCGATACTGCGCACATATGCTCGGTCCTACATATGCGGTTTTCAGGTACTTGAAATCATATTGGATATGAAAACACAAACAAGGTGTACGACTTTTTGGGAGTCCGGTGTTTGCAGCTTAATTGGCTTTCATTGGTTTGGAGCAGTACATTTATAGCCATGCAGCTGCATAGCAGTACTGTGGAAATAGGTCTGGTTACTGTTGAAATGTGTGTCGTTTCCAGATTTATTTCAGTTTATAATAATATTATGTGGCGTAAGAGCTTATTTGTAAAGTAGTAGAGTAGAAGCCCCGCCACACACAGACTTTCTTAATCCATACAGACCCCTGAGAGTCACGTTTATAAAAATAGCAAACTACTATTTAAAATCAAATATTTTTGGGTTTTTTACCTTAGATGGACAAGGTTTCTTTTGAACTGAAGAACTGAAATATGACAAAACTTTGCGGTATGGTAAAATTTCTGAGCCCAAATAATAATTATCCAACAATTTAGAAATATTCCATTTGGATGAATCATTAAATTAATTCAATGATTTAATAAGCAGGCCAAGTGAGTGTGACACTCCTATAGTCACAATCATCTCTTGTTAGTAAGTTAAGTAGATTTTGTTGTCATTTGAATAAACTTTTAAAAAAAATCATATATATATCATATTCAACAAAATTGTAATGATAACATGTTTTCACAAACATGTTGTCAAATTAAAATGATCTTAAAATTTTAGTGCGTGAGTACTAAAATTCTATAACAGTCGAGATCAGCAAAAAAAATGGCTATCATCTGCTAAGGTTCGTTACCCTTTAAAATACATCGCAGCATTATGAACATGACAAGTATCTAATAAGAACCCCACGACGCGTGATAGCTACTAAAATATTCAATCAAAGTCAAAATTCGCGCCGTCTGGATTGAAATCGATTTGACACAAGAATATTGCTTGCTGTTTCTATTATAGCTTTTGTAAAGAAAATTATTAGTGGTATCGATAAATTTTTGGAATTCACGTTATGGTAGGTACACAAAGGTCTTGACTTTAAAAATAATTCAGAATCATTCTTGTAGCTTAACGACAGGCGCTATGAAAAATTCTGGGTTAGTTTAGAGGGGGGTGGTACTTGGAGAAATCAAAAAAATAAAGAAATATAAGACTAAGCCAAATATCATTGGTAAAACAATAAGACACAGTTGGTATTTCTTTTTTATATTTTTGAGATACGAAACGACCGAGTCGCTTTCGTGACGGTAAGCGCTATGATTGTCCATTACAGAACACTGTCACTTAGAGATTTTTTACTTGCCCAAGCTGCAAACTGCTTCGTTGCAGGAAGCTGTTCACAGTAGAGAAATAAGGACGTCGGTGTTGGAGGCCAAGATTAATTTGGAGTCACTGCGCCCTGACAAGTACTAATAAATAAATAAACGCTGTCATACTCACTATCCCTATGTCTGGAAGAGATCGCTCTTAGCGATAAGACCGCCCATTGTACCTATATTTTATAAGTTTATCTGTAAGCTGTATTTATCTTTTGGTGTCAATAAAGAGTTATTGTATTGTATTGTATTGTATCCCACACTAAGTTCGATGACTTGTGTGTCGGAAACATTCACATCAAACACACAATCACAACCAGAACCAGAAACACAAATTTTCTTTAGATAGAGAAATCGTCCCAAGCTGGACGTCAGTGTAGGCCTTAACGCCGCAATAATGAATATTATTGATAGGGAAATCGAAACTGATAGAGCTTAAAAGGTGAACGCTCACCCAACTAAGCTAACGGTAAGGAAGTAAATTATATTTCGACATATTTAACATAAATGGTTTATCGTTTACGGCCACAAGTTTTTCAGTTTGCACTTGTGAATCTGCAACATCTGTCGTATACAGCAGTAAAGGTAGTTTTATGAGGAAAACAGACTTCACGTTATGACAGTAAGCTCGTTCATATCTCTTCGGTGCAGCGCTGTGTCGTAAAAATAGCTAACACTTCAATCCGCTGCGTGCATCTAATGCATCATAAACTCAAACGTTTTCGCTAAACGCCGACGCCTGTAAATTTTATAAGCTCTTTGCTATATCCTGAAATAGCAGGATGACTGGCAAAAAATGATGTAGCATATGTACTATGTACATTGGAGGACTTACCTCCAATTAGTACTTGTGCATATTTTTTTTAAATAAATATATTAGTAATCCTTGATAACTAACTAATTAACCATATGCGTAACTTAATCAGACAAATAAATAATCATTTCTAGGTTTACAAAATTATAATTCAGTATCTAATTACAAACAAAAACATAATTATGCTCACAGAAAATGTCTAAAATGTATGACAATGAAACTATTCATTTATGGCGATAGTATTTAACATGTTTTTTTATGTAATTGAAAGAGGAGACGAGCAAGTTACTCACCTGATAGTAAGCGTCACGCTTGCCCATTAGAGGTCAGTGCCCCCAGATAGTTAAAATCATGCGTGGCATAGCACTGCGTTTGCTATTAGATGTTATAACTTTGTATGCCATGTGATTAAACTGGAAATATTGCCCTTCAATTCGAAATACAGTACTTGTTGCACACTATTGCTTGCAGTTGAAAAACTGGTAATGATTTGGTACTGCCCCAGGCGGACTCAGCAAAGTCTCCACTATTGTTGTTTAAATTTGATGACCCAGTTGGCGCGGTGGACAAGTCTGCCCTCTGCGCCGTGGGTTCGGGGTTCGATTCCCGGCAGGAATACAATTTTCCTTCCCAAGGGAGATTTGTGCTTCTGGTTCTGAGTGTAATATGTGTGTGATATGTAAATGTTTCCGGCATTCACGATACAAGTCTTTGAACTTAGTGTGGGGATATGAGTGTGAATGTGTTTGCGTAAATCTATACTAAATTTACTTTTTTTACCAAAATTTTACATCGCTGGATAATTACGTACACCAGGTTACAATTTATTCTAAAAAAAATAGACTTTTATCCTCTTCGTACTTTTATTTGCTTTGTGCCTGAAGTAATGTATATTCTTACCTATGTGAATAAATACATTGTAGTGATATATATACTGTGTATCGAGTTCTCAGTTTTAGCCTATTTGAGGATATTTTTTTTGTTTAATCCAATTTACAAATTAATTACATTGATTAATATCTAGTTAATAAATAGGAGATTAGTTGATAACATTACATGCACAAACAGCACTGTTATACACTCTCACGGAACTTTAAGCATACGGACCATATCTCTCGCCATTCATCCGCAAAGAGATCAGAACCATGATGATCCAAGAGAGCGGAGAAAATTCAGTGCGGAAAGGGTACGCAATAGTGGAGAGTACGCACATAAATAAGTGCTACACCAAAGCACAGCATAAAACTAATGATTCCAGTTCCTGGGACAATTATAAGGTGCAAAGAATTGTACAAAAATTAAAACAAACATTCGAAATCTAAATTTTACCTAGCATACCATTTGATATTGATAACGTTCGCGTTGCAAACAAATGGTTGGAGCACCAATTCCCTTAAAAAAAACAGTGCGGTATTCAATTGCAACATTGTAGAAAAACCAAACAAACTGTGCTCATGTCAAATTAGGTAGTACCTAAACTGTCTTTGCTCCATGACACTTAGGCGTCTCCATAATGTAGTGCCTGACATCAAACGCCTGCAGCAACGGCCAGATCGTATCGACTTATGTAAATGAGCTCTCCAGTCCACCGCAAATCATCGAATAGTTGCCTGACAACTGTATTCTATAGCCCGTCATTGGTTTAGTTGAAAACGAAAAACGTTTAACTGGATTATTGTACACAGCTCGCCACAAAGTAAACTTGCCAAATTGATTTAAAAAAGTTCGTGTCAAATGTAGGGGAGAGTTATTGTTAACTCGTCATTAGTCTCAATTTTACTTAATTTTTGCAAAAAGTACACTCATATAATATTATATGATGCTCTTTTTTATCATTGCATTGAAGTAATATTGTAAGCCCACAACTAACCTAGGATCGCCACGTTTTGATTATCAAAGTGTAAAAGCTCTTATCTTATAAAGCTTTCATAGTATATTAGGGAATATCCGCAGCAATAGGAGTCTATTTTACTGGTATACAAATCACCTTCCCCAATCTTCAAAATGCAACATCTGTTGTATATCTGGTTATTTAATTTCCTCACAATCCAACGAAATTATTCAATTAAAGCGTATCCCAGCACAACCGCGTCTGGGTCTGGGCAAACGAGCTTAATCTCGAAGAAATACTCAATCTTTCAATTTGACGTGAAATCAAAGGAACAATGGGTGCGCTGTTTAATAAATGTCCTCGATTCAAATTTCAAGAGGATCCAGATGGCGATCGCCTCGCTTCGGGGGTGAATAATTTCCTTCACAACATTGCCCCCCAAAATAATGTCATTCTTTATGTTACGCAAGAGTGCTGTCGCAAATAAATTGAAAATTCGACGAGGGACACTCCATCTCATCTCTTCAATTGAGAAACAAACACACTTACTTTGTATTTGTACGCTTAAATAAAGACAGTAAATTATCTGGAAAGAATTTCTAGACAAATGTGTCCTACAGAAATAAATGAAAGAAATATCTATGCGAGTAGTTAGGTAACAAAGATCGGGAATTAAAGCTGTCTAGGTTCTAATTTGTTTTTAATATAGGTAAAAAATATGTTGTAGTTCCTTTGAGAATATACTATTTTACAAGTTTTTATTTAGTTTTACCTGTCCCGATGTGTATCTACGAGTATTTGTCGGTCTGCAATCTAATCTTACAAGTTAAATTAGACCCACTTACCGATGTCCGATTAAACTCAAAATTGGTGTATGTATGTATCTTCGGTGACAATACAATGATATGGTACCATAGAGTTTGAATATGTAAACAGGAAATTACCATAGGAATTACTGATGATTAATCGTGATGGCATGGGTAACTTAACGTGTGTAATGCCATGGGATATTACTTAGCTAAGCTCGATGCATGTCAATACACAATGTCAGTCAAGGCTTTGAGAGTAACTACAAAGGCTCATACAGATTCTGTCCTAAGAGCTTTTCAGTATTAGTCTCCTGTGTTCACAGGAACGGCTACCAAATGCTATTTCACATTAACCATATATATCGGTCCATAAGTATAAAAATGTAAAAATAATGAAAATTGTTTGTATCGATTCCAATTGCAGCTCTACCTACCTAATTAGACTGCTTTTTTTTTAATTTTCGTAAGACATGTCTGCCTTACGAAAAACTGACGCACTTGAAACTATATTTTTTTGAAGCTCGATAAGAAAGCATTTGACAACAATATCACATAATGGAAAGCGATGATGTAGTCGAAGTTGTAGCTTGCCTAGAAGACACTTATTCACTCTTGACTTGAAGACTCTCAGATTATACCGTTCAGGGAACAAAGATGAGGGCAATGAGTTCCACTCCTTCCAGTTTCCTATTGAAGCTTGTTTAGAAACTTCTAAACTTGCACTAAAAAAACAAACCCTGAGCGTGTTCTACCACTGTATAACAGTTATACGAATCGAAACTTACATATAGTATGCTTGTATTTATGATACATATTCACTCTAGACCGAATGACTCCCAGATTATTACATAATTATCCAAATTAAGATATATATTACCATAGTAGCTACACGTATCACTAGCTAGGCCATGCGCATCACCGTCATTAATCAGTGAAAATATCATCATGTTAGGTACATATAGATATTTTCATGTATTACTTAGACTCTCCCTGTTGACATTGTCACTCCAAAATTCGACGCTCTTGACGCTATTGAGGCTCTAGACTTTCAACTATTTAACTCATATTGTTAATAGATTATTTACGGCAATGCTGGAACATTTCAAGATAACAAAAGAGATAGGTCAGATTGATATATGTAAGCAATAGCAAGTAGTTACAATGATTGAGGTAGGCTCGTCTTAGTGTTGAGACTACTAGTAAACTTTTATAAATAATATATCGCATATAATTTTTATGAAAGATAAATCTTTAATAGTCTTAGTGCTCACGAACTCATAAACAATTACTTCCACACGCACATACATTAATTCTTTCCTGTTAACAATTACAGAACGATTTGTGTAGGTAGATGTGAAAGTAAGACCAATAAGATACGACCACTGTAAAACCAATTCAACCCAAATAAGGCAGAAACGAATCCGAAATTCCAATCAGATCCAATCGATGTCGACAGCTTGAACCTGGAATTTCAATTCTCATAATCCTAAGGAAGCTCTTGAAAATAATTCCAATGAATTAAAAAGTCACTATAGCAACGTCTTGATCAAATTCTGAATGAGCACCTCTTGATCTCTCAATCTGTTCGAATTGCGTACAATCTCGACAGGCGTATTTACTCGAATTCCGGAATCAGTTACCTTCCTTACAGCGGAATTTCCATTGGTTTATACGGTTTGTCCTATTAATTTGAACCCCTTGGAATCGAGAAGGGAATTACTGCGAGCTTTCGCTTACTTGCTCAATTATGGATCTCGTCCAGCACCATCTGTTGAAAGACAAAAGATGAAAGAACTGAAATCAAATTTACTAGTACTGAATGACTATCAATATATTATTACTTTTTTTGTTTCCGATAGGCAAGTACCACATTTCTCATTGACCACATTCTCACCTTAGAAGGACCTATTCACTCTTGACTTGAATTCTCCCAGATCATACCGTTCGGGGAACAAAGACGAGGGCAATGAGTTCCACACCTTCGCAGTACGGATGATAAACGTAGAAGCGAAACGCTTCGAGCGAACTGGAGGTATTTCAATCAAAAATTGATGACGTTTGACAGTAAGTCGTGTTGCTAGATGGGCATGGTGGAATTAACTCGTTTTAATCCTGCGCATATATTTGAAAATATAGAAATAAAGAGTGCCAAAATGTAAACGGTAGAATACCGATAAGCTTGCGACCTTACGTCGGAGACTCTGCAATTTTAACTCGACTAGCTTATCATCGCCAATGAGTCTTTTTGCTCGCCGGTCGTTGGACACAAGAGCTTCAAGCTGGTTCTTAGCGGATCCATCCTATAGGTGGCCACAGTATTCCATACACGATCGGACTTGAGCTTTACTATACAACAAAAAAGTTACTACGTTATATTTTATTACTACATGTATGTTTTGATTGTAATATTTTTTCATTTAATACCCAAAGCTTGGTATTAGACTAATTTATAGAGTTACCTACCAAAGAAAAACTCATGAGGTGCTCGTCGCTTTCCATAAGGTGAGATGGTGGTCAAAAGTTTGCAATAAATTATGAATGTTGATTCGGGTATTTTTAAATGTCACCTTCTCGCCAGAAATAAGAATTATTTCGTCTAATTCTAAGTATAATGTACGCACCCTTGTTACGGATACGATGTTCCATGACAGGGGTCGAGCGCCCCACTGGAGACTAATAAACACATGCTATGTAAGCCCATTGAGCTGTTTACAGGTAAAACAAACTGAAATGGGTTTAGTAGAAATTCTTTGTTATTTAGATCAAGATTTTTGAAGTGAAAACTTCTTCAGCGGCACTTTTTGGGATAAGTAAAAAATGTTAAACTCGCGTCAGGACACGTGACCTGATCGAAAATTTGTAAGACGGAGGGAGAAGAGGAAGTACTATCCCCCTATCTTTCGTTCGTTCTCATAGTTTATGTGAGTTTCAAACTGTACACAAATGAAACCGGTTTCATACTTCAAACAATAACAGTAGAGTAGTAGTAAACTCAACAAACTGAGAAAGAGGGTAGACAGTTTCATCTGCTCGTAGTTATTTTTAACAGCTGGTCGCTCCAGCAGTCTTCCTGTGATCATGATGCATGCAACATCGAAATATTTGGCGCTCGAACGTAGAAAGTGCACGGTACAAACCCCTTAGGTAATATTTTAGTAATATGGTAAAGCGTGAAGGCAAAATGTTTAACTAAATAACGGCATATTATATGCAAAAATGTTTATGTATTTAAGTTCATGGAGTCCGTAGTTTCACGCACTAACAACAATGTCCATCGGGCAACGTCGAAATCCGAAATTTAAAAAAATAAACGGTATTTTTCGAGCACACGTGTCCGCTCTCGTTTCACAGTGAATTCACTCCATACATCACTTTGTTAGTTATCTGTTTAGCCGGATGACATTGATGAATGTTCAAATGAACAAGCAGGGTTCCGTCGTACCGCGAGACTCGACCGGCTTAGGGTTCCTGTACTAATTCAGGCGCAGCTATGCGAGGAACAATGGGAACAATGTCTTGAGAGATTAATTAGAAGCATTACTGGGACGAAATGTCTCCTCTAAGATTTGCAGAAACGAGAATTGCTTGCAAATCTTCGCTATATTTTCTTAGTTATTTACTTCAATCTAAGGCTGTGATAAGGGACTCCATCAATGTCAACTTTGACAACAAACAATTCCAAATTGGGTGACGTGACATAAATGCCAAGGTAGGTGTCTTAAGGTAGATCGATTGCTGATGTCAATTGTTACATTAGAATAACTTCTGGTCTTTACTTATTACTTACTAGCAGTGACCTGCGGCTTCGCCCGCTATTGTCAAATTAAAAAGCAGCCTATGTGTTAATCCTACCTAGGATTAACACATAAGCTATGAACATTCCAAATTCGTTCAGCCGTTAAAGCGTGAAGAGGGAACAAATATACTTTTACACATACACACACACACACACTTTCAGATTTAATATATTAGTAGGATAGTAGGATAATTGCTCTGTTTTTTTTAAGTGTTGTAACCAATTCCTTAAAATTTAGTTTTACAAAAGTATGTATTGGTAGATTTATGCATTTTGGTGACTTTTTAGACCTAATTCTACTTTGTTGGTATAATAAGGAGTTATTTTTAACATGGCATCAATACCAACGTATTTTAAAATGTTACCTTATTACATATGATAAACACTTTCACTATCACAGCCCACACTAAACTCAAAGACTTGCATCATAGTTGCCAGACGTATTCACATAATACACACAATCACATTCAGAATCAACAATTATTTTTTTCGAGAATTGTATGAGGTTGAATTGTATTGAGGCGAGTAGACCCGGTTTTCTCATATAAACATGATTGAAGTTCGCGAAAGTTTAAAAAATTCTATTCACCTTTTCCAATTTTTAACAAGAAAGTTGGTGACTATGTATTTAATGAGTAATTTCTTAATCTGTGTAAAACACGATGTACTTTTAAAAAGGATATAATTATACTCGTTATTTTGACGAACGTCGACGAAGCCCACAGTAGAAGGTTCTTATAATAATATGAACGCTTATGATGTAAGCGTATTAGATAAAGCTAAGCAAACATAAACTTACTTGATACTAAAAAGACACTGAATAAGAAAACTCTAGAAAAATAAACCAAAATCGAGCCTAATAGCGCGCACTCATAAACTCCAAGCAGGTATGCCTTATTTATGAACATTCATCGAGATTGTTTGCTTAAAAAAATATGTAAATCACAACCCGTGAAGAGTGAGCACGTTTTATTTGCTTTTCGAATGGCCCAGTTCTTTTGTGGAAAGGCCATTTGAATCTTGAGTATTTTGGATAATAAAAGAATCATCCACTCGAGCCTTGTGAAAATAACGTACGACGCGAAAGAAGTAACATCGAAGAATGCCATCGTGTACTGGTACAGTAAATTTGACTCTCAAATACAATCGACGAAATTAGATCGAGACACGATACGTTGCTCTCACAGCCTTCAATTATGTAGGGAATTGTTAGAATAGAACCTACAAGGATTGCGTTAGCTTACAATAATGCCAAAATTTGATATATTTTTGGAGATGACATGATGTGGCTTTGTATTATAGAAATAAACGGGTATATGTATCTCTTATCACCTCTCGTTCTAGGGTTCGGCGAGTCAACAGCTCCTGAGGATGCCTCGTGTAGAGGCGAAACACGTGTCGAACAGGGTTCGGCGAGAGCAGAGGCTTCGGCGGAGTTCCTACGATAATAATACTAACGTTCGCACCCCAATATCACTAACTTTCGCGGCGTGTGCCTGCTTGAAGCCTATCAACATTATCGGGATTATGAAAACTATCGCGATTGTTATTCATTTTTATGGTACTAACCGGCTGTTAATCGCGTTATCTATTGTCGAAATACTCCGACCAGTTTCGAGCGTATACGACGCTCTTCATCTGGGAGTCAACAAAGCGGCCGATCCCGACGCCTGGCCGCGCGCAACTCACGCGCACTCGCCGGTGGCGGTGCTGCTATCGCGGGCGACGGCGTTCGGGGCCGGTCGACTGTGGTGGGTTGGACGGGTGTGGTGGTCCGATTTTCCTCCGATAAGTTATCATTGGTTTGGAGTATCGTTGGAGTAGGCATAATGCAAACCGCACTCAAAGTGTCCGTTTCGCGGTCTTGTAGTGCAGCAGTGTCGGCGAAAGGGGTGTCAATCGCTGTTTTCCATGCCGGCGAGATTGTCCATCCACGATCCCGGTTGAAGTTTGGATATCGACTAATTTCGATAGCCTCCCGCACTTTTCGAGGAACAAAATATTTGTCCCTCGCCAGTACGGTGACTTTATCGAACCTTAGGTAGTGTCTAGAGCCCGGGATGTGGGCGTGTTCTGCTACCGCTGACCGGCTGGTATCCAAATTCTTGACACTCCTTATGTGTTCCGTAATACGTGTTGAAATGTTCCGCCGTGTCTCACCAATATAGCACTGTCCGCAGTCACAAGGGATCATATAGACACCTGGACCACTTAGAGGTTCCCTGTCTTTCGGTGTTCTGAGAAGCCGTCGGAGCTGTGATGGTGGGCGGAACATTGTCCTGATGTCATACTTCCGCTTCAGGTAGTGACTGATTTTATCAGTCACTCCCTTCACAAAAGGTAAATAAAGAGGAGAACGCTCCACTGTGTCCGCTCGCTTCCGTGTGCCTGTGTTGGCCCAACGGGAGCATTGACGCCAATTGTACCCATTCGCTTCTAGTACTCCTCTGACGTGATTCATCTCTTCTTCAACGTGTTGAGGGTCACATATACTTAAAGCTCTTTGTATAAGTGTCCTTGGAACGGAAGCTAGGTGTGCCGGGTGATGGTGGGAGTCCGCCTGCAGGTACCTATCCGTGTGCGTCAGTTTTCTGTACACGGTGTGTGCCAATGTTCCGTCTGGCTTCCTTATGACCCGAACATCGTATACGCTCGAAACTGGTCGGAGTATTTCGACAATAGATAACGCGATTAACAGCCGGTTAGTACCATAAAAATTATCGGGATTAACACTAAATATAATAAATTAACTTTGTCGTTGTGGACTTCCGAGAAGTAACGCCTAATTCAATTAATTTTCTCTTATCATTGTAAAACACGGGTGAACACGCACACTAGCATCCATCTCAGAATGGGTGTCAACCAAAAACGAAATCACATTATTTTCTTCTTAAAAAATGTGACAGTGGCTGTGTTTATTGTATTTATAGTAGTAATCATTATTCTAAATTCTGCATTTGTCTGTACATCCTCCTACATACATACATACAAATGCGAAAAATTCAAAAGTTTGTGTGTAAGCGTTAAATCGTAAAGATGGACTTTACGACTTAACGGCTGAACAGATTTGAATGAAATTGGGAATGTACATAGCTTAAGCTTACACATTTAAACATTAGGATTAACGCATAGGCTACTTTAAAACTTGATAATAGCGGGCGAAGCCGTGGGGCACGGCTAGTTCAATATAATTTAAAACAAGCTAATACGTAACAATATAAATTAACATGTTACAAAATACAGTTAAAAACAGAAGAGAGGAAATTTTATATAATATGTGAAATGTTAATATATGCTACACTAAGAAAATGTCTCGTTGCTGTTACTAACATTTTATAACAGTGCTTTTATATGTGACGACTATGATTATTTGTAACAATCACAAAATAGTTTTGTAATAACTAGCTTATTTTGTAAAAAGAACATAATGACTGTAAGTTTGACTAGAATATATTATGTTTCTGAGAACTTTAGTAGTTAGCCTAGTTGTCCCAAATTTTTTCTCCGTGTATAAAGCTGCGTTCAAGTAACCAATTTAATTAAATTGTTACTGATCCGATTGAAAACCTTGCAATGTAATATCGCTAATATAGATAATATTATGGGTTATGATGCCACTGCGCTCCACGAAATAGAGGACAGCGCTCCACAAGCACTTTTTCTGACTTTTAATTAAAATAATATGAGCCAGTACATTTATTCCACTGTGCTCCACGAGAAAATTATGAAGTACAGACTGCAAGTAAAGCTCAAAAGTTTTTTTAATGTATGTGGTTATATCATCATGAACTACATCTAAGAATGATGTTTCCTACTGAAAAAACCCTGTAATTGCCTCAAGTATATTAATATTATAAAGCTACGACGGATTCGCTATGATCTATTACGATGCATGTAAAACTAAAGCCCGCAACTGCGTTCAAGTTTCACAACCCCCTACATACGGCGTTTTTCAGAGCCATTTAAACTTAATGCAGAAGTTGAATAGAACTATCACGAGCGTAAACGCACCCACATTTTATTCATGTCTTTAGTTATAAGCAAAATCGTTCATTTCTTAGGGAGTTTCGCATATTCAGCGGTAGCAAGAATTACGGCTGATTTTTACGTCTCTTTTCATCGAAATTATTTCAATAGAGATTGCGGTTCTGCAATAGAACATTAATAGGTAGTAGTATTGATGTTGCACAGAACGCTATGCAAATATTTTGAGCCGCTTAGAATTTGTCGTATTCATTAACAACAATAAAATAAAGCTTTCATACTTTTACAATACGAGGATAGGATCTAAATAAATGGAATCCAGGAACATGATTGGTGAATGTTTTCTCGATAGAATTATTCAAAGTGGGGTCTTTAAAAAGTTTGATAATAATAGTTCTTACACCGGCTTTAATTAAGATTAAATTAAATTTTTACTGCATTCTTTAGATAACTAAAATAAACCTTTGTAAATAGAGATTTTTTTTATTGGTAATGATTCGCACGCAAAACCAGTTATTACGATTTCTCGCTTAAGCGAAATACTAAGACGTGGTTCTGATTTGTATGTTTATCTTTTTTAATATATAGCGAGCGAGTAATTAGTTGGTCAGATTGATACACACCTTGTAGACACCTCCGACTTTTCATATATGTATATCTTCCGTTTCGCAGAGAGCTACATGCCACAAGGAACTTAAGTATACGCGTCGGATAGGTACTTCCGTAGGTGTTTTGTGACACAAATTTTAATTACATATACCGTAAAATATGAAATAATATACTAACAATTCAAAAAATCCGACTGCGGAAAATGTTAACCTATTTTTTATGTAATCCCTTTTAATTGCCTACATTTTAATTTACTACTCGATAGGTTTGGTTATTTTTTATATAAAAAAGAAAAATACGCAATTAAAAAATAATTCAGACACCTATCAAAGCATGCCTGGGTGTTTAAGACGAATATAATGATACCTTAACTGTCGAAATCCATCTAGCCATTTAGAAGATATAAGGTAATAAAGAAATTTACAAATGTACATAAATAATATACAATATTCGCGCGAAAAACATAGAAACAGCAGAAAAACGCACGAATACAGTCATAATTAAAACTCTGCTATAAGCGTGTTGTGAATACGTGCGTTTAAAAAACGCCGATTTAAATAGGTACGCTATGTTTACGTGCTTCTGTTTATATCTCTCTGAGAAGTAACCGAAGTCAACGAAACCTTATATCAATACCGCAAGATGTTTGCTGGGTTACTGAACAAATATATTTGAGTGTGAAGTTATATTGAAATCTTGGAGTAATCGCGATTAATAGTTTGATTAATATTGATAACAGTTGAATAATTAGCAATTTGAACAACTCGTTGGCTTAGTTGGGTGGCGTTTGCCTACTAACCAGGGTTCGATCCCCGGCCGGAAAAGAGGTTTTCTCCCCAAGGAAAATTTGTGTTTCTGTTTATGGTTGTGTTTGTGTGTGTGATGTCAATATTTTCGGCACCCACGACACAACTCATCGAACTTAATGTAGGGATGTGAATGTGAAAGCGTTTATTATTAGCTTGTGATTGTTCTTAGTATGTAAAATATTATTTAAAATCAATTGTTAATGTAGTGTTAACAAAAATTCTGCATAGCAAAAAAACGGTTTCGCCTTTTGTCCGGGATAGGCAATCATTTGATAACTATATCACCTGATTGTAAGTGATGATGCGATCGATAATGGAGTATGTTTGCCGTTTTAATCTAGGATCCTGGGATCCTAGATTATAACGCTTTTAATCTGAATAACAGCACAGTATGGTGGTAATATGCTTGAATTATAAATAATTTCGGTATTACGATTGTATGGGCAAATCAACCTCCGCAGGCCCCTTAATCCTTTTTTATTGCCTACATTTTGATACCCTAATCAACGGGTATTTTTATTTTTTTAATTAACGTACTAGTGATCCGCCCGGCTTGCAATTTCCGCGGGTGAAATTTACAGTGGATTAAAAAAAGTTTCATACAAACCTTGCTCTGACAATAAAGAACACAACAAAAAAGATTTTGCCTAATCGGTCGAGCTGTTTTCGAGTTTTTGTGAGCCTAACACATATCAATTGATTTATATATATGTATATATATATATATATGTATGTATATATATATATATATATATATAGATACTATTTCGCGCCAAAAATACGCCATTTTGTTTTATTTTCAAACGCCTATCTAGGGACACTTGAGATTTTATAACTAACGATACCTTAACTTTCAAAATCTATCCAGCCGTTTGGAAGATACGAGGCAATAGAGAAATTTACAAGTGTACATAACACGCGCGAAAAATATAACCCTTCCTTGGATGTCAGGTAAAAAAGTGATTTGTTTCAAATTGGTTCCATAATAATCAAGATCAAAGCTTGTGGTGATATAAGCATCAAATTCGGTTTTGCTTAAATAAAATATGATTACTCCAGTCCAATGGCTTATCTCGCAAAAATAATATTTGCACGATCTGTATCCCAGATATACCGTCTACAAACAGCTTTCTCATTAATCATCACCAGTTCAAATATCGTTCAAGATTGGTGCCAACTACTTTGAAAACATCAAGTCTGAGGAGTCTAGACTACTTGACATTGCGACGCAATACATTATTCATATTGTTAAAATTATGAAATCACTAAAATAAATGTTCGGAAACTATTAAGTTAAAATTAAGGACTGGATTTTATTTAGATACTTACTGTGCTAACATGATCTTGAAACTCTCATAAACTGGCATTGCCTACTTCATTTACATACGAATTGTTATTACTGCAAAACACGTCCAGTTTACTGGTTTTGATTATTTTTACAAGCTTTTACTTAGTCTCACCTCACCCGGTTTCTGTCTGTCTATCTGTATCAGATCTAGCAAGTTTAATTTTACCTACTTCTCTCTCTGTTTCCCGATAAGTATAATTCGGGAGTCTTTTAGTCATGAGTGAAAAGGTATCTTCTACGCAAACATGCTCCATCGTTGAACGCATCATAAATTACCATCAGGTGAGATAGTGGTCTAAAGTTTACTACCCTGAGTAAAATAAGTTTTCGATTGAACTGAGATTTTTGGCATGAACGTAAAAATCGGATGACAATTTAATATTAATATGACATGGAATTGATCTGATGATGGAACCGAAAGATAGTCATGAGAACTTAGTAATAACACGACGCAACCCCATTGAGTTTGGGCTCGTTTTATTAGTCCTGACAAATACTCAAGTACTAGATGATATCCTTGGTCGGATAGATGATATTACAAAGCTCGGCGCGGCGATGCTGTTGTTACCGGAACAGTGTAGTTTAAACAGTTAGTAATTATAGATTCTATAAAATACATCATCTCAATTATAATGGTAAATATGGTATTTAGAAAAAAAAAAGTTGAAATTGCCTGTTGGCTTAGTTGGGTGAGCGTGTGCCTTCTTCGGTTATCGGGTTCGATTCCCGGCGGCAACACAAGTTTCCTCTCCAAAGAAAACTTGCGTTTCTGTAAATATTGCCGGCACCCACGACAAAAGTCACTGTGGGTGTGAGTGTGAAAGTGTTTTTGTTTATGTTAAGTTGTACAACTAATTGAGATAAAAGGGTTAGAATAAGAATCAGAGTCTAAGAGCTTTCTGATTTTTATTTTACAAATAACCCGGATTATTGAAAAAGTACTTAAAACAAAGAAAATGTATAGCAACCAAACACCCGCCGAAATCCTATTCGCATAACATTGATATTATAAATCACGCGTTTTGAGTAACATAAAAGCCACGTACAGCAATGAAAGCTCGGACCGGACACGCCCGGTTTATAACCGTGTGTTTATGGATTCTACGTCATCTACACGCCGGCCGTAACTTTATAGTGACGTCATAAACTAGTGCGTCCAAGGGAAGTCAGAGACGTTAGGATCGTTATGTGCTGGTTGTTGACACTTTGACTGTTTCAAATGGATTTAACGCCTAATACGCTGTCTATTAGATATTTAACTTCAGGCGTTAGGTAGATTTGTATGACGTCAGATCCTCATCACGTCTGTTTCTATTTTCTTTTAATGTCAAATCCTACTAATATTATAAATCCGAAAGTTTGTGTGTGTGTACGTATGTTTGTATTCTCTTCACGTTTTAATGGCGGAACGGATTTGGATAAAATTTGGAATGTACATAGCTTTTACCTAGGATTAACACATAGGTCACTTTTTACCTTGATAATAGCAGGCGAAGCTGCGGGGCACGGCTAGTTACTTATATTTTTAGAGAATGATAATGAGACGCATAACGCTTATGATCAGGCGAAGGCCTTGCTCGTCTCGCCTCTATTACATAATGAACTTCTCAAGCAAGAAACACAAGATGGAAAAAAGTCATAGAACCTTCAGACATAATTAGTCTATATTATAGTCCTAACTAGCTGTGCCCCGCGGCTTCGCCCGCTATAAAAGTTAAAAAGTAGCCTATGTTTTAGCCCTAGGTATAAGCTATGTACATTCCAAATTTCATCCAAATCCGTTCGGGCGTTACGGCGTGAAGAGGCAACAAATATACTTACACACTCACACACAGACTTTCCCGTTTATAATACTAGCCGTGCCCCGTGGCTTCGATCGCGTTAATTAAGTTAAAAGCCTATGTGTTATTCCGGAACCTAAACTATTTATATTCTAAATTTCATTAAAAACGGTTTATTCGTTACGGAGATACGTGGTAACATACATTCACACACACACACACAAACTTTTGCATTTATAATATAAGTAGCATAATAAACTGATAAATGTCCTATAGACAAATCCCACGACACAGGGCATAGTCTGGGGCGAAGGATTAGTTACTTTAACTGTTAACTTATACCAAATTCTAATATTTGTGTAAAATCTATTATTATTTTTAATAGGTTATTATTATTATAGCTATTATAAATATTTAATCACAAGGCGAAAAAATCCTTTAAGAACCATCCACCATACAGGTGGTAAAGTTGGTGTAAGATTTAGTTATAAATTGCTACCGCAATATAAATATGGTTAGTATAATAAAAAGACTATGAAACACAAAACTAGAATGAATAAAAACGTATATTTATTAGTAAACTGTACTGAAACGTAATTGGCTATCGAAACTGTTTGTTGAAAATGTTTTGTTATTTGCTATATTCTATTTGGTTTAGCTTCACAATTTCCGTTCGCGTGTAGGTATTGGTAAAAAAAACAACAATTGGGAATAGGCATAAAGTTAGATAGTTCCGTTTTTTTTAAATCTAAATAGCTGTAGCTATATAGCTATATACACATTCAACATTATTTTCTTATTTAAATGCGTTTGTAGTTGGAAATTTTAGTAGGTAAATAAAAATTAATAATGCATGGAAAATCAAAAGTCAATAAAATATTAATGCCCAGTCACAAACACACACAACATGTTTTGGATTCATACACATATCAGTGTGATAATGTGGTTATTTAAGGTGGTCCGTAGAGGTACGATTCACATACAAAAATCAATGTATAAGTATGGGTCTTTGAAGTATAACACTGTTTAAATGCTTACTAATACAAGTAGTTTTGTGGTAAATACGAGTATGTTCCCGAAATCCATTCCGAATAATGTATAATTTTTATATCAGCAAAACATAAAAATATATATAACATTTACTCATGCAAAAATGTTCATACTATTCTAAGTTTTTTCTTAATTAAAATCAATTTTGTACGTTTTGAACACATATCATTGTTTATACATTCCGGAACTACTTGTGTAGCACTTGATTTAGGCATAATTATTCACAGACCCTGTACTCAATTACGTATTGCAATAATCTAATCTGTCTAATACCTTTAAACGAGCAGTTCTTGTATATAATCTGTATCTCAGAAACGGCTCCAACGATTTTCATGTAATTTTGTATGCAGAGGGGCGATAAATCGATCTAGCAAGGTATAATTTTTAATAAAACGACGTTTTATCCGTGTTCAGGCAATAAAAACTGCTATAATATCATGAGAACACGAAGGTAAATTTCGCCATTATCTACAAGGTTATAATAGTTCAGGTGGGAAATCGGGCGGTCCCGAAACCATAAGACCCCAGTTCGAGTCCAGGTCATTATTTTTTTCAAATTATTATTTTTTTATTAAAAAATAATCAAAATCTTCACGAATGGCTTAAACTGGCTTCCGACGGTGCGTGATGCTGCGGACGGACGCGGACCAGCCCGCACCGACGCACCATGGGAAGAGTATCGTCCGTGGTAGCACAGACATGTCCGATGCGGTGCGATCCGCGGCGAGTCAGTAGTTTCAAAGGAATATGCATTTTGGAATGACAAAATGGCTTCGAATATAAAGAGACACATTGACTGACACGCACCCGGCACCGTTGGAAGAGCCTTGTGTGCGGTGAGTGGCTGTCCGTGGTCGTCGGTAGTGCGTGATAATCTGCAGAATCACGCACCGTCGGAAGCCAGCTTTACCAATATTTTATAATTAAATACAAAATTAACATAATAATGTATGTGAAAAATAATTCAAAATTCAAAAAATATATTTCTAATTATTATTCAATTCAATGACGGTATATAACTAATAATTGATCATAACATAAATGTACATGTAGACGTCTACTAGTGCAAGATTCACTGTACCAACTGAAAATAGAATTATCGTAACATGGAAAACCAAGGTATATTTGCTACAATCGTTACATCAATGAGTACCTATTGTGGAAATGACGACAATGCGGCTTCTGGAGTGCCGATACAGCTTTAGGCTGATTACACGCTCAGCGTTATTTCGGAACATTACAACTACAAAAAACAGTGAACTGCACGCTGGCATAGTTGTGCGGCTGCCTTATAGGTAAGCAGTGTTGGGTTCAATTCCCGGTAAGAACACAAGTTTCCTCCGCAGGGGATATTTAAATTAAAATTCGTTTATTCACATGGACCCCAAAGAGGCACTTATGAAAGTTAATGGCTCTACTGCGACTCTATTTGTTTTTCAGGTTGTAAGACGTGTGATGTGAATATATTCAGCGTAGTGCGTGTTGTTTTAATAAATCTAGTCCCAACGGAATATCAGCGCTAGATTGATCAAGTGTGCTAAGTTAGTGCCGATTTGTGACATGTATGTTGTCTTATCATGTTGCTAAGTACTAATTGTTACAAATAAATATTTTCTCATTCCTCTTTTTTCAGCACCACCAAGATACAAGACTTTGAATATTGTGTAAGTCTGAGAGTGTGAAAGTGTTAGCGACATAAAACACACAAAAACGCGCTTTGTTTTATTATGAAGACTACCTCTTGGACAAACGTTTTTCTTTCAAATTGAAGATATAAATATGTACGCAAGATACAGATTCTTGTACAATATGTGCAAAGGTACTGATAGGTAATTTATTAGCGCATCATACATACGTTCCAAATACGAGCGTTTAAAACGCTGAGTTTGTAAAGCCTGAGTAGTGTGTACACTTGTGATGTAGGTACAGTCGTAGCAACAATAGTTGAATGGGAACTATTATCATGTTCAATAACAATAGTATACAGCTTGGATTCGTTATTCAGGACTGTAAATAGAAAATGTTCTAGACCATCCTTGTTATTGACAAGAGTTATCAGAATAATGACATTATTACCGACTATACGTTAATTATTTAATTCCATGATTTTAAGTATTTTAGAACACTTAAATTTGCTTCTATCTTCTTCCATCCGTCTTATCTTCCGCAAAGTAGCGTCTAATTTAATTAATTGTAATCTTTCTAATAGACTTTATACCGGTTCTTGACAACCCTACCTCATCGATATAAAATACTGCATAGGTACCACATGGATAAAAACAATGTATAATTGTGTTGTAGCGTTAAAGTTTGTTTAGTTATATGTAATACATTTATTTCTGATTCTGATTTTTGTTCATGTCATCATAAAAAGCGCAGTGGGTAATGAAGTGAAACAACTCATTTGTATATGTACATTTACAGTTTTCCATAGTTAAAAATAAGATAAACTGAATTAGGTTGTTACCGCACGAATATCATTGATTATATTTGTTGTGCCTAAATTTCAAGCATGATTTTTTCTTCAGAATAAATTTACAAAGCGGAATTACGAACACCTTGAAACAACAACAACTTTTTCATCTATATAACGCAAATTAAAGCCATTTTGTGATAATTCCATAACAATTTATGAGTTTTTTGAATGGATCTCATTACCTTCTACAATTAAACGTTTATGGTTGTTAGTTTGTAATTATGGAAATTGCGGCAAATATTTACATTTACCAAAATTTCCAAATTATCCTCAAAGCAGATACAAATTTCGCGATAGGTACGTTTTTAGAGGAATAATATAAAATGCAAATAAGGCCAAACATTTACCTACCAAAATTACGAATGGAAAAGTTTAACAGTACGAATTGGGGGACTAGATCCAGGTGGAGGTAAAACAATGTGGTATAATTAAATTTTCGTCCCGGAACCCCTGATAATGCCCCTGTTATATCCAATTTCAAAGGTAAACAATATAAGAGGGCACAATAGTAACTATTGCGTAAACTGCGCTACTATCTCGTAGGTATATTTCGTTATAATGGTAAAAGGCTAAGTAAACAGGAATACTAATTTCGCTAAAAAGATGGGTAAACAGTTTATTGTTATCGTTTCATTAGCTCTATTTGGAGTTATGGAGAACAGAGGGGATGTTGAGTGGTTAAGTGAATAAATACTTGCATTGTATCAACTCGCTACAACGTACTGAAGTGTTGTGAGAGAATTAATATTATGTGTGTTTTAATAATAATGTGCTTTATTTATATTGGGATAAGTTAGTTGATCAAAAACATACATATAGCATATTTTGTTTTCATTACACGTTATCTCCTGCTCCGGTATTTTTATTAGGTCTTTAGGTATAAAGATTTTCTCTCAAAATTTGTTCTGATAAAGAAGTCATATAATCAGTAGAGTAATTAGTTATAATCATAGTATATTTGGTGTCAAAGAGAGGCACGCGTCAGTTTTGAGCTAGATCCTATTTACTGTTTCGAAATTTGAATGTATGTCCAGAACTAAAAATGAAAAATCGATTTAATAAAGAAAACTTTTGTCTTAATTAAACCTTCATGTTGATGTGATGAATGTACATTCATATGAATAACTAGCCGTGCCCCGCGGCTTCGCCCGTTATTATCAAATTAAAAAGTAGCCTATGTGTTAATCCTAAGTATAATCTATGTACATTCCAAATTTCATCCAAATCCGTTCAGCCGTTAAAGCGTGAAGAGGGAACAAACATACTTACACACTTACACACAAACTTTCGGATTTATAATATTAGTAGGATAACAAATTAAGCTTATTGGGTTGTGGTAACATTTATTTTTCGAAAAAAAATATTCAAATGCGTTCTCTACTTCTCTTTATCAATACATTTATATATTCACAACGTGCGCTGCAAACGCAAATAACAAATCCGTAACATTTAGAACAACTTGTTTACAGCATTAGAATGCACACCATACAAATCGAGGACCATTAGCGCTCGTAGAACGGAGCTGTAGAAAGAAGTCATTTTTCAAGATACTGTGCAAGAGAAAAAGCGGGCGCGACAGTAGAGGATTTGTCAGAAGTCGCGCTGCTATTGCATACACAAACACGCTAAACGAGAAAATTGGATAAGTTTTTTTTTTGTTTTTTTATATGCTTGATAGGCCCACTATCTCACCTGATGAAAAAGAATGATGCGGGCAAAGACGTAGCATGCTTGAGACGACTTGAACAAAGACGCAGGCAATGAGGTAGGTAATTTTCATGTTTGCTAACTACTAAAACTTTATTTTATGAAATGGGATTCTACGATATTTTTTTATATTTATTTTTATTGGTGAATAGTCTTAGAATACACATGTAAGATTACAAAAAGGGATTTACACAAATAGTACTCAAAAATGTTGTAAACCGCTTGCCGGAAGGAAAAGTGCCCAGAATACTGGCTACGTTCCCACGTTGAAAAGCGATGCAATTTTTTTGTGCTAAATAAGAGACAGCATTCTGGTCACTGGTCGCCTCGACTAAACGTTTGGATAAAAATTTTTAAATTTCGTTTGCACGCGTTCCCCACGGACCCAAAGTTTCTGCCCAAACGGTACAAACATATAACCTCTATCAAGGTTGGGGCATTTACGCCGTTTGAGGTTTTCTGCTTTGTTAGCAGCCCCGCCAGCTTGAACACTAGTCTCTGGAAGATGAGACGGCGCCAGTGTATCGACACAAATTGCATCCTACACTAATGGTCGTCCCATCTTCCAAGGAATTAGCGTCATTCCATCAGGCCTCTTGCCGTCGTCACGCATCAAACCATTTGGTTTTTTTTTACTTTCTCCGAAACATGGTGACACTCAGCTGAAAATTGCACTATACGGTCACCCATCCAAGCACTGATTGCACTTTGTTTAACCTTGTCAATCAGTTATGGGAAACCCGGCCGACCACGCTATGAGTATTAGAAAAACATAAACAGAAACGG
Source organism: Lomographa bimaculata (assembly GCA_948107665.1). NCBI lineage: Eukaryota > Metazoa > Arthropoda > Insecta > Lepidoptera > Geometridae > Lomographa > Lomographa bimaculata. The sequence goes on from OX403599.1 coordinate 13,601,922, forward strand.
ATACTGTAAGCATCATCAGTCATGAACAAAATCGAATTGTAGTGAGACGAGTTCTAGTGGTAGTACCGTAGCATTTTAAATGAGTTAGGAAGAGGGTAGACAGATAATGCCTTCGCGTAAGATTGCCCATCCGCAAATACTTCAGTTCTCGTGATCATCTTTTAACGAAGCCGAAATTTCCCTCCAAGTAAAATCTAAAATGCACGTAAATATCCCGTTTCTTACATAAATCTAATACCTACTCTAGTGAATTTGTCATTATTGCAAAGCTACATTATTATTTTAAAATGTAATAATATCACAACATTGAGCATGCAGCAATATACAGGGTAATCATTTGTAAATTACCAGAATCCTCTTGGGACATCACTCCAGCCATTGAGACCAACGTTTTTCTTTTTTTTAGCTATATCTTGTAGGTAACTTGGTTCTTTGCTAAACATAGTTATAGTTTAGTTTTAGGAAATATAGGCAATTGGCCCGTAGATAGACGCTACGTCTTTCTTGGTATGGCTATTACAAATCTTGTTTAAAGAATTTTAATATTTTTTAATAATTTATCTTCTCTCTCTAAGTAAAGTAAAGTGTTTACCGGCGGCGTTAGTGTGCATGTTACGTGGAGCAGCGCGGCGATGTCTTTAATTGCGGGACAGTGTAGTTTAAACAATTGTGAATTGTAAATTGTATAGAATACATCATTCTTATTACAAAAAAAAATAACATTCGAAAGAAAGTCGTAGTGCTAAGTATATAAGGGTTGAAATAGGAATCAGGGTCTGAGAGCTTTCTGGTATTTTATAAAAATCTAAAGTCTATCATTAGTATTTTAATACATTTTAGTAAATGTTTAGTCGAAGGCGGTTTATTTATATATATTTTGGAAATAAACTGAAATGTTTAGCGCTTGTTTAACTAACTCGCCAAAACCAGTTACTAAAGGAGCAACACACTATTAATTATTCTGTGTTATTAGAAAAGTTGTCAGTTTTTATTTCTTCCAAAATACCGTGTCGTCAGTTTCCTAAATACTAGCATCATTGCCACGTTTGTATGGTTTGCCATAATAATATAAAGAAAATGTTGAAAATAAAGAAACATAATAAAGTTTTTTTTTAATTTTCTTTATTTATTCATTTTAAACAAAAAGAGAGTTTTATTTAACAGAAATGTTACATCACTCAGCTGCTTTACATTTTCGTAGACATAGAAAAACCAAAGCCATTATTAGTAGGGCTTTTATAAAAACTTTAAAAATTAAACCGTAGTAGTGTTTTTTTTTTATTTATCTGATGGCTTCTCCACACAACACTAAGTAAGAGAACAGCAAACAATTCTTAACTATCAAGCTGCCAAATCATCTAAATTCTATTTATGATTTGGCTGCACTGAAAACTGCGTGAGCTTGACGCTGTTTATTTTTTTATTTATATTTTTTTATATGCCATTACCCTTGGCACTCATTCAGTTAAAATTTCAAGCAAATTAATCATTTAAGTAATAATTTAAGTCATGCAAATAACAACCTGTTTCTACCACGGTGCAGACCATCCTATTTTCCTCCTGCAACCTGCAGATCCGTAATAAAGACCGGCTTTAGCCTGCCTCAGATTCAAAACTACTCTCTTTAAAAGCGCACGTGCTATCGACACCCTACGTGACATCCCTTCGGCTGCACATTCACGCGGCAACATTGTCGGGTCCCCAGTGTGTACACGGTTTTATCGTTACCGGGTTCAGCTCAGGACCCCAAGTTTTTAAGCTATTCGCTTAAAATCAACGATTTTATCAGTTTTCGTAATCTGCTCGCTATTTAGGTTCGGTCGCGGGCCGGCGGCCTGCTATCAATAGTTTTTGACATAATTGCTATATTGTTTACTGAGTCACCCACGTCCGTAGGAGGATACCCCTTAAGTCTGACTCCCTACACGTGGTCCCCGGGTCGTGCTAATCAGGTGACATTTGAGAGGTGATAGAGCATTTTGTGAGTTGCTCGCCTGGCTTGCTACCAAAGTAGCTTACCACCATCAAGTTGAAAGTCTGCCGCCAAGCCAAATACGGTGTTCCGGCAGTTATCCTTGAGAACCTGCGTATTCCAGGTCTAGTGTGTTTACCAGCTTCGATCACATCGTCACTTACCATCAGGTGAGATAGTGGTCAAACACTAGCCTGTCACAAATAAAAAAAAAAAAAGAAAAACTATTGGTTTGCGATTATCAGCACAATTTAACTTAAGTGTTTACTTCCTCTATGTTCTTCTCCATAAATTGATATTTCTGGCAGCTGTACCATTACGACTGAAGCACTATTTAACTAAATAAAATTTCCACCACAACGTTCGCCAATATCAACGTTCATACTCCATGGTCCAAAAACTCAAATTTGGTTGTATTTGAAATAATGTTGAACAGCAAAATAATTAAATGACGCACTAATATATATAATTCATTTATTCCAAGTAACTAAAGACTTATCATTTACAATTATTAATTAATTAATTGATTAATTAGTAACATTACAATAGCATTAAGTTAAAATAATATTCAAAACAAAATCTCAATTACAATAATTACAATAACACAATTACAATTACAATGTACCCCCAAATTTCAAGTCTCCACGACATGCGGTTTAGGCAGTGCGCTGTCTCTAAGTCAGTCGCTCAGTGAATCAGTATGTCAGGACAAAGATTCTATTGTATAAGATTGTACTAGAACTACATTTTTAAGTTTATAACAACAGCAATACCGTTTTAAATCGCTTTTAACGACATGCTCGGGTTATGCGCAATCCATGTAGTGAAGCTGTGTCGCTAGGTTCCCCGGTGTGTACACAGCTTTATATTGAAGAAGCGACAAGGCTATAATGTGAAAGAAAAAGGTTAACTTAATTCTTTTATCCCCAATGCAAAAAGAGGGATATTATTAACCCCGGTGCAAAACAAAAAGATGAGTGTTATATACACGTTGCCATCAAACACATAAATATGTGTCTGATGGTTCTCCATTCGACTATAAGTATGTTTTTTTTGCGTGTTACGCGATATCTCCATCAATAATAATTATGGATAGATTTTGATGTTTTTTTTTGTTTGGAAGAGAAGTTCCCATAAAAAAAAAATCGAAATTGGTCAAGCCAAAACCCATAATATAAGCGATGAAGTCAGTTTTTTTCAGCATTATTTGCGTTTCAACTATTGAAATTAAAACCCTCTTTATTGTTTCGCAAGTATAAAACAAGATAAAGTTTTAAAAACATGTTTTATTGGTTGTTAGTAACAAAGAACTAAAAATTTATAGAACTGTAGAATTTGTCAAGAAAAATCCAACAAGCACAAACTCAATGGGGTTGCGTCGTTTTAATAAAAAGTTCCCATAGCTGGTCTGGTTCCATCAGTAGACTCTGGAAATCATCTAGGACCAAAGTATTCTTAATAATAAAGCCAATTTACATCAGCTTGCAAAATTTCAGCTCAATCAGAAATCGGAAATTGAATATAATATAACTTGCATGATTTTATTACAGACAGTCACAAAGACAAGTGAACCTTAATAAAAACCTGTAAATAAAAATATACCAAGGTTTATTCTTAGACAAAAACAATAGCCTGTAGAACTAATAAAGTTTTCGTACAAAAAATATCCGTTAAACCACGGAGCGGTAACAAAAACAATTAGGTATTCTCCGGTGATATTTTACGTCAAAAGTAGCCGCCCACGCGCCGCCCACGAATTCATCACGCTCATTAAACTCAATTACGTTTTTAATTAAAAACAATTCATCCTAAATATCCCAAGCCACATGGTGCCTTGTCTGACAGTACAAAATGCAGCGTGCAACTATTTAATCCGAGTAAGATTAAAGGATTACTTAGCAACGGACAAACTCGCTTTGTTTTCGGAATTTCGGAAGACAGCCGGCAATGAAATGTCGTACATTTAATAATATTTTCATAATGCATTTGTTGTTTGCTCATTTGTATGCATAATAAATAAAGTACTCTTTTAGTAAAAACTGAAGGCTCGGTTATAGTAACTTGAAATTTGTGAAGTGAAGTTTAGAGTACGTAAATGAAACTTTAATGTAGTTCCATTTTTAACCTTAAACGTCCTAAAAATAATTTAAACGTAACAAAGCTTAAAAATCCAATTTCACTGCTTATATTTTGGTTTTGGCTTGATCGATACCATAAAATGTATATGGGACCACCTCTGAAGTATAATCTACCAAAGAAAAAATAATATTGAGAATCAGTCCACAAATGGGGTAGAAATCGGTGAACATACATAAAAAAAACATACAGTCGAACATAGTACCCTCGTTTTTTGAAGTCAATGTGGAAGTTCTCAATTCTTTTATTACTCCGTCATTTTTATACTGATCAGGAACATTACTTTTATATACTTTTTTTAAAGGATATACTTTTAGATTGGTATAGCAGTTTCACCAAAATAAGTTCAGTAATTTGGTGTTTCAATTTATAAAAAAATGGAGAAATATGTCATCCAAATAAACGAAATTGTGTATTTTTGCTGTGACCTTTTCTATTTCGCGTGCACCATGTATTTCCAATGTTCATAGTGAGATATGAATTTGTTGTTTGAAATGCATTAGTCCCATGAAAAGCTAATCATAATAAGTAATAGTGGTTTGGAGATACAGCCGAGGCAGGTGGCTTCTGGTTTTGATAAAAAAAATGAAAATTTCATAGGTAACCTAATATTTAATTTACATTACAAAATTGTGGTTTGAGCTTATCCAAGCATACATAAGTAATTTACACTAGCGTACAATAATAATGATAGAAGATAAAAACCTATGTGAATTAGTATTTAATTACAACTATAATGCGGTAGAAAGGGATAGCCAGGCAGCAAATTTTTGGACCACTTTTTACAGCATACAGCAGAAAATGCATTCTGCTTCACTGAGTTACTAAGATGGTTATAGACGTTACTTATCCTATTCCTTATTATTGTTATTTTTTTGGAAAGAACAAGAAAAAAAAACATACAGTCGAATTTAGACCCTCTTTTTTTAAAGTCGTTCGATATACGATACCGGATTGCTACCCGGAGCGTTAAACATAAATGTTTCGCGGAGAGCTACAATGTTCTTCTCCCCTTGAGATTCACGGTATAAGATATTATGTGGCCTGCAGTAATTACACTGACAATTTGTATTTATGATAGGCATAGGCAAACATTTGAATTTGATCTGTATGTGACGATACATTCGACAATGGAGCGTGTTTGCCTAGAAGATACATATTCATTCGTGGCTTAAAGGTTTGAGCATTATACTTATCGGGAAACACAAACTCGTTTATCATATCTCCGATTATACATTACTCTCAACGTATTAAAATTAATGATTTCCTCTCTACAGCATACGAGATCATTATCCAAATGTTAAAATAGCTTCAGTGACCCGTAACTGTCTTCGTTCGTATATTTTCATTCGCAAAGGAATTCAAAATATCAGAAAGCGTTGTTACACTTCAGCAGTCAAACGCGCATGGAAAGCAAATTGGTACGTGCGTTACTTCTGCGACTTTAAAGTCGATATTTCGGTGCAATTTCGTACAAACGTAAAATAAAACCTTTAAGTGACTCTAAAGGTAAGATTTACTAGATATATTATGCCATACAAAGAAGAGACTCGATACAAAATTTTGCCGATGACACCTGTTGAGTTGAAACAAAATCAACGATAACCCTATCGTTACAATCGGTTTATTAGTTTGGACGCTGTGAGGGAACAAAAGATGAACAATATCCAGCAGTGAATTTTATATAGGCTGATAATGATCATGATCGCCTAGAATATCACCTCTACACTCCGAGAACATTGTCTGTAAACATCTCAAATATCAGATTGCTAAACCTAAAGACTTGCATAACTTGGAAAATTTGGACCAATCTTTGAAAGCAGGAGGAATCACCAGTATCCCGTACATAGATATGCATGTTCCTTTGACTAAAGTCCCAACGAATGATACTCAGACCGATATAAATATGCCGCACAAAAAACCCCAAATATTTATTCTGGGAGATCAACAAGTTTGTGGCTATGCAAGAAGAATTATTGATCTAAGAAGAGACAACAATTGGAATGACGTATATAGTGTGACTTCAGTTACTAAGCCTAATGCATCTACATCACACATCTTGGCTACTGCCGAAAACTTAACAAAAACACTTGGAACAGATGACGTTATAATTCTAGGTATGGGTGCAAATGATAAAAACCCTTTTATGATATATTCAAATTTATGTAACGTCCTACATACTTTAAGAAACAACAAAGTATTTGTACTAAGCACTCTATTTAATCAACACCTGAATGTAAATTGCCTTAACAAATATATGAATTTAATTACCAAAAATTATAAAAATTGTAAGCATATAGATCTCAATGAAGTTATAATTACAAAAAATGTAACTAGACAATTTGTTTGTCAAAAACTAAACATTGAGATAGACAACATCAACTGTGAGAAACAATTGAGGCGTAGTTTAGAAAAAAAATCGATTCAAGTCGGCCAAGCCCCCGATGTAGTAGATATATGTAACTCTTATTCAATGGAGATGAAAAAGGGAACTATCCCCTTTTATTTCAAAAAAACGCTTAAAACATTAAATGCAACTAAAACTATTAATGCCAATAAAGGCACCATTCCCTACTTCTTCTCAAGAATAACAGATAGACAAACAAATTCGTCACAAAAAATAGATGATATAACGTTTTTTCGTCAATAAAGAAAATTACACTTTACTTCACCAAAACATTGCCGGCCTTCTGCATAAGAAAGATTTACTAGAAATTGCGCTCGAAGAGCTCGAACATAATGATACCAATGTCGACATAATATGTTTATCGGAAACTTTTGTCAAAAGAGGCACAGAAGCTAACATTAGCCTTAAAAACTATAAACTTGTTGCAAGTTTTTCTAGACCTAACTAAAGGCGAGGAGGAACTTGCATCCTAGTCAAAAAACACTTGGAATGTAAACAGGTGAAGTTAATTGAACCTACATTATATAACTTTGAATATTGTGCTATAGAAATTATTAATTTAAAACTGTTTGTCATATGTATTTATAAGATTCCTAGTTCGAATACTAACATGTTCTTGGACAATTTAAATAATTTATTAAAAAAACTTTTAAAAAAAGGCAAGAAAAAGGTAATATTATGTGGTGACTGGAATATTGACATACTCACGAGTAACAACAATTCCAAAGAGTTAAATTCCATTTTGAGCAACCATAACCTTACTAATTATATCATAAAACCTACACGCAAAAATTCATGCATTGATTTAATAGTTAGTAACCTGACCAGTGTTAAATCCAACCTGCATCACCTAGCATTGTCAGATCATGAAACTGGACAATCCCTGACTTTTGAACTAGACGTGCAAAAAGATCACAGCAATCACAGACTACGTCAGTTTTGGTTTGAAAAAAGGAGAGATTTTAGTGCAGACAACTTAAGAAAATATGTAACAGGATTAGCCTCTCTGTCTTTTTCTGATGTTTATGAAACAGATGACCTCAATACAGCATTTAATACGTTTCATGACACTATATCGCTAATGTATAACCTTTGTTTCCCTGTGCTTCTTATCAAAGTTATTAATAAGCCTATAAAAAACAAATGGATCACAAAAGGTCTCAAACGATCATCTATTAATAAACGTCGCCTCTATTTTCACTATCATTTATCCAAAACCAGGAAACATCAAAACAAAAAAACTTATCTCAATTATAATAAGATTTTAAAACACTGTATAATCAACGCTCAGAAAATAAATAATGCTAAGTATGTTCTCAATTCTAAAAATATCAGCAAAGCTTCTTGGACAATAATTAAGGATACTGTTGACAAAGGTAATCAAACTACTAAAATAGAATCGATACGTGTAGATGACAAAATTCATTCACGACCCAACGTTATAGCTGACTTATTTAATAACTTTTTTATTGATTTAAATAAAACCAAAGACGACGTACAAGATACCGACACAGCTCACTATCCATATAATGTTTCTAATAATTTGAATACAATTTTTTTGACCCCTATTGATAACTCTGACATACATAATATTATAAATTCACTTAATAATACTAATTCCACTGGATACGATGACATAAATACTAAAATGCTTAAAGCGTGTTCAAAAATAATATCGGCTCCATTATGCTACATTGTCAATATATCACTCTCCCAAGGAGTATTTCCAAATCGTTTAAAACTATCTGTGGTTAAACCATTATTCAAAAAAGGTTCCGCAGATAACATGTCCAACTACCGCCCTATAACTCTAATTCCTATTTTATCAAAGGTGTTTGAAAGGGTTATGTATAAAAAAATCTATAACTTTTTATCCAAAAACGATATACTGACATCAGAGCAATTTGGATTCCGAAAAAATAGGTCTACTACCTTAGCTTGCTTTTCTGTAATAAAAATGGTAGCCGATAGTTTAAATAAAAAGATACCCATCGTGTCAATTTTTATGGATATGTCAAAGGCATTTGACTTCGTTAACCACAAATTGCTGCTATACAAAATTGAGAAATATGGCATTCGAGGCAAGGCATTGGAATGGTTGCAAAGTTATTTGACCGGACGTAAGCAATATGTAGAAATACAAACTTTTATAGGACATACTAAAACTGCCTGCAGATCTTCATATAGAACTAACTCATGTGGAGTTCCGCAAGGTAGTATCTTAGGCCCATTATTATTTCTCCTATACATCAATGACCTCCCTAATATGACTAAACACAAATGTGTTTTATATGCTGACGACACAACTTTGTTAATAGAAGGAAATAATAAAAATGAATTCGAATCTGACATTAATAATGCTTTAAATTCTGCTATTACTTGGCTTAAACACAATGACCTACAAGTTAACATAAATAAGACAAAATTAATACAATTCCAAACATATAACAGCCACCCAATAAAAATAAATATAATCCATGACAACAACGTTGTGGAAAGCGTCGAATCTGCTACATTTTTGGGACTTACTATAGACAAGCACTGTAACTGGAAGGAGCATATTGCAAATGTATGTTCCAAGTTGGACAGATATGTGTATGTTCTAGACCGTCTGCGGCGAGTAGCGACAATACAAGCTGCATTGTGCGCCTACCACGGATATATATCCTCAGTATTACGTTATGGTTTGATCATATGGGGTAACTCCGTAGCAATTGAGAGAGCATTTATAGCACAGAAAAAATGTGTCAGGTCTCTATGCGGTGCTGATTGTATAGATTCTTGCAAACCTTTATTCAAAAAACACAATATACTACCTTTACCCTGCCTATACCTTTTCGAAATAATATTGTTTGTCCACCAAAATCACAGTTTATTTAAGCTTCACAACGAAATTTTCAGTAGGAAAAGTCGAAAGAAGTACAAATTGTACGTCCCTGTGCAAAGAATAAAATTATATAGTGAAAACGTATATTGTAAAGCGATTCATATCTATAATAAACTGCCTGACCAATTTAAAGAATTATGCTTAACTAAGTTAAAATGTATGTTATTTAAATTACTAATAAACAAATGTTATTATACAGTGAAAGAATATATGGATGACAAATTGGAATGACATGATAATTGGTAATATACTATTTAAATTTTATACATTCAACTGACATTCTTAATTATTTTTACTTACTTATTTGATATCTCACCATAATTTATATTATATTCTCTAGTGACATGATATTCTGACTTATATACTAATTTTCATCCAATATTCCAAAATTAATATTATTATTTGTAATGTTACTTATTTGATATCCACATTATATAAATATTTGTACACCGGAAACGGTAGAGTATGTGAAACTAATACTATGTCCTACTATTAATTACTTACCATACTCTGACAAATAAATACATTTTGATTTTTGATTTTGATTTGATGATGAGGATGATAATGAGGGAACAAACAAACTTACATACTTCATACATAACTCTCTGATTTGCTTCGATTTTCGATTAGTCGATTAAAAATATTGTTCCTTTTAGTTTCTATAGATTTTTCAAAGACATTTCGAAATAAGAGTGTCAATGCATAAAGAAAAACAAAAGTTAAATTTTTTTTTTATGAACTTTATTAGTTTTTTTCTTCAGTTGATATCTAAGAAATGTGGTAGTTGTATAATCATTATTATACTTCGTTATTCACCTTTTAAACGAGTGTAGTATAAAAAATAGTTACAGATGATAAAAAATCACTACTAATAATGTTTTTTTAGCTATACTAGACAACCAGTTATTCGAGACCTGCGTGTTTTAACTATCATTCAATTTAACATCTATATAGAGATAAAAAATGGATCATACCTCACTATACATTCATTATATAGTAAAAATATGCTTTTATAAAACAAGTCTACGTTATAAAATATATATATTTAAATTATAAAAATATAAAAAAAGAGGCTGAAGATGGTTGAGACGATATTTAATGTTATACGCCTTAAAGCAAGGCTTATCCTTTGCCCCTAATACAACCCAGCATATTGGTCACGTGCCGACTCAATAATCTTAGACTTTTAGACATATCTTTGAAAATGCCCCGGTCCCCATGGGCCCAACGTTGCTACCCCAATTGTAAGTTAATCTTTACATCGCAAATGCAGAGATACATGAATGATTGAGGATGAATTTCTGATACACCGCAATCGCTACACTCAATAGATCAAACGACAGTCGACATCTCGCATTCGGTACGATTAATGCAACGTATGCACTTTGACGTATCAAAATACCAATGGTTGGTTGCAATTTATTTCTGCAATACGAGAGGCACGAGTCTTCGTGGCACCTGCGGCACAAAGGTCACGTTCCAAAGATGTGAATTTTATTTCACGCATCCGATACTGGGGTGGGAATTGAAACGACGTTTCGTGTAACCAGTTCGTGGCGATGTGGTGTTAAATTTGTACATAATTTCTTCGTGCAAGTCTTAGATATATTTACAAAGAGAATAAGCAATTTTTGTATGATTTATTCGATTATTTACGTCAATACATTGCTTAAAGTAACATTTCATAAAATAAAACCCGATCAATAAATAATAGATAATTGCTTTTAAAAATGTAGTACGACAAACAACTACATTAGATATATTTTTATAATTTGTTTTACATATTTTTAATTGGAATGAAAACACCAATATTAGTGTTTGCATGTTTGTCTGTCACTGCTTTACGAAGCACTACGGACGCCATTTTGATTCTAGCATAATAATATGACACCCATAGAAATGAGACAAATTTAACGATTACCATAAAGTTACAATACAACAAACGCATTTACATTCACAGCCCCACACTTAGTTCAAAGACTTGTATCGTGGGTGCCGGAAACATTTACATCAAACACACATTACACCTAGAACCAGAAGCACAAATATCCCTTGGGATGGAATTTGTGCTCCTGCCGGGAATCGAACCCAGGACCCACGGCGCAGAGGGCGTACACCTGTCAACTGCGCCAACTGGGTCGTCAAGCTGCTGACATTATAATATTTCTTTATGCTTTGCCGAAGTTTCTTAAAATAATTAGAAGGCATTCATCTCCAACTACTTAATTCTGTAGAATTCAGATAAAATCTTTTCTTGATATAACCACGCTGAAACTTTTGCCTCTGCAGGTATAATATCATTGAATTCCAGGGAACGTGAACTAATTTAATTGAAACACGTAAAATATACTTTCAACGGTTATTTTTTGAACGAAACCCCGGCAATATGTATGATATTATAGAGATCGTCTAGTGACTAGTCTAAAAAATTACTAGTCTAAACACCTTTCACATAATATATTTGGTAAATAGTTTATAGGTAAATGATTTTATTTATTGAGTACCAGTTGCACCCCGCGGTTTTACCCACGAAAGTCTCGGACCCGCGGGAATTCCGGGTTAAAATTTTCTTCCATAAGAACCTTCCTCCTGACAATAATTAACACAGCAAAAAAAGAATTAGCAAAATTGTTCCTTCCGTTCACGCGTGATGCGATAACCAAGGGAAATAGAGATTCATTTATATATAGATATCATCTCAGATATTATAGTTGTGATAAAAAAAAAATCGGTGCACAAAAAGGCCAAAACGCGAGTTGTGTCATGCCGCGAAGCGTGATCGTGAAACGATAGGTATATCAAGTATTTCTGAAAATCTGTAATGCATTTTTTACATGTTATAATACTTTTTATTGCATAAATATTACATACAGAAATTGTAACCGATAATGAGAAAAATCAGTGGGTCTATCGCGTGAAGCGATTAAACCGACAAAACGCAATCATACATACATTGCTATTTATCTGACGATTAGTTTAACTATGTATCACTTAACTAATTGATAATTGCATTAACTACAGATTTAAATACATTGACGGATCGTCCTTTACTGCTAATTTGAGAGACTTGCTCTAGAAGCTGAATAGTTATAGGAAAATTAACCGTCATTCTTAATTAATGGAACCGTTTCAACACTTCAAGCTAGTGCTTACATAAGGAGGTGTTTGACATCGTTTCTATCAATTTTAATTGGTATACCAATTAGCATTTTTACAAAAGAATGTAAATTGGGACTATATTGATTTTAAGTGTGATATTTTCAACTCTCTATTTCCTAAAAGAAACTGGCATGTCAAGGGAAATTATATAAAAAGTAACTAATTTTCGAGAGCTGTACCGATAAACTTAGTATGTGACATAACTTTAAAAAATTTACACAAGCCAAGCTCCATCGAGTTGTAAGATAGCGATGAAATGATAAAAGTTGAATTATTTAATAGTTAATTTTCCCAAGACTTAGAAGTTAGTAAATTGAAAGTTTCGTAATTAATACAAATATTTCGTATTAAACGATTTCATTCACGTTTCTCGCATTGTTGCTAGACTAGTTTCGGAGCAGTTGGTGTTCCTTTTTCAGTTGACTACGCTCGTAGACCATCCGGCGTTACAAGTCGAGACGCCGCCGCGCTTGACGGTCTACGAAATTAAATCCTTAATATTGATAAATAAAATAAACAAGTAGGTAAATGTTCCAAAAATACTTGGTAAGTTAATATAACCGAGAGAGTGTGAAGCCAGGCACGCTCGGAAGTGTGCACACTAAATTAAGAGCACAAATGGCGAAATTAAAATCTGCGGTTCCATTCGCAAGGATTTTCAGCACTAATAAACTTATATGAATAAGCTTTAGAACCGGAAATAAGTATTTTCCTTGTAAAACCTACGAGAATGAATAAAGAGCACACGTGCCCATTTACACGGTGATGGAGTGCTTTTTAAAATATTCGAAGCAGTATTTTGAGGAAAATCTGTTATAATAAAATGGTCGAACATGAAAATCTCGCTGAAACTGCTATTGAATTGAAAAATAACGATAAAGAAATAATTAATTGAAATGAATGAGTTGAAAGAGATTTTTCGAGGTCGTGATAGAGGTTAAGAAAATCAGTAAAAAGGGCACCGTCAAATTTCCAAAAACAATTCCAAAATAAAACAACTTTGTTGGTTTCTAATGTAAATTAAAATTTGCGAAAATCGATCAAGTTTTGTATGAAATAACAAAAAAAATTGTGCATAGATTTTTCTAGTTTTTTTTTATCTTTGTGTCGATATCACAATCTTGACTTTAATCCACAATCCAGAATAAAAATTATGTCGTTAATTAATTATTAATCGACACCATTTTTTAATTTTGATTTAATCCCTTTAAATGTATTTTTTTAATAAACAGGCAACTTTTTGTATACCTATAGGTTAGTACCTATAGGCCTATAGGTATACCCATGATAAATATTGAGACCAACTAAAGTGAAGGTCTAAAAATATCTCTCCTTACCCGCATGCGGTTTCCACGCGATTTGACATGCATTTAACGGAATGGTGCATCCTTTGAGCCTTAGTTCTATGTATAGGGCATATTAAACTTAGATGTAATAGATTAGATCAATATTACTTTTCAACAATAAAAACATAAAAATCACGAGTAACCTAACCGCTTCTCTACATTACGATGTATAAATTGTTTAGTAAAATCTATGCACGTACCTACTTTTCACCGTTTGTTATTATTATATACATATAGCCTGTTATCTAACAGCTTATCATCCATTTGATGGCTGGTAAATCATTTAACTACAGCATATTTAAAAATATATTTATACATCCTGCAAAAAAAAATTATTAATAAATTAAAAAACCCGGCTGCGTAAAAAGTGAACTTTATATAAAAACTCAAAAGAAAAAACATGCCCAATCGTTGAATACTTGAATTATTATAAGTAATATTGAATAACCTGCATCAATAAATTAGTTTCATGATCGATACACATAATATAAAACAAGTAATAAAAACTAATGAGAAATACTAATGGGAATTGTTGCTAACCAACTTCTCGTTCTCTCAACTATTAAAGATCCTAAATGGGCATTTGAAATGAAGAGAAACTCAAACGAGATTTTCAAATACAAAATTTACTGATACCCCATTTATCTTAGTTCGGCGACTTTCATATTTTCTGCCGACTTCACAAAAAAAGAGAAGGTACTCAAGCCGACTGTATTTATTTTTATGTGTTGCTACCTCGTATCTTCTTGAACCGATTTTGTTTTTTTTTGTTTGAAAGATGTTGTTTTTCAATTGGTCCCATTTAAATTTGATCAAGATCTGATCAGTAGTTCTTGAAATATCGTCAATAATGCGTGTTTAGTACATCTAATCTGATCAAAGTTCCGAAGATAAATCGGTGAAGTCGGTTTTTTAAGCTTTGCTTGCATTTAATTATACAATATAGCGTCTGGTTGTCACCGTATTGAATTTTAATTACTGTCTTGTCTTTAGTGACTCGCAAAATTATAACAAATCGACGGATGTAAGAATCACCAAAATCCGACCACGCGTTTGGTTTCTAAAACGAGAATAACAATTTGAACAGCAAGGTTATCACGTAATCAACACGGTACGGCTCAGCCGTGGCTCGTTATCTTCGGTTTGATACAAAGACATTGACAGAACAACGTTGCAACAATGCACATAAAGGCAATCCAAACAGTTGGACCGAAACAATAAAATGAACCCAGATGGGTCATTCCAGATAAGTTCTCAATATCGTTTGATGGCTGTGAATGTGGACTTTCAGATGGTACTGTTTTTGAAACACTGAGTAGTTACAATAGGTAAAGAAAATATTTTTTTTATGGAATTTGTGACGATTTTAAACAACGTTCTTATGACTGTTGGTAGTCAACCCAATATTTCCCTGCCCTTATTCAACTTAATATAATTTTATTTATCGTTAATCAGGATGACAGGGTTTGCTTGGGTGTATTAACTATCTCAGATAGAAGAAGTGCGTATAAAATGGAATGCCTTGGAATTTAAAACTATAATCTCAATTAAACCAGTACAAGTATCAAGTAACAACCTGGGCTCTAACTCAAATTGATTTCTATTTTACAAGCTTTTATTTAGTTTTAACGGGACACCGCTTTCTATCTATTTGTCGGTATGTAATCAAATCTTGCAAACTAAATTAGACCCACTTTCCGATGTCAGATAATTAATAAAATAAAATTTGGTGTACTTATGTGTCTTTGGTGACAATACAACTATATTGTACCATGGAGCTGGTCTGATGATGGAGACGAAAGATGGCCTTAGGAACTTCTGAACTAAACAAACGAAACCCATCGAGTTTAGGCTCGTTTTATTCGTCTTGAATTTGAATTCGCTGCTTCTATAACTATTTAGTCCTATTTTTATTTATTTCTGGTAAAACTACATTTTAAAATCTTATTCATTTATTACTATGTAGTTATAAAACAAGGAAGTACCTAGTACAAATCACTTCGAGCTACAATGAAATTTCCGATATCCCTATCAAATAACCGATATCGCATATTAAGAACCGAGACTGTATTAAAAATGGCCATAAAGATTTAGGGTGCTTACATGTTAACCCGCAATTTTTCCCGAATATCGGGGGACGTACACTTCGTGCATAAATCCGGTGAACGCTTCCTGTGACTACAGCCAAAGTTCACAGAAGGATTTGTAAAACACATTTTGTATGAATACAAAAAACAAAATTGGATTGAAATGAACTAAATAATCTAAATAAATTGTAACGGGTTAGCAATGTGCCGAAAATGCTGGCTGCGTTGCCTATAAGTATATAGCAATTCTATAAGTATACAGCGAGGCAACGAAGCCAGCATTTCGAGAACACTGCCAACGTTACGATTTGTTCTGATTATTTAGTTCACTTTATTCTTAAGTTTTAGTTTTAAGGATTATAATGTTTGTTATAATCAAACAATGCATTGATATATAATATACTTTCAGAATAGGTTTTATCTTCGTAACATTCGTATTTTGCAATACGTACACAAATCATTTACGACATGTTGAGAAACAATGTTTTTGTTTACTTTGGCATGATGTCACGATAAAAATTGAGAATGAATATCTATTTATATAATATTGTATTCCTTAAAGATTTACGTAACTTTGATTGTTAATAAGACCTTTTATACTATTATATTGACATAAGAATCATCCAAATCAACCAACACATTTAGTCATTAGGGCGCTACCAAGAAAAATAAATACATAATAATATGCTGATAAACACATTACACTCCTTTGCGTCGCGCAGTCGAGTAAAAAACAGAGACTAGTAGCTTTGACTCACGTATACATTGTAATAAAAGAGTTTAGTTTATATATTAAACGATGATGAATGCAAAAACTGTGTCTCGATAATCTAAACTTAAAAAAAAGAAAATAGCCCGTTTTTCAGAACTCCTAAACGGTTAGATATTTTTTTTTATCAATTTGCTAGGTTTATTGAGTTAGTACTCATCTCGATCGCGTTGTCTAGTCATCATTTTTAATTTTTTTTTTTCAATCTATTTGACACCAGAATATTGTGTGATGTCAAGCTTGGTATAAAAACACATAATTGAAACGCAAGCAAAGTTTAAAAAAACCGACATACGCTAATGTTTCGGTTTTGGCTTCACCAATTTTGATAAAATTTATATGGGACCACCTCTGAAATATACTCTATCAAACTATATTCATAATTGGTGGAGATATCGCGTAACATAAATACAAAAAAAAAGACGTGTGGCACTCGGGGACTGCCGCAGTAAAGCTATTGCATAGCATTTTTTATCAACTTATGCAATTATAGTTATTTATTTATTTTATTTATGCAGTATTTTTTTTCCTGCCACCTAGAGGCGAGTTGCTGAACTAAAGAGACAAGCGTGATATTTCAAAAAAGTCATTAAAAGTTCTGCTATTCATCGATGTATGGCAAAACTAAAAAGTATCACCGCTGTGCCGGTCGGAGTATTAGTAGGTTATTTTCATTACGGAATTTCTGGATTCGATCTCCACGCTCAAGGCCCGCGATAGAAGCTATTGCATAGCTTAAAAAAACATACAGTCGAATTGAGAACCTCCTTCTTTGAAGTCGGTTGAAAATCTAGCCAATCGTTGATGACGTACCTAATCGTTTGCAAGTTAAAATATGACGCTCTGGTCTATCGCCAAAATTTGTACGTAGTGTGCTCGATTCGCACTACTGTTTTAGCTCTACTGGGACAGCAAAGACGCAGGAACCGCCGACAAAACATTCGCTTATCGACTGCCTTAAATCTCTCTCGGTGAGTTGAACACGCCAGGAAATTTATTGTTCTCATTGGTTCGCGATTCGGCCTCACCGACGACGGCCGTGAAATCGTCTCACGTGTGAATTTTCGGTTAAGTTCGCCGCACGCTCGGTGCTTGAGAACAAATGAATTATTAATTTATTGTGCTTCCATAGATTTGGATTTGGAATGTTATGTCTGATGTGGTTGAAATATTATAAGCGGAATAGAGTAGATTCCTAATATATCGGATTCTGAATACATGGATACCTCCACGTATCTTACTCGGTCTAGGTGTCTAAGTTAGATTCTGAGTATATAGGTCAGTTTCGGAGATGAGGCTTTTGGGGGCTGAGTCACCCACGTCCGTAGGAGGTTACCCCTTAAGTCTGACTCCCTACACGTGGTTGGTCCCCGGGTGGTGCTAATCAGGTGACATTTGAGAGGTGGTAGAGCATTTTGTGAGTTGCTCGCCTGGCTTGCTACCAAAGTAGCTTACCACCATCAAGTTGAAAGTGTGCCGCCAAGCCAAATACGGTGTTCCGGCAGTTATCCTTGAGAGCCTGTGTATTCCAGGTCTAGTGTGTTTACCAGCTTCGATCACATCGTCACTTATCATCAGGTGAGATAGTGGTCAAACACTAGCCTGTCACAAATAAAAAAAAAATGAGGCACTAATTAGGTAATCGCGTTTCGAGTGACAATTCTTTTTATTTTTACGTAATGTGTTATATTTTTTCAAAGTTATATAACTTTAAAAGTTTTAACATTGCATTATTGTCACTAACGCGCTTAAAAGTACAATTTAAATAAGCCTAAGCTCGAATGGGTAACAAGTTTATTAATAATCATCAAAGTAATTAATGTTGTGTACGGCTTGAAACACGTCTAAATTTCGACTTACTTTGTAAGTCGAAATTTAGACGTGTTCACAACATTAATTATGTGTAATACTCACGATAGTGTACTGTTAGTATATACTGTTAGTGTAACTTTTAAACTTTTGCGATTCGAACACATGGTTTAGGTTATCTCTCGGTATGTCTCCTCAAGACCATGGTCAATGCAACATGGCCGAAACGTCGAGGCAAATAAAAATAGTTTTTAGTGCAATTAAGTCCCAAGATATTACCTAAACTATGTGCTATGTTATCTTACTGTTTACAAGTCCATGAGTAATGTAATATAGTGACGAGCACTATATTACATTACTCATGGAATGAGGGAGTATTATCTATACGTAGTGATATCACATGGACTCGTAAAATCAAACTTATATCAGAAAATATTTAATAGTTCTACTGTCTGTATACTTTAACGCTCCCTCGTCAATTTAGCTTTAATTATTGTATTAGATAGACCAATTTTAAGTAGATTGTAATGAAATTCAAAGTTTTGTTAATATACATAGTATGTTACCAACGTATTTGTCATTGTATCAGTCATTTAAGACTGTTTATAAAAATATATGTAAAAAACGCCGCTGAGTTTCTTGCTAGGTTTTTCTCGAGATGGCTGTAATTTTACGAATCTGGCATGAGTCATTAACTTGCATGAGTGCCTCTTTGGGGCCCATGTGAATAAATGATTTTGATCATACAATCGAAACCAATTTACAGTTTGTAAAAATAAAACATAATAAGTTTTTATATAAAAACAGTACTGAAATATTTATTCCAAGAAAATCTTATCACGATTTAGTTGCAAAAAGTTTGGAGTGTTTCGAAACCGTCACGTGAATTTTTTGGCTAATATTTTAGCCCAAGTGGTAAACAGTGTTTTAGCTGTCAACCGCTTAGAAGCGGTAATGTTTTTCCGGACCGTTTCTCTTCTTCGAATTTTCTCTTCCCCAGTGTTTCCTTCAATTGACCCAATATATTACGGGAATAGAGTAGCGGGCAACACGGAAACATGTTTTGTTTACTTTTCTTTGTTTCACACTACGTACGTTTTTAGGCAAAATAAAGAGTATCTGTATAATATACATACGGAGATCTCACCTGATGGAGAGAGATGATGCGGCCGAAGATTTAGCATGCTTGTCTAGAATATATCTGTTAATATTCCTTTTAAGATGCCTATACATTCCTTGGCAAATCTATGTTTTTTTTATCTTTGCCTATTCTTCATTTTAGCAGCATTGGATGTAAACGAGATGCTTGTTTATTGTGTGATTTGCTATTGTCGGGCACTCCTGATGAAACTTTTTATGACGCCTGAAGGCATCCGGCAATAGTATAGGTTAAGTTTTATTTTTATGAACTTTTATAGCTATTGAATTACATATATAACATTATTTTATAATTTGAATACTTTTTAATTAAGCTAGCTAATAAAGTAAAAAAATGCATAGAACATAAAAAATTAGAAAACGCACACCATTAGCTACACTGATTCGTGACGTGACTCCACATATGTTTGACATCTATTATTACAGTAAACAGTGTTTTAGCTGTCAACCGCTTAGAAGCGGTGATGTTTTTCCGGACCGTTTCTCTTCTTCGAATTTTCTCTTCCCCAGTGTTTCCTTCAATTGACCCAATATATTACGGGAATAGAGTAGCGGGCACCACGGAAACATGTTAAAAATGTCTCTTGGGAAGTAAAATTATGCTCGCGCCGAGATTCGAATCTAGGACCCAAGGCGTAGTGGGCTGAGACTTGTTATAACATAAAATACATTGACATAACATCTATTATTGGTCAACTTTACTTGACGGCAGTTAGCGGACAAATTCCCTTGACTGTGATTATATTCTGGATGTTATAGAAAGAACTTCAAAATAACCGCGTTTTATTTATTAATTTTGATATGAAATCTAGTGTTTTTATAAATGACCATTTTATTTTCGTCACTAATAATATATCAATGTAAACAATTTCTTATTTACTGGTACATTATAAACAAAATTAACTATATCTATAGAAATATATCTATACATCATTATATAGGTATTCAATGATGTTAAATATCACGGGTCACATTTTAATAGGAAATCATCTATGAATACTACACAGTAGGTTAAATTGGAATACAAAATCCTTCGTAATTACACTAAGATCTTCCTTTAAACCACAATAAAATGAGAAAGTCACTTTGAATTTATCTAAGTTATTTTCCCACTTTCACAATACTTTCAAGTTAGCACTGGATGATTTACGGTGTTTAAAGCTGGTTCAAAAGGCTTTATTCACTTCAATCTGCTCTTAATAATAACGAATCCTCCCCTCAGTAAACTACTACCAACTCATAACTGCTTGAATAAAGTTAGTGTCACTTGAGTACCGTTCTTAGTTGGTTGGTAATAAAAAGACGATGATACTTCGAAACTAAACGCTGGAAATTTTCAAAAGAGTTTGTTTAACACACGCAAAACGAGCAACAGCGGTATGAAATAATGATTAGGTACGAAACTAAGATTATTTCAACGCACACTCACAGCCCCACACTAAGTATTATGACTCGTGACGTAGCAGGTGCAGGAAACATTCATATCACACAGAACTAGAAACACAAATTTCCCTTAAGATTAAAACTTGCGTTTCCACCGGGAATCGAACCCAATGCCCGCTGCTTTAAAGGCAAATGTGCATCCAATTAAGCTACCGGGTCAGTTCTATAAACGAATATAAATTAAACACACATATTGTACGGGGGAAAAAATTGGGACACCTATTAATACTACTTAAGTTCACAGAAACATATTTTCTAGTCAAAATTACAGTTACCACATTCTTTTTACAAAATAATTATATTATTATTAAATATTTTTGTGATTGTTACTAAATAATTATAGCACTAGAATGTTAGTACCAGCAACGTGACATTTTTCTGAGTGTTAACACATTGACGAGATTATGATCATACGTTTCCAAGTTCGCATCAAAACTGTTGGAGAATTTCGTACTCCTGTCAAGTACTGAACCCGATATTCTTAGATAATAAGGTCAAGAGAAAAGTACTTGTTCTAAAGAAACCTTCAACCAAAAATAATTTCTAAAATGTGTTTAACTTAAGCGGAAATTACAAAACACCACAAAGCCAAACGATCGTCCGCAGTGGCTTCATAAAATATTATTATTATGGAAATTTTAATTAACTTGTGAGTCTATCCTAAACCGAAACATTGTTAACAATTTGTTTTACCCTAGAGATATCTCTCCACACCTTAAAATAATATATTTTCTAGGAACGTGCTCATTCATCTCTGTTTTTACGAGGACAGCGTTGTTTTCGAGTAACGGTACCATGAATGAAACATTGTAAAGGTAGGATCAGTTTATATACGAATTTAGATTCTAATTTATTTGCTAGAATGTAGGTATACATTGATGATGGATATTTATTTATTTGTTCCTTATACATTCTACCAAACAAGCTTGTGCAAATGAGTGATATTTTAATGTTTATTCTATATACAAATGACATTTAGTTACAAAATGAAAATAATTTATTACAGTCACAAAAGTATTAAAAGGCATGTGTAGAAAATAATGTTATACATAAATAATAATATTATAACAAACTTTTAAACCTACAAAACATGTGTTACGAATAAAATCAAAATCAAAATCGTTTATTTCATGGGCCCCAAAGAGGCACTCATTAAAGTTAATGATTCTACTGCCAGAGATTCGCAAAATTACAGCCATCTCGAGAAGAACCTGGCAAGAAACTCGGCGGCGCATGTTTTGTTTTTTTTTTTTTAATAATTTCTTAACTCTAATACATAATAGTATTAACATAGGTATATCTATATTATGTAGTCGCTAGACAGCGCTTGTGCAGTTTGCCTCCATGCATTATGCAGAATACAGGCTTGTCAATTAGTTGCAAAGCGTAAGGAACATTTAAAAAAATATATTTTGAGATGGAACACCAAATGGGGTTTCTTTTTTTTAGTAGGTTACCAAAATCACCCAAGTCGCCGAAACCGATCGAGCGACAAATATACAGATCGAGTTTTAAACCTTAGTAAACCTACCTAACTTCGTAAGTCCAAGATCATCCCAAGCATAAGCAGCGAACATTAATGCTGGCTCATGAAACGCGATTCTACATCCCTAAAAAGCACCTTTCAATATGAGGTCCCTCGAAGGACACACCTGGCATAACGCATCAGAAACCATTTATCCCGCGTGGAAGCCATTACATTCTACATAATGGGCAGAAACCGGCAACGGAGCGTGTATTTGTGCCAACGGTCCGGCCCGGTTTCTTGAACTCATATCCGAAAACACACATGCTTTTTATTTCATTTAAAAATTATGCTATTGCATGCAACTTAATCTATTAGATACTAGACGTGCCCCGCGGCTTCCCCCGCTACTATCAAGTCAAAAAGTAGCCATATATTAATCCTAGGTATAAGCTATGTACATTTCAAATTTTATCCAAATCCCTTTAGCTGTTAAAGTGTGAAAAGGGAACAAACATACTTACACACAAAATTCCGGATTTATAATATTAGTAGGATAATTAAACGCAAAGTTTAAAAGAAACCGACTTCACCGCTTTATCTTCGGAACTTTGATCAGATTAGAAGTACTAAACACGCAGTATTGACGAAATTTCAAGAACTACTGATCAAATTTAAATGGGACCAATTGGAAAACAACATATTTCAAACAAAAAAAAATCAAAATCGGTTCACGTGGAGAAGTAATGAGGTTAAACCAAAAAACGAAATTAATACATCAATGTTCTTGAGAAAAAACATCAAAATCTATAATTATTATTTCGTTTTCATTATCTCAGTGGAGTCTTCGATCCGAACCTTGCTTTTTAAAGATGTGGTGGATTGACGTGGGGATTTCAGAAAATCTTACTCACCGTTCACGTTAAAACAGCATGCTATTAAAGAGCGTGTGTGTGGTAAAATGTATGTATAATGAACTTGTACTTGCTTACAAAGCCTAAATTATGAGACCTTGAGTAAAGGTGTTGCATTAGTTTAATGAATGACCTGTCAAAGTAAAAAAATTGACTGTAAATAAAATGTTGATTTTAATCTACGTTTATTATCTCTTTATAGTAAGTATTTCAGTAACGTAGGTTTCTACTATTTGATTTACTTAGCTTATATTTATTTGTAACGGATGGGCTGGTCCAATTATAATCAGTTACACAAACAATCCTGGATTAGGAAAGGGTTACTTTTTATCCTACTCAACACGTGGTCAAATCTGCAAGCCGCGGGAAATCGCTAGTACAATAGTAGTATTATATTTACATAGGAATATTAATGCCCACGATTTATAGGTCGTTAAAAGAGCATCAAAATAGGCATACTACTACGGTCGCGTCATCCATGCCGGGCGGTTTTGAGTACGGTTCGGAAAAACAATAAATTACGTTGGATTTCACCGTAAAATTCTGCCACAACTCATCGTAAAATATGAATAAAAAGTTCTATCGGCAAATGTAAAAAACTAGCTTACTTTTAATTAGAACAGTCGCTTAACTACGTCGGGTGCCTAATGGTGACCTGAAAAAATCTGACACCAGTTAAGGCTCTCTAGTCCATACGACAAGCATAAATAAGCTTACTTTTTCAACAGAATATTTTTTATATTTGTTAGTTCTACGATTTAAAAGTTTTCTTATTGTAACGATTTAATATACTGAGAAAAATATCTAAGTAGTTGCTGTTACTTACTATTATTCTTGTGCTATTTGTTACAAGTATAGTTATTTAAAAGCATTCACAAAATAAAAAAAAAATGCACAAGCGCTTTTTTGCGACTACATAATATAGATAGATATACCTAGGTTTACATGTATAATTATGTATTAGTGTAAAGGAATGATTTAAAATCAAAATGAAAAAAAATATGCGCCGCCGAGTTTTTTGCGAGGTTCTTCTCGAAATAGCTGTTATTTTGCAAATCTGGCAGTAGATAATTCAATTTCATGAGTGCCTCTTTGAGGCCCATGTGAATAAACGATTTTGATTTTGAAAAGATCGGTTAGTAATTATTGTTAGCATTAAGGGGGTTTTGTAAAAACTCAATCAGGTGTAAAGGTATTTATTACCAGATTTTTTTAGGTATTATTAGTTCTCGTAGTCTTATAAAACTTGACTATTGGTATTTACAAAATTAAACTATATCGACTACATAATATTTTGTTAGATCAACTTATATTGTGTGTCATAACTAGCTTATTTTATACAAAGAACGTAATAGACGTAATTTTAACAAATAGAATATGTTTCACTTTCTAGTATCCTAAAATGTTTCTCCGTGTTCGTTCGTATATTTAAAGTAAAAAAAAATTAATCTCATTTGCTAAAGTACTGGATAACCAGTTAGACAAAATCTAAATAAATTGCTTTTATAACACACTGCAAGGAATGAAAATAAGCTTCAATGCTAAAGCTAGCTTATTTTTTAATCCGGTAATGAGTCAATTAGATTACAAGTCGCTTTCTGCTTTCAGCTTTTCCTTTCCCTAAAGCAAACACTAAGAGCAAAAGAAACTCAGAGAATTTTTGTAGTACAATTACATTTTCATATTATCTTGTTGAGATAACAGTTCATTCTTTGTTTACGATCAAAAAAACATCATTAACGCGATTAATCTCTCCCATGTTGGCTCATGCACTTAATTTCCTCAAAAGCACCGGTCAAACATACCCGCATCAGGTCAATTACTTCCTGTATAATATTTTCCGCACAACAACGAACCGCGGAACAAGATTAATGGGGCCCAGTCGTAAACCTACGGAACCGTATAATATTTGAGCCCAGCCCGACCCAATAACTACAGAACAGTCTTAGCAGAACCCTAACTAAGCACTGGAAAGTAATTTAAATATTTAGGTTATAGTAGTAAATTTAGAAATGATACTAACAACAAGGATAATTTCGTCGCTTCAGGCAGGGCTTGAGTAGCTCAGTGGTTACAGCAATAGGGAATGATACCCTATGGCCGCGGGTATACCCTAAAGCTCTGTAATCACACAAAAAATATTGCCCTTAAATCCGAAATACAGTAAAACTTGCACACTTCTACTTGGGGATTGAATTTGTAAGTTAAATACTGTATTACATAATGCAATAACAGAGTTGTCAGCGTTTTGTTCTACTTTGGGCTCCACCGGTCATCAAGCGAATGGCGGTTTCAAACCTTTATGTTATAGGAATTAGAAATTTGTTAAGTTGATCTTAATCAGTGACATTTACCGGTCGCTATGACCGAATCGTTTACTTTATATTTAAGACACCCTATTAACTAAACTTAACATAGCAGAATTTGTCCTAAAACGCACGTTTTGTAACCGTTTTACTTGGTAATCACAACAAATTACGATAAAAAAATATATTCGTCGGAATTTGTATGAGTTTTTCTTGTCAAAACATTCCTTACATTTAGAAATTTTGGAGAAAAAAAATCAAATCACGTATAAATTCAATATGTTTTTCTTCTTTCACAGGGTTTTCCCATAAAATGATGGAACAAAATGGTTTCAATTTTGTTCCATCATTATGTATCAAAACCTTGTGAAAGTTATATTATAGACGTATACTTGATTCTTATTGTTATTTCTTCAGCTTATTTTTGAGTTACTCTTTCACGTTATTTTAATAAAACCATAAAAAATCCTCCCATACAGAAATTGCTAGAATTCGAGCACGCTCTATGACACTAGTACACGTATCTAAAAGATGTTTACGTGCTAGTTCACAGAGTGGCCGATCCCACATTCTCTGTGAGGATACCTCACCGGTCACCGGTCACCGATGCTTGGGCATGCCATCTCACATGCGCATCTAGCCTCAGTCAGGTTTGCTATTTCTAAAGAACGCAAAGTATTTTTTTGACTAATTTAGAAGTACCATGAACTGAGGACAAGAAAGCTGATAACGCAACACTAGAAATGGTTATGCAATATGCGTCTTTATGTGCTAAAGTGTAAGGCTATCTTTGGCTGTGGTTAAAAAAAGTGCTTGCATTGACGTATATTTGCTTTTAAATGTAAGATTGCTGAATCAATGTATTTTAAAGCTATATACGAAGTTCATATACTTCACTCCGCTACGTTATAATATTATTATGTTGTTTAATAACTTGTAATCTCGTTTTAAAACAAAATCAGAGAGAAATGCCAAATTATACACAATGGTACATACATGCGAGAGTTTAAATGTTTGTAATTCAATTACGTCAAAACTACTAAACTGTTTTACCTTAAATTCTGAACGTGCTTAAATAGTGATCTGAAATAACACTTCACCGCATGTCTTTTATCATTAACACCATCGTTGTTATTACGGTGAAACTAAGAAAAACAACTGTTAGTTTATAAAAAGTTCATATTGAACTGCCTGTATTTTAATTGGATGTGCGTTCGCCTTCTAAACAGTAGTATCGGGTTCGATTGCCAGCTGGAACACAAGTTTTCTTTCCAAGAGAAATCAGTACGGATACATACATCACTTTTTTAACAGACAAAATCCTACTAAATTTGTTTCTTTTCAAACTATGACAGAAAAGCAAAACTAATATTTTGTAAAGTCTCTGAACCGTTCATTTCATTGCGCACATTGCTATATTAGTATCAAAAACACAGTCGAAAGCCTTTGCCAAGCAATTTAACAGTATTGATTTTTCATAACCCCAGAGGTGTTTGTTCGAAAAAAGTTACAAGGTTTGTCATCGTGGGTCTGGTGGACCCGCAAGGCTGATTATCAAAAATTTGATTATTTTTATGCAGGCATAGTAGCAAATCGATTGAAAGTCGCGGTAGTTTTGTCGAATTTTCTGACTGATAACGGCTATGTTAGTTGATAGTGTATGCAGTCAAATCAGAAATGAAAAATATTTAATATAATAAAACAAATGTCTCTTAACTACATCCTTATAGTTAAGAGCCATTAAATATTTTTAATTGCTGATTTGACTGCATACACTATCAACTAACATAGACGTTTTGTCTGAAATTCTCACGTTAAAAGCTTTTACATAAATAATAGTTTTTCTAGAAGTCGTCTAGAAGATCTCGTTTAATTATCAAGAATCCTGAAAACTTTACCTCAAATATAAATCAAAACTCTAAGTAGCTAAAAAAATTTACCTCACCTGGTTCTGGCCCATAAACTAGTTTGCGTTGGAATTACTACTAGTCGTTCGCACCGAACTGAGATCTCGCGCCTACATTTTTCCCCATAGAGAAAAACTTTTGAGGTTAATTACTTATTACTATTTTTCTATATAATCATTATTTGATTTCTGTTGTGTGGCCTACCAAAACGTTAATATATATTGGATAATATAGATTTTTTTATAAACAGATTTTGTACCATACTTGTCAAGCACTTTTTAACGATACCCCACAAAAGTAGATAAAAAAAAAAAAATTTTGCTTCCCACTTACATGTATGGGATGCTCCCTTATATTTTTTCATTTATACAATAAAATTGTAAATGTCATTTCTGGCTTTGTGCTGTTGTTTTACCTAAACTATGAGAATTTGAAGTCATTTGCTTATATAGTTTAGACGTTATATGCCTCTGACAGACGGACGGACGGATAGACGGACAGAGTGCTGAAAGACTCAAATCAACTTAGAGATCTCGCTTCGCTCTACGTATAAATACAAAAATAACATTACAATGTAATTTAGTTCGATGTTTCCCGATTAAAATCTGTATGAATAGACTTAAAATCTTATCTATATTTTTATGCAAGGGTCTAACAGATTTTTGCTAGAAATCGTAAGGGTTAACAACATATTATATAAAAACTAGCTTTGTTATTGAAAAATCACTGGAATAGAGTCATATTAGTATTCAGCCAAATGGGTACAAAAAAATCTTAAATTTTTATGAAATCTTGCTCCAAAAGAAATAAATATTTGTGTTTTTGCAGATATGGAATTTATTGAAAATAAAGAGTCAAATATTTTCTAAAATGAATTCAAACCAGTAAAATGCCAACATGAAGAAATTTAAATTTCTTCTGCAAATTACAATAGAAGATCAATTAAAGATTTTTTTTAATGTTTTGCATAGTCGTCGTATATAATCTAATATATAAAAATGTCGTGGCTCGACCGATTTCATTGTTTATTTTGTATATTTGGTAGGTATGAGTAATAAATAGGTCGTAAAGTAATTTTCACCCTCCTACCCCGACCCCCATTTTCTAATCGTGATTTTAGTATTTTTGTATGAACAATATCCAATAGTTTTTAGTATGGTATTAAATACTAGGCGACCATAAACGTGAAAGAGGTAAAACCAAGGATGTTGTAGCTAAAGTAATAGGATGGATAACTGACAAACTTACAGTGCCGAATATCAAACATGCATGGAATCTTATCACAACTAACTACGAGCGTATTTACAATGTCAAATCGTTTTATCAATTGCATAAAGAACCAATCGTGGTTGCGGTCCCGACGAAATCGAGTGAAAGGTTAGAAAAGACCCCTGTGTCCCTCTCGCACAGAGCGACTAGTTCTAAAAAAGTTTCCAAGTGGTAGAAATTGTAGTCTGTAGTAATAATAAGATCTTATCTGTCGTAATTATTTTTTTAATCGAAACCTTACAGAATATGTTTCTAAATACCCTACGTACTATCAAACTATTCTCAAGAAACCGTATTTTTTTCCTAATAGCGTTAGGTTTTATGATATTATTTTTGTTATATGGGTATACAAGCCAAGCTACACAACTACATCCGCCATTTATAAACATATTTTGTAAAAACAAAATAAAGTTACCCTACTATCATACTGCCTACTAATATTATCAAGGCAAAAGTTTGTGAGTGTGTTTGTAGTTCTTGATGCTCAATTATGATTATATTAATGAATACGTTTGTAAATATGGAATATACATACATTTTTATTCGATTGTTGCCGTTAATACATTGCCGGAAAGAAAATTTTCCTTCATAACAATACATCTCATATCGAAATAAATAAGCATTGGGAAATGCAATCAGGTTTTTTTTTTATGCAAGTAGGCAAACTTTTGACCACTATCTCACCTGATGGTAGGCAACGATGTGGTCGACGATGGAGCAAGCTTGCCTAGAAGATACCTATTCACTCGCGACTTGATGACTCCCATATTGTACTCATCAGGAAACACCGACTCAGGTAAGGAGTTCTATTCCTTTGCGGTTCGCACAATGAATGTAGAGGCAAAACGCTTAGTGCGCATTTGTGGAATGTCCACCATATAGCGGTGTCGCTTAGCAGTTTGTCTGCTTGTCCGACGATAGGACGGGGATGGGGGAACTAGATCGTGCAGTTCCTTAGCACACTCACCAAAATGTATCCGATAAAAACCGAGAGACTAGCTACCATGCGGCGCGGCGATGACCCAAGCTCTGAAACTTTGAATTAGTCAGCTGCTCGCTACCAATGTGTCTCTTGGGTCTCCACTCAATGGTGTCAAGAGTCTCAAGCTGGTACTTAGCTGAACCGTCCCAAAGATGAGAACAGTACTCCATACATGATCGGACTTGTGCTTGATACAAATTGAGCAACTGTCCCGGTGTGAAGTATCGTCTCACCTTTGCAAGGATTCCCAGCTTTTTTGCAGCTAGTTGGGTTTTTGACTCGATGGAAGTACCAAAATTGAGCTTTGAAGTTAGAGTCAAACCGAGTAACTCGAGATGGTCAGTTACTGGTAGGGATACATTTCGGAAAGTTGGAGTCAGTTCAAATTGACTCCGTATAGCGGAGAAAAAAAGTTTAGCAAATTTAAACACAGCGATTTTAAAAAAACAAATAGAATTAAAGAAAAGTTGACCAATCAGTGACCTCAAAAATGTGTAACTTAGTCACGATCAGCTTAGCCAATAGCGAGCGTTTTGCTATTTTGAAGTTCCCATCCATTTTATTTATTAAAACTCCTAATAAAAAGCAATTAAAGAAGAAAATCATATTATGGGTGTTATTTTATAAAAATAAAGATTAAAAAAAAATACATGACCTGTATGTAAATTGTATGCTTATTTCCTATTGATAATTTATAGCGTTGTTATATTTTTCTTATATAACTATTATAGGCCAAAATGTTTGCTTAGAGATAAGTTGATTGGCTTGAAAAATTTAGTAATTTTTAATTTTGCATTGGGTCACACTCTACGACAATAATTTGTACACAACAATTTGTGTCAGTAAGGTGTCATAAGGGAGTTTTGCCGCGAAAGTGAAAAAATGGCGTTGTTGATTTTGTAAAATCTTCCAAAACCTGTGATTCTTCGAGTGTTAATGTGTAATAATGGTGGATTGTTAACCGTTAATACTTAGTGAACGTGCATAAGTGTAGGCAAATCATACAAAGTTGAAAAACGTGATTTTCACCTTCGCTCCAAAACTCCAATAGAAGTTCTAGTAAAGTTTCTACCACTTTACTAGGGCATGACTTGACTACGACTGGACCTTGACTCTTTTACTTGACTTTGACTGTGACTTGTGACTAGGACCTATAATATGAAATACACTTGAAATATATTATCACTTGACACTGGCTAAATGCACAAGATTGCAAAGCCAAAACTAAGAGAAAAAAAAAAAAAAAAAAACGTGTCATAAAAGTTAGGGTTTACCTTCATTGGATTTTTTATGGATATATTGATGATCAAGCCGTGCCGCCCCGCAGCTTTGTCTGCGTTTATCTAGTTAAATAGCAACCTATTTGTTAATCCTAGGCAAAAGCTACGTACATTCCAAATTTATCAAAATTAATTTAGCCGTTGCCGCGTGAAGAGAAAATAGACATACTTAAATAATGCCACAATTACACACAAACTTTCGGATGCATAAATTAGTTTGATATAAGTATGTAATAATAATATTTACCAAGATTCTGACATATCAATGTAGTAATAATATCTGTCATCGATTTATGGATTATCTTTATTCTAGGATACAAATTTAAAGATGGGTTGTAAATGTATCTAGAAGCTTATTACAACAATTTTACAGCACATATCTCCGCCATTTTGAAAAATATCGTACCTGCTCTTATAGTCGGATAAGCGGACGAAGCCGTGGATAGATACTAGTGAATATATATAATGTTAATTAAATTTAAATGCATTTTGAAACATCAGTGTGGATTTTCCTTTGAAACATCAGTGTGGATGATCTTTATGAATGACATAATAATATTTTATTAGATATCATATTGTAGCATAATTACACAGTTAAATATCATTCAAGTAGAACATAATTCAAATGGCTCAAAAGGTTATCCCACAAATCTCAAAATCAGGGTTACCCTAAAGAAAAGGGACACAAAGGTTTTTTGTGACCTCTCACTAGGACACAGATTTTCAGCGGAGTCGTCCCTCCTTTTACAAACCGTAGGTTTGTTTCCTATCTCGATGGGTAAAACACTTTCCTGAACGTGACATTGCAACGCATGCCGGGTTCTGTTAGTTTAATATAAATACATTTGTACTATTAGGTTTTCTATGACGTATCTATTTTCAAGCTATTTCAAGGGTACTGCGTAAATTTTTAGATATGAGCTTCTACGCTACTGATGTAGATTACCGGTGGCACCACAAATTTTTCATCACGTTTCTGATTCTAGGTGTAACCCGTGAGACAAAAATCTACGTTGTATCTACGTGCCTCGTACAACGTTCAAAGACCTATATACCGAGGGTGCCGGAAACGCATACACCATATCCGCAATTAAAACCAGAAATATAACCGGATCAAATTCTTTTTGGGAGAAAATTTGGTTGTGATTGTAAACTTAGTGTGGAGCTATGAGTGTGTAAGCGTTTATGTTATGTTTTTAATTGTTCCCACCTGAGACTTTTGATATATTGACCAAAGAGCCAAGAGCTTAGCAGCCTACGACTTCGTCCCATGGTGGCGAATCTCTCGGTATTTTATCGGATATATTTCGGAGAGTGTGCAACGGAATTACACAAACTAATTCCTCCATCCCCATTCTCATCGGACATCTAGACAGACTGCTAAGCGATACCTTCATATGGCAGACATTCCACAAACGCTAATGAAGTGTTTTGCTTCAACATTCGTTATGGGAAGCGCAAAGTAATGGACCTCCTTGTCTGAGCCTGTTTCATTCACGTTTATATGTATATGTTTATTGATAAGGTTTAGAAGGAAACACACCACTTTAAACAACATAAGGATATATGCACTGACACCCTGTTTTTAGTACAATTAATCCCAATAAAGTTGATTGTGTATCGTGCATCTCTAGAGGATAAGTAAGAGGTCTAGAGGATTTCCTTAAGCCTTTACCAATACAGCAATCTCTAAATCACATCATGCTGGTGCGAAAAATAAAACTTGCTGGAGAAAAGCTAGTGCACTTTAATTAAATGAATTCTTTGTCGTATAGTATCGGAAAAACTTTATTAGAACGAACTCGGGGATTGAATTCTTGGAAAATACGGTATTTCAACTTTGTCAAAGAAGGTAGATTTATTTTAAAGGAAATTTCATCGTTGGATTTCAAATTGTTCTACAGTCATGCGTTAGTAAAAACATTTTTAAAACATTTCTTTCAATTTTTTCAAAAATTATTAATTAGGATGGCAATGAAGATATTTAAAAAGATACCTACAACTTTTATATCACCGATTCAAAAAACGTCATCAATTAAAAACAATAAATATACGCCGGGTCCTATGCCTAGACGGGTGTATAAAAAAAGATAAGATAAATACTATCAACTAATTTTGTCGTATTAAACAAATGTCAACCCCACAGCCCTATACTTAGACTTGTTTTTAATACTGTAATCATTTATATATATATCCCATTGAAACATATTCATGAATCAGAAATATAACATTTTTACAGGATGTTAAAATTAGCTCCGGTCTGGAGTCGAACCTTTTATCTGCAAATCAGAAGACAACTTCCCAACAGACTCATCACACATCAGGAGAGCTTGACGAATAATTATTGTAACTACAAAACTAAGTTAACTCATAAAATTACAAAGTCATTGTAACTGATAATCTGTAAACAATTGAACAGTTTGTCAATGTTTAAAATTAAGTATAATTTATTCAAGCACAACCCAATAACTATATTGAGGCTTGCTCTGTTTATACTTGCTAATTACTGATGCATTTTAAATGTGCAATAAATTGGACACGCATATGTGCCAACGTTACGTGTCTCTGTAATGAGAATACTGCCAGCATCGGCAACCGATAGAATGGATGACGTAATGGTATAAACTAAAATGGAGTAGTAGAAGGACTCTCTTCCACAAACCACTTATGCAACCATACACTGAGAAAAATATATCGTTGCCGTTACTAAATTTCTCGAAGAAATTGCTTAGCATCGATGTAGGCATGCTGCATCTTCGGCCAAATCATCACTTTCCATCCGGTGTGATAGCGGCTGAATGCTTACCTATCTGGCATAAAAAAAACTATTAAATTATTGCGTACCGTTTTTTCTAGTTGCATATACAAAACCCTCTTACCAATAAATATCTTACTTTAATTTTGTGATTGCTACTCAATAATTATAGTTATCACAAAGTAGTCTTTTAAAACTGGACTACGGACGGTGTTACCAAAATTAAACTATATCGACTACTAATCCTGTTAGATCGATTAATTTTGTGAAATTATAACTAAACTTATTGTTATATAAAAGAAAAGTTTTGTTGTTTGGTAATAACAAGCTAATTTTGTAACATTTTTACTGGAAAAAATGTTTCAAAGTCACGCTACTTCCCGTTATGGTTTTAATTTAAAGTTTTTTTTTTGCAGAATAAGCAAGCATTTGACCACTACCTCACCTGAAGGAAAGTGATGATGCAGCCGAAGATGTGATATGCTTGCCTAGAAGAACTTCCTGATTTATGGTTGTCCAATTTTTCCAAAAAACCTTCCTCCTTCCGCTTCGCTACCACAGGATGTTACTTATTTGTGCGCTGCCCATCTCCAGACTTGAAGTCTTTCAGATTTTATCGCTCGGGAACAAAATGCGGGCGGATAGTTTCATCTTTTTCTAACGTTACTTTCGTTTCCGGGTAGTTTCCCTGAAGATAACATAAAGCGCGAAGAGATTACCGCAAGACTGAACGTACGAGTAAGTCCCAGTATCATTAGTTACATTAGTGAGGGCCTTACAGTAACGTACTCAGTCAACGGGGCAATCGTCAAAGCTTAGAAAAATTATTACCCTAAATACAAAAAAACCCAATCACGCACCCCACAGCACACTGAGTTCAAAGACTCGTATCGTGGGTAACCGGAAACATTTATATCGCACACAACCACATTAGAACGAGAAGAAAATTGTTTCTTGGGAAGTGAGTTTGCTCCTGCTGAGAATTGAACCCAGGAGCCACGGCGCAGTTGTTAGAGACTTGCCAATAGTGCTAACTGGGTTGTCAAAAAAAAATTGCTAAACCATTTTGGATTAGAAAATTTTTGACTCTCACTCTCATTCGGCCTTACAATTGTGGATTAGCTCTCACTTCAGATATGATCAGGTATGCAAATGTAATTATTTAAATTTTGAACTAACATTAGATGCTTTAAAACAATTTTAAGCAAAATAGAAACGTTCGTTGTTTAATATTTCTTCGCTTACTAAAAAGTTGAAAATTTGATTAAAATTTTTGCCAGTTAATATAAAATGTATGTATCGAACTGCGGTTTTATTTAAACTCGATATTATTGTTAAGATATATAGGTATACCTATATTAAAAAAACAATTCAGCTGTTTTTCTGAAAACAAAGGCGTTTTCATAATTTTACCATAGCAATACAAACTTGGCAAATGTTTGAATATCTCCGGCTATAACGCCACATTCAGTATAATTACAGAAATCGAAACTAACACTCGTTAATAAAGAAATAAAACTTCAAAAACATAAGAATATTTGTGGTACAAAATAAAATTGGTTTGATAAAATTTATAGCTAATATAAAACGTAATCTTTCACCCTGCAGTATCGTAGAAAGTCCATCTCTGGCACTAAAGCTAGGGTCACATTGGATAATATGATAACAATGCATTACGGACCGCGGGTTAATGTATCCCCGGCTAAGCTTGTCGACGACGATCTTTATGACGCCCCAACTGAAAAAGGAAGGACGCTAGGTTAAATTAGTATACCGGATTATGTGTTGAATGCGTTATGTTATAAACCAGCTTTATACGACAGCATACAAACTAATAATAGTGAGACAGGCAACCTTTGACAAAATGTTGTGCCGAGTTAATAAACATTTCATTTTAATAACCATAATTAAAGAGAGTGAACTCTCTTTACAGTTTATTATTTGTATTAATGAAGTTTATTATTGAATAGATGTTTTACAAAATACCTTCACGAAAAGTTTTTTTTTATTCTAATAGGTGTTTCACCACCAATATTACTTATAATTAATGAGATGTTTTAGCATATTTTAACTAAAGATGCTTTATCAAACATTTAGTCTCTATATATTAATATGAATAATATAATAATTAAAACAATAATAGTTTAATGTTCTAACTTCCCTTTCCAGTGTAAATTAAACAAAAAATAATTATAAATGCTCAATTATATCCTGATTAATGCAGACAAAGCCCCGGAACACAACTTGTATTGTAAACAAAGGAAACCGATGCAAGGACACGCGTGTTCCGCAAGATCCTAAATCAAGTTTGTAAAGCGGAATTTCAGACTTTACCAAGATTCCGTAAGCCTTTCGGGCCTAAGATGTTATTGAAATTAAATATTACGCAAAATTTTCGTAAAGCTAAGCAGGGGAAGGCGTCGGGTGAACACAGAAATTGAATTAACCAAATCCCTTTGACGAAGTTCGTGTTTGCAGGCAACTTGGTTAGAGTGCGGAATTATTAGCGGCGAAACGTTGCCGCTTTTGCGGTGGTAGCTATCTATAGTGACGTTTGTTTATTAACTTCTACATTAACTCTATCTTTTATTAAGCGTTGAACCTCAATAATTAATTGTTTTGAAATGGATTTCGCGTCTAATTTTATAAAACTATCTAAGGTATTATAATTTTTGGAATCAACAACGCATTCAATTTTACAACTGTATTTATTGTGGTTTTTATCTTTTGATAGGCTTTATAGCCACTAATCTCATCGGATGGTAAGTAATGATATGGCTGGTGTTGATCACACTGAATGGTGCTCTTTAATTATATCCTC
Organism: Lomographa bimaculata; assembly: GCA_948107665.1. Taxonomy (NCBI): domain Eukaryota; kingdom Metazoa; phylum Arthropoda; class Insecta; order Lepidoptera; family Geometridae; genus Lomographa; species Lomographa bimaculata. Next base: position 13,638,794 of record OX403599.1, read on the forward strand.
TGTTTACTTTTTTAAAAACTTTTTTATTGGAAGGCTTTGAAATTTTGATCCGCAACCTTCTCTACCGACTTCACAAAAAAAGGAGGGTTACTCAAGTCGACTATATATATTTTTTTCTAGTTTAGTCAGATCTTGATAAAATTTAAATGAGACCAATTAGAAAGCAACATCTATCAAACAAAAACAAATTTCAAAATCGGTTCACGTAGAACGAAGTTATGAGGTAACACAAATAAAAAAAATAAAAAAACAAATACATTCGACTAAAGTACCTCCTCCTTTTTTGTGAAGTCGGTATAAATTTAAGAATAACAGATAAATAAAAACGTATACTTACATGCTTAATAAAATTTACTTGTAATCTAATGCTGTGCTGCTTCCAAAATACATTTTTTAAAAGCATCAAAACACATTAAGTATTTCATTAGAAGTTTTGAGAAGATAAGTTCCGGACGAGACGAGATTATCGAGTGAATAAATCAGGGCCTAGGTGCCTCCAAAGATTTATGGCGTGATGAGGTTCTATGTATTGTTCAAGACAGCATCTAATCTTAATATTAAGGAATTATTATAACAGACTTTTAATAATGTAATATGTTATTTATTTAATGTTTAAGATAATCATAAAAACTTACCAATTAAAGTCCGATCTTAACTCACCATCTTTTTTACCCGACGCAAAGGAAGTTTATGTGTTTATAAGCCTATGTGTGTAAGTTTGTTCCTTTGTGGCGTTCTTGAAACCAATAAAATTATAGCTAAGTTAATATATACATCAATTTACATTATGGTACTTAGATAATTTAAAACATGTAAAACACATGTAGAGTTTCTAATTATTTGGATTGATAAATATTATCCAACAATCTTTAAAGATATTAATAGTGAGAAGCTGTCATAGCAACCTGCAATTTTCTGTATGAAAGATCCTAAATGCATTCGTATAAAAACTGAACAAGTTAAAAGTTTAGTCTCTGACTGATTTTCTATAATAGAGCATTCTCTGTGTGCGTGTTATCTCGTATTTGGAATTTGGACCAAAACAGTTCCCAGCTTTTAACAAATATACCTCGTTTTACCAGATTTATGCGACCGTCGTGAAATAGCACAATCTAGGGCTCTAGGGATCTCTGAATGGCACTTAAAAAACGTCGTGGTATAACAAAGGAAAGCCACGGTAAAATCGTTTATTGTTCTCATAAATTTGACTTTAAAAGTTACAGAAGGAGAATTTTTTACCAGCTTCGATGTGGTTTAGTATCATCACGTATACGTATAGTAGTACCTACCTTAAGTATTTACTCAAATAAATTAGATACGGTATCTTCAGTAACATGATTACGTATGATATGATCATGATGTATTATATAGGTATATTTCTATTTTGAATATATTAGCAAGCAATTGACCGCTACCTCAATAGAAGCAAAATGTAGCCTTAAAGCTTAACTTGAAGATTTATAGTCACTCTAGACTTAAATAATCCCAGTCATACCATCCAAAGAACAAATTCACAGGCAATAAGTGCCCCCCCTCTTCCGCTGTACGATTGACAAACGACAAGCAAAATACTTCGAGTGAACTGGAGGTATGTCAATAATTTTCAACCACAAATGGTTACGTTTACAGTTCGCCTTGTTTTAGATGCGAAAAAGAAACAGGCTGCACGTTTGCAGACTTCCATGGTTTCGGCACTTGACCAGACTCGATAAAGAGGTAGAAAAGGCGTGTCATGGACATATGAACATGGACGACTTGCAAACAGATACATTTGGAGGTAGCTTCTGAGACGAGAAAATTCCGTAAAGAATGAAGCAAATAATGTTGCTTTCTCTTCAGCGGTGTGAGCCGATCAGGGTTCAGCAATCGAGGCAGAGAGGGACACAGAAGTTCGGTTCAACCGACTTAGCCAGGGACTAGAATGCTATTCTTCCCGCGGGATAAGAAGCGAGTCTGTCCCCATTCGGCAAATATGGTCGAAATCAAGCCTTCTTCAGGACTTTTTTGCAGGACTTGGCAGCTTTGTCAAAGTCTTTCAAGAAACATAAATAAAATTATATCATTAAAAATCAGGACAATATCTATTGTCCTGATTTTTTATAGTATGTTTTTTATTCAGCGCTGAAATAGCTCATTACTAATAGAAGTCCTGTAATTTATAACTTTGAAATATAACCTACATTTTAGGTTCTTTTTCCTTTTTTTTAAAAAAATTGCTGTTTTGAAATCAAAATATTTCTTATTCTATTTTTTTATAGTTATCATTTCATTGTTTTCTAAGCTTCAATATGTATTCTATATGATGGAATAGTAGATATAGGTATATATTTACATTATATTACATGTTTTATCAAATTTTACTTAGTAGTCTACACAGTTGTAATATTTAAAAGATAATAAAAAATATTTAACAATTTTGTTTTTATTTTTAACACTGTTCATTTCTAAATAGAAGTTAACTTTCCACGTCTATACCCCTTTTTTCGTCTACCATGTGTGTTTGACTGATAGATAAAAGGTGGACTTAATGTACTAGAAGTAGTTTAAGTCCACCTTTTGTGCTTTTTGTACAATATAAAATTAAATACATATGCAACATAGCTAAGAAAACTCTCAATCAAGTCATCTTTGATACAAAAATTTAAGTCAAAATCGTTTCAATTGTTCGTGAGCTACGATTCGTAGCATTGTGCTACGAATCGTAGCATTGAGCTACGAGCCGTAGCATTGAGCTACGAGCCGTAGCATTGAGCTACGAGCCGTAGCATTGAGCTACGAATTGAAACATAGATCTACGAATACATAAACTACGAATAGTAGCATCGTGCATCGTAGCCTACAATCTACAGACTATCTACAGATACACACTACAATCCTATAACTCCCCTATTTTTGTCTGGCGCTAAAATTACTTCAAAAGGAATTGTGTGCACTTTTAACTCTAAGTTTACTAACAGCACTAAATTATTGTCTTGTTATATGATAGTATGCTAAACCAAGTACTTTCCAAAGTTCAGAGAGCCGCGTGAAAGTTTCACTCACAGCAACTTGCGACTTATGGAAAAGTTACTTTTCACCTCACGAGGTGTAAACATGATATCGACGAAGTTTGCTTTTTAACCGACTTCAAAATAGGAGGTTCTATGTTCAGCTGTATGTATATTTTTTTATGTATGTTCACCGATTTCTCCCCTTATTTGTGAACCGAGTCTCAAAATGTTTTTCTTTTTTGGTAGATTATAGGACGTATATGTTTTATTCAGAAAAAAACATGCAAAGATGATATTAACATTGATAACAAAAATAAAAAGAATAACGAAAATGGACATTTGCAGAAAAAAATTATATAAATTGAAATAGTAATGAGATATTTAATAAAATTCTGTCTAAGTAGAAGTGGGCAATAGGACCGTAGAAAAAAATTTAACTGTCAATTTTAAATACCAGTAAGTAAATTTACCCAATAATATTTGGATAAATTTACATACTGGTATTTATACATAAAAAATATAGTTTACTTTTTTCCGCCACATATCTTTTATCAATTAATTTTAAAGATTAGACATGTGTAATTTATGGTATAAGCCTAGAGTATATACTTCAAATAACCTGCTAAATATAACGAAAATACTGTAAAGAAGCAACAGTCACTAAGAACAACGTGTCGTCAAATTTTTTACAGGCCAGCTGTCGTGAAAAAAATACGAAAACTGAAGATAAAACATAATTAACTAATAAGGCATTGTCATATTTTTGCCACAAAACCAAGGAGCTTGAAAAATTATGAGAAAATCCGCCGCATTTTTTTAAATATAAGTCTTTTTAATGGTATGCCTTGCTTGTACATAAGGCAGTGTTGAGCATGTTTGCGTTAATGGCTGTTTTTTGTGTATTTAATATCTTACAAGCTGCGCCCCGCGGTTTTTCCCGCGTAAGCCCCGGACCCGCTGGAATTCGGGAATAACATTTTCTTACATTTAAAAACCTTCTCCTGACAATAATTATACAACAAAAATAATTAGTGAAATTGTTCTATCCGTTTACACGTGATGCGATGACCAAGGGAAATAGATATTTTTTTTTTTTTTTTTTTTAATTTATTTAATAAAAATTTTACAAACAGTTTATAGTAGGTACAGTACCATTAAACCAAAAGAGGTTTGTGTTGGTACAGTCATTCGCACAGATTTACACTGTTTAGCAGTTATTAGATTTTAATCTAATTTTTAACTTAAAATTAACATACACAATGATCATACAAGTAATGAGATAGTTTTGATAGAAATTTTATTGGCCATCGTCGTAAGCACTCATTCAAGCCGCCGCCGCCGCCCGCCGCGGGACGCAGGTAGATAGATACCATACGATACAATGGGTATTGTTGCGAGTTCTAAACGCAGCCACGAACAGCTAACTGGTCTGCTTGCAAATGTAAACAACTTAGTCATTATAAAGGGTGTTTCAATACTCTTACTTAATTTGATTTATTATTTTTTTTTTAATTGGTTATATATGAAAAGTAATTTTATATTCTTAATTTAAGCTTTAACGTTCTAGTGTTATTGTTGATTTTTTTTTAATTATTATTTTGTTTAATTATTTAGAATTCTATTTTTTAAACTTTCTTTAAAATATTTTTTATATACTCGATTGTAGTTTTTTGGGTTTATTTCTGTTCTTAGACTTTGAGGTAAATTGTTTATTAGGGAAGGTATAAGAAATGCAAAAGTTCGTCTGCCATAATAATTACGAACTTTAGGAACATTTAATTTATTTTTGGTTATATTTCGTGTTGTAACTTTGTGTTTTATCAATGTTTGAACCTTTTCATTATGAAATTGTTCAATCAATAGAGCCATTTCAAGTCTATTTTGTATAGGCAATATATTACAAAATGCAAATATATCTGTTTTATTTTCTTTGTGTTCTTGTTTTATTTTATTTGGTACGATATGTCTTAATATTCTCATCTGTAAGCTAGATATTCGTTCAATGTACGTTTTGAAAGTTCGTCCATAGCTGGTAACACCATATGATACAATAGATTCCGCTAAAGCTACATACATATTTAACAATACTTTATATGGCACTTTTGATTTTATTATATGGAATTTAGCCAGTATTGCCCGAAGTTTGTCGCACACTGAGTCTATATGATACGTCCAACTAAATCTATTATCGACAATTAAACCTAAGTAAGTGTGGTGTGTGACTTGATCAATCGCTTCACAAGAACACGCTACTGGGGATGGCGTGTGCATACAGCTGTGAGTGTGAGCAGTTATTTTAAATGTTTTATTTTGTTTGATGTGATTCGAGTGTACGTGGATTATTTTCGTTTTACCTGAATTTAAAACGAGACCAGCATCATGAGACCATTTGGCCACTCGTGTAAAATCTTCTTGCAACCACTGAGCTGCTATGTCAATGTCTTTGCTTGCAGCTAAGAGACATGTGTCATCAGCATATTGATACACTGAGCAATGGTTGACTACATGCTCCATGTCATTTACGTAAGCTAGGTAATGTAAAGGTCCGAGCACCGATCCTTGTGCAGTACCCTCTGTAACTTCAATGGGGATACTGAGCTTATCACCCACTTTGACATAATATTTTCGATTTTTTAGGTATTCTTTGCACCACTCAAGGATTTGCCCACGTACCCCGGAGTTATCTAGTTTGGTTATTAGTGTGTCATGTCTTAAAGTGTCAAATGCCTTGCTAAAATCAATGAAGAGTAATAATACATGATTTCTGTCATCAAGACATCTATTTACCTCATCAGTGAAATTAGACAGCAATTGTGAAGTCGATTTATGCGGTTGAAACCCGTATTGTGCATTTGAGAGTATGTCATGTTTTGTATAGAACCCTTGAATCTGGTTACAGACGTATTTTTCCACTACCTTATCTAAGACTGGAAGAATAGTAATAGGTCTATAGTTACAATATTCACTGTGACTGCCTTTTTTATAAATAGGCCTCACTATCCCTGTCTTCAACTCTGATGGATATTGTCCTTTCGCTATGCAGCTATTTATGAGCCTTGCTATTATACATGCCATTTTGTCACAAATGGATTTTATATCAATGCTGCGAATAGAGTCTACACCTGGAGCTTTGTGAATGTTTAATGTTTTTATAATTTTGAGAACACTCTCGTTATTTGCTTTTTTGAAAATCATGGACTTGTCTTGGGGGAATATATATTCAGATTCATTTAATAAGCGCTGGTTACATTTTGGTAAAATATTTTGTACACTGTTTCTGAACTCAGTTGCAAAATTGTTGGCAATTGATTTCACTTCTAACTTATTTTTTCTGAAAGCTCTTAAAACAGCGTCATCCACGGAATGTTTGTGGCGACCTGTTAGTGTGTTCAAGATTTGCCACAAATTTCTTAAATTCATTTTATTATTATTGATTTGTTCCAAAAAGTATTTATTTCGAGATTTTTCTATAAGTTTATGAGTTCTATTTCGTATTTTATTATATTCTGATTGTAGTATTTTATTTGTAAAATCATTTTTCCACTTTGTAAATAGTTGGTCTCTTTTGATACATAAATTATTAATTTTAGTTGTAATCCAAGGGTATTTGTTTCTTTTAATTTTTTTGTTAGTTTTCAGTAATATTTGGGATTCAGAGTAACATTTTTGTAGCTTACTTTTAATGCAATTGTATATTGTGTGTGGGCAGTCTATTTCTTGAAGTTCACTCCAGTCTTGTTCATTAAGTAATGTTTTTAACTTATTATTATCAGTTCGGTATTTTATTTTTGAATCATCCTGTATCTTAGTATGCCCGAAGCCCGCGCACGTCAGTATTATCATGCGATGGTCGGCCAGTACTGTTCCAAGCGCTCCCGAGTAAACGTCTAGCAAGCGCGATTTTACAAATATGTGATCTATACAACTACGTGTTATATTATCGCCGCGTTTTTCTATTCTAGTATAATCAGATATCACGCTTGTTAGACCACACTCAGACATGCTACTTATGTAGTATTCTCGAATGCTGTCATTGATCTTAAGGTTAATGTTTACATCTCCTAGTAGGTAGATGTCGTGTTGCGTAAGTGAGGGTTTCGACAATAGATCTTTAATTTCTTTTATGAATAAGTGCTTACTTCCGTTTGGCGGTTTATATATTGCACAGATGTATGCGGAGTATTTATAAGGTGTAGTGATGGTACCAAGGACTGATTCACAGTGATTTAGTGAGTTAGTAACTGGAGAAAATATGTGAGTGTCTCTAATGTACAGGATTATACCTCCACCTTTTCTCGATGTACGCAGTCTACTATGCATTATATAGCCACTTATATTGTACATAGCGACAAATTTGTCGGTAATATTGACTTCTGTTAATATTAAAACATCTATGGCAACATTTGATGAACTTATTAATTGGGTAACAAAACAAAAATTTTTATGGAGGGATCTTATGTTTACATGTATTATATTTAGACTGGTTTGATATTGGGGAATACATTCTTTAAATTTGTTAATATTAGCACAATCAAATATTTCTATGTGATCTGGACAAAGAGATTGATGGACTGATTTTACTACTAGGGACACTATTACCGATTCAACTGTGTGGAAAGCTTTTCGATGTCGGCTTCACTTCTTGCAATAATAGCTTTATCATTGTCTCCTTTTCTTAGCAGGACTTTTCCATCTTGAAACCACACATGTTTGTAAGCTGGTCTCAGTTTTTGCTGAGCTTGCCATAGTAGGGACTTGTTGGCCTTTGTCAATGCCCGACGCACAATCACTTTTGACTTAGCGACATCCACAGCAGGCCCACATATGATGTTTTCTGCCAACACCGATTTATTTCTGGATGTGCGAACCCACAGTCCCGCGTGCTCTTCCTGTTTTAGCTCTACTTGTATAATTCCATCCTGTCCAGAACGACCTTCAATGCGCTTTACCTTCATCACATGACTCTCCTCCATCTCTAGAGATTTTGCTAACTTACTACATATAGCATCGAGGTTCTCATCTTGTACTTTCGGGATTCCAGTAATTTCAACAACATTATCCAAAAGCTGCTGCTCCATGCTGCGCACGTATTGTTTTAGCGAGCATATTTCGAGCTCCATGTGCGTTTTCTCGTTAGTAAGAAATGTACATCTATTCTCTAGAGTATTTATGCGTTTGTTTTGTGCATCTACGATTTTTGTGAGGTTATCAATTTTGGTACAGCAGGCGCTGGTCGACGTTTCTATTGGAAATAATTCCTTCTTTAGAAGTTTTTTCATTTCCGAAGTAATGTCTCTTAATAACTTAGCTGTATCAATGGCGCAGCTTCCTAAGTTTGCGCTGGAGTTCATTATATCTTCCTCGTCCTCATCCTCTTCAGGTATGATGAAGGAAGACTTTCTGTGAGGCGAATTTTGCTGACACTCATCGCAATTCCGGTCCAAGCTTCCCGTGTTACGAATAGCTGATAATTGCTTTGCGGTAAGTCCGGAACACGCTTGACTTGCGTGTACCACTTTGCCACAACTCCGGCACTCAAGTCCCGGAGATCTTTTGGTCAATCCTTTGTTACAATTATCACATTTCGGCATTTTGTTTACTAGACTTATAACTTATTTTATTTTTATTATTTTTTTTTTTATTGTAGGGTAGTATACACCAGGTTATTATTTGTTAACACAGAACCGATGTGTACGACAGTGCACACGCGAATTATTTTATATAAAGATGAAAAACCTAGTAATTTAATATTTACTCGGTATCTAATGCTACTTTCTACATCAAAAACGTTGTACCTACTTGTGCTCGGTGCTTGTGTTTTAGCTACTGTCAAAATATTTCCAGTCGCTCAAACCATTGAGATACGAAACAAACCTTAGCAGCAACATTCTTGTTCAAAATATTGCAACATGCAGGAACTACGGTTTATGCTTTGTTCTAAAATCACATATATCATGTCTTAAGTGAGTTGAAGACAAATTGATTTACGTAAGAATCATCCTACGCGTTTGGTCTAGAATTCCAGAAAGGAACAAGCATACACACATACACAGGCTGATAATCAAACCACCGTCCTTTGCGTTGTACAGCCAGATAATATTTACACCTAAAACACATAAATATGTTGGCTTACGTCTAATATATGAGTTAACTAGCCGTGCCCCGCGGCTTCGCCCGCTATTATCAAGTCAAAAAGTAGCCTTTGTGTTATTCCTAGGTATGATCTATGTACATTCCCAATTTCATTCAAATCCGTTTGGCCGTTAAAGAGTGAAGAGGGAACAAACATACTTACACACTTATACACAAACTTTCGGATTTATAATATTAGTAGGATTGATCATTGGCTTACCGTTAGATAAAAAAAACTAACACCATAATCGGCCTGGCAAGCGACTGTAAAAATTTTGATATGCTATCCACGATCGCAGTCGCATACAAAATGGTGACCTCAGTATTTTCGTAACGAATTAACTGATTCCGATTCAGCCGATGCTATAAATTGAACTAACATTTTATTTCGATTTCAACCAGCATACGTTATTTATTGGATTGCTGTTTTACGGTGAATGGTAAGTTGGTTCGTGTAATTTTAATATGATAAATTTTATCCATTTAATTAATGAATGAAGTAAATGTTTAAATTACTTATTTATAGACATTGTATATACACTTACTAGTTGTACCCGGCATTCGTTGCAATTACCTACTGGTAAACTAGGTACTATAGTATAATGCCGTACTAAAAATTTAATGATAAATTATAACTAATTTAATGTTTATATTTGCCTAGTACTTTACCAGTCCTAGTGACGTACTTCCTCTACTTCAGGATGTTTTTTATTTTTGATGTATTTCGGATGACCAAGCTTTGCTCGGCTGAAAACACGGATAAAACGACGTTTTCTAAAAATGAAACCTATCTAGATCTATTTATCGCCCCCGAAATCCACTGTCTAATACATTTCATGAAAATCGCAGGTAGTTAAGTAGTAGATAAGTAAACTATGGCAACTCTTAAACAGCTGCTAAAATAATAGCTTATGACTGCCACAAGTGCTAACTGCTACGGAATTATTGACTTAACATGTGACGAGATGTCACGAGAGGTCACAGCTGTTCATAAATTACGAGAATATTAGATACTTAAAAAGCTATGAATGTCTTTTATTAGAATAAAATAATAAAAAAATAATATTAAATTGTTTAATTTCATTAATAAAAGAAATTTAAAAAATAAATATTAATTTTCTTATTCTTTTATATATGTATAATAATATATATTAGTTTGCGTATGTTTAAAATATAATAATATTATTTGTGTAGGTTTTTGTATGTATCTTATATTAATAAGTATGTGTAAGTACATTTATTAATTTAAATACATGTTGAGGTACACCACCGTCCCAGTTTGTAATATTTTTATTATCTCCATTTGGTTGTCTGGAAGAAATCGTTTTGAGCGATAAGACCGCCCTTTGTGCTCCTAAGTTATATTTAAGATTTCTTTGGAAGTGTTATTTTTTGGTGTACAAATAAATAATTTATCTATCTATCTATCTATCTACTTACCTACCTAGGGGGTGTTAGTGTGTTAGATACTGCTAAAATGTTATTAGGTAAATTAAATCAATTGAATACATTTGTTTAGCAGTACAATCAAATTATTGAGAGTAGGTAAGTTAGTAACATTTTCCTAATTTAAGAACAGCCTTGACCTCTCGCGACCCATCGCGTATCATATGTTAGTTCAATGATTCTGTAGTACTTAGCACTCGTAGCAGTTATGACTGCTACGAGAGCTAAGTGCTATTATTTTAGCAGCTGTCTAAGAGTTGATATAGTTAACTAGACAGTTACTTCCAAACTGTCTGCGCTACATTTTACTTACCAGTAAATAAGAAAAAAAAATAGATTTGAAATTTATTTATTTATTTTTTTGTTTTGCTTACTTGTCGATTCTAAACCATCACCTACAGGATTGTGCACTACTTACCAATGATGGTATATAAAAAAGATTACAATGACGTTATTAAAAGTAAACGCGCTTTTTATATGCGACGTAAATGTAATTAATAAGAAAAATCTTCAATGGGTTTTATAGACACTAAATGAATAAAAATGAACGCATAGAATTCCCAGATTTATATCCATCTGTTTGTTTTTTGGAAAATCATAAGATTTATTTTATGAGAACAAAACTATTTTTTTACAGCATCCAACGAAGTACTTTTATCTGAATCAGCTTCGAGACTGTGTCGAAAATTTTTGCTATTCCTCTTAGTGTCGGATCTGGACAACTTAGCAATTTTGCTGGCTAACTTAAAAAGTTTTCCTGTCAAAGTTTTATGTAATTTATATACTTATCAAAAAGAAGCACACCCCAATTAAGGACAAAATTTCAACACATGTAACCTTAATACAAAATCAACCTCATGTCTCAAGGGTCGACATAAACCGGGAATGTACTTAATTTAGGACCGAAATAATAATACGCCTAAATTGGAATAGGTCCGTAGATAGGTATCGGGATACAAACGGTTATTGTCGGACAATAGCGTAAACTATTTAGTGTTATGACACGAGGATTCGGTTTGGTTTAAGCAATAGATAGAACAAAATCGTTTGACAAAGCGAATGTGCCTGATAGAGAACGCATACGCCATTTGTCCGAAACGGTCCCAATTTAGGAAAAGGGTGACCAGATGCTGAAAGAAAATACCAGATATTGTTTTTGTTGATATATTTATGTTTTTCATCGGATGTTCAATCCCTCCCTTATATTGTTTTTGAATTCGATTAAAGTGTGTTTATGTGTACGTGTGTGTAAATGTTTGAAACAAAGCATCTCCAGCTATGTAAGATGGGTTTAAATTTAAATTGGTAGGTAGACAGTCGTGACTCTGGAAAAAGACATGCATGGCTTTCTATTTATCCCAATTGAAGCAAGCAGAGCCACGACTCGCAACTAATCGTTTTATAATCTACTAGCTGTCCCGGCGATCTTCGTTCCACCTAACAGTCAATGAATGTGCATGTTTAGGAAGCCATACCCGGTATGCGTTACAATGCCACATGACTATTACTGATTATTACCTCCTTCATGTTTTTGTTCGTCTAGTACTTTACCAAATCCGAGTGACGTATGAGAAAATGATTTGCATACAACAATTTTTTTTAAAAGTGACGTTCCTAAAAAGTTTTCTATGTCCGTCTCCTAGTTCTAAGCTACCTCCCCACCAATTTTCAGCCAGATCTAGAGTTATAAATGGTGTAACTAACACGACTTTCTTTTATATATAGGTATAGATGATACTGTGTTGCACTGGTTACATCATCTTATAATTATTATGTAACAAAGTGTTTGAAAAGAATAAGAACTAATACAGATACAGTCATTGTTTTGAAATTATCTCACAAAGTCTGTTCGGCTAAGGTTTTAGTTGGGACATATACATTATGCTGATGCTGTGCCTGTAAGCTATGTGTAGAAACTATGCACACTCTAATAATATGCACTATTAATAAATTAAACAAGTTTAAGCAAATTTTCATTGAAAAGCCATAATTAATTAAATATTCTATACATAATATTGTTTGGCGCTAGTTCAACCCATGTATATAAATGTGTTTTATTTTTAAACTGTGATTGTTAATAATGTGGTATATACAGTATGGCTCAAACTTTCTAAATGGTGTGTGTTTTAATAAAAAAATATCTTTAAATATGTATCACAATAACGCATTGCAATAAATCTTAAGAATATTCTCGCCTTCACAGCGTTTACTATTTTTTAAATTTATTTAGTGAGGCTTGGTTAGAAACTATAATTTGAAGCAATAACTTACTTGTTATGATAACAGGCATTACATTTAATCATGGTGATTGTTTTTATATATCACTGTTTACTAGAATCAGACTTCAGTGACGTCGTTGGTTCATCAGCTCTTCTTGAGCTGGTGTTCGAGGTGGATACTGGTCGGTGAGTTAGTTTATTTCCTTGCGTTGAGCCTTTACATGAAGATTTCGTTTCAAACATCTAATATTTATACAAAATTTTAGATTTATAAAATTAGATTAATATCATAAAATGGTAGATATTGGTTTGTTTTTTTGGTCAAATCAAAATTAGTTTGATCTTAAGAGTATTGCAGATATGGTAGAAAACCATTAAAATTCAATAATCAACAAAAGATAAACTAACACAATGTTTATTTTATTTTATGCTCCTTAAAATAATCTGAATTGAAAGATATAAAAATGTCGTAAGGCTGGCATTTACAGACGATCAACGCATAGCATAAAACGTATAAAGGCTTTGTCACTCACAGTCCCATACTAAGTTCGATGACTGGTGTCGTGGGTGCCGGAAATATACACATCTCACACACATTCACACCTAGACCCAGAAACACAATTTTGCATTGGGGAAAAGCTGTAACAGGTGTAAGAGACTCAAAATTAGTAGCGTAGTTTCCTTTGGTACAGTTATATTTGGTAAGGATAGTTATAGATAGCTAGATATAGAAAACTAGTTAAAGATAGCCAGATATAGATAGCTAGCTATAGATAGTAAAGTAAAGTAAAAGTAACGGTCTTTTCTAATAGAGAATTAATTATTCCTCCCAAATACTTTCACTTGGTAACCCTATTCTAACGCAAGTTCATTGTTAATTCATGGACATTGTTGGCGAAGGAACAATTTGGAGAGTAAACGGTAGCTCTTGCGACATTTGAATGAAGATGGAGACAAATGGAACTTGTATTTGATTGAATGGTGTGTTTGGTTGGAGCTGATCGTATTGATGTGAGATGCATAGACAAAGCACATTTATTAAACGAATAAAGCCTACATTAACATTTTAGCCCATAAGTAGCAGCTGTGCCACGATCTCTGTTATTTTAAGTGTTCGACGGGTGACCCGATTTGGATACGGTTATTTTTATTTGAAAGGTGACTTTAGGTGGTATTTCCAAAAAATATATTTTGCCTCCTGTATATTTTACGCTCAAAATGGCAGACTGCTGTAAGATCTTTTTGTACACAGTTATACAAGAAATATTTAGATATCTGTTATTTTAAAAGAATCTAAAATTTTAGGGGTAACCTTATGGATATAAAGGAACTTCTGAAATAAACAAGATACATAAACCCGTCGATAAGCCTTGACAAGTTCTATATAGTTATATAACTTTTTAGTACTTTTTAAATTACAACTGGAAAAAACTTGATTTATTTAAACTTTTTATAGTTTTACTTATTTTTAACTTAAAGTACAGCATTGCACGTATTCATTTATATATTCTTTGTAGCTGATATATGTGTAAGGATAATTTATATCCCATAAAAACATCTACAGAAAAATTACAGAATGACTTCATAAAAATATTATAGAGGGTCATCAGATTTGTTCCATTTCAAAACAACCAACCCAGACTGTTCTTACAATTCAAAAATAAATAGAGAAGTTTCGCATTGCGGTAAGGTACTACGTACCACTATGGAAGTGGATTGAAGTAGCCGATATTCTTCCGGAGGAAATATTGTGAAAAGAAAAACATGTGAGATAGTCGCGGCAATTTGAATTTAAAATATGTTATCGCAAGGCCGAGATTATGTTGGCATTCGGAATCTTCTCGCAATCGTATTGCATCATAAGTTGTTAGTCGTACATTTTTATATTATGCTATCGTTTGACTATATATTACCGGTGATTTCCTATAATTATAGGTTTTGTAGTATTCGGTAATATAGTAAAATCAAACTACTAGTTCACGTACTAAGAAACAACTGTTTATTTGGCATACCCACAATATAAATGTAACACATAATATATTTATCTACCTACTTAACTCACATACAACATCTCCCTTCTTCTATAGAAATAATAAATTAACAATGAAGAGTTACCAAGTGTGATATGGAGTTCAGACATTTAAACATAAACAAATTTACATACATAATCTTACATACGACATCTCTTCTTCCGAAGAAGAAAAAAAAATGCACATGACAGTTATGAAGCGTGGTACACGATACAAACAGTATATTTTTATCAAAGGTAATATTAGGTACAACCCGTAATATATATATTACTACACAATTACAAATCTTTGTGGTGGCCTAACCTCTCTACCACTTCGAGTAACTTTATAAGGTGCGGGCGCAGCCGCCGTCACTGGAGATTTCTCCTCTCCTGATGGGGGTGGAGAAACTGATTCAGACTCGCTTACAGACGGGACACCAGGTACTTCGTTTGGTATATAGTCAAAGTTATTAGTGTAGCTGCGGTTAGGTACGTCCTTACTTTTAGTTTTTGACTTTATTAAGAAAGACCTGTTGCGACGATACGTGCCACCGTTGTCTCCCTTCACCCAATAGGAGCGTCTGCTGTCCGCTTCTTTAACAACCTGAGCTTTATTCCACACCTTACCATCTCTCATTCTAATTTGCTCGCCCGGAGACAAACGAGTAGCAGACTTTGTACCTCTATCGTAATACCGCTTCATGTTATTCACTCTATTCTGTCTCACGCCACGAACCTGTTCTGGTTTTATTAATTTAGGTATTAGCGCTTGAGGAGCTACCGGCAACCTAGTGTTAAGTGTCCTACCCATTAATAATAGTGCAGGAGAGTACTCTTCACCCGTGATGGGTGTATTTCTAAAATTTAGTAGCGCTAATTGCCATTCAGTGTTATCTTCAGTGGCTTTCTTTAATAACCGTTTAATAGTTTGTACGTTTCGTTCGGCTAAGCCGTTAGAACGCGGATAAAGCGGAGAACTAGTCACGTGTTCAAACTCCCATTGTTTTGTAAATTTTACAAATTCCGTTGACATAAATAATGTCGCATTATCAGTTACTAATTTTCGGGGAATCCCAAATCGAGAGAACATACCTTTCATTTTCCCAATCACCGTGTCACTTCTCAAATTTGGTAGATAAACCACTTCCACGAACTTGGAGTAGTAGTCCACCACCAACAGGTATTGCCTTTTATTTAACTCGAACACATCGGCTGCGAGCGTGTCCCAGGGCAGGTGCGGGACGGGGTGAGGCGCGAGCGGCTCGCGCGGCGGCGCGGCGCGGTGCCGCTGGCAGGGCTCGCAGCCCTGCACCACCTCTTCGATTTGCGCCCCCATCGTGGGCCACCAGACGGCGTCGCGAGCGCGTTTTTTACATTTCTCAATTCCTAAATGCCCTTCATGTATACGTTTTAACATTTCTTTACGCAAACTGCTCGGAATCACTACTCGATTATTGCGGAACAAGATACCGTTGACTTCATGTAACTCGTGCCTAAACGTCCAATATGGTCGCGCAATCGATGCAACCAGATTTTTATCGTCCGGCCAACCGTTATAATAATAATTAACCACAGAGGATAAAACGGTATCCTTCTGGGTCTCCGCCTTTATTAGTTCTAATCTGTCGCTCGACGCATCCACGCTTTCGTACATAGCATTTACATGCACGGTGACGTCACCGTCGCATCTATCGGCGTCCGAACCTTTCTCGACCGCCGCTCGTGATAACGCATCTGCTATATGCATGTATCTACCGGGCTTGTAGCCTACATTTAACCGGTACGCTTGCAACTTTAATAACATACGTTGTAGCCGCGGCGGTGTTTCGTTAAGGGCTTTTCTAAATATTGTCTCGAGAGGCTTATGGTCACTTTCCACAGTTATTTCGCTGTGACCGTATATATATTGGTGAAATCGCATACATCCAAAATATATCGCGAGCATCTCCTTTTCTATCTGCGCTCACCTGCCCTCGGTAGGCGTGAGAGTGCGCGCGGCGTACGCGACGGGGCGGCCGCCCTGCAGCAGGCACGCTCCGAGCCCCTGCGCGCTGGCGTCCACAGACAGCGTCACCGGCTCGTGCGCGGAGTAGTATCGCAGTACAGGGGCCGTACTTATACATTTTTTAAGTTGCTCAAACGCTTCATCATGCACTCGTAACCATTTAAACACTATATCCTTCTTCAATAACGATCGTAACGGAAATGCTATCATTGAATAGTTCGGTATGAAGCGTGCTAAATAATTCGTCATACCTAAAAAACGTTCTAACCCCTTTTTATCGTTCGGTCTAGGGATATTGTTGATTGCGCATACCCGACTCGCAATAGGACTTATGCCCGAACTACATAACTTATGACCCAAAAATTGAACTTCTGGGACGCGAAACACACATTTATTCTTGTTAAATTTGACACCATATTCTGTCGCCCTCTTGATAACTTCCCTAAGTCGTGAATCATGTTCCGTCTGATTACACCCCCAGACTAAAATATCATCGGCGAAAATTTCGACCCCGGGCATGGAAAATATCTTGTACATCTCGTGGTGAAATATTTCTGGTGCAGAGCTGATTCCGAATGGTAAACGAAGCCAGCGAAATCTACCATACGGGGTGGAAAAAGTACATAGCTTGGAGCTGTCCTCGTCTAGCCGTAGCATCCAAAACCCATTTTTACCATCTAATTTCGAAAATACCGTTGCTCCCGCTAAAATACTCGTTACCTCTTCTAACGTTGGCAGCTGAAAATGACAACGGCGCACCGCTTTGTTCAGGTGATAAGGATCTAAACAAATGCGTAGCTTATCAGGTCGTTCTACTATCACTATATTAGACACCCAGTCTGTAGGCGAGTCTTCCTTTACAATAATACCTAACTGTTCCATCTTTTCTAATTCCTGTTTGAGTCTCGGCATAATTTTTATCGGAACTTTTCTAGATGCGTTAACTACCGGCGGTACTGATTCGTCAATT
Source organism: Lomographa bimaculata (assembly GCA_948107665.1). Taxonomy (NCBI): domain Eukaryota; kingdom Metazoa; phylum Arthropoda; class Insecta; order Lepidoptera; family Geometridae; genus Lomographa; species Lomographa bimaculata. The sequence goes on from OX403599.1 coordinate 13,656,567, forward strand.
TGAATTTTGTAAATATTAGGTAAACAACCAATTCCCTCAAATATGGATTGATCAATTTTAAATTCCGATATAGAAGAAATGTTCCGATTGCGAACAATAAGTTTTAGTTCACGACAAGCCTTTATACCAAGCAAATTAATACAATTGAGATTCAAAACATAAATTTTTTGACGTGTTTGCAACTTATTATGACATAAATTAGGCTCAAAATACCCCACCACAGGTAATTTAGCTTTACTGACCTCGCGTAATATACAGTTATTTTTTTTTCAAAATGCTCTCTTCGAATCCTGCCTCCCTGAATGCGCGCAACGACATCACAAAAGCCTCCGCTCCACTATCTAACTTAAAATTAATCTTCGCTTTGTTTACCATAACATCTTCGAACCAAGACGTGCAATCTCCCTCAACTTCATCGATAGATAAGCTACACAAAAGCGACTCACTGATCTCGGCGCAGTCCTCCGTCCGGTCCTCGTCCTCAATCTCACCGACGAATTTAGCACGACACATTCTCGCAAAATGACCTACACGATCACATCTGAAACACTTCACTTGACGTGCTGAACACGTATTTCCTGCATTGTGCTTACGACCGCAATAATCACACGAATGAATAGCTCTAGGCCGATGGTACTGTTGCGGTTGTCGTAACTGACGGGTGGCGGCGCCGGCGGGTCGCTGCCGAGCCGGCGGCGCGCGCACCGCCTCGAGCGCGAGGTGCTGGCTGGCGGCGTGTGTCGCGGCTGCGCCGGCGGCCCCGGCGGCGCCCGCTCCGGCGCACGCCTCCGCCTGACGACCCGCTGTCTCAACCGCGCGACACCACGACACTATAGAGGGTAATCAGATTTGTTCCATTTCAAAACAACCAACCCAGACTGTTCTTACAATTCAAAAATAAATAGAGAAGTTTCGCATTGCGGTAAGGTACTACGTACCACTATGGAAGTGGATTGAAGTAGCCGATATTCTTCCGGAGGAAATATTGTGAAAAGAAAAACATGTGAGATAGTCGCGGCAATTTGAATTTAAAATATGTTATCGCAAGGCCGAGATTATGTTGGCATTCGGAATCTTCTCGCAATCGTATTGCATCATAAGTTGTTAGTCGTACATTTTTATATTATGCTATCGTTTGACTATATATTACCGGTGATTTCCTATAATTATAGGTTTAATAGTTGAAAATTCTGCTTCTTTGAGTTTATACAATAATTATAAATACTATAGCGTATATTAATTGTGTTACTAACCGGCTATTATTTGCGTGTTTTTTGTCGAAAATATTCCGACCAGATACGACTTTTTTCAAAGAGTACCATAATATTTCGATAATGTTGAAAAGTTTTAAAATTGGAAAGACACAGTACGAATATCAAGTAAACAATAACTAAAACACATACCACATCATTTGTGTTTTGTTTTTGAATTATTTGTAGACGGCTAAAAAATACAAGTCGGTGTAATTGCTACCTATTTACTAACAAAATCGCAATCAACTTACTTGCGATAAGAAAGCCAACCCGAGAAAGCTACTAGGTACGATAAAACCTATTAACAAATTAAATTATAGAAGTTGAAATATTTTACAATCGATTCACCCGTTTAAACGCTATAAGGAATAACCGAACGTACATAGATACATGTTAAAATCATAATCTTATTTATGATTGAAGGGCAATGTTTCCTGTGATATTACAGAGCTTAAAGATATTTAACATGTTATATCTCAGGGTGACATGCGCAGTTCTTTGCCGCGCAGGTGTTCGAACTACTTATCAGGATTTCAAAAGTATACGTTCAAAACTTTGGGTGGCATTGAACAGTAATGGGCATGACGCTAGCCATAAGACAGCAACTTGCTCGTTTTGTCTCTAAATGACATAATAAAAAACCCGTTTCTTGTTTCGGCGTTATTGGGTAAAAATATACTTGTTATTCTGACAACCCTGGTCGTAGGAGAGCGCAGCTAATAAAAGCATTATAAAAAGCACTGTAAAAAACCAAGATTTGTTTCCGATCTCATTACTCGTCCTTATTTATATTGTCATCATACCCTTGCATGAATATCAAATGAAGCTTCTGATTTCCTTATCTTACTAGACAACGTGCCCGTGATTGGAATACATATAAAGGTTTTTTATACATCCGGCGAAGGAATACTATTCTAAAAGAATTATTCGTATCCCATGCGGTACCCTTTGACATTTGAATAGTAAACATCAAAAGGGATCCCTTATCACTGATTTCGGAAATGTTAAAGTACGTAAAGCGAATACAAAAACCCTAAAGGTCTCTTCTACTTCAATTCTGAATAGTCCTAAATTAAGTAGAGGACTCCAATTAATTATTCTGGAATAAAGTTTATCACAAACCTTCTACTCCAAAGGGTGCAATTTTTTATTAAGATTTCCTTAACTTTTTTCATTAAATTCCCCCAAGTATTTGAAAGTTTTACTCGTTTTTAATGCTAGGAGAAGTCTTTTGCAGTTTTTCACTTTGTTAATGTCGATCGGAATTTGGGAAGGACAAACCACTTCGACGCTTAGTAAGTTATTTGAATTTTTTAAATCTTTGAGGGTTTTAGTAAAAACAGTTATTAAACAGTGTGGAAGGTGTAGTAGGTACGTTAACGTCTTTCAATAAATTTGATAAAAATTTTACTGCGTGGGAACATCAATCTATGGCTAGTAAGTAGTTAACTATTTACTAGCCATAGATTGATGTAATCTTTAGATCCGTATGATTCCGTATTTTTTACCGACTTCCCAAAAAAGGTGGAGGTACTCAAGTCGACTATATTTTTTTTATGTGAGGTAGTCGCTGCAATTTGAATTCACATTCTATTCTATTCCACATAACTTCTTTCCACGTGAACCGATTTCAAATTTTTTTTTAGTTTGAAAGACGTTGCTTTTTAATTGGTCTCATTTAAATTTAATTAAGATCGGATCAGTAGTTCTTGAAATATCGACAATAATGCATGTTTAGTACATCTAATCTGATCAAAGTTCCGAAGATAAAGCGGTGAAGTCGGTTTTTTTTAAGATTTGCTTGCGTTTAATTATTGTTATATTATTCTTTATTCAAGATACATAAACTTTTGACCACAATCTCACCTGATGGTAAGCGACGATGTGGTCAACGATTGAGCAAGCTTGCTACCAATTCAATCGCGACTTGAAGATAAATTATACCTATCATATTGTATGTAGTACCTATACTGTACTCATCAGTAAACACCGACTGAGGCAAGGTATGTGAAAGCAAAACGCTTCATTCGTGCTTGTGAACTGTCTACCATATAACGGTGTCGCTTAGCAGTAATAATAATTTATAATTTAGATATAATAAATTATTTTATAGTAATTTATCCTATCCTACTTATATTATAAATCCGAAAGTTTGTGTGTAAATGTGTAAGTATGTTTGTTCCCACTTCACGCAAAATTTAGATGAAATTTAGAATGTACATATATCATACCTAGGATTAACACATAGGCTACTTTTTAACTTGATAATAGCGGGCAAAGCCGCGGGGCAAGGCTAGTTAAATATTAAAGAAAACTGTTTCTTTTGAGGACGTATAGTAAAACTACACAACTATAAATCAAACTTGAACTGTCCGCTATATATCGGGTTCGATTCCCGATCAAAACACAAGTCTTCTCCCGAAGCGAATTTGTGTTTCTAGTTTGGAATATAATCTTCCTATAACATGAAAAACATAAAAAAGTCCTCTCCAAATAAATGTTAACATATCACTCGTAGGAAGCCATATTCTTCTCTCAAAGACATCTTTTTGCGCCGACACCACACGATTTACAGCCTACTCAGTCAAACTCGAATTGGTGAACATAAGCGTACATGATGTTGCGTGTTCCACACCCATTAAGATAAGCTCACCAAACGAGACGCGCTACTCAGGATTAATGACAGGAAACAAAATGGTGTCTACAATGGTGGTACATTTGAATGGGCAAAAACGACCAGCTTCCACAAAAAAGTGCGATAAAGCGCTTACAAATGCACACAAATCATAAGAGGGCTTATGGAGCGCTTACACTGTTTTTTTATTATGCGTAATTGCCAAAACATCCGAGGATTTTTATGGTGATAGCATATTTGCTCATCTGAATATCTGTATCGTGTTTCGTTTGCTTTACTGAGCAATAGTCGTTACCTATATTGGAGTTAAATTGTTGCAGAGGATAAAGGCGTAACATTATCGTATATTTATTGCTTAATATGGATTTGCATTTTTCCCTTTTCTACTGTACTACAACTGGCAGATAGTAATTACAAATTAAAGTACCGTTTGCTAACATTGATTATTCTTTGTTATTTTGTACAATGGAGGCAAGCATTTGGACGCGCATCTGATGGAAAGTGATAACATGTCTGAAGATGTAGCAAGCTTGCTTAGAAGATACCTATTTACTCCAGCCCCCTTAGCCAATAACCAAAACGCTTCGTCTCTATTCTACCAAAAGAAACACTTTCCAAATATGACAAATGTTTAAAATTGTGTACAAAGGTTCCAAGTTACTTATCTGTAACTTTGCGATCTCGATGAGCGCTAAATAACAAGTCAAGATATTTTAAGCATTATGCTAACAAGTTTTAAGGTCTGTTACATTTAGAAAGCGTTTCTTTTGATAGAATGGAGACAAAGCGTTTTGGTTTTTGGCTGGGAGGCAACTAATTTAATTGCTTAATCTCTGCCCTCCTACGTACAAAGAACACAAGAACAAAGTGTCTTCCCGATAATAGAGAGTAGGAAAAAGTGTTATTGGACTTTTTCTTAGTGTACTACTCTACTAAGCAATTAAGGTCAAAATTTAATTACTTATTAGTCTTAAGGCTACATCGCAATTCTATTGGTGTACAACACGTAATTGGTACATCATAAAAAGAAAAAAAAACTCTGCCCTCCCCTATGTGTCCTTAAGTATATCTATACACTGACACACAATCAATTATGCCTGCCTTCTATCAAATAGTACAGAGCTTCATACAGTGTAAATACTCCTATTTAATTAATTTTATTTGTGTTCATACAGTCAAAATACGCTTACAAGAATATGCTTACAAGATCATTAATGACAAGCAAACAACCGCACATTACAATAGTCGGAACAGCCGAGCATGTATTTCCAATAAACAACTGAACTCGCCACAAATAACGCTAGTCATTTCCCACTTAGTTATAAAGGTCACACAAGTGTTACAAATGAAAAACAGAAACACAATGACAAATAAATCTCAAATTCATCCCATTTAAAAAGGCTCAAATGAAACTCCAACAATAAAACTGCCGACACGGAAGCGCATCGCAGTCTCACAGGATGTACACGACACACGCTTTGAGCAAATTCTCTTGTACACAAGAGCTGTAACGTTTTCTTTCCAATTAAAATGCAAATTCAAAGAAATAACTCAGTAAAGGGATCTTTTTATACCCTCATTAACTGCTCGCCTCTTTATAGGCCCCACTACGGTATAAACGCTGAATATGCCTAATTGGGTTTATATTAAAACTGCTGAAATATATCTCGGATTAAGATAAAATTCTTAGAATAGATAAATTTCAAATTTCGCTTACATTTTTATAATTTAATTATATACTTTATGATTATGAGCCTGAATAAAAAAAAAGAAGTCGGTATTTATTGTAGGTTTCCAGTCTAGGAGTTTATCGCTTAAGTTTTATTAAACAGTATAAAAAGTGTTCAGCCGTTTTAGAATCGAAGATGTAAAGAAATTTGCTCTACTTAATGGTAGAGAAAGAGAAATTGACCACCAATCGTCGACAGGGGAGCATTAGAATATCTGCTAAAATACGCCTAAAACAAATGTATTTGAAACTATGTTTCTCAGCATTCATAACCAAACCTATTAGATAAATATTATTTATTGTTATCTGTATTTTAGTGCTTTATTTTATAGGTTTTCAAAACACATCTATTTCTTTTTAGATTGTTCCTTCTGTAGACTTACTTTTTATTTCGATATTGTGTACAAGAACTATGGGAAAGTTACATTAAGCATGCCTTTACTAGATTAAGAACCTCTTCAGCTTTTCGATATCGTTTTCAGGAAACTTGAATAAAACTATAAATAAATAATAATATATAAACGCTTTCACATACACAACCCCGCACTAAGTTCGATTACTTGTGTCGTGAAACATTCACAACCAAAAACAAATATTAATCATAAAAAATCAAAAATTCTCAAGTTTGACCCTGTCTAACCGCCATAATTTAACTTCGGCCGCATCTTTACTTTCCATCAGGTAAGATAGTGGTCAAATGCTTGTCTATCTATCATAAAAAAAAATTATATACACCGTTATTATGAAACTGAGTAAGCGGAGTAACTTAACTGTGATGGTTTTTTGTCATTTAATTAACATGTCTATTTTGGAGCAGATTTGTTTTTCTTCAGATGCACATACAGTTTCAAGTTACCAAGTAACCTTAACAGCTATTTCCCATTCTAGCCTCTTCCCTCGCTTGGAATGATAAATTCATAAGGCAGTTCCCCCAGCGAATCGACGGGCCAGATTTATTTACAACGGCATCTTTTCATTGTTAGAAACATATAAACAACAAGAACACATTATTTATCGTAACATGTTCACGATATCCACTTTACACTTTACTAATATACACAGTTTACTACATACATTTTTTAAAAGTAGAAATGATAAAATTCATAAAAAAAAATATTTACTACAGATACCATAAAAAAACATGTTTCCGTTTGCGGATTCACTTTGACGCTATCTCATCATAATTGTTTCTTTTCATTGCCAATCGTATTGTTGTATAGGCATATAGTATATAATATTATTTAGGGTATATCATTTAAGCTGTCAAATGACATTTGTCATGGAGTAACTAATAATATCATACCAGGCTTGTTCTCAGTTGTTAATCTCACTAAACGGTTACCCTTCCAACCTCCGGTGTTACATATTATTCATAGGTTCTTACTAAACATTGTCAATCAGTTACGAATATCACGATCAACCAGGCAAACCACACGAGTTAGATAATTATGCGCTAAAAAGCTGATGGACTTGATCTAGTCTAATGCGTTGAACTGATGGAACCACCTTAACATTATACTGTTTTAATCCTTTAAACAAAGCAATTTAGTACACTAATAACAGGAGCAATAAACTTCCTTAACGAAGTTTACATTGTATCTTTATTAGCAAAGCAATTTTGACAGCAGAGCTGTGACACTCTAAACCTTGGAGTGCCGTGGAATGATTTAATTTTCTCCAAATATCTTTTAGACTAACGCAAATATAAATTGAATTTGTTGTTCTCTGCCCACAATGAATATTCTAGTGGCAGATTTCCCTTTTCGAAACGGTTAGAATTAGGGACAGAGAGGCATTTTGATAGAACGACTTCCTAAATTAGTTGTTGAATAGCTTTGTCAATGTTTTTCATTAGAGTACAATGACTAACAAAATTGGCAAATTTAATGTAGTTAAAAAAAGAGAGGTTTTTTTATGGAAGCGGTGCTGAATTTGACTAATGATTGTTTTTTTTTTGCGATTTGGGTATGATATCACAAAACTCTTTTTTATTCAATTAACGAGTTAAACTCTTTCGATTAACTCATTTTTAATGAGCAAAATAATCACGTTTGTTGAGTGGGAGCACCCTTAAATATTTATTTTATAATGTTTTTTGTATTTTGTTATAGCGGCAATATAAATTCATCTATAAAAACTTCAACTGTCTAACTATGACGGTTCGTGAGATACCAGCCTGGTGACAGACGGACGGACAGTGGAGTGTTAGTAATAGGGTCCCGTTTTACCCTATGGATACGGAACCCTAAAAATAACGTTACTTATGAAAGACACATCGTTTCAACTGCGGTCATAATAATAACATATCCTACTAATATTATAAATTCCAAAGTTTGTGTGAAGTGTGTAAGTGTGTAAGTATGTTTGTTCCCTCTTCACGCTTTAACGTCTGAACGGATTTAGATGAAATTTGGAATGTACATAGCTTATACCTAGGATTAACACATAGGCATTTTTAACTTGATAATAGCGGGCGAAGCCGCGGGGCACGGCTAGTATACAATAAAATACATCTGACAAGTCCGATACTCCCACAAAGTTAAATTTGTATTTTGTTAGTTCGCCAATCATGGGCTTTGTGCCTGTTTTATTTTTTCATTTTAAACAATAAAAAACCAATGTTCAGAGTCTTCCGTTATAAGTCCTTTAATACATTGCTTTTCAATTTCATGATTTTAAGACTATGGAAAGAGCCCTGTAGGTTTTTATTTATTAGCGAGTGTCAATATCGTATAAAAGGCATTTTTTTTGCCACAAAATCGTAAATGGCCGTATTTTTTTATTCAGTTGACTTAGAAGCGTGATTTTAGTACAGCTCCAAGGAATCGTAGACTGTATTAGTATTTGATATTATTTTAAGCTTGATACGTTTACAAGTTCTAATGAAAAGTGTTCTTGACAGACAGACTGACAGACAACAAAGAGATCCTAAATGTTAGCGTTACGTTTTTATGAGATTGATATGTTCGCGCATCCTAGTCCCAACGAACTTCTTTTTAAACTTATTCAAAAGTCTCTAAACTTGGATTATCGCATAACCAACAAATATCTAGACAAAGTTTTGTTTATCGACTTCGGGCATTAAAATTTTGATTGCGCGAAACATAGCGGGAGCAAAGTTATAATTCACGTGACAAAACAACTTTGTTTTACCGTTCGAGCTGGCATATAAAATGCAGGCATGAACAATAACGGTCGCTTTGGAGCCACAACATAATAAATGTTACGAGTAGATAGAGAGTAGTGGCGAGTGCCGAGACACTTGAGAATTTAATATTTTGTGGAATATGTATTAAGAATATTTAGTTTTGTGGTGTTCGCCTTCTAAGCATTGGGTTCGATTCGCGGCGGAACTCAAAAAAATCTCCCCCGAAACACACATTTTCATGTGTGTTTCTGGTTCTGGTTGTGATTGTGTGTGTGATTTGAATGTTTTCGGCACCCACGACACAAGTCATCGAACTTGTTGTGGGGCTGTGAGTGTTAGCGTTTATGTTTATGATTATAGTTGAGGTTTGAGTTTGCGAAATTTCGAACAGTGGTTTTCACCAACCTTAGTAATCCCCTTAATGAGATGCTTAAGGCGACATGGTATCAAGTTGGCGGACTGGAGCCAAACTTGTAGAATTGCCTGCATAGGCAGCGTGCGCGCTTTCATATATTTTTCTAAATTAATATCACCCTTTTACAAAAAACTTAAGTTCACAACGAGGTTTGAATGTTTGTTGGGATTACACCCAATATTTTTTGTAAAAAATATCTTTTATAGAAACAGAATAAAGTTGATTAATTTCACTGACGGGAACGGGAAATTGAGTGTTTTTTAGTAAAGTTTCTTTTTTTTTTATCGAGCCAAATTTAATCAATCGTGTATCGCTGAACATATCCTAATAAAATACTTTGTGAACCTTTATTACACATAAAAAATGCTGTTAATCGACCGTTTTTAAAGGTCAAATCTTTAATATTCGTGAGGATGAATCGTCCAATTTGGAGCCTACTTCACCTTAAGCATTTAGAAGTTGCCTTACGCGAAAAACCATTTCACCAACCGTTAGGGTAAGGCTAACGACTTTGGGACACACCTAAAGTTGCATCTATATTTATGCATTACTACGTATTATCGCTTTTCTTTTTTAATAGTTTGTCATACTACACGCAAGGTTTACCCGAAAACAGCGTTGAATTTATAAATCGACATAATGTTGAGGTAAACCTTTTTGGCATTAAAATTTCTAATTTTTGCTATCATTCTGGTTGGTTGAAAACAGTGGTAACTTATAAGTAATGGAGTTATTAATAAGTGAGATTAATAGCATAGGTAGTGCTTGGCTCTGTTATATTAATATATATTTTTTTTAAAGTCAGGTTATTAAGTAAAAAAAACTCAGGTTATTACAAAAAAAAACTCATATTATTAAGTCATACATGTATGAAAAATTTATGGATTTGCGCTACGTCAAAAAGCAAGTATAAAACAAAATGACATAGAAGTTTATAAAATTTAGGCATATTCTAGCTTACGCAAGCGGTGAAGTCGGTTTTTTTAACCTTTGATTGCGTTTAATTATCTTTTATTTCTTGTGTACAATAAAGAGTTATCTATCTACCCATATATTAATGTTTGCAATCACGTATTTATCACTTATTAGCCGTGCCACGCGGCTTCGCCCGAGTTAATAAAGTTAAAAAAATAGCTCATGTGTTATACCGGAACCTACACTATCTACATTATAAATTTTATTAGATAAAGTCGGTTTATTTGTTACGGAGATACGTGGTAACAAACATTCACACACACACACACAGAAACTTTCGCATATATATATATAGGATAGGATATACATACAACGATTTACAAATTCACAAAATCACTAATAAACATGTGAGATAGTGTTCAAACACAAACTACTATATAAGGAAATATGTTCTTGAAATAACCCCTTCAAATTCACCCCCATGACAGTGAATGAAAAATTTAACAGTCGTGCCGCTCATTCACCGGAATCCGTTCATTTTATCTGGCTCTTGAGGTTCCCTTGACAAATGATCCATCCGGAACGAGGGCTCGTATCCTTGGGTTTTCTACCACATTGATCTGACTTACACGGTCACACACACATTTATCAAGAAACAGTTGGAGCGGAAGTTTCTTGTAAGACTTCTTAATTAAGACAGCGGTTGGCTTATATAGTTACTGTTAGGGCACTAGGGACCATTTTATTTAACCGCGAATTGCTTGCTTGCTTGTCGTATAAATTAGTATAATTAATAATATTTGTTAGTTACTATTTATATCAGGATTTTAGGCCACCTGAGGCTGTATAGCTTAACAACTGTTGTCTTACGACTGACAACCGAGATCGGCATTTTAATGCCCTCTCCGAAGCACGGTTCGAAATTAAAACTTCAACTAATTTGAATCACATTTTTAATTACAAACATATTCTGAAGCCCAAATCATATCATGTATGGAGATGCTCCGTTTGGCAGGCTTTTTCCATACATCTAGGTAAACATGCTACATTTTCGGCCGCATCATTGCTTTCCATCAAGAGAAATAGCGGCCAATTGCTCATCTATGAGGCATTATAAAGTAATCTTAGTTTCAAGGAAGAGGGCTTGAGCAGTCGAGTTATCTATAAGCTCGGTGGCTTGTAGAATAACTTTATTCATAGTAACAACATAATTTAAGTAGCAATTGTACATTACATTAAACTAAAAACTAAATTAAAATTAAACAAAAAAAACTATAATTAGATATAAATATGTACAAAACTTAATCTAATAGTCCGCTACCAGTAGGCAAAGTACCCAAAATGCTGGCAGCATTGCCACGTTGAATGGCAATACTCAATCTCTGTCCAAAATATTTGCCAGCATTTTGGTCACGAGTTGCTTCGACCAAACGCTTTGTTAATTCATTGTAGAATGTATGTGCTCCCGGTCCCCACGGTTCCAACGTCTCAACCCCAAAAGGCACAAATATATAACCACTATCAAGATTACTATATTTGCGCCTTTTGAGAGTCTCTGCTGATTCAGCCGCAACACCAGCCTTATTTTTAGTTCCAGAAAGATGAGACGGTGCTAGGGTGTCTACGCAAGTTGCATCCCAAACCAAAGGCCGTCCCATCTTCCATGGAATCAGGGTCATTCCGTCATGCCTTTTACCGTCATCACGCGCTAGACCATTTGGTTCCAAAATAGCCGCACAGTTGGCGGTGGTAAGAGCCCGACGTATGATATCATTAAGACTCGTGTGGCGGGGAATACGTCCTGCACTCCTAGAGCAAGACAGACCGTGATGACCGAGCCGGTCAACAGCAGTACCGCACTGACAGCGGTGTGGAGCACAACACGATGCGCCTAATCGAAGTGATGCTGCGATACGGAAAGCCGATGAATCCAGCAGCGTTCCCGTATTTGGCGATGGGAGAGCCTGTAGCCACAGACCTGATTCCCACTCCGAACTTGCAAGAAGACGGGCACGATCTGCGGAACTCAAGCACGTTTGAAATAAATGATTCCGTACTTTGTCGCAGAGCGGCCCGTCCCAAAGCTTCTGAGAAGACAGATTTTCTGGGAAATCAGTGCCTGAACAGGCTACCAACCACGCTTTCTTGGCCTCGTCTATAAATGATATTTTTGTATTAAATGGTAGAGCTACTTGTAAAATTTTATTAGTCAATTTTTGAGTACTGTGTACTGATGACAAGAAAGCGGGAAGGGCGACTCCCGAAATTGATCGAATGCCAAGGCCTCCCAAACGCACTGGCAGTGAAGCTTGCAACCACGCTCTCTCGTCTAAATTCATATTCAAAATAGATGCCAATGTGTTTTTGACAATGTTGTCTAAATTTTGAATAATATGTTCATGTTTCCATAGCTGGCAACACCGTAAAGTATATGTAAATTTTGGGACAAAAAGACAGTATTTGAGTATTGTGAAGGCCATATGAGTATTAATTTTTAGTAGACGATCTGAACTCTGTTTAAAATTTTGAATTTTCTCATCAAAAAATGAAGGGAATGATTCGTTAAGAATAGGGGAGCCCAATAACCGAAGGGATTGTTTGTTGATAATTTGAATATTTGGAGCTAACGAGTTAAATTTTTGAATTACTTGGTCTCTTTCTGTATATTTTTCGGAAACATAAAGTTCACATTTTGAAAAATTTAGTTCTAAGCCAATTTTTTGGAATTCGTCTATGAGAAGACGAAGATCTTCAAAAACAGTATTTACATCGCCACCTAAAGTCCCATCGTCCAAATACCAAACATTAAGTTTGGAGCGAAGTTGTTGGATAATGGGATGTACAGACAGACCAAAGACTGCTGGACCCAATGGGTCTCCTTGCTGACAGCCTACTGCTGATTTAATTTGGTTGCCATGATATGTTAATTTTGTGTAAGAACCATAACACTGCCAAAGAAAATTGTACAAATTTGGAATTTTATCCTTTACTTGCGTCAAAAGGGCTCCTCTATCCACCGAATTGAAAGCATTTTTCACATCCACTTTCAATAAAACCTCTCCACAATCCTCGTTCAAAAAAGTTCTAACTGAATGGACGGCGGCTTCACAACCCCCTCGCGAGCCAAACCCTAACTGCAAAGGCTGAAATAGGTCAGCTAGATGCGTAGCTGTTTTTCTGCAGCAAATTTTTGCCGCAAGGCGTCGGTAAGTCATACCAACCGCTATTGGTCTGATTCCGCCATCCTTTTTTTTTAAAGCGCAGAGATTAGCACCGTAAAGAATATCAATAATGTCACTGTTTACTCGCCCAGACATCATCAGATTAACTAAAGCCGTCAGGTCCCTCAATAAGACTTCGCCAGTTTCGCCGTTTCCGCCACACAGCAAATCTTTCAAATGTTGTGGCGTAAGCGCGTCTAAACCACCAGCGGAACCGCTTTGGAAAGACATGACGGCTGCGAAAACATCCAGGGCGGTAGCTTCTACAGTGACATTTGACTCTTCCGGTGCTTCAGGAAGCTGGAGGTCTGTTCTTGGAGGTGGATGTTTCCCTTCTAAAACAGAGAGTGTTTCAGGGGTTGCAGGCGCAATTGTGTCACTTGAAAATAGTATTCGGGCAGCTCCTTTTATATCGCCGTCACCCAGTTTGCTTTCCACGATCCGTTTATAGGTAGCAGACTCAGTGTACGGTTTAACAGTAATTTTTGAATTTTGAATTGTCGCCAAGGTATTTTCCAAACAAGAAAACTGTCATTTTTGGGCACTGTACTCTACGCAGTTTTCCTTAACCCTATTGGTCAAAGATTTGTTGTTGAAAGGATCACGACTGACATAAAGTACGGAATATGGAAAGGACAATAAATGTTCCCAACTACATTTTGAATTTTGTGTAACTACATTTCGAATGGCTTGTGCCAAAGCAGAGGCAACAGAAAGGCGTGCACCTCGAGGAATTCTTTTTAGTATTGGTTTAGAATGTTTGAATTTCGTTAATGTTTGCCAAAATGGTTCTGGGTTATAAATTTCATTGTTAGACTCAAAATTCAAGTTCGAATTTGGGGCCGAAAGTGACAAAATATTATTGCTTTTGTGGCATTTACCTTGGTGTATTTTCAAGCCTTTCTGTCCCTTAAAATATCGTACCTGGGAACATTGTGAGCACTGAACCAGATTTTCTTGTGACACAAATTGATTGTCCGACTGAGCGCATCGTGACATATCCACCGTGGCAGTTTGTATTTTATATACACTTAAAACGTAACATAATAATAAAACTATACATATTAAAAATAGAACACAAAAACACATACAAAAAATATAAAATAAAAGTCACTATTATTTATGTCAAAAATTAGAATGGCGCCCATAGAACATGTAAGCACCGCGTCTGGGGGCTATTGTTGCAGAAGAGTATATATTTATATTAGTATATAGTTATACTAGAGTATTTTAAGTTGTTGAGTAATCACAATATCGATGTTTTCCAAGTTTATTGCTTTGCTAATGTCACGTGTACACGCTTTGCATCGGGGACAAGCATTTTTATGACATTCATCCATGATTGGTATCCTCAATTATTAGAAGGTCACCATCAACTTCGATCCCGAAGTATAAAACGTATAGCATATAATATTGGGAATCCCTTCCAGCCCCACTTGCACTTCGTCACATACGCAAAATCCGTTTCAGAATCAATTTATATAATTTTTTATATTTTTACTGTTTTTACTTTGACGTTGTCAGTTTTTTTTCTTATTTTTGTGGCTTGTAGTGAGTTTGAGGTCTTTTGCTATACCTATAGATGACATTAAACATTAAACACTTATACACTCACAGCCCCACACTAATTTCATGACTTGTGTCGTGGATACATTCACATCCCACACACAATCACAACCAGAACCAGAAACACAAATTTTCTTTGGGGAGACAACTTGTGTTCCCGCTAGGAATCGAACCCGATACCCCCTGCTTAGAACTCAGTTGGGCGAACGCTCACCCAACTGAGCCAACAGGCAGCTTAACAAATGTATTAATTTGACAGCTAGACTACGTTCTCAGAAACATCTTATTATTTTCTCTATATATCTACTTATACTTACATATATCTATATACTCATATATCTGTCTCAAAACAACAGTAGCATGTTAGTAACAGCAACTAGACATTTTTCTCAGTGTGTCTTTAATATACAGCTTCAAATTATCTCAAACTTATATGAATAGGGATGATGCTTGGGTAAAAAAAAATCTAATTACTCCGTCAGTTAGGCATTGCTAATAGCTAACCTTTGATAAATTTTAACCAAACACTTTCAAGTTCAGCATGGATCGATACATTTACTTGTAAGTAACACGATACAAAACGATCAAAGCCCTAACAGATAGTTGCTACCTTCCAGTAACAACATCAGAACTTAGATAAGTTACGTCAAAGAAAAGTATCAGCTTCCGAGAAAGAAAAGGGATGAGAACGTCCGAAGTTTCTCGTGAAATCAGGTTTCCGGTGCGAGTTACATAGTATAAATGTTAGGAACTTATGTAAATGTGTCCACTGAAAGAGAAACTGTTCGTACTACTTTTTAGTTTTGTTGAAATTCAGTTTCAGGTTTCCTATTTTAGGACACGTTTTTTCAATTTCTAGGCGATTGGTATGCTGAGAACTATCGAATCTGTATGCCTCAAGGTCGGTGCGGTGCGGTGCGGCGCGGTGCGGTGCGGTGCGGAGCGGTGCGTTGCGTTGCGTTGCTTTTCGTTGCGTTGCGTTGCGTTGCGTTTCGTTTTGTTTCGTTTCGTTTCGTTTTGTTTTGTTTTGCTTTGTTTATATTTTATAATTTTATTTATATTTTATTATATATTTTATTATCTTTATATATTATAATAACCAAGGAAAATTTGTGTTTCTGGTTCTGGTTGTGATTGTGTGTGTGATGTGAATGTTTCCGGCACCCACGACACAAGTAATTGAACTAAGTGTGGGGCTGTGAGTGTGAAAGCGTTTACCTTTTTACTTTTACTTATATTATTTTTTCTTAAGCTAAGGTTTTTTTTTACAATATTTTTGATATAAAGATAATATTACAACCAGTCGGTTGATTTGAGCGCATGTGTCTGTGTGTGTCATGTGTACTTTTCCATCATAACAAAATTCACCAGCAGGGCAGAGGGCAAGTTGTGATTACGTTTCGAACCTTTAAATAAGCACGTGTTAAAAAAAATTTATCTTTTCTTGTCCTCAGGGATCTTGCTGCTTGCCTATATTATAATTAATTATTTTAAGTCGACGACCACTCTTTTTTTCACTTTTCTCACGACTCTTTCGTATTACTGTTTATTACTGATTTAACTGGGAATGTCAGAGGATGCGGTATAAGTTTTAATTTTATTTTATTGTATTTTGTGTTGTGTTGTGTTGCGGTGCGGTGCGGTGCGGTGCGGTGCGGTGCGTTTCGTTTCGTTTCGTTTCGTTTTGCTTTGTTTATATTTTACAATTTTATTTCTATTTTATTATATTTTTTAATATCTTGGATCTTGCTGCTTGCCTATATTATAATTAAATATTCTAGTGTTGTGTTGTGTTGTGTTTCGTTGCGTTGCGTTGCGTTGTCTTGCGTTGCGTTGCGTTTCGTTTTGTTTTGTTTTGTTTATATTTTATTATTATTATCCAAGTATTTATTTAATCTCACGGGTCTGTGCCCGGACCTTTGTAAGGCATTAGCGGAGCGGTAGCCAACGCTAAGAGGCCCTTTGGTATAATTACATTTTAATAATAACATATCAGGCGTATTCAAACATACGACAAACATCTCTTCTTTAGAAGTTGATGCCGTTTTATACTTGCACACGCCTTTTCAATGATTATATATTATTAGCTACGGACACTGGTTGACTTGCAATAAACGCTTTTAGGGTTAAGTCCACCCTTAGTTCTCTTTTTGGCATTAAAAAGTTATAATAATAATGCACTGCAAAATTTACGACTGAATAAATATGTAAAATATACTCGATAAAATCCGTTATTTCTTTTTACGTAGAACAATGTTGTAAAATATAGTACAAAATGTATATGTCCTATGCAATATAGGACGAAATAGGTATAACGGTATAGTCGATTGAAATTTCGCTTATTTTTATTACAAGATGCATGTAATAAAGCTAAAGCTCCGGGATAACGGATAACCATAAAGTTTATGGTTTGGTCAAAGTCCAATTGCGGAAGAAACTGGCGTATCTAGATTATACAATCCCTATTGAAAAGTCTATTCTGGCATTTAAGTTAAAAATAAAATTTCTACGGACCAATTGCTTATATTTCCTAAAACTAAACTAAAACTTTATACAGCAAAGACTTAAGTTACCTACAAGACATATAACTCAAGTGCTCAAGCCCACTACCAGTGGGTAGCGTTCCCATCATGCTGGCGGCATTGCCTCTCTGAATAGCAATGCTAATACGTTGAGCCAAATATGTGCCAGCATTTTGATCACGCCTCGCCTCAAACAGGTGCTCTGATAGATTTAATATAATAATTGTTCACTATGTTAATAAAAAAAAGTGAAATTACTATTGGACCAAAATGTAGAACAAAACAATTGTTTTATTGTCCAAAGCTTTGGCAAAAAAAGCCTCTGGGACGTAGTACACAAAAACACGCTTTAGTTTAATTTCAAGCTTTCTTTGGCATTAAGTATATGCCTCGCAGGTAAATAATTAGCAATTCTAGTGTATAATAAATGTACAATAGATTTATCCAATTAAAGACTTAGGACGGCGGCGACGGCGGGATAGTGGGCGAAACCCGAGATCTGGCAAATACGTCGGGCAACAGATTTCTTTCGCAATACAAGGTGAGAGGGCACAATCTGACATATTTTTTACCGACTTCCCAAAAAAGTAGGAATGTACTCCAGTCGACAGTATTTTTTTTTTTTTAGGTGTGTTATCTCATAATTTATCTTCACGTGAGCCGATTTCGAATATTTTTTTTAGTTTGAAATATGTTGCTTTCTAATTGGTCCCATTTAAATTTGATCAAGATCTGATCTGTAGTTCTTGAAATATCGTCAATAATGCCTATTTTGTGACGAATAATGCGTACTTTGACGATGTTCTCGTTTACCCGACTTCAAAAGTTACCTCATAACTTCTTTCGTTGTGAGCCGATTTTGATAATTCTTTTTTTATTTGAAACACAAATGTTCCTTGGGATGGAAAATTATTAAAATTAAAACTGGATGTTTATGTTTCATTCGAAACAGAGCAAGAAATAAAAATTACCTCTACTTTAAATACTATTTAAGAGCGCAGCGAAAACCGCGTGATATACACAATAATATCTACAATGCTGCTCGTAATTATGAACAGGAGGTGCGGGGTCGGTGCGGGGAATTTTCATCGGTGACGCCCATTCAACGGCATGTATCGGACCCTTAAGTGATCACCATGTAGCCCATGGTAGTCACACCCCGCAAGTGCTCGGCGGGCTTTAAATAGGTCATATTTTATCATACTTATATACAAATCATTAAAAACATAATTATACATATTTCACAATAATTATACCAAAAACAGCTCAACAGTCAACTAAGTATCAAATAGGAACGCGGATCAAAAGATTAATTAGAATCTTAGTTTAATTATGAAATTTTAACCAAAATCCGAACGTCAAACCGTCACGTGTCCAAAGAAAAGTATTTGATGAGATCGGCTCAACTTTTCAATCCCGCAAAGTTCCACGACCGATGTATTAAACAAATGGCGATTACGTAAAAGTTTAATTGAAAATCCCCGAATCTGTGATGATAAAGGTTTTTATTATTCCCCAGGTAACGCGT
The DNA here is from genome assembly GCA_948107665.1 of Lomographa bimaculata. Classification (NCBI taxonomy): domain Eukaryota; kingdom Metazoa; phylum Arthropoda; class Insecta; order Lepidoptera; family Geometridae; genus Lomographa; species Lomographa bimaculata. Next base: position 13,675,499 of record OX403599.1, read on the forward strand.
AAACTTTGAAGCTCGTAATTGGAAAGGGCAGTAAAAATAAAATTTCGTTACGGTCGGTGAAGAGAGAAAAGTTCTCATGAAAGAATTGTGTAAAAGCATTCTGATCTTATCTTCACATACACTTATCTTTGTATCTGATCTTACCCGGATACAAAGACAGCTTTGAAATTATTCGTTGTTTTTCTTCGAACGAAAACGGAAGGAAAAAAATTAGATAAAGTTCAGGATTTGTTTCTTTTTTTCTTAGAGGACTTATCCGTGTTAACAATAACTGAGGTTTTTTTGGATTGAATTTAATCCTAAATAAAATAGTTAAAAAAAGCGAGTCGGACTCGCGCACTAGGGGTTGGTACCATTCTATCTTAACTTTTTTGTATGGGAGCCCCTCTTAAAAATTTGTTTATATTGATTTAATTATTTATTTTTAAAGTGAATATAAAATTAAATAATCTATGAATATATCAAGCGTCGAGTGAAAACGAGCAAAAAAATCACGATTTTTGTATGGGAGCCCCCTTAAATATTTATTTTATTCTGTTTTATAGTGGTGTTGTTATAGCGGCAACAAAAACACATCATCTGTAAAAATTTCAACTGTCTAACTATTAAGGTTCATAAGATTCAGCCTGGTGACAGACGGACAGACAGTTGGACGAACAGCGGAGTCTTAGGAATACGGTTCCCAGTTTACAATTCGGGTACGGAACGAAAAATTACAATAAATATATTAAGTTTGTCAACCACCACAGATAACATAATTTTCACTGGAAAAGACATATCACATGACAGCGTACTTGCTACACTCAACCACAAACATCTTTTAAAACTCTTGAATTCAAATGGTCTGACACTGATTTGGAATTCGTTTATACTAGTGTATCCAGTAAGTAATACATTTAATCCTGATAAGTCATTAAGCTCTTGAACGCGTACCATACTTACTATTATTTTACCGCCCTTATTCATGTAGAATCAGCACATGTTTTAACAACATGATTTCATAAAATACATATTGTAAAGGATTTGGTTTAAGTTTTTATGACCCCCCCGCCGAAAATCTTTAGCTAAACTGGTTAACACATTACAATATTAACGTGTCAAAAGTAAACTGACGGTAAACAAGTCAATTACGGTAGTGCATTTTAGATAGGAAAAGTATCGCTTGAGGCGGGGTTTGAATCCGCGGCCATAAGGTCTCATGGCCTATTTTGCTTTAACCGCTGAGCTATACGAGCCCTATTTTATTAAGCGATATTTTTTTCTAATATTATTTACAACTTTGATTCTGCCTAGCAAGGCTAATACACGTGAGTAGCGAACAATTTTTTTTTCTGCACGTATATCGTTGAAAAGAACTTTGCAAGTAGAGTATGAAATTGTTTTTTTTAATCTATGTTGGAAAGTTGATTCCTGACGTTTCCAACGAGATTTTTTATTCTCAATAGGCAAACATTTGATCACTATCTCACCTGATGGAAAGCGATGATGCGGCCAAAGATGTAGCGTATTTCTCAAATTCGTTGTCAAAGTATGATAAATAGTTTCGAAGTTATGAGGGAAACAGATGAACAAACTCACATACACACATAAATACATACCTATCAAAATCATAGCCCCCCTTTATAATTCCCGGTAGTCTGGTAAAAATAAAACTGTAAAAAATGAAGAAAAACACAAGGCTTTACATTTCACAGAACTAAAGACAGGCGCTGCTCTTAATTAAAACAATAAATAGTGCATTTGTCATTGAAATTAACAGCATTTCAAAGCGACACGCGACTGCAACTATATGGAACAAATGAAAGCTTCACTATACAGGAAGCAAGAAGCTAAGTTTCATAACTTAAGACGAGCCGCTTAGTTATGCAACAGAACAGCAAACAATACGCAGCCAGTATGGCAAATACGTAGAAATGAGGAATTCAATTATAAACTGAGATAAACTTCCATATTTTGTGTCAGGTGCAAAAATTGGTCCTCAGAACCAAAGGGTGGAATTAAAAAAAAATAGGGGAATGAGTCGTGCGTGCATTAATTAATAGACAATACGTCTGAAATTGAAGTTATCAAATTCCAACTGTAGATTATTAGAAAATCTAGAAAAAGAATTAAAAATAAAAACAAAACAATAACCATAAGTTTGCAATATTGTTTTTGTGTTTAATATTTTAGTTGTAACTTACCGTTATTTTTTTATGTAATAACTTAGACGATTTTGTTTTACCTCTTATTTGTTTCATATTTCAATAATTTTAGCCTATTGATAGAAATTTTATTAAATGTTTGTTGTAAATTTCATTGAATTGTCTTTATTTGCGTATATTATCTAAATTAAAAGATTATCATTTATTTAAAAGAATGAGAGGGGGAAGAAAATGCGATACCAATTGTTTGTACTAAATAAGAGGTTTTCTGCTTTGTTTGCAGGTCAACCAATTTAAACATTATTCTCTGGAAGATGGGACGGCGTCAGTGTATCTACACAAGTTACATCCCAAACTAAGGACCGTTTCATCTTCTAAGGAATTAGGGTCATTCCATCAGGCCTCTTGCCGTCGTCACACATCAGCGCCCTTGGTCCAGGGCTAATGGTAAGCCAGCACTGACAAATTCTCGATGGATAATTTAATTGGAGCTGGTGTAATGAGGAAACCAACCTGCACTCTTGCTGCATGATAGTGTTGACGATCTACCAAATTACCGGAATGCCAAAAATCAAGAACTTGGCAAGAAGCGCCCAAACGTTAAGAGACGCCTTATCTGAAAATATTAGTATCTAAAAGGTTGGTTTTATAATTTTAAGGTAAGCTCATTTGCTGTGTAAATTTCACATTTTGAGAAATTTTTAAAGTATAAGTTTAGAGTCAAATTTAGAGTACATTTTTTTAATTATTGGATAAAAAGAAAAGAAAAAATTGAAGAAGATTTTTATCTTAGAAGAGAAATAACATCAGTAAAAATGTTTTTTTTTATTTTTATCTTAGAAGAGAAATAAATGATTCGATAAGTAGTGATTTAAAAACGTATTTTTTTCGTTTTTTATACAATTTGCATTATTCAATGCAAATTTTATAGTATGGATAAGAGAACATGTGTATGCACACATGTGCTCTAATCCATACTATTGTTTGAATGCCGTGTATAGTCTGTCGCCTGTGGTGTACACGTATAGCAACTTTAGTACAAGTTGGCCAACTATTGCACGTGTTACGGAACTTTTGAACAATGCCGCCGATTCTAATTCGTTTACACGCTGCGGTTGCGACTGAATAAGTTCGCTGTGACACGCTCTTCTCACTCTAATTTCATTATGCACTAACTAATTTAGCTTTTGGATGTTTGTCGCTCAATCAAGTCGCGACGTCGGATTCAAACGGGTGTTGGAGCAAACAAATGGTTTTGTTGACAGACTTATGAGATTAACAGATGTGAATAAATGGAAGCAAACAACGTAGTGTGTACGAGTATAAGGATATATAAAGGGAAACAATTTCTCAGTTTACGCTGAATGTACTAAGTACAGAAGTGGTTAACCAACAAACTCTATTCACGCTTTAAATGTTTAACGCTATACACACAAATCTTATTCAAACTTAACTGTCTACTTACGTCGTTATGTGCGCGCATGCCTAGAAAGCAGTGGGTATCGGGTTCGATTTCTGGTGGAAACATCAATCCATATGGAAAATTTGTGTTTCTGGTTCTAGGTGTGATTGTGTATGTGGTGTAAATATTTCCGGCATTCATCTACAACTATCAATCTAACAGCTCAAGAGTTTTTTTGCCGTATTGATTCATACTTGAATTAATGAAAGAAACAAAAATGAACTAATTGTTCAGTAGACTTTACAGAAAAGTATTCGCGAATGAACAAACTTTTATATTTTGAAAGAAACAAAAATATTACGCCTTAATTTTATGGAAACACGTTTTCTCAATTTGAACAAGGATAAAATATAGCGAAGCCGTGAAAACGTTGTTAACATTTCATCTGCTACCTGACTAGAAATTGAAATTAATATTATCTGTAACTTAAAGAAAAAATATACTTAATATTTTCTCATTAATTTGGAAACGTATTAAGTCCACTTTTTTAAATTAGCTCAATTATAAAACATAACCAACAAATAAAATTACAACACGTTGGTAATGGAAAATATAAACTTAATATCAAAGAAAAAAACCTAAATATACATTTGGATACTACATTGCTTTAGGTATTTTTACGAGATTCCATAAAATTTTAAATTAGATTTATGCACACAGACTCATTTTATAAGTTACTAACCATAGCTATCCGGCATACGTTGCAAATGCGTAAGGAAAAAAAGCATTTTACCTCTTTCACTTTTATGGTTACCTAGTACTTTAATACTATACTAAATGCTTATTGCCTGAATTATTACCTCCTTCCTGTTTATTTTTGCTAAATATTTTAATAAATCGGAGTGACGTAAGTCCATGAGAAACTTTTATTATTATTCCTATGATTATTATGACACATTCATTGTATGTGTAGTGAAATAATCATAAATAGCAAGTTATTATTTAACTGAACTACCTAATACTTATTAGAAACAATAACAATACTAATTATTGTTTCTAATAGTCTCAGAGTTCGACGACGTATGGTCACATAAGCCAACACCCCCATATCAGACTCATCTTGATACTTGATGAGGTAGGGTTGACGACAACCGGCCCACATAGTATTACATCGTTTAAATTTTGTAGAGAGCGCGCTTGAGGGGTGTGCTAATTCCCCCATCCCCTTTCACCATTTAACTACTATTCAAACTCTCAAACGTCATCTTTTTATTGTTGATATACCTCAAGTTTGCTCGAAACGATTCACAACTACGTTTAGGCGAAGGAGTGGAACTCATTGTCCGCGTCTTTGCTTCTTGAACGAAGCTATGTGAGTCTTGAAGTCTCAAGTAAATATAAGTTATTTGCCAAACATGCTGCAACTTCGGTCGCATCTTCACTTTCCATCAGGTGAGATAGTGATCAAATGCTTATCTGTCCAGCATACATTTTGTTTTTTTGAAAAAGATCTGGACGAGACTATATTAAATTTGTCATTTCGTGAATGTTCATAAATTTCGATGTAGGCAAATTGGATTTACCGCAAGACCTACATTTTGTAAAGTATGTCAGTTACATTTTGGTGCCAAAATATTAAGATTTATGATTGTTTGTACACAAAGAAGACATGATGATCATTAGTTTTTTCAGAAACTCGATAAAAATGAATTCAAATGAAGTAAAGAATTGGAAAGATAAAAAAAAACAACGGGTTGCACTCCGGGAGTGCCGGCAGAAGTGAAAACTTGAACATTAACGTTTTAAACAGCAAAAGCAGGCAAACATTTTCGCCGCGCGGTAGAAAGAGAGGGGGATATAACTTCCTCTCCTTCGTCTTACAAATTTTCGATCAGATTACGTGTCCTGATGCGAGTTTAACATTTTTCCCATCCCAAAAAGTGCAAAACGCCTCTAAAAAATTTTTCACTTCAAAAATCTTAGCTGGCATGCAAACTAGGGTTAAGAAAATCGAATGGAAACATATCGGTACGGATTGGCAAAGAAACTAGGTAAAAAGATTTGCATATCAGATACTGCAAAGGTACTGCATGTATAATTTACATCATAATAAGATACTCAAATAGACCCAGCAAAATCACTAATGAATAAAACGAGGTCCTGCCGAAAATTAATAGGGTAACAACTGCGTTGTGATTGTGTGTGATGTAAATGTTTCCGGCACCCACGAAACAAGATAAACTGCCCGTTGTCTTAGCTCGGGAGCGCATTCGCCTTCCAAGATACACAAATTTCCTTTGGTGAGAAAACTTGTGTTTCCACTGAGAGTCAAACCCGATACCCTTGCTTAAAAGGTGAATGTGAACACAACTTAGCCAACGGGCAGTCGAATGTTGATTAAATGAGATAATTAATTTCAGACTGCACCATATGCATATATATACTTATATTACATACAAGATACGTGCCTAATAATAACCTAAAACCGGGAATTACTAATTTGAACAAAAACAAACGCCAACAAAACAAGTTAAATAAAAACTACTCATAACAAAATTGACAAATCGCTCTACCTTTTGACATAATATCATCTTTGTTCAAGAGAATGCCCATAATAGTGCTTTTATCTGCCATTTCATTGTGTCTACGATACATTTTAGATTTCCCCTGAGTACGAAACACTGACGAAAAGGCTTAATGCTTTTTAGGAATAAAATTTCTTTCCTGACCAAACATTTCTAAACGAAAAGTTGTTGCTAGTTCCTTATTTCTACTTCTTTATTAATGTATTTTTTTATGTTCGAAAGGCAAGCATCATCATTTTCCATTAGTTAAGATAGCGGCCAAATGCTTACCTATCATAAAAAAGAGCATTTGTCCACTTTATCACCTGATGTAAAGTACGATGCGGCCAAAGAAGTAGCATGGTAGTTCTTCGGCAAGATGGATGACTTCCTTTACAAATTAAAGTTAATATAAGTTTTAATAAATAGGTTAATGAGTAATTATCACCGTTTATTCCGTTTTATGATAATACGTCTTATTTATACGAAACGAATCTGTTGGCTTAGTTGGGTGTCGCCTTCTATGCAGCAGGTATCGGGTTCGACGCCCGATGGGAACACAAATTTCTCCTCAAGGGAAATTTGTATTTATGGTTGTGGGTGTGATTGTATATGTGATGTGAATGTCTCCGGTACCCACAACACAAGTGACCAAATAATTACGACGTATATTGTAAGGCTGTGAAAATAAACTTTTTTTTATATTTTACTAAGCAAACGTTTGACCACAATCACACCTGATGGAAAGTGACGTATAAATCGAATTAAGTCGGTGAATTAAATTTTCGGCTTAGGTTTGAAAAGTGTTATCTCAGTTTGCCCAGGTATGTATGTATAGCGGTTTAATTCTAGTGACTGACCTCTTATATTTTGCTTTTTGTACTAAATGCTACCATTTAGTACAAAAAGCAAAATAAAGTAGTATATTTTACTAGTATTTTCCCTGGTCTTTAAGATTTACTTCACTGTGTAACGGGTAATCTGTACGAGTATGTAAAAAAGATTAATATTTTAAAGTTCAATAGACAACACAGTATTACTATATAATTTTATAATTAAGATGTAACCTTTTATAATTATTAAAAACAAGATATTATAATTAATAGCCAAATATCCAATTCTACTTAAATAAAAGTCTTCGTGAGTGTGTCTGTTGGGTGAGTTGTGTGTGTGTGTTACATAAAATTTACTAAAGGGACATGTTTCAGTTTAGTTTTAGGAAATATACAACTGGCCCGTAGCTAGGACATACTTGATTTCAAAGAAATACATATTTATAAATTTATTAATACTTTAATAAAAGGGACATGCAGTTCATGTTTAAAAAGATCTATATATCATATGAAACTAATATAAAATTAGTGAAAATACACCCACTAAGGAATTACATAAAAGTATACAGTTAATGATTTATATTTGCCAAAGTATTTTCTAAAATCAAACTACAACTAACCACATGTCTTAAAGTAATACTGTCATAGTTTATGTGCTAGTTTAGTCAAATAATTATTTAAATAAAAATCAAATCTAAATATTTATAAATAACTCTCACCCACTCAATTCTCTACAAAATTGAATTGAAAGAGAAAATTAAACAATCAGCAATCAAAATCTCGACTGAGCGTCTGCATTGTAATACCATCTTATTATGCAGATAATAATTCATAGCTTTGGTCAAGCATACTAAATTTAATAAAATCTTTGATTTTAACTTTTCTTTATTAGGTTTTTCATTTACCATATTTTTTAGGCAACCCTATTGGTATGTGTTCAGCAACACATTTTATTCGCTAAAATATATTTTTCATTCGTTAAAATATGAGTGAAGGTCGATCTTACTTGGGATCCTCTACTATACCGTTAATTAATAAAGAAAACCAACTTCTAATAAAGATACAGAGTGAAAGAAAGAAGCGTTAATACTTGTATGCAATAGGTAATTCATTAACTGTGTTGGCAAAGCTCACGTAACGTAAGATATTGACATGACGAACGACAACAATCTGTTTACCTTCGATCCTAACTAACCCATGAACAAATACGTCCATAATACTCATAAAATTGATAGAAGTATTTACTTGAACCGAGTCTCGCCCTCGCAGACTATATCTATAGACACTTGGGCGTTATATTTGTCTTTGAAAATCCCCAGACGCAATAGTTAGTTTATTTCCTTTGTATTTGGTCTTATTGGTAGCATTTTCAATTAGTGTAAGATGTTTAGTAAACTGTTTTATTTTTATTCTCGATGGTCAGGCAGACCACTATCTCACCTGATGGAAAGTGACGATTTGCTCGAAGATGGAACACGCTTGCCTAGAAGATACCTGTTTACTCGAGATTTAATGAATTTAGATTGTACCTTCCGTGGGTAAGTATAATCTAGGTAAAAAAAAAACTCACTACATAATGTAACCTATATATATTAAAATCAATGCCACTTTTCGTTGTAATTTTATAACTCAAGAACAGGCTCACCTATCCAAACCAAATGTTTAGGCTTTGTTTGGACTAATTAGTAGATGGTTTATGTAAAGTTTGCACAAAATCGGTCGAGCGGTTCTTCATTTATCACACCCGGGCGAAGCCGGGGCGGATCGCTAGTAAAATATATTTTGTAGCGGTTTTTTACCATCTTTATTCTATCTAAGGAAGCGTATATTATTTTTTAGTTCTAATAAAAAAGTTGTTACGTAAGTCTCGCTAAAATTCGATAATGTCTCCTTTTATTTTGTTCGTCTTACAGGAATGATTTAGAAAAAATAAAATTAGGAAAAGCCCAAAAGAACAGCGGGAAATTGATATTGGTAACTTGCTATGTGTATACGGAGTTCACCGAATCATCTAGTACTTAACTAAGAAAAAAGTTCTATAGAAGTTGTAGAAACTAAAATTTGTCTAACTGCAAGGATAGACGTTGGTAGTAGTGCTTGACTTGTTAGCTCAAAACTATTCCGGTAAATGGCGTAACATGTCTCTAATTATAGAGACATGTTTCGCACTCTACCGGATCCTTTCCTAATTATTAACGTATTTACGTTAATAATGAGAAAGAAAATTCATCGTTTTTAAGCAGGACTTCAATAGCTCAGTGGTTAGAGCAATATGGAATGACAACAGTAGAGTAGTACGGGTTTAATTCCTGTTTTCTATGAACTTAGTTCTGCCTAATACTGTAAATATAAAAGTGCAATTATTGTATCTTTCCTAGAGGAAGAGTATAGGACCTAAACATTTATATCTCCAAACTTATTTAATAATTCAATTAAAGGCCTATTAATGAATATTATCATATACTTAAACACTATTCGTATTTTTATTTATACCAACGCGAAAAAAATATCACGTCAAGTTACATGAGTTACCGAAATGGGAATCAGAAACTCGAGTTACGAAATATTGTTTCTCCAAACCCCCGGCATATTGCGAAAGGGCGCAAACTAGGCAGGTTACGGACACATGTGATTCGTCACCGCGCGACAGCTCGACGGCAAACACGCAATAACACATGTTACGATACGCATGCCCGAATTTTATTACATGACACGCCATATTACGCGGAATCCAATCTCCTAGCATCACAAGTCTAGTACGAAAATATTCATAACAAAATCCGCGTACGGAATTCAAAACGATATCAACGATACCATTATGGTAACACCGCGATAAACGAGAGTACAAAATTAAGGTTGGTTATTTCGTGTGCCTGTTTCAGAGACCAAGTGTTGAGATCACTGACGTTTGTCCTGAATAATTAAACGCTAGCAAATCTTAAACTTGTAGTAACACCGGCAATAAAGGAAAAAAACTGGCTTTACCGCTTTATATTCGGCACTTTGATCAGATTAGATGTAATAAAAACGCATTATTTACGATATTTCAAGAACTACTGATCAGATCTTGATCAAATTTAAATGGGACCAATTGGAAAGCAACATCGACCAAACAAAAAAAAAGAAAATCAGTTCACGTGGAAAGAAGTTATGAGGTAACAGTGAACTTATTTTCACAGAGACTGGGGGATTGGCCGCTTTGTGAACTAGTATGGAAACATCTTTTAGATACGAGTACGTGTCCTAGCGTAACAGAGCGTGCTCGTCTTTTAGTAGTTTCTTCATGGGCCTTGGTTGCAAGTCATCACCTCTTTTAATACTGGAAGACTTATAGATAGATCTGCTTTCCGTCTTGCTATATGCTTACGTTTGGGTGCAAGGTGCTCACGTCAGGACGGTTTCCGAAGCTGTGGAAAGATGGCCGACTGTGCCTGCTCCGGAAGGAGGGTCGATCTATTGACTCGCCTTCCGGGTACAGGCCTATAGTGTTGCTGGATGATACGGGTAAGCTGCTGGAGAGAGTTGTGGCTTCCCGTGTCATCCAGCACCTAGAGGGTACTGGGCCTGGGCTGTCCGGGGCTCAGTATGGGTTCAGAGCGGGGCGGTCTACAATAGGCGCTCTGCTCTGGCTCAAAGGGTGGACGCAGGAGGCGGTCAGAGAGGGGGACAAGGCGTTGGCTGTTTCGCTTGATATAGCCAACGCCTTCAACAGCCTCCCGCACGGGACAATACAGGAGGCGCTCCGCTATCATGGAGTGCCTTTGTATCTGCGGAGGCTGTTGGCTGACTACCTCCAGGATCGCGAGATCCTGGTGGTAGGACGTGACGGTATGAGGCGCCGTCACGTCGCCTGCGGGGTTCCACAGGGGTCGGTGTTGGGTCCGCTCTTGTGGAACATAGGCTACGACTGGGTGCTTCGTGGCACGCTTCCCGCAAACATACGGGTCGCGTGCTATGCCGATGACACCCTAGTCGTGGTCAGAGGGAGAGACCTAAAGGAGGTAGTGCGGTTGGCCACGGTGGGCACAACTCTTGTGGTTGGCCGCATACGCTCCCTAGGACTAGAGGTCGCTCTCTCCAAGACCGAGGCCCTATTGTTCCATGGGCCTCGGGGGGGACCTCCTCCAGGAGCGCGGATCGAGGTGGATGGGGTCCGGGTTCCGGTTGGGACCCAGATGAAATATCTGGGTCTCATCCTGGACGGGAGATGGGCTTTCGGAGCCCACTTTTCCCAGCTGGCTCCGAGAGTCGTGGGGGCTGCGGCTGCATTGGGGAGGTTGCTTCCAAACGTAGGTGGCCCGGGTGCGGTCTGTCGTCGGCTTTACTCCGGAGTGATCCGGAGTATGGCCCTGTACGGGGCACCGGTCTGGGTGGACGCCCTCAACCGCGATAACAAGACCCTGCTGCGTCGTCCGCAGCGGGTTATCGCGACGAGGGCGATACGCAGTTACCGGACGGTGTCTTGGACGGCGGGATGCGTGCTTGCGGGTGACCCCCCCTGGGAGCTCCAAGCAGAAATCCTCGCCGAAGTGTACCACTTCGTTGCGGCGAGAAGATCCCGTGGAGACAACCCAGCGTGGGAAGAGGTCACCCGCATGCGGCGAATGGCACGGGCTGCCCTGTTGCGTCGATGGACGGAGGACCTGGCTCCACCGGTCCCTGGGCAGTGGACGGTGGAGGCCATCCGCCCGGTCCTTCGGAGGTGGGTGAGGCGACGGTTTGGGTCGCTGACCTTCCGATTGGTGCAGGTGCTTTCCGGACACGGATGTTTTGGAAAGTACCTGCACCAAATCGCGAGACGGGAGCCGACCCCGGTCTGCCATGAATGTGGGGCGCCTGAGGATACGGCGCTCCACACGCTGGGGGTGTGTGCCGCATGGGGCCCACAGCGGCACACGCTTACGGCGCTTATAGGCGGAGATCTCTCCCTACCGAGCGTGGTAGACGCCATGCTCGGCAGCGAGAGATCGTGGCAGGCGGTGGTCTCCTTCTGCGAAGCGGTGATGAAGCAGAAGGAGGCCGCGGAGCGGGCCAGAGAGGTCGATCCTCAATCTGACCCGCTCCGGCGCAGACGAACGGGAGGGAGAAGGAGGCAGTTCGCCCGCCTCCTCTCTCCTCCTTTGTAGTGGGGTCACTAGTGGAGGGCCAGGGGGCTCTCCACCGGCTTGCACGGCCCCACGTGTCTGGGGGGTGGCTTTGGTGAGCAAGGTCACCCCTCCATGGGTGCAGTGGCCCGAATCGTATCCGGGCCTACCGCCGGGGCAAGATAGTGACTACTAGCGTGACCCTATCTTGCCCCACCTCGGCGAGGGACTGCTCACGGGGGGGTTTTTAGTGGGTTCGAGCCCCACATTCCCCTTTCCTTCACCCCTGAGAAGGAAAGGAAGTGCTAGGCATTTTCCCCCCCACAAAAAAAAAAAAAAAAAAATGGGTGCAAGGTGCTATGTTGACCATAGCTATCAGTGCGGTTATTGACCAGCTCGGTCACCACGGCTTCTCGTGCCAAAAAAGTGCTGGCCTAATTTCCCGCTAAGCCAGCCTCAACGATATCTAGAAAGCGCTTGTGCAGTTTGCCTCCATGCATCCTTGTCATTAATGTAGTCTAACGTTTTATAATAAGTTTTTTTATTAATGCCCGTTTTATTACTGATTTAAACTTTCCCAATGGAGAGTCAGTTACAATTTTTGGAAATTTATTGTAAAATCTAACCCCATTTGCCATAAAAGATTTATTCGTTTTGCTTAATCTAAATGCGCGCACTGTAATTTTGTGCTTATATATAGTATTAAGATTGTGTGCGTCGGTTCTTAATTTATATTTTTCAATATTTTTGCGAACATGCATAATATTTTCAAAGATGTAAAGCAAAGGCATGGAAAGTATGCCTGTTTCTTTAAAGAATTCCATGAGAGATTTGAGAAGTCCTTAGGTATATAATATCTTATTTGACCTATGAGACCCAGTGTTCCAGCTAATGTTGTGTAGATATATTGTTTATTGTGTACATAAATAACTAAAATGTTAGAAAATTTTAACACCATAGCCTATCAAGTTAAACTCAACACATTTTCGGATCCTATAAAAAAAATATGATCATTTTAAAATAAATAGACACGATACTACTAAAAACCTACTTAAAATTAATGCTATTTTGATTCTTGCGTAACATAAAATTGTGTGATGGAAAATTTTATTGGAAAAGCGTAAAACTTAATGATTACGCAAACAAGGAGGTTGTTACGCAGCGAAATGAATTTTTTCATCCCCTTTATGCCCGCCATTACAATATTTTGCTTGGGTAATAATTTCCTTTTGTTTTCCTTGGAAACTACGACATATTTTTGGAATTCGCCTTGCTTTTATTGTTTCGGTTATAATGTTTACAGATTTATAAGCAAATCTTTTAAATAATATCTCTTAAATACGCTTAATTTAAGAAATTTCGTAACATTTGGGTACTAGGTTCAGTTGGGTCAGGTCGATTCTTGGCGGGAGCACAATGTTCCATGTCAAATCGCATCTGAACTTCTGGTTTTGGGTGTAATTGTATGCGTGATAAGTAAATTTTCCGTCACTCACGATAAAAGTCATTGAACTTAGTGTGGGGCTATAAGTGTGAATGTGTTTTGGGTTTAATTTAATTTGTAGGCCAAATGCTGTAAAAGAATATAGAAAACCTCAGAAACAAAAAAAAATTGCAAGAAAATGTAATTACTGGAAATCTCTAAACCCATTCTTGTCTTGTTTCATAAAATCAACATTGACTTTTTACGAGTGGCTTATAATATCACTTACATACTTAAGCGTAGGTGTAAATGTGTTTGTCGCACGCAATATCACCTAATCGGATGGAACGGTCACTCATCTCTAGATATAACCGTCAGGCTACTTTTAATCTTGATTAATTATCTTACACGCTGATAAGACCTAAAAAACGTTTCACAGCTCTACACTAAGTTCGATGACTTGTTTCTTGGGTGCCGGAAACAATCACATCACACACACAATCACATTCAGACCCAGAAACGCAAATTTCTTTGGAGACAATACTTGTGCTTCCACTGGGAATAGAACGCGATACCTGGTGCTTTAAAGGTAAACGCGGTTCCAACTAAGCTAACGGTCAGCAAATTTTTCGCCAGAATGTTGGTAACGCTACCCACTGGTAGTGGGCTTGAGCACTTGAGTTAACTTTAAGATCGAAATCTTGTAGGTAACTTAGGTCTTTGCTGTATAGTTTTAGGAAATCTAGGCAATTGGGCCGTAGATAGCGCCAGCATAAAAAAAAGTTCCGCTAAGTACCAGCTTGAAGGTCTTGAGCCTATTGACCGACAAGCAGTTCCCTCGAAGCGTTTTGCTGTCACATCTTCGACCGCATCATCTTTCCATCAGGTGAGATAGTGGTCAAATTATTGCCTATTTAGCATAAAAAAAAAGTATATATCGTAGTTACCTACCACAGTGGGTGAAGTCTCAGGACTGTTGTCCCCGCCATATTTGAACCATTAAATTACCCAGGTCTTTTTATAAGTAAACTCGTTCACTGCTTATCATCCTTGCCAGAGTCACAGAATAAACAATAGTACCAGTATTTAACTCTGATAACAGCAGAGGGTCCATAAAATATGCCCGAAAAGAAATATTAAAGCTTATCTTAAATTAACGCAGTTTTTATAATATCTAGAGTATCACCGACTCTATTTTGTTGGGAGGGAGCTTTAGGAATTTCTTCGTTTTTACGCCCTATTTAACCCGAGCGTCTTGATATTCTGAGATTTATCTAGGAAATTGTGAATACATATATCTGAAGTGTTACGATTTTTTGTAGTAATATTTTTCGAGTCGGTAATTTCATACGAGTTTATTTCTGTATCTCCTGTCGGTTTATCTGTCGTGATGCATAAAATAAGTCCAATAAAGTAACATCAACATTTAATTATCATCAAATGGCTCGTAAGCTTTGATAACAAGGCGTCTTTGTAAGTTGTTATTTGCTTGGTTCTCCTTCAGCCATAATACTTCTGCTGAAATTGTGACCAAATAACTACCTACCGATTAAAAAAAAACATGAAATAAGTCCAATCACAATTATTATTAATCATATAAAATTTTATTGATATCGTATTACACTCAATATGTGATAATGATAAGATTCATGATTTTTTCGACGTGAATGATCATTTAACAGAAACATAACATAACATCGTCTTTTCACAATCACAGCCCACACACTGAGTTCGATAACTTGTATCGTGGGTACCGGAAACATTCACATCACATAGACAATCACACCAGAAACACAAATATCTTTGGGTCCTGCCCAACTTGTGTGTTAAGCCCGATACCAAATGCATAAAAAACAAAAACGCAAACAGCTAAGTGGTAATTCATTTGTCATTTTCAATTGTTTTACTCAGGTAAGGTCACTCACCTTCAAAATAATTAGCCAAGTAAGCCAGCGGGCACATGAATGTCTATTTATCTTGTAAACAGGATTTGAAGCAAACTTACCAATGCGTTTAGTTAGTAAGCAACTTGAAACTCTGACTCAATGTAAACTCACAATGCCTTTATTCAACTTATTGAATAAGATAAACTTGGTAGAAAAGAAAAACAGCAGCTAAATGGTCTGCTGAAGACGGTTGGTGTTTAATTGTGTTAATTCTCGGTATCGTTATCCTGGGACTCATAACTCTCGGCTTCTCCCTAGAGCAATTAGTGGCGGATGAAGCTCAAGGTTCTTTGGAAAAAATACAACTTTTACTTTAACACATTTTATGTACAAGTTCTGCAAATTCAAGGACTGCATAGTACTGTAAAGATCTTGAAAATAAAAACTGCCAGATAGAGTCAAAGAAAGCATTTCTTTTGACTCTATATGGCAGTTTTTGTGCTTCAGTGTATGGAATCTAATTTACATAATTATTTTATATCTCAGATGAGTTTACCTCAGTAAAAATAATAATAATGATTTTTGTTTTTATTCTAAAACTCCAATAGCAGTTCTAACTTTACTAGGGCAAGACTTTACTGTGATTGGACCGTGACTCTCGTATTTTACTGTTATTAGAACTATTGGAACTACTGGTTTTATGAAATGCCTATCTAACTTAAAAAATATTTATTACTTGACTCTGGCTAAATGCACATTGATTGCGTAGACAAAACTAAAAAATCATGAATGCCTACTGGTGTAAAGTTGGTTACGCGTCTGCCTACTAAGCAGCGGGCATCGGGTTCGATTCCCACAACACAAGTTTTCTTCCTAAGGGAAATTTGCGTTTCTCTTTCTGAATGTGATTGTGTCAAACGGTGTGTTTCGTGAGTTTGACTCACACTCACGAAACGAAACATAGAGTTTTTGAACTAAGTGTGCTGCCGTGAGTGTGGAAAAAATGTAATACCCCAAACATTTCCACATTCATTTAGGTGCTGTAACAAATTTAATTAAGGCCTGATTTCGTTATTTGTTAACCGACTTCCAAAAAGGATGCGGTTCTATCATACGTTCGACTGTATGCATTTCTTTTTATATATTTTCACCGATTTCTCCTCCATTTGTGGACCGCTTCTCAAAATTATTTTTTGTTGGGTAGATTATACTTCAGAAGTAGTCCCATATAAAATTTATCGAAATCGATCTAGTCAAAACCAAAATATAAGCGGTGAAGTCAGTTTGTTTTTTAAGTTGCTTACGTTTAAATTTATTCGCGTTAAGTATGCGTTTGACAAATTTTTCAGCTGATGGTATTGTTAAGAGCTATACTTATTATAAAGACCGTCTATGTTATGCGTAATCTGCGCATTTTCTTCGATTTTGCAACTTGTCACGGCAATCTTAAGTACCTACTTAGAGTGGCTCTTCCCGACCCGCCTTAGTTAAAGCAAACATCGTCTAAAAGCTTGTAGTCTCGTCCAACGCAGTGTTTGAAAATGTGGCACTTAGATAACATGGGGTAAGTTTGAAATCTAAAAGGATATCCACTAAAAAGATTCCTACATTTCAAACAAAAAAAAACTGTACTTATTACCAAATGTGATATAATAATATATTATTGTGCTTGTAGACACACTTTTTTGACACAATTTTATTTGATAAGTTGTGGTTTTGCTTTATTGCGGACTACGGACGCTTTTTTTGTATTTGAAAACAATCAAGCCTATAACAGCTGGAAAATTTATAAATATGTATATATATATATATATAGGTATATATATATATATACTAGCTGTCCCGGCGACCTTCGTTCCGCCTAACAGTCAATGAATGTGCATATTTAGGAAGCCATACCCGGCATGCGTTACAATGTCACGTGACTATATTATTACAACCTTCATGTTTATGTTTGCCTAGTACTTTACCAAATCCGAGTGACGTATGAGAAAATGGAAAGCATGTCGAAATGTAAAAAAAAATTAAAGAAATGTACGTTCTTAAAAAGTATCCTATGTCCTTCTCCTGGCTCTAAACTACCTCCCTGCCAATTTTCAGCTAAATCGGTTCAGCCGTTCTTGAGTTATAAGTGGAGTAACTAACACGACTTTCTTTTATATATATAGATATATAATCATATCATAATCTTCCATTTTGTTTCACCGTAGTCGGGTAAAAAAGGGTGGCAGCGCCTCTATCGCTGTTGGTTCCATAATAATTGACATTCGATATTTTTTTGCACCGCACACAAATACTAATCAGTCACTTCTAATTTAATAACATAGGTTACCTATTACATTTACAAAGCTATACACTGATATTCAAATTTAATCCAAAAACTTACGTTTATTTTTGTAATAGTTACAAAAGCACCCAAGTCAACCTGTTCACTCAACAAAAGCACCACATACAGAGCAAGTATTCAGTAAAACGTGTATTTTCATAGGATAGTATCTTTCCCCTCGATTTACGCTGGAATAAGACGCAGTAAGCCATTCAGCCGCTAGAAACAGAAGACTGGGGTCTCGGTAAGACCACTTTATGCCTTCTCGAAAGTGCACTAGCACATAAACTCACATTCTCTCGCGACTACGTGCCACGTTTATGCGTACTCTACAATAGTGCACTTATAAGTTGGTGATTTTTCAGTCTTTCATTTTATTCGGGAACGGTTTAAGGTTAAAAGAGTTATATTGAGTAGTACATCTATTTCGCTGAAATTTTGAGTTTAAGTTTTGTTTTTAGACGATATTTTGAAGATTTGGGTTTGGCTGAAGACTTTTTTGTTTTTATTGAATTGAGACTAACAAAAATTACCGTCATATATTTTGATTTTGGTACATGGTATCAATAAAAAGCTTACACATTCATAGGCCCACACTGAGTTCGATTACTTGTATCGTGGGTGCCGGAAATATTCACATCACAAATTTCCCATGGGGAGAAAACTTTTGTTTCCACCGGGAATTGAACCCGATACTTACTGTTTAGAAGGCGAAAGCGCACAATTAAGCTAACGGGCAGTTCGATATCTAGTATCCAATAAATTTTAATGTTTCGGTCACTTATGATTTTGCGTATTGACTGTTATTGATTTTGACATTTCAAACAAAACAAACACCGTACAGCCCCACACTAAGTTCAATCACTTGTGCGTGCTGAAAAAATTTACGTACCTACATATCACACACATTGAATTACACCCAGAATTAGTAGCATAAATATCTATTGGGGAGAAAAATTGTGCACTTACCGGGAATCGAACCCAAAACCTACAGCGCAAAGGGCAAAGAGTTGCCCACTGCGGCAATTGCGTTGTCAGACACTGGGTGGTCGTCAAACATAAATTTAACGTGCTTATTGTGGAATAGTAAGTGTGAAAGCATTTATTTAATTTGTTATACGGAAATGAAAATAGAAAAACAAAATGCCATCATATTAAAACTTAATCTATAGTTTCTTAAACTTAATCTTAGTATTAAATAGAATGTTCGCCTAAATAAATAAAATTCCATACTTGTGAAATTATAATCTTTTAAGTTTATTCACAACACCATTGAATTTTGTTACTTGGCGACAGTGTTTTCTCATTTCATATAAAAGCTATAAGGTATATTCAAAGCTAGGGTAGAATATTGACGCGTAGTTTATTGAAATAAAAACAAATATAGTTTGGTGCCCGTTTAAGTTGCTGGTATAGGGCTCCATTCCCGATGGAAACACAAGTTTCTGATTTTGGGTGTCATTATGCGATGAATGTTTCCGGTACCCACGACACAAGTCATCGAACTTAGTGTCCCCCACACTGTGAGTGTGAAAGTGTTTATGTTTATTTATGTATCATTTACACATGTAACTCGATAAAATACAGCTAGAACCCTCGTAAATCTGTTATACTGACAAAAGTTCCACACCAAGGGTTTAGGTGCTCAATCAACCTCGCTGCCTCCTGTAAGTACACCTCTGAGCTACAACGGAAATGAAATCAATCACATGTCCAATGTAGAGGAAAGGGTTGTTACTCAATGGAATGTCCGAATGAAAGCTTTTGGGTCGGGTCTTCACGCCAATGGTTAGTACTTGTGTAGCTATACTTGGGATACATCTTAGTGTATTATTTGGACTATTTCGAAGATCTTTCAGAGTGTTTTTTTATTCATAGACAAGCATATGATTTCTATCTCACCTTACGAAAAGTGAAGAATCAGGCGAAGATGAAACATGCTTGCCTAGAAGATACCTATTTAGTCTAGACTTGAAAACACCCAGATTTAAATTTATTTCACTTTCAATGTAAAATTTTGGTCTGTCAATACATCATGCACATGATTCTACCAAACATCTACGCAGACGGCAATGCGGTATCTGGTAATGGTTAAAATGCCATTCGCACGAAGCATTTCGCTTCCACTTTCATTATAAAAACTGTACCGAATAGTAGGTACGTATAATATGGGGTTGTTCATAAAAGGAGTGTATAGGTATTTATTGAGCAATCGTGATTTATTTTCGAACGCATCGTCGCTTTCTTTTAAGTGAGTTTGCGCATATTTTCATACTTTGCTTAAATTGCTAAAATAGCAGTGTATGAAAACTTGCAAAAACTTTTATTGTTGCTATTAATGTTTTGTAAGGTAAGCTACCTTTTTACCTCTGTATAATATGCACATATATATAATTATTCACTATTATGAAAAAAACACTTATTGGATCCTTTTATGAATGAGTATAACTTACTATTGTATCTATTATAAAAGAATAAATCGCATGTACCTACCCATGCCTTCTTATTTTTTCTCTGGCGAGTAATCGACCTCATTCAATAACTTTATTGAGTGACATTATCTACAATCCCTATATCTCATAGCCCCAGTTGACTGTTGTCTTATAAATTTTATTCTTTAATTATACTTTTTTAGTCTCATAGATTAGAATAGTATATCAAATGTAATTCTAATCTAATATATAAAATTCTCGTGTCACAGTTTTCGTTGCCATACTCCTCCGAAACGGCTTGACCGATTTTGATGAAATTTTTTGTGCTTATCCGGTATCTATGAGAATCGGCCAACATCTATTTTTCATCATCATCATCATCATCACTTTTCATCATTATCAACGCGGGTGAAACCGCGGGGCGCAGCTAGTATAAGTATAATATTATGTATTGATATTTAAGTTTCATTTATAAATATAATTAAAAAAACCGTGAAACATATACTTCAAAATTAATCCTGACATAAAAATACATTAGGTCTTATAGAAATTTAACATTTATTATCTCGGAGTATCGAGCACAATGATTTGCAGCGCAGGATTTAAACCTGTATAAGTTCAAAACTTTGGGTGGGACTGAACTGTAATGGGCTTACCATCAGGCGAGTGACTTGTGACTCGTCTCTCAATTACATAAAAATAATATATACGACAGATCCTTTATATTTCTTCTTAGATAGTGTGCCTGTTGCTAAGGTCATCGGAAAACTTGCGTCTCAAAATGCCAGCGCACAGCACGAGCTTCTTCGATTCTTCTTTTACCATAGAAGCCGTGCGGCTTTGGAATGCTCTGCCTGTGAATGTCAAACGCGCGCAAACTCAAGAGTCATTTAAATCTCAAGTCAAAAACTTTTATTTATCCAATCTGTAAACGCTACTATAATATGTGTGTGAATTATATATGTTAAATAATATGTATATAGGTACTTATATGTAAATATTTGTTTATTATATGTAAGTATATTCTGATATTATTATTGGTATGTATTGTTTATGTAGTTTAAACAATGTATTTCTATTATTTTTAAATCTATTTCATTCATTTTATCGCACCACCATCCCTACATTGTCTTTTCGTTTATATTTCCTTCCAAAGGTTGTCTGGAAGACCGCCCATTGTACCTATCTTTATAAGTTTCTCTGTAAGCTGTATTTATCTTTTGGTGTCAATAAAGAGTTTTTGTATTGTATTGTATTGTATTATATCCAGCACTCTTGACTCAAGTTTTAGAACATTGTACGGGGCGGTGTGAGTAAGAACGTTATGTTTATATATTTATAAATTATTACAAAGCATTCGAAAATGATCTCTTTGGGTTGAAGATAAGACTCTGATCAATAGAAGCGACTTGAACCTATATAATATTTAATAAAATATCGTAACTGCATGCTTTGCCTTGATATTTGCTAGCTCATGACATGCTAGGAAGAATGGAAGTCTGTAGTATACTTCAAACGAGCGTACATGAACGTACTTGTAAAAATAGAACGCGCATAAAAGATCGTAGCTGCCATTCGTATCGTAATATGAAATATGTCTGAATATACTGCATTTATGCTATGCTTTATTTCTACGTACCTATAAAATTATTTGAAATGCTACATTAGAATGCAGAATTCTCAGTTTCTATGTATACGTAAATGTGTCATTTAAAAACACATAGGGATACTGAGAAATATTACGGTGGAAATTTTGTTATAATTTACGATGGAACTCTAGTTTTTATGGGTATCGCCGTGGTTCATCAATCAAAAATGTTGACTCGAATATTTGTAGCACCTCTTGGTAAAAAAATGTAGATGTAAATATTGCCGGTACCCACGAGACAAGATTTTGAACATAATGTGGGGCTGTAAGTATAAATGCGTATATTTGTTTTGTGTGATAGCTGCGTTAAGGTTAGCTGGGTGCGCTTTCACCTTCTAAGCCGCGGGTATCGGGCTCGATTCCTGGTGGGAACACAAGTTTTACGATAAGGAAAAATTTTGTTTCTGGTTTTGGATGTAATTGGTGTATATGGTGTACATGTTGGTGGCACAATACAAGTTTTGGAACTTAGGTGGGGCTGTGAGTGTGAATGGGTTTGTTTGTTTGATAATCAGCTGAAGCAGCCTAAGTCCTGTTGCAGAGTCTAGATTTCTAGATTATCTTACAACATATGAATTTACCTAATTCACCATAGATACCTCGTGTTCAAGAGACAGACACCACTCTATACACACAATTATCACATTCAGAATGTGTGCAGTGATGATCAAGACATGATTATCCTTAAAATAGATACTTCAGGCAATTAGGAATATGGCACAATGCAATTCCTTAATAGTAGATAGAGCTCTAAAGAGGATAATTAATCACGCTAACGAAGACACGCTCTCACTGAAGCAGTAAAGTCAGCTTTAGCAAAGTAAGCTTAGTTTTTGATCCCTATTAGTTGATATATATATATTTTACAGAAAATCTAACAGTTTTATTTGTATAAGTTCAATTCTGATTAATAATGAAGCTAGATAAGCAAGCATTTAATTATCTTCCCTGATAGAAAGTGAAGATGTACACACGTTTTCTTCCCAAGAAAAAAATCTGTTTCTGGTTCTGGATGTGATTGTTGGTGTGATGTGAATGTTGTACCACACATGTTAATAAATGTTGGAGGGGGGGTGAGTGTGAAAGCTTTTATAAAAAACCGGCCAAGTGCGAGTCGGACTCGCGCACGAAGGGTTCCGTATCATTATGTATATAAACGACCAAAAAATGTTTGTTTAATTTAAAATTAATTATTTATTTTTAAAGTGAATATATAAGAAAATATTCTGTGAATATTTCAAGCGTCTACCAGTTGCCGTTGTCAATATCGAGCAAAAAGGAGCAAAAATATCACGTTTGTTGTATGGGAGGCCCTTATATATTTATTTTATTCTGTTTTTTATTATTTCTTGTTATAGCGGTAACAGAAATACATCATCTGTGAAAATGTCAACTATCTGACAATAACGGTTCATGAGATACAGCCTGGTGACGGACGGACTTCAGTCTTAGTAATAGGGTCCCGTTTTACCCTTTGGGTACGGACCCTAAAAGATGATGTTGTGGCAGTTTTTTGTGTGTAGGTAATAAGGTAAAACCATTGCCATAATAAGCAGAAGAAGTTGGAGTTACAAATTTCTCTAAACTCCTAATGATATCTCAATTTCAAGATAAAGTCTTTCCGTTTGTTGAACTTCAAGTTTAACAGCTTTTATAGGTACCTATGCAAGTTAATTAAGGGAACGGTGTCGAAATTAATTTTAATAAAAATGCTAATTTTCTTGTTCAATCATCGTTGCGAAACAGGTGGGCTGTCGGAAATATTATGATTCTGTAATTTTGTGATAAATGTAATAATCTTTTCTTATGGAAAATTAAACATTCTTTTACTTATGCAGAAAACCTCTGACGGTAGAAATATGGCAAACTTTATACAACTTATTTATTATGTTTGGGGTAGAAACTTTGAGTCAGTGGAAAGTGATCACGATCAAGTTTTGAGTTTGCCATAAATTGTTTTTACCAGGTTGGTAAGAAACCAGAATGATTTCGCATTTTTGTTTAAGAAATCAGAATTGCTGTTAAACGAAAGTGTTTACCCTCAAAAGAAATAGGAATATCTACATATTCCTAAAATTCGCTGTAGTTAGCTATTGCGAATATAACTTTGTTGTATGTATCTTTGACGATTTTATAATTTGTTACGATAGGTACTTTACATGGCGTAAGGGGAGTAAGTGAAGCTCTAACTTGACAAAGCACTAAGTTGAAGAAAAAGGATCTTGGCAAAGCACGAATTTGCAGATTAAAGAGATTTGACTATAAAAATTTCAATCGGGGTGGTAAGAAACCAAAATTGGTTATCGTTCAGGTACATGATTAACATTTTAAGCATTATGATGCCCCAACTAAGCCGTTCGCTTAGTTGCGTGCGAGTCCGTCTAAGCAGCGGGTATCGAGTTTGATTCCCGATGGAACACAAGTTTAATCAGAGGAAATTAGTGCTACTAGGTGTAATTCTGTGTGTGTTTCCAGCACTCACGATGCAAGTCTTCGAACTTAATGTGGGACTGTGAGCGTGAATACGCTTGTTTCTTTATTTGTTAAACATTAGTCAATAAAACATTACATCATTTAATAAAAAGTTGTATTACATAACAAGTAGCACCTGGCTAAACCGAGTGCAGTCGTAAATTTTACTTTGTTCTATATTTTTACTAACTTTCTCAAGTAAGAATGTGCAGAAATAAAACAAACCTGCTAGATCCTTCAATGAAACAAAAACGTTACAAAACTTTAAGGTATTGTATACATCGCTACGTATCGAAAACTCAGCACACCACACATTCAACAAAAAGAAGGTTCGTTTTCCTTTTTAGTAAAAAGTTGCGAACAAAAGTTCTTTGGGTACATTGTAGCTAATGATCACGAAAACAAGACAGATCGAACAAGATTTATAGAGTCTGCCCTTTGCCTTTATAGTGAACATGATGTCGTTGGGAGTGTAAAGGAACATAATAATGTATGTTATAAAATGTGTCCCATTATTTTTCTTTTTATTCAAGATAAGCAAACTTTAAATTCTAGCCTTATTACAATGTTACAATGACCCAGTTGTAATATGCGGGTAACGCTACCCACTGGTAGTGGGCTTGAGCACTTGAATTACCAATAAGCTAGATTCCGATGCCGTCGACGCAGCTTGCAAGTTACACTTCTTGGCATAAAAATAGGGGCGCGTGCATGCAAAATATAAACCATGTAAGGACGGGTAGCGACAGTGCTTTTAGCTGACAGACGGCATGAGATAAAGAAGCTGGGGGAATTAAGCCTTATACATCCGAAGAACACTCTACGAAGTGTCCGCTGAAATAAAAAATACAGATAAACTTACAACCTTGCGTCTATGGTCCAGGTTTTGGAGCCATAATTTTTTTTAGTAGAGTGATGGTATTCAATTCTGGTACTTCTTTTAAAACGTAAAGCTTTTAGCAGAGTACAACAAAAAAAGGTAAAACGCTGAGAAACAACCCCTTCGGCCGCCTATGAAACCGGAGTTACGTAACTAGTTACTAACTAAACATAATTCGTCCTTGAACGATACCAGTTACGTAGGAATAGGTTTTTTTCTTTCGTAGGTATAATTTAAACTTTCATTACTTATAGTAGTAAAATAGTAAGTATTATTTCCCAAAACTCGAGTTCTTTGAGTGTTAATGCGTTATTTAATTCATAACACGTTAGGAAATTGTGAACCTGCATGAGTGTAATCCCACAATTCTGGAAAACGTGATTTATGTTTTCGCTCCACAACTTCAAAAGAAGTTCTCTCGTAAAGCATGACTTGACTATAATAAGAACATAACTCTTTTACTTGACTTGTTTATACATTTTTTTTCATACTAGATAGGCAAGCATTTGACCGCTTTCTCACCTGATGGAAAGTGACGATGCGGCCGAAGATAGAACATGCTTGCCTAGAAGTTACCTCTACCACCCAGATTATAGTGTTCAGGGAACAAAGACGCAGGCAATGATTTACACTCCTTCGCTGTACGGATGATGAACGTAGAAGCAAAACGCTTCGAGCGAACAGGAGGTATGTCGACCATAAATGTATGACGTTTGACAGTTTGAATTGTTGTTTGATGGTAAAAAGGGCATGGAGGAATTATATCATGTAATTCCTGAGCACACTCTCCAAAATGTAAGCGATATAATACCGATAGGCTGGCTAATTAAGAAGTAGGTAAGCTAATCAGTGGCTTAAAAATGCGACCGAAGATGTAAAAAACTTACCTAGACAAAAAGACTTCTTTGATTAAAATTATGATAAAGTTTTTTTTTTTAATTATTTCATGACCATGGATGCATAGTCCTTCAGTCGAAATATTAAACATATATTAACAATTTCTATTCTTCATAATAAAAGTCTTAGTCACAAGTCACAGTCAAAGCCAATAAGTCAGTCATAGTCAAATCATACCCTAGTAAAGTGGTAGAAACTTTACTAGAACTTCTATTGGAGTTTTGGAGCGAAGGCAAAAATCACGTTTTTTAACTTTGTATGACTTGCCTACACTTATGCACATTTACTAAGTATTAACGGTTAATAATCCACCATTATTACACATTAACACTCGAAGAATCAAAGGTTTTGGAAAAATATACAAAATCAACAACGCCATTTTTTCACTTTCGCGGCAAAACTTATGATAAAGATTATATGAAAGTGTTACCACTTAATTTATTTATTTTCCTGCAAAATCCAAGATAAACAATTGCGAATTCAAAAGAAACCCTCGTGAACAATATTTGGAGCCTGAACCTCTTGAGACGTGTGCTCAAATTTAATTACCGTAATTATAATAAAATTTATAAAGTGTGCGTTGTAACAGTTATTGTACATAATGGAAAAAGAGACAGAAGGGAATGTCTTAGTACAAAGAATAATTTTTGTAAGGTGAGCGTTCGCCTTCTATCGGGTTCGATTCCCGGCGAGAACACGAGTTTTCTCCCCAAGGAAAATTTGTGTTTCTGGTCCTGGTTGCAATTGTGCGTGTTTAGTGAATGTTTCCGAAAACAACACAAGTCATCAAACTTCGTGTGGGGCTGTGAGTGTCAAAGCGTTTTATGCTGAGTTATTTATAGCAGCCTAAAAACAAATGGCCTAAAATTTATAAGCGTTACTTTTTATCTAGTGTTGGTGCTTTTCACATTTTTTTTCTACAATGTCATGATATTTCAATACTGGTTTCTGACATTGAATTTATAGTTAGTTTACTGTCTGGAGTAGTTTGAACTG
This sequence comes from Lomographa bimaculata, assembly GCA_948107665.1. Lineage (NCBI taxonomy): Eukaryota > Metazoa > Arthropoda > Insecta > Lepidoptera > Geometridae > Lomographa > Lomographa bimaculata. The sequence goes on from OX403599.1 coordinate 13,702,486, forward strand.
TAAGTTTTGCTTCCAAGTGGTTTTTCTTTTATAAACGTATGACTTGCCTATTATAACGCTCAACTATATATTATGGCTAATGAACGACAATTTACTGATTTACTGATGATAGTCTTGAATATCCAAATCCTACATAATTAAGTTAAATCTACACGTTGTTATAGAGATGCCTCATTTTTGGCCTATTTATCTACTCACACAATACTAGTCGTTCGCCCCAAACTGAGATCTTGCGCCTTCATTTTACCTAATAGATAATAATTATTGAGGTTAATTGCTTGTAACTCTTTTCTTAATAATAATTGTTTAATTTTTGTATTTTTAGTACAGGATATATAACGGATATTATAAGTAAGTTTTACCTTAAAATATGTAGCGAGTCTTGAGATCCAGACCAATTTCTAGAAACAGGCATTTTGATGTTCTACCAGATTGTTATTTTGTAACCATTTTCTAACATAGATTTCTTGAAAACGGTTTCTTTTTTATTTATTTTTTTTAATCAACGAGTCCCCCTCACTAGTACAAATAGATACAGATAAATTAATAACTCTTTAATTCCCATTTTCGGCTTTGGGCCACAGCTTTACACAATATTCTTTGAGAATCTTAAGTTATTTGCTTGTAATTCTTTATGGTTTAGACGCTGAATGCCTCTGACAGACGGACGGACAAAGAACCACCCAAATCTACTTAAATATTTTTCTCTATCAATCTGTTTGTTATATATATTGAAATGCCCGTTGGCTTAGTTGGGTGCGCATTCGCCTTCTTAACGGGGGATCGGGTTGTATTCTTGGCGGGAACACAAATCGTCTCCCTAAAGAAAATGTGTGGTTCTAGTTGTATTTGTGTGTGTGATGTAAATGTTACCGACACCCACGACAAAAGTCATCGAACAAAGTGTGAGGTTGTGATTGCGAAAGCGTTTGTTTATTATTATTTACTTATAAGGACATCCAACACTCAATGATGATCAAAAAGGTACGGCGATCCTAAATCTGTGATTGATTTAAATAAACGTGCTAACGTGATTGGATCCCTCGTTAAAACTTATTCATTTTGTTTACCTCAGTAAAAAGGACCAAAATCGGTGGTTTTCAGAATTGCGACATCAATTTGTTCAACTTTTACACAATCCAGCTTAAAACGAGCAGTTTATACCGGAGTAGATTCCCAATCGAATCGGAACGAATGAGCCAAAACAAAGTCATCCGTCACGTAGTTTTGTTTTTCATTTTTATTTCCAATTTGTTTGCCAGTTTATTTAAATCTCTATTTATTTCAGATTTTATAAGGGACTTGATATACAAAGCGCCCGACGCGCGCGTACAGAGCGCGCGCGTCAGGCGCGTGCCATGTACTGCGTCGTAAGGAAAAAGGACGTAACTGTAATTTTTGACAAAATTAAGTTATATACATCAGAAATGTCTTTACTATTTAGTATATGTTCCGACTTGTAGCGTCTAAATAAAAAGTAAGATTTAGTAGGTTGCGTTTGAATAGTTAAATATGAAAAAATAATAGTAAATGCGTTTATTTTCCTGATTCCGATGATGTATATAATAAAATTATGTTTCAATGTTATATTCGGCTTAAAACACGAAAATTTCGACTTACTTTGTAGTCAACTAGTTTCGGACAAATTAGTTGTCCTTCATCAGGATGAGTCAGACGCGCGATACGCAGAGGGTCACGCGCCGAGGCCCGAGCCGCACGCCTAACATTGAAACATAATGTATAATATTTAGTTATAACATTAAAATATATAATTAAATTTTGTCAAAAATGCAGATACGTCTTTTTTCATAATGACAGCAGTATGCAAAATGGCAGTGCGGTGGCAGGAGTCGCGGGTGCACGCCAGAGGCGCGCGTACATCGCGCGCTGCCTCTCAGCCGCGCGCCTCGGGCGCTTTTATATCGAGGCCTTTTACGCGCCATATATTTTACCTTCATAGCGCTCGGGGCGCGCGTCTCAGGCGCTTTGTATATCATGTCCCTAACTACTACGTAACGCTAAAACGGCGGTGTTTTTGTATACATATTGTTTGCAAAGATTTGCATTGAGTTGTGTATAAGAGTTCTTTTTCTCTGATATAATAGAATGTTAAGACACTGTTTGTTTAGGCGCCATACATTTATCTTCACAGCGCCAAGGCCGGGACCTGGGGCGATTTATATATCAAGACCCTAAAAGGACTTAAAACGATTAAAAAACAACACTGTGGCATCACGGTTGGCATGAGTGACAACATTTTAACCGCAAGAGCACCTAATTGTTGAATCTCATCAGGAAGATCAATCCTTGTTTGTTTGTTCGTATTTCATGCTTGCCATTGTTTATCCGATTGTGACGAAACTTTGGTGAGTTGTTTTTTACGTACGCCTGCAAATGTAAAGGGAAAGCACAGCCTATTTTTTTGTATAACTTTGGACAGGGTTACGTTTGTGAGCTTGTTAAAGTAAAACTAACCAAACATGAACCCAAAATAAGAAATAATTAAGTCCAAAAGAAGTAACGCGAAAGAGGTACATTTTGTAATTATTAAAATATAAAGTGTTAACAAAAATATTTAAATGGTCAGTGTGTTAAGTCTAGAGTCTAGCTTGGAATAGGACATAATATGCTATTTTTTATCCCGGTTAATGCGGGTAATACCCACTGCACAGATACAAAATTGTGCGTCCAATAGCACATCAATAAACAGATTAAAAACTAAACACTTATTTCTTTACGTGACATTGCAGCGCATTCTGGATAGAGCTAGTACTGTATATGTAGAATATTATCCTAATTAGGCAAAACCGCAAGCCAAAGTTATCTTGTAAGAAGTATTGATTTTTGAATGACACTTTTTAAATACTAGCGTGCCCCACAGCTTCACACGCATTTATTAAAGTAGCATAATATGACGTGTTAATCCTAGGTAATATATATAATATAGGTAAGCTATATATTATATTTCATCGAAATCCGCTTCGACGTTATAGCATGAAAAGAAAACCAACATACGTACACTGTTACACATTTACACACAGTCTTTCGAATTTATAATAGTTTGATATTTTTCATAACTCTACCAAAGTTATATTATATTTTACCAAAACCAAGTATTTTGGCCACCATTATAATATAACTATGTACTTTGCATACGTTAAAAAAATAATTTCACTTATATTCATAACTCTAATTATTTACTTCACTACGATTCTATTTGATTTCAATTTCCCAGCTCCAAATTAAATCATCGAATGCTCGCCTCACTAGTCAACCAACAGATGTCGCTAAATACAATTTGCCTTTCGCGACGTTAACTCGGTAACGCAAATGCAAATGTCGCACTATACTGTACCACAAAGTCCCTAATAGTACTGAATTGTACGGCTGTTGACAAATGAGTGCGATACTGTGGACGACAGTCGCGGCGTGTTCGCTTTAAATTATGTATCGAAGTGAGATCGCGGACGTAGTCTGGTTGTGGGCTTTACGAAGTCTACAGTGTACAATTGACAAATAGTTATAGAGGATACAAAACATTCAAATAATTTGTCATGCAAGTGCAGTTTCACTCGCGCATTATGGCTTCCCGACTGTGCGAGCGTCTTTACTGATTTCGTAGTTCGGTTAATGGTAAATATTTTAAGTAATAGAAGTTACTGTCTGGAAATGTTCGACTTTTTTTGTTACTTGTGCTCTATTGCTTCTTGCCATGTTTCTTAATTCTAATACTACGAAGTACTCAATTGATTTTGATTTATTCGCGCCTTTCAAAAAGGCCGATTTATGTATTTAATAACATTTTAATCAGAATTTTCCACGCATTCTTAAGAACCCCAAAAATGGTCTCGACTGACACAGAAACAGCAGGTTAGAAAATAAATAATATATGCATTCACACTTACAGCCTCACAAATTCGATGACTTGAATGTTGTGGATGTCGGAAACATTCACATCACACATACATAAAAACAGAACCAGAGAAATTTTCCTTGGGTAGAAAACTTATATTCCCGGCGAGACTGAGAGTATAGAGGGGTTCCTGCTTAGAAGGTGAACGCGCACCCAACTTAGCCAATAGGCAGTTATTGGGTTCCAGATATCTAACTGTTGAAGATTTCCCAGTAAGTTCCGACCACATTATATAGAAAAAGTAAATGGTGATGATACTATAAATGCAATATAAACAAACATTAGTAGATTAATCATATTAGATCCAGGTACACAAAACAACACTTTATCATACATGATACATCACAAAAGGATAAAATTGAATATAGATTTCACCGATTTAAAGCCAGTTAGTCAATTCGATTCTAATTGATGTTTAGATGCATTGCGTGTGCCTATCTGATTAGTATTCCCACTATAGACACGGGAACAGGAATGATTAGAATTTGGCTTAACCATCGAATTTGCAGCACAATCGCCCGAATTTCAAGTTTATTGAAACTGTAGCACAAAATTTAAACCAAAATGTGATTGGTACAATACTGTAGTGACAGTACTGTACCAATAAAATTCTACATGAATATCTGTGACTAGTGAGTTAGAGATATTCATGCAAAATTTTATGTAAACATTTTTAGAATTTTTGAGATGAATAATTTCTATAATATATTCTAGAGCTTTAGGTAAAAAAAGATAAACATAACCAAAGTCGCGGGGTACAACTTATAGAATACAAAACGGTCTTGGACGGTGACGGCGAAGTAGCAATACTTTTACACAAAAAAAAAACCCATATCAGCACGTCTCACTGCGCAGTCTTTAGCAAAAGAAAACCAATGAACTTCGAGGATTATCCTTTTATTTGTGAAACAAAACTGAGCTACTGTTTTATTCGAATACAGTATTATTTATTTTAGTTTTTGAGTATACTTGTTTAACAGATGTCTTTACCATGGGAATACAATTAAGCCGACTTCAAAAGAAGAAGGAGGTTCACAATTCGATTGTATTTTTTATGTGTCCTCAGAACATTTTTCTAGGTGATAGTTTGATGATTCTTTTTACAAGCTTTTATTTAGCTTGCACTATATGTATGTAGGTATGTTTGTTCGGGTGGAATCTTGCCACTCAATTTTGAAACAGATATCTTCAACCGATTGAGCTGAAATGTTGTATTCACGTTTAGTTTGGATGACAATGCATGGTTAGCTGTGTGACGTCATTCTAAGTCTAACATGGCCGAACACACAAAATAGCGTACAAGTAATTTTTAATGCACTCCTACTATATGGGTATCAAATGAAAGGGCTTGCTGAGAGTAACTCTAAAAATAAAGTGACGTCACCTTTAATCCAATATGGTGGACTTCTAAAATCTTTTCTTTAAAAAAGTTTTTGACAATAACATATTTATTTGAAAGCTGGTGCTTTTCATGTGGTCCCATTTAAGTTTAATCAAGATCTGGGCAGTAGTTTTCGAGTTATCTTTAGTAATTTCTTTCGCTTAATCTGATCAAGGGTTCCGAAGATAAAGCGGTGAAGTCAGTCCTTTCAACTTTTCTTGTGTTTAAATTACATGATGTCTAGTCATGAACGTTTAACTGCTTATTGTTTATTACAACTCAATAACTTTTTGTATGATTGATTTATTTTTTCTGATGCCTTCGATGTTGAATTAATAAATAATTGGGTGAGAAATTTTAAAATTTAAGTAAACAGAACATTAAATTATGAAAATGTCAATTCCAATTCCTTAGAGTAATAAAAAACTTTTACTAATCTTATCTTCTAGCATAAATTGAAAATTGATTGACTTATAAAACTTGATGTTTCATCGAAATTATATTACGTGGCAGACGTAATCCCGAGAAGAATCTTTCAGCTTAACTTTAAAGTAATAAAGTTATGGGGGGTGAGCCAGACAGATCAATCTTTGGTCCACTCCCTCTGAGGGTCTAAGACCACCACCAGGATGGCGAGAGTAAATCCTACTAATATTATAAATCCGAAAGTTTGTGTGTAAGTGTGTAAGTATGTTTGTTCCCTCTTCACGCTTTAACGGCTGAACGGATTTGGATGAAATTTGGAATGTACATAGATTATACCTAAGATTAACACATAGGCTACTTTTCAACTTGATAATAGCGGGCGAAGCCGCGGGGCACGGCTAGTATGTAATAATTCATTTTATGTTTTATTTTATTTTATGTTTTTTTTTACTCTTGGTCCATGGGGACCAGGTGCACTTGAGATTTATAAAGATTTGGCTGGGAGACTGAAAGAGTCGACGAGTGACCAAAATGCCGGTTTGTATTTTGCACAGCAATTAAGTCTCGCTGTGCAACGAGGTAACGCAGCCAGCATTTTGGGCACACTGCCGACCAATGACTTTTTGTATTAGGTTAGTAGTTTAGCTAAATCTGTATTTTGATAAATCCTGAATGTTAGCAGTATAATAGTACTCAATTACCTTACTACTTCAGTGTGTTGTCGTTCTTGTTGTTTTTATTGTTTGAGCCCCGTGTCCAGCCACTGCCAAAAGAAGGAGTATTATATATTCTTTAAACATAGTCATTAAAACTGCAGGCGAAGGGTAAACAAGGCACATCAAGGTATTTAATTTTATTTCGAAAACAAACGGAGATTCGTATCTAGAGATATAATATACGTAAAGAACTAAAACTAAACATCATTAACAATTGTTTTTATCTACCGATGCCGACTTGACAAAAAAGTTGGAGATACTCACTAGTCGACTTTATTTTTTGTGTGTGTTACCTCATAACTTCTTTCATGATTTTTTAATTTTTTTGTTTGAAATATGTTGCTTTCCAATTGGTTCCATATAAATTTGATCAAGATCTGATAGTAGTTTTTGAAATATCGTCAATAATGCGTATTTAGTACATCTAATCTGATCAAAATTCTGAAACTAAAGCGGTGAAGTCGGTTTTTTAAGGTTTGTTTGCGTTTAATTATTTTTAAAGCTATTGCTAGGCGGCTAAAAGAAAAAAAGAGCTCGTGGTCGATCACAAACTCGCTGGAAGTACCTTATAAATAAGCTACTTAGGCGACCATCATACAGTGCTCACGAAACGACGCTAATCAGTATGTATATATATGTATGTATATATATGTATATATATATATATATATATATATATGTATGTATATATATATATATATATATATATATATATATATATATATATATACCTTACTATATATTTTTGTATTTACACCCCGTTTCACTGAATTATATGATATCTTCTCTATCTAAAGATTGTCTGGAAGTAATCGCTTTTAGCGATAAGACCGCCCATTGTACACTATAATTTAAGTTCTTTTAAAAATTATTTTGAACGTTATCTATCTAATCGTAGCAAATGCATTGCACGAAGAATAGTACAAAGTCCACACAACCACGAGCACTCTGACAAGAGTGCCCGATTAAGAAAAAGGGTGTGGGCTTACAAAACTGTGTCTGAGTGAAAGTCTTCCTTCATTATATTGAGTACCTTTGCAATTTTCCTGTTGTATTGAATTGCCGGTCTAGTGGATATTTACCACCGTTCTGTGACGGATATAATTTGGTCATTATTTGCACTTCAACGTTATAGTCCAGACTGTCTGAGTATCCATTCACGTACTACGTAACTTCAAGTGCAACATTAAGGTCTGGTGAGTGCTGAATGGAGGTATTTGATTTTCTTAGCTATATAATAATATGTATTGCAAAAATCTTAATCTTTAATATAAACCTATGTTTGACTATGTAATGGTCCCCAATATATTTTTGGTGGTGTTTAATATATTATTTGTCTATAAAACAGGCTAATCTCTATGTGACTATGTATGTACCAAACACAAAAGAATGGAAGTCTGTGTTTCCCGATAAGTACAATCTAGGAGTCTTTAAATCTCGAGTGAACAGGTATCTTCTAGGCAAGCATGCTCCATCTTCGACCACATCGTCACTTTACATCAGGTGAGGTAGTAGTCAAATGCTTGCCTATCCAGAATAAAAATAAAAACTTAAATGTTCTAATCATTACATAAAGAACGAGACGAGAAGAACGAAAGTCGGTACATCAAGAACACATCTATCTTTTTTTTTATCTATTATTTTTTCTATCTTTTTTTCAATTGCCGTACATTAGTTTGGCAAATTGATTTTTTGATTTTTTGGACTCATTTAATATACATATTATTATGATAAAAGATAATAAAGTTTATTTGCTTTCAGTATGGTACATGGAAAATAATCTTAGCATATTATAATAACATAGTCCAGATATACAAAACAAACAACTCTCATCCATTTAGATTATCATTTAGATAATATTTTTATCAAGAGATCAGAGTCTGCCTGGGGGCAGTACCACTCCTATGCCAGATATTAAACCGCCAAGCAGTAGTGTGCACACATTACTGTATTCCGGAGAATTAAGTATTGAAGTGCATTGTTATCAGTGTAATTACAGGGTTTAAATAAATTAAACAAATAATATTTCTGGGTGACGAGCGCATTTACTTACCAGTAAGTAAGAAAATAATATTTTATAATAGTTTTTTAATTATTTGCCATAGATTCTAATACCTAAGTCTTCGACTACAAGCTATCATTTTAGCAGTTCTTAGACAACTCTTGACAGTAACTGCTAAACTGTCTGCACCACAATTTACTTACCAGTAGGAAAGGTGTTAAATTTTTGAGTTTAAAAAAGGTGTTCTTTTTTAGAGTTAAAACATTAATCTCCCCAGATGTCGATTCTAAACTACCACCTGCAAGATTGTGCACTACTTACGAATGGCGGTATATATATTTAGAATTTACTTTACTTATAAAAATTTACAGACCGTTGCCATAGTTGGATGCGGGTCGGCATTCTACGCAGCAGGTATCGGGCTCGATTACCGGCAGGAACACAAGTATTCACCCAAGAAAAAAAATATTTTTGGTTTTGGGTGTGATTGTGCGTGTGATGTGAATGTTTGCAGCACCCACGACATGATTTTGTTTGTTTGAAGATTTCCCACATTATTTAATCAGAAGTAAGCTCTGTAAATTTTGCTCTCTTGTTTACGAGATCATTATTTAAGAAGGATCAAAAACTTTTGTGCGATTTGCCGTACCGTCCTTTAGGGAAAATTCGAAAAAACGAAATCCTACTTTTGCTTGAAATGTAAGACGTGAACTTTTTTCGCTGCATCGATCTTAATAATGATAACCATTTGAACTTTTCTGTTCCAGTGGTGAATTCCAGAATCCAGGGTGATTGATTCTATTCTTCAGGAGGAAGTAACTAATTTTTAAGTTACCTATAAGCTCGATGTCTTGTAGGTAACTTAGTTCTTTGCTGTACATAGTTTTAGGAAATATAGGCGATTGGCCCGTAGATAGTATTTTAATTTTCTGGAGAGTAAAGAAAAAAAAAAATTTTTAAGGACGAGACGAGACAAGGCTTTGGCTGTGCTACTAGTAAAGATCTACGTGATACTAGTAAATATCTACTAAAAGTGTTAAATTAAAAAATGAAAAAGGCCTCATCCACTATCTGTCTTTCTTCAAACACTCTCGACACGTCACCGCTCAAACAAATACGAAATCTAAATGAGTTCATCCGTTCGGGAGTTACGATGAGATACATTGATATATTTTATGGCGTGTATAAGTATATAATATTTTAAATATAAATGAAGATACAATACAATAGAGATATACACATGTGAAACTTATAAAATCCCTGTTTGAATCAGAGATTAAAAACATTTTAAAGAAAACGTAGACCTGTTTTTGTGAAAATAAAAATATAAAGCATATTATACAAGGTACAGAGTACAATATAAATATCTGTAGAACTACCTGCTTTGATATTAAAATACTAAAGAAAACGCCTGGTTTTCTGTTAATATTAATTCGAACCTTCCTCTAATTAGCCCGCAAAGGTTCCGGTAGAGCCTGTCAAACTTTAGGTCTGGCAAAGGGGACTATCTTAAGTCGAAATCTCGAAACATCACTCGCAGATTTGTGGAATTATTAAATTCGCCGAGGCGTGGTAACCTCAAGCTGTAAACATACTATCGAAACAGTACCGGCCGATCATCAAATTTGCTCAAAGGCTCTCATTATGAAAATGTATGTAGATTTTTGGTATATTTTATAGAAAAGCGTGGAAACAAATCCTTAGAATAAATCAAGCTAAAATCATTAGTTTGGGTAGCTAGATTCATCATCGTCATCATCATCCTGCCTGTATCCGGCCTATACTCGAATCTCTCTTGTGCTACACGATGCCACGTCTGACCTTCGATGTTATTATCAGTGTCGTCAGCACACCTTGCTGCCGGAAGATTACGGTTCCTTCTATCATTATTGTAAAATCTACCAAGCTGGCGCTTCCGCCAGTAGTATATTTAGTCGTTTTTCACCGTAGATTTTACAATAAACATTTTGGAAATAGCAAAAACGAAGACTGCATCCTTAATCAAAAATCATGTTTTAAGCAATGATGGTACATTTGAATATAGTGCAGGCGGCCCTCGATCGGGCGGTCGTCGTTTCAAATCCTATGACGCCCTTTTTATTATGAAATTCATGGTGTTGGGTGCATGATATACAAAGCGCCCGAGGCGCGCGCTCGGGGCGCGCATACGAAACACAGTCGTGGTTTACCACCCTTAAGTCGATACATTTGTCGCTGCTTAATCTCTTTCTATTATGCTGCTATCTCTGAGAGCCAGTCATCCTAAGTCTAGCATGTTTACCACTTACGACCAAATTATCAATTACTATCAGATATAGCAATCAAACAGTAGCCTATAAGAGATACAAAAATGCTACCAATAATTTCATGTTGCTGTCCATTTGAGACAAATTCGGTAAAGATAATATCGTCGAAGTTGAACCTCGAAGCGTTCTACATTTATCATGCGTATGCCGAAGGAGTGAGGAGATTTTTATCAGTGAGATAGTTGTCAAACATATTATATATTTAGCACAAAATATAGGTAAATTATATAAACATTAATATTAATAAGTTAATAATCAAAGCTTCACAACCGTCTGTAAAGTATTGTGTCTCAACCGAAGCGGAACAAAAAGCGGCGGTCCCGGTTTTCTTAAATATTACGATCAAAGTCTGATCGTGACCACAAGAACAAAGGTAAGGGTTTGTGCGCACCCCGCCTTTGTTGGTTTAGTGAGAGCATATTGTTGTAAGGGTAATCAATCAATATCTTATAGGTGGCGGTGGTGATAACACATTCACATCACACTCGGAATTATAAATAAAAATAACAGAATATCTAATGAAATAAACTTACTTAAAATAAATAAATAATTACATATAAGTAGCTATAATACATATCAGCTATCCTATACAATTCACAAACAGTAATGTTTAGATATTGGACGTCTATGACCAAGACGCAAAAGCTGCAACATACTGAAAGCAATCGCGCCCGCGTCTCCGCAAGCCGATGCTGCCGATTCACAGTTCCAACCAAATGCGCTAAGTAGTAGGAAGTCAAACCAGCTCACATTGCACGTAATTTAAAGTTCTATTCTATTTATGATCACAATACACAACGCAAGTGAACGACGAACAATACAAACATAAAACATGTAGGCGCCAGTTCCACAGTAAACATTGTGCTGCTCGATACATCACGTACGCTCGCAGTCCGTGATCGTTTGCTTGCACACAGCTATTTGCTAATTGCAGATGCAAATCACTTTATTATTATGTGTGCTTTGCTATTATTGAGGTTTTTACTGATTTTAGAAGCATGATAGTTAATTTTTGAAGCGTAATTAATTATTAACGGACTGGGTCGGCTTTGGTCGCGTTAATCATGTTATGCCACAGCTTTTTTTTTTTTTTTCAATTATAGTATATTTTCAGCTTGTGTAAGTTGTTTATTTTCCAGGGTCTTAACTATCTATATATATTAATTTTTATAATATAAGCTTAATATTTTGTGAGTTTTATTGCTTATATTTTGGTTTTATTTTAATTAATCCTAATAATTGTTTTTAGTTTCTTATTTTTAAATTTTATAACTGGCATTTTAATCTATGGTTAATAATGATAACCTTTTATTTTAAACATATATTTAATTGTAAATAATATGTAAATATTATGATTTGTGTGTGTTCTTAAATGAATTTGGATTATAATCCAATTAATGAATTGAATAAAGAAACAAATAAGTATTAAACTTCTAATATTTTAAAACAAGTCAAAAAAATTGCGTTTTCTAATTAATAATATTAGTAAAATAAAAGAATCTTTTGACAGAAAGATTTTATTAGACAAAGAAATTAAAATACTGATACAACGTATGCTGATATTATTCTTTTGATATCAAAAATGTCGGACTCGATGCGAAAACCTTTTAAAAGAAAGTATTTGCCGAATTTGGCCGAAAAGTTTATTTCAACAAAAGATTTTTCTAACTTTCAAGAATGTGAAGGTTAAATTATCAGGATTTTCTTTTTTAACTTCCGCTACCCAAAATGTGAGTCAAGATCGGTTTTATTTAAAACAAATTGTAATGACAGCAAAGAATATAATTCATTATCGTCTGTTTTTAAGTACGTGTTTTTTTACCAATCAAATTTCACCTATCATATTCTGTCTGTAAAGTATGAAACATAAACATAGCTTTCACACTCACAGCCCCACGTTAAGTTTGATGACATGTGTCGTGGGTGCCGGAAACATTTACATCACACACGCAATAAGAACCAGAAATACACATTTTCCTTGGTAAGAAAGCTTGTGTTGGCGCCGTGAATCGAACCCAATACTTAGAACGCCCACCCAACTAAGCCAACAGGTGTATATTAATTATGTCTATTATGTGGAATGTATATCATGTCTTATAAATAAATGAGATGACTTTAATTCCATGGAAGATGGGACGGCCTTTAGTGTGGGATGCTACTTGTGTCGACACTTTAGCTTTGTTAAATCTTCTTGTAACTCAGAATGGGGTTGACCTCGCGGCAACTTCGGCAGAGCGCCGCAAACGGCGAAGATATGGAAACCTCGGCTCTGGTTACATATTATTATTTGATCCGTTTGGTCTTGAGACACTGGGCCCGTGGGAACCGGGAGCTCATTCTATTTTCAAAATTCTGTCAGACTGCCTGATTAAGGCGACGCGTGATCACTTTCCATCAGGTGAGATTGTGGTCAAATGCTTGCCTATCGGGCATAAGTTAAAGGCATTTCATTAAATTTCATAGTTATATGCTTGTGCATGTACCGACTCTGACCCAATCATCACTTACCAATAAGTGAAATACTGATCTAAGCTAGATCAGACAAAATGGTCTTGGAGGATAATGTTGAATGTAACTCACGAGTAGAAAACAAACTTAAACACAATCTTTCAGATTTATATCAAAATATTTATGTATACATTTTTCTGAATCTTTCGTAGAATCCCTTTATATTAAAATCATTATTCTTGTCTCAGAAAGTTTCTTATTTATTCTGCTTAAAATCCTAAAGCTTATATACAGCAGTCCTTACTTTGTAAGTCTTCTGATATTATCATGAAGTTAAACGCATAATAAACATAAACTAAACATAATCTGATTGGGACAAAAAACCTTTTAACGAAGCCCGAGTCGTTTCAAATTAGCATACATTTAATTAGAAAAAACAATACGGCAAATAGCATTCCACGATTGCTAAGAAAGAATAGGACACTTCTGTTTTTGACACATTTTTTATTTTAGTCAATATTGTACAATTTAAATATTATTTAAATAGTAACTGCCCATCGGCTTAGTTGGATACGCGTTTGCCTTCTATTGGTATCGGGTTCGATTTCCGTGAAAACACAAGTTTTTTTCGACATACAAAATTTGCGTTTATGTTACAAACGCTATCACACTCACAGCCACACACTTTGATAACTATGTCGTGGGCACCTAAAACATTCACATACACAGTCACAACCAGAACCGGAAACAAATCTTCCTTGTGGAGAAAACTTGTGTTCTCGCCAGGAATCGAACCCGATACTCCTGATTAGAAGGCGACCGCCCAACCAAGTTAGCCAACGGGCATTTCAATTCGGTAGTTACAAAAGAAGACAAACCATAAAACGCCATTTATCTATGGCTGACATAACTCCATTTCGCTCGAAACGTTTTGCTTCTACGTTCATACGTACGTAAGTGGAAGTCATTGCCTACGCTCTTGTTCCTTGAACAGTAGATAGATAGATAGATAGATAACGCTTTATTGTCACACCTTACATAAATCACTTACAATAATTTTAAAAACTTAAATTTAAGTGTACAATCGGCGGTCTTATCGCTTAAAGCGATCTCTTCCAGACAGCCTTTGGATGGAGAAGATTTTTAATAATTCGGTAAAACGGATAATCAGACCTATTCCTTGTCTTCACTATTTGTTCACTAGTGGGCCAAATGTGAATTATTTTTCCAGTGGGGACTAGGGGTCATACCGCAAAATAAAGGAGAAGGTGCCAGTAAAATCTTTTCTAGAAATAAAAGATAAAGCTTATTCAATTAACTATATTTTCACTCGATACTAATCAGTGACTAAATATAGCCATGTTATCAGACCCAGGATAAATATGCTGACAATTAACGCAATTAAACATCAACTCCCTTCAGCGGAGCAATTAGCCGATTTTCTTTTTCACCAAGTGTTTCTTTATTATATGGATAAATGTTTGCCTTATCTGGAAACGTTAACTGTCAGCATTGTTATAAGAGTTTCGCTTTTTTCGTTTACGTTTTCTATTTGACCATAGTTACTTTTGCACATCTCCTTTCATTAATGTTTAAAGGTTTTGACATGATAGCCTTATAAATAAGCTTCGTCATACGGCTTGCCCAATAATCTGTGCGTGGATATCAGATTTCTTTTATTAGATCGGATAATTTGTGTAGTCATTGATGGCTGCTCGTCTGACCAATTGGCTATCAATGCCGGGGTCCCTCTGGGGGAGCGATTCTCTCTCCAACGCTCTTCCTGCTGCATATTAATGACCTGCTTAAACCCGAAATATTTGGGTATGCAGATGATGCACAGTTTTTGAGAGTTACATATCCAATGCACGAACTAGTGGTAAGCAAATCCAATTACAAAGGGAGGCAATGGTTGAGCGTCTAAACTTGTCCTCAAAGGCAGTCTCCGATTTGGACGATGCAAACCTGGTTAAGTTTAATGCCTCTAAAACACAGGTGTGTTTATTTTCCACTAAAAGGAGTCCTTTCAAACAGAATGATAAAAAAGCATTCCCCACACTGAGTTCAATTTCTTTATGCCATTGGTGCCAAAAACATTCACATCACACACACAATTACAACTAAACACAGAAACATCTATTTCCCTTGGGGAAAAAACTAGTGTTAAAAACCCAAACCCACCAGTAATTGAACCCGCTGCTTAGAAAGCGGACGGGCAGATCTAAAGACTATAACTAAACTTGATATTTGATTGAAATATAAACTTGAACCAAATTAATGACATGTATCAAAAAATTAAAATCAATTCTTTTTAAAGCCATGTTGTTTCATTGATTTATGTTGTTTATAACAGAGCGTATTAAAAGGCTTTTCATCCTTAGTACAACGGTTACCACGTTACAGGAATACTGTAAAGTTGTTTATTTCAAACTTTCAATGAATAACAATCACGATTCCTTTAGCCATCCTTATACTAAATTAATAAGTTCTGGACTCGGTCTAACTAATTGAAATTTTGCAATATTATATACAATAAATAAAAACGTCTCGCTCTTCGAGCAATTAGCGTTGACCAATAAAACAGTTCGCTTCATCTGAAACGGCGATCCGTAAATAAATATCGAGAGTGATTCCGCTTCTCGCGCTAATGGCTTTGCTTCTGTAATTGGTGTTCGAATGTGGCGTTTCTAGGTTATTAAATAAACAATTAATTGCTTATTATGCTAGAAATAGAACAGTAACTTTATTATAAACTAGCTGTACCCCGCGGTTTTACACGTGTAAGTCACGGACCTGCGGGAATTCCGAGATAATAAGTAGCCTATGTCAGCACTTCCATACCAAATTTCATCAAAATGTGCCGTTTGAGCGTGAAGAAGTAACAATAATGCAAACACAAACTTTCGCATTTATAATATTAGTGTGTTGATAATACGGTTTTATTCACGATTTGGGCTTGATACTCGCTTCCGTAGTAGGCTGTCAGCCCACTGCTTAGTACCCTATCTTACAAGATTAATCATTAAAAACAATTTGTAGATATAGCCGATATGATAGAGACGGCCGTGATCTTCCTTCTGGAACTCGATGGGGATCGGACATCCCCGAAACTTAAGTTGCAAGAGTCAACTCCAAATTGCAACTCAAGCCGTCATTTACATTTTGTAGTGTGAAATTGTGGCAAACACTGAAAAGTAAGCTTTTCATGTGTTTAATATTATTTAAATCTAAGCTTTGTTCATAAATTTAATTGTATACTCGACTGCTCCTATCTATCAGGAATGAAATGCAATATACAATGTTTATTTTTGCTAAAAGCTTTTGATCAGTATATCTTGTGATGGAAAATGATGATGCGGCCAAAGATCTAGAATGGTTGCCTCTTGTAATCTCAACGTACTCAGTGTTTAGTGTCACTGTTGACTGGACTTAGATAGATAATTATATAGATAGACTCTTTGAGTCTCTTTGTTAAACACATTAATAGGGACAAAAACAAAAAAAATCAATTTACAGAATGAGCGGTCTTATCGTTTCAAAGGATGGTTGTTTAATGTCAGAAACATGGTTTGTAACTTGGTTGGTAACAAAGGATGGTTGTTTAATGTCAGAAAAATGGTTGGTAACTTTTATCAATTATATTCCATCTTAAGGAAATGATAAAATCTTGTCTAATAATTTGTTCGCTCTTTCAATACTTTCACAGAAAAGAAAATAATTTCATTCACAAACTGAGAAATTCTATTTAATTTCCTTACAAGACAGATGTTTCCAAAATTCCAAGTAAATATCAGAGATATCTTTTCAGTCTCACGGGTCAAATAGAAACGTAACAAACAAATCCCAAAACTCCAAACAAATATACTAGGTGACATCTTCTGAATGTTAGAATGTTATAAAATATTTCTTCGTCAATATAAGATAAGCTTAAATATTTCTCGTCGAGCTTCCTTTTATAGTCTCGACTTCGCTGTTATCGGGCTAAAGGCGATAAGCAGCAAACGAGTTTGCTCCCGAGAAAACCGTCGTCATTTTTTAGAACGCAATATGCTACTCGTAAATAGTCGTTTAGCGCTAGAATATTTGTTTTGTCTTAGCGAGACTTAGAAATGTTTCTGATTGTTTATTTAGTGACACGTTTTACATTTCCTTTTATAGCACAATATGTAAAGATTTATGTGATAGAACACCATTATATCAGGGTTTGTCGTCAGGAATCAAACAATAAACTTGCTTTTAAACACTTATATTCTTCTCTTAATTCGCACACCCGTTCGATTCGAGCTCCCGACCAACACTGGCTTGCTTCGTACAGCTCCTCTATCCGCTCGATGGCATCAACTAATCACAACCCGGGTTCATACCCGCTACTTTTTAAATGCCGCTCTATGATTGGCTGGCATCATCGGCCGACAGTGGCGCCATGAGTATTCCAGACTTACCCACATAAAATAATATTTTTCGATATAAAATACTGATTATGATAGCAAATTAACAAACCCTAACATTTATAATATGATAATAACGGTTTTCATTTTATTACCACCGATGTAGAGCAAACGTAAAAGACTGATTTTATTTATATAGTATTAGCCATGCTAGGCAGAACTATAATGATATTTTTTCCTTTCTAAATTTATCACTAACGTAAAAGACGAAATGAATGTAGAGGTATAGTTTTTGTTGTTACCTTATCCTTAAAATGTAAATAAAAGACGATTGTAATCTTACTGATTGAATCTTAGGAACAAAAAAAAGGTGAAGGTAAAATGTGTGGCGCCTAGGGGAACTTGGTATACAAAGAGCGAGAGCGCGGCCGAGAGCGAGAGCGCGGCGGGCGCGCGCCAACTTTCATGAGTGCCTCTCTGGAGCCCATGTGAATAGACGATTTTAATTTTCATTGACATTTCATAAAAATATGTGAAAAGAGTATATTAATTTTGAACCTGTTAGTGACAATCAAATCTTGTAGGTCGGTGGTGTTTCGTGTGACTTAATACTATACGCCCCGGTTCGAATCTCACTCGACCCCACATCAATGACGAAATAAAACTACTATATTTATCTATAGACTGCTACAAATAATGCCATAACAGGCTCTACGTTTGTAATGGTATATTTATAAAAAAACTTTAGGCATGGCTTTAAATGTACCTTACACAAATATAGTGCAAATACGGAAATAAATAATAAAAACTCTGAATCCGTTTTTTGACAATAGAAACGTAATTGGCTGATAATGAAGTATTCTAAATTTATCAAATCCTGTTGTTATTGGTCAAAAATTATGTTATAGAACAAAGTAAAAATAATACGTTCCATTTTTCTGATCAACCCAAAATTTCATGTCGAAAATACTGCTGCCTAACACTTTAGTCTTCGACTTCGTAATTTATCTTCACCTGTCACTGATATTAACATCTTGAAGCCATGATGCTTATAATAAACTACCAAACTTAATGAAAAGTAATGGGTGATATTTTTCGTGATATTAAAAAAATCTAAAACATCGGTTTTGGAATAAATTACCAACAAGGTATCAAAGAAATGAACAACAAACACAGAGCAGGGTACTTGCTCGTACTTCTCTAGTTTCCTGCTCTGAGAGGAAATTGTTTGTATTATTTTCCAACCAAAGCAGTTAAACTTTTGCAATTATTTTTAAAATTACTGATAAGCTAGCATTTGTCCAGATAGGTCTATTGGTTGAGTCATTTTGGTCGAGGGTAGTAAACTCACCTCTCCATCGGCTTGCACTTTATCCTAAAGTTTAATAAAACAGTGGACTCTGATAACGTGTTAGAGATAATGCTTTCTTCTGTCATTTGGATTAGCCGAATAAGCGCAACCATTCTGGCTGGTTTAACAAGCATGTCATGTTAAAAAAAGAAAGATCTTTTTAACATGTTTTGTTTGAATCATTTCTTCGAAATGCCTCAAAACAAAACTTAATAACCACATATATATACCAATATTTTTGAGCTTCACTTGCTAACTGTACTAAATAATTTTCTTGTGGAGCGAAGTGGAATAAATGTACTGGCTTCTGTTATTTTAATTAATAGTCAAAATAAGTGCTCGTGGAACGATGTCCACTATTTCATGGCAGAAACCGGCCACACACGTCTGGGGGTGGCCTTGGCGAGCAAGGTCTCCTCTCTATGGGCGCAGTGGCCCGGGTTGCATCCGGGCCTAACGCTGGGGCGGGGTACTTCCCAACGGATCATACTCGTAGTATCAGATTTTCACATAAACCTATTATAACTGTTGTTCACATCTGCCGTGCCGTTACGTTGTCGGGTCTTGGCAAACGACAACAAAACCAGTAATACTTAATAAAAGTTTTTTAAAACCAAGCTTTTATTCGTTGTTAATAAAAAATAACTAAAAAGTTACAGATGTAAGAAACTTGACAAGACGAATCAAACGAGCCCAAACTCGGATGGGTTGCGTCGTTTTATTATAGAGTTCCCATGGCCACCTTTCAGTTCCATTATTAGACCTGTCATAATTTGTTTGTATTGTCATCCGATTTATATATGCATGCAAAATTTCAGCTCAATCGGATGTGGAAAATGGGATAAATTCAACTTGCAAGATTTGATTATCGTCACCGAGACATATTAAACTAAATAAAAGCTTGTAATAGAAAGTTTGTGATTTGACCTAATAACCGAAAGTGTACTGAAATTCGCTTGAGCCCTAAGATATATCAAAAGATATAACCGTACATTTACAAACGGCTGGTTTCACCTGATATCCTTCTGATCCATCTCCATTTTATTTTCGGCTCAGATAAGCCTCAAAGATTTTTTTCCTAGAAGCGAGATCCCAAGTGGGCCAAGTAGGCCTACAGAATAAGAGAACTAAATTTTGTGCTTCCGTTTATCGGTGTTATCATATTTTTGGTAACGTTTGGAATTCTGCAGGTGTCTTGTTTTGTATATTTTCAGACTTGCTATGCTTGAAGATTGGGTTCCGAGTAATATGGAGTGCCATTTGATGAAATTTGAAGACATTACATGGCAATACTGGCACAATAATTTGTTAAAACACGAGATTTTGCTCTAACGAACTATAGAACGAACTGAGATCTCACGCCACATTTTGGTCTATTCCACTTTGATCACCTGGGTAATCATAGGCTCCTAATAAAGAAAATCTTTTGAGGTTAAATGCGTATTACTTTTTTCTTTGTAATAATTGTTTGATTTCTATGTATTTTCTTTCATTCTTTTATTTTTGTATGTGTTGTTCAAGTACAGTAGATATTATACGTAGGTTTCAGCTTAAAATGTGAAGCCGTTTTTGAGATAGATCCAACAAAAACAGTGACTTTGGTGGCCCACCAAATCGTTACTTTATAACGATACTTGTTGGATGGGCATTCTAAGCAGGGGTATCGGGTTCGATTCCCGGCGGGAATTCAAATTTTCTTGCCAAGGTAAATTTGTGTTTTTGGTTATAGTCTTGATTGCGTGTGTGATGTGAAAGTTTCCGGCACCCACGACACAAGTCATCGAGCGAGTGTGGGGCTGTGAGTGTGAAAATGTTTATGGTTTTATGTTATATTGAAAATAATTAAAAACAACACACGTCTTCATTAGATTTAAATTTATGAAATAGCCGATTACAAATTCAAATGACATTTAATATGCCTAATTGTTAAAAGTTTTGATTGCGGTGACTATCGCAATTCTTAGTTTCTAAGAGATGTATAAGTAACAGATAAAACTAAATTTAAAACTCTCGATACTATTTACTAAAACTTATCCAATTACGAAACTTTTAGACATCAAGATTGCTCTATCAAACCCAAATAAATGGACTAAGATATGGTGATAGATGAAAGGTAACATTATAGAGTTACACCAATTACGTAGTTTTCTTATTTAATTCGAGATTTTTATAAACAAAAAGTCATTCAAAAAAAGCAAAACACACGCTATTGGCTAAACTGATTAGTGAAGTTACTTTCATATGTTTTTTTATTTATATGATTGGTAAATTTTCCTTCACGGCAGGAATAATTATCATGGACGTTACAGACTGACCATTAAAATTGTCACGTTTACTTTGCCTAAACCTGATTTCATTTTCAAATAGGTAAGTATATGTTTTGATTTGATGAATTTTTATTTTCCGCAATGTATTGAAGTAAACAATTACCTAATAAATTACGCATGTTCCCATTACGCAGTACGAGGTAAAGTAAACATTAAAAATATTTATTGCAGATGATACATTTGGTAGAGTAGTTAATAATAGTAATCACCTTTTTCTACCGAATTCACAAAAAAGGGGGAGGTACTCAATTCAATTCGACTCATTTTTTTATGTTTTTTTTCTCATGTCTTTTTTCCACGTAAATATATTTTTTTTTGTTTGAAAGTTGGTGCTATTCCATTGATCTAATTTAATTTTGGTCTAGATCTGTTATACATACAATATGTTGTTAGTAAAATATTCTCTATGGGTCCCAAACTAAGCCGCATATTTTGGGCACTCGATGCGTCTACAAGTTTTTAGTCAAAAATATATATTGACTCGAAAATCAGATATTATTCACATTGTTTGTACTAAGTATGTAAAGACCTTATGACTGCACGTAAAATGAATACGTAGTAAATAACAAATCTCTCAGCATCTCAACACTAATTAAAAGTATAAGCAATGAGATTAAACACGAATAAAGTAAGCTCGTGTTGCGTCTGGGGATTTCCAAAGACAAATATCTCGTCCGAGGAATTGTTGAGCTCGGAACTTGCACTCGGTAAATACGGATACCGATTTATGAGTATTACGAACTTATTTGTTGTAGGTTGATCTTAAGCAAACATATTGTTGTAGTACGTCAAGCCAATATCTCGGGATCTGTTAAAACAGCAAATTGCTTCTTTCCGTTTTTAGAATTATAGCTTATGGTTTTAGAACTTTCTTCATTACTATTTTAAAATTAGGAAGATGACTTGATTGAATGATTTGTAATTCACATAAATAGAATGTGACTATTTCAGCCGAGACACTGAACTATCTATGCGCGGAATTGACAAAGAACCACCGACTATTTCGAAACTAGTCTTGCAACAATGCGAGAAAGCTGCTTGTGAGTGAACTAGTTAAATCCTAAATATGTGAAAAGAAAAATGGTAAACTCTTGTTTGAGCGTCCAGTTTTTGTTTACACGATGTTTTGCCTTAACAAAAATTGAACTAATACAACTAGTAGGCAAAGACATACAATACTACATAATTTGTGTTTATTTATTGAGCTCATATTATTATATAGCTGTGAATCTTGTAAAAGCACAGCACGAGATTGTCATAGCTTATTTTTAATAAATTAAATGCATATAGTGATAAAATTTAGCAAGGAAAGGTTAATTTCGTCGCTTCAGGCAGGGCTTAAGTAGCTCAGCGGTTAGAGCGATAGGGCATGACACCCCATGGCCGCGGGTTCAAATCCCGCCCCAAGCGATAATGTTTCCTTTCTAAATTTATCACTATAGTTCTACCTAGCTTGGCTAATGCTATATAAATAAAATCAAAATGCAAATACTTTATTTAAAATACGACCAATAGTCCGACTGAGAAATAATTGTGTTTATTGCACCTACGTTATTTTATTTTTACGAATTTGCGCAACCAACATCACCATAACATGTGACTTAATAAAAACAAATTTCATACCTATATTTACCTTACGAATAAATTGAAAATACTGAACAAAGCCGACACAAAATATATAGACACCCAAAATTCACTCAACTTTTAGAATGGTGTTCATTTCGTGTGAATAAGACGTATCACAAAACGGGCGAAAGGTCGGTATACTAATCTATTTGCCAAGAAGTTATACCTCAGGAGAGACAACTTTTTACTCACAGAAGTACTTTTATCAGTGTTATGAACTCTGGGGAAATCTACATTTACTGTAGGCACTTCTGATGAAATAACAGATGTAAGCGCACCTAGCATTCTAGGCGATTCGAGGAGATAAATGAGGTAATATGCCAGAGTAAGCATATGTGTCACTTTATCGGATGCCGTCTTTTTTGTTTCTTTTTATGATAATAATCTTTATTAAAGTTTAAGACTTATGATATCTTTTACCCGGTTGTTCCACGTAATCTTTTGTTTCTAACTTTAAAATTTACTCAGATCTGTTCACATTGTAAACATTTATTTTTCGCTAACTTTGTTCAGTTTACTCAAAAGTAAATGCATTTTTTTTTTATTAGTGTTTAAACGTGCATTGAGAAGTGTCAAGAAGCGTAGATAAAATATTTAATATCTTTTAGTATGACAAGTAGTAAAATGTCAAAGTTAATATATTAAATTTAGTATTCATCTCGATAAGGTTGTTAGGCTTCAAGCACGATGCAATACCAGCCCGCCCGCACGCCGCGAAAGTTAGTGTTATAGGGGAGTGAACGTTAGTATTAGTATCGTGGGAACTCTGCCGAAGCCTTTGCTCTCGCCGAATCCTGTTTCGCCTCTACACGAGGCATCCTCAGGAGCTGTTGACTCGCCGAACGCTTGAACGAGAGTGAATCACGAAAAAGTAGAAAAGTAGTCCCAATCAAAGTCATGACTGTAATAGAATCATGGCTCAGTCATAATCTGTAAGTCATACTCCAGTAAAGTGCTGGAAGCTATAAGCCATTAGAGTTTTAGAGCGAAATCAAAACAAAGAATCGTTTATGAACTATTAGTGTTTAATAATCCAACAAGAAACACTGGAACCAACCCAAATTTCTTATAATATTAAAGTAATTTCGTCACTTTCGCAGCAAACCTATGCAACATTTATTTGATACAGTTTACCATGACTGAACTTTATTTATAAAGTTAATTTGCAGACAGTCAAATTTAGATTTCATCAATCCTAGTTATCACACCAAAACAAGCACTCATATTTTTAGAATTCCAATCCCTTTCACTTCAGATTGTAGTCTGAAAAAGAAATGCTGATTTCTGCTTTGAGATCATATCTGACACACAATCATAAATCTTTACCATTTGGGCGCCAATGTGACACAAGTCTTTTGCATAATATACGAGCAGGTCTCGTGGCAAATCAAATTTGTCTACATCAGAACTTATGAGCATACAGACGAAGTGATAAATTGTTTCATTCTAGCTGTTAAAGTAGTGTGTGTTGGATTAATAAAGCCAATTTATTACTATTTAGCATTATAGCAGTTCCCACTACAATTTGCGCGTCACAAAAAACTTTATCGAACATAAACTATTCTACAAACACCTCTATTTTGTTTGATTTGATATTTTAAGTGTAACAAATCAAGGTCTATATTTGTATGTCAGAGAAACAGTATGAGATGAAATTGTACCGCTATAGGAGGCCTTATATTGCACAGCACGCATTGTGTTTATGGAGATACTGAAAAACCTGGTGACAGGAATGATTATGTTGAGCCCAGGATTTAGGTGACGTAATAGAACCCGTCGGGAAATTTATATTGTCGGAAAAAGAAATAAAAATGTTCATACTTTGCGAACACAAAAACTTATTCTTACAAAAATTACGAGTAACGATGCAAATAGTCATAGCTTTTCTAGGTTTGCATGGTACCTTTTAAAATGTAGGTACATGCGATGTATTCTAAATAATTTAAGTTCAAAATAAATTAACCAGTGCCTTGGTTGTTTCTACTATTTCAACAAGACTGGTAAAATAAGTCTAAATAAATAGAAATATCAAACTTTTCAATATATCACTATCAACACTTTTAAACTTAAATCATTGTTAACAAACCCTATTAATAACTATGTAGACCTTGGGCCGGTTGTCGTCAACTATACCTCATGG
Organism: Lomographa bimaculata; assembly: GCA_948107665.1. Classification (NCBI taxonomy): domain Eukaryota; kingdom Metazoa; phylum Arthropoda; class Insecta; order Lepidoptera; family Geometridae; genus Lomographa; species Lomographa bimaculata. The sequence continues at coordinate 13,727,510 of OX403599.1, forward strand.
AAAACAAAGATGAGACCGATATGGCTCACAGTGTACAATTTTTTTCTGACTGTACTACATAGTCAAATTTATGTTGCTTTTCTCAGTTTCATCAGTGTTTTGTCGTTTAAATCACCAAACTATATCATGTCGTTCCTAAAACCTACTCCTTATACCTGAATATTAAAATCGGCCGAAAAACAAATGGATTAGATTTAGGCTAGGCAACCCAAGTTGTTTAGTTAAAGGATGAATAGAACTATCGACTGCTATATATATTGTAATTTGTAATTTGTGCATAGTATCGTGTTGTATCTTGCTTAGTTACTGTTTTTGCTCCCTGCGTGTTCATTTTAAACAAACACATTCACACTCACAGCCCCACACTAAGTTCAAAGACTTGTATAGTGGGTGCCGGAAACATTAACATCACACACACATTACACCCAGAACCAGAAGCACAAATGTCCCTTGGGAAGGAATTTGTGCTCCTGCCGGGAATCGAACCCAGAACCTACGGCGCAGAGGGCGGACACCTGTCCACTGCGCCAACTGGGTCGTCAAATTTTATTTCTGAATTTACTAAAGAAAAATAAATGCTCCAAGCTTAGAGCCGGCAACCAAATTTTGTATAGAAAGAAGTCTAGCGCTATCGATTGGCATTAATATTAATTTGATACTCGACAAAGTAATTTTTCGCCCGAAAATTAAACTAGGCCGAAATATTTATACTCTAGGCTAGATACGGCAACCCAATTTTTTTATAAAAGGATGAATAGAGCTATTAATTGGTATAAATTGTATCTCTGATTTCAATAAACAAACGTTTTAATTGCATGACATATATTTTTTATTCAGTATTTCGGAGCTTTTTCGCTGAGCGGATATGCCACTCCGTTAGAGCTAAATACATATTTGTACATACCAATCATAAAAATAATCATAATTTAATGAATACCTCCGTTAATTTACTGAAGGTTTTTAAGACCGAACTTAACCAAGACAAGTATCATTTTGGCTTTATCCGACATAGGTATAGAAATATACGTATTACATAATCCAATGAAGCTGTCCATGAATAAAGTTCGTCTCTCTGCATAGTTTCTGACACATTCCATTGAAATATGGTATGCGTCTTCTTCTTTGTTACATACGGCACATAAAGGTGAGTTCACTTTCCGGGCAAATTTATTTAATGGCATATGACCGGCGCGGAGTCGCATAAATAATACATGTTATAATTTATTATTTTTTTATACTCGATAGGCAAGCATTTGACCACTATCTTACCTGATGGAAAGTGATTATAAGTGTTTACAGTTTGACCACTGATTATGCTTCCTACTTGCTGCAAAGTCAAAATTCTGCTGCTCTTTGTTGCTTGCTACAATATTTTGCCGTTAACACCACCGAAGTATGTATTTGAGATGTAATTTTGTTAAGTACTTTACTCCTGACGCTTAAGTATTAAACTAGGCCGAAAAACAAATGTTCTAAAATCAGACAAGGCAACCCATTTTTTATTAGATCGGCATATATTGTATCTTGTTGATCAATCAAAATTCGTTGTAATTGCATAGTAACGTTTTTTGGCTCACTGTGAGATCACTTTTTTTTTTGACAGTACTAAATATTGAAATGTATGTTCCGCATCATTATTTTCTACAATATTTAGTTGTTTAAATAACTAATTAATTTCATTATTTTCATTAAACTTACTTCTGATGCCTGAACACTAAAGTGGACCGAAAAACAAATGTTCCAGGTTTAGGGCCGGCAATCCAATTTTTTTTATAGAAGAAAAACCAGCGCTTTTTTATAGGCATAATATGTCACATCTTGATACTCGATGAGGTAATTTAAAAATTTTTTTACCAACCTAAAATCAGGCCCAATGCCAAACGCTCCAAGATTTGAGGAGGCAACCCTATTTTTTATGTAGTACTCGATGAATGTTATATAATCTATAATTTCCCTACTTGGTACTAGATGAGGTAAATTTCACCAAAAAAAATATCCGTTTTTATCGCTTGCACAAAATGGTCCAGGCTAGGAACAGGCAACACTGATTTTCTTGGCATAACTTTTTAACACTTAACACCCCCATATCGATGAGGTAGGGTTGACGATCTGCCCACGGTCAATTATAGAACATAATGCAAACTTGTTTTGTTTGATATTTAAATACCTAAAAATATGAAAAATGAAAAGCAAATCAAGATAGGTATTTTCTGAACACGGTCAGAAATATTCATAAAAATAAAAATCCATCTTTCGAAAAATATGACCTCATTCAATATGCGAAATCTATTGATACCGCTCAAAAGAACGACTACAGGGACAGGAGGAGTCCGGATATATATCAATGGGCTTAACAATTGGACAACAAGATAATCTGACGTCATCCTCTCATATGAACACAGGCGTCCTACGGTTTCATACGCACAGGAGACAGCCACGGTTTTTAAAATCCGGTGTACGGTGGCAAAAAAATTGTGTTTATTCTGTATTTCTTTCGGATGGGCCGTTTTTGTGTGGCCATCGTAATCTTACAGATTTATAGAAATAGAAAACTTTATTGTGAATAACTGTGTTTAAAAAGATTGTGATTTTTTACATAGTTATCAACAGTGTATCGTATTGTATCTTAATATACTATTAATACTAAATAACTAGTCGACCGCGCCGAATTGAGATCTCGCGCCTACATTTTGACCCATAGAGAAAATCTTTTGAGGAAAATTGCTTAAAACTTTTTTTCTATATAATATTTGTTTGATTTCTGTATTTGTGGTAAATAACAGGATATAACGGATATAATACGTAAGTTTCACCGTTCAGAATGAAGCCGTGTTTGAAATAAACCCCGGGATAAAACAGGTCTAAAAACAGCGACATTGGTGGCCTACCAAATCGTTATTTTTCAACATAGATTTTTTTTACCGATTTCGTACTATATTAGTCAAGTCCTTTTTAACGATACCCCACAAAGATAGATAAAAAATAAAACAACAAAACGTTAGAATACACGTTTTGTTGTTTTATTTTTTATCTCACTTCTGGCTTTGGGTCGTAGTTTTACATATTCTATAATAATTTGAAGTCTCATAGGCTTATATGGTTTAGATGCAAGATTTCTCTGACAGACGGACGGACGGACAAGGTACTGAACGACCCAAGTCAACTTAGAGATCTCGCTTCGCTCTATATATAAAATGTACAATTTCAATTAAATATTATCTTTGCAATTTAAGATAGATAAGGAATATTCTAAACAATATCCCGTGTGCACCTCTATTTAGTCTTTTAAATTTCGTTATTCAAAATATTCGTCTAAATTGTCACAATTGTTCAATCACAACGAAAACCAGAGACACAAATATTTTCCTCGGGGAGAAAGTAGGTATGTGGTCCCGCCGGGAATCGAACCCGATACCCCTGCTTAGAAGGTGAACGCTCATCTAACTAAGCCAATGGTCAGGTCAATTGACGTTAAATTTAAAGAAGCCCTAATTAATAACACATAATTTCCCATTAGGCGGCTTATTCTTATTACTTCTCAATATTTTATCCTTATTGAGAAAACGTGTTTCCATAAGCTGAGATGAACTTGAAATATCTTCTTACCCTACAAAATAGAAGTCTGTTCTTTCACGGTAAACCTTCCAGGAAAGTATGATTGACTTCGCCGTAAATACAAAATGTGAACATTATTTTTGTTTAGTTTAATAGAAAGATGATTTCTCTTCTGATCTTTGTGTTGAATAAATTGAACAATATTAACTACAGTACTAAGTATGTTGTGTCGTGATTTTTATAATCTTTGATTTGTTGAATTAGTCTTTTTTCGAATATAGAATAACTATTAAAGCATCGGAGAAATTCACGATAAAGAAAAAATATGGAATAAAAGTTTCTCATACACTGTTGTTTTGATTTACGCGGGCGAAGCCGCGGGGAACAACTAATCCAGTTTATATCATTGACGACGAATTAAAATACTGTTATTTATTGTAGTATGGTGTGTTTTGTTACTACAAGACGTGTTAGGATGGTAGAAAAAAAATAGTAGTTATGTATGATCATAAATCTGTAGATAATCGCTTTGTATATCAAGTCCCTTAGTATGGTATACTAATACTTATAAAAAAAGAACTAAAACTTTTTTTTCACACTCACAGCCCCACACTAAGTTCGATGACTTGTGTCGTGGGTGCTGGAAAAATTCACACCTCACACACAATCACAACCAGAAGCAGAAACACAAATTCTTGGAAAAAAAACTTGTGTTTCCGCCGGGAATCGAACCCGATACCTCTCTGCTTAGAAGGCGAACGTTTAATTAACTAAGCCAACGGGCAGTTCAATTTTACTTTTCAAATTTTAAACGAGCTATACTTTCAAAAACTTTGAAATACGTATAAATTTCAAAAGTAAAATTCCAGCTCAACAGTGATTGTGACAATGCTTACAACAACAGACTTATAGCACGTGTTAATATAAAAAACGTCATTGTCTCATATATGTATAAAGTCTTAATTTGAACAAAACAAAAACATTGTTCAAGCAAACATTGATACAGGTAATTCCACCAATTTTAGAAGGGTTAAAATGTAAAGTAACAGCCGATTTGTCCGCCTGTATAATTTTCACGGATCAGTGTCGCCGTGAGAGATTTACCCAAAAGGTCCTCTGTGACTTCAAACGTCGAAAATCCTGCAAAATAAACCTCCGAAATTGACCATTTTCTTTGAGAAAAACATGCTGACGGCTTCGTATGAACAACAAAGGGTCGCATTATGGGTATGTCCGGGATTTTAGGTGAATACCTAACAAAGAAAGAAATTGTACGTTTTTGATACTCCAAAGCGCTCTTTAAAAATGTCAACGAACTGCGTCTTTAACATTGGCGTTTTAGCACTAACCCATTTTATTTACAAGCTTTTATTTAGTTTCACCTGTCCCGATGTTTGTCATCAAATATTGCAAATTAAATTTGATCCTCTTCCCGGTTACCAATTGAGCTGAAATTTTGCATACATTTGTAAATTACGTGACAGTGTAATATTATGATGACATGGTGCTGATTTGATGATGGAGCTGGAAGGTGGCCAAAGGAATGAAACGACACAACCTCATTGAATTTGGGCCCATTTGAATCGTCTTAGCAAGTAGTTTGTCTTTCAATGGTAACCAGGGACTGACGATGGAGCTGGAAGGTGGTCATAGGAACACTGTAGTGAAACGACGCAACTCCATCGAGTTTCGGCTCGTCTGAATTGTCTTGACAAGTTCTCTGGTTATATAACTTTTAGTCCTCTTCATTTACAACTTGTAAAAGCTTGATTATAAAAAACTTTTAAAATGATGACTTGTTATATTAAGTAATTATATAGTCATGTATGGAGAGTAAACTAGAGAAGGGAAATTCTCTGCAGAAACTCGTCGCGATGGCGCTTGAATTACAAGTAGAACAGCTGTCGTGATCTTCTTGAAAGTTATTACTACAATTGTACCTAGCGAACTCTCAAAACGCTTGGTGTCTCCAATCATGACTACATCCTTACTGAAAAAGCATTTCAATGAACATATTCTAATATTTCTACCTGTAGCAAACACAAGTGAAGTCACGTAACGAAAGACTAGGTACAACTTAAGCTTTTCCTTCTGCTACTAATGCTCTGCCTTCTGTTTTTTGGTCTTTAAATTTTCATTCAAAAGTTCTCCTCAGTATGTATATATCTAGTCATTCGCGCCGAACTGAGGTCTCGCGCTTACATTTTGCGTCATAAAGAAAAACTTTTGAGGTTACTTGCTTATAACTTTTTTTCGATATAAAATTGTTTGTTTTCTGTATTTGTTGTTTAAGTACAGGATGTAACGAATATTATACGTAAGTTTCAGCGTTCAGTGTGAAGCCGTTTTTGCGATAGACCTCGGGACAAAATAGGTCTAAAACAGTGACTTTGGTGGCCTACGATATCGTTGATTTCCAACATAGATTTTTTTTAAATCGGTTTTTCGTACTCTACTTATCAAGCCCTACGATATCCCACAAGGGTAGATAAAAAAAATAAAAAAATAATTTGCTCCCCACTTACATGTATGGGAGCCCCCTTAATATTTTCATTTATATAATGTAAAATGTAATTTCTGGCTTTGGGCCATAGTTTTACATATTCTATGAGAATTTAAAGTCATTCGCTTACATGGTAAAGACGCTTGATGCCTCTGACAGACGGACGGACGGACGGATGAACAATGTGCTGAACGACCCAAGGCAACTTAGAGATCTCGCTTCGCTCTATCAAATATATTTGTATTACATAAATGAAATCAGCGTGGCGGCGAGGTTAATGCTGCGGCGTGACTCAATTGCGTGACCGTAAGAAGAAAAATAACACTTTTAAACCCGAGGAGAACTATTAATTGAAAAATAATTGAAACACCTACACAGTCGATCGCAAAACACTACCAGCACGTTCGTGGCGCCATCAATTTTAATTTGCTCTAACAGCACGAAGCTAATTGGTTTTAGAGAAATTCATTAGCCAACCAGGTTTGCACTACAATAACTTCACAGTCGTTTAGCTTCAATTTATTCGGCAGATAAATTAATTTAACGTTGAACCGACACGTTGCAACAATGAATCCTGTCGTTGTTTTCTACTTGAAAGTTCCGATACCACCATCTGTTTGTAAATGTGCTGTAATTAAATTTTAAAGCAATTTAATATGAGGGATTTTATTTTACACATGAATTACTTTTGTAGCGTGAAGTGAATTTTGTTGGGCAAGTTGGGATTATCCGGTTGTGTTAAATTTGATTCTGTTAACTACTGTGTTATTTTTGTCAGGCGCTTCGCCTATTGAATTTACATGCGCCGGTCCCGTTTCAACCATCTCATGAATATGTATGGCCTTATGCAAACTGCAACTTTGCCTAACATTGAATAAAAATATTTGGAATGTGCGATAATACGACTCTCAAACGTTTTGAACGGCTTCTTGATATCCTTTGTGAAATGGGTTATGCCACCGCGCTCCTCGGCTATTGTTCTCAAACAATTGAATGTCCATACTTTGTATCCACTGGGCTCCACCAAACAAAAAATAACATTGTATATTTAGTCGAAATCACTCCATGGAAATAATATTGCTTGAAAACCTTGGAGATAGGATTCCTATTTTTTTTATGTACTACATGTGAAATCGTTTCAAGGAGCAAAAAGTACAAAGATGAATGTAATAGCGACTCACTCCGGCTTCGCAAGTGTGCAGTTTCTGGTGGATTTTCCAAAAGTTTTACTTTCATACAAACTATATCCTGATAATCACGTACATGACAAAATAACAGCCGAATCGGTCTAGCCGATTTGGAACCACTCGACTTTATCAGTAGAATAATTTCTTAGTATAATTTTAGTTATACATTGCTTATTTAGAATGCTGTGAAAATTTTAATATATAGCACTATACAACTAAAACCATTTTTATATACTAACCTACTTACCTAATGCAAAGTCGTTGGTCGGCAGTGTGCCCAAAATGCTGGCTGCGTTACCTCTTTGTACAGCGAGACTTAATTACTAAGCAAAATACAATCCAGCATTTTGGTCACGTGTCGACTCTTTCAGTCTCACAGCCAAATTTTTATAAATTTCGAGCGCACCTAGTCCCCATGGACCCAGCGTTTAATAGCATATAAAAGAAGGAATGCATACTCGTATATACGTATGTACGAGTACTTCATATAACAAAAAAACTATTTTTTTATCTGTCTCTCTGTTTGTTCCAGTTAATCTACAAAACAGTTCGGACCCTTTGATGGGACTTTCACTGGCAGTTAGCTAATTTTATGAGAAAAAACTTAGACTACTATTATTTGAGGAAAAAAATTATAACTAAACCCCAAAAATTGACATATAAAAACTAATATTTTAACTTTAATTTGAACTGACCGTTGGCTTAGTTGGGTAGGCGTACGGCTTCTCGTACGGCTTCTAATCAGGGGTATCGGGTTCGATTCTCAGCGGGAACACAAGTTTTCTCCCTAAGTAACATTTGTGTTTCTGGTTCTGGTTGTGATTATGTGTGTGATGTGAATGTTTCCGGCACCCACGACACAAGTCATCGAACTTCGTGAGGGGCTGTGAATGTGAATGCGTTTAATAATTCATTTTAACGCAGGCAAAGCTGAGGGGACGTGCTAGTTTTCTATAATATCAAAAACTTTAGCCTCATAAATCGATCGTCTAAGGTAAACTCAAACACAAAGCGCGCAATACAGTACAGCTCACGGCAAATGTTTTCACGTACGACTAAGTTCGCCTTAGAGTCGGTTGGTTCTAATCTTAATTTACAGTTAGTCGTAGTAGTTTGTTCGCTAGAAACTCTTACAAGTTGCACGTAGCGAACAAGCCAGTAAGACCTGAACAGGGAAAGTTTCTTTATGTTTAAACAATATGCAGCGGATGGCTGCAGATGTTTGCCTTTCTGAAACATGGCATTTCGTCGTAGCACTCTCTGTCCTGCTACCGTTAACGACTTTGAAGACCGAAATTTGCAAATGTATAGCCATTTGAACGGATTACAGAGGAACATATGATAAATAGATAGATAATACTTCATTGATCCACTTTATAAGATGAGGTAAAACAAAGGTAACAAACAAGCTTTGATCTAATACTGAGGAAAACAAACTACGGACCAATTGCCTATATTTCCTAAAACTAAACTAAAACTATGTACAGCAAAAAACTAAGTTACCGACAAGACATCGAGCTTATAGGTAACTCAAGTGCTCAAGCCCACTACCAGCGGGTAGCGTTCCCATCATGCTGGAGGCATTGCCTCTCTGAATTGCAATGCTAATACGTTGAGCCAAATAAGCGCAAAAATTATTTCTCTTTGCGCGTAAGTGCGTAGTAAGATTAGTAGTAGCTGTCAAGTAAACTATGGCAACTCGTAGACAGCTGCCACAATAATAGCTTATAGTAGATGAGTGCTACGAGTGCTAAGTGCTACGGAATCATTGAACTAACATTTGACATGAGGTCACAGCCGTTCAGGGATAAAAAATCGCCAAAAATATCCTTACTTAACTAATTAATGACCCCATATCACTTACCATCTTAGTAAGATTGTGACCAACATCAGGCACAAAATGTAAAAAATTTAAGTCAACATTTTTATCAAATATTTTATTTGAAATACTAGCGTGTAATATTTTTTATAACTAAGAGACAAAACTCATTATTCTCTTTATTAGCTTAAATACCTTTGCAATAAAACTCACTTTCAGAAAAAGGCATCCTAAAAAATATATATATTCTAGACATATTAGTCTAGTTAAAATAAACAATGATAAAATTACTCCTGGGTTTTATTAATTATAAAAAGTACAAGCTTGTAGACTGTTTTTAATTAATTTACAAACTTTAGGTTTTGTTAAAGACTTAACTAGATGGCCACAAGTTACTTAAGACTAATGACTTTACTTATTTTACTTTATATATAATTAACTAATTACGGTTTCAAGGTGCACTGAGAAAAATGTCTCGTTGCTGTTTAACATCGTTGTGTTATTATATTGTAAAAACTATAACAAGTCGTTCGCTCCGAACTGAGATCTCGCGCCTTCATTTTGCCCCATAGAGAAAAGCTTTTGAGGTTATTGCTTATAACTTTTTTCTTTATAATAATTGTTTAATTTCTGTATTGGTTGTTTAAGAGCAGAATATAACGGATATTACACGTAAGCTTCAGCGTTCAGTGTGAAGCTGTTTTTGAGATAGATCCCGGGATAAAATAGGTCTAAAAACAGTGACTTCGGTGGCCTACCAAATCGTTATTTTCCAACATAGACTTTTTTAAACCGGTTTTGTACTCTACTTGTCAAGCCCTTTTCAACGATTCACCACAAAGGTAGATAAAAAAATAAAAAAACGTTTTGCTCCCCACTTACATGTATGGGAGCCCCGTTTATATTTTTCATTCATATAATTTTAACTACCATTTCTGGCCGTAATATTACATATTCTATGAGAATTTGAAGACATTCGCTTGTATGGTTTAGATCCCTTGGACGGACGGACGGACAGACAGACGGAAAAAGTACTGAACGATCCAAGTCAACTTAGAGATCTCGCTTCGCTCGATCAATTAATTAGTGACAATAATAAAATGAAAGTCTGATTCTAGAATAGAATATAATAGAAATACATCAAATAAAATAAATAAATAGGACTAAAATTGTATATAACAAGAGAACTTGTCAAAACTAATCGAACAAGCCCATACTCAATGGTAAACCCATCATCATCATCAGCCTATTTTTGTCCACTGCTGGACATAGGCCTCTCCTAATGAACACCACTGAGCCCGATCTTCGGCTCTTCTCATCCAGTTTCTGCCGGCCTCCTTTCGCAGGTCGTCGCTCCACCTGGCCGATGGGCGTCCTGTGCTACGTTCGGTAAACCCATTCTTGTTTAATTCAGAAGTTCCTAATTATGGCCATCTTACGTCTCCATCATCAGACTAGTCATGGTACCATATCATTGTATTGTCACTAAAGATACATAATTACACCAAATTCGAGTCCAATCGGACATCGGGAAGTGAGTCAAATTTCGCTTGCAAGATTTGATTACAAACCGCCAGACAGATAACAGGGCAGGTGAAACTAAATAAAAGCTTGTAAAATACCTCTTTTCGGTTGGTTTTCCAAACCCCGCTTACCAGATTTTTCTAGTTATTACTAGTTCTGGTAGTCTTATAAAGCTGGACTATTTATTGGTGGTACAAAATTAAACTACATCGACGACATCATATTTTCAACCGACTTCAAAAAAGGAGGTTCTCAATTCGACTAAATGACTTTTTTATGTAAATTACGCGATATCTCTTTAAAAGCCAATTATGAATCAATTTTTATGTTTTTTTTTGTTTGATAGATTATACTTCAGAGGTGGTCCCATATAAACTTTATCGAAATCGGTCAAACCAAAATATAAGCGTTGAAGTTCGTTTTTTTAAGCTTTGCTTACGTTTAATTATGTAAAACTAACTTATGCTGTGATATAAAAAGGGACGTATTTTATATTATGCATTTTAAAACCATTAAGCTACCTTGAAGTTAGCAGTAGCAGACATAGAGATGTCTACTACTGATTAAAACAATAAAGTACTAGGCAAACATAAACATAAATGAGGTAATAAGTTTTTAATATTGTATTATAAGTACTAGGCAACCATAAACATAAATGAGGTAATAAGTTTTTAATATTGTACTAAAGTACTAGGCAACCATAAACGCGAAAGAGGTGAAATGCTTTTTTTCTTTACGTGGTATTACAACGCATGCCAGGTATAGCAAGTACCTATATAAACACCTATATTATACCACACCTGGGCGCCTCAACTAGCTAATAAATTTCACAGTTAGTCTAGTTGAACAAACTCAAAGTTCGGTCAAAGGGATTCGGCTAATTTGATTTCAGTGTTCGTCGGCCACAAGAGGGTATGCCCGGTTCCATCGGACACACGACACGCATTTACGAAACAACTTACTCATAAACAGCTATCGAGAACTTTCGAGACGATTAGCAGAGATAAACTTGTGTAATTGGAGTCATTATTATTATTAAATCATAGATTGCGACCCACGAAAATTAAGTAGAGCAGACCACTTTTTTATATTATTTCTGGCTTAAGACCGTAGTTTAACATTTTCTATGAGAATCAGAAGTCATTCGCTGATATGGTTTAGACGCTAGATGTCTCTGACGGACAGATGGACAGACGGACGGAAAGACAAAGTTCTGAACGATCCAAGTCAACTAAGAGATTATATTTTATTTAGCGCCCCGTGATTTTATCCGTGTAAGTTCCTGACCCGTAAGAATTCCGGAATAAAAAATAGTTTATGTATTTATTCAAGGTGTCAGCTACTTCCATACCGAATTTCATCAAAATTGGTTCAGCCGTTTGTGCGTGAAGAAGTAACAAACATAAAAACACACTCACTATATATCCTTTTATAATATTAGTGTGAAGTGTGATTATCTCTTCATACATATATATAATTCTTAGATACCTGTGTATGTGACTAAACTCCTCCTAAATAGCTGGACCGATTTTGATGAAATATTTTGCGTGTGTTCAGCAGGATTCAAGAATGGTTTAAATTCAAGCAGAATAAATATTAATTGACGAAAAAAAAAATAAGCAAAAAATATTTCGTCATCGACAGGAACATCACATGGATTTGGTATTGTACTAGGCAAGCATAAAGCATGTTCCATCTACGGCCGCATCGTCACTCTCCATCAGATGAGATAGCGGTCACATTACTTGCCTATCTAGAATTAGTCAATATGTTTTAAGTGTGGTATCAAAATAGGTACTGCGCAAACATAAACGTGAAAGAGGTAAATGGTTCTATTCTTTCCGTGGAATTGCAACGCATGACGGGTACAGCTAGTATTTTAATATGTTGGAGTATTTATCGCAATTATTTATAGTCGGATATCATAGTGGTGAAAAAAGAACAGCACAACACTTGCTACATATATAATTTTTGACAACATTTTTTTTCTACTTAGACAAAACCTATAATATATATTATTATATGCTTCTTGTTCTAAGCAGGTATAAATGTTTGTGGTGTGAATAAGGTTCAAGTCACCAACCGCGACACAAGGGATGAGCTTAGTAATTTTATTGTTATGTTAAATTAAAATATATAAATAATTACTTCAAATTAATTTGAAAAATTATAAAACGGAATGTAAAATAATCTACCAATAAAGATATTTATCACTTTGGTTGAAATTATATCCCAAAAGGTTTTTGTTTTTACAAATGTTTACATTATGGACTCTTGATGGCTTTCGTTTTTAAACGTCTTCCAAAAAGGAGGAGGCTCTATGTTCGACTGTATGTATTTTTACCGACTTCCCAAAAAAGGAGGAGGTACTCAAGTCGACTGTTTTTTTTTTTTGTGACGAATAGTGCGTACTTTGACGATGTTCTGGTTTACCCGACTTCAAAAGTTACCTCATAACTTCTTTCGTTGTGAGGCGATTTTGATGTTACTTTTTTTATTTGAAAGCTGGTGCTATTAATGTGGTCCCATTAAAATTTGATCAAGGTCTGATTTCTAGTTTTTGAGTTATAGTCAATAATGCATGTTTATAGATTAAATCTGATCAAGGTTTCGATGATAAAGCGGTGAAGTCGGTTTTTTTAAGCTTTGCTTGCGTTTAATTATTTTATTTTATGTATGTTCACCGATTTCTGTGAACCGATTCTCAAAACTCTTATTTTGTTTGGTAGACTATACTTCAGAGGTGGTTCCATATACATTTTACCGAAATCGATCAAGCCAAAACCGAAATATGAGCGGTGAAGTCGGTTTTATAAGCTTTTCTTACGTTTAAATTATTGTTCTAAAAATGTGACTAATATTTACTTTATCTTCAAATAAGACTCGATATAGTGGTGATCGCAGGAAAGACCTGGATGCGATCAGTGCAAAACAGAGGTGACTGGCACAATGGTGAGGAGGCTTATACCCTACAGTGGGTCGATACAGGTTGATGATGATGATGAAGACTCGTAGGTACTAACCTAAGACTGAGCTAGTCTGAATTGTTTCTAAATTCTAAAAGTATTATAAAATAGTATGATCTATTTGACAAATTATAGCAATAGACGTCAAACTCATTTTGATTTATCCAATTGGGTAAACATTTTCGAATACCCGTCAAATATGCAGCTCGGGCATGCATGAGTGTGCATGATAGACATATCCCTGCCGATACTTTGTTAGTTTTTTTGTAATATCACACTGGTTTTATCTAGAACGAAACTGCAGCATTCGATTTGGAATTTGTAGCCAGTTTTATAGCTGTCAATTCCGATTGTCGTAAGCTAGAAACTCTATTTTTAGAACTTTCAGTATATACGATAAAACGTTACTAGATTAAAATGTAACACAATTTTTGTGCACTCAAATGTGTAAAGACAGACCCTCATATTCCTTCTAAATTAAAACGTTACAAATACAACTAACTACATACAAACTTCGGCTATCGGGTTCGATTCTCGGTAGGAATACAAGTTTTCTACCAAAGGAAATTTGTTTTCTGGTTCTAGGTATGATTGTTTTTGAAGTGAATGTTTCGCGCCACGACACAAATCATCGAACTTAGTAACGTTAAAAAAAACAAGGTGTCTCATAAAGACGAAGGATAGAAGTGAATCTTTTGTATGTATTTTCGTCATAAATAAATGTTGCGAATCAGAATTTCAAAACTCTGCCATAAAATACTTCTAAGACTATTCATATCCCTTGCAACATAATTAATTCAAATGTTTGTGTGTGTCTGAATAATATGCATGAGATATTTCTGTAACTGCTAAACGGATTTCGATTAAACTTGATATATTGATGGTCTATAGAGTAACTATTAGTAACCCGATCAACCAGTGCATAGTCGTCGGGCACAGCTAGAAACTAGTATATCGTATCTCTATTTAAATTAGCTCACCTATGCTCTAAAATTAATTAAAATAGTACATATTGTATAGATGTATGTCGTTTTCACAAACATTATTAAATTGTGTTGATCCAAATAATGTTAGTTTACGTAATAGGATTTCCAATTTAACATACGGTACAGAACAGATTATATCCTATGTATGTAATATGAAAATCCAGCGCAATTATGAATTATTTTACGCATTAGGCAACATGAAACATCGTGTTTGACACGACCTAAAATACATTAAGGTAGTTCTACTTGAATAACAAATCATACATGTACGTACATTTATTAATAATTTGAGTTAAGTCGCTGAGGAACTTGGGTGCTGGAAATAGCTTAAACCTTCCAGCTCAAACAACATACTCAAGTCGATAGTATATCTAATATATAAAATTCTCGTCTAATATATAAAATTCTCGTGTCACAGTTTTCGTTGCCATACTCCTCCGAGACGGCTTGACCGATTTTGATGAAATTTTTTGTGCTTATCCGGTATCTATGAGAATCGGCCAACATCTATTATTCATCATCATCATCATCATCACTTTTCATCATTATCAACGCGGGTGAAACCGCGGGGCGCAGCTAGTATATATATATTTTTTTATGTGTATTACCTCATAACTTCTCTCCACGTGAGCCGATTTAGAAAAACTTTTTAAGCTTGAAAGATGTTGCTTTCTAATTGGTTCCATTAAAATTAGATCAAGATCTGATCAGTAGTTCTTGAAATATCGTAAATAATGCCTATTTTGTGACGAATAATGCGTATTTTGACGATGTTCTCGTTTACCCGACTTCAAAAGTTACCTCATAACTTCTTTCGTTGTGAGCCGATTTTGATGATTTTTTTTTTATTTGAAAGCTGGTGCTTTTTTTGTAGTCCCATTGAAATTTGATCAAGGTTTGATCTCTAGTTTTTGAGTTATAGTCAATAATGCGTGTTTAATACATTAAATCTGATCAAGGTTCCGATGATAAAGCGGTGAAGTCAGTTTTTTTAGGCTTGCTTGCGTTTAATTATTTATCAATAATATAGGTTACGATAGCGTGTTCCCTAACAAGATTAGACTAATGAGATATAATGTCTACTTGATTAAAATACTCAAGAATGTATCAATTAACACTTTTCTTGTGTCTCTATTAATGCAAAGACACATAGTTCGTGTATATAATTATAAGTATCACTTATAAAACTCTACATTACACTGAAAGAAATATCTAAATAAAATATCCCAAATATATTTTGCAGCCATCAGGCATGAAGCGAACAATCCGATGCACTTAGTCGGTTGAGAGGCTCATACGGTCCATGAATAAACCATCGCGCGAATGTGGAACTCGTGTCAAGAGCGATCTGTTGACGGACGGGTCGATGCTTAACGATCCACTTGGTATAATAACGATACTGGGGACGATACTGTCTTCAGAAAACTACGATATAAATATCTATGTAAGTTACAATTTCAAGAAAATAATGATGGAACTACCTTCTGCCCACTGCCTAAACACTTGAGTTACCTATAAGCTCGATGCCTTGTAGGTAACTTAGATCTTTGCTGTATGGATGTATATAGTCTTAGGAAATTGGTCACCGACGTAAGATAGCAAGCCTATCGGTATACTATCACTTACATTTTGGAGAGAGTGCTCAGGAATTGTAATCCCTCCATCCCCTTTTAACCATCAAACAACCAGACAAACTAACAAACGTCATCCATTTATGGTTGACATACCTACGGTTCGCTCGAAGCGTTTTGCTTCTACGTTCATCATCCATACAGCGAAGGAGTGGAACTCATGGCCTGCGTCTTTGTTAATATGGTACAATATGGGTGTCTTCAAGTCTAGAGTGAATAGGTACCTTCTAAGCAAGCATGTTCCATCTTTGGCCGCATCGTCACTTTCCATCAGGTGAGATGGCGGTCAAATGCTTGCCTATCTAACATATAAAAAAAAATATATAAGCGATTTGCTCGTAAAGCATGAATAATAATAATCTATCGTGTGGATATATTTAGTTCTAGTTTGACAACCCAGTTGGCGCAGTGGACTGGTCTCCGCCCACTGCACCGTGGGTCCTGGGATCGATTCCCGGCAGGAGCAAAAATTCCTTCCCTAGAGATATTTGTGCTAATGGTTCTGGGTGTAATGTGTGTGTGATGTTAATGTTTCCGACACCCACGATACAAGTCTTTGAACTTAGTGTGGGGCTGTGAGTGTGAATGCGTTTGCGTCTAGTCAGACGTTCTAACGTGCCAACTCTGGTCTGACTAAATACGAAAAATTCACACGATAACATAAGGGTGGTATACAATAACGTATTTAGGCATATTTTAGGCTTGAAATGGTATTGTAGTGCTTTTAAACGATCGTCGTCGAGGTCGAGGCCCAGGGCGGACTCGTTCAACGCAAGCGTAAAATGATAGTTTAAGTACCAGATTGTCAGAAGTTTGGTAGATCGACTTTTCCAGCCGGCGATGTAAGATGATGGGTCGTGAATAGAATAGAACTTACCATGCCTTCGCTTTACATCTTTGAAAATATTATGCATGTTCGCAAAAATATTGGTAAATATAAATTAAGAAGCGACGCACACAATCTTAATACTAGATATAAGCATAAAATTACAGTGCGCGCATTTAGATTAAGTAAAACTAATAAATCTTTTATGACAAATGGGGTTAGATTTTACAATAGAATTCCTAATATCGTAACTGAATTACCACTGGGAAAGTTCAAATCTGTAATAAAACGAGCATTAATTAAGAAAGCTTACTATAAAACGATCGACTATATTAATGACAAAGATGCATGGAGGCAAACTGCACCTACCATAGTAACACCTAGGTTAATAACATTTTGTATTAGAAATAATGAATGCTTTTTTTTTTTTAAATAATGAAAAAAAAATGCGCTGCCGAGTTTTTTGCCAGGTTCTTCTCGAGATGGCTGTAATTTTGCGAATCTGGCAATAGATTCATTAACTTTCATGAGTGCCTCTTTGGAGCCCATGTGAATAAACGATTTTGATTTGATTTTGATTTTGAATACCACTTTATCTTCTTTACGTACAGTACTTTCTATTGTACACATCTATCTGCCTTTTGGCTTAGATCGGACTGATTCTTAATCCCTGTTACCCATATTTGTAAAAACCGTATCAAATCTTGTTACACATAAAGTGATAGGTTGTTAGAGCAAACGATCAACATCGTTGTTATGACGGAAGAATATTTTGCAGGAAATTTCACGCATAAATAACATGATAATGGCATATTCAATGCAAAAAGGGATCTTCTTATGATCATGTTGGCAAACACACTGGTGTTTGTTTACCCACCGCATAACATTATTATGCAAGCGAAACACATACCAGTAGAAAGGAAAAAGTTAGCAGTAAAATTATTGATCAACCCGACGACAGATTAACAAAGCTACGTTGCTCTGTCGTTCGGTTGATCAATAATGTAGTTTCAAGTTTCGAATTATTGGAACGAAAGTTCCTTATCGCGCGTTGCGAAAGGAGGCTAGACGGAAAAAATTAAGACCATAAGTTGTAACGACACTTTTTGCTATAGTTGTAAGCCATACCACGTTCTCGGCCGATCACCGAAGTTAAGTAACGTCGGGCGCGGTCAGTACTTGGATGGGTGACCGCCTGGGAACACTGCGTGATGTTGGTTTTTGCATGTTTCTTTTAATTTTGGAACGAAAGTCTCTTATCGCGCGTTGCGAAAGGGGGCTAGACGGAAATTGAACTTCGTTCCATCCGGGTGTCCCTCGACACCTCTCAAGTTTTATAATATTAGCATTACTATTAGAGTTTTCTTGAGATTTAAACATTATAATAATTATTAAATTACGACTATCACTCACGTCATTTGATCGATATTGTCGACCTAGGTTTCGAGCATGTACGATGCTCTTCTTCGGGATGAGTTTACGTCTTCGTCTCGAAACCTAGGTCGACAATATCGATCAAATGACGTGAGTGATAGCCGTAATTTAATAATATTAGCATTGCAATTCAGAGAGGCAATGCCGCCAACATGATTGGAACGCTACCCACTGGCAGTGGGCTTGAGCATTTGAGTTACTTATAAGCTCGATGTCTTGTAGGTGACTTAGGTCTTTGTTGTATATAGTTTTAGTTTAGTTTTAGGAAATATAGACAATGGGCCCGTAGATACTATGACAAAAAAAAAGTTTCGAATGGCGCTGAAGATATCATGGGCAGACATAAACTGATCAGAGTAGCCAAACGACTCTCACACTATCCTCTTATTATAAGTTCCTATTATAAGTAAAAAAATAAATTGTGATGTTTGTCACACAATACGCCGTTAAACAGCTTATCGGGTTTTTTGTAAAATTTTGTAGGAAGATGGTTTAATTAAGTCGTACACAATTACTTTTTATCTTGATTAATGTAGGCAAAACCGAAATTACAGCTTTATAGTAAATTATCGATGGTATGTGTAATATTATGCTTATAAAGAAAACATTTCACGGACAGAGGTGATTTATATCCATAGTTAGACTTAGGAAGAAAATTATGTCACAATTCGACTAAGTATTGTTTTTATCCTTATTTTAGGTACGTTACCTCTTATCTCCGGTATACACTAACCGATAAGATCACGTGAAAGGCTCATACTCAATGCCGAAATAGTAGTAGCATGATAACTTTCAGTTAGAGTCCGGAAACAAAAACACCGAGTTATGAGTTATTCTTTAGATCAGTGGTAAATTTGTATAACATTCAAAGCTTCATATTTAACAAAACTCACACCTTATAAACAAACGCTTCACTCGCAGTATATGGTTCAAATGAAAACCAGCGTTGAGTTTTTAACTCGACATAATGCTGATTCAAAACTTTTTGGCATATAAAATGTATCTTCTTCTTATCTTATCTTGAGTTGTTTGTTATAGTTGTTAGTGTTTGTATCAAATAAATGTATTTTATTTTTAATTGCACGAGCCGAAAACATTCATTTCACTACAGATCAGAAAGACAAATTTTAGTTTTGGACAAAAATAATTGCGTGTCAACATGAATTTAATTCGCGAAAATTACAAAAGTTGTGTGGTTTTGCCAGTCTGACATCGAAGCCATTTATTTTTGTCCTACTTCTACCACTAGTGGATCGTTTATTATTTTTCGTGCCCGTTGTTCACCACCCGTGGTCCTGCAGTGGAGCCGGTATCCATTAAAGCGGCATCGACGCAGTGATGATTAGCGAACTAAGTAGCAACCAACTATGCCATTAATGTAATAAATTCCACCAATTACTTAACATAACAAACAAAGAAACAGCGCAAGCTTTTCCATAGATAAAGTTCCTGCATCAAAATCGCAGTTAAACCACAATATTCAATTTGCTTCTGCAAAGTTTACTTTGAAATCGGGAGGAGATACAATAAAACTATATTAAACAGGAGTTAAATCTTCCGTCCGTGAGTAAAAGCAATTAATTTGACCCATTTGAATAGAAAGCAACTTGGCGCTTCCTAGCTTTGCATTTTGTAGGTATCGATTAAATTGCAGGAAGGTTTTCGGTAAATGTTATTTGAACAGCACTCAATCAAAGACTTTATATTATAGTATCTAAAATTATTTTTTTACTTTTTGTTTTGTAAATTGAATGACTAAGGTAGTAAAAAAAAGATCCCTCATGATTAAAATATTGCACATTGAATATTTTTCTTAAATCGACTCGCAAACAGAAATATGCACCATTACAGTAAATGAAATATTAAATACATTTTGTACTTTCAGGGTCAGAGCTTGGATACAAAGTGAATTCCCAATTATCAGCATAACGGTTTGACCGATTTAGATACGCGTTTTTTATTAATGTCTAGTATATGAAAGGATCCCATCTTCATGAAACCACGCTACAAGCTAGTGACGCGGCCAGCAGAATCTCTCAAACGGCGCAAGTATTCAAAACTTTACAAAGGTTTTATATTTGTGCCGTTTGGGGTTGGGCCTAGCCCATGGGGACCGGGTGCATTAGAAATTATCAAAAATTAGTCTAAGAGACTGATTGTTTAAGCACATGACCACAATGCTTAGTTGTATTTGGGGCAGAAGATAAACCTTGCTATACAGCGTGGAAAACCAGCAAGCATTTTAGGCACTTTGCCGAACATTAAAGATCGTCTAAACCAGGGGTCGGCAACCTTTTGAGTCGGAAGAGCCAAAAATTATAATTTACAAAATTTCAAAGTGTTAAAGAGCCACAATTTTCTTTCTTGCCAACAAAAATCCTTAAAGCCAAAAATAATACCTAATGTACTATAAGTATCGTATAGAAAACGCTATGCAAGAGTTATCATCCCATAATTTACTTGTTTCAACTCTATAAATGTACTATTTTGCTACCTTTGGAGGCTTGTTGAATGATGGCTCGATAGAAATGGTGCCAAATCCTCGTAAATCGATTCAGATCGTTTTCTTAAATATATTTTTTTATATAAATAATATTTGCGTGTGGAACTAAAGAGCCGCAGCTTCACATCCAAAGAGCCGCATATGGCTCGCGAGCCGCAGGTTGCCGACCCCTGGTCTAAACCATCATTAACCTTTTTATAACTTAAATATTTATGTAGAATAGTTTTTAATTTAGGAACCTTTCATTTTGTACTTGGTGCCCAATATTTTTATTTACAGAACCTGCTACCTTTACCTGCTCGAAGATTTCTAATATTACATCTTAATCAAGCGAAGGCTTTACACAAACGAGCGCCAGGCACTCGCATTCAAAGTTCGTCATTTGGCGCGGAGCAGCTTATTAAGGCTCTAAATTACGACATTCAGCTATCTGGGGCAGGATTTATGAAACCTAAAATTAAATCCTGATTTCGTGTATTGAAGACGAAATTATGGAGATGATATAGCTTGCTTGGAATTAGAAACGGGATGTTTGCTTACAAATCCAAGCATAAACATGACCCGACGGCATAACTTTAATTCCATGGAAGATGGGACAGCCTTTAGTGTGTGATGCTACTTGTGTTGACACTTTTTAGCTCCGTCACATCTTCCTGAAACACAGAATGGAGTTGGCGTCGCGGCGAATTCGGCAGAGCACGTAACGCACGTTAACGGCGAAAATATAGAAACCTCGGCAGTGGTTACATATTTGAGCCGTTTGGTGTTGAGACACTGGGCCCGTGGGTACCGGGACCTCAATCTATTTTCAAAAATCTATCAGACCGCCTGGTTGAGGTGACGCGTGATCAAAATGCTTGCACTTATTTTGCCTGTCATACAATATAATACAATACAAATATTTTTTACTGCACACCAATAAAAATAATGAGATAAAACAGATGTGTAACGTGCCATTTGTAAAAAATCTACTTTTTAATCAACATCAAAAAAGGAGGAGGTTCTCAATTCGAATGTATTTTTTATGTGTGTTATATCAAAACTTTTTTCTAGGTTAACCGATTTTGATGATTCATTTTTTATTTGAAAGCTGGTGCTTTCCATTGAATTTGATAAACATTTTATCAAGAGGTTTTGCAGTTATCCTCAATAATGGTGTTTAATTCATTTAATCTGATCAAGAGCTCCGAAGATAAAGTGGTAAAGTCGGTTTTTAAAGATTGGGTTGTGTTGAAATTATTGCTACCACACTAATTAAACTTGAATAGGATTTTTTCTACTTGGATAAAACAATTCTTATAAAAGCATATTTAGTAAAGTTGCGTACATTTGCGTTTAATCCATAAATGTACAGAACGCACTGTATAGAATACGAAGTATATACACTATATATACTAGATATACAGAATACAAAAACTGGCTTGAGAAGTTAATCAGTTCACCTGCAAAGCGTCGATGCCAATTAGCTTGTGTGAAGTTCGTGTAACTAAGTAAACAGTACCAAATACTCAGAGGAAATCAACCAGCGAACTGCTTTTAAGCAAAACTTAAGTATATTGAAACGATGACGGCGTTACTACCAATATTAGCGGGATACTTATAATTAAAATGTTTGTGTGTGCGCGTTGAATGTGGTAGATTTATTTGAAGCAACTGAACGGACTTGGAGTGAAAATTGCAATGTTAATTTAAAGATAGTTTTGAATATTGGGTAGGCCTTGGAATTTTTGGTTCTTCCTACATAATAATTCTGGATAATTCTACAGACGCCTCTATTTACACTTATATTATAAATAATAAACTTTATGGAAGTTTTTTCACTACTAATCTAACTCTATAACTCTTTTCTGCCAGTCAACCATACTTGGTTGAAAAAGCAGAGGCTATAGGCAATCATCAGCAGGCAAGCAAAATATTAATTTATTAAAAGAATATCTTGTTATGACCAGTTAAAATAAAATAATGTATAATTGTGCTGATCACTTAATAAAATAAATAAGTTAAAAAATAAATAATGTTTTTCACATCTAATTGTAAATCTATACCATCTTAAATCCACCGGAACACACACAGAACTTTTATTAAAATCGCAATTATTTTAGAAGAAGTTCAGTCACATACACAATCACAGAAGAATTATATATATGTATATAAAGAATAAACATACTATTATATGTCGAAAAGTCTTTCTTCGAGTGTGCCGGCAATATTTACATCACACACACAATCACACACGAACCCGCAGTGTCGAAAGCAAACACTTACACAACTCGTCGTATTGTTTTAGCGTTATGGACCCATGGTATAGACCTTATCGATAGAAATTTGCATATATTATGTATAGCGTATCATTTATTTTAAGACTTGAATATCTATCTACTTATTTTAACATCAAAATAACGCTTGATTTAAATTTTGTTTGTTAATCTAATTTTTAATGTAATGTTTTAACGACCTAGATAAGAAGTACTAAATATAATGTTCACTTTAGGAAGGAACTAATTACCAAGACTCGGGTGTTACTCACACCCAGTTTGGTAACTAGGGCTGTAACGTGAAAAATGTACAATAATTAATGAAATAAATAATTTTACTTTTACTTTACTTTTACTAATTGTGATCCGTTGGCACATAAAATAACTCTCTACGCGAAAAATAAAAAAAAGACGTGTGACACTCGGGGACTGCCGTGCCGCGGTAAAGCTATTGCATAGCATTTTTTATCAACTTATGCAATTATAATTATTTATTTATTTTATTTATGCAGTATTTTTTTTTCCTGCCACCTAGAGGCGAGTTGCTGAACTAAAGAGACAAGCGTGATATTTCAAAAAAGTCATTAAAAGTTCTGCTATTCATCGATAGATGGCAAAACAAAAAAGTATCACCGCTGTGCCGGTCGGAGTGGGGGGTGTTAGGTTACTTTCGTTACGGAATTTCTGGATTCAGTCTCCACGCTCAAGGCCCGCGATAGAAGCTATGCAATAGCTTAAAATATTTTTTTTAATTTACTTGACGATGAAGAACTAAATACAGATATATACAGGCTAATTGCCTATTTATTATAATTTATAAAGCTAAACTAAAGTTGTATACATTATACACAGCAAAAGAACTTACTACAAGCCACCGAGTTAAAAAACCTATAAGTAATACTTGTAAATAATTATATCTGCAATAAAAACATGATTGCGTGTTGCAAAATAAAACAGACTCGCTAATACAGGATATTTCTCTTACAAAAACTAATACATCCCCAAAATATCGGCCAATATTATTAGCAAATTAAAAGCACCGTCCCTTTTTCGTTAAAAGAAAGCGAAAAAAAGGGGGTGCGGATTCTTGTAGGTAATTGGTTTTCGACACAAATACGCAATAACTTTTCCGTGAAAGTTTATGTTAGTTCCGTGGGTGGAATATACCAGTGTTGCTGCCCTTAGACCGGAGTAAATGCTATCACCACCTCCTGAATAACTTAAGTGTGTAGACTAGGATGGGCCTGAATTTACCCCGGGAGAAAATCTCTTACCGTATCGTCTTTAATATTAAATGATAGGAGGATCATCTGTGGAAATGCAGCCTATTTTGATGGAGGCACGCCAAAAAGGCGTGTTTAAAGAAGATTTTGTGATGCGTTTAGGGTGGGATTTATTTATAATCTGGCTGCGCGGTTTTACTCGCTGTGTCAGGATATAAAGTAGCCTATTGTGTTAATTCAGCAGCTACATCCATACCAAATTTCAACAAAATTGGTCCAACCGTTTGAGCGTTACGAAGTAACAAACAGTTAAAAACTTTCGCCCTTTTAATATTAGTATGATGTGATAAAAAAACGTTTTCAGCCTATTCTAAATATTTTTTTATATATTTATCTTTCGAACTTTGGTTTTAGAAAGTTTTTCTTGACATAGACGCACTTAATCAAATTACCCAAGCATAGTTTATCCATGCTTTTCTGCAAACAAAGCAGAAAAGATCAAACGCCGTAAATATTCCAACCTTGATAGAGGTTATATTATGTTTATACCGTTTGGTGTAGAAACTTTGGGTCCGTGGACCGTGGGACCGGGTGCTCACGAAATTTTTAAATATTTATCTAAACGTTTAGTCGAGGCGACAAGTGACCAGAATGCAGGCTCTTATTTAGCACAAAAAATTTGCATCGCTATTCAACGTGGAAACGTAGCCAGTATTCTGGACACATTTCCTTCGGCAAACGGTTTACAAAATTTTTGAGTGCTATTCGTTTTATATTTCCCTTTTGTAATCTTATTTGACATTATTAATAAACAAGTATTTAAATATTATGACAATGGTGTAAATCTATATTTGAATTAAGACCTATTTTTATTTGACTATTTTATGCTACTAAGAGACAACTCGTTTACCTGTTGATATGCGTAATGCTAGCTCATTACACTATAATAATATTTTTCTATAGGGATAAACGTTACGTCTGTTGTTTTATGTCAGAAACTTCAACAACAAAAATAATAATTTATTATCAGACAGGCAATCAATCCCCTAGGCATAAATAAGGGTGCAATGTATATAGCATTTGTATTTTGCGTCATGGGATTTGACTTACAATGATTTTTACTGCTAAAACTTAAACCAATTGGCTTCTCCTATTAAAAAAAAACAACCCGTCATTATTTTGCAACGAAACAACCCCACAATAATTCACAACGTTAATTTTGCCAGCCGCTTATAATCATCCGTATACTTGCACCTAATCTCGTAATTTCGCCCATAATCTCAACCAACCCTTATTCATAATGAAAAGATTAAAAATTTCTGGCTTCAGTAATTGTTTGAGTTCTTATGCCAGATTTTCTTGTGGGGTCAGTGGGAAATAAATTCGGCGTGGACCAGTATCAAAGTTTTAAAATTTATTTTAAACTTTCGCGATTGGAACACATAGTTTAGGTAATATCTCGGGACTTAATCGCGCTAAAAAACTATTTTTATTTATCTCGACGTTTCGGCCAAGTTGCATTGGCCGTGGTCACGAGAAGACTTTTAAAATTATGATATTTGTAATGATCCTTAGTCCTTAGATATTAGATGTCCTTAGTCGATCACATTAAAATTATCTTATCAATATGTAACTGTAATGGGTTATTTTTAAAAGACCAGAAAGCACTGGGATATTTAGTGCAACAATTTTTTTTAAATGTTATGTTTTAAATAAAAATGATATTGATTTAGTTGCGGTTGTAATCACGTTATGTTTAATTTACTCGACCGGTGTTCGAGCGATATAGACGCTCATCCTCTGGTGCATACGCTGTAGCGGCAGCGAGAGCCTGGCGCGTATTGCGTTCCAGCGCGCGTCACTATTCTGCGATTTATTTTGCACAATCTATAAATAATAGTTGTTTTAACTACACTATCCCATAAAGAAATGCATCGCCGCGCCGCGTAATGCACGCTGAAGACAGTTGACAATTGAAGCCTAAAAAAATTATTATTAATCTTTAACAAGGAAGATAAAAAATATTATAAAGTTATTTTAAAAATCATTAAAAAGAATTTGCTATAGCCTCACCACATACGTCGGACTCAATGGTTGGAATGATGTCCTAATAGGTTGCTGGCATGTTACAAATTATCTTGTATAACTATTTAGACATTTTGCAGAATAAAAATATTGTAGGTAGGCATAATTGCATAGCGAGCGACAGCACGCTTCCTGTCGGTCGCGGCCGGCCGCTCGCCCGACTTTTAGATACAAAACGCTCCGAATTATTATTATGTAACTTATTTCTTAAGCTGCACGAAAGTTTTAATCACAGTATCCAGTCCAATATTAAAATTTCGAGCTGATGTTAGACGTTCCCTCTTTCTGTTATGAATTACAATTTATAATGAGAACTAATATGGCTCTTGGATTATCAAATTTGAATAACTCAAATTATATTGTTATAACACTTTTATTTATACGTGCTTGTTTTACGACTGCCCAAAAAAGGAGTGCTTCTGGGTGCCTATTGATTCGCATAATTTTCCAGTTCATAGTTTGATTTGGCCGAAAATATTTCGCATAATTAATAATTTGGCATAATAATGTTAGGGCATACCGTTTATTTTTGCATAACTATTTGTTGGCCTAATGTTTGCATAATATTTGAATTTTTGGCTAAGTAATAGCCAGGATATAGTTATGCACATTCGTTTTAGGCCACTTTTTCATTATACTCAATATTGTTACGCGAAAAATGATTATGCCTAAAACGTTATGCTAATCATCCTGTGGCGAATTGATACGTGGGGCAAAAGTTGTTATGCCACTTTAAATTATGACTCCAGATTTTATGCGAGCCATAACTTCTTTCCATATGAACGGATTTCGAAAATTTCTTTTTAGTTTGAAATATGTTGCTTTTCAATTGGTCCCATTGAAATTGAATCAGAAAATCTGATCAGTAGTTCTTGAAATATCGTCAATAATGCGTATTTAGTACATCTAATCTGATTTAAGTTCCGAAGATAAAGCGGTGAAGTCGTTTTTTTTTAAAGTTTAATAATTTTTTACTTTTTGTGTTTTATCAGTCGGAATGTTTTTTTAAAGTTAGTTATTATCATTGAAACAAAAGATAACCACAGTGGCACCAAAATGCTTACTGAATAAATTGGTCAGTAATTTAGGTATGTTGTCGAGTATTAATACAATTTTCTGGCTTCAGTTAAAAATACAATGTTTAATATATTAATATTGCTGTACGCAAAAAACCTTTTATTTTTTTAAATATTGACGAGGAGCGTGGAATATTTTGCGCTTCATTGTTGCAAAATTACTTGTATTGTGCATACTTCGATGAATGTCGATTATTACTGGCTTTAAATTCATATAACTAGCTGTACCCGGCATGCGTTGCAATGCCACGTTTAGAAAAGGTGTTTTACCTTTTTCACTGTTATGGGCTCCTAGTACTATAATACCTAACTAAAAACATTTTGGAGATTTTTCGTACAAAAATACTAAAATTGATAAAAATGGGGCTAAGAGCCGTTTAATAACCGTTGGGGTAAACGTGTTCTTGAGTGGAGACCGCGAATTGGCAAACGTAGCACAGGACGCCCTCAGGCTCGGTGGAGCGACGATCTTCGCAAGGTGGCTGGCATGAGCTGGATGAGAGAAGCAGAGGATCGTGCTCAGTGACGTGCAATTGGAGAGGCCTATGTCCAGCAGTGGACTTCCATAGGCTGATGATGATGATAATGATGGGGCTAAGAGATTTTTTCTATAAAAATACTAAAATTGATAAAAAAGGGGGCTAGGCTAGGAGGGTGAAAAATACATTACGACCTATTCTCATACCTACCAAATATACAAAAAAATAGTCATTAAAATCGGTCGAGCCGTTTCGGAGGAGTTCAACCACAAACACCGTGACACGAGATTTTTATGTATCAGAAGATGAACATGTTTTATCGTATTTATTTTCCTTCCATTATTCGTACGTTACCTATATATTTACAGTATAAAATTTTTGGTCCATATTTTAATACTAGCCGTGTCCCGCGGCTTCCGTCGCTTTTATAAACTTAAAAGACCCAGTTGGCGCAGTGGACAGGTGCCCGCCCTCTGCGTCGTGGGTCCTGGGTTCGATTCCCGGCAGGAGCACAAATTCCTTCCCAAGGGATATTTGTGCTTCTGGTTCTGGGTGTAATGTGTGTGTGTGATGTGTATGTTTCCAGCACCCACGATACAAGTCTTTGAACTTACTGTGAGTGTGAATGCGTTTGTTTGTTTGTTTTGTTGTTAAATATAAACTACTAGCGATCCGCCCCGGCTTCACCCGGGTATGATAAATGAAGAACCGCTCGACCGATTTTGTGCAAACTTCACATAAACCATCTACTAAATAGTCCGAACAAAGCCTAAACATTTGGTTTGGATAGGTGAGCCCGTTCTTGAGTTATAAAATTACAACGAAAAGTGGTATTGATTTTTATATATGTATGTTCCAGATTTCATGCAAATCCGTTCAGCCTTTACAGTGCGAAGAGAAAACAAAGATCTTTACTCACTTACACAACTTTCGGATTTATAATATGTACCTATTAGTATGATCAGTCATCCGGACAAGCTAATACTTGACATGCCTATGAAACTACAAAAAAAAACATATAGTTCAAACATACCAATCTAGTGTAGATTGGTATGTTTGAACTATATGTTTTTTTTTATTCTCGATAGGCAAGCATTTGACCACTATTTCACCTGATGGAAAGTGACGATGTGGTCGAAGATGGAGCATGCTTGCCTAGAAGATACCTGTTTACTCGAGATAAAAAGACTCCTAGATCTCCTAGATTGTACTTAACGGGAAACACAGACTCGGGCAAAGAATTCCATAAAAAGCTTCAAAATTCCATTAAAATCGCCTCACAATGAGGTAATTTTTGAAGTCGGGTAAACGAGAACATCGTCAAAGTACTCCACAAAATAGGCATTATTGACGATATTTCAAGAACTACTGATTAGATCTTGATTAAATATAAATGGGACCAATTACAAAGCAACATCTTTCAAACAAAAATCAATTTTTCGAAATCGGCTCACATGGACAGAAGTTATGAGGTAATTAATACACATAAAAAAATACAGTCGTCTTGAGTACCTCCTCTTTTTTGGAAGTCGGTAAAAACATCAAAATCGATTCATAATTGGTGGAATTATCGCGTAACATAAATAAAAAAATCCTTCTTGAAGTCGATTGATAAAACTTATTACTTAAAAAATATAAATTAGTATTCGGTGTTTCAATTATGCATGGCAGCATTTGGTTACTTTGCCTACTGGCAGCAGTCTATTAGATTAAGTTTTGTACATATTTATATCTAGTTATAGTAATTGTTAGTTTAGTTTAATTTATAAGTTGTATTAGTTATATTATGTACTTAATGTCAATAATAATAATTTCCATGTTTTATGATCCATATACACGTATAACTTATGATACATTCTAATGCAGAAGACTAGTCTTGCATTTTCTTTCCAGTTATCTAAAGTACATTTTTTACGCAGTTTTTTTTATTTCACACTTTTTTTTGTTAACCAAATTTAAATCGTTACAAATACCTGGCTGCCGCCACATTAAATTTTGTTTACTGACATGCAAGGATTTGGTAGCTAAAGTAATGTTTTCTATTTTGATGCTGTCATGTTTTTAGTGACACTGACAAATAGCACAATGAGAGAAACTGGTCCTCATAACACAGGGAATCCTAGTATGAGATCAGTGCTAACCAAACAGTTATTGCAGTTCAAGGAGCTTCACCTTTCCTACAATGAATAGACACTTTTACTTACTGTAATGTAGAAGCATTAGGTACAAATGCAACAATAATTTTACTTGTCTATACCTACTATATGTCTGTAGATATAAGTACCGATATATCTGTGAATAAACTATATAAAAAACGATTTATATACTCGTAGGAATCATCAAAATTCGCTCTCACTTTTGCAAAAGCACAAATATTGTTGTATAAAGCACAACATACGAGTACATCTATTTATAGGCTGACGATAGACACGTTACGTTCCCTTGCCTCGCGTATTCGGGTAAAAAAAGAGAACGAAAATAAAAACAA
Source organism: Lomographa bimaculata (assembly GCA_948107665.1). Taxonomy (NCBI): domain Eukaryota; kingdom Metazoa; phylum Arthropoda; class Insecta; order Lepidoptera; family Geometridae; genus Lomographa; species Lomographa bimaculata. The sequence continues at coordinate 13,758,050 of OX403599.1, forward strand.
CGCGCTGAGGAAAAACTCATTAACCAAACTAAACATGTTAATAATATTAATTTCCAACATTTCTACGTAACGATAACATTCATATCTAAATCATCGAATTAATCAGTAAGGGATTTGGGTTGGAGATATAAATTCAAATAGATTCGTTCGATTATTGGAAATAACCCCAGGCTGGGTGTTCGACGATTTGTTTGTTAACTTTCTGATTCCCGACGGAACGATGAACTTCATTGGACTAGACTATGGCCGGCTTGTAAATTAGCCTTTTTGCTTTACTGTGGAATTCGTAGTTTGTTCTTTTTGATACGTTTGATAGTTTTTGAACTTAATAATTTTTAGCTTCTATTGTTATAGGTATCACACTCACAACCCCACAATATGTTCGATGTTTTGTGTCGTGGGTGCTGAAAACATTCACATAACACACACAAGCACAACCAGAACAAGAAACACTAATTTTCCTTGTCGAGTAATCATTTGTTCCCGCCGGGAATCGAACTCAATATTACCCTAACTTAAAAAGTGAACTCGTACCCAACTAATCTAACGGGCAGTTTTTATAATACTGCCTTATTTCTAGTGGTAAATGCTAAGAAATTTATGAATATTCATTAAAATTCAAATAATTTCTTAGACGGAAAGAATTAGAAAAAGCTTTCAATTTTTAACAGAATAATAATGTGAATGAATGTAGCGCATAATTGAAACACCGAATACTAATTTATATTTTTTAAGTAATAAGTTTTATCAATCGACTTCAAGAAGGATTTTTTTATTTATGTTACGCGATAATTCCACCAATTATGAATCGATTTTGATGTTTTTACCGACTTCCAAAAAAGAGGAGGTACTCAAGACGACTGTATTTTTTTATGTGTATTAATTACCTCATAACTTCTGTCCATGTGAGCCGATTTCGAAAAATTGATTTTTGTTTGAAAGATGTTGCTTTGTAATTGGTCCCATTTATATTTAATCAAGATCTAATCAGTAGTTCTTGAAATATCGTCAATAATGCCTATTTTGTGGAGTACTTTGACGATGTTCTCGTTTACCCGACTTCAAAAATTACCTCATTGTGAGGCGATTTTAATGGAATTTTGAAGCTTTTTATGGAATTCTTTGCCCGAGTCTGTGTTTCCCGTTAAGTACAATCTAGGAGATCTAGGAGTCTTTTTATCTCGAGTAAACAGGTATCTTCTAGGCAAGCATGCTCCATCTTCGACCACATCGTCACTTTCCATCAGGTGAAATAGTGGTCAAATGCTTGCCTATCGAGAATAAAAAAAAACATATAGTTCAAACATACCAATCTAGTGTAGATTGGTATGTTTGAACTATATGTTTTTTTTTATTCTCGATAGGCAAGCATTTGACCACTATTTCACCTGATGGAAAGTGACGATGTGGTCGAAGATGGAGCATGCTTGCCTAGAAGATACCTGTTTACTCGAGATAAAAAGACTCCTAGATCTCCTAGATTGTACTTAACGGGAAACACAGACTCGGGCAAAGAATTCCATAAAAAGCTTCAAAATTCCATTAAAATCGCCTCACAATGAGGTAATTTTTGAAGTCGGGTAAACGAGAACATCGTCAAAGTACTCCACAAAATAGGCATTATTGACGATATTTCAAGAACTACTGATTAGATCTTGATTAAATATAAATGGGACCAATTACAAAGCAACATCTTTCAAACAAAAATCAATTTTTCGAAATCGGCTCACATGGACAGAAGTTATGAGGTAATTAATACACATAAAAAAATACAGTCGTCTTGAGTACCTCCTCTTTTTTGGAAGTCGGTAAAAACATCAAAATCGATTCATAATTGGTGGAATTATCGCGTAACATAAATAAAAAAATCCTTCTTGAAGTCGATTGATAAAACTTATTACTTAAAAAATATAAATTAGTATTCGGTGTTTCAATTATGCGCTACATTCATTCACATTATTATTCTGTTAAAAATTGAAAGCTTTTTCTAATTCTTTCCGTCTAAGAAATTATTTGAATTTTAATGAATATTCATAAATTTCTTAGCATTTACCACTAGAAATAAGGCAGTATTATAAAAACTGCCCGTTAGATTAGTTGGGTACGAGTTCACTTTTTAAGTTAGGGTAATATTGAGTTCGATTCCCGGCGGGAACAAATGATTACTCGACAAGGAAAATTAGTGTTTCTTGTTCTGGTTGTGCTTGTGTGTGTTATGTGAATGTTTTCAGCACCCACGACACAAAACATCGAACATATTGTGGGGTTGTGAGTGTGATACCTATAACAATAGAAGCTAAAAATTATTAAGTTCAAAAACTATCAAACGTATCAAAAAGAACAAACTACGAATTCCACAGTAAAGCAAAAAGGCTAATTTACAAGCCGGCCATAGTCTAGTCCAATGAAGTTCATCGTTCCGTCGGGAATCAGAAAGTTAACAAACAAATCGTCGAACACCCAGCCTGGGGTTATTTCCAATAATCGAACGAATCTATTTGAATTTATATCTCCAACCCAAATCCCTTACTGATTAATTCGATGATTTAGATATGAATGTTATCGTTACGTAGAAATGTTGGAAATTAATATTATTAACATGTTTAGTTTGGTTAATGAGTTTTTCCTCAGCGCGTTGTTTTTATTTTCGTTCTCTTTTTTTACCCGAATACGCGAGGCAAGGGAACGTAACGTGTCTATCGGCAGCCTATAAATAGATGTACTCGTATGTTGTGCTTTATACAACAATATTTGTGCTTTTGCAAAAGTGAGAGCGAATTTTGATGATTCCTACGAGTATATAAATCGTTTTTTATATAGTTTATTCACAGATATATCGGTACTTATATCTACAGACATATAGTAGGTATAGACAAGTAAAATTATTGTTGCATTTGTACCTAATGCTTCTACATTACAGTAAGTAAAAGTGTCTATTCATTGTAGGAAAGGTGAAGCTCCTTGAACTGCAATAACTGTTTGGTTAGCACTGATCTCATACTAGGATTCCCTGTGTTATGAGGACCAGTTTCTCTCATTGTGCTATTTGTCAGTGTCACTAAAAACATGACAGCATCAAAATAGAAAACATTACTTTAGCTACCAAATCCTTGCATGTCAGTAAACAAAATTTAATGTGGCGGCAGCCAGGTATTTGTAACGATTTAAATTTGGTTAACAAAAAAAAGTGTGAAATAAAAAAAACTGCGTAAAAAATGTACTTTAGATAACTGGAAAGAAAATGCAAGACTAGTCTTCTGCATTAGAATGTATCATAAGTTATACGTGTATATGGATCATAAAACATGGAAATTATTATTATTGACATTAAGTACATAATATAACTAATACAACTTATAAATTAAACTAAACTAACAATTACTATAACTAGATATAAATATGTACAAAACTTAATCTAATAGACTGCTGCCAGTAGGCAAAGTAACCAAATGCTGCCAGCATTGCCACGTTGAATAGCAATGCTCAATCTCTGTCCAAAACATTTGCCATCATAATGGTCACGAGTTGCTTCGACCAAACGCCAATTCTTTGAAGATTGTATGTGCTCCCGGTCCTACTTTGGGACCGTGGTCAAAGTCTCAACTCTAAAAAGCACAAATATGTAGACACTATGATGATTACTATATTTGCGCCTATTGAGATTCTATGCAGATTCAGCCGCAACACCAGCCTTATTTTTAATTACAGAAAGATGAGACTGTACCAGGGTTTCTACGCAAGTTGCATCCCAAACCAAAGGCCGTCCCATCTTCCACGGAATCAGGGTCATTCCCCTATACCATCATCTATTCTAGACTACTGGACTTGATTTGTTGTACTAGTTTTAAATAAAAGTTAATATTAAGTTGTCAGGTTTTAGAATTTTTAAATTAAATTACTTTGTTTCGACATGACTTTGACGGACAACCTTTATAATTGTAATAAGTGCCTTTACAATTGACGCCAATTCTTAATTAGTAAGACGCCAATTCTTAAGTTGAAGACAACGCCTATCTTCTTGAAGCTTTTATACTAAGACTGTTAGAATGATTTTACGCTTAATCTCGGAATCCTGGAAGAATATATTACCAAAAACCTACCTACTTCACTAACCTATAGGGGTTCGGTCTGAACTAAACAATGAAAAAAGATGTCGTCCTACTTAATCGTAAAAATTTAAACGCCAGCAAAGCTTTAAAAAAACCGACTTCACCCTTTTATCTTCGGAACCCTTGATCACATTAAATGAATTAAATACGCTTTATTAAGGGTAGCTCTAAAAATGTCTAAAACTACTGATACATCAGATCTTGATCAATACAAGTACCACATGGGAAGTTCAAATAAAAAAAGAATCGTCTAAATCGGTTCACCTAGAAACGAGTTATAAGGCAAAATAAAAAACCAAAATAAAATACTGTCGAATTGAGAAACTCCTTTTTATTAGAAGTCGGTTAAAAAATTGATTGTCACGTATGATTCTTAGACATAGAACTCCGTTGAAAAGTGACTACGTGTCAGGAATAAAGGTAAAAGGTGTAACAATCTCGTCATTATGTAACTCACTTAGAATATAGGTATGTTCTATATTCTAAGGTAACTCACTGCAATACTCTGACAGTATGAATTCCGGGAACTAATAGTTATGACGTATCATGACATTTAAGTCTATAATAATTTGCCTACGGAATTTAAAGTTTTACATGGCACCAAATTTAAAGATGGCTTGAAACACTGGCTAATCTGCAAAGCTTATTATAACATTAAGGAGTATTTCGACACATAAGATGTCTCAAGAGCTATTCATATTTTTTTTTATGTCATATAATTAAATAGCATTGTAAATAAATTGTTAATTACTAAACCTAAAATGTTTGTGTACGATCTATTATATGTAGTATATTACATTGATATACTACATACAATATATATTGTACCTATTACATCTTTATTATTGTATGTTCGAAATGAACGAAGCTGTTGGAACTATTTTATTATGTAAGAACTATGTTTGTACACAGTTTTACAATAAATACTATTCTTATTCTATTCTTATTCTTATTCTTAAGTCCAATAATGATGACGAAACTTGGCTCAATAATTTATCATTACACTAATGTTATAAAGTTCCTCCAATCCTTCGCTGTACGGATGATGAACGTAGAAGCGAAACGCTTCTACGTTCATCATCGACCATAAATGGATGACGTTTGATAGTTTGTCCTGTTGTTAATTATGGTCTAATACAGTTTAATAACAGTAATTTATATTTTATACATAACTAATAATATTATTACCATTATGTTTTATAGACTACTAGCCGTGCCCCGCGGCTTCGCCCGCTATTATCAAGTTAAAAAGTAGCCTATGTGTTAATCCTAGGTATAGTCTATGTACATTCCAAATTTTATCCAAATCCGTTCAGCCGTTAATGCGGGAAGAGGGAACAAACATACTTACACACTTACACACTTACACACAAACTTTCGGATTTATAATATTAAGTAGGATTTAATTCTTTTTACATTAAGTTAGTTATACAATGTTGCTGGAAGATTTATGTCCTAAAGTGTTTCTAGCAAATAGATAACAAGTAGAAACATTAAACGCTTCATTACTGAGGTACAACTCAATTTGTAAATCAGCTATGTAATCAAGATCTAGTTGTTTATGTAAATGTTGGAACGGTCGGTGTAGGTATTTGGTAACGTCAAAATTGTAGGTGAAATTAAATATTTTAAGCGTTTTCTCGTCGCTAGAGACGCCCAACTAAATCGTGGGTCTCGCAAACACATCGGGGTTTTCAAAAGTTTCAAACTAATTTGCCCATCCATTTTCATTATAAATTCATTTGTCGAGTTTGATCTAGATTTTGATGAAACGACGACCGTTTTATTGCTTTGTTATTCAGACAAAAGTTGTGAACGCGTTGTTTGAAAGGAGTTTCATGAGGTTTGTGAGACAGGTCTTTTTACAAACATTTAGTTTACCGGGATATCAAGCTTTTTTTTAATATTCTGGATAGGCAAGCATTTGACCACTATCTCACTTGATGGAAAGTGAAGATGCGGTCGAAGATGTAACATGCTTACTTAGAAGATACCTATTCACTCTAGACTTGAAGACACCCCGATTGTACCGTTCAGGAAATAAAGACGCAGACAGTGAGTTTCACTCCCTCGCTGTACGGACGATAAACGTAGAAGCAAAACGCTTGGAGTGAACCGGAGGTATGTCAACCATATAAGGATGACGTTTGACAGCTATTTAAAAAGTTTATAAAACTAAACATTTTAATTAAAAGACCCAGTATTTTTTAGGCGATATGCTTACAAATATTTATTTTTTTGTTTATATCTACTATATATTCTATAAATAGATAGGCAAGCGTTTGACCGCTATCTCACCTAGAGTTGAGTGTGTGTGTGTTCAAGAGTGTTAAATACGCTAGATATAAAAATAACTCGTATCCAACAAACGGCTTGATGAATTGCGACAGTTATATTAAGGTTAGTTATATTCGTCCTATATTTGAGGTATAAATAAAATACCAAACCTATCGAGTAGGTTATCAAAATGAATGAAATTAAAAGGGGATTACATAAAATTACGTAAAAAGTAGGTATACATATTTTGCAATCTGATTCCTTGAATTTCTTGTACATTCGACTTGTAATTGTCATAATTAATCGCAAGCAAAGCTTAAAAAACCGACTTAACCGCTTTATCTTCGGAACCTTGATCAGATTCAACGTATTAAACACGCATTATTGACAATAACTCAACAACATGGGAAAAAAAACGGGAATTTGATATTATGTTCCACCACACTGAATAAAGCACCGACTGTCAAAAATATGACATGTGTTGACATATCTTAAAATACTTGACAGTCTTATAATAAAGAGTGACAGTATACGAAAATCAGAGAAGAGTGGGATATGCATAATTAATTTTTCTTACGTTACATTACGTTTCTTTCTGCGTTATGGATACGCCATTAGCTCAGCAGCTAAAGAATTCCGGAAATAATCTTTGTTGAAATATTTTGAATGGGGTGAATTCTAGCTTTATAAAGGATTTTCTTCATTTTAACAGCGTAAATGTGTATTCTGAATATCTTCCGTCTTTTTGTAGAATTCTCGTGGATCTCATCTTATTAAAAATTTGGGGTTATTTTTTATTCAAGATAAGCAAGGTTTTGACTCTCATCTGATGGTAAGCGAAGATGTGGTCGACGATGGAGCAAGATTGCCTAAAAGATACCTATGTTCTCGCGACTTGAAGATTTAATTATGGATTATAATATTTTTGTTATTGGTTTCAAATTTTTGATGAAGTATGTAACGACAATGTTTCTTTAACATTAACATAAAAAAACATAAACGTTTTCACACTCACAGCACTCACAACCCAACACTAAGTTTTGGCTCATGACTTGTGTCATGGTTGTGGGAAATATTCACATCACACATACAACCACAACCAGAACCAGAAACACAAATTTTCCTTGGGGAGAAAACTTGTGTTTCAGCCGGGAATCGAACCCGATACCCTTGCTTGGAAGGCGAACGCCACCTAACTAAGCAAACAACCAGTTTAATCTGGTCTCTTACTCTGGAATACGTAAATCGAGTTTGATATTTCTTTATTTGAAGGCAGTGAGCGAACTGAAACTGGGGGCAGCGTCCATCATTCATGACATTGTTCTTCTAAATTGGTACTCTGATACGGCAACGGCCCAGATGGCACAGTAGGCAAGAGTCTGCCATCTGCAACGTGGCTCTTGGGTTCGATTTCCGGGCGTAGCACAATTTCCCTACCTAAGGCACTAAGACAAGGAGGGAATTTCATTTATTGCGTTGTTTATACAATATTACCAAGTAACAAGATTTGATTTTATTTTTCAATTAAAAGTTTACGTACATCTTCACAGAAAAAGTCGATCTAACAAAATATGATGTTGGTAGTCAATATAGTAAAATTTTGTAAACACCAATAGTCAGTTGTATAAAACTACCAGAACTTTAATGACTATTAGAACAATCTGTTAATCATTATTAGTATTAATTTTTAGATTTACAGAACCCTCTTATTACTATTTGTATGCTAGATACACAAACTAAATAAACAAAGTCATTCAGAACCAGAGTACTGACATCTAAGTAATTAGTAGTCATAACATCACCCATAGTCCTTACATAAGTATCACTCGGGATTGTTATGATTATTTGTATATCGAATACTTACTCTCATTCTGAAATTATTATGTTTATTAAATACTTCTTGTAGTACCGTGGGCCTGTAGCCTTTGGAGTATATATTAATAGTTATATAGAACCTATTTAGATTCCACAGGCTCACATTTGTCATAGCGCAAATGTAACTTAATAATTCATCTCATGCTAGCTTATCTTTAACTAAACACCCCACATCTTACCACTTAGCACACATACATACTTCACTATACAATAGAGCGGTGCAAAGGAAACACGGAGAAGTAATTTTGTAAATGAGCTCCAGTTACAGTAGTCGGGAGCATGGATGTTTCATTTGAAAACCAATGTTAATTTTCTTATGAAAACGTCGAAGTTAGTTAATTGTTACTATTCTGTATTCTAACTCTAATTGTTATTGGCTTGCTGCAGTGCAGTAGGTAAATTTTATTATAAACTTGCCGTGCCCCGCGTCTTCGCTAGCTATTATAAAGTTAAAAAGTAGCCTATGTGTTAATCCTAGGTATGATCTATGTACATTCTAAATTTCATCCAAATCCGTTCAGCCGTTAAAGCGAGAAGAGGGAACAAACATACACACTTACACACAAACTTTCGGATTTATAATATTAGGCAGGATAAATTTATCTCTTTTTCAGCAAAAACCTTTTTGCAGTTTGTTTTGTTTTTAGTTATGTTCCCGTTGGCTTATGAACTGCCTGTTGGCTCAGTTGGGTGAGCGTTCGCCTTCTAAGCAAGGGTATTAGGTTCGATTTCCGGTGGGAACACAAGTTTTCTCCCCATAGAAAATTTGTGTTTCTGGTTCTGGTAGTGATTGTGTGTGAGATGTGAATGTTTCCAGCCACCACGACACAAGTCATCGAACTTAGTGTGGGGCTGTGAGTGTGAAAGCGTTTATGTTTATGTTGGTGAAAATTAGTTGAACCGTTTTCCAGATAGTCGAGGGTTGTTCAAAATTTTGATTTTGTTACCTTGTCTTACTTCTTCTATAAGTGAGACACATGTTGGAGCCGCCTCTATCGTTTCATCATATTGTATATCTCAAGTTAGAAAAAGCTCTAAGTAACCTCAGCTATCCTTGTTGCAATTTTTGGTCTAGTTTAATAAACCTACTGTATGGAGAGCAATCCAATCTGCCTTCTACGACTATACAATCTCAGCAACGCTAACATGGCTTACTTAGTCAAACATCAGCCCGCATCTTGGTCTCAGTACACAGCACTCTACAATAGAGCAGTGTATCGCATGAAACAGTTCTGTAATGAAATGCTCGAAGGGACTATGTTCCAAATTGAGATTTAGTTATTAATTTGTTACAGTTTGTACACCGACTGAATAAAACAAGTTAGTTAAAAAAAAAACCGACTACGTAAAAAATTAACTTAAAATAAAACTGAATGAATCCTTCAAAAGTCATCCATATATGAATGACATAACTCCAATTCACTCGAAGTATTTCGCTCTTATCAACCGACTTTAATAAAGGAGATTTTCAATTCGACTGTATGTTTTTTTTTTGTATAAAATATGAATCGAATTTGTTTTTTTTTTGTTTGGTAGTCACTTCAGAGGTGGTCCCATCCAAATACGAAATATAAGCGATGAAGACTTGTGTTTCAATTATTATCCTATCCACACTACATTTATTTAGAGAAAAAAAAAATGTTTTTCCACTTGGCGATTCTAAATCACCCGCTGCAGGATTATGCACTACTAACTAGCGACAGTATACAACAAATTATTGTTTTACTACTGCATATCAATAAACCTTAGAAGCAAACTATTCATGACCTTTATACTCAGTCTCAGACATAAAATTCATATTGAAAGCAAATACCAAGAGAAAACCCAATATTTTCCGAGCTCGTATTTATTTTAGCGAACTATTCACAAAGCTATGTAACTATGTTCTAGTACACCGACGAGAATGAATAACAAAATAGTTGGCTCGTTTTTTAGTTTATTTTATTATAGAAAACTAACGGCTATGTAACAACGCATAGTCTAAATATTTAGATTAAATTCTTGACTAATTGCTTGTACTGAAGCTAATTTGTATGACCTAAATTCTAATAAAGTAATTTAATCTTTTTTTTTTAATACATAAATAATTCGATATTCACACAGACAGGCATTTCTTTATATAATTGTATACCATATCGGGCTCCCAAGATACAGACTTTGCCTAGTTTGGGACCCACAGCACAATTTATTGTACTTTATTATCTCTCTGTCTTTCTTTGCCAAATAAACAATTTTTCATTTTCATAAATTATTTAGAAAATCCGCTTAAAAATTATCACAAACATAAAATATATAAATAGGTAGTACATACGCAATAAACAGCAGCATACGCTTGATATAAAACAAAAAATATAAGTTTTTTACCATGGGAAGGTTTATTAGTAAAAAGAAATTGTAATAAATAATTACCGCTTGTAGGGTGTGCATTTATATTTATACCACATAGAAGGTAGTTCCGTCACCTGGCAACACTACATCGCGTCCTAACGCGATCTCCCACCACGAGTTAGTTGAAAAATTGTATCGGAAGCGAATGCATGCGCGTTCGCCATCCTACACTGGCGCTCAACTTGCGGCCGACGCCATAAACGCGTAGAGAATGAAATAGTTTTCCGCGTTCGGTGTCGTGAACCCCTGCAAGAACTTTTCTTTTATTTCAACTGAGGACTAAGTAATAAAATGACAAAACCAAAAACGCGTTCCCGCAAATCGCGAGCTCAAGATGACGAGGACGCCGCGTCTTTTGGCAGTGCTGCCGACTTCGATAACGCGATGCCTGCCACTGCGTCGGCGCCGTCAACAGTTACCGCTAGCGACGCCGCCTGTTCCGCCGCGGTGATGATGTCCGAAGAACAACTTGCGTCCTTGTTTACGTCCTTCGCTAGAACCCAAGCCGACGCAAATATGCAAGTGATGCAACGCGTCGATCAACTTATTGCATCAATGACACCGCGCAGCAGTGATGGACCGTCGTCGCCGGCGCCTCCTGTGTTCGAAGTCAACTCGTTGCACCCACGCGCCACAGCCGCCGCCACGGGAATCCAAGCAACGCCGCCGTTTATTCCAACGAGTCCCGGTAACTTTACCCGATGTACTGCGAGATTCAATGGATCGTCACGAGACGCCGACAACCTAGAAGCATTCATAGACGCTGTGGAAATTTATAAGGAGTGTGTTGGTATGCGGGATGATCATGCGCTTCGTGGTTTGCCTCTTTTACTAGAAGGCCAAGCGGCGGTGTGGTACGTAGGAGTGAAAAGCACTACGTATAGTTGGGCCGAAGCCATTCAAAAACTACGCTACGCGTTCGGACAACAACGGCCGCCACACCAAATATATAGAAAATTGTTTGCTCTAGAACAAGAGGCGAACCAGAGAGTGGATATTTTCGTGGCTAACGCTCGCGCTCTCCTCGCAAAGATACCGGTCGGAGACCTTAGTGAAAAAGTGGAACTGGACATTGTTTTCGGCCTTCTTCATCCCATATATAAAAAACGCATTCAAAGATCGTCGTTTGATAGCTTTGTGGGTTTGTTGGACTTAGCGAGAGCAATTGAAGAGAGCCGGGAAGAGAAGAAAAACATCGATCAAACCAAGATTCAAATTTCGCGCGATAATACAAAGCACTACAATAACTTCCGTGCTACGCCGCGCGCGCCGCCACCGCCGCCGTCATATGCTCGTAGCCAATCGCCGAGGCCGGATCGCATAGGTTCCAGAGAAGAGGGCGCTGCTGTGAAGACTCGCTCGCGCCAATCGTTCGCCATGGGAGGTCATTCACCGACAAAAGCGAACATGGCGAACCGTTCAGTGAAGTTTAGTGCAATCACACTTAAACAAGCCGTCGAAACGGATACATCGGATTGTTCGGATCTAGCCACGCCGCCGGCGCCGGTAAGCGACGTGCGTTCCCGTCGTCGCCGTATGCGTCGTTTTCATGGGCGCCGCGGCACCGCCGCCAGCGCGTCCGCAGAGCACGATCCACCGCAGCACATCGCGCCATCCATGACTTCGATTTGCCCAGCGGAAGACGCGGCTACACTGGTAAACGCGTCGCCTTTTGAATCAGACTGTAAGTACAGTGATGGTCTTGAACAAAGTGATAAGTGTAGTAGTATAAACATGAACACTAAGATAGGTAAACAGTGTGATAACAGTTACAGTTGTGATAACAGTAACGTTATAGATTTAAGTTGTTTGTCAGAGCGGGGTCACCCAAGTCGTCCCATACTCGAAATCCAAATTAATGGCCTGGATGGCACGGCTTTGGTAGACACAGCTGCTAAGCGTTGTATTGCGGGTAGCACACTCTACACCCTCCTCCTTAAACAAGGTTTTTCCTTTCGCGCTACTAACATGCTTATTAAGCTCGCAGATGGTAGCATGCAGGACACAAGGGTGAAATTAGCTGATGTGAATGTTATGATCCATGATGCTATGCTTTTGGTGCCGGTGACATTTGTTATATTACCTGCTGCTATTAACAATGATACATTGCTGGGGATTGATTTTATTACTCAGGCTGGTTTGGTTATGAATTTTGCTGCAATGACCTGGCACTTGTTTGACAGACCTCAGGTTATACACCAACTTAAATGTGAGGATTCTATCGCTAGGCCGGTTGAATGCTACTCTGCTGCTACACTACGAGAGGATGAAGGGACAATGCTGTCTGCGGAGGAACGGATGTCATTAACTAACCTGCTTATGTGTTATGATGATGTTTTCAGAGAAATCGGTGAATGCACCCCATTTGCCGAACACCACATTGACACAGGTGAACATCTACCCATCGCTGTACCCCCCTATCGTCTCACCCCAGCCAAGCGAGCTGTAATGGAGACTGAGGTCAACAAAATGCTTCAGGATGGAGTGATAGAGGAATGTGAGTCTGCATGGGCCTCTCCAGCTCTACTAGTTCCGAAGAAGGATGGGACATTCCGTTTTTGCGTCGACTACCGTAAGCTCAATGCTATTACTAAACATGATTCATATCCTCTCCCACTCATCGACGACTTACTCCAGTACACCAAGAAGAATTGTTTCATGAGTACCATTGACCTGCGGTCGGGTTACTGGCAAGTGAGTCTATCAGAACAAGACAGAGACAAAAGCGCATTCACTTGCCCGCTTGGAGTTTATCGGTTTAAAGTCATGCCATTTGGAATGTGTAATGCTCCGGCAACCTTCCAAAGATTAATAGACAGGTTCAAGTCTGGTGTTGCCTTAAAAGAATCTTTAAAAGATTCTTCTCTTCTCTGTTACCTCGATGATTTAATATTGATAACAGAAGGGAGTTACTCAAAGCATCTCGCAGATCTTCAGGCTGTATTTGACCGGCTGAGGGCTTTCAAGCTCCGTGCCAACCGAGCAAAATGTATGTTTGTCCGTGGCAGCGTCAAATATTTAGGCCACATAATAACAAAAGATGGCGTGTCACCAGACCCAGAGAAAATCACCGCCATCAGTAATATGAGAAAGCCAAGTTCACTCAAACATTTAAAGAGCTTTCTCCAAACCTGTACATGGTTCAGGAAGTTTGTAGCTGGATTTTCCCAAATTGCTCAACCTCTAACTCAACTGACAAAAAAGGATGTAACATGGACATGGGGACAGGCTCAAGAGATGGCTTTTAATAAACTTAAAGAGATACTTACCTCTGCACCCATTCTAACACAGCCAGATTACAATTGTGAGTTTATACTCAGGACTGACGCCAGCAACTACGCCCTGGGAGCCGCTCTACTCCAGGGGGAGTCGCCGCAGGAGGAGCGTCCCATCGAGTACGCCAGCCGCCTGCTCACGCCGGCCGAGCGGAACTACTCCACCACCGAGCGTGAGGCGCTCGCCGTCGTGTGGGCGGTCGACAAGTTCCGCGGCTACATCGACGGACACCGCGTACGCGTCGCCAGCGATCACCAGCCGCTCAAGTGGCTGCTCACGCTCAAATCGCCGACCGGTCGTCTCATCCGATGGGCTATGAAACTCCAGGCGTACGACCTCCGACTGGAATATACCCCAGGTAAAGCCAACGTTATCGCTGACACCCTAAGTCGCCCCCCCTGCGAGGAGGGAACACGCTCGGCCTGTGGGCTGTGTGGCGTCGTCATAGAGACCCCGCGCTGGGAGGCACCCGTATTACGGGAAGCGCAGTTGGCCGACCACGATGTTGCAAAAATTATTAATGACCTGGAGGGAAACGAACTAGTGGCCAGTACTAGATGGGCCGAGAGAGGGTACTGTATGACTCAGGGAGTACTCTACAGATATACTTTGGATGAAGACAATGAGGAGCCCCAGCTCGTCATCCCCGAGAGTATGCGCAAGGATGTCCTAATAGAGTGCCACGATAGAGCCACGGCTGGACACGGAGGTATCGAGAGGACTCTAAAACGCATCACTCAGCGCTACTATTTTCCTGGAATGCGCAGATTTGTCGCGGACTACTTAAAGACGTGCGTAGAATGTCAAAAGTATAAACCGTCGAACATAAAACCTGCTGGGCTTTTACAGACTCCCGTGCCGGCGCAACGTTTCGAGGTGATCGCGGTCGACCTCTTCGGGCCGCTCCCCAAGGGTGCACTGGGCGAGCGCTGGATCCTGGTGGTGGAGGACCCCGCCAGCAAGTGGGTGGAGCTGTTCGCGCTAGTTGACGCCACGGCCGAGGCGTGCGCGCGCGTGCTCATCGACGAGGTATTCCTGAGGTACGGAGTGCCGCGCCGTATGCTCTCCGACAACGGTGTCCAGTTTCTGGCCGAAGTCATGAAGAACGCCTGCGCCGCGCTGGGCATCACGCAGAATCTCATCCCGCTCTATCACCCTGAAGCGAACCCAGTCGAGCGAAAGAATCGCGACATTAAAACGCAGCTCGCCATCCTCGTCGAGGGGCACCACCGCGAGTGGCCAGAGTCGTTGCCCGCCATTCGTTTCGCCTTGAATACGTCGGTCTGCAAGTCGACGGGGAGAACGCCGGCATATTTAACGTTCGCGCGCGAGTTGCGCTCCCCTCTAGATGTGCAAGCCGACATCCGCGAGGTGACGACAGCCGTTAATTACGTGCCACAGATTACGCCGTACTTGCGGAAGCTCACCGCCGCCATCGCCGAGAGTAAAGAGCGCCTCGAGCATCAACAAGACGAACGAAAGTCAGAGAAGGACCGGACCCGTAGAACGGGCGAGACGTTTGCTGTCGGCGATCTTGTTCTATTGAAGACGCAAGCTCTCAGCAACGCTAGCAAAGGCGTGACTTCAAAACTACTGCCGAAGCGAGATGGACCGTACGTAATTATGAATCAGGTTAGCCCTACCACTTATATCCTGGCCCATTATCGTAACAGGAACGATATAATTGGCAAGTATCACGTCTCTCACTTAAGAAGATACCATTCTAGGGAGGGTACAGAATCTGGGGTCTGTCAACCGATAGTACCGAAACGAAGACGCGGTCGTCCGCGTAAAATTGTCTAAGTGGTAAAATTATACACAAACTAGTTTGATCTATAGTGGAGCCCACAGCTGATCAAAAGGGGGAGTATGTAGGGTGTGCATTTATATTTATACCACATAGAAGGTAGTTCCGTCACCTGGCAACACTACATCGCGTCCTAACGCGATCTCCCACCACGAGTTAGTTGAAAAATTGTATCGGAAGCGAATGCATGCGCGTTCGCCATCCTACACGCTTCAATTAGAGTGCAGAAGTATAAAAAAAAATCTAAATTCATTTATTTCATGATAATATCAAAACTTCCACATTATCTTATTAGATAGATAATTTTGCCAATAACATCAATAGACGGCTAAAATATGACATGGAAAATCATCGATGTTATTTAAAGTGGGTAGAAACAACCAGCTTTTTTAACGAGTAAACAAAAATGAGATCAGTTGCATTTACTGGGCATAGACGTTCCTAACCATACAACTTTGGTTAGGTTCTTGAGCTATTTGTAGATATTTGAACAAAGGAAGGCATAGTTCCCGATTCATTGCAAAAAAAAAACAACGGATTGCAGTCCGGGAGTGCCGGCAGAAGAGAAAACTTGAATAGTAACGTTGTAAAATGCAGGAGCAGGCATACATTTTCGCCGCGCGGTAGAAAGAGAGAGGATATCTACATTCCCTCCGTCTTACAAATTTTCGATCAGGTCACGTGTCCTGACGCGAGTTTAACATTTTTTATCCATCCCAAAAAAAAGTGCACAACGCCGCTAAGGAAGTTTTCACTTCAAAAAAAAACGCAAGCTCTTTTACGTGCGCTAATTAGCGCTGTAACTGTGGCAAAACGTGTACGTAGCGGTCCACTTCCTAGCTAGTCACTTATCTTGCCTCCTATAATAACATCATAACGGAAAATACAAATAATTGTACTTATTATAATAAAAACTTATAGGTAATCTTTAAATCATAGTTTCTGAACTATTACAAGAATAAATGAACGAGGTTATTGTTTATTTTAACGGTCGTAAAAACCTTAAAACGTAATACATAAGCAATATTGATAATAGAGCGGAAGGGAAATGAGCTAAACGCATTCAGTTTATATGGCCACTGCACCAACTGCAGTTGGTTAACAAAGCTGGCGCAATTACCAAAATTATTGTGTAATAAAATCACGAGCTTCATTTGCTTTATGCTATTTTGAATACTCGTAGCTCGGTAAGCAGCACGCTTGTCAGTTACATTCAGTGCCACAAGGAGAGAAAAAATTGGGACAACTAGACTACTAAAGTTCTCAGAAACATTTTCTAGACAAAATTACAGTTACTACATTCTTTTATTGATTTCCAATTGGTTCCATTTAATTTTAATGAAGATCTGATCAGTAGTTCTTGAAATATCGTCAATAATGCGTATTCTGTGGACTACATTGACGATATTCTCATTTTTAACCGACTTCAAAAGTTACCTCATAACTTCTTTCGTTGTAAGCAGATTTTGTTGATTATTTTTTATTTGAAAGCTGGTGCTTTTCATGTGGTCTCATTGAAATTTGATCATGATCTAATCTCTAGTTTTTAAGTTATCGTCAATAATGGGTGTTTAATACATTAAATCTGATCTTGGTTCCGCGGTGAAGTCAGTTTTTTAAGCTTTGCTTGCGTTTTACAAAATAAGCTAGTTATTATTAGCTATTTTGTGATTGCTACTGAATAATTATAGTTATCATATTGCACTGCACTGCGTTCGTGACCCTGACTCTTTATGTAGTGTATTTTCACTAGAAACATCACCTTTCGATCCGAAATGCAGTAATATTTGCACACTACTGCTTGAAAGATTGCGATATGGTGCTAAAGACCTTATATATCAACTTTGTGTGGTACTTATACCAAGGCGGACTCATGCAAAATAATCCTAACCCAACAGAAATTTAATTTCGTTCAGACAAATTAAATTTTCGCCACAGAATATAATCAAGTAGTACAAGGGGTTGGTTGTTAACTCGACCGCGCGGTCAAATCGCCACTTAATTTTTTTTATTTTATTTATAGTAGTTAACTCGATCACTCATACTAAGTACAGGCGAAGGAAAAAGTCGTGTAAACCAAAATTATATTATTTCTATAAGATAATAAATCTTTATGCATACACTAAAAATTATCCTATTTTCCATTTCACAAGAAAGCTTATTAAATCAAAATCGTTTATTCACATGGGCCCCAAAGAGGCACTCATGAAAGTTAATGAATCTATTGCCAGATTCTTAAAATTACAGCCATCTCGAGAAGAACCTGGCTAGAAATTCAGCGGCGCATTTTTTTTTCATTCTTTTTTTTTAAAAGCATTTGTAATTTCTAATACATAATTTTCTTAACCTAGGTGTTATTATGGTAGTCGCTAGAAAGAGCCTGTGCAGTTTGCCTCCATGCGTCCTTGTCATTAATATAGTCTGTGGTCTTATAGTAAGCTTTCTTAATTAATGCCCGTTTTATTACAGATTACTTACTTACTTACGTAGCACTCATTATCATTCACCGTTGCATGTGATTTTGACAGCTATTTAAGATTTTAATATTGAATCATCTCCCAGTATGTCTTTAAGAGCCAGATATAATATGTCAAGCCTTCTTTAACCACAATCAATAAATAATTTATCTTACGCTTTTATCGCACATAAAGGTGCATATTACACAACACAATCTTTAATTTTTATGGTTATATAAATAGTTTTGAGAAAATGTGCCTTTAAAAAATTAAACAAGCTTAAGACGTCCTTCGTCCAGTAAATTACGTATATAAAATTACATTCAACTGTTCTGATATGAAATAACAAAACAAAATGGTTTCGAAACATAAAAATTATGTGGTTTGCTTGCGATTTCATATTTTTTCTCTTTATATTTAAATGTTATGAATAATCTAAGAAGAAAGAGTCCGTATTTATATATTAAACATATTCCGACGAATTTTTATCTATCTGTTTTCGTTATTAATGTCGTGTAAAACGGTTACAAAATTTAGCATTTCAGGAGACATTTAGATATATTTAACCGGAGTTTCGGGAACTAGGACCCATCGAGCACGGTAAGGAGCAGATATAACAAGTATCATATTTTACATTGTTTATGGCTTTTCCTCAAGATCGATGATCATATACGATCACATGCGAGCACGATCTCAGGAGAACGTAATCGTCTTTAGTAGGCCATGGCCAGTGTACTGAGGAGCCAGACGTTCATTGTACGTCTAATCCCAAATCCACACACAATTTCCCTTGGGTTGTATTTTGGATTGAGTTTATGCTGGCTTAGAAAATCAGCAATGCAGGCAGCATTCGGCACTTTTCCTTTGCTAGGAAAACAATATGTTTGATTAACTGGTTATTGCTCTAAGTTCTTCTACCCTGAGGAATAATCGTGTCTTTATAATTATTTACTGAGCCTACGCTATCTATCTGTCAGTGATAAAACCAAGGTTATTTGCTTTATGGGTAAGGACTCTGGAGCACTAATCTAATTAGTACTTGGCTGTTTTTACCGACTTCACAAAAAAGGAGGAGGTACTCAAGTCGACTGTAATAAGTTTTTTTTTTTATCTGTGTTACCTCATAGCTTCGTCCCACGTGAACCGACTTTTAACTTTTTTTTTTTTTTGATAGACGTTGCTTTCCAATTGGTCCCATTTAAATTTGATTACATTTTTTTTGTCGAGTTATCCTTAATAATGCGTATTTTGTGGACTATATTGATGATGTTCTCTTTTCGAAAGTTACCTTATAACTTCTTTCTTTGTGCGCTTATTTTAAAGATTATTTTTTTATTTGAAAGCTGGTGCTTTCCATGTGTTTCCATTTAAATTTGGTAAAGATCTGATCACTATTTTTTGAGTTATTGTTAATAATGCGTGTTTAATACGTTGAATCTGATCAAGGTTCCAAAGATAAATGGGTGAAGTCGGTCTTTTAAAGCTTTGCTTGCGTTTAATTATTTTATCATAAGTTTAGGAGAATAATTGTTAAATATAAACGTATATGTTAAAATAATACCATCAAAATGTATTTGTTATTTGACCTACCTTACCTTACGGTAGTTGGGTGCGCATCCGCCTTCTAAGCAGTGGGTATTGGGTTGATCCCCAATGGGAACAAATTTTATCCCAAACGAAAATATGTTTTGAAAATCTGGTTCTTGGTATAATCAAGTGTGATGTCAATGTTTTCAGCACCCACGACACGAGTGGAAATGAGATTGTGAAAGCGTAAGCGTAAAAACAAATACTTAAAAGCGATTTCAGAAATTAATTCATAAACCAGTACGCGTGAAAACGTAGGTAAATCCAGGTTTAAAATATTAAATTTTAAGAGAACATAGCATTTGTAATGGTATCGAATTTACTCGGGAGTGTAAAATATAACTGTTGATAATAAAGCGGAACCGGAAGCGGGCGCGCACAGTCGCTTTCCATGACCTCACGACTGCAGTTCATTTATGAAATTAACGCCGCGTGTTTCCTTTGTGTTGTTACATTCTAGTTAGCAAATTCAAACCATCAAAATGTATTGCAAAATAAGAATATTTTTGATAGTACTTACTTTCTTAGGAAATGTTATCATCATCTCCCGAGTGGTAACTAATCCGCTTCACTAATTAACTAGCCTTAAGAAGAGAATGAAAAAAAAAGGCCTCTTCTTTGAACTAGCTACCCGTAATTTCGTCAGCGTTGTCAGATTCAAAGTATCCTCTATTATTTTTATTTATTGCTTTTACCTTTTGATTACATACATTTTTAAGCCTTCAAAAACAAAGCCTACTTATAATTTTTTTCTGCATGGTGAATTTAGCAAATGAACATGGTGAACGTTTGCTGGAAAATATAGAAGATGAGCGTTAATGCATTCTTATACAACACCTATGATATACTGTGACATAAAATAGCATATGCGTTTATCTTGGGTATAAGCTGTCTATTTTAAAATTCGTATTTATATACATATAGACTTGTGTCGTGGGTATCGAAAACATTCACATCACACACACAATCACAACCAGAACCAGAAACACAAATTTTCCTTGTGGGGAACTCGTGTTCCCACCGGGAATCGAACCCAATACCCCTGGTTAGCAGGCGAACGTGCACCCAACTAAGCCAACGGGCTGTACCGTATATCAACGTTGTATACATTTTAATCGAATTTCGTAAACACGATAACTTAACATCTGCGTCATGTCTTATTCCGTTGAGACTTGGTTCTTGAACCAACTGCGTTAACTGTACTTATCGTTTAGAGTACCCACAGAAAATTTAATGCAAGCTGTGTACACCATAAATAACCTCCTATCCCAGAAAAATCCTAAAATATTTCGCAAAATGTAAACAACACTGTCAAAAGAGCCTTCAGCAGTTGACCTCGTCAATCTCAAACCAAAACACGAGTTCGCTTATATCCAAACTGCGCCAGATTTTCCGCAGCTGGCGGTTTTCGGAATTTTCCTGCTAAAAGATGAGTTTATTCCCTAGGCTTCAAACTGTGTCTCACAAGTTTATGCGACGCGCTTCCCGCGGGCGGTGCCATTGAAACTTCTTATGGTATAAAACTGCTCTGGTTTATGCCCCCGCAAGTTTCGAAACACAGAAAAGGAGTATGAAGTTTGTATCAGAACGACCGTGGATACGTGTCTTGTGGTATTCTTTTGTTGTGCAGACAATTTTTTAGTTTAGCTATGACATTATTGAAGAGTGTTGCCGCGAAAGTGGAAAATGGCGTTGGTGAAGCGTCTTTGCCTTTTATAATATAAAAAAATAAATGTAAATTATACATCTGTGAATAAATACTTCACTTTATATACCTAATATTCATATTGGCAAGAATCTTTGGATATCTGAATGCATTTACAGTGTGTTGGGGCTCTCTGCTGACCACTGTTAGAGATCGTTCAAGGACGACCCTAGAGATGGCGCTAGTTGTATCGAGTGACATTTTTTGCACTCGCGACTAACTTCACAGACTTAAAAAAGAAGAACTTCAGTCGTGTGTGTGACCTGATCGTGTTGGTCGACAAACGCTCCGCTATTGAATTTTGTGACGTAGAAAACTAATTAAATAATTATCATCTAATTAACCAGGACTTAAAATAAAAACTTCATCGTGTTTATTGTGATCGACCGCGTGAACTGCTAGGTGAATGAGTGTTCCGTGCCTCGTACCCTCTCGGATTACCAGGGATTCAAACTCGCCGGCCGGCGCGACGTGGAGTTGTGTGTGTGCGCTTAGGCATACATACAGTTTGCTGTAGTTCCTTTCTTGGGGAGCTCCGGAGGCGGTTTCGAAGCAGTCTAAGGTACGTGAGCTTAAATAAACACTGTAAATTGATTCGTGTATCCCTACTGATTTTTGCCAATGTTTTAATCCAAAATAATTTACCGCTATCATTAAAAATATTAATACGTAAATGGTGGGCTATTTACACGCCAGCGATTTTACTCGCGCCACCAGGCGTTGTTGATTTTGTATTATTGTTCAAAACTTTTGTTTCTTCGGGCGTTAGGATAGTGATAATAAATTTATTTATTTTTCTCTCACATAGGTATACTTATCTGCTGGTAAACAAATTGAATTACTTATAACTACCAATGTTGTGAGAGACTGGTGCCTGCTGTAGGTTTAAAAAAAACCTGTATTACAAGTCACCAGATCTGCACTCCGGGAATTTAACATTTAGTTAGAACCCAGGTATAGTGTTATCAGAATGTATGACTTAACAGATAACACACAATATTAATAGGCTTAACAGACAATACATAAAAACAACCAATTAAGATATAGCTCGTACTATTTAAAAACAAACATTTTGTGACCTTAAACGCTACCTAACCTACAGTGTCAAAATTAAGAAGAGTATTGCAGTAATAGAAGTAATTACTGTGCGAATGTGTGTGTAAGTAGATACCTACGTAACAGCGATAGCACGCAAGCGACAAACCCGTCCGCCGCCCCCGCCCAGGATGCCCGTCCACTGGAGCGGAGAAGAGCGAGGAGAGGAGGTGTGCCTAATCAATGTAATTAAAGTTTCGCTTCAGTGGTCAAGGATTTGCAAATATAATTAAAAATCCATATATTTTAACGCGGAGCGGAGAAGTGGAGCGCGGAAGCAGTGCTCGTCGCCACTCGCCAGTGCGCACAGTACCGCTCCGCACAGTATCCTACCCCGCTCCGCATAACCCTCCTAAATACCTATAACGTCGCTCGGCGTCCTCGCTCCGTGTTAATGGACAAACACAGTTCGCAACTCCGCTTCGCATTACTCCCTCATTCCGCTTACTCGCCCCGCTCTATTGGACAGGCAGCTTGCTAATAATTTATTAACCATTAATAGTTCGTGAACATGCAGAAGTGTAGGCAAATCATACTAAATTTAAAAACGTGATTCTCGTTTTGACTCCAAAACTCCAATAGAAGTTCTAGTAAAGCTTTTACCAATTTGGATAACATGGCTCTCACTGGACCATGACTTAACTTTGACTGCGTCTGGTGACTAGCACGATTGACATCACAGGCGTATGCGGTTGCAAAACGCACCCCGCGTTTAGCGAAGTAAAAATATATCAGTTACAGTGATGGGCGTGCCATATTTAGATTTGTAAGGTTTTTGTGAAATTCTCGAAGAAATATGTCATGACTTTGAATAATCAGCGGATAACAAACTTTTCTTACTGTCAGTATGTATGTACGGCATAGGGCTAAAGACAATTCAGCGTAAAATCCAAAATAAAATGTAAATGGCATTATTTTCGACGAAAACATCGATCTCAACTAAACCAACGAGCCCAGCGTGTTCACCACCTTCGATCATATCGTGGACAAGCCCTTCAAATATAAAAACGGTGAAGATAGTGAGTGAATAAGTATCTTCTAGATAATCTTGCTCTATCGTCGACTACATCGTCGGTTACCATCAGGTGATATAGTGGTCAAAAGCTTGCCTATCTTGAATAAAAAAATAATAATAATATGAGTTCAAAAACTTATTAATATTTGGACATATAGCAACCCCGAATTTCGCTTGTACCTTTTCCTATTGTTTAAACTCTGCGTTTTGTTTCATGCATTCAAACAAACGAATATTCTAAAGGCTATACCACAGAATGTTCTGATTTTCATCCCATTTGTTCACTATACCGCACCGGTGTTTGTTCTAGGTTCAGACATTGTATGTGCTCTTAGTCCAATAACTGTCCTACATTTCCTGTTTGTTCTCAGGCTCACGTAGGTCTTCAGTGTACGTGAGACTGAAGCGAAGCGACTGAAACAGTAACCTGGAATATACTACTAATATTATAAATCCGATAGTGTGTGGTGTATGTGAATGTGTGAGAATATTTGAAAAGAGAACTCCATGAAGACTAAGACTAGTCTATTTTTCACCATGGTTAATGCAGGCGCGAATTGTTTTTCTTGTGTTTTTATTTTATTATATACAACCCAGTTAGCGCAGCCTCACACTAAGTTTAAAGACTCGTATCGTGGGTATCGGAAACATGCACATTAACTTAACAATCACACCCAGAACCAGAAGCACAAATGTCTTTTGGGAAGGAAAATTGTGCTCCTGCTGGAATTCGATCCAAGGACCCACGACGCAGAACACAGAGTCCTGCCCACCGCGGCAACTGGATCGTTTTTGGTTTTTAAAATAATATTCTGGCCAAAGACTATATCTAGTTATCTGATTATGCTATCTAGCTATTTATGTCATGATGTTGTAACCACAGACCACTTTATAAGTATTCCCATGTTTGTAACCATGGATATTAATTATATGCGGTTAAGATTAGTCTGATCCGCATCTAATTAATATCCATGCTAACAAACGTCACAACAGTTAAAATAACATGGTCACTAACAGTTAAAATAAGTACTTAAATAAAAATAGGAAAACATACCTTTTAAACAGGATGTTCTAATCATTTGTTTGTTTCTCGCAACGCAAAATAGGTTTCTCACTATATTTTTAGAAATTTAAGATTTATAAAACTGGCATGGTCAAGCACATTACAATTATTGTTTGAAACTGGAGGTTTACCATGTATGTATTTTATTTCGAGATCAAGTGGTAGCAACATCGACGTGAAAAAAAGTGAGAAGGAGGTAGACAGCTATGTGTGCTCGTAAACAGCAACCACCCGCAAAAATACTTCATATGCTATATAATCTCGTGATCATGGCACTTATGTGGTGTTGAAAAATCGTGTCCTCAATGAAAAATGATAGTTAAACGCAAGAAAGGTTTAAAAAACCGACTTCACCGCTTTATCTTCGGAACCTTGATCAAATTTAATGTATTAAACACGCATTATTGACTAAAACTCAAAAACTAGAGATCAAATCTTGATCAAATTTCAATGGGACCACATGAAAAGCATCAGCTTTCAAATAAAAAAATAATCATCACAAACGTCGGGTCAACGAGAACATCGTCAAAGTAGTCCACAAAATAGGCATTATTGACGATATTTCAAGAACTACTGGTCAGATCTTGATCAAATTTAAATGGGACCAATTAGAAAGCAACATCTTTCAAACTAAAAAAAAATTTCGAATCGGCTCACGTGGAGAAAAGTTATGAGGTAACATACATAAAATAAAATATACAGTCTACTTGAGTACCTCCTCCTTTTTTAGGAAGTCGGTAAAAAAACCGACTTCACCGCTTTATCTTCGACGCTTGATCAGATTAGATGTTCTGAACACGCATTATTGACGATATTTCAAAAACTACTGATCAGATCTTGATCAAATTTAAAAGGGACCAATGAGAAAGCAACATCATTAAAAAAACTTAATCGGTTCACGGGGAACGAAGTTATAGACGTAAAACAGATAAAAAAAATACAGTCGACTTGAGTACCTCCTCTTTTTTTGTGAAGTCGGTAGAAACATACGTAGTGAATGCCTTTTCTAACAATAATTCTTTGAAAATTAAATAGAGATAAAAATGTATTAGGATTCTTATTCTTCCGAATAATGTTATTAAAGCTCACATACATTATAACCTACTAAATTAAAACGTAAATTGGCGTAACTTACGCATTGTACAGGAATACTTAGAATAATTCTACTGAAAATTATTTTATCTCTTGATGAAAGCAATGTACTTAAATGTTCAATTTCGTTCTAACTGAATAGCATGGATCCAGAAGCCATACTCGACAATCCTCCTTTGTTTTCCAAAGCAATTTATAGCTTTTGTGTTTCAAAACTGCCGTTTCGTAGCACCAGTGGAAATCGTGACTGTTTACATCATAAATTAACCACGTTGATTGCTTTGCGAGCCACTTCGAGCTCCGTTTTGACTTGCAAATCGTCCGTTTCATGAAATATCCATTAATTGAGGATCAAATGACGTTGACGGCATCGAGTGATGCTTTCGGTATTACAATGAAAATAAAAGTATGCAAATGACCGGTGACGTCATCAATCACTTATATTTACTTCCGGTGACCAGGTCACATCCCGGACACCCCATCTAAATTAATAAAAATCAATTTCACGTGAAATGAAGTGGGTACAAACAAACACGATTGTTGAAATGTGTAGGTGCTAAATATAGGTACGTAGTATGTAGATTACATCATCATTTGAGCTACGGTTTTAGTGAGGGGCTGAGTGTGAGAGTATTTAATTATGTTATATAAACAAGATAAATTAAAAATTACAATGCAATTTGTATTTGAAAAATATTGTACAAGCACGCGATTGAAAATAATTAGCACTTTATAAACAAAATAATTCGAGTTCTCGTAAGTATGAAAAATACTGAAATTCCACATTGATAACTTAGCTCATTTCAATGCAGTATCAGCACCGCAAGGAACTCGCAAAGTAATTTTTATGCTTAAAATATCATCCTCCGTAGAGATTCCAGTGAGCATCCGGACATAGTTTGCACATTCCAGCCTGTGGCTGGTGTCATTGCTGGAGCAATATGATAGTCCAGGAGATTGAAGGAATCGCATCTCATTATAACAGTTATATGCGAAATGGTTAGTTAATTGAAATCAAAATGGAATAAATACAATACTAATAAGACTAAACTAAATACTAAACAAGAGTAAACTAAAATATATATATATATATAGAATAAATATGTACAAAATTAATAGGATCTGTGAGCTGAAGAACTCACGTTTTTTGAATGGCTGAAATATGTGTTTTTTTACGTTTTCAAGCACCATATCTCCGCCATTTGATTTTTCCCAAAATTTCACGAGAATCCAAAATCAATCCGGATATCCGGACATCCGGAAATACGAAAGCAAATTTTGCCCAAGCTTAAAAGTAAAACTATTTGCAGTAGCTCTGTCAATTACAATTATGTTTAATTTAGGAAATGAAAAATGGCAAATAAAAATAGCCCAGTGGTATTAATAGTAAAGTTGTGGAAAGCGGGGCTTGAACCCACTAAAAACCCCCGTGAGGAGTCCCTCGCCGAGGTGGGGCAAGGTAGGGTCGCGCTAGCAGTACTTATCTGACCACGGGCGGTAGACCCGGATGCAAATCGGAAAGTACCTTGCTGACCAAAGCCACCACCCAGACGAGTGGAGCCGTGCAAGCCGATGAAGAGATCCCCTGACTCTCCACACAAATTCAACTGTATGTAACTTATCTAGGTACCTAAACTTTAAAAAAATCATGCGTGTTTAGTACATAATAAAATCTAATCTGATCTAAGTTCCGAAGATAAAGCTGTGAAGTCGGTTTTTTTTAAGCTTTGCTAGCGTTTAATTATTACTATGTTCAACTCGCATCTGTCACACAAATTTTGTTTCAAATCCCGTAGCATTAAGTCCACGTCTTGTACTAACAGGAAGTGGACTTAATGCTAGGGGATTTTCTACCAATTAAACATACATGGTTGATGAGAAAAGGGCTCTATTATAGATGCATCAAAGTGATAAGATAATAAAATGATGATTTAGAAGAAAAAATTTTAAAACAATACTTTTTCAAACAAATTAAGAACTACTACACGTTCAACGTAGTTCACGCTCTTCTTGTTTTCTTTTCAATCGACTTTAAAAAAGAAGGTTCTCATTTCGACTGTATGTTTTATTTTTGTATCTCGTATGTTACGCGATATCTCTGCCAATTATGATTCGATTTTGATGTTTTTTTTTGTTTGGTAGAGTATACTTCAGAGGTATAACAATTTTATCGAAATCTGTAAATCCAAAACCGAAATATAAGCGATGAAGTCAGTTTTTGTAAACTTTGCTTACGTTTCAATTATTTGTTATCTCAGCTATAATATGATTGGCCGTTACCTCCCCACCTCAAACCGTGCCGTGCTCCGTTTTCTACCGAAGAACACTTCCTTTATGGAAATAATTTCTTTGTGGTCGACTTTGCGATAGGTACGCCTCGTTAGTGCTCTACTTCAGATCAACGTAAATAATAAGAAATAATTGATCAAAAGAAATTCCTAAGAACGTAGAGGAGAGATAATGATTGGTTTTTGTTTTCTTTGATTTACCTTGTGACGCTGTTGATTTACCTTGTGACGCTGTTGACGCAGTGAGCAAATCTTGGTTCTTACGCTCTATCTGAAGATGCTCAAAAAGCTCGTAATAAAGTGTATAAGAAATATATACACACACGCACACACATACAATCAGTAAGGAAACCATGATTATTATTATTTTTTAATTTTGACCCCTTATCGATTCTATACCATCCCCTGCAGAATTGTGCACTACTAACCAATGACGGTATATTTTATATTCATGAATATAAAATCGAAGAGGGTAAGCTAGAATGAGTAAGGTACATAGTATTTATTAGTTTTCGCTAAAAAACTTGGTATCCTCGCAAAGGTTAGGCAATACTTCACACAGAGGAAGCTTCTAAATGTATATCAAGCTCAAGTCCGTTCGTGTATGGAGTACTGCGGCCACCTATGGTATGGTTCCGCTAAGTACTAGCTTAAAGCTATTGAGTCCATCGACCGGCGAGCAAAAAGACTCATTGGCGATGATAAGCTAATCGAGTCCAAAATGCAGAGTCTCGGTCACCGACGTAAAGTTGCAAGCCGTATACATTTTGGAGAGTGTGCGCAGGAATTATACGAGTTAATTCCCCCATGCCCGTTTTACCATCTAACAACAAGACAAACTGTCAAACGTTATCCATATATGGTCGACATACCTCCAGTTCGCTCGAAACGTTTCGTTTCTACGTTTATCATCAGTACAGCGAAGGAGTGGAACTCATTGCCCTCTTCTTTGTTCCCCGAACGGTATAATCTGGGAGTCTCAAGTCAAGAGTGAATAGGTATCTTCTAGGCTAGCATGCTACGTCTTCGGCTATATGATCGCTTTCCATCAGGTGAGATTGTAGTCAAATGCGGCAAACATCAAGCAGGAAAAAAAAACATAATTTGCTTAGCACGGTATTGGCCTCGATTCTGATGTCACACACTAAGTTAAATTTAAACTATTCCTGTCTTTTACAAAGTAGGAACTCGGGACAGAGATAGCATGCATTTTAGTGCTGTCAAGTTAGTCAGAACTTAGATGTCTATGCAACCTTAGTCGAGTATGTAATTGGTGTTGACTAAAAACACGCGCCTTTCTGCTTTTCATATTTTTATTGATAAAGTAGCTAAAATGTGTGATGTCTCTGTCTTGTGTTTCTGTTTTGTAAGAGACAGGGATAGTTTTGGTTTAATTTGGTGAGTGTACATCAGAATCGAGGCCATTGTATAAGTGACTAAGTATGACACTTATCTATACTATATATCTTATTACTTTAAATTTGCTCCTACGAGTATCAACGTGTCAATTGCCCATACTATATATATTTCCTAAAACTAAACAAAAACTTTATACATATAAAGGATTTACTAAGATTTTCATATGTTATTTTACACAGTCTAAATGTAAATGATGCTTTGAATGCTTTTGCGCTTCTCCAACGCGGACCAGTCCAGTTTTAGTTTGATATATAACCAGCAGTTTCCACCTAATCTGTTTGACAGATGCCTGATGATTTTTCTGCCGCTTCTATGCTGGTACTAATCGGTCAAATGTCTCGCACATATCCGTCCCAATATATCGAGCTGGGTTTTCACCCAATGATAAGTCATTGGGTGAAAACCTAGCTTATAATGCAATATGTGAACACATATTGTGTTACTTAATCAATGGTCTAGCTTAAGATGTTTAGTTATTTTAGTTTAGTTTTTAACAAAAAGCAATTAGAAAATTTTACAGCAAAATTGACTCTTTCACCATTATATGGCGTGCTAATATGATTCTGTGTTATTTCTTGGTTCTAATAGTTACAATGAAGAAATTTTAATTAAAAATATATATAATAATTATAATAATTAAAGTCTAAATTATAAAAGTCTCGATCAATACCTCAAGAGGCTTTTGCTAAATGGTTGGATCAAGGGTCAGATTCAGAAGGCAGTACTCTTGGACACGGCACGTATTGTCAGGAGGTTCCTCTCTCTGCAGCACTGACCTACCGTCAGCTTGGGCCTTGCTCCGCTGCTGGTGGCAAACTAAGCTTAGGTTTTTGTAATATTGTATTGTTTATTACTTTTATAAAAATATTGTAAAAAAAACCTTAGCTTAAGAAAAAAAAATAAAGAAAATGGTAAATATAAACTATTATAATTATTAAATTATAATATTTTTTTATATTGATGAAAAATTTATTTTTACCGACTTCCCAAAAAAGAAGGAGGTACTCAAGTCGACTGAATTTTCTTTATGCGTTTTAATTCATAACTTCTCTCCACGTAACCCGATTTCGAATGATCTGCCACCTACATTAGGTTTTATAACTAACTCCGTTATTTAACTATCTTATTATTTTTGTACCTCTAATTCCATTCCGTTGTCTTTCGAGACATAACATAAAAAGACGTAGTGATGACTTGTGTTGATTAAGGGATATGACATACAAAGCGCCCAAGGCGCGCGCCCCGGGCGCTGTGAAGGTAAAATGTATGGCGCGTAAGGGACCTTGATATACAAAGCGCCCGCGACTCTTTCAAGGAAACAGACGTAACTGCACGTTTGTCAAATTGAGTTATATATATATATATATATATATATATATAATTGGAATAAGAAATATAGACACATCTCCTAGTATTTTTTTATTTTAAAATATTCAAACGCAACCTACTAAATCAAGGCCCTTACTCGGCTTTTATCTTTTAATCCGTTATAGATTTGATAACCATCAGATATTTTCACAGAGTGCGTTATTTAATCTAAGGGTATTAAGTCAGGTATCGTAAATAAATCATTCATAGTCAAACAAAGCATGTAATTTTTAATGATTTTGATCTAATACG
Source organism: Lomographa bimaculata (assembly GCA_948107665.1). Classification (NCBI taxonomy): domain Eukaryota; kingdom Metazoa; phylum Arthropoda; class Insecta; order Lepidoptera; family Geometridae; genus Lomographa; species Lomographa bimaculata. The sequence goes on from OX403599.1 coordinate 13,789,122, forward strand.
ACCATTGAATACAGAGTTATTTATTTTTTGACTTCAATTTTATTTTTCCACAGCACAAATCTACCAAAATTTAGCCCCGGTAACGCACAATTAGACAATCTAATGGTTAGATATAAATCCACCGTTCTATCTCACGCGAACAAACATTTCCCAAACCGTAGATAAAATAGATACAGTTCAAAACATACAATCCTATAATCAATTATAGGTATTGCTCGATATTGGGGACACTAACAACACAAATAGTTAACAACCTTACACGCTCCCTATTTGTACAATGGCTCCTTGGGGGCTATACCTTACCGTATACTGTAAATACGGTAAAACAATTGAATTGTCCCATTACTTCTAACTGAAGAAGGTTTCTTTGACTTACTTGGCAACTTTATATGCATACTTAATGTGTTTTTTGGTAAATAAATAAATAAATAAAAAAAATATATATATACTTGTATTTTAACAGATTACTAGATTTCTGCCATTTACCTCATTGACTATATTTTTATATTTATATTCTATATTTTTTGTCGAATAAATAGATATTTGTAAAATTGGAATGATATTTTGACCATTAAATAATGCAGTAAAGCAATACGTATTGCACTAAATATTTTTCTTGTACGCAATCAATCTCTTTGCACTAAAGAAAATCTCCGCACTGCTGCCGAAAATGGTGCCAATTATATACCATAAACGCTTTAAATATTAGGTAATAAAAAAGAACTGCATAACCTGCCAAAACCTTTTTATTTTTACTAAAATATATACATCTTTTTTTGACGATCCAGTTGGCGCAGTGGACAGCTGCCGTGGGTCCTGGGTTCGATTCCCGGCAGGAGCACAAATTCCTTCACAAGGGATATTTGTGCTTCTGATTCTGGGTGTATTGTGTGTGTGATGTGAATGTTTCCGGCACCCACGATACAAGTCTTTGAACTTAGTGTGGGGCTGTGAGTGTGAATGCGTTTGTTTGTTTGTATCTTTCCTAATCATCTCAACCCCGCAAAAAGAGGAGAGTTATAAGTTAAAGCGTATGTGTCTTTGTCTGCGGCATCATAGCTCCTAAACGGCTGGATTGATTTAATTTGTTTTTGTTCGAAAGAAAATTTTATGGAGGTTGTTTGGCGTGGAAATCAGTGCAGCCATTTACTAGATAGAGCATTGGGAGTATTTTCAACATTTCAATTTTGCCTCTTCTAGGTGATGATGTGGTAAGTGATAATCACGTATGAGTTAAACAAAGTGCCACACACTATTTATCCCATCAGCCTAAAGCTTTGATCAATCCTAAATGTGGTAGGCCTCAATTTGTTAAATGATTTGCTGTTCGTCGAACCAGAATCTATGCATGACCGGACCACAAATACTAGGGTTCCACAAAGCGTGTGATTCCATAATTTCGAGTGTCATTGTGGAAACATCTAACTGTAGTTTACCCTCGACAATAGTATTTATGTTGCTTATTAGAGTTAGCTTTAGCATAATGCTGTGGTGATACGTTGGTAACGTTTAGAATTTAAACAATTTCAGTCACGGTTTTTTTCTCGCATTGAGAGACTAGTTTCGGAGCAATCGGTGCTCCTTCAGTTGAGTACGCCTGTAAATCGTTCGGGCCGGAGCTTCGGCGTGTATTTCAATCAAATATCTTAAGTAACGCTTTTATCAGCTTCTCTCTTAGCCATCTCGCTATAGATAAATGTAATTACAACATATGGGCCAATTGCCTATATTTCTTAAAATTAAATTAAAACAATACATCTATACAAATACAAAGCTATACAGCAAAGACCTAAGTTACCTACAAGCTAGGCATCGAGCTTATAATAATTATTATTGAACTTGTAATTTCACATGAAACTATTGACATATCTTTATATATATAATTATTTTATAGGTTACGTGTGTATGTGACTGAGTTCCTCCTATACGGCTGGATCAATTTCGATGAAATTTTTTTAATGTGTTCAAGAATGGATAAAGATCACAATTTTTTATTCCAGAATTTAAAACATTTGAACAGTACAATGTCTGTCAGATTCGCTAGTATTTCATTAGTTCTGGTGAAAAAATAATATTTGATTATGTTCCAGAAGCTTAATTTAACTTGTAGTAAAGGCTATTAATCTTATTTATATCAATATGTTATAGAGGTAAACGCTCAAACACTTGTAAATGCTTGAATTTAAACGGCTTTATTTACTGTTATCAAATTTATGGTACCTTCTGAATTAAATGTCACCTTCGAGCCAAAATTATTTTCAGATTTTAGACAACAATTTAAAATGAATACATTGATAATATTATATCTACCGGTTTTCAAATGATTTGCTGAACAATGACATGCCATTATATTATTATTATTTTGAATAGTACCTTTGTTTAAATAACCATTTCCCGTTTGAAAATACTTTAAATACATACATTACTAGCGATCCGCCCGGCTTCGCCCGGGTGTGATAAATGAAGAACCGCTAGACCGATTTTGTGCAAACTTCACATAAACAATTTACTAAATAGACCGAACAAAGCCTAAACATTTGGTTTGGATAGGTGAGCCCGTTCTTGAGTTATAAAATAACAACGAAAAGTGGCATTGATTTTATAGATATCTATCGATCCCAGTTTTAATAATCCTTATCCTTACTTTATATATATTCATTCAGTCATTGTCCGAAATACAAGTATTACTTAGTTTGGAAACGACTGCCTTAAAAGATAGTTGTCACAGAATGTGCTCTAGGTCTCTATAAGTTTAATTTAGTTAATATTTAGTATTTAATTCGTTTTAATGTTTCTTTTATTTAAGATGGAATTTAATTTAAGCTACTTTGTTGTTGTGAATAAACATATTATTATTATTAAAATATATATATATATATATAATAATATTATAAACGCGAAAGTTTATCTGTATGGATGTTTGTTACTCTTTCACGCAAACACTACTGAATGAATTTTAATGAAACCTTACAATAACATAGCTTATACATTAGAATAATACATAGGCTATAATTTATAAACATATTGTGTGAATTGTCCAAAATATAACGATAAGTGTCAAGAAAGTAGGATTATTTTTTGCCATCTATGGGCTATTCTGGCGTGCGCTGCAAAAACCGTTAGAGTTACACGTATATAATGTATAATGGAAATGTTTATCTTAAATAGTACTACAAAAAGTGCACAACAGCATATATGTATATTTTATGTGTAAGCCATTATCGCCAAAATAGTGAACCATAAATACAACAAAAAATGATAATAGGGTCTCTCAAAGTAACTCTGTCTGTCTGTTACGCCTTCACCACTAAACCGCAAAACCAATTTTGATTAAATTTGGTGTAAAGATAGATAAAATTGAAAAAGAAAATAAGCCACTCGAAGTACTAATCCTGCGCAGACGAAGTCGCGGGCACCAGCTAATATAATAATAAGTAATTCATTCCCGGCAAAAAACAATGTTAGTAAGTTCAATGGGTATGGGTTTTTGTGATTGGCTACCTCAATAGTCAACCCTCCTGGGAAAAGATTAATGTTATTAAATATCAATGTGTAATTATTTATTTATTTGATTTTGCTTTTTTTGTTACTAAACTTCATGTCCAATGTCAATTCCACCAGCTTTTCCTTTGTTAGTGTCAAAAAACACACAAATTTAACAAAATAGTCCACGTCATTGAACTTAAGAGGAAAATTCTTTGGTGGGATTTCAAATTTCCGTATATGATACGTTCCCTGAAATTGATTACATATTTATTAATAACTTAGAGATTTACAAAGTTAAAAATTATCTCAAAAAATATAAGAGAAAATAAACTGCCCGTTGGCTTGGTTGGGTGAGCGCTCGCCTTCTAAACAGGGGTATCGGGTTCAATTCCCGGCGGGAACACAAGTTTTCTCCCCAAGGAAAATTTGTGTTCCTGGTTCTGGTTGTAATTGTGTGAGTGACATGAATGTTTCCGGCACCCACGACGCAAGTCATCGAACTTAATGTGGGGCTGTGAGTGTGAAAGCGTTTATGTTTAATATTAGATTTTTTTTATTTTACAGAAGTGAACATTTTACATAAATCTTACAGGTGTTACAGGGCAACCATGTATTGTTCCATTTGAATAATTATACAGCCATTCTTTAAGCCATGCTTCTTTGAATCCATCGCAAGTTCTAGCTTCATAGCGCAACGGAAATTCAGCTAACTTCACGGTGTAGAAATCAAGCTGCCACTGTTGAAATACGAATAAATAATATCGTTTAAACGGGATTCAGGGAATTCTAATGACCCTATGATACCGTGGAGATTCATTGGGGGATATGGATAAGAAATGATGAAACATACTGAAAAGGAGCAAATTAGGACACAAATTTTCTCCCCAAGGAAAATTTGTGTTTCTGGTTGTGATTATATGTGATGTGAATGTTTCCGGCACCCACGATACAAGATATCGTAGTTATAAGGGCTTTGAGTGTGTAATCAAGTTTAATTACACGTAAAACGGTTGTTTTGCGTTGCATATTGATATTGGGAGGAGGTAATCTGTAGTTTTGAGTGCACTGTTTAAACTTTCATTTCATAAAAGTGTTGAGAATATTTGGTGGGGTTGTAGAAGATACTTACAGTCACGTTGTTGGCAAACGTTGCAAGTAAAGTAATGTTTATCGACGTCAAGTAAGGTGAATTACGTTTCTCCCGAAATGTCAACGTGCTGACGTTTTTTACATACTTTGGATTGAAGTACGTGACTTTCGCCCTTTCTTGCTTGAAATCCTGTAACAAAAAAATTTAAAGCAAGCAAGTAAAATTAAAAAAGTCACATATCATTTTATATTTTTTACGCTTATAGGATTCAAAAAACTTACACTCGCAGCCCCACACAACGTTCGTTGACTTGTATTGTGGTTCCGGAAAACATTCATATCACACACACAATCACAACCAGAACAAGAAACAGAAATTTTCCTTGGAGAGAACACTGTGTTCATTCATTGAGTCTGTATAGTATTCATTTTATGCAGTGAAGAGGTACCTGTACTTCTTTGAAAATCATTAAGATTTTTATCATTAGTCTATGCGATTGTATATATATACAGTTTCTGATATATTTGGCGCTTGAATGCGGTAATCTTTAACTGTATTTCTATACAGGTTTTGGGAATGCTCTACCACTGTATATTTCATTATTCTTGCTAGGTTTATACCGGAAACTGAAGCCTATCGTAGGATTGAACATATCTTAAGGTGCGGTCTCTACGATTAAGCTTTAACCGCTTTAAGTTTTCATTATTTACAGAGTATGAAAAAAATTATTAGCTAGTAGGGTCCAAGGTAACCGGTATCGATGTTCTGTTGCTTACATTTTGGAGAAAGCGCTCGAATTACACCTGCTGATTCCCCCGTGCCCTTTTAATCATAGGACCACAAGATGAACACACAAACGTCATCCAATATGGTTGATTTACCTCATATCCACTAAAAGCGTTTTGCTTCTACATTTATCCTCCGTTCAGTGAGGGAATGGAGGTCACTGCCCCCGTCTTTGTTTTTCGAACAGTATCATTTAAGTTTTCAATTTTAGATTAAATAGGTATTTTCTAGGACATCTTCTTAAGAAGCTATCAGCGCCATCTATTACGCCTTGACCGATATAAAAAACTGTTTCTACTCGACACTAGATGGAGCTTTCTGAGGCTACAAATTCAAACACATTCTACCAAAAACACCGAGCAATGCTCGGTCATCCGGATATTAAATACATAAGCGTTATAATCTTACTCACCGAACATTTTCCTGTTTGTGTAAAAATAAGTATAAAGTAAAATAATATTATTTGCATGTTTTCCAAATAAAATCCGAACCAACAACTAATGTAGTGTAGATCAGTTTTTGCTATTCCAAACTAAAATTAAATAGAAACATTATTATCACGACACAGATTGCCCGGAAGCGTTATTAAGTATTGTGATTATCAAGAATAATTGTGGTATATTATAGATAATAGGGTGGCCATACCTGAATATACGGTTTATGTGTCGTTTTTTAGTAAAAATATATTTAATAAAATATTATTCTGTAACGATTTTCTATCAAAGGGATCGTGCCCTTTGTTTAACTTTACTAATAGTTTTATGCATAGTGCTTTACTAATGTTAAAGCACTATGCATAAAATAACTATTAGTAAATAGATCCCTATTTTAAGGATAACATAGTCTACAGCTAAAATAATTAATAAATTATATGAATTATATATTTATTCGAAAACAGGCTTCGCTTAACATTAACTTATTTTTTTTTTTTATAAATTTTATAGATAATATTTAGAAGACATCAGACTTTACGGCGAAGTAGTGAATTTGATATGCGAAAGTCCACAACAATCGATTAGCAGAAGCTAAATTTAAACATCCAGTTATAAACTCACATCACGAAAAGGATACATTGAGAAGCCGCCATAGATTCCAAACTTCCTATTTCCTATCTCTGTTGCCAACGAACAGACTTACAGACAAAGTGCTGAACTACTAAAGTGAACTCGGAGACCTTGGATCGCTCGGTCAATAAAACATTTCTAAGTAATTATTCATAGTTTTTTTTTAAACTAGGCATAAATTTACGGTGCACTCTATATATACTAGGTAATTACTGATATTTTTTTATTTACGTGATACTTTTATATATTTTGGTAGGTATAATGTAGATCTGGCTGGTTCAGCATTTTGTCAGTTCGTCTTTTAGTGGCCTTGAATGAATGAATGAATGTTTATTTCTTCATAACACGTTTTCTTAAATTAATCTTACACTAAAGATACATAATAAAGTGTTTTCCGAATTATAATCTAAATATTTAGCATTGTTCCAATTGATTAAGCAAATCTTACATTAAATATTAAGTAGGTATTCCAAAATGGAAGCGGTCTTTAATAATTGCAAATCAACGAGTAGATTGTAAGATTTAGTTCTACCCTCCGTACCTACTAGTTCTCACTGTATGACGGGCACTGTTAGGCCTTAAATAAAAAAATATCGTTACTCTCTGGATTGATTTGATTGAATTGCATACAGCTAACAGATTATAATAATAAATGAAGTTTTGTTATATAGAAACTCTGTTATTTACCTTTTTTTTATATCTCCCATTTTTCATTGTATTTCGATAGGACAACTACTAAGTCACGCAATATCCACATTTATTTTAAAAAGATTTTTTGTTGACTGTGCTTCTTAATTCTTTCGTGAAGCAGAGTGAAACAAAGGAGAGATTGTCTAAGCTGAAATGACGCGCCCCACCTTCGCATTTACGCGAGCGAGCGTGGTCGGATTTATCACCCGACTAGTCGACCGTCTTGTACACGTGCAGATCCATTGTTCACTGAACAATCGACGCTCACATACAGATGAAGTGTCGTCATTAATATTTGCACTCACACATCTAAATAAACTAATTAAGTAGTGGGGCGCGTCATTTCAGCTTGGACGAGCTCTACTAGCTTACATTTTTTTTAAAGTTACAAGTAAATCTACTCGTGGAGTGATGTCCACAATTTCGCGCGGATTAGCGAACTTCCAACGGAAAGTTAATTTGGACTAAAAGTAATACAAATTTAGTATTTTAATAGGGTTTTCAATATTAACTAACAATTGAACAGACACATTCTGGTTGCACTACATTTATTGTACCTTCTATAGCCCACTGGAACCGATTCCGATCATTGAAAATGTCTAGCAAGAACTATTAGGTTTGCAGCTTAATATAAAAATACAAAGATGATACTTAATCATTAATCGAGCAAAGCCAGATCTTTAAGTTAACTTGGGTGGTTCAGCACTTTGTCCGTCCATCCGTCCGTCCAGCTGTCAGAGGCATCTAGCGTCTAAACCATACAAACGAATAACGTCAAATTCTCAGAGAATATGAAAAGCTATGTCCCAAAGCCAGAAATACCAATTAAAATTATATACATGAAAATGTTAAGAGCCACTTAAGCGGAGAGCAAAATATTTTGCATTAATTCATGTGCCTTTGTGGGGTATCGTTAAAAAGGACTCTGCAAGTAGAAAACAAAACTGGTTTTAGAAGAATCTATGTTGGAAAATAAAAAAATATTGGCCACCAAAGTCACTGTATTACGACCTATTTTGTCCCGACAAAATAGGTCGTAATACAACACATGTAATTTAAGATAGACCCCGGGGGGTCTATCTCAAAAACGCCTTCATATTAAAAGCTGGAGCTTTTGTATAATACAAAAGTGCTGGACATAGATCGGATCCGATGCCCGGCTGAAGGCACAAATATTCTCCATAACAAACAAACAAACAAACGCATTTGCACTCACAGCCCCACATTAAGTTCTGAGACTTGAATCGTGGGAGCCAAATCACACCCATAACCCGAATCACAAATGCCCCTCGGGAAGGAAAATCGTGCTCCTGCCGGGAATCGAACCCAGGAACCACGGCGCAGAGGGCAGAGAATGGCAGAGACCTGCCCATTGCCCCAACTGGATCGTCCATCGTCCAACGAAAACGTTTTGTGTTTTTGGCTATAGGTGTATCGATTGTTGCACTGATTTTTTTATCGTTTTATGGACAGAATCAATTATATCGCGCAATAAATTGTAGCCATTTTTCAAGATATTTTATTTATTTTTAGTAATATTTTTCAGCTCATGTATCATTTATTCTCAGAATAAAATGCTCCAGGTTTCGGACATTAAACGATATTCTTCTTATGAGTGCTACGTTTACAGGTCGCGAAACGCGCGCGTCGCTTCAATACGCCAAAGCTTTATACTTTCGCCATATATATATTGCAAACCGAAACCTGGTCGGAGCATTTTCTTCCGACAATATCACGTAAGTACCGGATTTTGTTATTAGGTATAATGAATATTTTTAACTTTTCTGGTTAGTAAACTTCATTTCTATCGAAAACTCTGCTATCTTTTCCTTTGTATATGTCAAAAAACATAATCCTTTTATTGCATAGTCCACGTTACTGATTTTTAGTGGAAAATTTCTTGGTGGTAGTTCAATATTCCGAAATTTATATGTTCCCTAAAATGAATATTGTAGGTATTAGTATCACAATCTTCAATGCCAACGTACCACAGAGCATATTATACTATAATTGACAGAACGAGCGCAAAGCGCTAGCGAATCGTCCACGTTTCAGCTTCGGCAAAATTGCTTTCGTGTGTCCGGATTTCCGGTTGTTCTCCTCTACAAGTCGCATTTCTCAACTGATTCTCGTGAATTTTTGTGAGCATGTTTGATAATTATATAGAATTTTTTCTCGATTCAGTTTTCGATTTTTTTCGAAATGGCGGATATAAAAACAAATAATACATAAAAACGTAAAAATAATTTGCAGTCATTTTGAAAAATACGCGAGCTCTTTAGCTCACTAGTATGCTCTGTGGAACGTAGCTATTTTCGAAACTTAAAAGTTCATAAAAGGTTGGTAACTTACTGGCAATACAGGACAGTCATGCAATGTGCCATTTGTATACGTGAGGAGCCATTCTTTAAGCCAAGCTTGCTTAAATCCATCGCAAGATCTAACTTCATAGCGTAAAGGAAACTCTGCGAGCTGCGTAGTGTATAAATCTATCCGCCACTGTAGCAATAAAAGTAGTATAAAATTTTAACGCACTCGTTAAAAAACAATACAATAACAAATGAAGGTATGATTCCGATCTCGGCAATACGCAGCAGTGCTGCCACTGTGGTGATGCGCAGCAGTGCTGCCTGCCGCGCTGATTCCGAGTAAGGCAGTAATAATGTTGCACTGGTCGTGGTCAAAATACAACTTTTTATCGCCAATTTACTTGTCAACAGTCACGTATACTATCGCTGCGGGCGTCGGACGCGTCCCTACTGGTCTATCGCAGCGAACGGGGCGACACTGCCACTCAGCAGTGCTGCCGCTGCATTGCTGCGACGGTATTGCTCCATCCATCAATTCAAAACTATAGATAATAAATATATTGAGACCAGTAGAGTAGCGACAGCATTGCTGCGTGCATCGGAGTTTGAAATCATAACTTTCAATGTGCTGCAAAAAAAAACACACCTTCCGAAATTCTGTTGGGCAATGGGCATTCTAATTCACATTTTTAACCCGCATCCCCGCACGCCATCTGTTTGAACTAGATGCGTCTAAGGTGCAGCAGTAACAGCTATCTATATATATAAAAATGTATTGCTGTTCGTTTGTGCTAACTCGAGAATGGCTGGACCGATTTAGCTAATTTTAGTCTTGAAATATTTGTGGAAGTTCAGGTAAAGGACAATACTAGAAATTTTTTCCAATACGAAATGTTCCTGTGAAACATTTGATGTTCGTCCTGTCGGTTCGGTAAACTTTGGATATCCGATCTCTTTTGTCTTTTTAGAAATAAAAAATAGTGTCACTTGGTTGTCAAATATTTATAGGTGCGTTGAGAAATTTGTCTTTTTCATAGCTGAAGTATGATCTTTGTTGGAATACAAAACAGTTCTATTACAGAAATTAAAAGTGTACAAAAAAATTTAAATAAAAGTGTCAGTTGATTGTCGAAAAAAGAAAATCTTCTATATATATAAAATTTAATTGATGCTTGTTAGTCTCACAAAAACTCGAGCTTGCCTAATTTTGATTTTGAAGTATTTGTAGAAGTCTAAAGAAGGTTTAAGAGGTAAGAAAATATAAACATAATAAATAAGAAATTGTAAGGAAAGTAATAAAAACAACAATTTTATTTTCCCATACATACTGTTCGTGTCTGTCAAAGATTAGACACAAAAATAATTTCTGAACGTACTATAAATATTTGACCACAGACAAACGTGACATACCTATATGTCTGTTGTCAAAGTTCAGACAACTTTAATTGGCGGTACGAAGCTCTATGATTTGGTGACAATAAGGTACAATTTACATTATTGTTCTTACTGTTTTTTTTTGGCGTAGCAGACAAAGGCTATTTTGAGCTAAAATTATTTATTACTTGATTTCAACATTTCAATGCTACAAACGCTTTTACACTCACAACCCCACACTAAGTCCGATGACTTGAGTCGTAGGTGCCGAAAACATTCACACAATATAACCAGGAACACAAATTTTGTTCAGAGAGAAAACTTGTGTTCCCGCCGGGAATTGAACTCGATACCACTGCATAAAAGGCGAACGCGTACCTAACTGAGGCAATTTTTAAACTTTAACATTCAATAATTTAGAACTTTTATACGAATTTACTTTGATTGTTTAAGATACTTACGGTAACGTTGTTAGCAAACGTAACAAGTGTAGTAACGTTCATCGATGTCACGTAGGGTGCATTACGTCCCGCCCGGTATGTTAGCACGCTGATATCTTTTGCAAACTTTGGATTGTAGTAAGTGACCTTGGCCCTTTCTTGTTTGAAATTCTGTGGTGAAAATTATTGAAAAACTTCAATTATGGATTTGATTCTTTAACTTGATAACTTTTCTGCCTTTTTATCAGTCTAAATGCATTTTCGAACACGTATATACTTCTAGCTGTGCTCTGCATGTTCCAGTGCCACGTTTTTTTTATGTTGGATAGGCAAGCATTTGACCACTATCGAATGAGTCCTGTCTTGGTACGTTCGTGTGTCCGACTAAATTTGTAATGCTAAAAAAAGTCGAAAAATAATCCCTCGTATATAAAAGGTCATCAACGAATAACGTAGAAAAAAACGCAAAACGATAGAGTAACTGAAGCTGATCAGATACGCCTTGGTCCTAACTTCAGTCTTGCAGGTTTTCGGGTCCGACCACATATATCTTGAGAATTAATAAATCTCACTGCATCAATATTTGAAGATATAAGATATTTGAAAATCAATAGGACAATTTATTGAGTAAAATATTTTAGCTTGAGTTATCTGAGATACTTTCTGTTAGTGTGCTGTGCTGTCAACGTTCACAATCTGTATTGGAACGAAAGTTCCTTATCGCGCGTTGCGAAAGGGAGCTAGATGGAAAAAATTAAGACCAAAAGTTGTAACGACACTTTTTGCTATAGTGATCGGACGAGAACGTGGTATACGTTCTCGTCTCCGAAGTTAAGCAACGTCGGGCGCGGTCAGTACTTGAATGGGTGACCGCCTGGGAACACCGCGTGATGTTGGTTTTTGCATGTTTCTTTTAATTTTGGAACGAAAGTTCCTTATCGCGCGTTGCGAAAGGGGGCTAGACGGAAATTGAACTTCGTTCCATCCGGGTATCCCTTGACACCTCTCAAGTTTTTTTTATTAATTGGATTTCAGAGTGAATTTTGAGACGGGACTTAAAGGGCAGGTACCCTTACCGCTGTGGCTACAGAAAAACGTTCTGTGAAGACTATCTTATACTTTTGATGATATTTTGACCAGCATTAATAGATTTTGAAATCAGGCTGAAAATGTATATATAACATAAAAACTTTTTTAATGCCAATTGAACATGTTTCTTACAGGCAACAAAAATTATATGGAACACAATGAGGTAAAAGTACTAGAGGGAGTTTTGCCGGGAACGTGAAAAAATGGCGTTGTTGATTTTGTATAATTTTCCAAAACCTGTGATTCTTCGAGTGTTAATGTGTAATAATGGTGGATTATTACCCGTTAATACTTAGTAAATGTGCATAAGTGTAGTCATACAAAGTTGAAAAACGTGATTTTCGCCTTCGCTCCAAAACTTCAATAGAAGTTCTAGTAAAGTTTCTACCACTTTACTAGGGCATGACTTGACTATGACTGACTACTTGACTTTGACTGTGACTTGTGACTAAGACTTTTATTATGAAGAATAGAAATTGTTAATATTTGTTTAATATTTCGACTGAAGGACTATGCATCCATGGTCATGAAATAATTAAAAAAAAAAGTACTAGAAATAGCAAATATTTTGAAAAATGCGATTTAATAAATAGCAAAAGCTTTTTATTTCTAAGGAAAATATGAGATAAAAACACAAAATAAGAGACAAACACCTTTAAAAATATGGAAAGAGTATTCACAGAATTTAGAAAATATTTACATCCAGCCTGAAGTTAAAATTTGCACAAATACTACATTTTATTTTTAACCGACTTCAAAAAAAGGAGGCTTCTCAATTCAACAGTATTTTTTATGTGTTACTTCACAGCTTCTTTCTAGGTGAACCGATTTTAATTTTATTTGTTATTTAAAAGCTGCTGCCTCCCATGCGGTCCCATTTAAATTTGATTTAGATTTGACCATTAGTAGTTTTTGAGTTATCCTCAATAATACGTATTAAATTAATTTAATCTAATAAAGGGTTTCGAAGATAAAGCGATAAAGTCAATTTTTTAAGCTTTGTTTGCGTTTAAATTATTTTACTTTAAAGCTAGTTTTAGTAGAAAGATTCAAGCGCAGACTGAATGCATACATTTTGGGAATAATGTGCAATTAAATTTTTCAGACTATTTTCTATCTTCTATTCAGCCACTTTCACGACTGAATGAATTTCACTCAATAGATTTTTTTTGGAAAATTATGCTATTTTAAAATTATTTTAAAAAATTATTTCTCGTTGCTTGGTTTTGGTCATATGCCACAAATAAATACTAATAGTTAGAAAACATAGGATCCGTTATTTTATATTTATTATTCTTACTTATAATATTACGAAACATCTTATTAATTTAAGTATGGCATGCGCGATCTTGCATTTGCTAACACAGCGCTAGCAAAATAGTACCTTTCGGGCCATTTAAATACAAAATATTTCTCGGGTGGCACTATTGATATGCAGGCACGTTTACCAAATTTCCTCTTGGCAAATAAAAAAAAATATCATGAACACTCACTGAACAATTACCCGTCTTTATGAAAATAAAGATAAAACAAATCAGAGTTATTTCTCTGTACATTTTCAAAAACTGCTACTATAAACCAGTGTAGAGACTAAACGCTAGTGTTCCGAACTAAAACAAATAGAAGAGTTAATATGTACATTTAACTGTGCTACAAGTAATGAAATACAGGAAGCATTACAGTACCAATAATCATTTTAGAACCGGGATGTATACATTTTGTTTTATAGTATATACCTACACCGTTTTATTACGCTCAAAGCACGCTATTTTTTGTGATTATGATAGATAATCGCATCCATCGCATTAATAGCATATAATAAGTCTTTCTATTGTATGTTACTTTATAACTCGGAAGTAATGTTATACCGGGATAGCGTATAACTGAGTAGGTTCCTGCATTAGTGAAGCGATGCGAGGATGAGCACCGCGAAATTAACAGAAAGCTCGTCCTGCACCGTCTAGGGAACTATAAAATATTCAATTTTTTTTCTTTTAGTTTTGGCTCCACAATCTTGTGCATTTAGCCAATGTCAAGTTATATAATTAAATGCAAGCAAAGCTTAAAAAAACCGACTTCACCGCTTTATCTTCGCAACCTTGATCTGATTTTTTGATTATAACTCAAAAACCAGAAATCAGATCTTGATCAAATTGATTTCGATGAGACCACATGAAAAGCACCAGCTTTCAAATAAAAAAATAATCATCAAAATCGGCTCACAACGAAAGAAGTTATGAGGTAACGTTTGAAGTCGGTTAAACGAGAACATCGTCAAAGCAGTCCACAAAATAGGCATTATTGACGATATTTCAAGAACTACTGATCAGATCTTGATCAAATTTTTATGGGACCAATTAGAAAGCAACATCCTTCAAACTAAAAAAAAATTGTGAAATCGGCTCACGTGGGAGAAGTTAGGAAATAACACACATAAAAAAACACATTCAAAGTCAAGTTCCAGTCATCTAGTCAAGTCATGCCCCAATAAACTTTAATAGACTTACTGGAGTTTTGAAAATCATGTTTTTTAACTTTATATCATTTGCCAACAATTCAGATCACTCATGCACGTTCGTTAAGTATTACCGGTTAATAATCCACCATTATTACACTTTAATACTCGAAGAATCACTAGTTTTGGAAAATAATCCAAATCAACAACGCCATTTTTACACTTTTGCGGCAAAACCAGAATAATAAGTTGTGTATGGAGTACTGTGGCCATCTCTGGGATGGATCCGCTAAGTACCAGCATAGTAGAAATATATCAGTAAGATAACTCGATGCCCGTAGGAGATTCAAATGCCTACTCTAGCCGAATACGCGGGGTTGTCACTATCTCCGACTTTTAAAGGTACATATGTAAAATGTATATTATAACAAACCAACAAGTAGGTACAATAAAATAGTATAAAAATGTGGTGGTAAAATAGATACGATTTCATCTGCATGATAGCTGTAATTTGGCATGAATATACATATTAGCCACGCCGCGCCGACAGAGTTAAAACAAAATCTTGAAAAAAACTTTTTTTTGCATATGTGAAAAGAAATCACGGTACTAGTATATATAACGAAGTTAAAAGGAAAACTATCATATCTAAGTAGGCTTCAATAGATCAATGTTCGTGGCATGTACTAGTCTACGACCCGGTAAAAGATCAATCTTTTACTTAAGTTACAAAAAAAACATGCGGGGCAGTCTTTGGGGACTGCCGATAGAAGTGAAAACTATATATAATGTATATATACACATTAAACATAAATAACCATTATAAGTTGATCCCCGATCGTGAGCAATATTTATCGTGCGTAGAGCTCAACAAATATATGCCATCGGTGACGATGCCGCGAGTTCCATGATTTTTGTTCACCCAAAAAGTGCTCAACGCGCCTAAAGAAGTTTTTACTTCAAAAACTTACAAAGCTATTTAATTGAATAAACACGTCGACTAACACAACAATAGGTTCGATTGTTTGACGTAGACATAATTCGTGGGAAACGCTTCGCGCGGCACGCGGGGCTGCCCCGGCTCGTGTTGGCTTCGCCGGTCTGTTTGTTATTAGTGTGCGTGCTGAGGCACGTGCGTACGACCGTGCACACATACAAGCCGCGTTTGGTACCACTCTATGAAGACAACTTACTTATATATTTCTACTATGGTAACAGCTTGAAGGTCTTGACGCTACGCTATTGACCGACGAGCAAAAAGACTTATTGGCGATAGTAAGCTGATTGAGTCCAGATTGCAGAGCCTCGGTCACAGGCGTATGGTTGCAAGTCAATCGGTATTCTATCGTTTGCATTTTGGAGAGTGTGCGCAGGAATTACACGAGTTAATTCCACCATGCCCATTTTACCATCTAACAACCAGACAAACTGTCAAAAGTCATCCATTTATGGTTGACATACCTCCAGTTTGCTCGAAGCGGTTTGCTTCTACGTTCAACATCCGTACAGCGAAGGAGTGGAACACATTGCCTGCGTCATTGTTCCCTGAGGGGTATAATCTGGGAGTCTTCAAATCAAGAGTGATTAGGTATCTTCTAGGCAAGCATGTCACATCTTCGACCGCATCATCACTTTCCATCAGGTGAGATAGTGGTCAAATGCTTGCCTATTTAGCATAAAAAAAAAGTTGCTTACCTATTACGTTCCGATTTACATTCAATAAAAAATGTATTTTGTGGCTTTCTGTGGTAAAGCCACCACAATTTCGCTAATGACATATATCAGAAGTATAGATTTTGACATTGACGGTTCTTCGACATTGAATGACAGTAACTTCTTTACTCCTAGCTGTCATTACAATGACAGCTAGGAGTAACGTTCCGATATTGACTCATAGAGGTTTGGAATTACTGGGGAGTAAATAAACGAAAATAATTTCTTCTCAAGCAATGTTTGCTAAAATAATTTATTAGATATATTAGATAATTTGCCGTCTGGCTAGATGTTCGATAATGTAAGGTCAAATCTTGCAAATTAAATTTGATACACTTCCCGGTTACCGATTGAGCTGAAATTTTGAGTACACGTGTAAATCGCGTGACAAAGCAATATTATGATGACATGGTGCTGATCTGATGATGGAGCTGGAAGGTGGCCAAAGGAACTTCGCAATGAAACGACACAAGCTCATCGAATTTGGGCTCATTTGAATCGTCTTGACGACTAGTTACTCTTTCAATGGTAACCAGGGTCTAATGAGGGAGCTGGAAGGTGGTCATAGGAACTATGTAATGAAACGACGTAACCCCATCAAGTTTTGGCTCGTTTGTCAATTTGTCTTGACTAGTTATCTGGTAGCTTTTAATCCACTTTTGCAACTTACAACTTGTAAAAGCTTGATTTTAAAAAACTTTTTAAGGCATAACTTGTTATGTTTGGTACCAGAGATTTCAAATGGTTCTAACTCTTGAATCTTTGCCCCCTGCACCGTGGGTTTTGGATTCATCTCTCGGCAGGAGTAAAAAATCCTTCCTAAAGGACATTGTGCTTCTAGTTAAATGTTTCCGTCACCTATGATACAAGTCTTTGAATTAAGTGTGGCCTGTAAATGTAAATATGTTGGTTTGTTTTTGTTTCATGCAGATATCTAATTAAATCTTAAATTTAGAGTAAACTCGATAATTTTTTCTTTTGTAAAGGTTTCAAAAGAGGCGGCCTTGCATACGTAGTCAGCATTATTGAATGTTAGCGGAAAATTCTTCGGAGGCATTTCAAACTTAGTCAGGTGATAAGTACCCTGAAATGTGAGATAATGAAATTAGCATAGATTGTTTCCACTGCTGGGGCACATCGCCACCAACATGAACTGGCCCAGCATGTTGGATTATACTAGCTAGCCTTTTTTTTATTTATATTTGTTGTGGGAGGGAAAATGCCTTTGCTATGCATATGAGGCCTATTTTTTTGATTCGCATGTGGGTGTCGTTGAAAAGAACTCTGCAAGTACAAAAAGAAAAAAACTAACTGTTTTAGAATAACTATAAAAACTGTTTAAGAATGATTGTATCTACTATTTTATGGGATAGGTAAGATGGTGTTTATAGATCTATTCTGTGCTGGGGCTTACCTTTAAAACGGCTACACTTTAAAGCTGAAACTTGCGAATACTATCCGTGTTATTCTCTATTTGAATAATATATACAAAATTAAAAACATTTTTGATTGAAAAAAGTCAAACACAATTAACCTCAAACGTTTTTAGTTATTACGCAAAATTTAGGTGCGATTCTCAGTTCGGGGCAAACTACTAGAGATATACATGCAATTTTTATTTAAATATATAGAAGCAAGACCGCGAAGCACAATTAGAGGTTAAAGTTTTTTTTTTGTAATTATTGATAGGCAAACCTTTAATTGAAAGGCAGGATTACTATGTATTATTATACTCACAGCCGGCACTGGGCATTTATCCATAGGTATATTTGAATATGAATCGAGCCAATTTTTAAGCCATCGCTGCTTCATTCCATCACATAAAAGATATTCAATCTTTAATGGAAAATCTGTAAACTTTGTATTAAAAAACTCCCATTGCCACTGTAAAATAATAAATAACGTGACATAAACCGTTGATATCTACCAAATTGTGAAAATTACGACAATACTTGCAACAATTTTGCTGTATAAAGTTATGAGATCACAATAATATTATACATCCGAAAGTTTGCGTGTATGTTTGTCTTTTTCACTATGTAACGCCTAAACGGATTTGGTTGATATTTATAATGTACATAGATAATACATATTAACACACAGGCTACTTTTAACTTCATAAACGCGGACGAAACCGCAGGGCACGGCTAGTCCCTAAATAAATCAAGTCCGTTTCAGACATGGTACTGTTTGTTTATTTGGATATGTTAAATATTAAATACATCATTTTTAAATACATAAAATATCCCCAATTGTTTATATATGTTAAATAATAAAATGACCTCTTAGCGTTGACTACGGCTCTGCTTATGCCTATCATAGATCCATGCTTAAAATCGAGGATAAAATAAATTAATTTTATATTTTTTCAAACTTTAGACTAAAAACGGTAAAATATATAAAACCAATAAATTTAACAGTCCATTACTTTTTTTATGATTGAATAGATAGTTAATTTTGGTTATTTTGCAACTAACTTCTTACTTATATTGGGGGAATGACATGCTTTTACACATAGTTCAAGATTAGAAAGTGAGTTATGATTTTCAGTCGCGTAAATTGTCAAAAATGTTGCTAGATATGTGGATAAATCACGTCTAAATCTATAGAATATTACTTATACTAACCTAAAGATAAAATTATTCGTCTGGTAGTCAACTTATTAATCAAACAAAGCCTTAATTCTTTCAATCTAAAAAAAACAAAGTTTACCTAGCTATTGATTTTTGAAGTAAAAACTTCTTAAGCGGCGTTGTGCACTTTTTTGGGTTGGGTAAAAAATGTTAAACTTGTGTCAGGACACGTGACCTGATCGAAAATTCGTAAGACGGAGGGAGAGTAGACCGCCGGCCGGTGGCGTGGCGTAGGAGAGGAAGTAATATCCCCTCTCTTTCTACCGCGCGGCGAAAATGTATACCTGCTCCTGCTGTTTACAACGTTAATGTTCAAGTTTTCACTTCTGCCGGCACTCCCGGAGTGCAACCAGTTGTTTTGTTTTTATTATTAGTGAAATAGTAATATTTTTAATTATTCATTGACAAAGCGTAGCCACAATCATGTAGGTTCTTATTAACTTATATCTAAGACAAGTACCCCGGTGAATCTTTGTCACCAGCTCTTGGTTTCTTCTGAGCCTATATTGGCTGCTGTATGTTTATGTGATTATTGAAACATCGGTACTCACTGAAATATTATTCCCAAAAGGTACAAGCGTAGTGACGTTCATTGTCGTCAAATAAGGTGAATTGCGTTTTTCTCGACGCGTTAAGATGTATAAGCCTTTAATGTACTTCGGATTAGTGTATACGACTTTTGCTCTTTCTTGATGGAACTTTAGTTCCTGTGAGAAAAATTTGAGCTATTAGTATGTAGGCAAATTGCACAAGCGCTTTCTGGCGACTTCAAAATATAGATATACCTAGTTTAATCTAGGATCGTATGGAGTACTGTGGCCATCTCTGGGATGGACCCGCTAAGTACCAGCTTGAAGGTCTTGAGTCTATTAACCGACGAGCAAAAAGACTCATTGGCGATAATATATATATAATAATAAATAAAAAAGACACATTGTCTCATCGGCTCATAAACTAATTGAGTCCAGATTGCAGAGCCTCGGTCACAGATGCGACGTATGATCGCAAGTCTATCGGTGTTCTATCGTTTGCATTTTGGAGAGTGTGCGCAAGAATTTCACGAATTAATTCCACCATGTCCCTTTTACCATCTAACAACTAGAGAAACTGTCAAACGTCATCCATTTATGGTTGACAGATCCAGTTCGCTCAAAGTGGTTTGCGTCTACGTTCATCATCCGTACAGTGAATGAGTGGAACTCGGGGAACAAAGACGCAGACGATGGTCTGCGTCTTTGTTCCCCGAGGAGTATAATCTGGGAGTCTTCAAATCAAGAGCGAACAGGTATAAAAATAAAACGCCGCGACGCCGAGTTTTTGTTAGGTAACTTCTCGATGTGGCTGTAATTTTGCGAATCTGGCAGTAGATTCATTAACTTTCATGAGTGCCTTTTTGGGGCCCATGTAGATAAATGATATGATTTTGAATTGGAATTTAAATCGATTTAAATAATATGAAACAAGTATTTTGCAAATTACAAAATTCAGAGTTGTTACTAAAATTAATGATCGATGACATGTACTCACTGAACATTCTCCTTGTTTTGTTTGGATTATAATAATAAGATTATATACAATGAGCATATTTCGAAACATGTTGTATTGTGTTTTTGGTAGTGTTTTTTCATTGAAGAGTGGGATCCACAATGATCAATGCAAAATGCATTGAGATTGAATATTATCAAAGATAAACATCAAATAGAATGATAAATACTTTGTTCGATTGTACTCGTGGCACACAAAACATTACAAGTCTGATACCCATCGTACCATGAAATCAAATTAATGATTATACACATTCGTATTCGTTACGGAGATACCTACGTGGTAACAAACATTCACATACACACACACAAACTTTCACATTTATAATATTAGTAGGATAATCATGCGTCTTCACATTTACAATATTTGTAGGATTTGTGTCTTCTCGTATTATTTTATAAACTTATTTGGTATATACCTATACCATTACTCTAAGATGACCGAATCGATCTTTTTATTTCAAAAGGTATGGTGTCAAGTTTATCTCATATAAACATTATCTAAATCTGATCAAGAGTTCCGAAGATACAGCAGTGAAGTCGTTTTTTTAAGCTTTGCTTGCGTTAAAATTATTTACTGTAAAAGAAACCAAATCTTACTCACTGAACATCTTCCTGTGTGAGTGTGAGTGAAAACAGTTTCAAGTCCCGCCTCAAGCGATAATTTTTCCTTTCTAAATTTATCACTATAGTTCTGCCTAGCATGGCTAATGCTATATAAATAAAATCAATTGATTTGGGTAGACGTTATCAAAACAACGTGGAGCTAACTGCAATGTTAGACTCGTTGGCCGTAGTAGATTCTATATAACTGTTTCGGTAGATGACGTCACACGTCCCCGTAAGACGTTAATAATAAGGAAAGGTTAATTTCGGCGCTTCAGGCGGGACTTGAGTAGCTCAGCGGTTAGAGCAATAGGGCATGAGACCCTATGGCCGCGGGTTCAAATCCCGCCTCAAGCAATAATTTTTCCTTTCTAAATTTATTACTATGTAAAAAGGATATTATTCTTAATAAAAATCTAACCATACGCACATCTGTAAGAGTTAGTGCTATTTCGAACTGATATTAAATAGACAGCGATCATTATCTGAATTTTAATTGTACCGGAAGCATTATTAAATGAGATCTAGCATAATAACGGCATTATTATTTAAATGCCAAATAATATTGCTATTTAACATTTACCCACCACAGCTACTAGTTATATTTATTTTACAAAATCAGTTGATAGCACATAAAAAATATGTTCCAATAAAAAAATTCACCAGCGGGGGAAGCTTGTGATTGGCCGATGTGTGCTTGTTATAGACTGATCCATGCTTGTGATTGATCGATGCATGCTTGTTATAAGCTGATCCTTGCTTGTGATTGGCCGATGCTACAGTTACCAGCTTCAGTTGCGGAACGACCAATCATAAATATTAAATTGACGTTTCAAAAGGCATGATGTTTTCGTAAGAGGGAAAAAGAAAGGTTATTATATTATGGTCAAATTTGATTAAAAATGTATAATGCGATAAAGAACAATACTAAACATTCACTCAAGTTAATTAAATAAACAATAAAGTTACTACATATTTATTTATATTGATTTCTGATTACTCTAATTTGAATTAATACCAATTAACTTTTTTTTATGCTGGATAGGCAAGTTTTTTTTTTTTTTATGTTGAATAGGCAAGCATTTGACCACTATCTCAACTGATGGAAAGTGACAATGTGGCCGAAGATGGAACATGCCTAGAAGGTACCTATTCCCTCTAGACTTGAAGACTCCCATTGTTCGAGATACATGAACATAAAGTATGGAAAAGTCAATAATATTTTTATCAATGACTCCAAAAAACAAAGGCGCGTCAGGTGGTTGGTAAAGATAAAACATAAGCTTCTTAGAATTTTAACAACTTTAACAAGGACACGCTTATTGACAGAATAAGTGACGACTTGTTTTTGTCTTAGATGTTATGTTAATCACTTATATTATGGAATTAATCAAATCCAGTTTCATTAATTCAAATTATATTCTCTTCTATTTATGACCGACTTTTAAACTCATAGTAGCTTCTAAAATTTTTTCTTTAGTACTCGATACGAATGCGTTCAATTTACAACTGTAGTCAGAAGATCTGAGTAGTAGTAGAAAATTCTTCGGAGGTATTTCCATTTTATTCATATGGTAGACTTCCTGGAATAAAACTGAGTAATTTAATTATTATTTAATTAACTATTTCTTGCGGGTTCAGATGAGACACGTATCTAGATTTTAAAATCGTATGCTTTCTTATAGAATTCGCAGTAATAATAATATTTTTGAAACACTTTTTTTTTAAATAAGCTTTTTGAAGTCCTCCATATTGGATTAAAAGTGACGTCACTTTATTTTTTTAAGTTATTCTCAACAAGCCTTTTTATTTGATACCCATATTGTAGGAATACATTAAAAATAACTTGTCCGCCATTTTGGGTGTTCTGCCATGTTGGATTTAGAATGACGTCACACAGTTAAATTGCAAGATTCCACCAGAACAAACATAGTTACTATACATACATTGCCAGTTATAGTATATATACATTGCCAGGTATAGTTATTTGCTGCACAGAAGACGTTCAGCCAACTACGCCAAACAGGCAGTTAATTTTTTTTTTGTTTATGTCATTGAAATACGAGACGAGCAAGGCGCTCGCCTGATGGTAAGCGTCACGCTTGCCCATTACAGTTCAGTGCCACCAGAGCTTTGACTTATACAACCTGTAACAAAAAAAGGTAGTAATACTTGGTGGTGTGTCTGTGTATCGTACAGGAATCATCTGCCAGAGAACGAAAGTCGAAATCGGACATAATTTTTTGTATACAAAAATTAAAAATTATATATTTCAAATACTTTTGACAACCCTACAGTTACACGTGCGTCAATCGGAGATATTCATTCCGTGCAAAAATTAAAAAATATTTTTTTGCCAACCCTACGATTACATCTGTGGCGCGTGACCTTGACCTTTGTTATGGCCACCACTGTCAGATGTCTAGGTCCAAAGGCTATGTGGTGTAGAACGGTAGCTGATGAAATAGGGTCGCAAATGACATTTTATTTTTTAAACTGTAATTCATCATAACTAATATACATGGTGCTGCCGCGAATGCAGAAGTTCCTGTTAGACTCCATACCTTTAGCTAAATGTGTGACTTGAGTATTACTGCACCTTTCTGTTACACATTGTAGAATTCGAACTCCTGCGCGGCGAAGCCCTGCGCTCGTCATACTGATGACAATCCGATTTATACATTATTACTGTAGAGCGAAAATAGGAGTCTTAAAAAATAGTATGTTTTTAGTATAAGGGTATTTATTTATTATGTTTTTACTAGATGTGCCAATACCGGTAGCTACTTGGCGTTAGCTTATCGTGGAATCTCAACTTTGGCGCTTATATCGAAGCCAGAGCTCAACTGGCTGCTAAGAAGCTGGGTATCCTTGCTAGGGTCAGGCAGTACTTCACACCGGCGCAGCTTGTCATTTTATATCAAGCTCAAGTACGGTCGTGTATCGAGTACCACGGCCACTTGGAATGGATCCGCTAAGTACCAACTGGAAACTCTTGAGATTTTTTTTTATTATTGACCGGGGAGCCAAAAGACTCATTGGCGATAGTAAGCTAGTTGAGTCAAAACTGCAAAGTCTTGGTCACCGAGCAAGCCTATCGGTATTATATCGCTTACATTTTAGAGAGTGTGCTTAGGAATTACATGATATAATTACTCCACGCCCTTTTTACTATCTTACAAAAAGAGAAACTGTCAAACGTCATCTATTTATGGTTGACATACGTTAAGGAGTGGAACTCATTGCCTGCGTCTTTGTTCCCTGAACGGTACAATCTGGGTGTCTTCAAGTCTAGAGTGAATAGGTACCTTCTAGGCAAGCATGTCCCATCTTCAGCTGCATCGTCACTTTCCATCATGTGATATAGCGGATAAATGCTTGCTTATGAAGCTGGTATGAAGCAATAAGTCTGGTTCCTAATAATTCGAACGTTTGAAAACAACTTAATTCAATTAATTTGATATAGGTACTATACAAATACTCACAGCTGGTATAGGACACTTGTCCGTAGGAATATTTGAAAATTTCTGAACCCAATTCTTGATCCATTTTTGTTTCAATCCCTCACATGCTAAGATGTCAATCTTTAATGGGTACGCTGATAATTTCTTGTCAAAAATCTCAATACTCCACTGTAAATAAATGATGTTAGAAAAAAATAATAATATAAACGCGAGCAAAGCTTTAAAAAGCTTCGCCGTTTTATGTTTGGAACCCTTGAACCATATTACATTAATTAAATAAGCATTATTGAGGACAAGTCAAAAACTACTGGTCAGATCTTGATCAAATTTAAATGGGACTACAAAGGAAGCACCAGCCTTCAAATAAAAATAATCATTAAAATCGATTTTCCAATAAAAAGTTCTGAGGTAACTAACACACATAAAAAATACAGTTGAATAGAGAACCTCCTCCTTTTATTGAAGTCGGTTAAAAATATAATTGAGTGCTACCCTCATTCTGGCTATATTTTTTTCCCGCCCTCGTTTGTACCTATAATAATATGAAACACGCTACGCTCTAGTTTTCTCTTTTACGTAAAAAAACCGACCAAAATTATATTTAAACAAAGATAATTCTCTCATTTTTCGCCGACTTAAAAAAGAATTTATTTATGTGTGTTCTTTTCGACATTTTTTTTCATACATTAGTGAAAATCGGTTGTGGTTTTAAATCGTTACCATGACTTTCACGCAGGAGTTCTTTTTTCTTTTGTGGGGGGCAAAATACCTAGCACCTGAAAGAGGTGGGTGGGGACTTGAATCCACTAAGAATCCCTCCGTGAGTAGTCCCTCGCCGAGCTCATCTAGGCGGCAAGCCAGGGAGTTCTTGCCTAGGTGAACCGATTTCAATGTTATTTTTTTTGTCAAGTTGGTGCCATATAAATATTTTCAAGATCTGATAGGTGATTTGAAGTTTGCTTGCGATTAAATTATTACTAATTTATTTATTTTCGTACAAATAAGTTACAATAACAGATCCAGTCTCGGTTACCGACGTAAGGTCGCAAATCTATCGGTATTTTACCGTTTACATTTTGGAGAGTGTGCGCAGGAAGTACCTACATGAGTTAAATCCCCCATGCCAGCTTTACCATCTAACAAATAGACAAACTGTCAAACATCATCCATAAACGGTGGACTTACCTGCAGTTCGTTCGAAACTTTTCTCTTCTACGTTTATCATCCGTACTGCGAAGAAGTGGAACTCATTGCCCTCGTCTTTGTCCCCCGAACGCTATAATCTGGGAGTCTTCAAGTCAAGCGTGAATAGGTATCTTCTAGGCAAGCATGCTATATCTTCGGCCGCATCATCACTTTCCATCAAGTGAGATTGTGGTGAAATGCTTGGCTATCAAGCATAAAAATACGTACAACATGTGCATTGTGAAATTACTACAGGTTTGCGTTAATTTTACGAGTCAACTAGTAGACCACTGTCACAGTATCTTCGATCCTTAACGAATTGTGCATTATAATATACATTACTAGTTGTATACAGTTTATTTTACTTTTAGGAAATATAGGCAATTGGCAGGGGGCCAAATTAGCTGATATCTAGGGAGATATTAGTGAGTTTTGTCTGAACGAAATGAAAAAACCTATTAATATTATAATATACTTTGTATTATAATATACTCACTGTCACATTGTCGCTAAACGGTACAACTGTCGTGGCGTTCATCGAAGTCAAATATGGGGAGTTTCTATTTTCTCGGACCGTTAATATATTCACGTCTTTCACATACTTTGGGTTGGAAAATATGACTTTTGCTTTTTCTTGGTGATACTTCAAATCCTGGGTTATATACAAAAAATATATATACATCGAAAAAATATATATATTCCTGGGCTGTACATAGCAAATATATTTAAAAATGTTTGTACATCAACAAAACATTGTTTGTTAAATACGTTGCAAATTATTGAATTTATCATCAACGCAATTTTCTATATTCATTACCGTATAATTAAACGCAAGCAAAGCTTTAAAAAAACCAACTTCACTGCTTTATCTTCGGAACCTTGATCAGATTAAATGTATTTAACAAGCATTATTGGCGATAACTCAAAATCTACTGGTCAGATCTTGATACAAATTAAACGGATAAACAACAAAAAAATCAAAATCGGTTCATGTGAGAAGAGTAATGAGGTAACACACATTACAAAATTACAGTCGATTTCAGTACCTCCTCCTTTTTCGTGATGTCGGTAGAAAAGAAACGAAATCTTACTTACTGAACATCTTCCTGTGTATGTGAAAATAAGTATAAAACAAACAAATATTATGTACATCCTTTTCGAAATTAAAATCTAACCTAGCACGTATGCGTTAATGCTATTCCAAAAAAAAATTTATAAAGCAAAGATTATCTGCACACTGAATAATGAGTGCACCGGAAGTGTTTTCAAATGTGTAGTACTTATATAATAATGATATTGTAATTTTGATAAATAATACTGGTTTTCCTCTGAAAAAGACTACTAGTATTTGAGTTTGAAAACTATCGCGAGTGTTATTTATTATTAATGTTTACTAACCTCCCATCCTCCCAGATGATGGGCATCGTACATGCCCGAAACTAGTTGGAAAATCCGACAAAACCGCCGCAAGTACCATCCGGTTAGCAAACATTAATAACTACTAGTATTGTTTAATTAAGAAAAATATTTGGTTTCTATATTTAAAAAATATATTTTAGAACGTAAAAATCAAATATGTTATTTATATTATGTATTTATTGGATTTAAGTACTTATTTAGTTACCTGTTCAGTTACTGTAATATTTAAATATGATCAAAGATAAATCAACAAACAAACATTCACAATCACAGCCCCACACTAAGTTCAAAGTCTTGTATCGTGGGTGCCGGAAACAATTACATCACCCACACAAATACAGTCAGAATCAGAAGCACAAATATCCCTTGGGAAGGAATTTGTGATCCTGCCGGAAATCGAACCCAGGACCCACGGAGCAGAAGGCGGAGACCTGTCTACTGCGCCAACTGCGTCGTCAAAGGTCAAACATGTTTATGCGATGCCTAATAAAAGTGGTAATTTTCACTGGAGACAATTAAATGAACAATAAAATTACTTGTATTCATTAAAACTGATTTAGTTTTAATGATTATCTACAAGTAATTTTATTCAAAAATCAAGTCTAATTACAACATAATTTTGAATCAACATAGTATTAAAACGCTTTTAGTGGTAGTTTCCGTTATGCTGCAACCAAATATTGGAACAATATACCACCGCCACGGAGGAGCCTATATTTTCATGCTTTTAAAATCCAACTAAAAAGTATATTTTTAAACATCAGAAGAGTCAGGAAACTCTTAGACATGACACCAGTGTAATATTAATAGTAATAACGTTTATACTAATATTATATATTTTATTATAGAATTTATTAAACATTGCATTAGAATTTTAATATAATATTGTCCTAGAAAATGTACCAGTGATTAATGTTTATATATTTTTTGTAAATGTTGTAATTTTGTCATTCTTATTATTGTTTTATTAAACAAAACAACAAACAAACGCATTCACACTCACAGCCCCACACTAAGTTCAAAGACTTGTATCGTGGGTGCCGGAAACATTCACATCACAAACACATTACACCCAGAACGAGAAGCACAAATATCCGTTGGGAAGGAATTTGTGCTCCTGCCGGGAATCGAACCCAGGACCCATGACGCTGAGGGCGGACACCTGTCCACTGCGCCAACTGGGTCGTCAACCTGGGTCGTATTGTAAGTCGTTTGTGATGTAGATAGCCCGCGTCGTCACAACAAATCCGGTCCCAACGGAAGACGTATCGGCGCTTTCCATCAGGTGAGATGGTGGTCAAATGCTAGCCTACTGGTCATAAAAAAAGACCAGCGCTGATCTTTTGATCAGCATTTATGCTGAGTTACTGTTTCTTTCTTTCTTAAAAAGGTCCTTCAAGTTAAACGTGGTATGAAGAATACTAAGATATTACCTTTCTGGAATTTCCAGAACTTTAACAAGGTGGAGGGATAATTAAAATTCAGTTTTATTAATTCAAATTATTATATTCTATTTATGACCGAGTTTTAAACTAATTGTCACTTCTAAAATTTTTTCTTTGGTATTCGTTACGAATGCGTTCAATCTACAGATGTAGTCAGAAGATCTGAGTAGTAGTGGTAAATTCTTCGGAGGTATTTCCATTTTATTCAGATGGTAGACATCCTGGAAAACAATTAAAATAATTTCTAATGTGTTTAAATTTTACTTATAATTAGCTGTATTATAATTTTCTGCTTTTGTACAGAATTCGCATTGTATGATATTTTTAAGCAACCAACCATCCTATTTGATCGAGCAAAGCGAGATCTCTAAGTTAGCTTGGGTTATTTAGCACTTTGTCCGTCCATCCGTCTATCAGAGGCATCTAGCGTCTAAACCATATAAGCGAATGACTCCAAATTCTCATAAAATATGTACAACTACGACCCAAAGCCAAATATTACATTTCAAATTATTTAAATGAAAAGGGGTTCCCTTTCAAGTAAGTGGGGAGCAAAATATTTTTTTTATTTTTTTATCTACCCTTGTGTGTTATTGTTAAAAAGGGCTTAACAAATAGAGTACGAAACCGGTTTAAAAAAATCTATTTTGGAAAATAACGTTTTGGTAGGCCACCAAAGTTACTGTTTTTAGATCTATTTTGTCCAGGGGTCTATCTCAAAAACGGCTTCACACTGAAACTTACGAATAATATCATTTATATCATGTACATGAACAACAAATACAGAAATCAAACAATTATTATATAGAAAAAAAATAACCTCTAAAGTTTTTCTCTATGAGGCAAAATGTAGGCGCGAGATCTCAGTTCGGCGCGAACGATTAGTGATAAGTTGTGCCCCGTTTGTAGTACGTAAAGTGGATATATTACTGACTACGATTGATTTAATAATGATAAACGCTTTTAAATTCACAGACCCACACAAAATTCAGTCTTTTGTTGCAGGTGCAGTCAAAAATTATCATTCAAACAATCACACCCAGAACCAAAAACACAAATTTTAGACACTGTAAGTCTGGTTCTAATATTTTGAAGTTCTAAAAAAACAATTAAATTCTATTTATTTGGTAATTATTTAGCTCAGCGTATTAGCATTGCAATTCAGAGAGGCAATGCCGCTGGCATGATAGGAACGCTACTCACAGTGGGCTTGAGCATTGGTTACCCATAATGTCTTGTAGGTTTTTGCTGTATATAGTTTTAGTTTAGTTTTAGGAAACACATGCCTATATCTCCTATTGGTCCGTAGTTTGGGGAAATTAGCAATATTTAATTAATGTCTTATTTATTTGATATGTAGCTATACTCACAGCGGGCACAGGGCATTTATCCGTAGGAATATTTGTAAATTTGTGAACCCAATTCTTGAGCCATGTCTGTTTTAATCCCTCACATGCTAAGAAGTCGATCTTTAATGGGAACGCTGTAAATTTCTTGTCAATAAACTCAATACTCCACTGAAAACAAGTGAAAAAGTTTTTGTTAGTAATAATAATCATCTGAAAAGCTTTAAAAACAAGCTGTTAGAAGTCCGCCATATTGTATTTAGAGTATCGACACTTTATTTTATCGAGTTATTTTTAGCAAGCCCTTTTATTTGATACTCATATCGTAGGAGTGCATTAAATATAATTTGACCGCCGCGCCGTTTTGGGTGTACCGCCATGTTGGATTTAGAATGACGTCACACTACTAACCATGCAGTGGTGCCGATTCTGTTGTCCAGAATTAGACTAAACTAGCCTAAAATTAGTTTTAGTCCTGCTTTAGTCCAAAACCTATTCAGAAAATGCTAGATTTTACTAAAATTAAGTTTGACAGGACTAAGTTTAGTTACTCTATTTAGTGAAAATAACCAAATTCTTATTCTGATGTACATGTTTTACGTCAAATTAAGACTAAAAATAGAAATTTTAAACTCAAATTAGTCTGTATGAAAAAGGTCTGGATTATTTTTAATGTGATCTTATACTTGAAATATTCTTTCACGTGCAATTAATGAAGCAAATACTGACCTACAAAGTCTATAATGGAAGAATATGTGATTGCGGCTCTTGTGAATACAATTCAATTTGGTTGCTGTCAAAATCAATTTTAGTCCTGTCATTTCAACTTTTTAATTAAGTTCAACGTAAAATCAGAATAGCGTTTAGGTATTCTTTGACTAAAATTAGTTTAGTTTAGGTTAGTTCGGTGCTCAACAGAATTAGCACCAGTGTCATCTAAACTAAACGTGTATACAAATAAACATTTGTTACTAAACTCGGACTTTTTTCGCCATTATCTCTGAGATCTGTTGATTATCGTAAGTTCTGTAACTGTACGATGCTACTCGTATAACGCGCAAATCAATATAACTGAGAGCCAATGTAATTATTGGCTCTAAATTTTGCCCCGCTCGTCTGTCTTGATAACACGGGTCTCGTTTTATTTTTATTTTACTTAAAGAACCGACCAAAATTGTATTATTTTGTTCACTTATGACGCGACTGTCAAGGAAGGGTTATGGTTTTGCGAGCGTATCTTATACGTTTATGTATTTATAGAATATAATACTTTTATTGTATAAAACTGTATACAAAGATCATAAAATATAGGTAATAGTTTCAACAGTCTGCCTGTTTCGGGCGTACAATATTAGGTAGGTACTATAATATTATGCTTATGCAAACATCTTATCATAAATTACAGTCATAGTTTACTCATATGTTTTCAATAATTATTATTTACATTTAGCGCAGTAGCAACTTATTATTAAAATTGTAAAGTGTAATATGAAAGTTGCCTAAGTATCAAAATATTCGTCCAAACAATGATACACGCTCGAAATTGTTATATATGTAAGAACATTTGTATCTACCTTACTTTTATATGTTTAGAATATACCTGTCTCTTTCTTTAAATAAAATCAGTCTCGAATACAAGGTGGTGTCATTCGCGTATATCGCGGCTTTTATTCCCATATAAAACATTTGGCGACGAGATAAGACCCATAGCGTGTTAAAAAGTGCATCGGTACTTCTTATTAGTGCACGAAAGTTCGAGACTCACGAAAAACAACATGAATCTTAACCAACTGCAAGAATTCAAGATCAACGTAGACAGATGGTCAACATACGTGAGCAGGTTAAGAGCATGGCTGGAAATTCAGGATATCAAACCGGCAGAATACTCGAAATACCTTGTGGCTGTAGTGGGGACAGAACCATTGGATCTACTCATCGACTTATGTTTTCCGGAGAAGCCAGAAAACGTGAACTTTGAAACCATAGTGAAGTTGGTCGAAGTTCACCTCGCACCGAAGCGTTCGGTCATCGCAGAGCGCATGATCTTCAGAGCGTGTAAACAAAGCGAGTCGCAAACGGTGACAGATTATCTAGTTCAGCTCAAGAAACACAGCAAATCGTGCGCATTCTCCACTACCGGTATTCTAAAAGAAAACTTACGAGATCAATTTGTGTTTGGATTGAAAAGCGACAAAATCAGACAACGTTTGTTAACCGAGCTTGATCTAACATTCGATCGCGCCGTCGAGTTGGCGCTGTCCTTGGAAGCTGCAGTGAGAGATTCACAGGAGGCGACGACGGCGGGAGCCGCCGGAGCCGGACACGGTGACCAGGTGCATTCCATCGCGGGACCGAGCGGCGCACGCAGGAGCGCGTGGCGCGGCGCGAGCTCTTCTCGTGGCGGCGGCGGCGGCGCGGGCGGCGGCGCGGCGGGCGTCCTTCGCCGTCGTGAGGGAGCTTGGATGAATGCGAACGCTAAGACGACTACAGGGCCAGGCGGCTCCCAGCAGAAATACAAGTGTTATCGGTGTGGTCAATCATCGCATAGGGCGGAAAAATGTCCGTTCATCAATGTGGAGTGTTTTGTTTGCGGCAATCGGGGCCACATTGCTAAAGTGTGTCGCTCCCGTAAGCGTACAGGTGTACATAAAGTG
Source organism: Lomographa bimaculata (assembly GCA_948107665.1). Taxonomy (NCBI): domain Eukaryota; kingdom Metazoa; phylum Arthropoda; class Insecta; order Lepidoptera; family Geometridae; genus Lomographa; species Lomographa bimaculata. The sequence goes on from OX403599.1 coordinate 13,821,914, forward strand.
GCCGCCGTAGATTTCAATCCCGCGGAGTCGAGCGAGGAAGAGGGCGAGTATATTTATCAGTTGAGTGATAAAGAAGAAGATGATTATGTTTATCAGCTGAGTGATAAAGAGGAGGACGAGCGCTGGTTGCTGCGCGTCGTGATCAACGGGAAGCACGTCACCATGGAGGGCGATACTGGAGCGGGAATGAGTATTATCAATAGAAGTATGTATGAGAAACATTTTAGCGATATTCATTTGAGTCCGCGAAAGTCCAACTTAAAAATGTACAATGGCCAAAGGGTTAAGCCTATGGGGGAATTTAAATGTAGTGTCACGTTAGATAACAACACCGTGCATGATCTGAATCTGGTAGTCATTGATAACGATGAGAGTAGTCCGTTATTTGGTCGCAAATGGATGCGCGCGTTCGGTATTCAATTCCCGTTTAGGTCGTGCCCCGATTCACTAGCTCACGTAAGCGATAACGTACAGCATACCATGGATAGGCAAACGGCTATAAAAGAATTAGAAGCAAAATTCCCCGAAGTGTTTTCTTGTGGCATAGGTGCTTTTAATAAAGGAAAGGTTAGCTTGGAACTGGTTCCGGGCGCCGTGCCGGTGTGGCGGCGCGCGCGCCCCGTGCCCTACGCGCTGCGGCCCGCGGTCGAGGCCGAACTCGAGCGCCTCGAACGAGAGGGCGTCATATCGCCGGTCGAGTGGAGCGACTGGGGAACCCCAATAGTGCCTATTATAAAAAAATCTGGTGAGGTAAGATTATGTGGTGATTTTAAAACTACTCTTAACCCAGTATTGGTAGATGATAAGTACCCGTTGCCCAAAATTGAGGATATATTTGCTTCTTTGCAGGGTGGGAAAATATTTAATAAAATCGATTTAAGCAGAGCATATCAACAGCTGATTTTGAGTGATGAGGCAAAAAAATATTGCACGATAGTTACACATAAAGGTACTTTTGCCTACAACAGGCTGCCGTTTGGAATTAAATGCGCAGCAAGTAAATTCCAAAGAGTGATGGAGATGTTGTTACGTATGCCAAACGTGGCCGTTTACCAAGATGATGTACTAACTAGTTCCAGAAATGTAACCGAAAGCATGGCAATACTGGGTAAAGTTTTTAAAATCTTTTCTGAAAGCGGTCTTAGAGTCGAAAGAAATAAATGTAGTTTTTTTCAGAAGTCTGTTTCATATCTGGGATATGTAATAGATGCAAACGGTTTAAAAACCGATGTAGCTAAAATTGATGCTTTAAACAGGACACCGAGGCCCAAAAATGTAAGCGAAGTTAAAGCATTTTTGGGTTTAGTGAATTACTATGGGAAGTTCGTTAGGAATTTAAGCGAAATTTTAGAGCCCCTACACGGTTTACTAAAATTTAATAAGGAATTCGTTTGGTCCCCGCAATGTGAAGAGGCTTTCATACACATAAAAAAAAGTTTAAGTTCGGCCCCCGTCCTGGCGCACTGGGATCCGGCCCTGGCCACGTACGTGATGTGTGACGCGTCGCCGCACGGGGTGGGCGGCGTGCTGGCGCAGCGCGCGGGCGACGGCGCGGTGCGGCCCGTACTCCACGCCTCGCGCACCCTGTCGCCGGCCGAACGCAATTATTCGCAGATTTGTCGCGAAGGTTTAGCTATTGTTTACGCAGTTAATAAGTTTCACGATTATTTGTATGGTCATAAGTTCACTCTGGTCACGGACTGCAAGCCGTTAGCGTCAATATTTAGCGAGACGA